>CM070770.1:9928150-11277525 GCA_036346955.1 Dipus sagitta
TCAGTGCTTTTATAAATAATAAACTTCAATTAACTTACTATTTTTAGATTTCTGTAATACTGTAATGAAGTACTGCATATTGACCCCAATTCATATTGATCCAGGGAATAATAGAAACTAATTTTTTTTTTTTGTTTTTGTTTTTGGATTTTTCGAGGTAGGGTCTCACTCTAGCCCAGGCTGACCTGGAATTCCCTATGTAGTCTCAGGCTGGCCTCGAACTCACAGCGATCCTCCTACCTTCTGCCTCCCGAGTGCTGGGATTAAAGGCATGCGCCACCACGCCCGGCTCAATAGAAACTAATTTTTGAGGAACTTACCTTATTTCTCCCTTCCCTGCCCCAGTCCAGGCTGGCCTTGAACTTGCTAAGCACCTGGGGATGATCTTTAACTCCCGATCCTCTTGTTTCCACCTCCCAGTTTTGGGAATTACAGGCACGAGCCACTATGTCTGGTTGGATTATGGTTTCTGTTTTTTGTTTCTTTGAAGCAAGAACTTATGTAGCCTAGGTAGGCCACCAACTCCAACTTGCTTGTGTAACTGAGGATATGGAACTCCTGATCTCTATCTCCACTTCTCACGGGTTGCGGTTACAGACACACCACCATGCCCTGCTCACACTTAAGTTTTTTAAGTGCTTGTATTGAGTGGATCTATGTGTGTGCATGTTTGTCTGTCTATGCCCCTGCCTGGTGGCCCACATTGGAAACATGAATAAATGTGAACAGTCATTTGTCTCCAGGCTTCTTTTGCCTCTAAACCAGACGGCCTTGACTTTGAGACCAAGTGTCTTGTGTTCCACAGCAGTAACCCTCAGTGAGCTGTAGGGTATGGAAGGTTTCAGAAGGAGTCTTAGCCAATACATTTTACCAGAAAAAGGCTGTCACGACTTACAGTGTGATTGTGGGAAGCAAGGAGTATATTAGGTTTAAAGACAGTTGCATGGTGAGAAAAAATTAGAAAATCTTTATCATTTTTTGGGGGGGGGTTAGGCAGGAAACAGATATCTTAGATGAAAGAGTGCAGGGGAATGTTTTATTAACAGTTAGTGGAAGAAAATTAATGCTAATTTATTCTTCATACATACCATGCAATTTGTTAGGAAAAGTAAAAGAATAGTTTGAAATTCTTTGGTCAATTGATGGATTCCTATGTTAGGGGCATAGAAATGAAACTCAACATTAAGTAGACAAATACCCAAGCCCACAGGCTACATAAATGCTGAATAAAACCAGCTCTACAATGGAGCTCTGAAAGGAGACGGTACGAAGCCTAATGAATGATTGAGTATGACCTTAGCAAAATCCCTGGAGTGTTGTGGAGAGATCATTCATTTCCAGCTCAGATGTCAAGATGGGCTCCAGCAACCAGAAAAAAAAAGAGAGCTTGAGTCGGCACTTACTGAGTTTTAAAAATCTGTATAACACAGTGCACCAGAATAATCATTAAAAGGGCTTCTCTAGCTGAATTTTGAGCTGTCACTGTGTGGAACTGTATCTTAGGCCCAAGGGAACCAAATTAAAACGACAGGAATAATTCCCAAGACATGAATGCATGGGTGTCCTGTGTTCATGGCGTAGAACCTCACAAACTGGGACATATAGACCGGCAGAAGTACTTTTGTCATGCTGATACTATTGTGAGAAAGACAGCACCAGGCAGTCAATTGTGCCTCTGAATATTTACAAATTACTTGCCTAGCTTACTAGAGGAAGGATAAAAACATAAAATCTGTTTTCATTTTTCAGAGGAAACAGCTTTCTTGTGTTGAAGAAATGGTAAACTCTTGCATGTTAATACCTTTTACATAGTCATTATCACTCCCTCAGCAAATGCTATTAAGTGAGTGATCTTTGTTGCTGTGCTGTGGGGAAGCTTCTTTAAAGAGAAAGCAAGTCTAATCTATCCATTTTCCCAAAGCCATCATCATCCATACAGTAGCCAGCAGTTAGATAGCCTGGATAATATCAGAGTAGCTTGGAAAGAAATAGAGGTCCTCTGATCAGAGGGTCTGTGTGGTGTCCCTGTTCACTCATGTGCTGTGATAAAGCTGAGGGAGGCTGGCACTGGGAGGGTGCCTGTGCCTCTGAGGTTGCCTCTCCGACTGCTTGAGAGCAGGACTTGTGAGGAAGCGGCTAAATGTGGATGAGTGTGGGTGCTGCAAGTTCACATTTGCTTCCTAACTGCTCTGCTAATATGAAAATGTCAGGCCTTTGTTCCCATCTAATTTTAGTACATCCTGGCTAAAAAAACATTAGGATGATTTCCAACCATGAAACTTGGAGGGGTGGGGCATGGGAGGAAGAGTAGAGGAAAGAGCCGTTTACACTTCATATCCGGCTGCCTTTCTCAGGCAGCATCTAGCCCTCACGCTGTTGATTTTGGTCCTGAAATAAATTTAGATGCGCTGGAGCAATGATAATTAGGATTCCTCCTATGTTGTCAGTAAGGAGCCTAGTTGGAGTTGGAGTCTGAGTGGGAAAAATCATAGCATGGTATTTGATAGAATATACTGCTCTGAATTAAAGAGCTGTATGAAAGAGCCTTGGGAGAAAGGCCAGAAGTTGTGAGTGAGCACTTATATGTTGTGTTCTTTATAAACAGAATGGCTACAGTCCATTTGTGTTTCAGTGAAACTGCTTTTATACTGCTGCTTTTTAATAAATATACTTTTTAATATGTATTTTTAATATTTATTTATTTGAGAGAGGGAGGAAGAGGCAGAGAGAAAGAGAGAATGGGCATGCCAGGGCCTCCAGCCACTGCAAATGAACTCCAGACACATGCACCACCTTGTGCATCTGGCTTACATGGGTCCTGGGGAATTGAACCAGGGTCCTTAGGCTTCTCAGGCAAATGCCTTTAACTGCTAAGCCATTTCCCCAGCCTATACTGCTGTTCTGAATGAACATAATATTTGCTGTTTCTTGAGGAGCAGTGATAAATGACACACAGCTTTGACCCGATCAGCCCCTCTGTAAAGCCTGGCAGGCCCAGAAGGAAAACACTGAGTCAGTGAAGGGTGCCGCTTGGGCCCAACAATTGATAACGTAGTTTGTTCAAGAGATAGAAGAGCATGGTGGCACACGCCTTTAATCCTGGCACTTGGGAAGCAGAGGTAGGAAGATCTCCGTGAGGGTGAGGCCACCTTGAGTTTACATAGCGAATTCCAGGTAAGCCTGGGCTAGAGAGAGACCCTACCTTGAAAAACCAAAAAAGAAAAAGAGAGGGGGGTGGGGGAGGGAGAGAGAGAGAAGAGAGTTCCACACAGATTTATAGTTATATGTGCCAATTGTTATGGCTATTATTTGGTTAAAAAATAATTAACTAGAATAAACTAATAGGGCAGCTCCAAGTACCTCCCTCATTGTGTACAGCTGTCTTTCCTAAAGGCTTGTTCGATCCTGGGCTGGGTCTGCAGCCTGGTGACAAAGAAGCTGTAGAACCAGAATGTTTTGTTAAGTCCTTTTGACTAATAACTTGCAACAAGTGAAATAGTCTTCCTGAACATGAAATTTAGCTGTCTTTTTCTTGGTTCCTTTTGTTTAATTATTATAGATAATTTGTGTTTAAAATCTGTAAAGTGAGCCAGGCGTGGGTGGTAGCATATGCCTTTAATCCCAGCACTTGGGAGACAGAGGTAGGAGTATCTGCTGTGAGTTTGAGGCCAGCATGAGACTGCAGACTGAGTTCTGGGTCAGCCTGGGCTAGTGAGAGACTCCTCTACCTCAAAGAAAAAAAAAAAATCTGTGATGTGGGCTGGAGGGATGGCTTAGCAATTAAGGTGTTTGCCGGCAAAGCCAAAGGACCCAGGTTCGGTTCCCCAGGACCCACGTTAGCCAGATGCACAAGGGGGCGCATGCGTCTGGAGTTCATTTGCAGTGGCTGGAGACCCTGGCATGCCCATTTTCTCTCTCTCTCCCTTTTTCTCTGTCAAATAAATAAATAAATAAAATATTTTTCAAAAATCTGTGACGTGGGCTGGGAATATAGTGGCAGAGTACTTGCCTTAATATTCTTGAGGCCCTGGATATGATCCTTAGCACCAATCAATAAATAAAAGTAAACAAACATGTAGTATGATAAATATCAAAATGATATTTTTCTTAAACATTATGTTTTAGAGAAAATGATTAGACCTAGAGGAATCACTTTGCTTTTCTTTGTATAGGACAAGGGCATTCAGTAGGTAGTCTTTAAAATTCTTTCCCACCCATGTGCCTCAGATATCATGATACAGTACTGTAGACTGAGTGACTTAAACTGTAGAATCTTCTTTCTCACAGTTCTGAAGGCTGGAATTCCAAGATCATAGTACTGACACGGTATGTTTCTTCCTGAAGCCCCATCCTTTGGCTTGTAGGTGGCTGCCATCCCCCTTTGTGTTCACAAGACCTCTTTGTGTGTGCTAGGGTCAGGGAGAGAAAGAGAATGCATGCACAAGCTCTCTGGAGTCTCCTTTCATAGAGGGCACTAATCCCATTCTCGAAGGCCTTGCCCTCGCGACGTCCCGCAACCCTCAGTACTTCGTCCAGGTTAGTGCTTCGACTTGTGATTTTAAGAAAATCCCTGAGATTTGAAATTTAATGAAAAAAAAAAAAACTTACAAAATAGGGTTCTGGTATATATGGGGGCATTGCATACTCTTTGCTACATGTTAGTTGGTGAGTAACTTGGACTCTTGAACCAAGGTGTTTGTATATGAGGAAATGTATGTACCTATGTAATAAAGTATTTGAAGCAATCTGAAAACTCCTTGTGTATGCCTTGCTAGATTGAGTGACTGCTGTCTCTGATACATAGCTGATTATTTAGTTTGTATTCACTGACCATAAAGATGACTTATTCAATAAATTTGGAAATTTATATGTTATTGTTTACAGTGTCCTTCCTTTTTACATTCAGAAAGATTAAGATCAAGACTAGACCCAAGGAAATGTGATACTCTGAAGGATTTCCCTACTGTGATTCCTCTGTGTCCCAAGCACCCACGGCAGATCCTCACACATGACCCAGTTTGCCACTGAAGCCTCAGGCTTGGAGGTCTGTGCTCTTGCACTGTGCAGAGACCGTGCTTAAGTTGAGTTTATGGGTCTGCCTTTCTTGACGTCCTGCTAGGTGGGATGCTGCCAGTTTGTTTTGTAACTGCTTCTCTCCTCTTCTCTTGCTGATGAAACAGGTTCTTTTGTTGTTGTTTTTGGTGCTGGGGTGATGTCAAGTGCCAGGACCTTGTGCCTCCAAGGCAAGCACTATACCCTGAACTATATCCCCAGCCCCAGAAACTGAAGTATGGAAGGCAGTGACAAAGACCCTAATCTGTAGTAGATACTTTAGTAGTTGTTTTTCCTTCTGTGGATTTCTTTGAAGCAGCTGGATAGAGTGGAGACAATCAGCGGTTAGTCCCTCCTTATCAGGGTCATGAATATTGAGAAGATATGTAAAGTAACTTGGTGTGATTCTTAGCACACACCAATGCCAAATAGATAGTTGTTCCTCCAAGGACATTCTTTCTGTTGGCACTAATAGGTTGAATTATGCAGGATTTTATCTCTTAGTGCCACTAAATTAATGCATTTGGTTCCATTGAAAGGCATGCGGTATTGTAGGAGTGGTGAAAACAGAGGAGGAATAGTGGATAAGAGAATAGATGGGCCTTTCAAAATTTCTTAGAAAATTGTACCTTGTAGCCCCTTCTTCCTTACTCTTTAGCTGAGGCTGATGCTGAGGCGCCATTTTATTTAGTTAAGGAATGAGGACTACATACCATCATGCCATATTTTCAGGAGATGTCCTTATGATGTGTTTTAGCAGAGGTGAAGTCTCCTCTTCTGAATACTTGTTTCAAGTGGTAATTAAATGGCAATAATTGTAGGTATGATGGGGAAAATATTGATATGTTTGAATTGAAAACAAATGGACTCTTACACTGTACTTTCCTTTATTAGATTTGAGTGCAAAGGTCCTATTCTAAGGGACACAAAATCGTGCATTATTGACTTTGGTTTAATAGACTTGGGGAGCTAGATTTGGGTCTATTACTGGCCAGTTAGGGAGCAATGGGCTAAGATTTTATTTATTTATTTGAGAGAGAGAGAATGGAGCATGCCAGGGTCTCTAGCCACTGCAAATGAACTTCAGACACATGTACCATCTTGTGTATCTGGCTTTTGCAGGGTACTGGGGAATTGAACCTGGGTCCTTTGGCTTTGGAGGCAAGCACCTTAACTGCTAAGCCATCTCCCCAGCCCTTGATTTCTATTTCTTTTTTTCAAGGTTGGATCTCACTCTAGCCCAGGCTGACCTGGAATTCATTATGTATTCTCAGGGTGTCCTTGAACTCAAGGCGATCCTCCTACCTCTGCCTCCTGAGTGCTGGGATTAAAGGTGTGCGCCACCATGCCCGGAAATTTCTATTTTTAAAAAAATATTTTTATTTGTTTGCAAGCAGAGAAAGCGAGAGGGAGAGAGAATGGGCACGTTAGGGCCCCTAGCCACTGCAAATGAACTCCAGATGCGTGGGCCACTTTGCACCTGGCTTTATGTAGATACTAGGGAATTGAACTCTGGTCGTTAGGTTTTAGAGGCAAGCGCCTTAACCACTGAGCCATCTCTCCAGCCCCAGACGTGATTTCTTTGATCCATGAGTAATGGTTCTGCTGTAACACGGTGTCATTTACATGGTATGTTGAGTGATACCCTAAGCAGTTTATTCAGCTTGTTATTAGTTTACACTGGAACTGACTGCATAGGTATGTAAACGTGCAGCGAACCACTCTTCATGCTAGTCTCAGAACAATTGATTTGGGCCTGGGAAATGGCTCCGTGGTATGGTGAACTTTCTGTGTAAGCATGAGGGCCTGGAGAGGCTTAAGTTCAATCCCTAGGACCTACTTAAAACAAGAAGGGGCGCGAATGCAATGAATCAGGGCACCCTGAATTTCCACTCTGGTCAGCACAGGCAAGACTACTGTGCCACAGGTGATCTCGTAGGGTACTGCTGGGACACACACATGTGCACACCATATTTATACACACACATGCACACTATATACACACATGAGCACACCATGTACATACACATGTGCACACCATATACATACACACAAACTGCTTTTTCTGTTTTGTTTTGTTTACAGCTAGGGTCTCACTCTAGCCCAAGCTGACGAACTTACTCTATAGTCCCAGACTGTCCTTGAACTCATAGCAGTCCTCCTGCCTCTGTCTCTCAAGTGCTGGGATTGAAGGTGTGCACCACCATGCCTGGCTTCAAAATGTTTTTTTGTTTTTTTTTCCCACATATATTTCTGTAACTTTCTCATTCGTGATTCAGTATTTAGAGCAGTGAGTTTTTTTGGGGTGAAAACCTTTTCATTTTTTTGGAGACAGGGTATTGCTATGTAGTTTTGTCTGGCCTAGAATTCATTGTATAGGTCAGTGTGGCCTTGAATTTACAGCGATCCTCTTGCCTTCTGCCTCCCACGTGCTGCTGGGATTGCGGGTGGTGCTACCATGCTCAGCAAGTAAGTTGTTTTTTTTTTTTTCCCGAGGCAGGGTCTCACTCTAGCCCAGGCTGACCTGGAATTCACTATGGAGTCTCAGGGTGGCCTCGAACTCATGGCGATCCTCCTACCTCTGCCTCCCGAGTGCTGGGATTAAAGGCGTGCGCCACCATGACCAGCTAGCAGTAAGTTTTAATTAAAAAATTTTTTTTGTTTTATTTTTTGAACCTTTCATTTATTTGTTTATTATTTTTTGAGACTGGGTCTTGTTATGGACTCGCTACCCCTCAGCCTGCTGAGTGCTGGGATTATAGGCATGTGCCACCATATGCCCACATGTCAGAACCGTTTTAAGAAAGGTCGGTAAAATGAAGTTTTTAGAACAGAACATGATAAAAAATTCATTTGTTTTTATAAGGTGGTTTCACAGAACAATGATGTTCTTAACGACTTTTGAGATTGTCTTGGTTCCTCATGAAGTTAAAGGAGCTGGGGCTTCATGTTGACACAGGAAGTCCACTTTTCCTACTCAGCATATAGTTCAGGTGTGGCTCTACTACCGCTGCAGATCACCCATACAGCACTGGGAGGACAAGCGAAAAACAAACAGGCTGGCCTGGTGGCTCTTAGAATGATAACGATGTGCATTGAAGGTGAAGATCTTTGCTTTCAGCTAATATAACAGACTGGTGACTGCTGAGGAGAGTGAGAAATTCACAGGCTCCTGAGGAGGGCAAATGTCCCTCTCACACTGCTCTCAGGAATGTTCTGACCCCTGGATCCAGGGAGTAATTTTCTCCGAATATTTTATTTTTTGCCTTTTTTGTGGTTTTTCAAGGCAGGGTCTCTAGCCCAGGCTGACCTGGAATTCACTGTATAGTTTTAGAATGGCCTCAAACTCAAGATGATCCTCCTACCTCTGCCTCCTGAGTGCTGGGATTAAAGACAGTATGCCACCATGCCTGGCTAAAAATGATTAAAAATTTTTTTTTCTTCATTATTTATTTATTTATTTGAGAGCGACAGACAGAGCGAGAAAGGCAAGGGGAGAGAGAGAGAGAATGGGCGCACCAGGGCTTCCAGCCACTGCAGACGAACTCCAGATGCGTGCGCCCCCTTGTGCATCTGGCTAACGTGGGTCCTGGGGAATCGAGCCTGGAACTGGGGTCCTTAGGCTTCATAGGCAAGCGCTTAACTGCTAAGCCATCTCTCCAGGCCTAAAAATGATTTTTCAATAAAACGAAAATACAGTTTTTTTTTTTTTTCTTGAGGCAATCACTTATATGGCAGATACTTGACAAAACTGAAGATTGGATTTGTTTCTCAAATAGCAAATGTGAATTCTAAAGAATATTTAAGGGCTGGAGAGATGGCTTAGCGGTTTAGGCGCTTGCCTTCAAAGCAAAACAACCCAGGTTCAATTCTCTGGGACCCACGTAAGCCAGATGCATAAAGTGGCACATGCATCTGGAGTTCGTTTGCAGTGGCTGAAGGCCCTGGTGTGCCCGTTCTCTTTCTCTCTCATAAACAAAATAAATAAAATTTAAAAAAAAGAATAAGAAAAAAGTTGAAACTTTTCATTTATGAAGATAATATGTGTAACCTGAAATATTTTTCTAAACTAAACATTGCAGTATGAAATTTTTCTTTTTGAGGTAGGGTCCCGCTCTAGCCCAGTCTGACCTGTAATTCACTATGTAATCTCAGAGTGACCTCAAACTCACGGTAGTCCTCCTACCTCTGCCTCCTGCCTCCGAGTGCCGGGATTAAAGGCGTGTGCCACCACGCCTGGCAAATAAGTAGCCCAGGCTGAGCTCCAACTCCTGATCATCCTGCCTCCACCTCTTCAGCAATATCCTACCGACGTGTGCCACCACAACTGGGGAAAAATTTTTTTTTTGGGGGGAAAATTCTATAACTTGTTTTTAGCTAGTTTTTAAAAAATATGTTTTGTTCATTTTTATTTATTTATTTGAGAGCGACAGAGAGAAAGAGGCAGATAGATAGAGAGAAAATGGGTGTGCCAGGGCCTCCAGCCACTGCAAACGAACTCCAGGTGCATGTGCCACCTTGTGCATGGCTCACGTGAGTCCTGGGGAATTGAGCCTTGAACTGAGGTCCTTGGGCTTCACAGGCAAGCACTTAACTGCTAAGCCATCTCTCCAGCTCTATATAGTATATAGCTATAGTTTTGATAGAGTAACTTACTACAGGTGGCTACAATTTTGTGGGTAGGTAGTCATAGAGTCTACATTCCTTGAGATCATACATAGATCATGGGTTAATGTTTTCAACTTTAGTATTAAAATAGTAAAATTGGGCCGGGCGTGGTGGCACACGTCTTTTAATCCCAGCACTCGGGAGGCAGAGGTAGGAGGATTGCCGTGAGTTCGAGGCCACCCTGAGATTCCATAGTGAATTCCAGGTCAGCCTGGGCTAGAGTGAGACCCTACCTTGAAAAACCAAAAAAAAAAAAAAAAAAAAAAAAAAAAAAAAAAAAAAAAAAAACAAAAAACAAAAAACAAAAAAATAGTAAAATTGGAGCTGGAGAGATGGCTTAGTAGTTAAGGCACTTGCCTACAAAGGTGCTTGCCTGCAAAGGCTAATGACCCAAGTTTGATTCTCTAGTACCTACATAAAGCCAGATGCACCAAGTGGCACATTCATTTGGAGTTTGTTCACAGTGGCTGGAGGCCCTGGTGCACCCATTCTCTGTCTCTGTCCTTTCTCTCTCTCTGCCTGCAGATAAATAAATAAAAGTTAAAAAGTGCCAGGTGTGGTGGTGCACGCTTTTAATCCCAGCACTTGGGAGGCAGAGGTGGGAGGATCGCCGTGAGTTCAAGGCCACCCTGAGACTACATAGTGAATTCCAGGTCAGCCTGAGTGAGACCTTACCTCAAAACAACAAAATAAATAAAATATATATTAAAAAGTGTTTTAAAAAAGAATAGTGAAATTGGTTTAGTAAGTTGTCATATACTAGTAACTGAATGTGGATAGTGAGATGCCTTTATTACACTTTTTTCATTTAGTGTGTGTAAACTTCAATGTCTGCTTTTCATACTTTGTTTTCTTATATCTATATCTAAAACACTAAGAATCAATATTAACTTTCCCCAAATAAAAGGTAATATCAAGTTGAAATAAGTTTAACTTATACTAAGTTTTTTAATAAGTTGCTCTGTTCTGTTTAACTTTTAGCTTACTTTACCCAGAGTTCTTCCATCCAGTGAACTGTGAGCGAGACATTTTCTGTGTTTTCAGCACCTGCCAACTTGGAAACCAGGATCTGTGCTCAGGACTTAGGCTTACAACCCACACTTCGTGGGACACAATGCCGTCCCAGCTGGCATGTTGTCGTACCTCAGTGGCGCTAGACATTCAGTTCCAAAGCTGTGCAGCTCCACATGTGCTCATTTCAATAGTCATTCCTCTTCAAGCTGCTTTCAACTCTTAGTTTGTCAAAGGAGCGGGATTGGTACCTACTAAGTTCATTGCTGTGGTTATTTTTCAATGAAAAATTATCCTTAGGTCAAAAATACAGTTTTTGTACAAGAGATAAAAAGGTAGAAATACCATGAATATAACATCATAACATATATCTATATATCATGGATATCCATAGGTATAGCTCATTTTCCTTGGGGGAAAAAGGACAGGAAAGAACTGTTAGTGTGTAATAACATGCTTTGTACCTTAGGTAGGGCTGTTAATTGAAACTGGACATGGAGGTGGGAAAATTTGTAGAACTTTTTGAATAAGATCCACATGTGAAAATTGTCCCCATGGTAGATTCAGTTTTGGCCTCTAACCAAGAACTTTCCATTCTTTCCAAAGAAGTATATTCTACCAACTTGTTTTTAGTGGCTAGTCTCTTTGAAAACACGTCAGGTGGATTGGGTGATGTCTGTCTTCCCATAATCCATTATAAGCAACTTAAAAAGATTTTGCTTGAAGAAAGGTCTTTTCACATGTAGAAAGAACAGTGTGAAATGTGAATGACTGGCTTTTAATACAACAGTTGTGACAAAGAGGCAGTGGCTTTTAGACGCTGAATAAAGGGGTCAGTACACATGCTCTGCATGCCGCTGTGGGCCCACTGTAGACCCAGTCTGATGTTTGTGTGGTTCATTTTGTTAGTGTAAACCAGTGTGTAAGTTTTAGTGGTGTGCCCTTAGAACCGTCGATATGAAACTGAACATTTACTAATGCTGGTTCGAACTTCAGAGCTTAACTCTGTTACTGGACTATCACATTAATCTGGTTCTAAAGGCATAAAATTAAAACACCCACTGACTGCCTCAGACACTCCTTAGTGCATATCCGAACCCAACCTTTACCCTTCTCTCCTCAGTGTGCTTGGGTGAATACTTTTATTAGCTTGTTGATACAAGTCGTAGTTGGTTACACCCTTTCTTAATCAAAGACTCCCTTATTGTCTCCTGTTGCTTACAAGCTTTAAGCTCAGAATGGGGGAGTTGTGCTATAGAACGATACTCAGTTTAAATCTCCCAGGCAGTTATGTGAACACATGGTGCATACCATGCACACACGCTGTCCTCGATTTGCCAGTCTTCCTTTGTGGGGAAGTGGTGTTTTCTCCCTGGCTCTTATGTATTGGTCTTGGAGAAAGAGACTAAATAATTCCTGCCTTTTATACTTTTCGGGGTGTTGCGTGGCCTAATCAGGTTGGCTTGTTGCAGATAATGGGAAAGTTACAGGGGTCATATTTTAGATTTGTGGATTTCTTCCCAAATTGGTGTCTGAATTTGTGCTTAGGTGTCTGGTTGTGCTCTAAATCTGGTTCTGATTTGGTCGGTCTTTCAGGAATGAACAAAGGTAGACAGCTTAGTTCCCTTCCCTTCCCCCAGCTGCCACTTGCCTAGCTTTACGTGTAGTTGACTGGGTTTATATAGATTATTTTGAATTAAGCAAAACTTAAATATAACAGTGTTTTGGGCAAGGCAGTATGGCTTTTTAAAAAAATAGCTGTAAAGATATGCATTAAGAAGCAAAGGTGTGGGAAGAGCCCAGAATGGATTACTGATATAGGCCTTAGTGTATTTGAAGATTCATATTTAGAAAATTAGAAGTAACTGTGCATTGGTTATTCCAGCTCCTTAAGCAGAAAAATTAGTCAAGAAAGCCTCAAAACCAGCCACTTTGGGTTGGAAAGGAGGTGATGGCAGAGAAGCTGCCCTTCTTTGGAATATTGTGAGGCTAAAATCGCCTTGAAAGCAACAAGAATAATGGTTGCAATAATTGTTTCCAGGCTTAGGACCCCTGCATCTTGTTTTTTGAGTTGACCTGATGAACTAGTAATTGAAGGGATAAACTGAATGTTTGCCAGCAGGAGTCACTCTAGGCCTCCTAATCGAAAGTTAGTACATTAAACTATATCCCTTAAAGCTCTGGAAGCTTCATGTGATGCTCTGATGGGATGCTTTAGAGAAATGATTATTCCCCTTTAAAGATGCAGCCTGCTCACATTTTCCCTAATACCTTTTCTGATGACTCTTCGTTCTTCTTTCAAAATTGGCCCTGAACACATTTTTAAAGTAATGTATATGTATAATCAGTATCTTCAGATTCTGTATATTAGCTCATTTTTGGCTTTCTTAGGATGATTATATACACATCATTTACTTGAATAGACTTCACATCCTTTCTACCCATGTCCATCTTAATCTCACAGCAGTCACTTGAGTGAGTCTTAGTGCACAAGGAGATACTCATGCTTTTCTGCAAAGAATAAGCCTACTGTGGGGACCAACTGAAATATTTCAGCAATAGTATGAAATAGAAGAGTTTCCAATAGAATAGTTTCTCAAGAGCACACAAGCTCAAAAAGTTAAATGTTAATTTGTTTGATACTGGGATTGAAACATTGGATTACAACCAATTAAATGTTCCTAGAAGCAACAGAAAAAGTTTCCTGATTTATGAATAGGACCATTCAAATGGCGCAGACACAGTCCATGTAATGTAATGAGGTGTTTTGTTTTTTAGCAAAGAAGAACACAAACCAGGTGAACGGAATTCTTAAAAAAAAAAAAAAAACCCACTAAAAATCACTTTTTGGATACACGTTTAGTAAAAGAACACACCAGCAGTAAGGAGTAATGGGAAAGCTAGGGGCTTCACAGGGAAAACAGTCCCCTCCCCCAGGTGAGCCGCACAATGAACACTCCGCTGCTTCTGTCAGGGTTACATTCCTGAACTTAAGTCAACATCCGAAGTTACAGAACTAAACATGCTCTGCCTTTGCTTAGCAACCACAAATCCTTCCTTCGCCGCTTGCTTGTATTCTGGATGTGGCTTCTGAAGTACACATTCCTTTATTTCGGTCGCACCCCGGGTTAGGAAACAGCGCTTTATTACCCCAAAGTGAGACAGCCCTCGACGATTCCCCCTACCCTGCGGTCCTGCAAGGCACAGTAGTGATCGTTATTTTAAACCTGGACGCCTAACAACCCGGAAGCGGGACGTCTGAAGCCCACGCGGCCCGGGGCTTTCGTTCTGGTACGTGCAGAAGGAGAGGCGGAAAGCCGCTGGGCTCTTGGCACCGGACCTAGGCAGTCTCGGTGGAGGCGCAGCCCGGGCCGGGGCCACTTCCCGCGTCCCGGGGCCTCGCGGCGCGGCCGGGCTCGCAGGACGCCCTCCTGCCCGCGGGCGGCGCGCCGCCCCCCACTCCCCGCCCACCGGCGGCTGCGCGCTCCGCTCCGCTCGGCTCCGCTCCGCTCGGCTCCGCACACTCGCCGCCGCCCGCTCCTGCACGCCGCCGCCGCCCGCAGAGCCCCGGGCCGAGCTCACGCAGCCGCGCGCGGGCGGCCCGGCCGGGGCGTTAAAGGGACGAGTTGCCAACAGTTCAGGAAGTGACAAGTCGATTTCCTCCTCTCCGGGAGCCGCTCGGTACAAAGCGCCGGGCGCCGGCAGGAGAGCGTGCGCGCGGGGGAGCCCGGCGGGCCGGCGGTGACGGCGCCCGCCCCGCACAGTAAGCGACCCCGGGCCGGGCGGCGGCGGGGGGCTGGACCGAGCCGGGGTCCTGCGTGTGCGCCTCCGCCGCCCGCTCGCGTGCGCGCCGCGTTGCTGCCGCTGTTTTTTTTTCCGCCCCTAATGTTGCTGGTTTCCTTTCATCCCCTCCCTCCTCGTTAGGCGCTTGCGTCGGGAGCTCTCTGCAGGCGCCGGTCTCGCTCGCCCCGGTGCTGGCGTGCGACTTGTCAGCGCGCGGCAGCGGGACCGGCCGAACCTGGCCGCTGCAGGGAAGTCTGCGCTCCCCGGACCGTGTCGGGCAGGCGGGCGCGGAGGCGCGGGCGTCCCGGGGCATCCCCTCCTCGGCGGCTCCGCTGGAGCCCTGATTTGGGACAGCCGCGAAGGCGCCGAGCCCCGCTCGCCCCGAAGTTCCGCATCGTTTTGCAGACAACTCTTTTGTTCGCGGAAGTTTGCAGCCGCCACCCCCGGGATGCGGGCGTGCAGCGGCGGGCTCCGAGGCCGCCCGGCTGGCCGGCGCGGTGGCGATTGGGGTGAGAAGGGCGCCCTGGCCCGGGAGGGGGAAGCCTGCGGGGTGGCCGCGGCCAGCGCTTGCGGATGGGGGGCGCCCTGCCGGCGTGGCTTTTGCACATGGCGAGACGGGTTGTCCGTCACGGGAATACTGGTCGAGTCACATTTTTTTTTCTTTTTCTTTTTTCTGCCAGTCCTTGATTTGCAAGCCTGTGGGAGACGGATTCCCAGCTTGGGGTTTCTCTTGGTGGGGCGAGGAAAACCCAGAATCGGGGGAGGGTCCACCGTTTGCGTTAAGCCCCAAGTGTCTTCTCGGGCACCCCCACCCCAACCCTCTTCCCTTCCTCGGACTTGGGAACAATGCTGGTTGTGCCGGACAGGGCAGCCGGTCGCGTGGGCTGTCCCTCTCGGCTCCCCTTGCTTTTGGACTCCCTCTGATGCCAGGCTCGCTCCCTCTGACCGCTCGGGTTCATTAACGCGTACTGTACTTAGTACCATGGTGAACAAAGAAAAGCTCTTTGCAGCATTTGATGAATGGGATTCTGCCTCCTATAGGCCACACTCTTGAGTCTTCCATACGGTAGAATCCCGACTCGGTGGTGTTGGGAAAGTGGCCCCCGCGGTGGCCTGCATTCCGGCCCCTGGGCCAGGCGTTTGTGGCGCCGCCGCCACCGCCGCTGCGCTATCCTCGCCGGCTGAGCTGGTGCAGATGGAGCCAGGCTGACGGTTGTTCAACAGGAACAAATGTTTGTTGAATTGTTGAATGATGGAGAAAAGGGTCTGTTTTCTGTTGACTTCTGCAGGAGTTGGAATGGCGCTGCTTATTGGCCCGGGAAGCCAGGCAAACGTTGAAATGCTCTTCAGCATATTAGCAGACTTCCAAATGACTTGCTAGCATATGCGTTCTCAGCAGTCCCCAGTGGCTGGAAGGGAGACCCTCCTTGCTCCAGATCCTCGATTGTAGGTTAAAAAGAAAAGAGCCGCTTGGTTTGAGGACTTGGGGAAGGGATGGATTGAAGCACCCATGAAACTCACTGTCCTCACTGGACCCGGCCTTGGTTTCATTTCAGTCTGTCCACTTAGCAGTGACTTATCTCAGTTACAGTTTGGATGCTGTTTGCTGTATTATTAGGAAGCAACTCCAGTTCATAGTTTTAGTGGAAGAAGGTTTGGGTCTTGGGGTTGGTGGATGTGACTGCGTAGGTATAAGGTCTGGGGGCTGCTGCCCGTTTTGTGGAACCAAGTGTGTGATGAGATGCTGTGGTAGGTAAGAATTCAGAGAGGCTTTAGGAATGCCTGCATTTTCTCCCAAATATTCATTCAGGGAGCAGGGTGATTTAAGGACAGTTCAGATTGTTTTTGCCCAAGGGTGGCTGGTTATCTTCCCCTGACCTGGTCAGCTTCGTGTGTGCACTTTAGCATCAAGGCTGTGTTAAATAAAGTTGCTACAGAAGTGGGCTTTTGAAGGCTGCTCAAGGCAGGATATGTAATTTCACTATTTTGACTCATAATGATTCGAATCAGTTTCTGCCTTTTATTTTTAACTTTGGGGATGTTGCATATAGCAGCATTTTTGGCAAGAGCCTTAGATACTTTGTGGTGGCCCTACACTCAACTGACATTTTACAGGCAGCCCCTGGTATTGTTTCCTCTCTCTATCTTTATGCTTTTCCTCTTGTCGCCCCCTCCCCCATCGCTGATTGCTTCTGTGTCGGCTGGCCTCCTCATCCCCCTAGTTCCTTAGAAGCCTGGTGGGTTGGGTGTCCTTTAAATGGGTCCATTTATCCTTTGCTTGACTCCTGATGGAAGCTCAGGAAAGGCCAGCTCTCCGAGTTCCGGAGGGAGCTGTTCAAATGCTGAGAGTGGCCAGCAGGGGACGCTGTGGAGCAATGTGGTGTCTTGCAAGAGATCTTTTTAAAAAGCACATCCTTTTAATGGGATCCGTGGGTCCCCAGGGCTGACTGCTGAGCCCACCTTCGCGGTGGATGTTTTATTCCACGACAAAACAATGTGACTTTCGGAGTTCAATTGTACACTGTATGGAAAACTTAGTGAAATAAGCAGATACTCAGATCTGCACAACCCACCATTACCAGTGCCACACACACCTCTCTGATGCATAATAAGAGAAACCTGCAGGCATAATTTGTTATGTAATATGCTGATAGTACAAGTTTTGGTTTTAGATGGAAACCAGATGTGGAGGGACTCTCTTTAATTGATCCAGCAAGGGGGGGGGGGTTAATAAATTACTTCTGCAAACCCCAAAGGTGGTTTGTTTTGTTTTAACTTAAGGGGAGACCCCCAGTCACCGCTTTCTCGAGGTTTCTGCCTCTCCGCGTCTGCTGTGCCGCAGCTGTTGTTTTTTGTCAGACTCCTCCTCCGATTTGTTGCCAACACGAAGCACATGGTTGGATCTGGCCGGGAGCAGCTCTGCTCTGCTTTGCTCTGCTGGGCTCCACTCCTCTTGGCCTGATCCAGCTGCTGCCCCGTCCTCCACCCTGCCGAACAGGGCTTGGCCCAGGGATTTGGGTGCCTGAGCAGTGTTGACTGGTCTCCTCTCTTATTAAACATTTGATCATGGAGGGGGGTAGTGTGTTCAGACTTGTTCAGTGGATACACTTTTCCAAAACTCATGGACTCTCCGTCTCTGATTAATGTCAGTCTGTCTCCTGCCCAACTCTATGAAGGCTCTTTATATACAACCTTTATGATGTTTAAGAGTTGGGGACTTGCACAGTAACAGCTGACCCCCATTAACAGTAGTTTCGTTGCGGGCTGGGATGTGAACTTTGGAAACAAACCCGGAGGCTTAGATACGCTGATGTGCCCTTAGACTTGCTTAGAATTTTTTTTTTTTTTTTGCCTTAGTGCAGTTTACATTAACGTGATTAATGACCACACCACTGAAAAGTCTATATTCCGAAGTAGTTTACCATTCCCTAGGGTTCTCCTTATGGCAAAGTAATTTTCTTTGCCAGACAACATTGTTTGAAGGTAACTTCTGTGATACCTAACCCAGACCTTATGTGTGCATGGTTTTGGTTGAATGTTGAGGCTTTGTGAGTTTCAGGTTGTAGTTTTGGTGATGGCGGGTCTTAATCTCAAGGAACCCAGATTCTTTTCTGAGAAAGTGCTCTGAGACTACTGCTTTGCTGGTTGGATGGGAGGAAACTTGGCTGCGGGGTGTTTTGGAGAGGATGCTGGGAGGCTGGAGCTGTGGACAGGTTTGGTTTTTTTTTTTTTTTTTTTCCTCCTTTTCTTCTTCCTCCCCTTCCCCTAGAAATGAATTGGGATGCTTGAGCTTTTCTGAAAAATAGAGATGTCCTCCCCCCAACGCTTTGGTAGTAGTGGTTGTTAAATGCAGGCTGATTGGAGGGGAAATGCTGATGGGTGGGTCTGAAAGCAGCCTTAGGAGCCGCAGAAAATAAAAACACATTTGAAGGACTCGGGAAGATTTTGCATTTCAAAGGGTCTACCTTGTAGACTTTCACATCACGTCAGGGGTTACAGAGAAGTGTGACAGGCACACCCCCCTCTTTTAACCATTCTCCTTCTCTCCTGCTGTGGGGACTGTAGAGGAAGCTGCCTTCTGCATGGGGGATGGGAGCAGCTTGGCCTGACCACGCAGGGACCTCATGGAAACGAGAGTACCTCGGAGGCATCTGGGAGTCTCCAGGGGGACTTTTTCCATCGCGCCACTCTCAGGAGGGTAAAAGCAAGTCATGTTGGTGAACAGCCCACTTGACCTCAGAATGTGGTGGCAAGCCAGCCTCCGACTCCTCGGCTTGTTCTTTTCACCCTCTCTCTCATCACACAGTGAGACAGCACCCCCCCCCCCCCCCCAGTGCTGGTGTAACTGGTCCCCACGGGTGTAGCCCAAATAGGTGCAGATTGGTGAGAGGGTCCCAACAGGATCCACTGGTTGTGGAAGGCGTTGTTCTCTGGCCTTGGCCTGCACGCTGATCTTCACAGCCAGCCTGCGCTTACAGCTGAAGAAACTGAGGCCCAAGAGAGACCAGGTACTGGAAGACAGAGAAGCCAGGAGAGTGCTAGCTGCATCTGGCCGAGCCTGCTTGCCTTCCTGCAGCATGCTGTCAGAGCGTCATACGCTACGGGCACTATGTTCTGTTTTATCTCAAAACGTAAATTTTGTTTAGTCTTGTTAACACTGCAGGGAAACTTACTAATTTTAACTGCCTTTTCTCCCTGCCTCTCCCTTTCCTATGCCTTTTTTTTTTTTTTTCTTGATTGAATTCTGAATTGTATCTTCTGCAGGCCCCCAAAGGCAGTGCCTCAGCTGAGGAGTCTGAAATGTTTTTCTTCATCCTTACAAAGGACAGATTCACAAGAAAATATAATTATTCCCAGTGACCTTCTGGAAGAAACAGGAACTAAATCTGGCAGCTCTCGCATCACCGTTTATTCAGATCCCGGTTTCCATTCAAGAGATTGTTAAAAGGCTTCCCAACCATTTGTGGTTTTGTGTTTCTATTTATTTATTTATTTATTTATTTTTGCATTTGTAGTTCAGATGTCTCAAAGTAAATTGGTGGTACTTGGCACCCCAGGTTTGGGCAGTATCCCGTCGTGTTTACATGTCAAGTAATGAAAGAACACAGTTGCCTGTCTTCCGTCTCTAGGGAACTTGGCATGCTCACGTCAGCACTAGGCCGAGGCTTCTCGTTCTGTTCCACGCAGGTGGCTCTGTGCAGCTTAGTCCCACTTTGTGTGGGGAGTGGCCTCCAGCAAGACCTGCCTTCTATTCTGTCCTTCAAGAGTCTGTGGGGAGGGCGTGAGAGCCCTGTGAGCCCACTCATGGAAGCTCCTGTGCATTTTTTACCTGGGGAGGGTTAAAAAAAAAACATCCGGTTGCCTAAGCTCTGGGGCCCAGTTACATCATGGGAAGGGAGGAGGGTCAGGACTCAAACGCATTGGTGTTTTTGGATGTTCCCGAGTTGATTTTGTTGTATGTTCAGGACTGAGGACTGCAATAGGCCCCGCCACACTTCGCTTTCTTTAGCGATTAGGGACCTTCCTGTGCTCGAGTGGAGCAAGCCTTTTGGATTTTCCACTGCTGTCTTGTCTCCGTGAAAAAGGATCTGAAAGGCACTCACCTGTGGGTGAGGTCCTGCAGTGTGTGTCATCTAAGTAGTTAGTGATTCTGCTGGGCCTGGCCGTGGTCACCCCCGCTGTCTCCTCAGGCTTCCCTAGGACTCCTCAGCCACTTGGCTCGGCACTGGAGAGCTCTGTGGGCTACTCAGGCTCTGCCTTTCATCGCTGTCCTTTTGGGACTCTTCTCGGCACCACGTGGGCTCTCTTTCCTTCCAGAGACATGCTTGGGACTCAGCAGGAGGCCATTTGGGTCTGGGTGATTCTCAGGGAGCAGCTGGTCCTTTTCTCCCAGGTTTGCATCTCCTGAGTCCCCACCCTGCTGCTGCTGTCCTCTGTCCATTGTGGGACTTCATTCTAACCCATGGGTGGTGTGCTTTCATACAGACCAGCATATGAACCGAATCACCACCATAACAAGTTCTTTTTTTTCTCTCTTCTTTTCAAGGTGGCCTCTCACTGTAGCCCAGGCTGACCTAGAATTCACTATGTAGTCTCAGGGTGGCCTCCAACTCATGGCGATCCTCCTACCTCTGCCTCCCAAGTGCTGGGATTAAAGGCGTGTGCCACCATGCCTGGAATTTTTTTTTTTTTTTTTTTTTTTGAGGTTGGGTTTAGCTGTAGCCCAGGATGACCTGGAATTCACTATGTAGTCTCAGGGTGGCCTTGAACTGCCTTGAACTCACAGGGATCTTCCTACCTCTGTCTCCCGAGTGCTGGGATTAAAGATGTGTGGCACCATGTCCAGCTAAATTATTACTATGTTTTGTTATTTTTATTTATTTATTTAGGAGAGACAAAGAGAGAAAGAAGCAGGTGGGGGAGGGGGAGAGAAAATGGCTATACTAGGATCTCCAGCCACTGCAAGCGAACTTCAGACACATGCCACCTTGTCCATCTGGCTTACGTGAGTCCTTTTGGCTTTGCAGGCAAGGGCCTTAACCGCTAAGCTATCTATCTCTGCAGCCTCCATTACAAGTTCTTTACCCAGCAAAACACGCTGGCTGCTCTCAGGTGACTGACAGGCCCTGCTACTTTAAGTCACTGCACCAGTGCGTCCTTAGTACAGTTCCCGTAAGTTGCTGAACATGGATGGCGCGCTGTACTTGGCCAGTTGCGCCCCCCCCCCCCCCCCCCCGCCAAAGCCAGAAGCTGATAGAATGACCTGAAGCCCTGGGGAGTCGGACTTTATGAGAGTTGCAGGCAGCCTACTAGTAGCCTGTCCCTCTGTCCTTGTTGCAGTGGAGTCCTGACCCTCTACCAGTAGCCTGTCCCTCTGTCCTTGTTGCAGTGGAGGTGCTGACCCTCTACCAGTAGCCTGTCCATCTGTCCTTGTTGCAGTGGAGGTGCTGACCCTCTACCAGTAGCCTGTCCCTCTGTCCTTGTTGCAGTGGGGTGCTGACCCTCTACCAGTAGCCTGTCCCTCTGTCCTTGTTGCAGTGGGGGTGCTGACCCTCTACCAGTAACCTGTCCCTCTGTCCATGTTGCAGTGGGGGTGCTGACCCTCTACCAGTAGCCTGTCCTCTGTCCTTGTTGCAGTGGGTGCTGACCCTCTACCAGTAGCCTGTCCCTCTGTCCTTGTTGCAGTGGGTGCTGACCCTCTACCAGCAGCCTGTCCCTCTGTCCATGTTGCAGTGGGGGTGCTGACCCTCTACCAGTAGCCTGTCCCTCTGTCCTTGTTGCAGTGGGGGTGCTGACCCTCTACCAGTAGCCTGTCCCTCTGTCCTTGTTGCAGTGGAGGTGCTGACCCTCTACCAGTAGCCTGTCCCTCTTTCCTTGTTGCAGTGGGGGTGCTGACCCTCTACCAGTAACCTGTCCGTCTGTCCTTGTTGCATTGTGGGTGTTCAGCCTCTACCAGTAGCCTGTCCGTCTGTCCTTGTTGCAATGGGGGTGCTGACCCTCTACCAGTAGCCTGTCCCTCTGTCCTTGTTGCAGTGGGGATGCTGACCCTCTACCAGTAACCTGTCCCTCTGTCCTTGTTGCAGTGGCGGTGCTGACCCTCTACCAGTAGCCTGTCCGTCTGTCCTTGTTGCAGTGGGGGTGCTGACCCTCTACCAGTAACCTGTCCCTCTGTCCTTGTTGCAGTGGCGGTGCTGACCCTCTACCAGTAGCCTGTCCGTCTGTCCTTGTTGCATTGTGGGTGTTCAGCCTCTACCAGTAGCCTGTCCGTCTGTCCTTGTTGCAGTGGCGGTGCTGACCCTCTACCAGTAGCCTGTCCCTCTGTCCTTGTTGCATTGTGGGTGTTCAGCCTCTACCAGTAGCCTGTCCGTCTGTCCTTGTTGCAGTGGGTGTGCTGACCCTCTACCAGTGCCCTGTCCCTCTGTCCTTGTTGCCTTGGAGGTGAGAAAGTAAGAGTTCTTCTCTGTGCTGGGAAGTGGTTTCCGCCTGGCCTCGAGGAAGCCCTCTCCCCCTTTCGCAAGGGCATGGGGGAGGGGAGAATTTTTCCCCCAGTTGATTTTCCCACATCTATCCTGAAATGTCTAGCCTAGAGGTGTGTACCTTCATGAGTTCAGCTGCTGCACACACTGAAGCTGAAAGTTTGGTTTCATTTCATTGCTGAAGATAGCTCCAAATGATCTTTTTTTCTTATCACAATTTTTTTTAATTTATGTATTTGAAAGAGGGATAAGGAGAAAGAAAGAGAAAAAAATGGGTGTACCAGGGCCTCGCGCCATTATAAATGAACTCCATACGCATGTGCCACTGGGTATCTGGCTCTACCTGGGTCCGAGGGAATCAAAACCAGGCCATTGGGCTTTGTAAGCAGCGGCTTTAACCGCTGAGCCCTCTCTCCAGCCTGCCGGTCCGTCTCTTACCCTGACTGCGATTTGGTCTCAGTCCTGTCTGCGCTTCCCGCCATGCCATGCTTTCTCTTCTCCACTGACTGTCGGCGCAGGTGGCGACGGACTTCCTGCTATGAGCAATGCCTACTGTCCCTTGGGTGCTCCTGGCGATAGCTGCTGGGGTGTAAGCCGTTCCTTCCTGAGTGGCGCTTGGATATCCCTGTGCTGGGGCTTGCTGGGTGGTCCTGGGAGCTCCTGGAGAGCAGGGCCTCTGGGGTCCCCTCTGTGTCCCGGCAGTGCCCTGCGTCGAGGAGGTGTCTTGTGCAGGTTCTCGTTGCCCTGTCTGCCTCAGTCTACTCATGAAGGGCACCCTCCTTCACCCTGCTGGACAAAGCCTGGCTGGGAGAGGCCTCGGCCTGCCTGGAATTCCCCTTGCTCTGGCATTCGTGTTGGCCAGGGGCCTGGGAGTCCAGGGAGGTTCCAGTGGCCGGCTGGGAGAAGCCGCTCTGCTTGTTTGGAGGTGGAAAGATGATGGCCCTGCTGCTCTGTGCTGCTGGCAGCGGGGGGGGGGGGGGGGGGGGGGCGGGGGGGCGTGTGTGTGTGTGCGTGTGTGTGCGCGCGCTGTGGTTTTGTGTTTTCAAAAGGGGTATAGAACTCGGGGAAGTCCTTCTGGCATAGTACTGGGGCTGGGTTCCCATGAAGCCCTCTGGCAGTAACGTGATTAATTTTTCTGATGGAAGCTAGCACTTGCTAGCTGGACCTGACTTGTCTTCCTCCCTATGTGAGCCTTGCCCTCTTCACCTCACTTGCCTACCTCTGCCGTTCTTAGGACAGTTCCCTGAAAAGCTTCTGGAGAAAGGCAAGGAGTCGTGTGCAGGGATATGAGGTAGATGGCTGGCAGGTATAAGTTTCACTGTGGGGTCTAGGCAGGCTATGTGCCAATAAGGCCTTCTTAGAGGTGTGGGAAAAGCAGGAGGGGACCGTTCAGCATCCCACTGGAGCTTGGAGCAAAGTAGGTGAAACATCATCCTGGGTAAAGGCCGTCTTGAGCTCTGGGAGCAGAGTGTCTTGGTTGAGCCCCTCCGTGTGCCCTGTGTGGACTGTGTGCCCTTGAACAGGTGACTCTTCAGCTTGGCTTCCCCCCTCTGGAGAGAGACGATGCTGATAACACTCAGCTTGGGGTTTGGGCACCGAGTGAGACCAGGGTTGGGAACACTTAGAGCGCTGTGGACGGCGTGTTGTTGGGAGGCAGACAGGCACGTGAAGGACGCAGGACTTGAGCTGGGCAATTGTGGACAAGCCAGATGGGAGGCAGCCTTTCTCCCCCCACCCCATGTTCCCTGCCTTTTGGGGAGGATGGACTGAAAGGAGGCCTTGTAATGTAGTTTGCAGTGTGTTTTCAGCAAGGTTGAACCCTAGTGAAATTTTTTAAGCTTTCTGTTTAGAAAACTAAATCTTTGCCGGTTGTGGTGGCGCACACTGGTAGGATATTGCTGAAGAGGCAGAGGCAGGAGGATCAGAAAACTAAATCTTTGTTTACCAAGGATGATTTAGTTTGGTCCATAGAGAATTTATTAAACATATGCATAGGTCATGATTTGACCTCAGCTCTTGGCTTTGCTTGGCCTGACAACTTCTGTAAATGAATTCTCTGGAAACCTTGTTGGCTTTGCACCCCTGTGGACTGAAGGTGAGGGGATCTTTTTTAAAAACATTTTATTTTTATTTATTTGAGAGAGACAGACAGAAGGAGAGAGAGAGAATGGGCGTGCCAGGGCCTCCAGCCATTGCAAATGAACTCCAGACACATGCGCCATCTTGCGCATCTGGCTTACGTGGGTCCTGGGCAATTGAACCTAGGTCCTTTGGCTTTGCAGGCAAGTGCCCCAATCGCTAAGCCATCCCTTCAGTCCAGCGAGGGAATCTTTTACTGTCTCTCAGATTGTCTCAGGGTGTTTGCAGCCCATGTCTTTTTATTTCATGTATTTGTATTTATTTGCAGGGAGAGAGTGAATGAGATGTGCCAGGGCCTCTTGCCATTGCACGTGAACTCCAGATGTATGTGCCACTTTCTGCTTCTGGCTTTGTGTGGATCCTGGGGAATTGAACCCAGCCATTAAGCCTTGCCTGCAGGGGTCTTTAACCAGTGAACCATCTCTTCAGCCCGTGTGTGTGTGTGTGTGTGTGTGTGTGTGTGTGTGTGTGTGTGTGTTTATATTTTGTCTTCCAGCTGGGGCACTGCCTTGGACCTCTGTTGTCAGCAGCCCCCTGATGCCTTTTGCATGGCTGCAGCTGGAGGGCGCCCTCCAGTCCACCACAGGTGTGATGCACGTTCAGCTCTTTGTAGAAATTTAGCACCTGAACACTACCAGTCTCTCCAAGGAGCGAGAACTCACCTAAGCTCCTGAAAGGCTGAAATAAACCCTTGACCAGATGACACTGGACAGGGCCTGTACCTTTCCGCTGTTGGTACAGGTTGCCCCCCCTTTTTTTTTGGTTTTTCGAGGTAGGGTTTCACTCCAGTCCAGGCTGACCTACCTGGAATTCACTGTGTAGTCTCAGGGTGGCCTCGAACTCACAGCAGTCCTACCTCTGCCTCCTGAGTGCTGGGATTAAAGGCGTGTGCCACCACGCCTGGCGAGGCTGCCCATTTTTGACACCTTTGTCCCCTGCATCTCATGAGTGTCACACCTTATCACCCTCAGCTTCCTGTGGTGAGGAGAGAGTGGACAGTCTTTATTTATTTATTTTTATTTATTTGCAAGCAGAGAGCGAGAGAGATAGAAGAGAGAAAATGGGCACGCCAGGGCCGGTAGCCATTGCAAACTTCAGACGCATGTACCCCTTGTGCTTCTGGCTTACGTGGGTCCTGGGGAATTGAACCTGGGTCCTTTGGCTTCGCAGGCAAATGCCTTAACAGCTAAGCCATCTCTCCAGTCCTATTTATTTATTTTTTTGAGAGAGGTTTTCTGCTAGGCTGGCCTCAAACTTACTCTATAGCTGAGGCTAGCCTTGAACTTGTGGTCCTTCTAACTCAGCTTCTCGAGTGTTGGGCTTACAAATTTGCACTGCCACATCTGGCTAAGTGGACAGTCTTGACATGGAGACTTCTTGCAGGACGTAGGACAGCTTTGGGGGAGACTCCTTGGCCTAGGAAGCCTTGTCATCATTGGTTTCAGGGAGGGGGTTCTGGTTCCAGGCTGTGACAGCCCCTTCTCCTTCTAGGGGCGGGCCTTAGTCCTTTGCAGAGGGCTCTCAAGGCAGCTGGCTATGGATGGCCTTGATCTAAACACCTCTTGTTGGGTAATTCATGAACCTTTGCGACCGACAGAGGGGCTGATAAGAGGTGCACCTGAGGCATGTGGCCTGTCTCTGACCTTAATGGGCATGACAACTCACTGGTGTTCCCTCTCCAGACCTGATATCACAGAACACATCTGCCATGGTGGTAGTCCCCAGGCTCAAGTCAGTTTGTCAGTGTGTCTAATCAACACCCACTATGTGTGTCAGTCATGTCATTAAGGCCCCGAAGAGCCGAGATGAGTAAATCAAATCCTTGTTTTACAGCGCTCAGGCTGGGGTCTTGGTGGGTCAGACTGCTTCAGTGTGAAAATGTAGTGTCGCTATGCATACATAAGGTTCTGGCTGAGTCACCTGGTCCTGGAGAAGTCACAGGAAGGTCACTGAAATCCAGCTGAAGAGAAGAGTCCAGGCAGGCTTCCTGGAGGAGGTTACATCTGACCTGAGTGGTAGAGATGAACAGAGGTGTGGACAGATGAAGGGTGGAGAGGAGGAGGAGGAGCTTAGCTGACCTGGAGGACAATAGTGGGTGCAGCAGCAGATCATCTCTCAGGCACTTGGGGCCCTGGGAACCCAGCGAGAAGTGTGCAGATGGGGAGATCTGAGCTGGTTAAGGTGAGGGTGGCCATAGAACACCAGGAGGAAGAGGCTGGACCTTAGCCCCCAGGGAGTGGGGACTGGGAGTGGCCTGATGGTGCTTATAGCTTTGAAGGCTCAGAGACTAGGGAGTGGCAGTGCAGAGGGGGCTTGGAGCAGGCAGCTTGGAGGCCACTGTGTGATCTGGGAAGGATGTGGCCCACAAAGGCGAGGGAGGGCAAGCAGCAGGTGTGAGCGGCAGGTGGTCAGGCCCCAGCTGAATGAGAAGCCAGTCTCCATTCAGTTCACACTGGAGCTGGCCTGCCCGTGTAAGTGCTTGTCTAACTCTGGCAAGGGGGCATCTTCTCCAGGGAGCTTCACTAGGGACCATCTTCTGGGTGACATTAGCCAGTGGCCCTGGCCTTTTGACCTTGGAGTGACCTTGGCTAGGCTTGAAGCTAGGCCCGGCAGAAGGTGGGAGTTTCATCTAGTGCCCTCTCCTTGGCCAGAGTGAGGTGGTCTGGTTTATTTTCATCACAGTGTGTATTCACTGGGGCACCTGGGATTCTCAGGAGCTGCCCATGTCTTGTCTGCTTCTGTGATGGAACTAAGGAAGCCGACTCAAGCAGACAGTTGTAGCCTGGCATGAATTAAATAAGCCTGAGTCATTGTAAAATGATCCTCCCCCACCAAGGGAAAAAAAAGCATCTAACCATGTTGGTGTGATTGCCAAGGATCTGGTACCGCTGGGCTCTGTAGCCAGCGTGTTCTCCAAGGTAGGGGAGTTGCTGACACACACTGGAAAATGGCCTGCCCAGGTCACCTGACTGCTGGTGGCTGGCACTCCTGAGCCTCAACACCCTCAGATGCCAGCCCAGATTCCAGGCCCAGTTGACTGTGTGGCATGTGACTCAGGCGCAGAGGAGGAGAAGAAAGGAAAATAAGGGACCCATCAGGAGGCGGCATGGTGCCTCAGCCACCCAGCTTGGCTTTTTGGGTGACTTTCCTCAGCCTTTTAGTGTTTTGCCCATCAGCTTTGTCTCCTGAGGTGGAACATTAGTGAGTTAACTACAAATAGCTTTAATTTGGGCAGCAAACCTCCTGTTTAACTGATTCCCAGGGAAGTCCTTCACTTATTACAGGGAAAAGGGGAGGACCGATTGGGCCTGGCTGGGCCTCAGTTGGCTGGACAGCGAGCTGCACCCTGGAGTGAAAGAGTGACGTGGGTAGAAAGAGGAGCCGAGACGCCGTGTGGCTCAGATGCCCAGGCTGCGCAGTGTGTGGCAGGCCGCAGGTGAATGGGCTGTGACTTGCCCTGGGCAAATACTTCTTTTTTCTTTTCAGCTTGTGTGAGGTTTAGGCATGTCCTTGTGCATTGCAGAAAAGAGACCAGGGAATCGCTGTTAGGTGACCCCATCTGGAAGCCCTGTGCTGTGCTGTGGAAACGCAGGGCCGGCAGTCTGCTCGCTTCAGCCCGCCCCTCCCCTGCACTTGAGAGAAAACGACTGAGCACAGCCATTCCTGCTCTGGTTTCCCCTGGGGAGGGGAAATCACTGGAGTGGGGGGGGGGGCATCAGGTGACATTCCTGAGGACGGCCTGCCTTCAGATGCCCTGGGAGACCGCGGGCCTGGTTTTCAGTGCTGAGCCGGGGCCGGGTGAGAACCGAGCATGGCTGCTGCTCTCTGGGAGGGCCCATGCCCGTCTCCCACTTGGCTCTTGCTGCCCGTACCAGTGTAGGGATCACAGCTGGTGGTGCCTTAGGGCCCCAGGGAAGAAGGTGGCATTCTTTTTTTTAATAATTTTTTTATTTTTTTGTTTATTTTATTTATTTGAGAACGACAGACAGAGAGAGAAAGAGGCAGAGAGAGAGAGAGAGGGAGAATGGGCGTGCCAGGGCCTCCAGCCACTGCAAATGAACTCCAGACACGTGCGCCCCCTTGTGCATCTGGCTAACGTGGGTCCTGGGGAATCGAGCCTCGAACCGGGGTCCTTAGGCTTTGCAGGCAAGCGCTTAACCGCTAAGCCATCTCTCCAGCCCAAAGGTGGCATTCTTAATACCTTTTCCTCTGCTTGGTTGATGATCATGGCAGACGACTGAGGAGAAGAGACCTGGCGGCTCTTCCTGCTTGGGTGGGAGTCAGGGCTCAATGCTAATTGGAGTAAGTAAGGATTCATTCACATTGGGCCAGCCTGGTCAGGTGGAGACTCTGGAAGGGCCTGCAACGAGTGTTTCCTTGGGGTCTTTATCACCAAGTTGGGGTAGAAGTTTTCAATTTTAAGGCCTCATGGGGAGGCAGTGGTGTGACTGACAGCTCAAATTCACGTGGTTCTCTAACATGCCAAAGCTCATGTGATGCTGCATGCTGGAGGGAAGGTACCTTGGGAGGTGTTCTGTGGTCCCTGGTGGTGTTTGCTATGGAGTCCGGAATAGGACCTTAGGAGGGATTCACATCTTGGCACCTCTTAAGAAGTTGCTGACAGGACAAGGCAGCATGGATGGCGCAGACAGGCAGTGTCTTGGGTTGGGCTGCTGTTGGTTAGAATAGGCAAGAGGGTCTGGGCACGGAAGTAGGAACTAGGAGCCCCGATCCTTTTTCCCCTGGTCCTGGGGCCTTGAACCAGCCACCTCCCATCTTTCTTATCTGTAGACCAGGAATAACGGTCTCATTTCCCAGTGGAAGTGGAGCACATGAGGCAGTGTAAGTCGGAGCCTCAGCTCCTTCCTGCTTCCTTTACTCACAAGGAGTTTTCGATGCTTTCTTGGCACCAAAGCTCCTGGGTTTGCACTCAAAAGGACTGCCCCCCGCCCCCAGGATGGGTCTCCCTCTACCCCAGGCTGACCTGGAATTTACACTGCAGTCTCAGGCTGGCCTTGAACTCAAAAGGGACCCCCCCCCCCCCGAGGTAGATTCTCACTCTGGCCCAGGCTGACCTAGAATTCACTATGTAGTCTCAGGGTGGTCTTGAACTCATTACAATCCTCCTACATCTGCCTCCTGAGTGCTGGGATTAAAGGTGTGCGCCACCACACCCGGCTCATTTAATTCTTCTAACCACCTTGATAAGCGAGCACTATTCTCTTTGTATGTGTGGTGCCAGGGATTGAAGCCAGGGGCTCACACATGCTTGGCACATACTCTGTTACTGAGCTGCACCCCCAGACCTAATGGTCCTTTTAGGAAGACTCAGCAAGATGCCCAGGGCCATCCAGCTAGTGGACAGTGTTTGAACTCTTGCCTCTGTACTGTTAGGAGTTGGCCACATTTGACCTCTGCTTGCTTTTGTAAATACAGTTATGTTGGAACACAGTCACACCCACTTGCATCTCTAGTACTTGGTGCCTGTCAGTTGCAACAGCAAGTTTTTAGACCTGATGCTCTGTGAAGCCTTAACACATTTACTGCCTGGCCTTTTACAGAAAGTAAGCAAACTGACAACCTCCCTGGCTGACTCCTTGTATGACACTCTTCACCGCAGACTGCACTGGGCCCAAGCGTGTCTCCCAGTGAACTTAAGGGAACCACAGGTGCAGAAGAGGCATTTGGGGGTGGGGGGAAGATGGACAGCAGAGCTCCCTGGCCCAACGACACAGTTGGGAGTGAGTTCATTGCCTCTGAGGGATGGAGAAGTATCTGGCAGAGGGAATCTGGTCCTGTTATAAAGTGCTGTCCCCCCTCCCCGACTTCTATGGGACCCTGTGAGTAGGCCACAGCCTTGTAGGTCTTTAGCCTGCGACCCTAGCTCCTCCTTCCTGTCACTGAGCACCCCAGGGCCCTTGGCCTCTTTAGCTCTGCTGTGTCAGGAGCGTGTATGTGTGTGTGTGTGTGTGTGCATATGTGTGCGTGCATGCGTGTTGGGTCTTGTGGAAATCTGCAGCATCCCCATTCCTGCGTTCAGATTGAGTTCTGTGCTGCGCCGTCTGGACTGTGTTCCTCTGTGCTGTGGTGTGAGGAGCCCTGAGTGACCTTGTCTGCCATGGGTCCCAGATAAAGGAAATGTTCTGTTCACCCAAAATGACTGCTCCTGTGAGCAGGGAGGGGAGCTCCAGGTCCCTCAGCTAGCCAGTGGTCCAAGGCTTTCTCCCGAAACTCAACAGGAAGCGCTACCTTCTGCTGAGTAGAGGGAATTAGGTATAAGTGTAGTCCTTGTCTTGCTTGGCCCAAATCTGCTCGAATAGGAATCTTTTTGGAGGCTGATCAGGGGAGAGTCATTTTGAGGTAGGAAGGTGAATATGGAGTATGTGGATTCCCATTAATTGGATTCAGATACAAGGATGCCAGTGTTAGAATCCTGCCCCCACACCTGTGCCTGCTGACGGACTGGATGTGCAGAGAAGCCTCGTGGCCGCATGCTGCGGGGTGGTGGTGATTCTGGTCTGAGAGAGGTTTCGTCGCCAGGTGTCCAGTCTGCCTGAGTGTCACTCCCTTTACATCAGGATGGAAATATTTATAAAGTACAAAAATAAAAGATGCCAGGAGGACTCCAGACCTTGGGCTGGAGTGAAGAAAGGCAAAGGCCAGATAAGCCTGGGAACTTGGCTCTAGAGTGCTTGCATGGAAGAAGTCCCTGGCGACAAGAGGTTGGGGCTGGGAGGATGTGCATGGAAGAAGTCCTTCCTTCATGCCATAAAGGAGAAGTGGGTGCCCCTGCCATCCTGCTGCCCACTTGGCAGTGAGCTTGCCTTCAGCTGACCACTCCTATAATTCTCCTGGGCCTGGCCTTCCTTGGGGAGGGGGGGGAGGGGAGAAGGTGGGAATGTGGCAGATCAGGTTGTGCCCTGAATTGTTCACTGTTGTCCCGACACTCAGAAAGGGGGGCAGATTGCATGTGACCCCAAAAGAGCCCTCATACAGTTAAGTACACACTAGAGAGTGTGTGCCTTTTACCCACAGAGCTGGTACCAGTCCAGCCCTCTGTGTGTACATTCCCTTATCAGATGCTGTCACAATCATTTGTTGGGCGGACAAGGCCAGCTTCACAGGGAAGGAATCGAACTTGATCCGTGGCCATGAGGTGGGTTGGAGCCTGGCCTGGCACCCAGGCTCTTGTGCTCCACAGCCTTCATTCCCACCCAGTTTTGTCCCCGGTCACGCACTGTGCTGCTGTCTGAAAGAGAGCTCCCTTTACTCCTCTGGATAGTTTCCTTGGTCACATTTTTGTCGCGGCCCGTGGGCAGAGAAGTAGGTTGCTCTCTGTGGGGTGACATTTAAGAAAGCCAACCCCATAGGAGCTTTCCCTTTGAATATGTTGTTATGGTACAAGAAGTTTCTATTTGTCCTGGGCTATTTTGAAATAGAAGGAAACTCCCCTCTTGCTTCCTCTATCACATAGCCCCTCTGTCCCCGGGCAGGAGAGGGGAAAGCAGCTGTCCTGTCCATGATGACCCAACCAAAGCCACCAGTGAGGTGGCCGGTCCATCTAAGCTTACTTGCATTTGATGATTGACATGGAACCTCTTTTGTCCAATCTCACCTTGTAGGAGATGTCAGAGGGAGCTCTCCAGTGATGCAGGGCAGACCCCAAGCCCCTCTGCCCCACATTATATATCAACAGCAGGCATGCCACAGCCTGGCAAAGGGCCAGGCTCCCTGTCTCTCCAGTCTATGATTTGGGTAAGGAGGGGTGGCAGGTGTTTGTTGATGTGCTCAGAATTTCAGTCTGAGCTTTCTTGTCATTCTGAGATTTCCAGTTAACACAGAGTGAGCCAGGGAGTGGTGGATTGCTAAGGCCAAAGTGAGTCCACATGGTCTTTGAGCCAGTAAGAAGACTTCACAGTTCTCTGGGTATTTCCAGGGGTCTGAGTAGTTAGCCTCGCTGAGCTAGTGAGGTCTGAAGGGCAGATGTAGTCTCAGACACACTGTTTGACTCAGTATGCTTTATTGACTTTGTTTCCTACCTGTCTAATGTAGATCATGCTGCCATGAAACTCATTACATAGCCAAGACTGGTCTTGAACTCTTGATTCTCTTATTTCCAGCCCCCCCCCCCCCGAATGATGGAATTACAGGTGTGCATCACCACACCTAGCTAATTTTTTAATTTCTTGGCAACCTTTAAGAATTGCAATTTTTGCCGGGCGTGGTGGCTCACGCCTTTAATCCCAGCACTCGGGAGGCAGAGGTAGGAGGATTGCCGTGAGTTTGAGGCCACCCTGAGATGACATAGTGAATTCCAGGTCAGCCTGGGCTAGAGTGAGACCCTATCTCAAAAAACAAAAACAAAAACAAAAACAAAACAAAAAAAAAAGAATTGCAATTTTAGCCAGGCATTGTGGCACACGCTTTTAATCCCAGCACTTGGGAGGCAGAGGTAGGAGGATAGCTGTTGTGAGTTTGAGGCCATCCTGAGACTATACTGTGAATTCTAAAGTGAGACCCTACCTTGAAAAACAAAAAAATCATAATTTTGTACAAAGTAGTCTAGATTTTTTGGCTTCTCTTGACAGGCTGCAGTGTTTGTTTTATTTTTATTTATTTATTTGAGAGTGACAGAGGCAGAGAGAGAGAGAGAGAATGGGCGCACCAGGGCCTCCAGCCACTGCAAACAAACTCCAGATGCATGCGCCACCATGTATGTGCATCTGACTAACGTGGGTCCTGGGGAATCGAGCCTCAAACCGGGGTCCCTAGGCTTCACAGGCAAGCTCTTAATTGCTAAGCCATCTTTCCAGCCCCCCCCCCTTTTTTTTTTTTTTTTTTTTTTTTGAGGTAGGGTCTCACTCTAGCCCAGGCTGACCTGGAATTCACTATGTCATCTCAGGTTGGTCTTGAACTCACGGCGATCCTCCTACCTCTGCTTCCCAAGTACTGGGATTAAAGGCGCGTGCCACCGCGCCCGGCTTAGGCTGCAGCGTTTTCAACATTGGCCTGAGTCCTGTGACCCTCACAGTCACATGGCACTTAGCTGTGCAGCTAAAGCTGTTTGCTGGAGACAGGCGTGTCCTCTGCATGCCCTTGCGGGTCCTCCCCAGTGGCCGCCTCCCTTAGGCTCCCTGTGAGGCCCCAGATTCAACACTTCCGACCTGTCAGGTCACTGAGTGCAGGGTGAGCCCTGGTGAGGGCAGGGACGGGCGGAGATGCCCAGGCTGCTCTTCGCAGGGTTCAGGGTCACTGCCTCCATAGCCTTGCCTGCTCTTCCGCCTATAAGGAGGCTCCCAGGGAGCGGGAGCTCAGAGACGGCGACGTGCTCCCACAGTAACAGCTAGTGAACTTTGGAATTCCAGATGTGTCTCTTGAACCTCAGAGGCCAGTCTTAGCCCAGGGCCCCTCAGCTCCTGTGTACCCTCTGAACTGCCCTTGAGACCCAAGTGCCCCAGGGATCCACTTTGTCCCCTCCCCCATAAAGCCACTCAAGTGCCTCACCCAGTTTGCTCTCTTCTTAGTCTAAAAACTGCCCCCATGATTCACAGACACACAGAATTTAAAGTTTCATTTTTAAAATCTCTTGACAGGCTGTCTAACTTCTGCTGGTGATGGAGAATTGCTGGGGATTGCTGGGGTAATTAAAACTTGCTTCACAGAGTGTTTTGGTCCGTTATTCTCAGCAGAGGCTCAATGAACTACATAGAAATAGACACGTAGTGGCTATGTATTTAAGAGTCAAGTCTACCTCTTTTTTTCTCAAATAAAAATAAATAATTGAAAGTTAAAAAAATAAAAGAGGGCTGGAGAGATGGCTTAGTGGTTAAGGCACTTGCCTACAAAGCCAGAGGACCCAGGTTTGATTCCCCAGGACCCACATAAGCCAGATGCTCAAGGTTGAGCATATGTCTGGAGTCGTTTGTAGTGGCCGAAGGCCCTGGTTCATCCATTCTTTCTATCTATGTCTTTCTCTCTCACACACACAAATAAAATAGATTAAAAATTTTTTTTGTTTATTTTTATTTACTTATTTGAGAGCGACAAACAGAAAGAGGCAGAGAGGGGGGGATGAGGGAGAGAATGGGCACGCCAGGGCTTCCAGCCACTGCAAACAAACTCCAGACACAAGCACCCCCTTGTGCATCTGGCTAACGTGGGTCCTGGGGAATCGAGCCTCGAACCAGGGACCTTAGGCTTTACAAGCAAGCACTTAACCACTAAGCCATCTCTCCGGCCCTAATTTATTTATTTATTTGAGAGCGACAGACAGAGAGAGGGAGGGAGGGAGGGAGGGAGGGAGGGAGGGAGAGAGAGAGAGAGAGAGAGAGAGAGAGAGAGAGAATGGGCGCGCCAGGGCTTCCAGCCACTGCAAACGAACTCCAGACGCTTGTTTGTGCCCCCTTGTGCATGTGGCTAACGTGGGTCCTGGGGAATCGAGCCTGGAACTGGGATCCTTAGGCTTCACAGGCAAGCGCTTAACCACTAAGCTATCTCTCCAGCCCCTAATTTTTTTTTAAAATTGAGTTTCTTACTTTAGATTCTCCGTCTGTTTAGCAGCAGTCGCTCTCTGGCCATTAGTTCTGGTTTCTCCTCCTCCTGATTCCCACCCATATTTCACTACATGGTCAGCCTTTGGGTTTCTTAGTGTCATCCTGGATTTTTTTTTTAAACTGAATTTGAGAAGTGTGGGCCATAAGTTGCATTGCTTGAGAGCTTTTTCTGCCTTCCCTGACTTGTGGCAGAAACTTGGCTGCAAACAAACTCCAGACACATGCGCTACCTTGTTTAGCTGTCTTACGTGGGTCCTGGGGAATCGAACCTGGGTCCTTTGGCTTTGCAGGCAAGTGCCTTAACCACTGAGCCGTCTCTCCAGCCCCCACCTCACTTGTGGATGAGTACTGTGAGTAGGAGATCACTATTTTCCTTGGCTGGAGATGGGCTAGCAACCTGGTGATGGGCAGTCACTGCCTCTGCCTAGCTTTGCCGTTTCCTCACTTTTGCTCTGTGAACGAGTGTCCCCTCCCTGCCAGCCCTGCTCTTCAAACACTGGGAGACACTAGGTCAGTTGTGGCTTGAACAGAGCATCTCTGCTGTTCTCCTGACTCCCATCTGTTGTCCCGGGGCTCCGTCTTCCTCAGCCTCCAACCCCCAGCAGCTGTGGCCCGTGGCCCTTGTGCTTTCAGAGTCATGAAAGCACGTGGGGAGCGCGTGCCCTGCACATGCCTTTACCACATATTTATGACTGGGGAGTCTGAGACCTTCGTGACATTCTCATACGGGGTTCTGTGTGGCCACCCTCCTTTCCCAGTGAGAACACAAGTGCTGCATTGTCTGTCTGCCCTTCTGGGCTGGCTGCGTGGGTCAGGGCCGGGGCTGTTGCTCTACTGGATGGGAATAGCCATTTTGCAGTTTTGTACCCTTATGTGGCCATGGTACGAAAGGAGGTTTGGGACACTGCTGTAGCAGCCGCTCCTGAGTTGACTGCTGTAGCTCAGCTCACTAGCCAGGCAGTCGAGCGGGGAGGAAGCCAAGTGTGGAGGGCAGACCAGAGCAGAACAGGGTGGTGAGGGGAAAAGGTGGTGTGCCCTGGCCACCTTGTGGTAAGCCCCTCCCCGTGGGCCTCATGAGGGGTACTGGTATAGGCCATACTTTGTGTGACACACCTTGCTTGGGCATCATGGGGACCCTCCCACCTTAAGCCAAGAGGAAGACCTTGGTTTTGCCCTCTCTTGCAGCTTGCTTGAGTATTAGACATGTCATGTAGTGACTTTCTCTTGGACTGCTTTGACCCCTGTCTCTGGCTGTTGAGCTCTTGTGTTAAGGTCCAACACTCATGCCGCCCTCGCCCAGAAATCTTAGACCACTACCTCCCTCCTTCTTGGGATGACAGCTCACTCCTCTTGACTTGGCACACATTGTGTGGCACCTGTGAAGCATTGTGGGAGTCCTCTATGAACCTTAGGTCCCTAGCACAGCCAGCCCAGAGGGGGTTAGACTTGGGACAGGACTCTGATACCAGCAGAAAAATGACCAAAGAAGCACAACACAGGGTGTGAACAAGCTTTGTACCTAGAACACATTTTATTTCTGTGGAAATATCTGTTCTAAATAGCCTGGCTCCTTTGGGACAGCCCTGGCCCTCTGGGTCTCCTCATTCTCTGTGGAAGCTCTGGGCCCGTGTGCTTCATTGGTGGAATGGAGTTCCTGCCGAGGCGCAGGCTGTCGGGGCTCTGCCTGGCTCAGGGCCGGTCCTGCAAGTGCTGTCTCAAGTCGGGCTCCGGCTGCAGCCAGTCTCTTTCTGAAGACGGCAGAACACAGGAAACAGCTTTGGGCTGGGCTTGTCTGTGAACTGGGTGTGGGCAGGTGGCCAGGCCCCAGCCCAAGGCTCTGTGAGTGGAAGTGTGTGTGGGGTGATTCTTCTAGCCAGTTGGTAATTCTTTTTTTTTTTTTTTTTAAGGTAGGATCTCACTCTAGCCTTGGCTGACCTGGAATTCACTATGTAATCTCAGGGTGGCCTTGAACTGATGGTGATCCTCCTACTTCTGCCTCCCAAGTGTGCCACCATGCCCTGCTGCCAATTGGCAGCTCTGTCCTGTTTGGTGACAGCTTTGAGCCCAGTGCTTTGTGGATCAGAAGGTGCAAGGCTTTGAATTAGTGTTAACACCACCATTTTGATAGCTTGGTAAAACCTACCAACAAGAGAGCTCTCAGCACCCTTGGCACCAGGGAAGTTGAGACTTGACTGAAGGTGGTGAGTGTGTTGTTTGAGTCACCAGACTCTTTTTTTTTTTAAATTAGTGTTATAGCTGAGGCTGGCTTTGAATTCCCAGCATTCCTCCTGCCTCAGCCTTCTGAGCATTAGGATTATAAGCCACTATGTTTGGAATTTTTTTTTTTTTTCCTCAGGAGGCATCTGAGCAGATCTCTGCTAGGTACTGAGGACTGGAGGAACGTAAAAAAAAGTAAGGCTCATGTTCTCTCTAGAAGTTCATGATCCTGGTAATGACAGGTGCCTGTGGTTCAAGCCCAGAGTGACACAGTGGCCTGGCTTGTTGTGTAAGTTCCTTTGGGGTGGGGGTGGGAGGACAGGAAGGGACTTCCTAGTGGTAAAGGCCTGAGCTTTAGGACTGTTAGTGTGGACACCCAGCTGATGATGATGGAGAGGTGGTCTGGGGAGTGGCAGCAGCTTGCGGTCAGGCTTTGAGCAGAGGTCTAAAGGCTTGAAACAATGGTATTTGTGGGACGACAAGCACTTTCTGTGTTTTAGTAACAGGAAATCTATGATGGCACTAGCTCAGCAGTGAAAAGTAACCTCCACTCTTCTCTGACTCCCAGCTCCACGTCTCCCCTCTGTGGAGGAACTCCTGTTACCCTGTTCTTGTTTATCCTCCCAGACCTAGTCCATTCACGTGCAGCTATCTGTAACCATATCAATTTCTAGATCTTATAGATGCCCAAAATGGTGCGTGTGTCTAGAGTTAATTTGCAGCAGCAGGAGATCCTGGCATGTCCATTCTCTTGCTCTCTCACTCATTCATTCTCTCTCAAATAGTGAAAAAATTACTATTATTATTTGTTTTAAAAGAAAGCCAGACTTGATGGCACATGCCTTTAAATGTTTTATTTTTATTTATTTATTTATTTATTTGTGAGAAAGAGATAGGGGAGAGAGAGAGAGAGAGAGCGAGTGAGAGCGAGTAAGCGAGAGCGCGCTCACCAGGGTATCCAGCCACTGCAAACAAACTCCAGACATATCCACCACCTTGTGTGTCTGGATTATGTGGGTCCTGGGGAATCGAACCTGGGTCCTTTGGCTTCACAGGCAAATGTTTTAACTGTTAAGCCATCTCTCCAGCCCCCCCCCAATTATTTTTGTATGTGCGTGTGTACAGAGTGTGTGGTATATGTGTGTGCGTGCAGATGCATGCAACGTGTGTGTGTGCATGAGCACGTGTGGAAGCCCAAGGAGAATGCTGGGCGCCTTTCTGTTAATGCTGATCTGCGTATTTCCTTGAGACGATGCCCTCCTTCAACCAGGAACGGCTGTCAGCCCGTGATCCCCAGTGCTCCCCAGCCACCCCCTGCAGAAGGGTTATGAAAGTGCTTGGCTGCACCTGGCTTTTTACGTGGGTTCTGTGGCCCAAGAGGCCCTCATGCTTAAGTGGCAAGTGTTCTTAACTGCCGAGCCATCCCTCATCCCTGTGACATGTTTTATTTTCCTCATCTAACTACCTGCATGAGCACAAAAAGTCCTCCCGTCACTGTTTCTGCACTCCTCATTTCTTCCAGACACAGTGTAGTTAGTTACCCAGTTTCTCCCAAATGGGGGTCTGACTACGATAACCCCACTGTTCTGGTCCTTGCCTTTTGTCTTGGCACTATTCTAGAAGGTAGTTTTCTGTTGGGGCGGTTGAGCTCTCATAGCCTTTTGCACTTTGTGCTGCCGTATCTGCAGGCACTCTTCACGGCACCCCTCCTGCTCTGCAGTCAAGGTGCTTCCTATCTTTGCTTACCTGGCACACGAACAGGAATATCTGTAGGACACACAGATTGGGCATTCAAAGCTCCTCTGGTTCAAGGGCACAGTGGGGAGGCTATCAGTAGAAAGGTACTCGGATACTTGTGTAAATTAGGGTTTTGATGTTTCTCAAATTTGTCTTTTTCCTCTGGAAACTGGGTTCTGTTTGTTGAGCTTTGGAAGAAGCCAGTTTGTTCCCTATGGCCTATGATACCTCTGTGAAAGGACCCAGGCTTCACTGTGGGCTCAGAGAGAGTGTGGCTCACCCAGGGGTGGGGTCAGCATTGCTTAGAGACTCCTGTGTGGACTCTGACCGTCTCGCCACACCCAGCCACAGCATGGACAGACCAGCCAAGCCAAAGCAGCCTGCAGCCTGGCTCTGTTAGTCTTGCCTGTTCGGGCTTCATGCATGCTAATGCCACTTCTGATCACTTGCTAGGTAGGCTTGTACCACGTGAACATCGCAGTTGTAGTCAGTGTTTGTGTGTATTAATAAGTGGACAAGGGTGGCCAGGCACCTGCAAGGGGATGGGAAGGTGAGACCCAGGTAGGCTTTGAACCCACCTTACAGCACTGTGATACAAGTTTCTGAACTTTAGAGCCTCATTATGCCACACGACTCCTTTTAAAGCATATACTTGGGGCTGGAGAGATGGCTTAGCGGTTAAGCGCTTGCCTATAAAGCCTAAGGACCCTGGTTCGAGGCTCGATTCCCCAGGACCCACGTTAGCCAGATGCACAAGGGGGCGCATGCGTCTGGAGTTCGTTTGCAGTGGCCGGAGGCCCTGGCACACCATTCTCTCTCTGCCTCTTTCTCTCTCTGTCGCTCTCAAATAAATAAAAATAAACAATAAAAAATATTTAAAGCATATACTTGTCTTTTAGTGTATTTTATGGTTTATTTTTCTCACGCATCAGTCATTTTCACTTCTTTGGGAGTAGCTTTTGAATGCTCATGACTTGTTCCCTACCTAATCCCAGCAGACACAGAGTCCTCAGTAAACTGGGTCTAATGCAAAGATGGAGCAACTGTTCATGCAGGCTTCCCAGGGCTCCGGTGTGCTGTTAACTAAGCTTGGTTTCAGTGCCCAGCACCAAGCTCTGACCAGTGCCTGTCCGATTGCACCCATACTGATCCTGTCCAGTTTTGACTACTGTTTGTTACTTTTGCGTCTGAGAGTGTTAATCATGTGGGACGTCTCCCTAGCCTGGCTCATGGTCTAGGCAGCTAGTGTCATGTGGGTCACGGAGTCTTCCTCCTCCTGGATGGCTCCTCAGAGGATGCCGGGAGGTGCATGGCGGAGGAGGGGTGCTCTCAGGCTGCGTGAGCCTTGCAGCTGCCTCGGCGAGTGGGTTTTCTGTGAGCAAGGACAACTACATCAAAGGCTGGTTCAGATGACGCCACTAGGGGGACAACGGCAACGTGAGAGCTCCAGCAGCAGCTGGTGTACTTGGCCGTTTATCAGGTGCTTTGGGCTCTGCTGTGGACAGACACTAGAGTGAGTTTTTGTCTCTTCTGGGCCATAGGCGTTTCTGAAGAGGAAGATGACGTGCTCTTCTTTGGGATTGATTTGGCTCCTTCAAGGTCCTTTGAGTCTCATTCGAAGCTGTGCGGAGATTGACGGTAGGCCTGGAAGAGGTCATGGGGCTTCCCAGCGTGCCTTGCTTCTAAGCCCAGTGGCTCTGGTTGGCTAAGTCATTTCCTCATCATCCCACAGTGATGCCACCCCTAGGTCTGTGCTTTACCAGAGGCCAGCGTGTTTAGAAGGAAGTAGAGAAGAGTTTGCACATGAGATACCGTGGATCCTGACTGAGCTGTGCCAACAGAGAACAAGGGAGCTCAATTTCCAGGGAGCATCTGCCCGCCAAAACTTCTTGCATTAACTCCATGTTCATGCCAAATGCCTGGACTGAGCTTGGAGCTAGGACACAGGGAAGCCCCTCGCGGGTTTCTCCCCCTCTGTCTAGAGACAAGAGTCTGGCACTGCAGACGGTGGATGCTGTTCCACACAGAGAGGTTCCCCTCCTGTCATGCTGCAGCTGATGGAGGAGCGGCCTTCCTGGAGCATAGGGACCAGATGGATGGCTTTGGCAGTTTGACCCGAGAAGTGCTGCCCTCTCTCTGGTTTAGGTGTACTTGTCACGTGACAGACCTGCCGAGCCGCCCTGAGCCTCTCCAGGTTGTTTTGGCAGATGGTGTTTGTGAACTTGAACGTGTGGTAGAACTCAGTGGAGTGGGGTAGAGGGGAGACGACAGAAAGCTTCACGTGTGACTGGCTACTCTGATTCATTTCTTCACCATTTCTGTAAAATAGATTGGGAGGGATGACGCCACCAGATCAGGAAGGGGAAGTCCTGAAGTGTGAGCTGAGGTCAGGATGTGATCTCTGAGAGCGGGGCAGATGGGAGACCTGGTGGCCTTGATGTCTGCAGTGGTTCCTGCAGAGCTCGGCGGTCCCTTCCTGCATCACCTTCAGTATTTTGGTGTAGTGCTTATGATGTCATTTATATATACATATATATATAATTTTATTTTCTTTTGGTTTTTCGAGGTAGGGTTTCACTCTAGTCCAGGCTGATCTGGAATACACTATGTAGTCTGAGGGTGGCCTTGAACTCATGGCGATCCTCCTACCTCTGCCTCCAGAGTGCTGGGATTAAAGGTGTGCGACACCACACCCAGCTTAATATTTTTTTTATTTTTATTTGTTTATTTGAGAGAGAGAGAGTCAGAGGGAGAGAAAGGAGAGAGAGAGAGAGAGAGAGAGAGTGAGAAAGAGAAAGAGAATATGGGCACGCCAGGGCCTCCAGCCACTGTAGATTAACTCCAGATACATATGCCATCTTGTGCATCTGGCTTACGTGAGTCCTGGGGAATCAAACCTGGGTCCTTTGGCATTGCAGGCAAGTGCCTTACCCACTGAGCCATCTCTTCAGCCCTTGGGATGCCATTTTAGACCAAGGTGTTGGGGCCACTAACCTCCAGGTCTCTGAGATGAGGGGGTTGCTGCTGTCCCAGCTGTGTCCTAAGTGGGTTCCTTTCCTCTGTGCAGTGGCTCGGCTGCTTCTGCAGGCTCAGCAACCATGGGATGCGTGTCCTGCCTCAGGCCCCCGGAGCCACCCTGGTAGGCAGGCGTCGTGTGGCCTGGCCTCGGGCACATGGTTGTGCGGGAGGGAAAGAGCATTTCTGTGGAAGCGCTCCGCCCATCCCTGAATGTTTTGTGAAGGAAGAGGAGGTTCTCGTCCCGTGGGAGGTGACGGTGTCCAGACTGGTCAGTGGCTAACCTTTTCAGCTCCCCATGAAGTTTCTGTAGTTCAGAATGCTATTGGCTTCACTGAAAGAGGCCAAAAGGCCCCTACCGACGTGCTGCCTGTGGACCACATGCTGGTGTGTGCATTCCCGTGGCTACCCACGGACATGTTGGAGGGAGCTGGCTCGAGCCCTGCCATCCCTCCCTACCTGCACCCTGCAGGCAGAACTGACCATTGACCTACCTGGCCTCCTGCGCCAACACAGCTCTGGGAGAGGCCACGCTTGGGCCTGTGGCAGCCAACGAGGGTTTCGCCTTTGCCATTGCCCAGTGTACTGGGACTTTGAACTCTGTAGGTCAGCTTTGAGCAGGATCAGGAAGGGACATCTTCACGTACCCCAATATAGCAGCTGCTCCAGGTTAGGCCTGAGGTCCCCATATGCATGTGACAGGTAAGGAAACTGAGGCCTGAGGAGGCCCGGTGGCTTGGTTAAAGCACCGTAGTTGACTTGTGGCTGTTTCTGGACACTCGTTAGTTGTTCAAATGGCCCAGCCTCCCATTTGGCAGGTCAAGGAGCCAGGGCTGGAGAAGGGAAGTGACTTGGCAGATTTGTATTGCCTACTACTGGCCTTGCTGGGGCCTGAGCCCATGTTTCCTACAAAGCCTCTTCGGGCTTTTTTTTTTTTTTTTTTTTTGCTCTTCAATTAATTAACTTTACGCTTTTATCTCTTGTGCTTAATCGTGAGGTGGTTGAATTCAGTATATGCTTCTCTGTTGCTCTGCTGACGAGTGGGTCACGGTTGTCTTAGGCTAAGTGGCTTAACATTGCAGTGGCTTATCCTCAGGGCTCCTAGCTGTCCTTTTTCCATCTTCCTCTGCCTGTCCTGTCCCTCACCTTGGCTTGGAGGAGAAGGCAGGGTCTTGCTGTCTGCCCTCAGTGAGTACCAGTTCTCCCCACCTCCCACCCCTCACTTCCTTCCTTTTACCCTGGTCTGCCAGCAGCCAGCTCTTCCAGAGACTAGTCAGTGGGCTGAAGTGACAGGAACAGTGGTGAGAATCCGGAGAGTACCCATCAGGAACTGTCTTTCAGTTATTTCTCATTGATAAGCGAGCTCTTGACAAGTCATGCATGCAGTTGGCTCAAGTTTCCAGGAACAACTTGGCTGTCTTGTGCCTGCGTTCAGATTTGCTTTGGCTTGCAGCATTTTCTTCTCCCTGAATAATGTCGTTGCCTCCCCTCCTCTCACAGTGTTGTTTGCTTAAAAAGCAGAAAATCTCTGCGACACCATGAGAGTGACTGGGGAGTCCCGGAAAACAGTCCTGTGTTGGTTTCACAGCTCATCTGATTGTCGTGTTTTGTTTTTGTCTTTTTCGTTAAGCAGACCCATGTGCAGTCTGGGCTACCGTGTTCAGCCAGGGTCAAGGTCAGGTTTCTTTCCAGCCGTGCCATGTGATCACAAGTCCTTGCTCAGCTGTGAGTCCTCAGTGGTCTTTTTTGGTTTTTCGATGTAGGGTCTCACTCTAGCCCAGGCTGACCTGGAATTCACTCTGTAGCCTCAGGGTGGCCCTGAACTCATGGCGATCCTCCCGAGTGCTGGGATTAAAATCTTGCATTACCACGCCCAGCCTCAGTGGTTGTTTCTTTCTTAAAATTATTTATTTGAGAGAGAGAAAGAGGGAGGGGGAAGAGAATGGGTGTGCCAAGGTCTCCAGCCATTGCGAACGAACTCCAGATGCATGCGCTATCTAGTGCATCTGGCTTAAGTACGTATTGGGGAATTGAGCCTGGATCCTTAGGCTTCTCAGGCAAGCACCTTAACCACTAAGCCACCAGCCCCTTAGTGGTCTTTGATCACCCAGAAGACCAGGCAGGAACTATACATCCGTCCTAGTCAGTGATGCAGGGGACAGTGGTGGGGGTGTGTGGCTCCTCTTGGTTTAAGGCCGGCGTTGCTTTATATCTGCAGCAAGCATCTGTGGCTCACACCTTCAGTGCCCAGCACCGGTTGCAATGACAGGACTTTGTGTGTGAGACGATTTGTAGATGTTTGTAAGTATCTTCTGTCTTGAAAATTGTGCTGGGATTTCAGTACAGCTAGAGGTATTTTTGTAGTGCCCCATCATGAAGGGCACTGCTTCCTAACATTCCACCTGAAGTTAGAACAAGGACTGTTTTTTTTTTCTTTATTTTTATTTATTTATTTGAGAGCAACAGACAGAGAAAGAGGCAGAGAGACAGAGAGAGAGAGAGAGAGAGAGCATGAGAATGGGCACGCCAGGGCCTCCAGCCACTGAAAACGAACTCCAGACGTGTGCGCCCCCTTGTGCATCTGGCTAACATGGGTCCTGGGGAGTTGAGCCTCAAACCGGGGCCCTTAGGCTTCACAGGCAAGCACTTAACCACTAAGTCATCTCTCCAGCCCCTAGGATAATTTTTTATATGTTCCAGAGGAAGGAAATGAGCTGAGCAATGCTGTGGAGCTTATCAGGGTCACATGTTCACCTGGGACTGACTGCAAAAATGTGACTTCCAGACTCAAAGGTCAGTGCTTTTGCTCAGCTTTGAGAGTAGACATTGAGGCTGGAGAGGTGGCTTAGTGGTCAAGGAACTTGCCTGAGAAGCCTAAGGGCCCAGGTTCAATTGCCCAGTACCCACATAAACCAGATGTTCAAGGTGGTGCTTGTGTCTGGAGTTTGTTGAAGTGACTAGAGGCCCTGGTATGCCCATTCTCTTTCTCTCTCTGTCTCAAAATAGAAAATAAATGAAATATATTTTTTTACAAAAGAGAATCGACATTGATAAGGCTGCTGCTGTGGGCAGGCTCAGTACTGAGGCTGGAGTTCAACCAAGGCAGGTCCCCACATAGGCTGCGCACCTCGGAAATGACCTTTTGAGAGAAAGCCAGTTTGAGCTTCGGTAGGCATTTGGTGGGAGGTCTCCTCGGGGAGACTGGGAGGACAGATGAATATAGATTGCGCTGGGGAAGCAATAAGCCAGTGTGCCTCCCTGCAGGCCTGGGAGCTTCCGGAGCGATGTGTGACTTTCCTTGTGCACCTAGCTTAGCAGCACATTTGTGCAGATGAGGCATGGGAGAGACGGCCTTATGTCCTCCCACTTTCTCTAAGACACTCCTCACATTCTGCCTACAGTGTGACAGTGTGTCATGTTTCAGCATAAGTCCCAGAAGGCTGCTGTCTGGCCTGGGTGAGTTGCCTGTGAGTGGCGGTGTATTGCAGACACGCTGTCTGTGCCTTGGTGTTTGAGCATTTAGCCAAGAAACCAAATACGTGCTTACAGTGTAGCCATGAGCCACATCGTTCCTGGAAGAGAAGATCTGGTAGTGGCAGTAGCCTTCAGAGCTCAGTAGGTGTGAGCTGAGGCTTTGCTTGTTTGCAGCTGGGTGACCATGGGTCTGGACCCCAGTTTCGCCCTCTGGAAATTGGATAAGCACACTGCCTTCGGTGGGGACATTCTGAGGAGACAGTAAGCTCAGTGTCTGGCACTGTTGCTGTGGCTGCTGTTTTATTCCTGTTGGGTTAAAAAGTAGACTCTGTGTCACCCTCATTTCTGCAGCTACAGATCAAGAACTTGGAAGCTTTAAAAAAAATGTGGGGCTAGAGAGATAGCTTAGCAGTTAAAGCACTTGCCTGCAAAGCCTGAGGACTCAGGTTCGGTTCCCCAGGACGCATATAAGCCAGATGCACAAGGTGGCACATGCTTCTGGAGTTCGTTTGCAGTAGTTAGAGGGTTTGGTGTGCTCATTCTCTCTTATCTGCCTCTTTCTGTCAAATAAATAAATTATATATGCATATATATGTGTATACGTATACATATATAGATATGTGTGTGTATATATATATACCCACATACATACATACATGCATATACTTTTTTAAAAGGCATGTGCTACCACACCTGGCTTTTTTTTTGGTTTTTCGAGGTAGGTTCTCACTCTAGCTCAGGCTGACCTGGAATTCACTCTGTAGTCTCAGGGTGGCCTCAAACTCACGGTGATCCTCCTACCTCTGCCTCCCAAGTGTTGGGATTCAAGGCGTGTGCCACCACGCCCGGCTTACTTTTGTGAAAAAATTTAATTAATTTATTTATTTGAGAGAGAAAGACGCAGACAGAGAGAGAGAGAGAGAGAGAGAGAATGGGCGCACCAGGGCCTCCAGCCACTGCAAATGAACTCCAGATGTATGTGCCACTTTGTGCATCTGCTTATATGGGTGTTATGGAATCGAACCAAGGTCCTTTGACTTTGCAGGCAAGTGCCTTAACCGCTAAGCCATCTCTCCAGGCCCCCCCCCAAAAAAATATTTTTTAAAATGTGTATTTTGTACTAGAGAGATGAGGCTCAGTGGATAAAGTACTTGCTGTGCAAGCATGAGTACCTAAGTTTGGATCCTCAGAACCCACATCAAAGCCAGAAGCTGTACTGGGCATCTCTACTCCAGTGGGTTTATGCTGAAGAAAGAGAGGGAGACAGAAGAAACCTTGGAAGCTTGAGGGCTAGCTAGCCTGCTGAACAGTGACAAACTCAGGAGATTCTGCCTCAAAATGAGGCAGAAGGCACGCACTGACACTCCGAAGTTCTCCTTTGATCGTCACATGTGCACCGTGGCACTTGTACACTGCATTCTTACACACACATCTCTTTTTTCTGGACGTTGTCTCTAGTTTTCTTAAGTCAGTAGCACTTGGTTTTGAGCATGCCTTAACATTCAGGTTCCTGATAAAGGGGTTCATTGTCTTTTTCTTTTCCTATATCCTTGAGGTGTTAGTGGTCCTGAGGCTCCTGGGCTGAGGGAGTTGGCAGGGATGCTCACCAGAGCGGGAAACGCACATTCTCAGGACCTTTCTCTGCCGAGATTCCAGCGGCTTTTTAGGTCAGCTTGTCTGGGGAAATGGCTCTGGATCAAGTCCCTCGACAGCTTTGTGCTCATCCTTCAGACACAGGGGCTTCCTTACCATCAGCAAGGGAAGGGCATCCCTGGGCAGGTGGGCAGATACATTTCCTCCTCTTGGCAGGGAGGGGACAAGCTTGCCAGATTCAGCTCTGCTCAGCCCTTCTCAGCCTCGCGGGTTGTCACAGAGTCTGGCTGAAGGCAGTGTGGCCCATGGAGAAAAGCTCTGCCCCGATGCTCCTGAATTTCCTTCTAGGTACTATCTTCAGATGACTTGCCATGAGAGTTTAAAAGTGCACGAGGCCTTCAAAGACCTGTGGGCTTCTTGTTTTCCTTCCATTTCCTTTGCCCGATGGGACGGGGACATGGGAATTCTGAGATCAGTGACCTGCGCAGGCTGTCAGGAAAATGACTGTCCGTGGCCAAGTTCATGTTTAGGTTTTGTCAGAGTCCTGTTTTAAGGGAGTGAGATATTTCTGTTCTGTAAAGCCAACCCAGGCTGAGAAAAGACATTAAAAGAAGGAAAAGTTCCATTGTCCTGACCATTTCCAGTGTGGTCTGTTTCTTTTTTAGGTCTAACCTTTCAAAGTGGAATCTGGAAGCTTCCTTCAGTAAAGTCCTGTGGTCTTGAGATTCATATGTAGCTGTAGAGTTTGCAGAACTTCCGCTTGTGTAGTATTACTTCACTTAGTGCCACACTCCTCTTGACAGCAGATGCCCAAGGTAGAGCTCTTTTCTCCCGGGCTGGGCAGAAGCTGAGCACCTCACCTGGAGTGCCATCTCAGCTGGGTTTAGAGAACACCCAAACCTCTTGAAATTTGCAGAACAAAAGCAAGACAGGTTTTGTTTGTTTATTTTTTGTTTTTTCAAGGTAGGGTCTCTCCAGCCCAGGCTGACCTGGAATTCACTATGGAGTCTCAGGCTGGCCTCGAACTCACAGCAATCCTTCTACCTCTGCCTCCCGACTGCTGGGATTAAAGGTGTGTGCCACCATGCCCAGCACAAGACAGTTCTGTTAGGAAGGATTTACAAGAGAACACAGCAGGCCCTATCTGTTCAGAGGGGCAGGTTCAAAGTAGATGTGCTAGTGCCCATCTGTAATCCCAGCATTCAGGAGGCTGGGGAAGGATTGTTGTGAGTTTGAGGGTAGCCTGAGCAATAGAAAGGGAGTCTGTCAAACCAGAAGAGAGAGGGAGGAAGGGAGGCAGGGAGGCACCCAAGGAACAGGCCTGGATCTTAGTGCTGACCTTGTCCTTCTGGCTAAAGAATATTGACTAGGATTTGAATTTTTTTCTTCCTTCCTTCCTTCCTTCCTTCCTTCCTTCCTTCCTTCCTTCCTCCCTCCCTCCCTCCCCCCTCCCTCCCTCCCTCCCCCCCTCTTTCTTTCTTTCTTTCTTTCTTTCTTTCTTTCTTTCTTTCTTTCTTCTTTCTTTCTTTCCTGAGGTAGGGTCTCAGTCTAGCCCAGGCTGACCTGGAATTCACTATGTAGTCTCAGGGTGGCCTGGAACTCATAGCAATCCTCCTACCTCTACCTCCCGAGTGCTGGGATTACAAGTGTGTACCACCATGCCCAGCCAGGATTTGAATTATTTTCTTAGAGTCTCAGTCTTTCCATCTGGAAAATGGGAATAGTTCTGTCAACAATATTTCTTCATAGGAATGTCAGAGGGTTAAGTGCAAACCCAGAGTGGGCTGATGCTCAGGGAAGTGAGGTTGGAGGGTGTGGCTTAAAGTGTAGCTGGCACAGGGGTAATAGCTTTAGTCTCAGGTTTCTTACCCTGTAGGCCTCTCCTTGGGCACAACACTGGGGAGCTTAGGCTGTTTTGTTTCTGTTAAAGTTCTGTCTTGAGTCAGCCTTGCTGTGTAACCTGGGCTAGCCTTGAACTCAAGCTCTTTCTGCCTCTCCCTCCCAGGGCCTGGGATTTCAGGCATGCACCACCGTGCCTGACTGGTGAGCTGTTCTTGTGTGGAAATACCCTTAAGGTGAGAACATGGAGGTGGGTGGTGGCTTCTGCCACCACATTGGCACCCAGAAACCATGAGGGCAAACAGGGATGTAGGACCAGGGATCCCGCCTCAGGAGTCTGACTGGGCTTTCTGTTCCTTGGGTAGAAATCCTAGTGAAGGCGAGCCACTGATTGGGGCTGGTGAGGTGAAGGCCAGAGAGCAGTGGGTCCTCATGTTCAGGTTTGGGTGCCAGCCAGACCCTCCCCCAGACACCGGGCACCCCAGAGGCGTGGAGGCAGAGCACGAGTCCTCTGTCTGCCCTGGCTTGGGAGCCAGAGCTGTGGGTGGAGACTGTGGGGACTGAGCTGTGACAAGAGAGGATTTCTGTACAGACCAAGAGGACGCAGAGGAGATGCCGGTGTGATGCTCACAGATGAGAAGTATGGTCTACAGTGGGTGCGGACAACCACCATCTGTGGCCTCCTAGAACAGTCAACTGTCTTGGTATTTAGTCCTCTGAGTTGTGACATGTATTTACTTAAATTTTATAGTTGAGGGCTGGAGAGATGGCTCAGCAGTTAAGGTGCTTACTTGCAAAGCCTAGCAACCCAGGTTCGATTTCTCAGTGCCCATGTAAAGTCAGATGCACACAGTGGCACAAGTGTCTGGGGTTTGTTTGCAGTGACAAGAGGCCCTGGGGTGCCCGTTCTTTCTCTCTCCTTGCAAATAAACAAAATAAAGTTTTGTAGTTGAAAATGCATTCATTTTCTATTCCTGCAGTTAGCAGAGATACTGGCGAAGTTTGGGGCGCTCTTTACTCCATTTTCCCCATTTGTAACATGTTGCAGAATCGGTGCTGCATTGGCAGCAGGAAGTAGACATGGGAGCATGGCAAGTTCAGAACATTTCCTCTTCACCAGGGTCCCTCCTGTTGCCTTTCTAGCCACACCCTCATCCAAACCCCCACTTACTGCTGTTCTCCAGTTCTGTAATTTTGCCATTTCAAGAATATGATATAAATGGCATCCTGTAATAATTAACCTTTTGAGATTGGCTTTTCTCACTCAGCTCAGTTCCTCCACGTTCTTGTATTAATAGCTCCTTCCTTTTATGGCAGAGCAGTGCTCCCTGGACTGCATGGATTACTGTTCATTTAACTACTGAGGACATCCGGGTGGGCTGATGGTTTGGGCTGTTACGAGTAAAGCATTTGTATGCAGGATTCTGGGTGAACACGTCTTCGCTTTCGTGTGATAACTGCTAAGTGAGGGCTGACTGGTACTTGCCTCAGTGGTTTCCGAAGGGTGGGCCCTGGGGGGAAGGACAAGCGTGGGTCAACCAGGGGTCAAGCCTCAGCTTTCTAGCCCCTGGGTCAGCTGTTTCTTACGGCTGTAAAATGGAGACAGCTAAACATAACTTACAGCGTGTGTGTGTGTGTGTGTGTGTGTGTGTGTGTGTGTGTTGGCGGCTGGTCCATAACAGTTCTGGTTTTTTGTTTGTTTGTTTTGTTTTTGGGGGGGATAGGGGCTCATGTAGCCCAGGTTATCCTTGAACTCTTGTCCTTCCTCTACCTCCTGAGTGCTGAGATTACAGGTGTGCATTGTGCTTTCCGTTATTTTGATAAAATACCTGAGGTGGGTGACTTTATAAAAAGAGGCTTATTGAGCTCACAGTCCTGGGGTGGGCATGGCACCAGCCAGGATCAGCTCAGCTCTGATTAAGGCCTTGCGGCAGATACTGTCACAGTGTACACGAAAGGGAAAGATCACATCGCAGGACAGGAGTGGCTGGGTGGAGCGAGGCATGTGTTTCTATGATAATACTCTGAGGAAAACTAACTCAGGGTCCCATAAGAACCACCTTAATCTCTACTAGAGGGCAGCAACACCCCACGCAAGACCTAATGAGCTCCCACTAAACTCCATTCCCCTCTTTTTTAAAAAGCCTTATATTATTATTTTATTTTATTTGAGAGAGGCAAAGAGCGAGAGAGAGAGAGAGAGAGAGAGAGAGAGCGCCACTGCTTTCAGCCACTGTAAACGAACTCCAGACGCATGTGCCCCCTTGTGCATCTGGCTTGTATGGGTTCTGGGGAATTGAACCTGGATCCTTTGGCTTTTCAGGCAAGCGCCTTAAGTGCTAAGTCATTTCTCCAGCCCTCCATTCCCCTCTTAAAGGTCCCACTGCCTCTTGACATAACCATGCTGGGTTCTAACACATGAACTCTCAGGAGACAAGCCATAGCAGTGCTTACGTGATAGAAGCTGTTGTTCTTATTCTGAGAAAACCCACTAGGCAAAGCTGGCCCCGGGCCCAGAGGTGGCCCCTGAGGGGATTTTGTCCAGTTTCTACTTTGTCACTCCTTCCTAGTGGCATCACGTGGTTATCATCCCTTCTAAGGCCAGCTTCTCTTCCTCTAGTTGAGGTCCCCAGATGGGTGCTGGCATTCCCCGATGGGGTTGGAAAGGCCTGTGCCATGAATCAGAGGGATCCCAGGGGCTGAAGACTGTGCCAGGCTCTGCTTGTCTGGCTTAGCCTCACCAGCTCTAAGGATGTGTGTGCCCAGACTATTGCAGAAATCGTTATTATTTATCCCAGTTCCAGAAATGTGGCCTGAGTACCCTGTGCAAGGTACTGTGCTAGGCGGTGCAAAGGGCAGAAAGTTAACTCTTCTGACCGACAGCCCATCCCAGAGCTCTTCGGGAGCCCCGTGCTGCACAGCAAGGCCTGCATTCAGCTTGGCGTTCAGAGCCCAGAGTTTTCCCAGCTCCTTGTCCTGTTACCGCTGCCAGTGTGCATACCATTCCCTGCGGCCGTCCTTGCTTCATTAAAACCTTCTTAAAGGCCACATGGCATTTTATTACACAGTGACACTGTAACTTATTTAACCAGACTCCATGGAGGGACATCTAGGAGGTTCCCCTCTTAGCCCCTGTGTAGATGTGCACAGGAGTCTTTGAGACCCACTTCGGGCATGGAGAAACGGTTCAGTGGACGAAGCACTTCTGTGCAAGTGTCGTGTGAGTTCAGACCTCCAGAACCCATATGATGCTGGATGCTGTAGCACTGGCCTTCATGATCCCAGTGCACCTAGGGTGAGAAAGGAGGTGGAGGCAGGAGACGCTCAGTTAGTTGAACAGCTAGCCTGGTGAACAGAGCTGTGAACAATGAGAAATGCTGCCTCAAAACAAGGACCAACACCTGAACTTGTCTCTGACCTCACACGAGTGCTGTGGCACGCCGATTCCCCTCCCCCCCATGTGCGCACGCACACACACACACACACACACACACTGGCACACAAGATGGACCCCTCGTGCCCCTTCCTTTGTCCTCTGGCTTGCTTCAGCTCTTTCCCCAGAGTCCTGAGGGCAGGGGTGGTGCCACACTCCCTCCTTCTTCAGTCACGTAGTTCTTGGGCTCAAGAGCCAACATGATGCTGTGGTGCCTGTCACCCCTCTTGCTGTCTCTGCCAGCTCTGGTCCCTTGTAAAGGCTACAGTGGGCAGAGTCTGGTGGGAGCTAGTAGGCCTCATTACTGCCTCAGTTCAGTTCCTGCTTTGTACAAAGCTGTGCCTGCCTGGGCTGATGTATTTCCATGACAATAGACCACCACGGCACCAGTTTTACCGGCTTCCACTGTTCCACCAGAGTGGTAGGCCATAATATACAGCCAGGGTCCTGCTGATGGGACTGGGACTGAAACAGATTTGAGGGTGGCTGCCTGGATGGCCATTGCTGAAGAAACTCTGGGGACTCCTGGGCTCTTCATGGAGCTCACAGCAATAGTTATTGTTTGTTGTTTACTGAGCGCTTCTCAGATGACCCAGCACTGAGCGAGCTTTGGCTCTGCTTTTTCCACCAGGACGACAGATAGCCTTAGGAGGCAAGCAGAGAGAGAAACGGAGGCTCAGAGGGAAATCGATCTATTCTATTTCAGGAACTGAAATCCCAACCCAGGTGTGCTTGACTCAGGATCTGAACTTGTAACCGCTGAGCATACCCGCCTTTATAGAGGAGAAGGAAGGGGAGAGATCACCCCCCAGGCCTCGTGCCAGTGCTGGCTGCCCCCAAACTGAATCGTGGCTCACACTCAGAAAGATGGTAGCTGCCATCAGCCTCCCCCCCGCCCACTGGGCCAGCACAAAGGGCCCCTTTGAAGAGTGAGTCCAGGGGTACCCTGCCTGGTCTGCTCCTGAGCCAAGCGTGCAGGGGGCCAGCGGGCATTTCTGGCTCTGCTGTTTGGCCGGAATTCAGCAGAGTGGTCTGAAATTCTTTCCTTGAACAGATAGCTTGGTTAGGCCACGCGGCTTATAGATTGATGTGGTACCGAAGCGTGGGTCAGGTCTCCCTGCCCCACCTGGGACTCCTCAGATCCTCTGGGCCTCCCTCCCTTCCTGAGCAGTCGTATTGATCTCCCGCCTCCATCCCTGATTTTGCACTTTGGGTGAACCTTGTTTTCCAAGAACAGTAGAAGGTGATCTTCCTGTGCTTGCCAGCTGGTCTGTAACGAGCACTTTCAATCACCCACTGTAAAGTGTCTCATTGAAGTAAACAGGAAAATACGATTTACAGTCTGTACGGCAGGTAAATACCCGGGTGCAATTAATTTTTACACAGAACAGCAGATTCGAAAACATTTTCCTGTGCTGAGCAATTTGTTTTTAATTACAGATTAGGAGCTGCCCTTCTGTTTATTTATTGCTGTTACCACTAGTACTTTTCCGGATTCCTTTTCTCCACGTGACTTTCTTTGAAGGTTTAACCACAGTTCCAGTGGGATAGGGAAATAAATTCAGAGAGACCAATGTGTGTGTGTGTGTGTGTGTGTGTGTTCGCTCACATGGGCACACACGTGCCACGGCACGCTTATGGAGGTCTGGGCGATGTTCACGTTGGTCTTTTCCACCTTATTTTGAGGCCTCTCTCAGGATCTGACTGTGCTGCTCTTCTTTGCTGTGCTCATCCCTACTGGGAAATTCTCCTGTGTCTGCCTCCCATCTCACATCAGCATGCTGGGAAGCCCACATGGCTTTTTATTTTATCTTATTTGAGAGAGAGGAAGAGAGAGAGAGAGAGAGAGAGAGAGAGAGAGACAATGGGCACGCCAGGGCCTTCAGCCACTGTAAACAAACTCCAGATGCATGTGCCACCTTGTGCGTCTGGCTTACGTGGGTCCAGGGAAGTCAAACCTGGGTCCTTTGGCTTTGCAGGCAAGTGCCTTAACTGCTAAGCCATCTCTACAGCCCTCCCCCCATTCAACACAGGGTCTGGGGATCAAACTCAGAGACTCCCACTTGAGCTGGGAGCACTTTATCCACTGAGCCATTGTCCCAGCCCCAAGAAATCAACTTGTAAGGAATGGTTTTTCAAACCTGAACTGAAGCCCCCTCTGTCTGCCTCCAGTGGGACGTGGTGGTGTGTTGACAAGCCAGGGTGCAGAATGGCGGTGGTGAGAGTCATATGACTGCTGGCAGATCACTTGGTTTGGTGCGCTCTGGGGGAAGAGGACAAAGCCACAAAGGCCGTCAGTGTTGAACTCTGTTGATGTTGAAGGCTGGCACTGCCAGGGATGGAGCATGTGCCTGAGTGAGCCTCAGGTTCTTCAGCGCCTCTGTCCTGAACTGGATGGGCACACGGGCCAGCGCCGGACAACGGGGTTGTGTCGTTACCGATTTGTAATCTGTGTGTGTGTTTATCCGTGTAAGTGCAGGCACATGTGTGTGTGTGTGTCTATCCATGTGAGTGCAGGCACGTGTGTGTATATTTATCCATGTAAGTGCAGGCACATGTGTGCGTTTATCCCTGTGAGTAAGTGCAGGCATGTGTATGTATGTATGTTTATCCGTGTAAGTGCAGGCACGTATGGAGGACACCACTGAGAATCGGTCCTTGCCGTCTATCTTGTTGGGCAGGTATATCTTGTTGTTCACTGCTGTGAACATCGGGCTGTCTGGTCAGCAAGCTTCCAGGATTCTCCTGCCTCCCACCTCCCACCTCCCACCTCACTGCAGGCAGGCTGGGATCACAGACATTTGCTATTACTGAGTGCTGAGGATCCAAACTCAAGTCCTTGTGCCTGTGTGGCAAGCTATCTCAATACCCCTCCCGTTTGGTTTTGGATGCAGAGTTTAATTCAGCTTATCTTAATTTGTCATATCTTATGTCACATGACCTGAGTGTATTCTGCGAACCATGCATGGCTAGTATTCCATAGTCTGAGGTCTTGAAGGAGTCGTGTGGCTGAACCCAAATTTGTTGCCCTTTTTGAAGGTCATTAGCTTTGGGACGCCCCAGGGCCGGCTGGGTTGGCAGGACCTGACACAGTGACCTCCCAGGAGGTTCTTTAGTGAGGAGGTGGTTCGATTTCCACTGGGTCCCAAGCACCATTGGGGGTGGGCTGTGCTTTCAAGGTCCTAGACTTCCCCAGCCCTGAACCCCTTGGCCTGTCTTTCGTCTTTGCAGGTTGTTGAGCACCCTTGACAACTTCCTGAAGGTCTCTTCTTGACGCTGAGTGGCTGATGGGGACCTGTTTCTGTTGACACCATTCCCTGAGTACCCAGGCATCTCTGCTGCCTCGGTCTGCCCACCTGAAGATGGCCAGTGCCTGCCCTGGGACGCAGCCCAGCGCCTGAGGTCCTTACCATGGTGATGATCCTGAGGAGAAGCCTCGCCAACTCGGGAGCTGACGCTGTAGCATGCGGGACCTTCAGCCCTGAACTGGTGAGGAGCCCGAGGACTGTGTTTCTGTGGCCTTGTTTGAGTCTTGCTGGGGCTAGGGCTGGGGCTGGGAGGGTGATAGCTGTGGACAGGGCATCCAGACTTAGCAGCCTGGGAGTAGAACTCCTCGGCACATCTGGACCTCATGGGGCGTTTGCTCCGAGTCAGCGTTAATAGGTCCTGCAGGGTCACTGCATGCCATCTGTCCAGCAGAGCCTGTCTGTGGCCTGGGCTCCAGGCTGGGGCCTATGAGGCAGATGAGTGCAGAGTGTGGCTTCTTACTGGGAAACAGGGAAGTAACCCAGGCGCTTTGAGTAAGGATGGCCTTCACACCAAGCTGGCTCCCTGGAGCCTGGCACTCCTTTTGTCTCCACCCAGAAAGGGGAGGCGGCCTTCAGGAGGGCGGCGCTAGTGTGGGAGCAAAGATAAGGCTGTTACTCCAAAGGACCGTGCAGAGCGAGAGCTATTATGTGAGGCAGGTGAAGCGTTGGAGATGAGGGAGAGAAGGCGCAGGCTGGCAGCACAGTGACAGCCATTGCCCGCTGCCCTCTGACCAAGTGGTGGTGGGCTGGGACCGGAAGCAGGAAGCTGGGCCTTTGAGTAAATGAGCAGAGCAAGCCTTCTAAGCCCGGCCTCAGAAGCTAGCAGGCTGCTTCCTGTGAAGGACCAGAAGCTAGACTGGGGGCCGGGAGGTAAACACCCCAGGGGAGTATGCAGATGAGTAAGTCCTGAGGACTAGGCAGCTCCTCTTTTCAACCACTCAGGCTCAGGCTCCCCAGTCCCTTCCTGACCCCTTCCAGAGCCCATTTGGAGGCCCTACACTAAGTCCCTTGGTAGGTTCCTTTCCACTGTCTCAACCAGTGAACACCACCATGCCGAGAGAGAGGAGGTGAGGCCCTTGGTCCTGGTGAGCTCGAAATCACTGGAGCCTGTACACACCGCACAGGCCTTCACAGGACACCTGCCACGTGGGCTGCAGCTCAGGAGTCGTCACGCCTTAGAGCTGGGCCTTCCCGGCTCACTGTGAACAGCTCCCACAGAGAACAATCCAGAGAGAGGCTCGCTGGGCAGACGGCTTGCAGTGACCGTTCAGGACCTGTTAACACCAACTCAGAACTGACACCCCGTGAGGTCCAGATGTGCAGAGGAGCCTGGCTTGTCTGTAGGACACCAGGGAGAGCCTGCGGAGCTGAGACGCTGGGTGTGGCCTTGAAGAGCAAGTAGAAGTGGCTTAGAAACTGCTGGTCCACAATGTTACGTTCCAGATGTGTAGAGCACTGAGATCTGGAATGGGACAGTGGCTAACTCCCTGACTCGGCCTCGCTCTCCTCCCCACCCGCACCTCCCAGCCCCACTTCTGACCTGTGAGCCGGCCGCCTCCCTCAGCCTTGTGTCGGCCACCCGTCTCTGCGGCTGCTCCCTGTGCCTCCGCACTGTGGGCACAGCAGAGAGAAGCAGCTACTGCGGCCACTCAGGTCTTTTGCCATCACTGTGTCCTTCTAATTTGATGACTTCTCACCACCGCCGCCACCACGCTCATCCTACCTGCTGCCCTTTCATGAGATTTCTTCGGTCACTGGGCCCTGCTTCTGGCTCACGTAACCGCTTCTCCACCTAGCAGCCGTGGGTAGTCTCACTCAGATCTGTTCATCATCTGCTCAGAACCCTTCCCTGGCTTTCGGCCTTTATGCTAAGCAAATGCCCAAGCCGTCACTAGTATGGACAAGGCCCGGGTGATCTTTAATGCCATGACCACTCTTCCTCATCCCTGCTGTTGTGTTCGCCCACTCTGCTCAAGTCATGCCAGCCTCTGCCTCAGAGAGACAGTTATGAGCCTCGGCGCCTTTGCGCGTCTTCCATGGCCTGGAACGAGCTCATCTTGAACGGGGCGCTCTCCTCCTCCCTCCTCTGGTCACTCGTTCTGAACTTCACTCCTGTTCCCACCCGTTTCCATTTCCTTTCCCTACTTGTTTTCCCTCTTAGGCATTTGTCATTTTTCACAGTTCTCGTGTGTGTGTGTGTGTGTGTGTGTGTGCGCGTGTGTTCCCTACACGGATGGGCCCTTTATGAAAACCAGATGTTTGCCTTCCACTTGTTGCTGGAAATTTGGTGCCTAGAACCAGGCATCTGTCCAGAAGGTGCTTGGTAACCATTTGTAGAGTAGTGAGCGTTCAGCTTCCCATCACCACAGCTTCTGAGCTTGTGTTTTGGTCCCTCTGGCCACTGCTCCATTTATAGCTGAGGGGCACAGATACGTGTCACTGTTTTGTTGGGGGTGGTCACTTTCCTTTCCCAGGGAAGTTTGAAGAACACGCCTAGAGTAGCTCTGACTAGACAGAGTGGTGGCCTCAAGGTGACAGGCTGCTAAGAGGTCCCCAGGGTGGTGCCCCAGCCAGGAGGGGCTGTCTCCAGGGAAGGAGTCTTGTCTTCCCTAAACAGGAGGAAGACAGAGCTTGTCGCAATGGGAGGAGCTCAGCCCTCACCTCCCTCCAGACTGTGGCCCTTCCTGAGGAGCCGCCTCCCTTCAGTACCTTTTGTTGTTGTTCTACCTGGGCTCACAACCACCTGGTACCTGTGGGCCCATCTGTCCTGTCCTGCCCTTAGCTCCAGACGGCAGGTCGGTGGTGGTGGTGGTGGGGCTTCTGCAGGGACCCCTTTTTGCTTGTGAGTTTGCTGACATTTCACATACTACCGACCATATTCTGGGTCTGGCCTGATGCTGCTACAAAACAAGAGGAAACACAATGCGGGACTAGGGTCTATGGAGAGCGGTGTGGGAGGGTCCTACAGTACAGGGCTGAGGGGCAAGGGTACGTCCTTATCTGTCCCTAAGATAGGGCACTCAGAGCTTAGGTCAGGAGTGTATAGTCCACCTAGCACCTTCCCACACAGGCCTAGCCCTGGCCTTTGGAGGTTGAGAATAGGAGCTCTGAGAATAGAGCTGTGTGTACGAGGAAAGCCCTCCAGATAGTCAGTGCACTGATGAGCTCCCTGGGCCCGGGCAGGGTCAGCTGAGCTGCATTCACTGCAAGCCAGCAGCAAGGGGCAGAGGAAGTTGCTAGGGGTAACATCAGTCATCCTCGCAAAAATACCAGCGAGCTAACAACAGGAAAGGTGGAAATCATTTCTCTTTTGTTTTCTAAGCAGGCCAAGAAGATAGCAGAGGTGGAGGTTTAAGCTTTCAAAAGGAATAGGATTCTGGGGAGGCTAGGGGTCTTTAGGGTTCCAGAAGTAGGGCTTAGAGGTGCAGCCTGCTTTGGCCCCTGGGCTCCTCCTAGTCACATGGAGAGAAGGTTTGGGACCCTCTAGATGGAAAGTCCCCAGAGTCCTGAGGCCCTAGAGAGCCCATGGCTGCTGCCCTGGGCCTGGTTGGGGGTGGGAGCGGCCCTGCATCAGTCCCTACCCTCCCAGGGTACCCCGTAATGGCTCTTCCCTGCCTTTTAAGAAACTAGTGGTATATGCCTATAATCCCAACATTTGGGAGGTGGAGGCAGAGGGGCCAGCCTTGGTTATAATAGCTAGTTTAAGGCCAGTCTGGGCTACATGAGACCCTATGTCAAAACCGAACAGAACACAGCACTATATCTGGGAGTCATGGTGGGCATGTAGGCTGTGCCCACAGCCCGGCCTCCCTGGCATACAGGCCCGGCATGGCTTCCCAGTCCCCATGACCGCTCTGCCTTGTTGTTCTCCTCTGCCCAGCAGGCTCTTCCGTCTCGTGTTCTAACATTAGCACTGTTTCTGGAAGGCAGCCCAGACATGTGACCTTGGAGCATTGAGCTCCCCCAGGTCCTTCCCATTCATCCACGTATAGGCCAAGGGCTGGCTCTCATTTCCAGAATGACCACCTCCCTCCGTCAGGACAGCCTTCTCTCCCACCAAGATTCCCAGCCCATTCTTTTTTAAAAAATGTGTTTATTAGATACAGAGGGACAGAGGGAGAGAGAGAGAGAGAATGGGTGCACCAGGGCCTCTAGCCACTGCAAATGAACTCCAGATGCATGCGCCACGATGTGCATCCGGCTAACGTGGGACCTGGAGAATTGAACCTGGGTCCTTATGCTTCACGGGCAAGCGCCTTAACCCCTAAGCCATCTCTCCAGCCCCCAGCCCACTCTTAAAGCCTGGAGACAAGTGGGGGTGGCAAGTGTCTCCTCCAGGAAGAGAGACGCTTGTTTGTAGGTCACCTGACTTACACCTCATGCAGCTTCGCAGGGAAGTAGAAGAAAGGCCCCTCTGTGCCCAACTAGGTGCCAGAGCTAAGGTATTTGCCCAGCCTGAAGAGTTAGTGGCCACATCGGGCCTTATGCCCAGCTATCTCGGCGCAGGGAATCTATACTCCTGATCAGGCACCTTGGCACTTGGCCCCTCTACTGCCCCAACCAGGGTCTGAGGACACCTGGTGCCTTTCTCCCTGGGCAGGTAGATATGCCCCAGGGAGTCCCTGTGCATAGGGACCCCTGAAGCCCTGGAGTGAGGTATGTCCAAACTGCACTGGCATCTTTTAGAGCCTGCCACCATGGGACCTGAAGCCTCAGTCTGATTCCCAGCAATTCTCTTTCCTAGCAGCATCTGATTCCGAGTGACAGAGACCAAAGCTGGGGGCCGGGGAGGGGGGGGGCGGGGGCTGTGTGTCAGGCACAGAGAGGATTCAAAGAGGGAGGCAGTAAAGGAAGTGTGCTCTCAACTTCCTTCCCTGCAGGCCTCAGCCTCAGCCTCAGCCGCATTCACTCCTCTGCAGACTCCAGGGTCTTGGGAGGCTTCAGGAGTCACAATCCCCTCCCCTCCAGGTTGCTGGGCCTCAGCACAGTGATGTGTTCAACCCCCCCCCCCCATCCCATGAGGGCAGGAGGTTCAAAGGGTGGATTGGAAAGCCTAGCTGCAGGAATCGGATGCGCCAGTGGGAATTTTTACCAGATTCTTGGTAGACAGGGGGTAGAAAGACCAGTGGGAACTGCTGGGTGCTGCTTCGCCTATGTGCCCTGGGTCCTAGGCAAACCTGCCAATGATCAGTGTGCTGGGGCCTCCAACCCAGGGCAGATGTTGGGGGTGAGATAATCTGGCCTGGCCCACCCTGGCTTCATCTCACACAGATGGGCTCAAAGATCCAGACAGGGATCCAATCCTAGCCAATTAGGATCCCTCCTCTGTAAGTGACGGACACTCCCTCCAGGCAGCTCACTGAGAATAAGCACTCACCGGAGCAGAGGAAGACTAATAGATGGGCCGGGCCCAGGAAGAGCAGGGTGGGGAGGGGAGGTCAGAGGGGATTTGGAAGCAGGTGCCCCCTGGATCATGTGCCCACCCCTCACTGGAATGAGCAGACCTTGAGCACTCTCCCGCTGGCCGCACAGTGGTTCAGCTCCACTTCCTGCTTCTGACTGAAAAGCCCCAAGGGCCCCTGTGCAGCATTCATGTCCAGTGGCACACACGGGTGGTCTTCCTGTCCTCTCTGCTCTTATCCTTGCCTTGGTGTGGCCTACAGTGGGCTTCCAGCCAGGTTGCCTTTGCCCATGTAACAGGCATGGGGTGTCAGGGCTTGTGGGTGGGGCTGACCAGGAACCACCCCGTGGGTGTTAGCCTTGAGCCTGGTTGCTCCCTGATCACCAGGAGCTTGTCTCTCTTAGCAAGCAAGCAAGGCTTTTCACAGGGGCAAACACAGCCTCCTGCTCGGAACCCTCCCATGAGAGCAGGCCTGCCTGCAGGCTCCACACTTGGCTATGTGGGTGGCACAGCCCAGGCGGCAGCTCTGCTGTGTTTGTCACCCGCTGTCTCTTGGGTGACTTTGGTGTGGCTTCAGCTGCACATCCTGCAATGTACCGTGTCCGCCGAGAAGGTGGCAGGTGCAGCTCTTTTTAACTCTTTCTAGATATTGCCAGAGACGGCTGAAGACAGTTATATCACTTGGAATCCAAGAGAATCACCTGGCCTGATAGCATAAGGGTTGTTTTAAAGTGAGGAAAGGCCTGGAGAAGGGTTGCCTACCTCCAAGCTCCTTCTGGCCTGTCAACACTAGCTCAGATGTCCTCTACCAAGCTGGCTCTGACCTCCAGCCCAACCCTAGCATACAGGCCCTGTCCCCCCCCCCGTCCCATCTCTGGGGTAATAAGTTGCCTTATGACTGTCCTTCATGAACTGAGGACCCTCCTTGCTGTCTGTGCCCCAGTCTGAGCAGGATGGACCCTTAAAGCCCCTGAGGGACAAAGGCACTGCTGACCAAGTGCAAAGGCCCCAGATTGGACAGGGATGGGGTGAGGGAGCTGGTGCCAGGTACTTGCCACCCTCTTATCTGGTGTTGCTGGTCAGCCCCACCCTCCTCCAAGGGCTTCAAGAGGCAGAGCCTGGTGCCCACCTACTTCCCAGTCTAGAAGCCTTCCTTCTGTCTGCCATGCATGGGTCAGGGAGAGAGGAGGGCTAGGGCTTCTCCCAGAAGCTACAGCCCTGTGTGACAGGCTGATTTGTTGGGGCTGAGAATTCTTTCTTTCTTTCTTTCTTTCTTTCTTTCTTTCTTTCTTTCTCTCTTTCTCTCTTTCCTTTTTTGCTTTTTATTTATTTGTTTATTTGACAGAGAAAGAGGGAGAGAGATAGAATGAGTGTGCCAGGGCCTCCAGCCACTGCAAACGAACTCCAGACACATGTACCTTGTGCATCTGGCTTACGTGGGTCCTGGGGAATCGAACCTGGGTCCTTTGGCTTTGTAGGCAAACGTCTTAACCGCTAAGCCATCCCTCCAGCCCAGGGCTGAGAATTTCATTTCCCATTGCACAATCAACCCCTGGCACAGCCTGCACATAGATAATTGTCAGTTCCTATGTACCAAGTTGGTGGAAAACTGAATGAGGGAGGGAAGGAGGGAGGGAGGCACTCGGTCTTTGGAATGCTTGAGGCAGACCTGCCTCAGGTCTTGACTGGGTTGTCTCTTCCTCACGGGGCTTCTGAGCACAAGAGCCCTCAGACGATTCCACGCTCAGCCTGTGGTGTAGCTGTGGAGTAAGTTCCTGGAATATCGGGTCATCCAGGCCTTCTAGCCTCTTTTTTAATTTGGTGACCATGGTGTTCAGCTGAGGTGGGTGTGAGCTGAGAGAGAAGTGGAGTGGGAAGCCCAGCGGACAGGCAGTGCCCGAGAGTTGAAAGCCGTAGTTCTGGGCTTGAGGCCTGACGGCGCAGGTGAGTGTTGCAGTTCAGAATGACGGAAGGCTCCCCCGTGGCCACAAAGCACCGGCCAGCACTTCACTTCAGGTAGAGGAGGCACTGCCCCTGTATCATCTAGGAGTGGGAGAGGACCCTCACTTCTGGGAGGGTGCACCTCTGTTAGTGTCTTTCCAGTCCCTGGTGAAGCTTTTCGATAGCTTGTCACCACCCCTCCCCCCACTTACTGGGTAAAGATCCCCTGATGTAGGAGTCATGGGCTTTCTGTGTGGTTTAAAAGCCCACTGATCAGCTGGGTTCACAACTATCTGGAGCCTTGGGACAGAGCCTAGGCCCAGTCCTCTGCACATACTGTCTCTTGGTATACTTAGTCTGTCCCTGACCTGACGCTGGCAAAGGGCAGCTTCCCCTTTAATTGTGACTTTAGCAAGAGTTCAGTGCGGAATCATGTGTGAACGTGCTTCTGACGACTTGAAGAGTGAATAGCTTTTCTGGTTGTTTTCAGCAAACGCCAAAGAAGATGAGTCAAGGACCTACCCTTCTCTCTTGTGGAATTATGGGTGAGTAGCCACGTGGTGTGGGTGTCCTCCCGGCCAGGGGGAGCACTAGAGGAGTGTGGGGGCCTCTCTTCCACGTGTTTAACTATTTCAGTCCCCAGTGGGGCTGGAGTGGGCCAGAGGCTGCCGGGGTGTAAAAGGGAAGGGGCAGGTGGTGTGGTTTTCCAAGTCTGACAATGAGAGTTCGGGCTGATGGTTAAAGTACCTCATGGAAATAATGCTATAGGATAGGAAGGAAAAATCTCTTACTGCCCCAGTTCCTAGTGAAAGCTACTGTTGGCATTTTCATGAATGTTTGTTTTTTGTTGCATTTTTAGCATAGCCAGGTCTCTGATGAACATGTAATTACACAATATAGTATTTATTTATTTTTCATTTAGTAGTTCCTACAGCATGAAAACGATGCGTTCCACACATTTTAATGGTTTATAGAACCATATTGTGTAGATGAACCAAAATATCCCTGAGTGATGTGACTTTGTGGTTACCAGGCAGTGGGGCTGTTGGATTTGCTGCTGTCGGTAGCAGGGGCCCTCTGAGTCTGCGCTCTCGCTTTTGTATTCCGTAGCACAGTTTCAGGAGGGGAACAGAGAGGCCAGAAAGCAGGGACCTTTTAAGGCTCTTGGTCCGTATTTCTGACATCCCTTCTAGAAAGGTCTTAGTGTCCTGTTTTCGTGCACATGTGAACTGCCGTTTCTTGTAGAGGGTAGAAACGATGACTATAAATTGTGTAGAGTTCCTGATGTGCTAGGTGACTGCACGCAGTATCTCCTTTTGCTGTCTGTCCTCCCCATCTTCGGGGTATCCTCCCAGATGGGTTTCTGTCTGTCTGTATTGAGTTAGAGATCAGCCTGCAGCAATGAAATAATCACTGTGGACTTTCAGGTTCTGTTTCTTTGCAGGGCCACGTAGTGGCGTCCTTGCCATCTTTGCTCTGTATCCAGTAGTTGTTTTTTGTTTTTTGTTTTTTTTTTAATTTTCCTTCAAGGCATGTTCCACAGATGTGACCTGTGAACGTGTGCTGTGCCAAGCACTGGGTCAGGCTGTTTGTAGTTTCAGGGCCACGCAGGTTCTTGCTCAGGAAAAGGTAAACTGAGGCCCAGTGAGCCTTCTCAGGAAGCAGAATTGAACCAGGTGATAGAGAAGGAAGATTGTTTCCTTTTCAGACACATGTCATAGTGCTGGGCAGGCTGGATGGTCCGTGTGTGTGTGTGTGTGTACACACATGTTCATGTGTGCACATGCAGCTGGAAGTCAGAGATTGACATTGGATATCTTTCTCTTTTTAAAATTTTTTTTGTTTATTTTTATTTATTTATTTGAGAGCGACAGACACAGAGAAAGAGACAGAGAGAGAGAATGGGTGCCCCAGGGTCTCCAGCCACTGCAGACAAACTCCAGACGCGTGCGCCCCCTTGTGCATCTGGCTAACATGGGTCCTTGGGAATCGAGCCTCGAACCAGGGTCCTTAGGCTTCACAGGCAAGCGCTTAACCGCTAAGCCATCTCTCCAGCCCTGGGTATCTTTCTCAATCGCTTCCACCTTCTTTATGTATTTATTTTTAAGACGGTCTCTCACTGAACCTAGGCCTCACTGTCTGGGCTATGCCAGCCAGTAAGCAGTGGACGTCCATGTATCTCCACCTCCCTAGCACTGGGAGTTGAGGTATGAGTCACTATGCCCAGCTTTTATATGTGTAACGGGGATCTGAACTTAGTTCCTCATGCTTGTGTGAGAAGCACTTCGCTGACTGATTGACTCTAATGGTCTTTTTAAAAATTTTTTTATTTTTGGTTTTCCGAGATAGGGTCTCACTCTAGCTCAGGCTGACCTGGAATGCACTATGTAGCCTCAGGGTGGCCTCGAACTCATTGCGATCCTCCTACCTCTGCCTCTTCAGTGCTGGGATTAAAGGCGTGTGCCACCACGCCTGGCTTCTAATGGTCTTTTGATGCCACCACCTAGAGGAAAGTGAAACCGGGAGATCACCGGACCTTGGTTTACCACATGACATACTTCTGAGTCCTGCCCCCACATGACCAAATACTTCCTTGGTGGTTTATGGCTTTTCTCCATGTCTAAACAGAAGGACCATGGTGGCTTCCTCTGAAAGTTGGTGAAGAGAGAGAGCTGCCCTCAAGGCTGAAGCCCGAGCCTGGGGAAAGAGGCCAGTGGGCACCATCACTGTGAGCCCAGCCTATAGTCCAGAAGCCTGCTACACCTGCGTCCTAGGACAGGCTTATGGCAGAGCCATCTTGCTCTTTTAAGTGGGCCTGCTGGCCATGTCCAGCTTTCACTCTAGGCTTCAGCAAAACAGAACCATACCCAGAACCTACAGGGGATGGTGGCTTCCCCTTCAAGGCTGTTCCTGTGTTAGGCCTCCCTGTCATTGCCACCATGTGAGTCATAAGGTGGATGTCCCCTAGTTTGTTTGGGCCTCAGTTTCCTTATTTTAGCATGACAATCAAAAACATGGTGTTAGGACTTTGTGATGAATTAGAGCAACACAAAGCATGCCACAGGAAGCGTTAAGAAGGTTGGATACCTCAGCTGAGGATCCAGATCACCATGGTGGCTTCGTTGGGAAGGGTCTCCAGGCGAGAGAGCTGCTCTCGAGGCCAAGGCAGCAGTCTGGAGGAGGAGATGGCATAGGCACAATCGTGACACAGTTCGTGACAGTCTGGCTGTCTGAGCCTGTGCGGTCCAACAGTCTGCTTTCTACCAAGAGGCCTCTGGGCTGGCAGGAGGTGCCAGGCTGTGTTTCTAGCTTTGTTTCCAGGAAGGCTCTTTCAGAAGCTTTGTCCTGATCTCACTGTCTCCCCCCGTCTCTTCCCTTCCACAGGCCTGTCTTTCTCCTGCCCTGCAAGGCCTGCCAGTTAGCCAGGAGAGAGGCAGAAGGTAGTGGGTCAGGAGCGTCCTGTTCCTCGTCTTCCTCCCCCACGACCTCCTCTGTCTGCCGCAGAGGTGGTGGCTCAGCAGCGTGCCTGCGTCCTGCTCCGTGTCTCCCTCCCTGACGTGCCTCCTCCCTGCTCGGCCCTCCTTGAGTGCCGAGAACCCCGCCCTGCCCCGTGTGGCAGCCTGTAGCACCAAGGCTTTCACAGTTGTTTCGGGGGCTTGTTCCTACAGATATGAATTGAGCACTTAGCATATGCCACGCACTTAGTTCAGGGCAGAGTAAAGAGGACCCTGGCCTGCCCACAAGGAACTTTCTGTCTGGCAGAGAAGAGCCGCCAACAGTGGATGCCCTGTGGCCTAGGCCAGCTGCTAAGATGGAGGGGGTCTGTAGAGCAAAGAGTAGGTGGCCCCATTTTCCTGTGCCTTGGTCTCTTCTGGCAAAGTATGGGTACCGTGTGTGTGGGTGGTGTCCTCTTACTCTACCCGGTCCCGACAGCTGCTAAGGCCGGGGGAGTCAGCAGCCAGAGGCCTCTCCATGCCCGTGAGAGCTGGTGGAGCTGGTAGCTCGCTTTACCTCTGTAGCCCATTGAATTGCTGAGTGGAGGTTTTGCAGCCTCGCCCTGTGCTGTCACTGTGGCAAGCTGGGAGTACACCCCAGGCGGGCAGATTTCATCTTGGGTGTGGCTGCTTTTCAATAGCAGGGAAGAGAACACCCTGAGGGGGTGTCCAGACTTTTCAAGAAGGTTTTGGGTCCTTCCAGCAAGTTCTTATAATCTCCCACCCCCAGCCTGTCTCCACAGGGAGGTAGAGGACTCAAGTGCTGGCCCTGATCTGTGGACTTCTCTGTGAGAGCTGGGGACAGTTGGCTCTGTGACTTAGGGTTTTTTCCTCTAACCCCGTGCCCTGGTCCTAGCTGGAAGCCAGTATGCATGGGTTTCCTAAGCACTTTGAAAAAAATCCCAGCAAGTGCACCAGGCCAGGAGCATAGCCCAGGCTGTTGCTTTTCCATAGAACTGCCTTTAAACTAGTCATCCTATAAGAATCAAATGCCCTCAACAATGCTTGTTTTTCTTTTTCTTTTTCTTTCTTTTTTTTTTTTTTTTGAAAGTACCTCATGTTTGTGATTGTAAGCTGGATACCAGGCCCCTCCCTACCCCAGTTCCTTACCCCAATTTGGGAAGTTGAGACAAAGAAGTGGTTTTATGCTTTCCCAAAGTTGGGGAGAACAAAGCCAGGGTGTGGATGGGAGACACAGAGCAGAACGCAACCCTACCCGCCGGCTCTGTGCCCAAGCAAGAGTCCCTTCTTAGGGCCCTGGTTCGGCCCCATCTGGCAGGACACCTAGCAGAGGCTGTTTGGCTTTTGATTTCTATTTTTGTTTGTTTGTTTTTTGAAGTAGGGTCTCACTCTTGTCCAGGCTGACCTGGAATTCTCTGTGGAGTCTCAGGGTGGCCTTGAACCTACGGCAATCCTACTTTCTCGGGCTCCTGAGTGCTGGGATTAAAGGCGTGCGCCACCACAGCCCGGTTGGCCTCTGATTTCTTTTCTCTCCTCCAGATCTTCCCCCAGCCACCTCTGCTGAAGAACTTTGCTTGACAGCTCTCTGGGGGAAAGACGTCTGTGTATGACCAAGTGCTGTACTCTCTTATGTGCGTGTGCTGTGCACGTATGTGCGTGGACATATGTGTGTGTCAAGGCCAGAGTATGATGCTTGGTGTCTTCCTCTGTCTCTGTGTTTTGCCAAGGCAGGGTCTTCCACTTGGTCGGAGCTCTCCAGCTCAGCTAGTCTAGTCTAGCCAGTTTCCCTGGGGACTCCCATTCTCCACTTCCCTCACACTGGGATTACAGGCAGGCCGCCATGCCCACCTGGACTTTATGACCTGGTGCTGGGAATCTCAACCCTGGCTCTACCGACTGAGCCATTGCCCTAGCCCCAAGCGCTGCGCTCTTGACACAGGAAACATGGGCTGGGTGGCAGCTCCCAACCGGCCATTCGGGCTCCTCACAGTGACGTCTGGCGGGTGCGGGAAGTGGGCGCCTTCCTGTGCTGAGTGTGGTGGGCTGCACACGAAGCTTCAGCCTGCCTCTGCCAGAACCTCTGCCACTTGCCCCGTGAGACGCTTCTCCACGCTCGCCTGGGGTCACACGTGTGCCAGTTTAATTTTAATGGTGAAACAGGGCAAGTGGGGTGAGCATAGGCCCCATTCACCACTCTCGGCTAATTACAGCCATTAAATGAGTTCTGTGTTGTCGGGACAATGGACGCCACACATTCCATTTTCCTCACCACTCAGGCGAGGAGAAGATCTGGAAATCACATAAAATGTGAGACAGCAAAAGCAACACCAATTGTTTCCAAAAGGCCACTAGGAGAATCCTTGTAAGTACAGTCAGTGGACAGAGAACAGACCAATTCATATGCTAAGAAAAAAAATGGGATGGAAACCCATAATTACTTTAGGAGTTATGGTAATAAATTATTTATTAATGTAAATTATTTCACAGGCAAAGAACATAGAGGCAACTTGAGCAGAAGGATCATACATTATGTATAAAAAGGAATTGTAAAAATATTATAGCAGCCCGACTTGTGCCTCTCCGGTTCAGGTCTGTCAGCGTTTTAATTATAAGCTCTCACTTCAGTGTTTAATTACTTGGCTGTTAAAGTCTGCTCTGTACATAAAAGGGCTGTCCCCAGGGTGCTCTCTGGATGGAGTTCCTCGGGGAAACCAGTCGGCTGTGTTGAGCTACCTAGGACTGAGAGGTTTCACTCTGAGATCTTTGGTCTTCTTTTGACTCAGCCACTATTTGTCATTGGAAGTGGCCTGTGTGGAAAAGCTGGCAGTTTTCCACTTTAGTCAAATGACTGGAACAAAATGAAAAACACAAGTAACAAAATCAGACCTACTCGGGCCCAGTTTTTTGTTCTTGGGCACTTGCTCTGTCGTGCAGAGATAAGCCATTTTGAATGTGATCCTTGGGCCAAGGCCTCCAAGATGAAACTGCCTGTGAATTAACATAGACCAGCATGTGATCTGTGCTCACTGAAAAGTCACATCCATATACAGCTGTGGATACATATGGTTCTTAAGAAAATGGCTTTCAGGGCTGGAGCAGCAGCTTAGTTGTTAAGGTGCTTGCCTGCAAAGCCAAAGGGCCCAGGTTCGATTCCCCAGGACCTGCATAAGCCAGATGCATAAGGGGTGCACACATCTGGAGTTCATTTGCAGCAGCTGGAGGCCCTGGCATGCCCATTTTTTTCTTTCTCTCTCCCAGCCTGTTTTTTTTCTCTCTCTCTCAAATAAATAAAGAAAAATAACATATTAAAAAAAGAAAATAGCTTTCTACTGTTATTTTCAATTTACTGTGGTCGCATGGTTTTTAAATCTCTAAAGTAGTTTGGTTCACCCATGCAGAGTGCTTTGAGTTCTTTCTTGTATCGTTTATTGGCCAGTGTTACTGGAATGAAGTCTCTAGTGGAGGTAGCTGGGGTGGAACACGAGCAACAAGCAAAGAGCTCCCTGGTTGCCTTCTCATATGAGCTGGCTGAACAGGGCCAGGGAGAGGGCCACAGTGTTGTCAGAGGACAGGGAGCAGCTATTGTAAGCTGTCTTTAGGTGCCCTGCCCTCTGGGATAAAAGATGGGCAAGTCAGGGGCTAGCCTGGCCCCACTGCAAAGGCATGACCTCAGATCTGCAGCCTGGGCTTAAGTCTCACTGGGTGCCTGGGGGAGCCGAAGCTCAGTTTCCCACCAGTGGACAGGATGTGCTGTGATGACCCAGGAAGTGAGCATTGTCCTTGGGGTCCATGCTGGTGCTCTTTCCTAGTCTAGCAGGGAGCCCTTTGGGATAGTAGGTTGACGCTTTCCTAAAGAGCTGTCCCTGCTGCTAGTTCCCTCATCTGTACAACACTACCCAGCCTTGCTTTGTGTGTAGTTTAGAGAACTGCTCACTTCCTGTGGTCTGTACATTCCTCACAGCAGGAAGAAATCTGGAAAGGTGGACCAGACTGACTTTTCCAGCCCTTCAGAGTTTGTGTTGCCGTGGAGGAACTGTCCCAGGGCCCCAGTTCACATTGTCTTATACATATGGGGGAGACTGAGGCCTGTGTCCCCAGCACCCAGCCCTGTGTGGTTATTGATACCTTGGTTGCCCTCCCCCCAGACTCCTTTCTGCAAGAAGAGCTCAGCCTTCTCAGGAGCAGTAGCAGCTGCAGTTGGCCATCCCCACCCTGCCGACAAGGGGCTGTCCTGGTGGCTACACTGAACCCTGATCTTTGTTCTCTGCTTTCTGAGAGCCCCACGGGCCAGCCTTCCTGTTCCCCAGATGGGTCCTGGTGGAATGCCATCTTCAGCCATCCCAATCCCATGTCCCTTGTGAGAGGAGTGTGGTGTCTTGTATCACTGGCTCTAAGAAATGGCCACCAAATGGTCCTGTTCCTGTAGCTGCATGGCAGGGTCAGAAGCTGAGGCAGGGGAACCTTTCTTTCTGACACAACAGTGAGTTTCCATTCTGGCGATACAGGCTTTGAGTTTCATTTAAAAACAGATGAGCAAGCTGGCATGGTGGCTCATGCCTATGATTTCAGCACCTGTGAGGCTGAGGCAGGAGGATTATATGTTCATCCCCAGCCAGGGTGAGTTCCAGGCCAGCCTGAACTACAGAGTGAAACCCTGTCTCAAAACAAACAGAACAAAACCCCAGCCAGCCAGATGAGAATATTAGGGGACAGCCCAAGTAATTACCCTGATTATTGCTCCCATGTTCTTATTATAAGATCCATTTGGCAAAACTGACTTTGGAAAGACACCCCAGTTGTCTGGAGTTTAACACTGACAGGGTCGGTGAGCTTACACACAAAACAGGCTGCCCTCAGAGCTCACAGGCCAAGTTAGCCCAACCCGCCCCACAGGGCAGGGAGAGAAACTCACTGTCAGCACAAGTACACGGGTGAAATCCAGGAATGAGTCAGCCACAGGTCTGGCTGGAGGCTTGCTCCTTGGGCCTTGGAGGCTGTGAGAATCTGGTTTCTTGGGCCTGTATGTAGGTGCTTAACCTATACTAGAAACCACATTCTGTTGTGTTATGTCACTTTGAGAGCATCTAAAACACAGCGCTGAGACCTCCAGCCTGTAAACTCCTTGAACTTTTGTTGTAATCTCTCAAACAATTGCAGCTGAACAGCAGCAGTTTCGGCCCAAAGATTTCATTTCTTTCTGTGCCATATCCATCTGCTCATTCCAGTCCATTTCTATGAAAGGCAACCCTGCACAAATTCTCAGGACACGGATAAAACAGCAGGCCTCTCACACAAACTGCCTTTAGACTGGTTCTTTTTCTTTTTTGGTTTATTTGTTTGTTTGTTTGTTTGTTTTTGAGGTAGGGTCTTGCTCTAGCCCAGGCTGACCTGCAATTCACTCTGTAGTCTCAGGGTGGCCTCCAACTCACTGTGATCCTCCTACCTCTGCCTCTCGAGTTCTAGGATTAAAGGTGTGCACCACCATGCCTGGCTTTAGCCTGTTTCTAATAAAGTTCTTTCTTCCCCTCATAAGCCAAACCTCATAGTCTATAGTTCGTACTACATTCAGGTCTTTTCACCTCTGATCAGAATGGTTCATCAAACTCTGCCTTCAACACTGCAAGATGTCTTTTAGACCAAGGTTTCAAATCCTTCCGTGTTCCTTTGGTAAGTCAGTTTCAGAAAGCCAAAAGCCACACAACCAGGTTTCTAGCAGCAATGGACCCCACTCCTGGTACCCATTTTACTGTTTTAGTTAACCTTCTCGTTGCTGGCAGAGAGCACCTGAGCAAAAGCAGCTTGTGGGAGGAAAGGGTTTATTTTGGGTCATAGACTCAATGGGAGACTCCATGATGGCAGGTAAAACTGTGGCATGAGCAGAGGCTGGACATCACGTCCTGGCCCACGTCAGGTGGACAGCAGCAGCAGGGCACAGTGCCAAGCACTGGCAAGGTGAAGCTGGCACCGACAGCACACCTCCAGCAAAGCTCCGGCTCTCAAATTGCCAGTAGCTGGGTATCAAGCATTCAAACACACGAGTTTATGAGGAACGCCTCACTCCAGCTATCACACAGGGCACGCAGATTACCAGCTAAGTCATCTCCCCAACCAGAATTTCAACATTTTTATACTAAAGCAACTTGGAGAGGATATAAAATGTGAATTTCTGGTCCTGAGGGAGTCTTACTTGCCAGGTGAGGGACACAGCTCTGTTACGTCCACGGTCCTGCAGGAAGTCCAGAAACCATAGCTGGAGAAATCCTAGTGCAGAAGCTACTCTTTTCTGGACCCTTATTTCATCTTAAGGAATCTGCAGAGAGCTAAAGTTCAATCCCAGGGCTATGCCCTTTCAACCATGCCAAGTAACCACTGTTCAGTAAACACCTCACGTCTACGGCCCTTGTCACTTCGGAAGGAGTTCTAGTTGCTTGTGCAGATGTGATACTGAGTGGTAGGGTGGGGGCACCCAGTATTCCCTTCTCAGAGACCTGCCCTTTGTGCGGTGTAAAGTTGGGGCCTAGTATGTAGGGCAGTTTGCCATCAAAAATTAGCTTCTATTCCTGTTCTTTTGTCTGGTGGCCTGACCCAACAAATTGCTTTCTGAACTCTGAAGGGGGGAAACACAGAAGCTAAACATAGCATCGATTGTTTTTACCTTCGTATATTGTACTTCTTAAAAGGGTGAGGATAGAAATAGCTCCAGGATTATCTGTGCTGCAGGCAGGACAGTTGGCTACCAGGCTGGTACCGACGCACAGTAGCAGTGCTTTACAGCTGCCGAGTATCTTAGAGTCTCCTGGCTGCTTCAGATGCAGCTAGCTGTGGCCCCAAGGCACAGCCCAGGTTTGATCTACTTAGCCAAGGAAAGGTCACCGTGCCAAAGACAAATAACAAGCAATGCCAGGGGAGCATCCTCAGCCTCCTCTGTAGGGTTTTTTATTTTAATTTTAAGTTTTATTTATTTATTTATTTATTTGAGAGAGAGAGAGAATGAATGGGTGCACAAGGGCCTCCAGCCAGTGTAAATGAACTTCAGATGCCTGCGCCACCTTGTGCATCTGGCTTACGTGGGTCCTGGGGAATCAACCCGAGGTCTTTTGGCTTTTCAGGCAAGCACCTTAACCACTAAGCCATCCCTCCAGCCCAGGTTTTTTGTTTTTTTTTTTTAATGTGTTACGGCATGGGTGCGTGGGATGCACACTTGCTGCAGTGCATCTGTGGAGGTAGAGGACAGCCTCCGGTGTCAGTCTTTGCTTTCCACCGTGTTTGAGGCAGGTTCTGTTGTTTGCCTGCGTGCATGCACACCAGGCTAGCTGGCCTGCGGGCTTCCAGGGATTTCCCTGTCCCCGCCTCCCGTCTTGCTGAAGCACACGGCATTATCGATACGCACCCCTGCATCCGGCTTCACGTGGGTCTTGGGATCTGAACGTATGTTGTCTCACTTAGGCAGCACTTTTACCCACTGAGCCATCTCCCCTCCTCTGCAGTGTTTGTTGAATTTTGTCACCCACTTCTTCCTCTATATTCCCCTCACCCCTGCCAGGCCTGCTGTGTGTCACACTCTGTGCAGAACAATGGGGAGCTACACTAGACTGTGCTCGGAACCAGTGACTGAGCAGGAGAAGTAGACATGCAGGCAGATAATCAAGGCTCAGTTAACATATGAATCATATGGCTAAAAATCTAGGCACATTTCTGTGGGTGTACCAGGGCCATATGGAGAAGGCATCTCCTCAGAGGGAGTGTGGCTTTACATGAGTAAGAGGCTCTCTGTTGGTGGAAGAAGCAAAAAGTCAGAAAAACATGCTGAGCCTTTGCAAAAATGTGAAGGTGTGAAAGAGCTGATGTGTGGGCAAGACTGTGCCTCCGCCCTGCGTTCCTCTTGAGCCATTGGGCAGAGGAGAGGACTGACTCTCTAAGTCCTCCCTACAACATAGAAACATTGTGTAGTAAGGTCATGCAGGCTAATTCTTTCATTTTTAATTTTGTGTGTGTATATGTTTGGGCGTGCCAGGGTCTTCTGCCACCGCAAAAGAATGCCAGATGCTTGCACCACGTTTTGTATCTGGCTTTATGTGGGTGTTGGGGAATTGGATTCTTGGGCTGGCAGGCTTTACAGGCAAGTGCCTTTGCTGAGCCAGTCCCCCAGCCTTCAGGCTTATTCTTTAAACAGATGGAGTAGGTGCTGTAGTAAGCAGGTCACATTAGAATTTACCATTTGCCCTGTACCCACTAGGGATGTTATTGCTGGCCTCAAGGCCAAGCTCATGGAACCCCCGCCTCTGTGCTTAGATTCTGTATGCATTCCTGAAGTCTTATGATTAAACTTTAGTTTCATAAAGAATTTCTGGCACATTAGAATTATTCTAGGATTATCTGCAGAAAACTGGGAGGGGTATAACTTATGGGCTGATAAGGGATTTAATATAAGTATATATTTGCTTTTTGAGACAGGATTTTTATGTCGCCCAGGCAGGTGTTAAATTTATGCTTTTTTTTTTTTTCCTTCTGCCTCAGCTTTCTTAGTGCTGGGTTCACCATTGTCCATCTCTATACTCAGCCTGACCAGAGGTTTTCAAGGGTGATTTTGACTGTGAGAGTCTTGTCAGACTCCCCACTCATAAGAAGCTGGGTACTTAGAATGTAGGGTCCATTAGAGAAACTGCGGGTGGGCTTGCATGCCAGGCTAAAAAGTTTGCATCTTTTCCAGGAGGCAGTGGGCAGCTACCAGGGGACCAGAGGACAGCTGATGGAGTTTCCAAAGGTTCTCCAGAGGCACAGAGGCAATAGTGCTACAGTAGGGAGGTCCCGAGGGGCCTGGTCAGGAAACGGCAAGATCATGGATAGTCTTCGGTTTCCAGTTCCCCTTTATTCTTGATTTCCCCAGAGGAAAAGAAAATTCCCAACCAGTGAAACAAAAATGGAACACAAGTGGCAGGCATTCTGGGAGGATGGGACCCGCCTTTTCTCCGTTCATGGCTCAGTTCTGCCTGTTTGCCCAAGAAGCCATCTGTCCTGTGTCACTGGCTCCTGAGCACAGGCTGTGGCTGTCTCGGGTCCTCACTGCTCTGCGGCTCGGCCTGCTGTTCCATCCTCAGTCCTGAGCTCTGTGGCGCTGCAGTGTCTCATCCCCAAAGGGAAGTTGGTGGCCAAGCAACTTCCTGAAAACCCAAAGGAGGCAACCCAGAAAAGAATAAGGTTGGGGCCCTGGCCCTGGCCCTGGCCCTGGCTCACTTTCTGAGCCACACTAGAAACAGCCCCATGGCCACAGTCCTCACGTGTTTGCTCATAGAGCTTCCTCATAGGAGATAGACAGACTACAAAAGCCAAAACAAGAAAATATAAAATAGCCAGTGATCTGCCAATCAGCTGTTAGCATTATGGTGTTTCTTCTTCATTTCATGACTGACACAGGATGTATTTTACTAAATAAGAGTCATACTGTTGTATATAGTGCTGCTTTCTCTTAGCAACACGTTCTTAGTACTTCCTACACCGTTGGCTAGTCCCTGAGCTGTGCGGTGGCAGGGCCCACGCCAACCCTTTACAGTCTGCTTAGCCAGCCCCACTGCAGGGCATTTTAATCACACTTGCCAATTTACTGCCATTTGTTTCTGTTTTATTTATTATTATTATTATTATTTTGTTTTGTTTTGCTTTGCTTTGCTTTGCTTTGAGGCAGGGTCTCACTCTAGGTCCAACGGACCTGGAACTCCTACCTCAGCCTCCTGAGTGCTAGGATTATAGGTGTGAGCCACCATGCCCAGCATCTCTGTCATTTTAATGAGCATTGTACTCAAATTTTTAGGGTGGTCATGACTCAGTCCATGTTAGTTTATGTTCGTTGTCTTCCTCTCCCCCCTTTGTTTTATGAGACATTTGTTTTAGTCTGTAGCCCAAGCTTACCTGGAATTTAAGGCAGTCCTCCTATCTCATCCCCTTGAGTGCTGGGATTATAGCGGGGACTAGGCCACCATGTCTGGCTTACTTTGTATTTCTTCCAATTTGAGTTTATTATTCGGGCTCATTGAGCTTTGACATGCTGATATCAAACTGAATCTGTTTTATTTTTTTAATTTATTTTCGAGGTAGGGTCTCACTCTAACCCAGGCTGATCTAGAATTTATGTAGTCTCAGGGTGGCCTCAAACTCACATTGATCCTCCCACCTCTGCCTCCCGCATGCTGGGATTAAAGGCGTGCACCACCACACCTGTCTCAGTGACACTTTCCATTGGAACTGAAGATATATGTGAACAGTGTAAATACAACTTGCAAAGAAATACTTTGGTAATGTCTATGTTTTGGAAATAACTTACTAAATTTAGCTAGGAGCCTGGAGAGGTGGCTCGGTGGTTAAAGATGCTTGCTTTCAAAGCTCGATGGCCTGGATTCAGTCCCCCAGTACCCACATAAAGCCAGACACACAAAGTGGTACGTGCATGTGGAGTTTGTTTGCAATGGCAGGAGGCCCTGGTATACCTATGCTTTCTGTTTCTCACTCTTTCTCTCTTTCCCTCCCTCCCTCTCATGGTCTCTGTTTCTTTCAAATAAATAAATAAAAATATGTTAAAATTAAAAAATAAACTCAGCTGTGAGGAACTGGTATCAAAACTGCTGTGGTCAGGGCCTGGGGAGATTCTGGGACCTTCAGTTGGTGGTTCAGCCTACTTTGTTCTCAGATGACTTGCTGGGCTTACAGAAAGTCTCTTTTCTGCCTCTCCAGCTCTGGAGGTCCTTGTGGCTTACAACCCTGGGAAGTTTCTCCCTCTGTCCCCCACCCAGAGTCATAGTCCCTCAAGGCTGTCTGTCTTATGACCTTGGCAGAGTGCCCGGGAGGAAGGCCTGATTTGGCTTTTCATTTGGATCTTGGAATCCCCTTTGGGCTGCCTTAGTCCCTCCTTTGACCCAGTGGACTAGTTGTTTGTGACAGTCCAGGGAGTATCTTTCTGTGGTCTTTGAGAAGTGGCCACTGTGAACAGAATGTGGTCATGGTGGCTTATATTTATAATGTCAGCACTTGGGAGGTCGAAGCACGAGGGGTGCCTCTGGTTCAAGGTGAGCTCCAAGACCACCTCAAAGAAGTGGTCACAGTGGGGCAGCTAGATTTGCAGTCCTGCTTGAAGCATGCATTGCCTGGGGTTCAGTCACTAATTTCTGAACTTACAGTACATCTTGCCTGTGCAAGAAGCCCCTTAAGACAGTGTAATGGGTTATGGGGGTTTAGGAGAAGTTCTTGGACCCCCAAACCCTGAGTTCATGTCTCTTCTTACCCAAAGAATTGATAAGTCAGACTGAAAAGGGTAATTATTGAATTCTTACATTTATTCAGGGAAAAGCAAATGATAGCAAAGAGAGTTCCAGCCATGTTGAGGGGCAGGAGAGGGGTAGAGAGCCCTGTGGGAATAGGGGTGGGTCTCAACCCAGCTCAAGACAAGGGGAGGCTTACCAGGACCTGGACGGTCAAGAGAGATGAACAGCCAATGCAAAGGGAGGCCTTCCCACCTGGTAAAGGTCTGTGTATAACTTCCTTGTGGTGGGCCTTGCCTTCAGGCTCAGGTGAGCGGGAGTGAGGGCTTATTGGTCTGAGCAAGAGGCTGGCTCAGAAAGAGGCCAGCCATAAAACCAAATTTTGGGGCTGAGCTTAACCAACCACAACGCCAGGATCAGACTTAAATTCTAGGAAAGGGGGGAACTCCCTCCCAGGGAGGGGCTCAGGTTGTTTATGGAAAAACAGATCTAAGGAACTCTAGTGTAAGGAGAGGAGAGGACCCTCTCTGACCTGTGGGTAAAGTGGAGACTGCAAAGGCCGACTTACGGACATTTCTGCTCTTTTACCTTTGGGGCCCAGTCACCCTAAACTACCTGACAAAGCTACCCGACTCCCTCTCAACAGGACCTGTGTCAGGCCCCGGTGGCTCCCTACCACACTGCAGGGCATGGCGCTGGGGTCAGACTGGCCCAAGTGTCACTCAGCGATATAGAACTGGCCCAGTTACCCAACGCCACCAACCCTCCGTCTCCTTGCCTGGGCTGCAGTGGCCCTGCATGCAAGGGGCTGGGTAAACGCCATGGCCCAGGGCGAATGCTTAGCGAGCTGTGGGCATCAAAGGGTCTTTACGTACCCATTGAGCGTCATTTCAGGTTCCACTTCTGTTCTACTGACTGCCTGACTCAGGCCCTTCATTCACACTTGCACGGCTGATAAATATATGCAGGTCTGGAAAGGTAGACAGTGCTAACATGTTGATTCCTAAAACATACCATATTTCTCAACTTTGCTTTTGAATTGTAAACTTGAATGCAAAAAGTATATCAGGCTATCTTTGCATCTCCTAAAACTCCCTATGTGGTGTTGGATTCCATAGAAGAGAAACAAATTGTTCTTGAGTATTTTACAAAAGTGAAAGTTCAAGTTCTAATTCAGCGTTTCCCAGCAGGGCTAGCTTACTTGTTCATGCCTTCAAACAGAGAACTGAATGTATAAGTTCAAATCAGGTCCTTACGTTTTTGCAGCCTGAGACTTGCTCTTCCCAATTTATTTTTCTTCAGTTTTTCAAGGTAGGGTCTCCCTCTAGCCCAGGCTGACCCGGAATTCACTATGTAGTCTCATGGCGGCCTGGAACTCGTGACAATCCTCCTGCCTCTGCCTCCCGAGTGCTGGGATTAAGACGTGTGCCACCACACACGGCCACTCGTCCCAATCTTAATTGCCTTAAATATCTTCCGTTTTAGTGGGAAATCAAGTGAATACAGAGAAAATGCTGTGATTGGCAGCTGTTGTTGACATTGGTATTATTGGACTTTTTGGTGGAAGAGAAATAAATCAGTTTCCTTTATCAGCAAGCACTCTGAAAATGGACTTCAGATGAACTAACCTGGCAGTGCCAATCCCATTCTGACCTTGACCCTCCTGAGGTGCCAAGACTCAGCTTTGGTCATGGTCCTCAGCCAGGGCATCCCATCCCATCCCAAGAGCAACAGAGAACTGAGTATGGATGAAACAGATCCGTTGCTGTGATTTTGCTGTCAGCCAAGGCAGGGTTCAGGCCGAGTCAGTTTCCTATTTATAGGGCGAGGAAGCATTTTGGGTGGAACCACATTGCCCTGCATTTCAGCATGGGTTGTTGTGGGAAAGGCCAGGGGTGTGTCTGAAGTGCAGGCTCTGCCGGCTGCCATCGCTGATGTTGGGCCTCACACCCACTCATAGCTTCAGTTTTTTCTTCTATAACACAAGATTTGATTGGCTAGTTTTAAGGGCCTTTCTGGCTCCAAAGTACTTATAGCAAACAGACTATTGGGATAGAAATAGAAGGCTGTTATGATGGCCTTTCCAATCCTATTTTCTTTTTGCATTTATGCATCAGAAAATGACAGATGGCGAGACCTGGACAGAAAATGCCCTCTTCAGATTGACCAGCCAAGTGCCAGCATTTGGGAATGCCTACCAGAGAAGTGTCAGGATGGCTCCCTGTGGCACCGAGAGGCAGTGACCGCCTGTACAGTCACCAGCCTGATCAAAGACCTCAGCATCAGTGACCACAACGGGAACCCCTCAGCGCCACCCAGCAAGCGCCAGTGCCGGTCACTGTCCTTCTCTGATGAGATGTCTAGCTGCCGGACGTCATGGCGGCCCTTGGGGTCCAAAGTCTGGACTCCTGTGGAGAAGAGACGGTGCTACAGTGGGGGCAGCGTCCAGCGCTACTCCAATGGTGTCAGCCCCATGCAGCGGAGCTCCAGCTTCAGCCTCCCTGCCCGGGCCAACGGGCTCTCCTCGCCCTGCCACCAGGTGGGCCTGTACCACCACTTTGGGGGACAGCCGTGCCAAGGGGCACCAGGCTCTACCCACTGCGGACAGTTGGGTGACACTTGGAGCCCTGACCCACACCCGACGGAAGGGGCCCGGCTGGACCTGCAGCGATCGCGCTCTTGCTCACATGAGCAGTTCTCCTTCCTGGAATACTGTCCCCCCTCGGCCAACAGTACACCTGCCTCAACTCCGGAGCTGGCGAGACGCTCCAGCGGGCTTGCCCGCAGCCGCTCCCAGCCATGTGTCCTTAACGACAAGAAGGTCGGCGTGAAACGGCGGCGCCCCGATGAAGTGCAGGAGCAGAGGCCTTCCCTAGACCTTGCCAAGATGGCACAGGTAAGTGTCCCAGTGGCCTGGCGGAGATTTCAGAAGCATCTTGGTGCTCGCTGGTGTTTCTGATGTTCCTGGTCTGTGCAGCCCAGTGCCCGACACCACTCTCAGGACTGCCCAGGAAGGAGCTAATGCCCTTGCTTTGAAAGTCCTGTTCACAGAAAGACGATTCCAAGTTGTTGCTTCCCTCCCCCACCAAAAAGGAACTATTTATTTTCCATTTAAAATGAGGCATGCTCTCTCCCTGTGAAGCCCAGTGGTAGTGGGACAAGAGCAGACAGATGGTGAGAGGCAGGCGTCTGCAAGCAGTCCAATGTGACCGACACTAATCCCTCCCCAGCCCTTTGCTGGAGCCCCCTTTCTTGGAACCCACCCTGCAGCCGCTGCGAGACACTCACTGGCCTTCAGTGTCACTCGGATTATGCTGATCCCTAGATCAGGGCCATGGGTAATGATTTCAGGAGCAGGGGGAGGGGTGGGTTGTTCCTCTGATTAAACTGTTAGGCCACCAGGAAACTGATCAGTACCCCCCCCCCCGTGCCGCCTCTGTCACCATCCCCGCCAGTCGCTGTAGGAGGGTCTCTACCATGTGCCCCTATTCCTTGGTTTTCATCTTCTTAGTTTTGGAGTCGGTATTGGCCTGCTTGGCGTGAGCGTGGAGTTACTTACACACTGTCATCATTACCATCGCTGACCGAGCTGGCTGCACTGGGTCCTTGCCAGGGCAGTCTGGGAATAGGACCATGATAGGCAGCTTGGGGTGCAGGGCTGGCCTTTGTGACTTGTGTCTCCAGGATGGTGGCTGTGGTGGAGAAAACATGGCACCGCTGGCTCTGTGTCCACCCAGGAGGCCTCCGTTGCTCAGTGCCACAGCGAAAGTGCGCACACGTGTGTGTGTGCGTGCATGCGTGCCCTGCAAAAACAAACAAACAAAAACACAACATTTTGTTTGAGGAAATGAGGATCTGTTTCCTGGTGAGAAAGGATCACAGCAGGTCGTCCTTGTTCTTCAGGCCGGGGCCGGCTGGACCCAGGGAAGGCAGGCTCGTGGTATCTGTGCCGCATCAGACGGGCATAACTAGTAAACAATCTCTAGGCCTCCTACTATTCCTTTCAGCTGGGCCTTCTGCTTTAGAACAAAGACAGTTTCTGTCCATGGGGTTTTCTTCTATCCCCTTGGTTCCTCTCCCAGCCTCGAGGTTCCCATTGAAGAAGGGTGGCAGGAATCTCCAGTTTGGGGCATACCCAGTCCCAGAGTCCACACTTCTAAGCCCGCTTTACTTAAGAGCCAGAGTCCTAGCTGTGGCAGCTGGGGGGCAAATGGATGATGTGCTTGCGTGTAACTTCGATCAACATGGTATCTAGTGGGACGAACGCAGGCTCTGCGCGCCCTGGGTCGGCCTGGGGCAGGGCCTGGTGCACCGTGGAGCAGGCCTCTTGTCTCCTTGTCCAGCTTCCATGGTTCCTGTCGTGGCTCCAGGTGAGCCTCCCTCCTTCCCTTGTGGTGGGTCCTTCTGACCACTCACTGGACAGTGACTAAACGTGTATTGGGTGCTGAAAGGAAGTTTCCATCTCCAGATAGAGTTCGATAGAATTAAATAGGTAAAAGGTCTAGAAAGGCGACAGCATTGGGTGACATCTGAAGAAAATCTAGAGCCTTGAGTTCTGGGTATGATACACCGCTTAAATTAACTTTAATTTTTTTAAATTTATTTATGAGCAGAGAGTGAGTGAGTGCATGCATGGGCGTGCCAGGGCCTCTTGCCACCACAAACAAACTCCAGATGCTTGTGCCACCTTGTGCATCTGGCTCTGCACAGGTTCTGGGAAATTGAACCTGGGCCCTCAAGCCTTGCCAGCAAGCGCCTCTAGCTGCTGAGCCATCTTCCAGTCCCTCAGTTACTTTCTAATGCTGAGCTTATTTTACTAGCTAGTAGGCTAGAGAGTAATAAAAGCAACTTACACATGTCATTAGATTTTACTGGCCACCGCTGGCATCACTAAAGATATTTTCCTCCCTCACTTGGATAGAAAATGTTTAAAAATATATTGCTTGGTGGGACTGTGCCCAGATGTATAGATTGCTTCATTGGCTCCAGGCAGGCCTCCAAGATCCAGGAAGCTCACTGGAGCCTGAGGAGGCCACCTTGGTTCAGCCTGTCTATCCTTGGCTGGCTCTTTGGCCATGAGTTCTGGGTGGGATAGTGCAAAGGGAAAGTAGAGGGTTGGTCACCTGGAAAATAATTTGTCCCCTGTGGCCAGTGGTGAGGGTCCTGGGGACAGAGCCTCTGGACCTTATCTGTGGTTTAACATGGCCTAGCTCTGGACCACTTCCCTCTGTGGGGCTCTGCGGCTCTGTAGGCTTTGGTTTTCCACCCTGTGATATGTGGCCCCAGGAGGGAGGCCTTGCTTTTCCACAGGCCCCTGAAACCAGGCCTGGGGCGGTCCTCAACCAGCAGGCATGTCATTGACAGAGGACGGCTGAGGTTGGATCACAGCCTCCGTATGCTGTGGTTCCACCCATCATTTGTGACTACCTACCGGAAGAGATGGGCAAGGTGCTGGTAGGGGCTTTCCACATGCAAGGGAGGGCAGGCTCGTTTTCTTGAGCTGTTTCTGGGGTCTTTGGTCATGGTTCAGACATTGGCTTCACGTGTGCATTCTTGTGAAGGAACTTTATCGTATGGGACTTCTGGGACCAGGTGTATGCTCACTAGAACGGTGCAGATGTCTTTGCTGTTCGAGCTTTGGAGCCGCTGACTGTTAGGGTAAACCTGACTAGGGTCTGGAGCAGGCCCTGAGGGTATGTGGGTATATGAGGTTTCTTCCTGGCCTTCAGACTGGTGGTGGGAGCCAGTGCCCCTTTAACTTGCCAGCAGAAAAGGGGCCTGGCCCGAGTGAGATCCAGAAGACAGGATGAGAGGGCGGCGAGCGTGCTGACACCTGTCCCTGCCCTCTTCTGCATTGCAGCTGCGGTAGGCAGGAGCAAGTGCCCTGGGCATGGCCTCCATGGTAGAACAAGTGTGACCCCAGGGCTTGTCCATCCCACCTCCCCGCCCTTTTGTGAATTCTGAGGCTCTACTGGTCATTAGGCTAGCTAGAGCCCTTCTGGAAATAGTGGTCACGTTGGGATCCACATTTAGGAGGGGACGTTGGCAAACCAGAAGGCCTGTATAAAAGGGGCGCGGGGTATTGGAGCCCCGGGCAGCTGCCTAAATTTCTGTGTAGCAGATACTATCAGAGTGGCGGCAGCAGCAGCTCAGAACTGTGGAAGGACTAAGAGAAACCACCAGCGTGTGTGTAACTTGGTTATGTGTACATGCATGTGTGTGTGTGTCTGTGTCCATGTGTACATGTAGGTGATACGTGTACGTGTGTGTGTCCACATGCGCGTGCACCCCTCCCCCCGCCGCCCCGTGCACTGGCTGGCAGGGCGAGTGCTGACAAGTGCTCACCATCATCACACTTGTGGGGCTGGAGAGGAGTGGCTGACTCCAGAGGTGACTGAGGCACAGGGGTGGGTGTTTGCATCCTTTTCCACGTAAGTGGGAAGGAGGCCTCTTGGCCACAGACCTGCCTGCCTTCGACTGTGTGGAGAGCCAAGGGTGATGAAATGGTAATAGAATCAGAGCCCCCCACACCCCACACACACACTCAGTACACACACAGGAAGTGAGCGCTCTGGCCTCATTGCTGCTGCTCTTGAAACCGGGGTGGAATTATCCCAGGAGCCCACAGCTGCTCCCTCCCCTGCCTTAGCCCTGGGACACGCTGTCTTAGCAGCAGCAGCGGCCCTGGTCTCTCTCAGCAGTGAGGATGAGACGCAGTGGAAGGAGGGTAAACATGCTTTTCACTGTCTTTGATCCTGGTTATTTTGTTTTGTTTGAGGTAGGGTCTTGCTCTGGCCCAGGCTGACATGGAATTCACTCTGTAGTCTCAGGCTGGCCTGAACTCATGGCGATCCTACCTCTGCCTCCCGAGTGCTGGAATTAAAAGTGTCCACCACCATGCCCGGCTCAACTGTGTCTTCTTAAACATCAAGATTGTGGGCAGAGATGTGGCCATTTACATACTGAGTGAGGAGAGCCCCAGAGGGGAATTGGTACAAAGACTGGTTCAGAAATGTCCATCCTCCTGTACCTATAGTTATGGCCACTTTGCTCCATATTGTGAGCTTCTTAAAGACAGCCCCAGGGGTCTGTGTGATCCAGTCCTGCCCAGGTCTGGTCCTGCTGCCCCATCCCCGTACTTTCTTCCCCATGTGATCTTTTGAGGCCCCTTCAGCTTGCAGTGTTCTGTGAAGCCACAGCCTCCCCTGTGCACAAGGACAATGTGTGCCATTGAGGGCAGAGCCGTCCTGAACATGGGAGCTGTTCATCAGCAGGGATCTCCCTGACGTCGTTAGTTACTGCTCGTTTATGACTTGGCTTGACCACCAAGAATTGCTTGTCTCCAGGCAAGACTGTAGCTATGTGTGGCCATTGGACATGGACCATGTATGAGAGCAAAGATCTCAGAGAAAGCGACAATTAATAAGATTACTCATGGATGCCATGCCCCTGGGTGCCATATTTTTAACTCCAAGCTGGTCAGCTTGAAAGAGCAACAAATTGTACTTTTCGACAGGGCTTCAAACAGAAGCAAGACATTCACAGGGAGGGGATGAGATGCCGAAACAGAGGTTTGATTGATTGCAGCTGCCCACACACTGCATCCTCAAACCCCCGGAGGAGGCGTGAGAACAGGCAGCAACTGTTGTGTTAGCAGATGCTGGAGGAGCCTGTGAAAGCTGGCCGGGTGGTGTGGGGCAGGAGCGGAGCGCGAGGTAGAAGTGGGCATGCCAGAGCATGTTGGCGAAGACTTCAAGGGCCGGGGCTCCGCCCACAAGTGCAGAGAACCTGGTGGAGCAAGTCCCAAGGGCTGTGCTAGCAGAGGGCCGCTGCTGCCGTCTGCAAGGGTTATGACAGATGCTTAATGATAACTCCTGGCTCTTTGTAGGGCAGGGTCACCCCTGAGTGAAGCTGTCTTTAGCCAGCCTTCTTTCTGCCCTGTGTACTAGGGATGGTGGCCCTCCTTAGTCACCCTTTACACCGCCGGAAGCTGCCTTCTTGACCAGGCGGCTGTAGCCTTGCAGGCCGGGCTGGCCCGAACCTTTTTGTAGCCTTCTCCTGCCCATCTTGTCAGTGGCTGCCTTTCCTCTGTTTACCTGTCCACTTGCCTTAGACCCTCATCACTCTTCCTGCTGGGACAGGAAACTGTGTTGATGGCAAGAAGAGGAATTCAAAATGGATCACCCTTGACAACATGGAATGCAGGCAGGAGTGAAGTTACGCTGAGAGAGAGAGGCATGGAAAACCCAAAATTCCACTTGGAATGAAAGAAATGCTGACTAAAAGAAAAGACAGAGATGTCTGCAAGCACATGGGAATAGGTGCTTTAGAAGGAAAGCATCCCCAAGATGGGCTTGAGAAACAAAACCTGGGTTTGAGAATGCTGACCAGCGGCAGCGTGGGCATGACTGTCCGACCTGCCACCGTGCCTGCTCTTGACAGCTGTTGTTAATCAATCCTGTTAATTAATCACTCCGCTCAGGGCCACAGAGGAGGCCATCTTAGCAGCCAGGGCTTACTGACCAGTGGCTGAGCACAATTTGCTATCTCTACTACAGTTTCTCTCCTCACTTGTGAGTGAGGCCTCGAACCCTTGGCATGTAGGGTGTATCAAAGCCACTTAGTGAGTCAGGAGCCCCAGAAGGCAGCAACCTGGGCCTGTTGACCGCAGGTTTGTTGCTTCTGCTGCGTGCTTTGGGCGTGAGTAAGATGTTTTCCCCCACCCCCTGCAGCTGGCCTTTCCAGGTAACTGATCCCTGTGGGATATAGTGTGGTGTGGTGTGAAGTCGGAGCAGTGGAGTTGGGTAGATTGAGGCTCTGCCCCCATCCTGCCACCACTTTTGAATTGTGTGCCCTGAGCAATTATTGTGTGTGTGTGTGTGTGTGTGTGTGTGTATGTATTCCCATCTCAGGTTTCTAGGGAGGAGCCAGCAGCAAGGATCTAGCACACAGTTGGCACTTGAAGAACACAGCTTGGGTAAAGAAAGCTGAAGCCTGTTAGCCTTTCTGCTGTGCCTATGGGCCAGTCCCCTCAGCGCGGCCACTCTGGTCAGCCTGTGGGCTTGCACTGCGGGCAAGCAGGGATCTTGCCAGCTGTGGAGCAGGCTTGGATCAGAACTCTTGATCCCTGGCCTTCCTCGTCTCTTACATAGGTGTGTCAGTGGAATTGTAGAGCCCAATGGGGTTTCTGTGTTTCCAGGAAACCCCTCCTCAGACACCTGGGTTGCTTCTTGTCCCCAGTCACCATCCTCAGGTTGCATAAGCAACCTGCTGAAGGTCCCTCGGATGGGAGCCCGGTGTGGACACAATAGCTTTGATCTCCTGGGGAAGAGGAAAACAGAAGGAATTCAGCTGGGAATATGCCAGGAGGCAGCTTTTCGTGCCACTCGGTGATTTTCCATGCCTTGGTTGAGAGACATTGCGAGCAGTGGGTGTCTGAGCCTATGAGAGGCGATAGTGCTTAGGGCTCCAGGGCTCGTGGGAGTGGGTGCTGCTTCTCCTAGGATACGTCTGCAGTGAAACTTGGAACACCTTCAGCTTGCCAGGCCTGCACAGACTGGCACAGAGGCCTGGGAGCCTGAGGAGCCAAGGCTCAGGCCCGTAGCCGGTGGCCAGGAGGAAGCAGAGCCTTCCCTGCCGAGGTCTTAGTGCCTCTCAGAGCAGCGCCAGCCCTGCCATGGGAGGCTTCTGTAGGAAAGGCCCACAGGCCATTGGTACTTGCTTCTGATTGTGTTTCCAAGGACCCACTGGCTGCTGGAGGAAAAGCAAAGTGTGGCCTGAAACAGTGAGGAAACAAAAACAGTGAGAGAGGCTGGACAGATGGCTTAGCCACTAAGGCACTTGCCTGCGAAGCCTAAGAGCCCAGGTTCAATTCCCCAGGACCCATATAAGCCAGATGCACATGGTGGCACATACACCTGGAGTTTGTTTGCAGTGGCTGGAGGCCCTGGCGCACCCATTCTCTCTCTCTCTCTCTTTCTCTGTTTGCCTCTTTCTCTCCCCTGCCTCTCTCAAATTAAAAAAACAAAACAAAACAAACATAAAACCACAGAACAGTGGGAGATTGAGACCTCCAGTTGGAGTCCGTTTTCTGGGGCCTCTCAGTCCTTTGGGCAACCTATGCAGCCTGTCCATCTTTAGTGTCCCTGTCCAGGAGGAAGGGCTAGAGCCTTCTTCTCATTACATTAAGTTAATCTGCACATATGTAGCACCAGGATAGGTGCTTATTAAACCAGCCACCATATTGGGAGCCATATTTTAGGACTCTGGACGGAGGTTTATTGGAAGAAAGGAGTGGCTGCTCACCAGGTGAGCTGTGCTATCTCAGAGGTACATCTGCAGCTCTGGAGCTCTGCCTGCCCCTGAGGCCCCAGAGCTCCTGCAGCTTGTCCGAAAGCCTTGTTGAACTGCCACACTGCAATACTGAGGTCTGTGACAGGTGAGTTTTACCTGGTGTATTATAAGAAAGGAAAGTGGGGGCTAGAGAGATGGCTCAGCACTTAAGGCACATGCCTGCAAAGATTAACAACCTGAGTTCAGTTCCCCAGTACCCACATAAAGCCAGATGTACAAAGTGGCACACACATCTGGAGTTCACTTGCAGCGGCTGGAGGCCCTGGCATGCCTATTCTGTCTGTCTGTCTCTCTTCTCTCTATCTCTCTCTACTTGCAAATAAATAAATAAATAATTTAAAAAGTTGAAAAAAAGCCAGGCATGGTGGCACACACCTTTAATTCCAGCACTCAGGAGGCAGAGGTAGGAGGATCATCATGAGTTTGAGGCCACCCTGGGACTACATAGTGAATTCCAGGTCAGCCTGGGCTAGAGCAAGACTGTACCTTTAAAAGCCAAAAATAAAATAAAAAATAAAAATAAATAAATAGAAGAAAGACAGAGTGGATTATGGGGGCAAAGCTGCATTTAGCGTCAGAGGAGCTGCCTCTCTGGGTCTTGTATTGCTGTCTTTCTTCTTTTTCCTTTTTCTCTCTTTTGAGCCAGGGTCATGCCATACAGCTCTGGCTAACCTGCAGTGTGGTGGCAGTTCTCCTACCTTTGTCTCCAGAATGCTGGGATTATAGACACACAGTCACGCCCAGCTTGAGTCTTAGATTTCTGACCATGTGCACGCCTATCCAGCTGGGCATAGGCAGGAGTGCCTGGGGCACTGCACGGTCACAGGCCTCACCCTCGAGTCTGAACCAGTGGGTTTGGCTCAAGCCCCCAGCAAGAGATGGGCTCAAGCACAGCCCAGGGACTGGCTTGCTTCTGTGGAGACAACGTGGAGAGTTGAAACCCCTCAGCCAGAAGATCAGTGTTCAACCTGGATTCGGTAAGGCCTGACCTAGGGTAGGGATTCTTGAGCCTGGCCTTTGAAGTCTGAGGACCAGTGCCCACCGAGCTGCTGTGCCAGCTGCACAGGTGCTTGTTGTTGCTGAGTGTTGCTTCAGAAATGTCTAGAAAGTACATGGTATTGGATGTTTCTAAGGCATAGTTTGTTAAAGTCCAGTTCCTCCTCTCTGATTTTCCAAGTCTTGTGTTCGGGAGTAGAGTGGATGGGCAGGAATCCACGCACTCTGTCCACATGCTGTGTATGTGGCTGTGCTTGGCTCCCGGTGGTGTTTGAAGCGTCCAGTCTGTTCTGAGTGCATTGGAATCAATGCCTTGAGAGAAACAAGCCAGACACAGGAACTGTGGGCATAGCAGGCTAGGCACGGTGGCCCCTCAGAGGAGGTGATTTACAACTGAAGGGCATACAGGAGCCCACCGTGGGAAGAGGGCAGCGTCATAGGTAGAAACACGTGTAGAAGACAATGTCAGGAAGGCACTGGAAGGATTATGTGGCTGGAGCAAAGCCGGGGACACCTTGTATCTTTAAGGTAGGTTCTCAAAAGATATTTGCCTTTTATTTTGAGTACAGCCTGGAAGTGTTCAAGGGTTTAAGCCAAGGTGTGGACAGCACCTCACAATCTCTGGGCTGTGGTGCACAACATGGACTGAGGGGTCTTGTGGAAGCTGGGAGGCCAGCCAGGGCACTGTTGAACTACACTAGAGTGGACAGGGGCCGTGCTGGATCATGTTAACGCCTCAAGCAACATGCTGGGGCCTGGACCAGCGTAGGAACCACCAAAAGCCTGATCTTGTATAGGCCTTAATGGGCAGTCAATCACCCTAACTAACTCCCATATGGTCACGTCTATTAGAATGCCTTGTTTTGTGCTTGCTGATTGTCTCTTGTCTGGCTTACAGACTTACTTTGACTGCATTTCTTATTTATTTATTTATTTGTTTGTTTATTTATTTAAGAGAGAGAATGGGTGTGCCAGGGCCTCCAGCCACTGCAGACGAACTCCAGACACATGCACCACCTTGTGCATCTGGCTTATGTGGGTCCTGGGGAATTGAACCTGGGTCCTTTGGCTTTGTAGGCTAGCGCCTTAACTGCTAGGCTATGGCTCCAGTCTTGACTGCATTTCTTCTTGATCTCTCAGTCCTATGGAGAGTAGGGGTTTCCACAGGTGCCCGTGGAGCCATCTTGCTCCAGTCCCTGCAGTGGCCTGCAGGCAGGGCTGCTTTCCTCTCAGAGCCTCAGTCCCCTTGCGAAAGCATTGCTGCCCTTCTCAGTTTGGAATTAGGGACCTCATTCTGAGCTTGGGGCTAGGGGAAGCCTGGGCTGGCTTAGTGTTACTGGAGGGTTCCTCGCTGGTTTAGAATGCTTGTCATGGTGGATCTTGTGTCAGCTGTGCCACATCTGGTCAGTTTACAACAGCTGGGGCAGTATCCCCTGAAAATAAGGGGCCCATGGTGGCATCTTGAGTCTCCTGATGAAGCTAAGTCCCAGTGGGCACAGGGTAGGAGTACTCTGGACACACTCAGAAAGGATTTGGGCCTTGCCTATTTTTCTCCTAGTCCCTCCTCAGGGACATGAGGACAGTGCCTCCTTGGAAAGATTGCCAAGCCCTTGGCAGCAGTAGTGCCTGCAGAGCCTGTGAGAGTCCAGGTGAAGATCAGAGCAGAAAACAGATGTCCCAGAGGTGGACATGGGACTGATGGCCGAGTCTGGCTTTGAGCTGAGCACGGCCTGGTGCCTTGCCCCGTAGGCCATACAGGCTGCTGGCCTACACAGGTCTCCTGCTGAAGGCAGAGAGCTGAGAGCTTCCCTTTGTGACATAGGCCTCGGCTATGCCAGGTGCTGTTTCCACAGCGTCTGTCTGTTGACAGGAGATGATTTACTTGGAGCATTTTGTGATTTTGTCTCTCCTGGATTGCATTAGCACCCCTTTGTGAGGCGTCAGGCCATAGTGGAGAACTGAGGAAGGCCAGTGCCACCCCAAAGAGCACGAGCCCCTCTCTGCTGTGGTCCCCACGCTGGCAGGAGCTTGGTCTGGCTTGGCTCAGTGGTGTTGATTGCTGTTCATGGCCACAGGATTGACTGTGTCCCCTTTGAAAGTCACTCAGAATGGAACTCTTGGCTAGTCCTTTCTGGGAGGGAGAGGGGTTGATTTTTTTTTTAATATCTTTTGGAAAATTACAAGAAATGCAACTTCCAGAAGCTTCATTTGTGAACTTCAGTGTGTCTCTAAAGGTCACCAGGCTCTCAGGTGCGCTTGCTCTGTGCAGGGCCCCAGTACCCACAGAAAGCCAGATGCACAAAGTGGTGCATGCATCTGGAGTTCATTTACAGTGGCTAGAGGCTCTAGTACACCCATTCTCTCTCTCTCTCTCTCAAATAAATAGGTAAAAAAAATTTTTTTTTTTCGAGGTAGGGTCTCACTCTAGCTCAGGCTGACCTGAAATTCACCATGTCATCTGAGGGTGGCCTCGAACTCATGGCGATCCTCCTACCTCTGAGTGCTGGGATTAAAGACGTGTGCCACCATGGCCAGCTATAAAAAAATTTTTTTTTCTTTTAAAGACTTCCTTTCAGGTTCTGCTCTTCTCATAGAAGTTCCTTTGAAGTGGCTAGCATGCCCCAAGAGGGAGACAAAGTGTTAGAAGCCGGCTTTCTGAGCCCCAGAAATTTGTTGATCTGACTACAGATTGGTGAGGAGGACAGGTGGTTGCCATGAGGGCGGCTGTGCCCCACCAGGCTCTGTCTGCGCTCTTCTCTGGGCAGCTCAGCCTCTGTTTCTCATCAGGACCCAGCAAGGTAACAGGATGAGACAAGGCCCCCCGGGAGGAGGGTATCTGAGCCCCTCTCATCATGCTTTCCTGTCCCCACGTGTCCTGTCAGTGCCACAGGTGGGTCTTCCAATTCTGATGCCATCTGGGGAGTCGTGAGTTTAGTTTGTTTTCTCTGCTGATTATAGAGTTGATAAGATGGAAAGCGTTTAAAGAATAAAGTTGATTTTAGAGTATTTCAGAGTAAGAGGGAAAGTTTTCCAGAGACGGAAAACCCACAGTTTTGGCGGCAACTGAATTTTTGTGGAAGGGGGAAACTCACTCATCCACTCTATGATAGGTCAGCTTGAGGGAAGATGAAAGGCGCTGGTTGGTCCATAATGCGTCCAGTACCACGCAGGTCCCAGAAAGCCCGCTGAGCCAGGCCAGAGAGAAGGAGGAGGAGGATTCACCCCCTTTGCCAGCTTAGGTTACCAAGGGCCCCCAGTTCCTTTTCTGTCTGCCTAGCTAAGGAAAGTGACTATCTCCCACATTTCAATTCTAACTTCGTCCACTCTGCGCACACTCATGTCTAATCCGTATCAACCTTGTAACTGGAACCTAACTTAAAATAGGCCTAATCCATCTGGAGAGTTTGCATCTCGCTTTGATCTAGGGCAGTCTTGGACAGTGGAGTTTCTTGACAACTGATGCCAAATTGAAATGGATAAACACGAGGGCAGGTGGGGAGCCCCAGCAGAAAAGCTGGGGAAATGTATGTAGGCCTGCTCAGAGACGCCCAGGCAGAAGGGCTGAGATAGTGTGAGGACATGTGGGTTGGTTGTGAGTATTCGTCCTTTGGCAGGGATAAGGAGGAGAACTCTAAAAGGATGTGAGGCTCACTGTCCCTCAGCAGAGGACGCATACCTTCAGCTTGATTCACAACGAAAGCCAAGCAGATGCATCAACACAGGTGTCTGTTTTGCAGTTCCTTTCTTGTTACCAGGACAAAACATCTGACGAGAGTCAGTCGTGGGAAGCTTACAGTTCTGAGGGGTAGCATCCTCCTGGCGGGGAAGAGCAGAGCTGAGGCTGGACGTCACGTCTTGCCACGGCAGCTGGAAGATAGCAGCAAGAGTGAGCTGGCGCTGGCCAGGGGGGCTGAACTGTGTGGGCCTCAAGACCTCCCCTGGTGACACTTCCTCCAGTAAGGCTCCACTTCCCAAATGGCCTCCAGCTTGTGTGAGACTTAATCACAAACACACAGGATGTGGGGGACAGCGTACATTCACACTGCCATAGACTGCATCTGCCGATCGTCGGGTGACAGGATGCCAGAAACAAGGGCTGATAGGGTTCCTCCAGAGCCAGGCAGGCCTGTGCAGAATGCTGGTGAGCCATCCACCAGGCAGTGGGTCTGGGTAGGTCTTCCTCATCCTCCTTTCCTTTCCCCTTGCCCTCTTTCCCTCCCTCCCTTCCTTTCTTCCTGTGTCTGTTGAGGTGTGTACATGCCATGGTATGTGTGTCCATTGCGGGTGTGTGGAGGCCAGAGGACAGCTTTTGGGTGTTGGTCCACCTCATTTGAGGCAGGGTCTCTCATTATTCTTCGCTGCCCCACTTGTCAGGCTGTCTGGACCACGAACTTTCTGGACGATTCTTCTGTACCTGTCTTGTCATAAGCATGCTGGATTATTGTGCCTGGCCTTTTGTGTGGGTTCTGGGACTTGAACCCCAGGTACTCAAGCTTGTGTGGAAAGCTCATTGTCCCCTGCAGTTTCTCCCCAGCCCTGGGCATCCCTGTGAGTGAGACCACGGAGCAGAGGCAAGCGTGTGGAGAGCTCTCGCTGCTGCTTGTGCTGCTGTGCGGAAGTGCTGTCTCGTGCAGTTTCTCGTGCAGTCTGAGGCATCACTGAGGCATCCGCTGAAGGGCGTCCTGGGAGGGGTGGAGCTTGGAGGCTGTGCAGGGGAGTGCTGGCCACATACAAAATTCCAAGTTTTCTAGTAGCCACAGATAAAAAAAGAAAAAATTTTTTTTTTTTTTTTTTTTGCTTTTGTTTTTCAAGGTAGGGTCTCACTCTAGCTCAGGCTGACCTGGAATTCACTATGTAGTCTCAAGGTGGCCTTGAACTCACAGTGATCCTCCTACCTCTGCCTCCTAAGTGCTGGGATTAAAGTCATGCACCGCCACACCTGGCTAGAAACAATTACCTTTAATAATACAATGTATCTAACCTGTTATTTCCAAAATACTATCATTTTAATGTGATCAACATAAACAAATCATTTATGAGCTATTTTATATTATTTTCCATATTAAGCTTCTAAGATCTAAGGAGTATGTTACCTCACAATGGGTCTGTTTGATTTGGACACAGTTCTAGTGCTTGTTGGGCATATGTGGCAGTGGCTGCCATTAATGGGCAGAGCTGGGTTAGCGTGCGGTCATGCTGTTAGGTACCAAGTGGCTGAGCTGTCAGACTCCAGGCTTGCAGCATAGTACGTAGGGAGGTCTTAAGGGGTGAGAGTAAGAGATGAGATTGGGAGTCAGCCTTGATTGAGGTGGCTTGTCTCTGCTACTTGGTAGGTTCCCTGTGCCAGCTGGTAAAGGATGGTTTAGACAACTCGATAGCAGAAGCAGGGCATGAGCTTGGTACTCAGTATGCAAATGGCGTTGAGCCAACTTTGAGTGGGGTGCTGGGGGATTTATACCTCATTCCACTGTGGGCAAGATTGGGGTAGGAGAGGTCGTACCATGTGCTTGTGCTTGGTCCCCCTCAGTGGGGGGGGGGGGAAATCCCCCTGTCTCCCCAGCCATGCAGAGAGCCTGAGGTTGCAAGCTGTAGACTGTAGTCCTCAGAGAGTTTCTGGCCTACCCTAAGGGCCTGCCCAGGCCCTCTTCATGAGCCACGCAGAGAACCTGAGGCTGTGAGCTGGACTGCTCAGAGAATTCCTGGACCATCTTACAGGCCCAGGGCTCAAGCAGGACAGGGCTGCTGGCTCTGGCCGGCCTCTGTGACTCTGCCTTGGTGTTTACCTCCCCTCATTAGTAAGGGAGGGAGCTTCTCCATGTATCTTTCCTGCAGACAACTGAGTCAGAAGTGGCTTTGTGTTCTCAGGAGCTGAGAAAAGCAGAGGCAGTGCTCCTGAGTTAGGTTATGAAGCAAACTAATCGATAATCTGGTCCCAGAGGCTGGGAAGAGGCAGGTCACTTAACTTCTCTGGGCCCTGGACCTTGTTTCGGCGAAGTGTACTGAATGAGTGCATGAAAGAGCAGAATAGGACCTGCACGTGGAGCATGCTCAGGAAGCCATAAGCCATTGCTCTGGAACCCAGGGCCACCAGTTCCCTTGAGTGGGCAGGGACTACCAAGAGAAAGCCCAGATGCCTGGTCTTGGGCACAGCCTGGTCTTGCCATACCAGATGAGTTCCTGCAGGTGAAGCTGGCAGCTGATGGTCTTTATGCCACATGCTTGGGTTTCCCTCTCAGGGCTGCATCCTGGGAGTTTCAAAGACTTTGGCACTCTGCTTGTCTGTGATAAAAAAGCAAGTCATGGTGGTAGATCTGGCCATGGAGCCCAGACCTCTGATGTCCCCTCACCCCAGTGTCCCAGAGGGGAGGGAACAGACGGTGAGGGTGGCTAAAAGGCTGCATCAGTCACCAGATATAAAAGTATTTTTATTTATTTGCAAGCAGAGAGAGAGAGAGAGAGAGAGACAGACAGACAGACAGAATGAGAATGGGAGTACCAGGTCCTCCAGCCACTGCTTATGTGGGTACTGGGGAATTGAACCTGGGGTATTAGGCTTTGCAGGCAAGTCCCTTTACTGCTAAGCCTTCTCTGGCTGGGGCTGGGCCCATCCTCTAGGGACACCACGTGTTAGGACCCTGGAAAGACGGGACAGAATGTTCTTGACTGTGATCGCTCCGCTTTGGAGTCCTGGGAAATACGGATGCTGGGAGGGCAGGCCATGGCCTGAAGAGCAGGCTGAGCTTTGAGCCACTTTACAGGGCTCCGGGAGGGACTTGAGGCTCCAGCAAGCCTGTGTCTGATTTGCTGGCTTTGGGTACCCTGGGGACTAGTCTGGAAGGAGGGTCCACATGTTCAAATTGCTTCCTCTTTGAAGTGGAGAGAGATACCTGCTCACCACAGGGGTGTCGTGGGTGGGCGAGACATAAGCCTCGTGAACTAACTTGCCCAGGGCCATGGGGACCTGCAGCTTGTACGTAGCTGAGCACCATTCAGCCTCTGTTCAGCACTGATCCCACATCAGCTTATTTCGGTTGCAGTGTTCATGCGAGCCGTGTGCTGGCAGAGATGCCGAGGGTTAACCTTGCATAAGGGGCTTGGGAAGCTTGGCCCAGAGCACCTCAGGATGGTGGAAGGAGGAAGGTTAAAGGTCACAGGCTTGGACCAAGTCACTCTATTCTCCAGATAATTCTGCGGGGATATGTAGGGGATGAGGCTGCTGGTTGACCCCCTGGAAGAGCATGGGTGCTGGGCAGAGACAGCTTGTAGCTCACAGTGAGCAGTTCGCTGACCAGTGCCTAGCATTGCTCAGCCATTTGATGGAAATTTGGAATTTGGCCCCTACTCCAGACCTGCCACATCACAATCTGTATTTGGACATGACCAGCTTAGCTTTCAAAGGGCCTGGATGTAGGAAGGGGCTCCTGTGGGTGGTCACTGGTTTATCTTTGGTCCCAGGCAGCCCCTCGACGTATTTCTCTTATAGCTGGAGATGACAGCTTGTCCCTGTGCTGGAGCCTTATCTGACCAGCCTTCCCCTAGTGTCAGCCCTTCCCTACCTTGTGGTTTGGGTCAGCTTCCTGCCACTGTCCCTTCTTCCCACAAGTAAGGATAGCATAGTTCACTGGAGTCGTACACCTCATTGGCTGCAGGCGTTAACCCTTGAAACTGTGGTCAGCATGCAGATAAGCTCCTGTCACGGTCCGGCCTCAGACCTGTACTTTGCATTTGTGTCCTGTCTGCACCGTGCTCTGCAGGAAGGGATGAAATTTGAGAAAGAGGACACAGCTCGCTGGCCCCACCCTGACCCTGCATCCTGAGGAAGCGGCCACAGAGCTGCCCCTCTGTCTGGTGGCACTCACAGCTTCGGTGCCAGGCTAGTCCCAGTAAGGGAGAGGAGGAAGGAGAGAGGGACAAGAGACGGAGACCGTGTTCTGGATGGCTGGTGACCTTCTGGGGCCATATTCGCATGATGTTCAGAGACAAGGGCGGGAGAGAACCGAACTAAATTTGAGCTTTGCTCCTCTGTGTGAAAACTCCCCGTGACCTGTTCATTTCTCAAAGGCTGCTTTTCACTTGGTCCTGGCTTATTACTGGCGTGAGTGTTGGGGTGTGGTAACCCAGCCTCAGCTATGTGATCAACATGAGCACCCTGAGCTCTCTGGAGGGCCTGTGCCCGTGGTACTAGTGTGCCAGGCAGGTGCCAGCAGTTCACTGAATACTTATTTTGAATGGCTGGCTGGACAGCTGGGCAGACTAACGAAGTGAAGCGAAGGGCCCGGGCTTTTTTTCCCTGCAGGGCAAGTCAGCTGCTGCATTGATGCTCTGTAATGGCAAAGGTGACGCTGTTCTTCCAGGCCATGGGGCGGCATAGGTAGTTGGATTACATTGTCCTTAGAACCCTGGAAAGTGGCTGTTTGCTGAGTATGTTTTACACCAGTGGAGACTGTCCAGTTCAGAGTCACTGCCACAGCCCCAAGGCCAGGTATTGCTCCAGGGTGTATTCTCGTACTGCTCATCCCATCTCAGGTGTCCACACAGGGCTTTAGGGCCAGCGAGGGCTCGCCTCATGTGACTGATTTGCCAGGCCACTCCTGGAGTGGGCACACGGTGCTGTCAGCGTGAAGACGCCCAACAGGCCGAGGGACAGGTGCCCAGTGCTAAGAGGGGATTTCATTGAATATTGCCTAGGTAGTCTAGTCTGGCCCCTGCTACACCAGCTGTCAGAGCTGTCTAGACAGTCTGAGGTGACAGTTGTCCCCGTTGCGGATAAAGTCATCTAAAATTGGATTATTTCTGCAATCTGAGACCAGTTTGAAGCAGTGACTGAGCAGGGCACTAAAGGTGCCTTTGGTGAATCCCTGTAACCTCCTGAAGGGGCAGTCACAAGAGGCTGTGGGCAGGGGCAGAAAATTAAGGGCTCCTTCTGTTCCTTATCCGGACCTTCCCAGTTGCTCCATCCTGAAGACCCAGAGAAACCCACAGAGAGCAGCCGTGACACTGCCCAGAGCCTGCTAGCCTGGTGATGACTGGCGTCTTTGTCCCAGGTTTGGCGTCTTACTGGGCTCTCTTCTGGGGACCTGGTTTTCAGGAGGAGCAGGCCTGGGCCTTGTGCAGGCATGGCGGCTCAGAGGGAGCCCTGGGCGTCTCTCCCCCTAGCCTTCTCTGACCTTTAGCCTATGTAGGAGGGGCTGCAGAGAACACCCTCGTCACAGCGAGGCCTTACAGAGTGCTCACAGGAATGAGACCCAGTGTCTCAGGCTCTGGGGGGGTTATGAAATACCCCCTTTTGAGTTTTGCAAGTGGATCCTGAGACCTCTGAGGCAGGCTTTCTATGGGACTTAAAACTATGTCTTCCAGGGATGGTGACAGCTTGTACCTCAAACCTAGGAGCCTGCAAGCCACAGCCCCTGGGCCAGCCGCTCTGCTGTCTGATTGTTTAGTACCACACAGCTGTGCCTCTTGGTGATCACATTGTCTGGCTCTCATGCTGCAGCACAGAGACCCCCATGTCTATAGAGCTTAATAACTTACTCTTTGGTTCCTGAGCTAAATGGCCCTGTTCTTCAGTATCCCTATTTAATAGAAAATAACTGAATTACTTAGAATTTCTCACCAAAAGCTGGCCCTTGAAAGGGCTTGGGACTATTATCTTGGTGGTCAGGAATGTGACAGTGACGTGAGGTGACCCACCCAATTGTCTCAGGCCTGGCCTCACCCTAGGCTGGCTCCCGTGTGGCCATTCCTTTGCTCCTCAAGTGGCACGTAAGAATGCTGGTCTGCGCAAGAGGAGCGCCAGGGCACCTTGTGCTGGAGCAGGTTGAGTGTTCCTCCTGTCGTGGTGCACAAGAGTGCCATTGGTGGAGCCTTGCTCAGGAAGCAGCTGCTGGCTGACTGTCAGTCCTCAGTGCCGTCGGTCCAGGCTGCCTGTCAGTCCCCGGTCCCCTCGGTCCGGGCTGCCTGTCCAGTCCCCGGTCCCCTCGGTCCAGGCTGCCTGTCCAGTCCCCAGTCCCATCAGTCCGGGCTGCCTGTCCAGTCCCCAGTCCCATCGGTCCAGGCTGCCTGTCCAGTCCCCAGTCCCATCAGTCCGGGCTGCCTGTCCAGTCCCCGGTCCCCTCGGTCCGGGCTGCCTGTCCAGTCCCCAGTCCCATCGGTCCGGGCTGCCTGTCCAGTCCCCAGTCCCATCAGTCCAGGCTGCCTGTCCAGTCCCCGGTGCCGTCGGTCCAGGCTGCCTGTCCAGTCCCCGGTGCCGTCGGTCCGGGCTGCCCTCAGTCACTGCCATATCTGAAGAACCCGGACCAGAGCAAGGACTGTTCATGCTTCTGCTTTCGCTCCCTCGCTCTCTCCTGGCCCTCGAGGAACAAGCCCCAAACCCAAATTGCCCGAGCAGCCCTGGGATTCTCATCACTCAGGACAAACCCCTGGAAAGTTCTTCCTGGATAGGGAGCTAGGAATTTCCCTGCTGGCCAGATGTATTTCTGGGCTCCAAGGTGAACAACCGGCTCGGAAATTGCTAGAGGAGATTAATTTGTGGTAAAAGAATTTGGCCTCGCAGGATGGTTTTGCAGCAGCTTTGAAAAAAAAAAAAAAATAAGGGTCGGGATGGTTGGCCTCAACTTTTAGAAGCCTCACGTGGCGGTGGGTCTATCCCATGCCCCGCCTCACACCTAGTCAACAGAGGCCTGTCCCCGTTGGAAGTGTCCCTGTCTGAGCAGCCATCCACAGCCTGAGGGACTTCTTCAGGGGCTGAAGTGCCTCTGGGGACCCAGGGTTGCGGTTGGAAAGTTCTCGGTGTGTCCAAGAACTACTTCCACCGTAGCTGTTGGGTCGGGCCCTGCTGAGCTGCGGAGTGGTGAGGAGCAAGGAGGCAAAGCTGACCACGAGGAAGTGTCCCCTTCCCTGGGCTCCCCCGGGGCCGCCGTGCCAGGACAGCTCTGCTTGCTGACAAGCAGAGGTGGAAGCAGTCGTGATTTTCCAAAGGGAGTTTAATATCCAAGGCTGTAGAGGCGCCCACGTCCTGCAAACTGAGCCCCGCCGTGTGCTGGATGCTGGGGTTGGGGCCATGCTTTAAGCTCCATCCGTGCCTGGGAGAGAGGCGCACAGGCAGGTAACTGGGATGAAGCGTGTGCTGAACTGAGGTGCCAGAAGCACTGTCTAGGGGTCCTTGTGAAAGGACTGATGAAAACAATGAAATTGTAAACCCACCGCCGTCTCAGTGTCCCAGGCGCAGCTCTAAATCCCCTACACAGACTGGACACTGATCTGCCCGTCAGCCCTGACGCAGATACTGCCGTTGTCATGCCAGGCCACAAAAGTTCAGAGATTTGAGGAAATGGCTTACTTACCCAAGAGCACAGCACTGCTCCTGGCAGGTGTGGCTGGGAGTGTGTGCTGAGCCTGGCACCACAGCCCTGGAGGAGAACAGGCTATGGAGCCGGGCCTAGAGGAGGTGGTGTAGACAGAGGGGTGAGCGAGGCCCGTCAGCTCAAAGCATGACTCTGGGTTGCTGGGATGAAGGCCAGCTAAGTCTGCCCGAGCACTGCCATCTCAGGAAGTCCGTCCATATCAGGTTGCTCGGCTAACATGCTACCAGGGCTGGGCATTGGCAGTGCACACAGGGGAGCTGCTGGGCTCTTCTGGAGTCTGCAGCCTGGGACCCGTGCTGAGGTGAGCCAGGGCTTTGGTACTGGGCACTTCTGTGGTGGTACAGCAAACAGCATATGGGCCAATGGCGTCCCCTTTCCTGAACTTACCAGGGTTTTCTTCATGTCTAGCAAATGAGTTCACTGGTTCCTCTCACCCTGCATGTGTCTGCCGAGTGAGGCTGGGAACTGAGCAGGCTTTGAGTGAGACATCACTGGTTGCAACCCAGATGCTGCTGTTAGAGTGCCCGCCTAGCTCCGTGCTCTCTAATGTTGGTGGTTAGTCTCACCTACATATCATTGTAGCTATTTTCAGTGGCCAAGGAGGAAAAAGACAAGAGAGAAAGGAGTCTGCCTGGCTGCCGGGAGGCCATGGGCTGATTGGGAGCATGGCCTTTGGAACAGGTGGAGTTGTGCGAATGTAGCTGTGGGACTTAGAGCAAGTCACTGAATTTCACAAAGCCTTTGCTTCCTCATCTGTGAAACAGGAGTGAAAATAAGGGCTTAAGTAAAACAACCTCTCTCTCTTCTTCCCTCATTCCCTTGGGACTTAATAGCACATAATGAGTGCCCAACTCATGAGAAATATGAGCATTCTGGCTTCTCCCTTGGAGTTATTTCCATGCTAGCTATGTTACTGCACACCTGTGGTCCCATCATTAAAAAGCTAAGGTAGGACGATCACTAAGATAACAAGACCCTGCCTTAGAAGAAGAAAAGAGTAATTTCCAGATTCATCCATTTATTGTTTCTCCTGGCTACCCAGTGAGCGCATACACACAAGGGGTTCAGAAGCACAGGATGTGACATTTCCCTTCAGTGCACCTACAGAGGTGGCCATCTTTGGCTGTTGGTGTGAAACCTTACAGTTCTTTTGCTAAACAGTTAGAATCTCAATAATGGGGGCTCTTGGCATGCCAAGGTTTTAAATAGTCTGCATATGCATGTGTGGAGCCAATGACAAAAAGTACAAGCTTGTTTCTCAGAGGGGAGACTGAAAGAACCACAAGTCAAGCAGACAGAATATATGCTTAGTATTGATTCTCACTGCACAATAAGAAAGCCATACAGTTTAAATAGTTCTTGGCCCTGTGTAAGAAGAACCGCATTCTTTCCGGCTCTTTGGGCCAAAGCGTAGGAATGTGTTGATGCCGTGTTTCCTTGGTTTGCAATAATTCTGTTTTTTCTTTCACATCGAATTTCACAACCCCACCGTGCAGGCAGGCTGTTGAATCGTTGCACTGTTCACTCAGAGGGCCGCCTCTGCTGGCCACACGGAACACGCTTAGCCAGGTGTGTGTATCTCGTCTGCGGCACAGTGTTTTCCGCTGCCCTTCCTGCACCAGGACTCTGGACAACTGACTGAACAGTGCCTGCTCTTGTCATCGTTTCCCTCCCAGTGCCACCTGCACCTGAGGGCAGGCTGCTTGCTCTGTGTCTTTTTCTTCAAGCCAGTTCTTCTTTTATGGCCATTGTGCCTAGGGACACCTATGCTCCTACTACAGTAGGGCTCCCTGGGGCGGCTGGCCCCACAGTCATTCAGGGCATGTGAGTCCGTGTGGCCTGATGTTTCTCCACACTGCCACACGCAGTGGGAACATGTTTTTATGTGAGTAAGCCCAGATGCACCTGAACAGCTTGTGTGTCTTCTGAGGTCTTGAGCGGAGTCCAGGTTCTTCCTTTGTACTTACGAAGGACCTATTTCCACTTCTCTCTCTTTCTCTCTCTTTCTCTCTCTTTCTCTCTCTGCCCCCCTGTCCTTCTCCCTCTCCCTTCCTCGTTCCCTCCCCCTTCATATCTTTCTGGGGACCTACTATGTACTGGGCACCACAGGGCCGGCGATAAAAATGAACACAAAACCCATCCTTCCCTCTCTGGCTCTGCCTAGGGGTAGTTCTGTTTAGTGCGTCCTTGACTGGTACGGGCACTGAGGAGACAGTGTGGAGCAGGATGGCTGAGGGCCCTGCCCTCTGGAAGCTTCCGTCTGATGTAGACACACAATAAGTATGAACAAAGAAGACAATGTCAGGCAGTGCTGTGAAAACTGGGAACCTGGGAAATGGCGGAGGCGGTGGACAGAGAAGCAGGAGGCCTTTCCCTAGAGGGTGGCATGAGGAGCCTCCATAGGCTGGCTGAACATAGCCATGGCTGGCAGTGCCTGGCCGAGAACACGAGCTGGCTGTCCACCATGCTGGTTGAACCCCCTCCAGGATTAGGAAGCCCTGGCAGCAAGGGGTGTTTGCCAGAGTCCCGGCGCTGGCTCGCTCTCATCCCTCAACATCTCATGTGTCATGCTGCCGTCGGCTCAAGAAAGTGGGGACAGGCAGGGAAGCGTCAGGCTCAGGAGCATGCGGTTTGCCTGCTACCAAGAGGCTCTGGTGCCAGCTCTGGATTTAAATGGAAGCACTGGGCCAGTCAGCTAACCGTGTGCTATGGGAGAGAAGGGTGCTATGGGGGTGGTATTGACGTGTGGGTAGAGAGATAAGTGGCTGTGTCTAGAGTCTAGCCATGTGACCTGAATATGACAGAACACTGGACAGCCCTCAGTCCAGCCAGGAGTGTCCAGTATGGTAGTGAAGTTATAAATGGTTCCCAGCTGGACCCTGGGAGGCAGTCCTCGTCTAGCTCTGAGTCATGTCCCATCACCTGAAACAGTATGTTCCAGAAGCTTGAGGCCTGTGTGCACCCACAGCTCCTGTAACCTGGGTGCTGTTTTGGGAACCGTGGCCCATGCCAGTCTTGAGTGTTGGCAAAGTAATCCCCATGCCATTCTTGCCTGTCTTGCTTTTAAAAGAAACCAGTGACCTGCTGTGAACTCACCCAACCGGGCTCCCCAGGCCAAGTGCAGACAGGGGGAGCGGGTTACACAGACCCTCCTCGCTCCTCTCTTAAGTGGCCGGCTCACACTCCCAGGGGACTCAGAGCTTGGGAAGAGAACGTCAAAGGCCCTTGCCAATGCTGCATCCATTTTTCAGAGCCAGTTGCCCCTTGGTAGTACCAGGGAATGAAGTCTGGCCACCATGTAGCAGCATGTTTGGAAGGAGACCCTCCCGCACTGGCGTAGCCTTTGCATGCAAGGTGTCAGTTCTGGAGCGCCCCCTGCATGTGCAGTGGCACCCTGGTGCTGGCCAGGAGGGGTGTGGGAGGGATGAATCAGAGGTGGGTTCTCCTTCTAGTAACTCTGTTCTGTTTGTTCTGCTGAAAGTGGAAAATCAGCCCTCATCACCCGCGTCACCGTCCTCCCACCTGCAGTCCTCTGGGGAGCTAGAAGTCCCTCCCTGGGAGCGCCCCTTTCCTCCCCACCCGCCCTGGCATGGCAACGGCAGCAGAAGCATCTCTTCCCCAGAGCTCCTGTTCCACTGTGGTCTGGTTTCAGTCCTGGCCGAGCAGTGTCGCTGCTCAGACCCGGAGTTGGGAAGGACAAGCAGGCCGCAGGCTGTGGGTCTTGTTCTACGACCTTTCCAGGGCCCGCCTCGTTGCCTGAGGATCACTGTTTACACAGTTCAGATCACGACGTGTGCTTTCTTGGTCAACGCTTTATAATTATTTCCTTTGGGAATGTTGTGTGCCTTTTTCTTTAAGATAGAGCCCCAGAGCCAGTTTTACTGTGTTAGAGGCACCTAGTTAGGCTGGTGTCCAGTGAGTTCCTTGACTGTCCCCAGCACTTGTCATCCTTGTGTTCACAGAGCTGCCTGGCAACCTTCTGAAAGCCTGCCAGGTGTAACCCAGCCCCGGAGGTTTACCTCTTGAGCATGTAGCTCATGCCAGCCAGTGTAAAAGCAAGCTGGAGTGTTTAGCAGGGACAGCCCTGAAGTGGACAGCAGGCATTCCAGACCTGCCCATTGCATGGACCTCGTGTGCCCAACACCTCAGAGATCCTGCAGCAGACTCATCATGCACTTCATTTCATGGGCTCCTCTGAGAGGGGCTTTGCTGTCCCTGCTTAGATGCCCTCAGGTGAGGTCAGAGTGGGAGAGGCGCCTGTCCAGGGTCACACAGTGAGGAAATGACTGAAGAGAGATCTTTGACCCAGGACTTCCCTCTCGCACGTGTGCCACTCTGGCCTCCTCACACTGCAGACCTGCGCTGGTCTCTGTTCATGGAGCAGCAGGAGTCCATGCGTCCTCTGGGAAGTGGAGGACAGAGAGGAAGGCCCAGCTGCCCAGGACTTGTTAGTGCCCCCTGACCAGACCTTGCTGCATCCCAACCCTCTTGACTTAGAAAAAGAGAATGGCGGGCTGGAGGGATGGCAAAGCCGAAGGACCCAGGTTCGATTCTCCAGGACCCACGTTAGCCAGATGCACAAGGGGGCGCATGCGTCTGGAGTTCATTTGCAGTGGCTGGAAGGCCCTGGCGTGCCCATTCTCTCTGTCTCCCTCTTTTTCTTTCTTTCTCTCCCTTTCCCTCCTTCTTTTCCTCCCTTCCTCCCCCTCTTTCTCTGTCAAATAAATAAATAAATAATAGAAAAGGACAATGGCTTAGTCCCAGGTTCCTGGAAGATACCACTTCCTGGCAGCTTTGGCTTATTGCTTCAAGACGGGAACTCATCAAGCCTGACCACTTGGCTGCATTCCTCCTGGAGGATGGAATCAGATCCACATGGGCTTTGATGTTTGTTTGTATGTTGCTTTATTGAGGTAGGGTCTCCCAGGCTGACTTGGAATTCGCTCTGTAGTTCCAAGATGGCCTTGAACTCACAGCAATCCTCCTACTTCAGCCTCCCAAGTGCTGGGATTTAAAGGCGTGTGCCACCATGTCCAAGTGTCTACATAGTTTTTAAAAAAATATATTTTATTCATTTATTTGAGAGAGAGAAATAATGAGCACACCAGGGCCACCAGCCACTGCAAAGGAGCTCCGGATGCATGCGCCCCCTTGGGCATCTGGCTTACATGGGTCCTGGAGAGTCAAATCTCCCTTCGGCTTTACAGGTAAACGCTTTAACCGCTAAGCCATCTCTCCAGCCCTCTACAAGCAAGCCCCTGATGGTGCCTTTGGAGCACATGAAGTATAGACAGGTAGTCTTTGAGGCTCCTTTCCTTAAGCTCTGCACAGGGACTGCAGGAACCCAGTGGAAAAATTCTGCCTGGCTTCATGGGCATGTGGGCCATGCCCTCTTTATCCCTGGCAGCAGTCTTCGATGGCCAGGGCATCTGGATGCACCCTCCCTCAAAAGTTAGGCCATTCTATCTAATTTATTTCTTTCTTTCTTTCTTTCTTTCTTTCTTTCTTTCTTTCTTTCTTTTTTTTTGAGGTAGGGTTTCACTTTTGCCCAGGCTGACCTGGAATTCACTACGTAGTCTCAAGGTGGTCTCGAACTCATGGTGATCCTCCTACCTGTGCCTCCCAAGTGCTGGGATTAAAGGCATGCGCCACCACGCCCAGCTGCATTTTCTTAAAAGAGGTTTGTGTGGTCAGGTCTACCCCCAGTATAGAGTGTCCTGTGCGTGTGCAGTCACGGGCTGGAGGAGCTACCAAAGGTAGCCTCGGGGTCCTGGAAAAGAAGCCTGAGTCACAGGGGAAAGGGACCACATCAGGCAGGGGAGGGGCTGCTTCAGGCCCCTCTCTGTGCTTCTTTGTGATTGTTCAAATCCCGTCCTTTCTCACGGAAACAAGACTGTCATTTATCAGCCCTGGGATGTCAGCACTCAGTGCCCCTTACCTCACTCACCCCTTGACTCTGCAGATGAAGCACTGTGACCTGGAGGAGGAAAATGGTTGGCCCACGGTCAGCCACTGGCAGTTGGCTGTGGCCAGGTCCGAGGGAGGCTGAAGCTATGCATCTGTCCCGACAGCAGCGCCAACTGAAGCCGGGCGTGGTGGCACACGCCTTTAATCCCAGCACTCGGGAGGCGGAGGTAGGAGGGTCGCTGTGAGTTCGAGGCCACCCTGAGACTCCATAGTGAATTCCAGGTCAGGCTGAGCTAGAGTGAGACCCTACCTCGAAAACAACAACAACGAAAGCAGTATGAACTGGGCAGATCCCTGTGCTGCCGACCCTCAGCTCCCTGGCTTGTGATGGGGTCGAGTTCCTTGCTTGACTTGCTTCCCAGGCAGAGCTGGGCTGTGCTGTGCTGTACACGCACTGAAGCCCGGCTGGCCCAAGCTGTGCGGTTGGCGGCCAGGTCTCCTGGGTGGGGATGCCTGGGGAGTGGCGCTGTCCCTTCTGCTGCCTTCACGCATGTTGCTGGACTCAGGCACGGGGACCTGGGCAAGCGAGACCCGGGGTGAAAGACAGCATGGGGACCTGCGCTGCCCACAGAGGAGTGCTCATTCTTACCGTCCCTGCAAAATTCAGGCTGGCGTTGGAATCCTCCAGCTACGTTCTGGAAGGCAGAGTGTGTTCTGTGAGGCCCTGAGTCCACTTTGCATAGGGCAGTGTTGGCACACAGCAAGCGAAGGGCCCTTAGCCTCAGTTCCCTGACTCTGGTGCTGGCCTAAATGCTCCCCACATGGTCACGGTGGGCAGCAGGCCTGTGTGCTCTTTGTTTCCTGAGTCTGCGCTCAAGAAGCAGGGTCACTGCAGATCTGAAGCAGGGGCCAGGTGACTGCGGGGACAGTCATCCGCCAGCTCTGCTGACTGCTCTCCCAAGTGGTCAGGCCCAAGGGCAAGAAGTCAGCTGCCCGCTCTGTGTCCTCTGTGCTTCCCCAGGAGACAGAGGAAGGGGCTCAGTGTCCCCCGGAGGCTGTTGTAGACTCGAGTTTTGATCAGCTGGGTTCCCAGTTGCCCTCCCAATTAGGAGTGAGACTGGGCCACAGTCATGGCCTTCTACTCCCTGGCCTGGTAGCCCGCCTCAGCTGTGTCCCTGCTGCCCCCTACAGCCCAGGAGGACTCTACACAGGGTCCGGCACTCAACTGGGCCTTCCCCTGGCCTCTGCCTGCACCTTTGAGGCCAGATGAAAATGGAACACTGGGCAAGCCTCTTAGGACTCTTGGGGCCATGACACCTGGCAAAGGCTGGCTGCTGGGCCACGACAGGCTCTGAGGGTAGGGTGGAGGGTTGCGTGCCTTTTCTCCTCATGGTGCAGAGGGAGAAACCAAGGCTGGTAAGGGCGAAGACTTGGCTCTGCTAGACTGCACCTGGACGCTCTGCCCCATCGCCACCTCCGCTGCTGCTGGGCTGCCTCACCCAAGAAGTGGCCTGTGAGGGAAGGCAGGGGCCACCGTGTCCGGCCCAGCTGAGACTTGCGCACAGGGGCCAGCACCCACCGCCTCCTGCTGTCCTTCCTTCCTTCTTGCCTGAAGAAAGTTTCTTTTGCTGGCGTTGATGAATGCATAGAAAAATCTCTCATATAAATGCCTTCCTGTCAGATAAGCCTCTCGTGTCTTCAGGCGCTGATGGCAAAGGCTCGATGTGTGTCTGCGTGGATGGGGGTAGGGGACCGGGGCATTGTTGCGCCAGGAAATGCTCGGTAAGTGGACCATCCGCAGAAGCAATAGCTTCCTTCCTGGAACACAGGGAATGTGGAGAAATGTGAGGCAGCGCAAGGAAGCAGAGAGCCAGAGACCAGTGGACAAGGCTCAGCTGTCAGCCGCCCCCAGCCAGGCGTGCTCCCAGAGCCTCAGTGCCCTCATTTGTTCCATTGACAGGGTCTCCTGTAGGCCAGGGTGGCCCTGAACTCAATATATAGCTAAGGCTGGCCTTGAATTCCTCCATTCTGCTGCCTCCACCTTCCAGATGCTGGGGTTGCCGATAGACGAGAATAACTTGCTTCGTGGGCTTGGTGTAAAGATCCCACAAGCCGAGCAGACGCTAGCTGCTGCTGTCACCATCACCATCCCAGGCTCATGACTCCGGTCACCCTCATTGCCACCCTCCAGCATAGAGTCCTCGGGAACACTCTGGAAGCCTAGTTGGGCCTGGCCCTCTGAGTCAGGGTGGCAGGCGCCTGTCCTCTTGGTCGTCCCAATGATATGGGCTCCCACCCCTCACTAATGCCTCTTCCACCTTTGCCCCCTCCCCTTGAACTGGTAAAAAGTTCTTCCTTGTAGGGAAAGGTCTGTCTCCTTGGCACTTAACCCTGAGAGTAGAGAAGAGCCTACAGTATGGTAAAATTATCCGATACTTAATTTATATTACTAAGAATAAAATATTCTGGCTCCATTAGGGAGGAAAGTCATCTGGTAGGCAATTATGTCATCTGTACCTGTCGCCCAATCATCTTGTTATAACTTTAGCTCCTAATGCTATAAATATCCTGGTAGGTGACTGGATATCTGAAAGCTGGTAGAGAGGGGCTAGCCTAGGAGTGAGAGGGCCTGAGCTCATTCCCAGCTCTGTGGTTCTCTGTCTGCAGGACTCCGAGTAGGTTACTCCTCTGAGCCTCAGTTTTGTTATCTGCAGAATGGTGATAACAGTACCTGCCTCTTAGACGCCTTAGAATGCCTGGCATAGCACACCTCGCAGCGTGTGCCAACGACGCCATGGTCGGCATCAGTCTGAGTCCTGGAGAGAGCACCCCTCAGTTCATAAGTCTTCCATCTTCCCCTTAGGCACTGTTCACAGCAGGCATCCTCCCACAGTTGTGTGGCAGCCAGTTGAGGCTGACTCTGGAATGCATTTGGGCCTGGCATTGCCCACCTCTGTGCAGTTGTCGGGATGTGGACAACTCCCCAGGGAGCGTGACAAGAACAGTCTGCCAGGAGAAGCAGCTGTTGGCTCATGTGGGGAGAGCGGGGCTAGAGTCACACCCTGTCGTCCCCGCTGCCACACCCGTGCCTGGCCAGCGGGACCACAGGCACCCACCGCATCCCCTTCTGCTTGTTCAGGTGGATGGTGAGGAGGGCCAGGCTGGGCCAAGCACAGCTCAGGGGCCTCCGCTCAGAAGCTTCTAAAACGTCAGGACGGTTTTCTTACGCGCAGTGTTGAGGTTGAAGGACTATGTGCCGAGGGTACCTGCCATTGTGTGTCTGGAGAAACTGACGCCCAAGGAGATGAGGTCCTTTGCCCAAGGTCGTTTTGTGAGCTAGATGGTGCCTGGAGAGTAAGCGGGCCCGCCCTCTCCCTGGCAGTCCCCCAGCTGGCCCGCGGCCGCTTCTGCAAGTTGAGAGGACGCGTCCACCCTCTTCTCCCACTGGTTCCATCCTGTCTCCTCTGCCCTCCCCAAGCCTGAGTGGCTGGCTCGTCGTTGCACTGCTTGCCGTGGCCCCCAGGGAAGCTGCACATTCCTCAGGCCGGGCCCTGTTTTCTATTCCCAGGCAACTTCCCAAACTGGCTAATCCCAGCTAGACCTTAGTGGCAGAGGAGCCCGGATCAGACAGGTGAGCCAGGGCCTAATTCTGATTCGAGACTTTCAGCGGGAGGACCTTTGGAAGGTCACAATCTCTCTCTGTGCCTGAGCACCTGTCAGCAAAGCAAAACAGCCCTGCTCAAGCCTGTGGCCACTCTGAAGGCATAGCCTCCCTCTGCTGGCAGGTCTCCTACGAAAGTAGGCCTGGGCAGAGATCATTCCTGCCATTTTCCAGATGGGGAGATGGAAGGGGATAAGTGACGATGAGTTGGTGGCAGTTGGTGGCAGAGCCAGGCCAAGACACAGCAAGTCAGCTTAGCCTTTCCCCAGCCTCCCAGGTCCACCCCCTCTTCGAGGTTGTAGGCTCATGGGCACTGGACACATGGCTCTGGAGGCGGCCACTGCCCATCTGTCCCTCTCCATCTCGGAGGTGTTCTGACCCAAGCTTGGCCCTTTGCCATCCCCTGCCTGTGGTCCAGAGCTCAGAGCTCATCAACAGATGTTACCAGAGCCTCACTATGTCTTTGTTTCCTCTAGAAGCTGGCGTGCCTCCTGCTGCTGGAGGGACGGGGAGGGGCCCCACTACTTTGTCCTGCAGAGGCAAAGAGGTTGTGAGCATCTCAGGGAGAAGTGAGACTGGAGCACTCTGGGGGCTGCAGTGGTAGCCAGGCCTCAGTCTGCTACAAAGCATGTTCCCAGGGCATTTCCTGTTGATACTGTCCTTTACCCACACCCACTTCCTTTCCCATCCCTGTCTCCACCCTGGGCCCCCTGCTGGCTGGTAGCTGTAGCTACTGGCATGCTGCTCTGTTTTGCACCCCCCACTCCCACATCCCCTCCATCTGGCTGTGTTGGGCGTCATGGGGAGGAAACTCCAGCTCTACACATGGTTGCCTGCCTGACTGTAAAGTTCCTACTGAGTGTCTCTCTAGTGACATCAGCCACGTTTTCCTTGCCCGACACTCACCCTTCCAGCAGATGTGGGGGGTGACCCCAAGGAGACACAGGCCCCCGTGGAGTGGCCTGGACCTTCGTGTCCTCTGCTCCTTCCTCTCCATGACACTTACCACCTCAGCCGCTTCTCGCATGTTAGTGACATGTGTTTCTCCTCTTCCTTATGAGGACGAAGTTGTGCCCCATGAAAGGCCCAACACACAGCAGGGCCTCAGCAGATCCTTCTTCCTTCTCTTCCTCCCTACATTCTCTGCCCAGGTGAAGGTTGCTTCCATTTAATTTAGAGTTTCCAAATGTGCAAATCTGTGTTGAGTTTGAAGCCTCAAAGCCCCTGATTCTCGCAGCCTGGGGTGCAGGGTCAGGAGGAAGCCTAGGGGCTCAGGTGGGTTGCCCATGGGTGGCGACCTTTGCGCTGCTGAACTCCTAGTCATTCGCTAGCAACTGTCAGGCCCAGATCTTCCCTGTGTGAAATGAGAGTAGTGACAAAGTTGAGTCCCCCAGGAAAGTGGTCCAAGTTAAATGACACAGTTATTTCCAGAGTGCCTGGCACAGGCTGGCTCTGGTCCCTTGCCCTCAGTCACTCCCTGGTGGGTACTGCTCCCCAACCTCCCCAACCTCCCCTGCCCTGCCCTGGAGCTCCTCTGAGGTGGAATGCTCCTTGTTCCGGGCTCTTGGTGCCCGGCTCTGGTCAGCTGAAGTAGGTTTTGTGTTTGGTGGGGCTGATGAGTCACCTCTCTGGTGATGCTCGGGCTGATTCCAAGAGTGCCTGTGGGTCTTGTAGAAGGGGCCTCACTTTAGACCTGGAGAATGGCCTCCAAGCATCCCAACTTTGACTCTGCTTGTCAAAGGTACTTCTGAAGCAGAGAAGAGCCAAGACACCAGCAGTTTGTCCGGAGTTCCTGAGCACCCCCCCCCCCCCCGTGTCTGACCTCCCCTGAAGTAATCCAGTCAGTCGCCCTAGCCTCACGAGCTCACAGCTCGCCGGAGCTGGCATGGTCGCATCAGAAGACGGGCACGAGCAGCAGGGAGCAGCCACTGCTGCTGTGGTGGTGCCTCGCTCACTAGCGAGCTTGTGCCTTGGGCCCTTGGCTGCACAGGTGCCCACAGTCCAGGGGTTGGTGCGGCGAGGCAGCCTCAGCCTGGGTTGGGTGGGCCTCGGAAAGCTGTTCCATGTGCTCACATGACTGGAGGACTGTGGCTTCTCCTCCTCTCCGCTGCTGGGTACCATAGAGAGGTCTAAGGCGGGGCCAGAGCTAATACAGCGAGGCTTCCTTGGAGTGGCAGAGAGAACATTCTTTAAGGTACTTAAGTGCTGAAAAGAAAGGCAGCTGCCTTTCAAAGGCAATGAGAGAGGAACACTGTGACATTAAGACCAGAGTGGAGTTCTCCAGCCTCCGTTCTGTTGATATCTGGGGCTTCTGTTCTTTATTGGGGTGAAGGGAGTTTTCCTGCATTGTAGGATCCCTGTTCCCACGTACTAGATAGATGCTCATAGTCCCCCCACACACACCACCTGCCCCCCCCCAGAGTTGTGACAGGCAATGTCACCTGGAAGCAACATTGCTGAGGTTGTGAGCCACTGAACTGGAGTGGAAAAACCCTTGACCTCCCTGGTGGTGGCAGTCATAGAGGGCCTGTCCTCCGCCCAGCCTCAGATGAGACAGATCCTGTGAATCAGGTGCTGGCAGAAGAGAGGCATCTGGTCAGTGCCTCCTTAGCTCAGATGACACATAGTGGGGTGGAGCTAGGCAGCAGAGCACCCTATTTCCTGGAGACACAGACGTGCTGCCGGGGTTGCTGTCGCTGAGATGGAATTTTCACCATTGTTCACCTCACCTTTTCTGTTCTTTCTATCCCCGAGTCCACGTCCCCATGAGCTGGAAAAAATAGTGACATTGTCCACTGGCTCCTCGGCTCACTTCTGCTGGCTCCTAGGTGATGCCGGGGTCTCCCCTGAGCCCTTGCAGTGAGGCCAGGCAAGCAGGCATTCTGCCAGACAGCCGCAGCAGTGTGCAGCCCTGCTTTTCGTAAGCACAGCGCCATCTTGCCCATTAATCAGGATTTCAGGATTCTTGGAGCGATCTGAGCAATTGCCTGGCCAGAGCCCGGCTCGATTGCCATCACCTGTCTGCCTGCAGCGCTGGCTGTTGGCCACTGCCCCCACCCTCGGGCTGGGGAGATTGGATAGTGGGATCTGGCATTGCAACCAACCTGGGCCTGCCCCCAGCCCTGGAGCCTGTTTCAGGGACATCGCTGAGCAGGGACTGAGAGCACTTAGGTAAAATGACTGTGATTTTTATTATCAGTGAGTTCAGTTTTTTAATCTTAAATAAAAAGAGAAGAGGAAGCTGGAATAAGGCCTGGTGTGGCTTGAGGAAGAAGTTGAGAGGACATAGATGCAGCTGCAGGACGGAGGTGAGAGTAGACCTGCCCCAGCTGCCCCTTTCCACCCTGAGGGCTGGAGCCAGCTCCTTGCAGGGTCAGGGGCGCCCGGGGTACCCCTTGAGGTTGAGCCTGGTCATTACTATGGCAGATGACCACTCTGGAGTTGTTGCCTGTGGGTCTCCGTCCTGCCGGCAGCACTCAGGTGGCTCCATTGCGTGACATGCTAAGGAGAGTGGAACAGACCCCTCAGGGCTCTGGGTCACAGCTCTGTCCTCACCCACTTGGGGATAGGTGCTTTGGGCAGGGCTGGGTCTTGTGGAGGAACAAACACGCCATCTGCTTTTGTCTCAGTCTGACTAGACGGGGCTCTGGCTGGGAAAGCTGACACATGTGCCCTCCCCTGCTTCTCCCCTTCCCGTTCCCAGCAGATTGCTTGCTGCTGAGCTCCGTCCCTACGGGCTAGGTCAAGCTCTGGGGCTTTCCTGATCTCTCCAGAGCCCCAGCCCCAGCCCTCTGGGAAAGTGAAAATCCTGAGTCAACCCAGGGAGGTCACCTCCTGGGCCTCTCTCTGTGGCAGAAACCATTGAGCAGCGTGCTTTGGAGCCATTCCTGCTGGGGGAACCATGCATTCAGCAGCTCCAATACCCTGCTAATTTGGAGAAGGTTGCTGAACGCCAGGCAGGTCAGCCGGAATTAACACGTGCATTTCTGAAAGCACAGAGTCGCCACCCACGTCTCTGTCCATGTCTGGGCTAGGAGCTGTCCTGGAATTTAAAGGGAAGAGAGGGCAGCAAGTGCCCCCAGTCGTTCCCTGGGCGGGGGGTCTTTCTGGCTTGCTGTCAGCACCTGCAGGGGCTGTGGCCACTGGAGGTGCTCGATTAGTGACTGTGGTCTTAGCCCTCACTGGAGAGGTTGGATTCATGTTAGCCCAGCTGTTTGGCCAGTTAGTTTTCCTTCTCACCAATGTCCAGTCCTAGAAACAGGCTCAGAGGGGCTGAGTGACCAGGCTGTGGGTAAACAGCCAGAAGATGTCCAGGGCTGGGTTCCCTTTTCCTTGCGCCCTGATTGTGATAACCAGTACTGGCCAGCTCCCTGTTCACCCGGTACACTGGAAGCAGGCGGTGGGTGGGGTTCTTGAGTCACACCATTCCCAAAGCGGTGTAATCTGCAGGCTGGCCTGGTCCAGTGCTCCCATTCCTACCCCAGTTTGGGGGCTTCCAGTAATCCTGGGACCAGTTTTCTGTGGGGTCAGATGCCCGGTGTGGCCCTGCCCTTTCCATGTGCTCTGCCTCTGCCTCCGAACATAGGTGGACATTGAAGGGAGCTGTCCTCTCACTGTGCACGAAGGCACCTCATCTTCTGAGCCTCCCACCTTCGGTGCTGTCCAGGAGCAGCCCGAGAGGGAACTGGTGTTAATTAGCCCGATTCGGGGATGGTGTCTGCAGAGCTCTGGGAGGTGAGCACAGTGCATTGCCTTTGGAACCCGCTGCCCGTGCACACAGTGTAGCTGCAGGCATGAAAGTGGGAAAGAGAGAGGCCCACAGGGTCCGTGCTTTTAATTGGCACCGTCCTCCTGGGGCCCTCCACCGGCCCTCCCGGGGCTGTGTTTGGGCGGCCAGGCCTGGGCAGCGAGCTCCAGCCTGATTCAAGTGGACCTGTATGGATTCCTGCAGGCTCACTGAAAGAGCTGGATGCAGCCACCCTGCAAGCGGCCCTGGGAAACTGGTCCGCCACCTGCGAGTGCTTGAATAGCAGGAGCTGCCCAGAGCCCCACCAAGCCGCCTGGGCTTCAGTGGCCCCGCGGCCCCGCCCGCCACAGAGAAAAGGGTTTTCTAAAGCCGCAATTAATGTCATTCCTTCAATCCGTTGGAAGTTGCTTTCTTGCTTTCAGCCGGACGAGTGGGCTCCTTGGTCCTCCGCTAACCTGAGCGCTATAGCAGCTGATGTGTCTCTCCAGACACAAAACTGCTTTATTTCTTGTCAGCCACTGAGGACTGGGCTGCTTTTTCTTTTCTTTTCTTTTCTTTTCTTTTCTTTCTTTCTTTCTTTTTTTTTTTTTTTGTCTTTTTGTGTGTCTTTTTTGCTTGCTTTCTAGTATCCTCTCAACATAGCAGTGAGAAAATAGCGCCATATGAGTGATTCTTCCTGGACAAGTCCCATGGTCTCTTCAGGTCTAATTTTTCTTGCTTCTGTGAAAACACTGAGGTGACACTTCGAGGGGACGGTGGTGGAGATTAACAGGGAAAGGACACAGATACATGGAGAATAGGAGGCAGTTCGCCTGGCCGTCAGAGCTTAGTGCCACAGTTTTCAAGATTCTTCTAGACACACCCCACGCTGCCGCACAGTTCCAGGAGAAGGTTGAGCTTGCAATTGGCTTTGCGGTGAGAACCAACTTGAAGTGCCCAAGACAGAGGCGGCACCTGCCTCCTGGAGCCACTAGCTTCACAAGTCCGTGAGCATAAATTATTCCATGGGTCCATGTGTCATGGGCCACAGAGTTCCAGCTCTTTATTCACCGGGAACATTGTTGCCAGGGCTGAGCAGGATGCCCGCAAGCCATCCTGAGCACCCATCTGTCAGACCACCAGGGTGGCACCCACTCCAGGCAGGCTGTCCAGCAGAAGCGAGGTGTCGGGCTTATAAAGGTAGCATCTGGGCTATGCCAGGTTGCCCGTCTGTTGAGGCACAATTGGATCTCTCACCCCACCCTCAAAGCTGGTCTGCTTCCACCATAATCACCAGAGACGGAATTGGCCTGAGAGCAAAACAGACCCTATGGGTTTATCCACACACATGGCCCAGCTCTCCTCCCCTGTCCCGGAGCCCGGCCACGTGAAGATCTCCCTGGTCTGGCTGAGTGGCAGATTGCTGGGGCTCTTGGGGTCTTTCAGATGCCTAGGGATGCAAGTTCTGTTACTTGTAGGTCCTTCCAAGCACTTGAACAGAAATGGACAAAAAGGGGAAATAAACCTGTTAGGAAATTCACAGTTATGTTGAGGTGCGTTGTAGTTACTTTCTAGTTGGAACAAAGCCTGTCCCAGCGCAGCTGAAGGAAGGGATTCACCTCAGTCTCAAGGGGACGCTCCATGGCGGGGGAAACATGGCATGAGCAGAGCTGGACATCGCCTCTGCCACAGCAGCAAGAAAGTGAGCCAAACTCTGGCAAGGGGCAGCTGGCTGTAACACCCCTAAGCCAGCCCCCAGTTAACACTCCGTCTAGCAAGGCTCCATCTCCCATATTGCTACCAGGTGGGCACCAAGCATTCAGAACATATATGTTTATGGGGACTCCTGATCCAGACCATCACAAGGTGTGTCCCTGGAAAAGCCAAAGCAATGGGCCCTCCCAGCCAGCCCTCCCATAGCCTAATTGAGCGCACAGGGGTCTTACACTTCCGTGTGCTCCCTCTTGCAATCCAGTCCCTATGGTCAGGGTCACCATTCCCATGTCTTCATGAATCATTTAGCTAAAGGGGGGATGGGGGCAGACTTCCCAGAATCCCAAATCTGTTGGGCAGAGAGCATGCCCAGGTCTGCGCCGTGCCCTATCCCACCACAAGGAAGAGCCCAGCTTCAGCAGTCCCTGACCTCTTGGTGAGGTCTGCAGTGGGTTTGGCCTGGTCTTGGTGGACGTCAGGATCCCCAGACTGCAGCCCCTATCCAGGCTGTCCAGGAAGACAGGGCATCCGAGCAGGTTAGAGAAACGGGACATTCGGAAAAGGCCAGACCACCCAGGCAGGTTGCCTGGTGGGCAGGAGCACAGAAAGTCTATTCGCATGCAAGTGTTCTGTTTGCCTCTGGGTAAAGCTTCAGACAAGATAACCTTTTAATAGGTACTCCAGGGCTCAGGGCCCATCAACGACCCACTTACTTTGAGCCAAGAGAAGCAGATTGTGCCCAGGAATGTCCTGCCACACCCAATACCCACAGACACGTCTCGAGCCATTTGCCCTGCCTGGACATGCCGGGGCACGCTCTCCCTCACAAGACTGCAGTGGCCACTGAGGACCACTGTGGTCCCTCCTTTCTGTAGTGCGCTGCTGAATCTTGGGGGGAGATAAGCAGTTTCCGCTTTCTGCCTCCACTTTGGGCTGCTGTCGCTCCCCCTTGGTGCACTATCAAGTGTGGTTTAAATTCCTCTCATAATGGGAAAATTGGGGTTCTTGGGTGCTTCCTGGAACCCCAAGCCCTGAGTTCATAACTGCAGACTAACCAAAGAATTGGCAATTCTAGATTCAAGAAAATGATTTTTAAAACGCCACGTTTTATTCAGATTTTACAAAGGAGTACAGAAAGGGGAAGGCTGGGAGGTGAGGGGAAACAAAGTGGGGAGAAGTTCACCACGTGGAGCCCAAAAGCCCATGTGGGCCACGTGTACCTCAGGAGTCCATGTGACCAGATAGGGAACTGGGGAAAAAGCGTGGAAAGAAAAGAAAGTTCAAGGAGCTCCTGCCCTGTGGGGAGCTGGAGGAGATAAAGAACCCAAGCAGAGAGTAAGGGCTGGGGGTCCCTCCCAGCTGGGCATGGGCCAAGCTGAGCTAGTCCAGACCCAGCCAGGGAAAAACTCACCCACAGCTGGAAGTTCCCGAGTGATCAGAGAGCGAGAGCCTGTCCTCTCCTTGTAAAGGTATTTAGAACCTTAGGGTGGTGGGCTGTCTTTGGGCCCAGGTGAGCCTGAGGGCCAGCTAGTTGGTTAGGGCTAGGGACTGTCTCAGGATGAGATTACCTATGGGGAGCTGAACTTGACCGATCACAATGTTTAAATCCTATGAAAGACCTCCCTCCCAGGAGGGGTCCTGACTGTGGAAAAACAGTTATTTGGAACTAGGCAAGAGATAAGAAAAACTTTTCTGCCTTTTTTATACCTTCAGGGGTCCAGTCACCCTAGCCCTACCCCCCTTCACTCCAAGCCAAGCACCATGTATGATCTCATTTGAGCTTGGCTATACCACTCAGGGCAGTTCTGTTTGCCCATTTTACAGATGAGAGAGAACTCAGCTCGCACAGTGTGCCCAAGGAAACACTAGCCCGAACATTAGGGGTGTTAGAGGTAGGATCCACGCTACCTGGTCTGACCTCCACTCCTTCCCTTCATACCTTTCTCCCTCCCTCCTTCCTTTCTCCATGTTTGGTTTATAGCAGGAGTCCTTTCTCTGCGTCCCGAGTACTGGGATCCCAGGCGTATATCACCATACCCAGCTAACCTTCGTCAGTTTAGTTTTCAGTTTTCAAATTAGCCGAGCGTCTTTCCTGTATTTAAAGGTCACTTGTATGTCCTTTTCTGTGTTCCTTCACTTGCCCTTTTTAGAAAACAGTCTTTTTCTTCTCAGTTGAACATTAGGGAAATTAATTTTCGTTGCAGCATGAGTTACGGATATCTATTTCTAATCTGTTCTTTGTTTCCCTACTCGGGCCTTCTTGTCCTTCAGTGAAATGTAAATCATATACTGTACAATCCACCCGTTTGAAGTGTACAGTGGGTGGTTTGTAGCGTATTCACAGAGGTCTGTAGCTGCCACCACATCCGTTTCAGAACATTTTAGTGCTCCTCAAAGCAGCTCTGTACCCACTGGTGACTCTTCCCAGCCCCTGGCAGCCACTAGTCTGAGTTCTGTCTGCGGCTTCCTTTGTTCTGGGCATTACATATAGATGGAATCACACAATATGCGGGCTTTGTGTCTGATTTCTTTCACTTCACATAAAGCTTCCAAGGGTCACCCCGATGTAGCACGTGTCAGCCCTACATTCCTTCCTGTAGCAAAATTGTTCTCTTGTGCATGAAGATACATTTTACTTACCCACTGGCGCTAGCTAGACTTTTGCACCGTTTCTCCTTTCTGGCTTAATGAGTAATGCGCTCTGAAAGCCAAGTACAAGTTTCCGAGTGGACATGTGCTCCTTCTCTTAAGCATCTATCTGAAACCCAAGCTTAGCACTTTCGAGAGGCTGCTAGACTGTTTTCCACAGTGACTCAGTGACTGCATCATTGCATCCCCTGCATTTTGTTTGTTTATGTTTTGAGGTAGGGTCTCACTCTAGCCCAGGCTGACCTGGAATTCACTGTGTAGTCTCAGGCTGGCCTCAAACTCACAGCCATCCTCCTACCTCTGCCTCCTGAGTGCTGGTATTAAAGGCGTGCACCTCCACACCCAGCTCAGTATTTGGACTTTAACTTCTTTTCTTTTTCTTTTTCTTTTTTTTGAGATAGGATCTCGTTCTAGCCCAGGCTGACCTGGAATTTACTGTGTAGTTTCAGGGTGGCCTCAAACAGCCATCCTCCTATCTCTGCCTCCTGAGTGCTGGGATTAAAGGCGTGCACCATGTCACTCGGCCACAAACCATTCCCCTATGGGTCCTTCTAGTAACTTATAGTTTTATACTGATATTTTTGGTCTAATGTGGAATTTATCCTGTGGTGTGCATTCAGAGCCAGTCCATTGCTTGTTTGTTTGTTTGTTTGTTTGTTTATTGAGAGAGAAGAGCTGATAGAGAAAAAGAATGGGCATGCCAGGGCCTCTGGCTGTTGCAGATGAACTCCAGACCCACGCGCCACCTCATGCTTCTGGCTTCCCTGGGTCCTGGGGAATTGAACCTAGGTACTGAGGCTTTGTAGGCAAGTTCCTTAACCACTAAGCCATCTCTCTAGCCCCAGTCTATTTTTTTTTTTTTTTGAGGCAAGCCCAACAGCGTTTATTCTTTAATGAAAAAGATATATAGAGAGAATATGAATTGGTGCGCCAGGGCCTCTAGCCACTATAATCGAATGCCAGACACGTGTGCCATCCTGTGCAGATGTGCAGCCTTGCACGCTTGCATCACTTTGTGCATCTGGCTTACGTGGAACCTGGAGAGTGGAACACGGGTCCTTAGACTTCACAGGCAAATGCCTTAACCACTAAGCCATCTCTCCAGTCCCAGTCTATTGTTTATTTTTAATAGGACTACTCATTTGTCTTTACTGAAAATTCCATCTTTTTCTCTCTGTTTGGAGATGCCACTGTTAGCACATACTGAGTTGGGTCTACTTTGGAACATTCTCTTCCTCCTCACTAGTCTCCGCATGGACACAGGCTTTGTAGCTGTTTTGTTTTGGTGGTGTTTTAAAGTAGAGCCTCATTCTAACCCAGGCGGATCTGAAACTTACTCCGTAGCCCAGGCAAGCCTTGAATTCACGGCGAATATTCTGCCTCAGCCTCCCAAGTGCTGGGGTTACAGGCCTGAGCCACCACACCTGACTGTCTTATATGTGCTTTAACATATTACTTGGTATGGGCTAGTCTGGTAAGATAATCCTTTATAATTCTCTGAGAGTTCCTGATCCATCTCTCTCTCTCTCTCTTTTTTTCTTTTCTATTGAAAATGATCTAGCTGGGCATGGTAACACAGGCCTGTAATCTCAGCACTTAGGAGACTGAGGCAGGAGGATCGAGAGTGTGAAGCCAGCCTCGGCGACATAGTAAGACCCTGCCTCAACACAAAACCAGCCTGTAACAGTGCAGCTCACTTTAAGGTGATGGCTGGGGAATGAATGCCCTTGATGCCTCAGGCAGAGGTCACGTTGAACTTGGAGAATCAGCACCTTTTCCAAGTTCATTTTGCTGCAGGGAGACACAGTCTGTCGGCTAGCTCTTGTCTAAAGCTCCTTTTCCCAAATGTAGGAATTGTTAGGCGTTTATTTCATGATACTTTCTCTTTTGAGCTGCCGGCCTATCTTCTTGCTTTTAAAGGCGGGTTTTTGTTGTAAACTAGGGCATTCAGTACAAATCCTGAAGCGGAAGCGGAGCTCCCTGACCGTGGCTATGTCCCGCTGTTTGCTGTCAGGCCCTCTGAGCCCCAGCATGGAGGTGGCGGGAGTGGGTCTCAACTCACCTAGTCCTCCAAAGACATCTGGGACTTAACGTTTGAGGCTTAAATTAGCCTGGTGCAAATGAGAAACTGAGGCTCAGAAGTTAAATGATTAGTCCTAGTGGGCCTGTCAGATCTAGGGTGACAGCCCAGGCCTTCCCAGTCACTGCCACCCTGCATTCTGACCGAGTGCTACATCCACACCCCCCCAGGCCCGGCCCAGCCTGGAAGTTGTGTGGTCAGGTTGCACATCCAGTAGCTGGGCGAATTGGGACAGTCCCTTCTTTCCTCAGCCTCCCATTAGTCCTCCTGTAAAGTGAAGTGGTCAACACAGGCAGTGACAGCCACTTTTCTAGAACAGATTCCGTTTCTCTGGGCTGTGTTCTATGGATGCCAATATCTGGAATGGTGGGGTGGAGCTAAGAGTGTCCCAGTGCTCAGCAGCCCAGCCCTGGCCCTGACCCCAGCGACACCCAACTCCCAAGCAGCTGAATGCCAGCCAGGGCTTGCCATCCCCTCCAAGGGCATCAGACCCACTGCTGTGCCCCTGGGCTGCTGCAGAAGCTGACCCTGGACAGCCTGCTGGCCGAGGTTTCCCTGAGGGCTCTGGGCTCAGGCAGCATTGGCTTTGGCCCCGTGCCAGAGCCCTGTGTGCTTTGGAAAGGCCCCTTGACTTTTTGTTAGGCAAAGAAGTCTCCTCACACCAAGCTATGAGCAGAGTGGTCTCACAAGCCCCTTCCTGGGCGTGTGCTGGGCGGAACACACACCGCCAAGACAGAACGACTGCTTTCCAGTTGTGAAAGCGCTGGGAGGCCCTGGTCTTGGCTCCCATGCCCTTGGTGCACAGCAGGCCATCTGCCATGCAGGACCTGGGGCAGGAGCAGCAGCCTCCCTGTGGCCTGTCGGGTGCCAGCAAAGAGGGGCCACGGGCTAGTTGCCATTGGGAGGATCTGCAGAGTTCTGGGCTCCCGAGGCCAGTTCCCACCCACAGCACCCCAAGTGTGGGCTTCGGGGGCACCCCTGAGAGGCAGTCCCTGAGCTAAGCATCAGAGAACAGGACTATGGTTCGTATGCAAACTCCAAACCTGGGCTGGAGAGGTGGCTCAGACAGCCTGGGGTTCAAATCCCCAGTACCCTCGTAAGGCCAGACACACCAAGTTGTGCATGCATCTAGAGTTTGTTTGCAGTGGCAGGAGGCCCTAGACACCCATATACTCTCTCTCCCATACTCTCTCTCTCTCTCTCTCTCTCTCTCTCTCTGTCGTTTGTTTGTTTGTTTTTTCGAGGTAGGTCTCACTCTAGTCCAGGCTGACCTGGAAGTCACTATGTAGTCTCAAGGTGGTCTCAAACTCATGGCGATCCTCCTACCTCTGACTCTTGAGTGCTGGGATTAAAGTCACGCACCACCACGCCCAGCTCTTTCTAGTAAATAAATATTAAATTAAAAACATGCCTGTGCCAAAATGGGATGGTACAAGGCTGGGTTTAATGACGGAGAAAGAACCTACCAATAAATGAAGAGAGACAGAGAAGCCTGAAGGGGTGGCGGGGGAGGGGCCTGCATCAGCTGGAGTTCCCTGGTCTAAAGAAGCCCCTCTTTCACAATCCCCTGGAGGACAGGGGATAGCAGGAAGTCGACCCCACACTGGCCCTCCCTAGGTCTGCATGCATCAGGCTGGCCCTGCTGGCCCTGCCACTGGTCTTTGGTGGCCCAGGTTCGTGGGAACCTGTGCTTGCAAATGGGTTGTCCCAAAAATGACAACTCCATGGGCGAGGTGGTGCACACCTTTAATCCCAGTACTTGGGAGGCAAAAGTAGGATCACTGTGAGTTCTAGGCCAGCCTGAGACTACAGAGTGAATTCCAGGTCAGTCGAGGCTAGAGCGAGACCCTACCTCGAAAAACAAACAAACAAAACAAAGAGTGACAACGCCAATGGGAGGTCATTTTCTTAGAGTCCTTGTTCCCAACCAGACCTGGGACCCCCGGAGGTGAAGCTGGGGCTACAGCACATGTAGAGAATAGCAGCAAGAGGCCCCCAGAGGTGCAGGTTGGGACAGTCAAGGCCCAAGATGGGCGTGTGTGGGAAGGTCCTAGAAGGGGAGCCCTGCACCGAGAGTCTCCCCCAGAGCATGGTGGCTGTGAGGATGGCCTGATCTGGCTACATAGCTTACCTGGCTCTAGCTGCACTTAGAGTGGAGGCGGTGCTAGAGATCTGGGGCATTGTTCTTGTGTGCCCCTTATCTCCCTGCCTGTAAGAAGGAACAAAGGCTGGAGGCGACTCAGCAGGTAAGAGCACTTACTGTGTAAGCATGAGGGTCTAAGTTCGATTACCAGCATTCACATAACAAAAGCTGTAGGGCTGGAGAGATGGCTTAGCAGTTAAGCACTAGCCTGTGAAGCCTAAGGACCCTGGTTCGAGGCTCAATTCCCCAGGATCCACGTTAGCCAGATGCACAAGGGGCGTACGCGTTTGGAGCTCGTTTGCAGTGGCTGGAGGCCCTGGTGCACCCATTTCTCTCTCTCTCTCTCTCTCTCTCTCTCTTTCTCTGTTGCTCTCAAATAAATAAAAATTAACAAAAAAAATTTAAGCTGTAAGCCCAGTCTTGGGGTGGGGCAGGAGCATCACTGGAGCTAGTAGATCAGCCAGTTTGACCCTCCCTTCAAAAAACAGGGCAGCTTTAGGTTTGGTCAGAGACTCCGTCTCAAGAAAAAAAATGTAGCAGAGCGATAGAGGAAGACAGCCGATGTTCTCCACTGGTCTCTGCATGTGTGCACGGGGTGTACACAAATGTGCATGTACTATACAAATATACCCCCCACATACACACTAGAAAGAAAAGAAGGGACAAATGACTGAGAGCCCCCCCCCCCAGCCTGTCCCTCACCAGTGTGGCTTCTGGGAGGCGTGGCGACAGTCCCTGCCGCACGTGGCAGGTGCTCGCAGAGCACTTGTCTGCTTTTGCAAAGGGGAACTGGCTGAGCAGCGGCTCAGGAAAGGCAAGGAGTCTGTCTGCTTCTAGACCTATGGTCTGGGAAGAGCCCATGATATCTGGTACCAAGTTAGCGGTGCTCCTTGGACCCTGGTTACTCCCTCCCACCCTCAGTTCCTATTCTCAGTCCGTGGCTTCCCCGGCTTTTGCTGCCCAGCTCTTCTCGCAGCCCTCTTTCCCGTGTTCTTAAGGATAACGAGGTAGTCCAGGCGCAAGAAGGAGCAGTGGTGAGCGCTGTGCAGAAACGGGCTGAGCAGGCTGCTGTCCTGCATTAAGAATGAGCGCCACAGGGACCCGGGGGAGTGGCTGACCCTCCTGCCAAGCACAGGCAAAGGTGATGGTGGCGGCAGGCGAGAAGACAAGCTCCCCCGAGAGAAGGAAGGGCCTGCAGAGCCTGGCTCTCGGTCCCTGTCCTCAAGTACCTGCCTGACACCAGACCCCTGAGGCAAAGTAACCTGAATGCCGGAAGCCCTGTCACCTGACCCTCTACCCCAGGGGCACAGCCTCAGCCTCCTGTGCAAGGGCATAGCCTTCACACAGAATTCAGACTGACTGAAGGTGGGCTAAAGATAAATCAAAACTCTACTCATTTTCTTTTTTTTTTTCCTTAATTTTAATTAACATTTTCCATGATTTTTTTAAAAATATTTTTAACTTTTATTTATTTGAGAAAGAGGCAGAGAGAAGAGTGGGAGAGAAGGGGCACACCAGGCATCCAGCCACTGCAAACAAACTCCACATGTATGTGCCACCTTGTGCATCTGGCTTTCCATGGGTCCTGGGGAATCGAACCTGTATCCTTTGGCTTTGTAGGCAAGCGCTTTAACTGCTAAGCCATCTCTCCAGCACCCCACTTTCTTTCCTGAGGTAGTTTTGTAAGACCTCAGGAAGCCACATGCCTTGCTGTCTTGCCTCCGTGCCAGCCCCAGTACAAATGAGACTTAGAAAGCGTCCAGGCTGTTGGCCATCCCGCCTCCTTGTGGCCTGGTGTCTTTGTGATACTTGCACTGTTCTGTTGTCATACAGGCATCTGCTTAGGGAGGAAGTGTCCACTCAGGCCAGAGTCCCAGGACCCTGTAAGGGGCATCTGGGGCCAGGCTGCTTGCCTTGGCCCCCTGGCTGGGCTTGTTGGTGTCCCTATGTCATAGAAGGATTTTTTTGGTTTTTTCAAGGTAGGGTCTTGCTCTAGCCCAGGCTGACCTGGAATTCACTATGTAGTCTCAGGTTGGTCTTGAGCTCACAGCGATCCTCCTACCTCTGTCTCCCGAGTGCTGGGATTAAAGGTTGTGCCCACCACGCCCAGCTTCATAGAAGGATTTGAGGTGGCTCTGCTCTCTAAAATCTGTAAGACAAAAAAGTCCAGTTTTAAAAAGAAGGCATTGGGGCTAAAGGGATGGCTTAGCAGCTAAGGCACTTGCCTGCAAAGCCAAAGGACCCAGATTCGATTCCCCAGGACCCACGTAAGCCAGATGCATAAAGGGGCACACACGTCTGGAGGAGGTGGTAAATGTAGCAGAAGTTGGGCTTGGCTTAGGTAGTGTGGCTGGTACCTGGGATGTCATCCCGTCTGTGGCGAGAGGCGACTCTCGCACCTAGAACAGTCCGTCACGCGCCTGGATTGCCCCTGTAGGGAAGCTGACTCAGGCTTCATGGTCTCCAGCAGTGCTGGCAGGGCAGCTGTGAGCTGGCCACAGCCCACACTCGGGCAGTAGAGTGTGGGTGCTTCTGTGAGCCAAGGTAGCTGGCTGGGGTACCAGCAGCCCCCCAAGTTGCCCTCATTGGTCTTTGTGTCCCTTTAAACAGCCCAGTGACAGCAATCAGTCTCCCAGGGGAGGAGAAAGGTAGCAAAGGCCGTGGGTCAGCAGAAGCCCAGGTGTCCAGCTCCAGAATCTCGGTCACCTGTCACCCTCCTCTGAGTCTTGCAGGCTCGGGGGTTGAGGAGGATCCTGTTAGGACGAGAATCCAGAAGCCAGGCATGATGTTCCATCTGCTCTTCAATGCCCAGCCCATACTAGCTGCCCTGCCCATGTTCCCAGATGCCCGCTTCTAAGTGTGGGGACAAGGCTTGTGAACTTAGGGGCCCCTTGACATCCAGTCAGTGTTCCGTGAAGGAACCCTGCTGTCCCCTGTCTCATCCCCAAGACTTAGCTTTCTGGGTCACTGTTGAGGAAACAGGCTAATAGCTGGGAAGATCTTTCTGGAGTCCCACCCACATGCTCGCCCAGCTGGCCCAGGGAACCTGAGGAAGAGAACAAGCTCATTGGCCCAAGGTTGGGCAGAGCAGTGATCCTGCACAGGCGCCAGCAGGGGCCAAATGTCATGTGAGCTAACATGTTGCTCTCCCTCCCTTGGGGAATTTGGTTTTCCGTTTGCACCTGAAAGGATCAGGCCACCTTTATCTCTTACTCCAGGGCTCAGCTCAGCCTAGAGCCTTCCACCCAGAAGGCTATGCACAGAAAGGCCCTGTAGCTGGGATGGGAGAGAGATGTCACTATTCCTAGCTAGCAAGACCAAGGGGATCTGGGCACAGGCTGAGCCAGAGACCCTGGCTTGGCTAGCAGAATGGTGGCCAGCTAGAACTGAGGTCCGCAGAGTTGGATAGAAAAGCTCAGTGGGCAGACCTTCCCTCCACAGTCATCACTGGCAGGCTGCTGTGAGTGGTATGTGCGTGTGTGTGTGTGCGTGTGTGTATGTGTGTGCGTGCATGCTGTGCTCTGCTGTGCTGTGGCGTCCCATATACTTGCAGGCACTCACCTGCGTGGCCAGAGTGGAACGTGGGGACACTGGTGTCCTACTCCGTCACTTTCCACCCCATCTTGTTTTGAGCTGGAGTCTCTTTAATGATTCCAAGCTTGCGAGTCTCCGAGGATTCATGGGTCTCTGCTTCCCCGCAGGACTGGGGTTGCAAGTGCACGTGGCAGGGCCCAGATGTTTACGTGGGATCTGGAGATTCAAACTCTGGAGGTCTCAGGCCCTCACTGCTTGCTCAGGAAGCACATTTAACCACAGAGCCATCTCTCCAGCCCTGCTTCTTGCAGCCTCTGATGACAGGGTCAGTGTCTCTGGCCATGAGCCTGAGGCCATATGGGCTCTTCCCACTGAGCTGGTTGACTGGGCAGGCCTGTGAATAGGCAGCCTACCCCTGGGCCTCAAGAACAGACATTGTTGGGTCAGGGACAGTGTGTCCCAGGGCATGTGCTCTTGTGGTGCCTTCAACTTCAGCGTCTGTGCTTTCCCCTCGCATGTTCGAGGACACACAGTCCTCCAGGCTGCCAACAGGCCCGTGCAGTGCTCACTCTTTGTGGAAGCAAGAAGCTTGACATGGGCTCACCAGGGACGGGGCTCTGGACAGAGCAAACTGCCCACTGTGGCAGCTACATTCTTCCCTGGCCAGTGGGACAGTCAGCAGTGCCTGTGGTGTTTCACAGTGCGCAAATGCTCTGAGTTTTGAATCAGCTAAGTTTTCAAGGTGACAAGCTTTGCAGGCAAGGAGCTGGTGACGTTGAGGAAAGGCAGGGATTCTAGTAGCATCCTGTAAGGTTTACTTATGACGAGGTACACCAACCAGTTTAGCTTCTCATTGTGCTGCTAGGAAAAATGTCCCCCATTAATCCAGGCAGTTGGAGTGAGGATAGTCCCCAGGTGCTGTTGGGCCCCGTATTTGACAAGCAGGACCGCTCAGAGGTTGGGGTGTCTGCCTGAAGCCCTGACACCATATGAGGCTGAGTCTGCATCTGAAGGGGCCATGTGCCCTTGGCGTTCTTCTGGGTCCAGCAAACAGGTCCCCAGCACTCTACTGTGGCCATGGCCCATGTTTAACACGAGGTTCCGTCTTCTGGCCATTGTAACAGCAAGACCTTCGAGGGGTCACTTAAGAATAACGGAAATGCCCTTCTTTGATTGGAGAGGCCAGGAAGGCCACCAAAATGGCGACAGCAGGGTCCACATCTGGTGAGCGCTTGTTTCTTCATAGACTTCCTGCTATGCTGTCCTTGCATGGCAGAAGAGGAATTGGACAACACGCAGTCAGACCACATGCTAGTATAGTGGCCTTTAAGTCAGTTCGTACCTGCTCTGCTGTTCTTTAGATCCAGATGAGACAGGACTGCTCCAGCGGGTCAGGGAGGCAAGCACGGCCCAGAGCCCTGGGAAGGGAGCGCTGGTGTTCAGGCCCGAGGCGCACCAGGGGCAGTGAGGCACGCCCAGGCCTCTGGTTCACTGGACAGCTACGGCCACACCCAAGTGCTTTTGGCATCAGGATCTTGTCACTCACCCAGAAGAGCACATCACAGCAAACTGGTTGTTGCTATTTAAGTTTTAGTCGTATGTACCTATTCACGCCAAGAGGCTTCTCAGCCGGGGAGACGCGAGTGTGGGTCTGGACCCTTGCGCTCCTGCCGTTGACTCGTCCCCTCCATCAGGCTGCCGGGTTCAGCCCTCTGGTCTCTTTCCTGTGCTCTGCTCAGCTCCTCTCTCGTCTCGGATCAGCCTGGTGTCTAGGAGGCAGAAGGGGCCTCGGTGGGCATTTTGCCTTGGGGATTGCTGACCTGCAGTCCAAGTGTTGTTGTGGCGGGAGAGGAATGTTCTCTGTGCCTGCTGGGGCTGCATCAAATCCCAGCGTGTTCGGGAAGGGTCTTGCAGCTGACTCTCTGGGCCATCTGGCCTGGGCCAGCATTTCAGGACCAGTTGGTGACCTGACCCTCTCTTCTGAAGCTCAGAACTGGGCCCTTTAATACTTCAGCCTGCCTGTATGAGAAGGCTGCAAGAGAAACAAACCGTAGTGGAGCGTGAGGAACAGAGCGTGTGCCCGTGGCAGGTACAGCCGCCTCCTTCTCCAGGGAGCCCCTTTCATCTGCTGTCTGCTGAGCCTGTTCGAACAACCTGTTGGCTGTGGAGGCTGCCGGTCATCTTTATTTCACAGCCATGCACAAACACTGCAGCCTTTGAAAGGGTTGGGGGCCCTTGGGACAAGTCTGCGCTCTGGGCCTCCGCAGGTGAGGGAAGCAGACGCTCCAGGTCCCGGTGCGCCGAGGAGAAGCCTCTGTCCTCTCGCTGGTCGCGTTGGGTCCTTTGGGGATGCCTGGAGCCGGGCCACGGGCACCCCTTGCCGCCACATCCCCTGACTGCCTGCTGGATCGAGCTCCTGTCTAGGGAAGGAGGCCCATCTCTGCGTTCTGCTCCGAAGCCAGCACTCAAGGGCACCACCGTGTTGGGCCTGCCGCCCTGACGGGTGGGGGGCTTGGAGCAGGACCGGGTCTTAGCTGCCTTCAGTCACGCTCCCCGGCCGGGCAGGATGCTTCTGTGCAGTCGCTGTCCTTCTCTGGGGCTCCAGGGGCCCTGTGAGCCAGGTGAGGCCACAGAATCCCAGCCGGTGAGAGCCGGGAGCGGTCTGGAGGTCCCCGTTGTCCCCCAGGGCCTCTATCCTCTACACGCTCAGCCTCTTCATCTCTAGGTGGGGCCTACGGTGCGGGTCACACCAGCTCCCTGGATGGTTCTGAGAAGCACCCAGGTTGGGAAGTTAGCCCAGTTCCTCCTGGCCCTCACCTCACCCTGTCTGGTCAGAGGAAGTAGGACAGGGACCTAACAGCAACAGCGCAGCCTAACTCGACCCTGTGCATGGGGAGCTTGCCTTCGTTGGTAAGCTGCAGGTCCCTGGCTGAAAGCACACGAGATACGTGGGTTGCCCACCGTTGTATTGACTGGCTGACTACAAGCCTGCGGATGGGGCTGAGGGCGCAGCTCAGTCAGGGCGGGAGCACGTGGCACGCGGGGCCCTGGGTCCCATCCCCAGCCCCTCCGCCACCAAGAAACTTCGTGATTCTGAATTTTCATGCATATCTTAAATTATCTTCTTTTTTTTTAAAGGTGAATTCTATAATGATGTACAGAAGTTAGTTATTTTTTGTTGTTGTTGTTGTTTTTATTTATTTATTTGAGAGCGACAGACAGAGAGAGGAAGAGGCAGATAGAGAGAAGGAGAGAGAATGGGCGCGCTATGGCCTCAAGCCACTGCAAACGAACTCCAGACGCGTGCGCCCCCTTGTGCATCTGGCTAACGTGGGTCCTGGGGAGTCGAGCCTAGAACCAGGGTCCTTAGGCTTCACAGGCAAGTGCTTAACTGCTAAGCCATCTCTCCAGCCTCTTAAATTATCTTCTTAAGATATTAAGATAAAAACCCTAGTGTGATGGGTTCCGCATCCTCAGAGTCAATCACTCACAGATCAAAAATATTCAGAAAAATAGCCGGGTGCATGTCTTCAATCCCAGCACTCAGGAGGCAGAGGTAGGAGGATTGCCGTGAGTTCGAGGCCACCCAGAAACTACATAGTGAATTCCAGGTCAACCTGGGCCAGAGTGAGACCCTACCTTGAAAAAAAACAAAAATTCAGAAAAATAATAACCTGCTGGGCATGGTGATGCATGCCTTTAATCCCAACATTTGGGAAACAGAGGTAGGAGGATCACTGTGAGTTCAAAGCCAGCCTGGGACTATAGAGTAAGATCCAGGTCAGCCTGGGCTAGAGTGAAACCCTACCTTGAAAAACCAAAAACCAAAACAAAACAAAACAAAAAATAACTATATACATACATACATACATACATACATACATCTATCTTGTAATTTTTCTCTAAAAATTACAGTGCAGCTCCAAATGTGGCGTGTTGATCATAGTAGGTTTCCAACTAATTGGTGACAGCACAAGTGGTGTGTGACCACTGCATCATTTTATATTGTTTTCAGTTTTATTTACTTATTTGTTTATTTGTTTTCAAGGTAGGGTCTTGCTCTAGTCCAGAATGACCTGGAACTCACTCTATAGTCCCCCCTTGAACTCACAGTGATTCTCCTGTCTCTGCCCCCCACAGGACTGGGGTTGCAGGTATTGGTGGCCACACTCAGCATCTTATGTGGGTGCTGGGGATAAAACACCCTTCAGGCCTATCTTATGTGGACTCTTACACACAGAGACATCTCCTCAGCCTCCTTATTCTATTTTTTTTTTTTTTTTTTAGTTAGGGTCTTGCTGCAGCCAGGCTGACCTGGAATTCACTATGTAGTCTCAGGGTGGCCTCGTACTCTCAGCAATCTTCCTACCTCTGCCTCCTGAGCTCTGGGATTAAAGGCGTGCACCACCACGCCCAGCTTATTGTATTTTTTATTGCGTCTATATGTGTATGATGCACATGTGTGATTATTGGCATACGTGTTCCGTGGTGAGTGCATGGAAGCCAGAGGACAACTCTGAGTGTTGGTCCTCACCCTGTTTGAGGCAGAGTGTAAGTGTTCACTACTGTGTGCACCCGTCTAGATGGCCCATAAGCTTTGCGATTCTCCTGTCTCTGCCTCCCTTTCCGTCATGGACGTGCTGGGATTGCAGACGCTTGCACTGTGCTCCCAGCTTTTAATCAGCTTTTAATTCTGGGGGTCTGAGCTCAGGTTGTCAGGCTGTGCAGTGACACTTTTACCCACGAGCCTCAGCCACACCACGTCATTTCATGCACGGACCTGAGCATCGGAAAGGAAGGAGGCCCCGGTGCCAGTCCTAGACAGCAAGAGACGAGTGGATCCCAACAGCCTGGGCAGGGGTCAGGGAGTCTGTTACCAGACTCCCTTCCAGGAGGCCGAGGCCTTCTCAAAGTGCTGTGCGTGGACCTCTTTCCCCGCAGCCTCCCACAAGTGGTGAACGACCACGTCTGTCCTTTGCCACATAAGAGGACAGACGGCTGTGCTCTGCGTTTCTGTACTGGCCAGGGTACTTCCTAATGAGTGGATCTAGAGCTCTGGTCTTGCCACGGCCCAACAGACCAAGTGACAGCCAAGATGGCTTTGTGGGGCGTGTGGACCCGGAGAGTGGGAGAGTGGCTCCTCACTGACCTATGTGTCTGTCCCTCTGCAGAACTGTCAGACCTTCAGCAGCCTCAGCTGCCTGAGCACAGGCATGGAGGACCGCAGCCCCCAGAGTCCCTTCAACCTCATCAGCAGCACCCGATCCTGGACCGCCTTGCTCTCAGCCTCCAGCCCGGGGGGCAGGACCCCCGCCGGGACCCCAGTTCCTGAGCCTCTTCCCCACTCCTTCGACGACCATGACCACTTCGCCTGCCAGGAGGACCTGTCCTGTGAGGAGTCAGATGGCTACACCCCGGAGGAGGATTGCTGCGGAAGGGGGGAGCCGGCCCCAGCCTGGCGGGACCGCGGGGCCACTGTGAAGAGCCTCTGCTCTCTGGATGGCGAGTTGGACATTGAGCAAATAGAGAACAACTGAGGGGCTATGGGCCCTGGCCCAGGGGAGGGGGTCATGGAGATTGATGGGCCTCCCTCTGGGCCCTAGACAGCTGGCAGAGAGGGAGCCCGCCCACCTCCCAGGGAGCAGCGTCCGCCTTGCAGTGCCCAGGCTCTGTGAAGGCATTTTGGCCCCACCGTGCAGGGGAGCGACTGGCTTCCCACCAGGTCCATGGAACTACTGTAGCCCAAGAGCAGCTTTTTGATTGGGTCCTCCTCTCCTTACTCCTTGTGGGTGTTGAGTAGTCACTCCAGGTCGGGATGGGCCACACCACATCCCTCAGGTGGGGTGACAGGGGCCTGGGCCCTCCATGGCCTCTCTCAGGTTCATCTGGGGGAGTCCCCCAAAGCTTCCTTCACTCAGTTTACTCCGTGCCTTCTCTCCCAGGTCTCCCCACTTGGGAAGGTTCGGGAGATGCTTCTTGTAGTGACACCAGACCGTGTGGCCTTAATCCACGTGGGGTGCTTGGCGGGGCTTTTGGACAAGCCATGACTGGTCTCCCAGGGAGACCCGAGGCTGTCTACTGGGTAGAAATTTGGTGGAGATGTTGGCTGGAAGATAGGCCTACCAGCTTCTCCCATGGCACCGAGAGCCACCCATGGCCCTGCCAACTCAGATGCTGGTTTGGTAAGGCTGGCAGTGGGTTAGGGTTAGTCCCTGAGGGACGAGCATGGTGGATTCACATGAGCACAGGGATGCCAGTGACAAAAGGGTGACCTCTTCACAGTATCCTCAGGAGATAGGAGCAGGCGCGTGACTCTCCCCCCTGTGCACCTCCCAAGGCTGAAGAATGTCTGTTGGCTCCTCTGCAGGCAGCAGCCTGGGCCGGGAGCCTGCGAGCCCCTGCAGTGTTCCCAGCCTGCTCCCACTGGTTCGTGAGCAGTGCTGGCTGTAGTCAAAGCACACCACTGTCCACCTCAAGACGCCCACCCCGCGTCTGCTAAGGCCAGCGCGGCCCTAAGGGCCTTCTCCGGCCACGGCGCAGCTTGATGCACACTCACACTCACCCTCACAGCTCCTCACTCCTGGCACAGCCCCCATAGGGGCCACATTCAGGCAGCTTCTCCAGCCCACCCTACAGATACCACAGGGCTCTGCACTCTGGGAATCTGGCTTTTAGCAAACTTGGCATCCTCTGCAGACAACAGCAAGTGGGCCGGCCTATACAAGTGGCTCATTTTCCCACAAAGCTAAAAATAACTGGTGTGTGCTCTTGAGCTCGGACATGTCGGCTCTTACACTCGCAGCTTTGCACTCCTCCCGCCCTCCGCTAGTTGAGCCCACATGGTTGTCAACTTTCTCCTAAAGAATGACCTTGGTGGGAAAGTTTTGTTTAAGCTTTCATTGTTAATGCACCATAAGGGTAGAGAGATTCGAGTTCTGATAAGTGGGTGGTATTTCTTTAAAATCAACCCAAAGATGCTTGCAGGATGTTCCATGCCCATGGTACATACACAGAGATGCCCGTAGCTCCAGGTTGAGCAGCATGGTTGGTGGGGGAGTCAGCTGGCCCTGAAAAGCCAAGCCAGACACTTGGGCGAGACATGACACATGACCACTGTCCAGTGGATCCTGAAGGCCAGATCTTGTCAGATCGAATTTGGAGGAAAGCAGCTACCAACGCCCTGTGCTCCCAGAAAGCCCAGGGTGGGAGGCTCTGGCACCTATGGTGCCCACACAGTCCCTAAAGCTAACCTTCCCGTGGAAGGCAGAGTCCCGTCCTCTGGTCCATGTTGCAGGGCCAGCCAAGGCTAACATAGGGAACAGCTACCAACTGTCTCCTTGGGACCAGGAGAGGCCTCCTGGTGGCAGGTGTGTGTTCCTGGGCTGTGGCCTGTCGTCGGATCATGGCATGCCTGACGGCAGGACACAGGAACTTACTGGATCCCAGTTTCATCTCCCCTCCCCCACCCCCAAGCCAGTCCTAGTGACCCCCACACCACCCCAGGGCATTGTTCCCTGGAAAGAAATGCTTCAAACCTAGGCCAGGAATTGGTCCTTTCCCACCTCCTTCGGACTGTCCCCTGTCTCACCAAAGACCTTAGTGACACATGACCACAGGCGGGAGCTAACTGTTCTGCTTAGGGAAAGAAGTGTCCTTCACTTGGCTTCTGAATATCTTTTCTCTGGGCAGAGAATGATGTCACCTAGCAAGTGCCATCGTCTTCTTTGCAGCTGTGTCCCCCAGAGAGGCCCGTTTCTGTGCTGCGCTAACTGGCCCCCAGGACCTTTGGTCTTGGAGGAAGGCTCCCATGTCATCACTATTGGCAGGGATCGGGCGGCAGGCTGGCTCCCAGCAGCACAGGGACCTCACCTGAGCAATAGTAAGAGCCTCATGTCCATTGGCCTCCTGTGAGTCCCTGCCCCCCCCACACCCCCACACAGACGCTGAGGACGGGCCTCACCACCCACCTGCCTGAAGGGTTAGAGCAGTGTGTGGCGCCAGCAAGGCAGGGTGGGCGAGAGCACTTCCGGTCACGCGGCACCTCACTCATTGCAAATATCACCGACCTGACAGGAGCTGCTCTCTGCCAGGGGCCTGGGCCTGGGCAGCAGTCCAGCAGTTTACATGTCCACACACCCTCTTGCCTTACTTCCAGACAGTGGAGACTGGACCCTGGCCAGTGTCCATGGGCCCACTGACATCCAGGCCCGCGGAGCCGCTCTGACCGGACACAGAGGTGCATTCAAAGAAAGCCTTATTTTTCAACACACTTTTGTAGCGGGAAAGTTTTGTGAATTTGTATGCTTGAAAGTTAAATAAAGGAAATGTCCACATTAAAAAGGATTCTTCCTCCCACCACACCCCCCCCCCTTCAATATCCAGTTAGGTCTCCCGTGCAGATGGGTTTGATTTTCCGTGGGCTGACTCCGCCAGCTTAGCAAGCAAGGCTTATAGCAGTTAAAACACCTCTGGATCACGGGCCCTGTTTCTGCTGAGGTGATTAGCATCACCTGAAAAGGGCCACTTCAGACGTAAGTCGGGCGCTGGGCTCAGAGACCCCTGCCTAGCCTCCCCCTGCCACATCCGCGCTGCTGGTCAGACCCCTCGCTGGTGCCAGGCCTCTTGAGAAGAGAAGAGAAAGATAGCTTTTTGAAATTGCGGACGGAAGTGGAGCTCTCGTAGCCTAGGTAGGATAGTCTGTCCTTCTAGCATAGTCTCGTTGGCAAATGAATTGTGTTGTCAATATGTGGTGGGGGGATGCCCAGGACTTGGGGACCCGTAGCCTTGTGGGCTGCCCCAGCCAGGTTGTGGTGGTGCAGAGCTTCAGGAAGTATGCTGACATGTGCTGGGCCAGGCCCCCCACCAGGGCAGCGGTCTGTGCCCAGAGGACACTGAGCCTGTGTGCCAGCGCCGCCACCACAGCCTGTCCCCCCACGCAGGCCTTGACCGTCTTGCACTAGAGCTGCTCTAGTCTCAGGAATTTGCTTGTTACTTTTACTGTGTAAATAAAGCTTCCTGGTCCAACACCCGGCTGCCTGTGCGTGGCTCTGTGGTTTTCTTTTGGGTGCACCAAGCCACCAGCTTCTCCTCCTCTTACCCCTGGGAGCATTAGCTCTGGGGTTGGGAGGGCCACAGGCTGGACTTTCGTCACACAGTGAGGCTGTGGAAACAACGGCAGGAGAGGGGTATGACACTCATAGTGGCCATCGTGGGGCGCTTTCTAGAGGCAGGAAGATCAGTAGCCAAGAACTCAGACCAGTGGACTGGAGGCACTGCCTCGTCTTCTGGGGTCTTAAGTAGAGAAAGCCGTCCTATGAGCATGTCAGCTGGCTTCCAACCTGGCTGAGCAGCAAAGCTTCAGGAAGGGAGCTCCAGGCTTCCCCACTGAGAAGAGCCCCGCAGGGCCTGGGCAGCCATCTCCCCTCCTCACCAGAGTCCTCCCTCTAACCCCAGGGAGGGTGAGTGGCTCAGACCTCCACTCTGGAATTGGGGACACGAGAGCAGATAGTTCCCTCCAGGGTGGGAATGGTTGCAGCCCTGAACCTCCAAACCAGAGGCCCCAGGTAGCTAAGCTTAGGAGGGACATGGAGCCAGCAGTCCTGGGAACCACTGTGAAGAGCTACATTCAGTTTCTATCACCAGTGCTGGTCCCTGTAATGTGCTCTTAGAATCTTTACCCAGACTCTCTGCTAGGACCTGAGGGTCCCTCTCTAGAAGTGAGGCCCTGGAACATCCCATTCTTTAGGCTTGCTTTCTTTTTGGTACTAGACAAAATGTATAAAAGAGGTGGCCCAGGGTGATTATTAGCACACACCTTTAATCCCAGCTGAAGCAGGAGGATCATAAGTTCAAGGTCATGCTAAGATACATATCAAGATCTTGTCTCAAAAGAAAAAAAAAAAGCCCTGAAACAACAAAAACTTTATTTTTGAGACAAAGTCTCATGTATTCCAAGATGGCCTCAAACTTACCATGTAGCCAAGGATGACCTTGAACTTACGATCTTCCTAACTCCACCTTCCCAGTGTTGGGATTACAGCCTGTGGCTGGTTAATGTGGTGCCAAGGACGGAACACAGGGTTTGATGCATGCTAAGCCAGCCCTCTACCAACTGAGCTACATCAGCAGCCCTAAAACTTTTAAAAGCCAAAAAGAAGTAGAAGAAGCCAGTCTGCTAAGGGCGAGGAGAGTCAGGAGCCCTGTAGCCCGCCAAGGCCCAGGAACCCACTGATCCCAGGCTAGGCATCTTTTAACTTTCCCAGACCGCCCTTGTCCCTGCCTTGCACATCTCGTAGATGTCTGGCAGGGCAAAGGAAAGGAACATTTCTGCCAAGCAATAGCCCCGACAGGGTCCCTGATGGAAGCCGGGGCACACAGGAAGTCTGGAGACCCTCTGGCCCCTAACAGTGCCTTACCCGCCCTCTCCCTCACACGTTCCCTGATGGCTGTAGCTTAACCCGCCCAGCATGGCTGTCCTGGCTTCAGCCTGGTCACCTTCCCCCAGGACTGTATCTTCTGCATCTCAAGGTTTACTGAAAGTAGAATGCTTCTGGGCACAGGCTCAACTTTACCCCACCACTGGAGCTGGGGCAGCTCATGGGCCCATCCGGTGACAGAGCGTGCCCACCCTCTCAGCAGGCTCCTCGTCTGCACATAGGGAGCGTGACTCAGTGGGCTTCTGCAGGTGAGTTGACGTGAGCCCCGCATGCCCTATGTACGGTGCAGCATGTAGAAAGAATGCCCCAGCCCCGAACAGCTTCTGGTGTCTTTGTAAACTTTTGAGGTAGCTTTCCCGCAATCATACCTGTTACTTCTTTTTTATTAATTGTATTTTTGTTAATATTTTTAATTTAGAGAGACAGACAGAATTGGTGTGCCAGGGCCTCAACCACTGCAATTGAACTCCAGATGCTTGCGCCACCTAGTGGGCATATGTAACCCAGCTCTTGCCTCACCTTGGTGCGTCTGGCTTACGTGGGATCTGGAGAGTTGAACATGGGTCCTTAGGCTTCACAGGCAAGTGCCTTAACTGCAGAGCCATCTCTCCAGCCCATATGCCTATTGCTTCTATAACCTAAAAACATCACAGACATAATGCTAAGTGTCCATTATATTTTTTATCCAAGAGGGAAAGCTTAAGCTACTGATGATGATCACACTGGTTTTGGAGGTGGATCCCTGAATAACCCGTAGCCTTGCCACACGCATAGTTACTCCTGTGTCCCCGTTCCTATTCACAAGTGACCTGCAGGCGTCTTTGGTCCTATCTAGCCCACCTTCTGGGAGCCCAGGAGGAGGATCTCTGGCAGAGGACCCGGCCCCTCACTGAAGCCCTATAGGCTGGTGACTGCTAGGCAGCTGGAAGGACTAGAGGAAGGGAGGCCACTCCACTGGGCAGCACTGTCACCTTGGTGAGCAGCAAGACAAGAGCCATTAGCTCCAGAAGGGTCAGGGCACCTAGGAGACAGCTAGTACCTGTCCCTTGGGGAGTAGGGTCCTCCCACTTTACAAAGGCGGTAACTGAGGCTGAGACTACATGACTCCCCGGAGGCGGAACTGGACCTCAACCCCCAAAATCCTTCCATCTGAGGAAGAGGACACCTGTGCGCTGATTCTGCTGGAGTCACAGCCTCTAGGGACACCACAGGTCAGCAGCACAGGATTCCAGGTAAGGATGCCTGTAGCCTCTTGTAAGACGCTAGGAAGGGTCTGGGATATGGGGCCAGACCTTGATGGTGCCTGCATTCCACCCATACTGCAAGCCCCTCCTTTGTTTGCACCTGTTTATCTGTAAAGTGGGGAGAGTGACAAGGACACAGAGCCTACTCTATGTAGCTCAGAGGGTGGCACGTTCTCTGCCCAGACCAAACAGGGTCTGTAGCCTGCTTCTAGGCAGGAAGGAGGAGACTCAGCTGACCTTGCCCGAGGAGACTGGTCTCCGTGCAGAGGGCGTGCCTGCCTGTGCACTCTGGCTGAGGATAGCAGGCAGGGCAGCTGCTAAGCAGAAAAAGAAAAAGAAAGGACGCTAACCTCGGGACATACCCACCAATATGCCCCAGGCACGGGCCACCACGCTGGCCTCCAGCTACCACACGTCCTCTGTTCTCCTAAGGAGCCGCTGTGGGGGCTCCACTGGGAGCAAGTATTCTGCATAGCTTGCTGATAGACCAATGGCTCTTCCTGGAAGGCCAGTGACACTGGCCAGGCTGGTGGCCTGTCCTCTGAGAAGACACTCAGCTACTGTTTCCTCCTGGGACGGAGGTCAGGCTGCCCAGCACGGCCCCACTAGCTCCCTGCTCCCAGGGGATCCTCAGTGCCTGGGGACTCGGGTTTCAGGGTCTAGTGCTTTAGGACCGTGTGTTATTGTTTAGCAGAAATCCTATCACAGGGAACCCCTGGCTTCTTATTTATGAGAAGTTGTCTCCTGAGATTTATCATTAGCCTCTGAATTGATTTGGAGAGAAAGAGGAATATCAAGTTATCCATTCGGCTGATTGATTTTGAAACCCGACACTTGGGGTAGGAGGGAATGCGGAGCTCACCATCCCTGGCCCCTAGTGGGACGCTAGGGTTGGAGATGGGTGAGATGTCACCATGAGTGATATAAGTTGAACGCTTGATCCCCAAGGTGGTGGTATGGGGACCTTTAAGATGTGGGTCTCAGTAGCAGGTTCTTAAGTCAGTTGAGGGATTGTGGGACCCCACTCTCTGCCTTCCTGACTCAGTGTGACCTCAGTTCCTCACTTGTGCATCTGCTCCTGCCTAGATGCCACGAGACATGGAACTGAAAATTCCTCTCTCCTTTCCCCTCCCTCCCTTTTTTTTTTTTTTTTTTTTTTTTTTTGCTATTTTGAGGTAGGGTTTCACTCTAGCCCAGGCTGACCTACAACTCAGGCTGGCATTGAACTCTTGATAATCCTCCTACCTCTGCTTCCCGAGTGCTGTGACTAAAGGTGTGTGCCACCACATCTGGCTCCTCCCCTCAATCTTTGTATAGTTGATGTCTTGGTTTTGAGGCAGGGTCTTGTTATGTACAACAGGATGACCTGAAACTTGACAATCCTGTCTCTACTTCCCAAATGATAGAATTCATGTGCCACCATGCCCAGCCAGCCCCTTATATTTTGTTGCAGTAACAAAAAATGAGCTAATGAGTAAGGCAGTGCCAATGTTTGCCCTGGTCCGTCTTCTCCAGGTGCCTCAGTATCCTCATCTGTGAAAGGGGTCAGAGAAGGTAAAGGGTTTCAGAGTTCCCTCTGTCCATGACTCTAGTCCTGTGCACACCCAGGGCAGAATAGAGCCACCGTAGGCATGGGACAGTGCCCAAGGGTCTGCTCGGGGCTTGCACTCTGGCTGGCCCCACAACCACTCTGGAGGTCCCTTCCCAACAAAGCCCAAGTCAAAGGCAGCTGTTCAAGGCCAAGTTTATTGGGCCGTTGCTTTCTCCTATATACTCAGCAAACACATTCAGGTCGGTCCATCCTGGCTCTGAAGTACCTTCTGTGCATGCAGCCTTGTCCGCAGGGCTGGCATTTCTGCTTTGTAGAAGGGCACTCTTTAGGTGCCCCGAGAGCTGCGCCAACCTTTGTCTGGGTGACTTGTGGGAAAAGGCTGCCACTGTTTGGGGGGATGGGAGGGTTGTAGGTGGGAAGGGGCGGCAGGGCAGTCCTAAGAGGGTAGCTTGGCTCCCGAATGCCCTGGGTGTGCAAGGCAGGTTCCTGGGTTACAGAGTACAGTGAAGAACTGGGTAACATGCCTCTTGTCCAGTGAGACAGTGCCAATGAAAGAACAAATGCCAACAGTGAGAGGGGGACTCTGGGACTCAGATATCGCAGAGGACCTTCCAGATTGTATCCCATGGGCTTTATTCTTTGAAGGCCAGACAGGTCTGTCCCACTCCCTTGGACTTCACCATGGGGAGCCATGACCTGGACCATGCAGGGGAACAAACCTCTTCCTACAGGCTGGGGAGGAGGGAGGGAGGAGGAAAGGGGCTGGGTTGGCAGAGGGAAGTCATGGGAAAGGGATAGCTGAGTGGCCCAGGGGCAGGGCAGCCTAGAAGTTCCCTCACCTGCCCAAGCCAGCAGAGGGCAGGACTACCAGGGCCCTGGGGTGATGATGGGAGGAGGCTGGGGTCCTTCCTGAAGGCCTGTCACTTGTCCAGGTGCCGTAGCAGCAGGTCCACAGCCTCGGCGAGGTTGTCCACATACCCATCAGCCTTCACTTCTGGATGGTGCTCATCGCTGGGTCTGAAGAACAGGCCATGGGTTAGTCTCTAGTAGTATTTGGGACTGCGTTGTGTTTATTTCTGACATTGGTGTTACTACGTCAAAATCAGAGCTTAGGTGACATTATAAAGAAAATAAAGCCGAGTGAGGGGCACACGTCTTTCACTCCCAGCACTCAGAAGGCTGAGTAAGTAGGAGGTCCCTGTGAGTTTGAGGCCAACCTGAGGCTAATTCCACGTCACCCTGGGCTAAAGCAAGACAGTATCTCAAAAAACCAAAAAAAAAAAAAAAAAAAAAAAAGAAAGAAAAAAGAAAAAAAGAGAAAGAAAGTAAGAAAATAAGTTTCAGGCTATAGAGATGGCTCAGCTTGCAAAGCCTGCTAGCCCAGGTTCAATTCCCCACTACCTACGTAAAGCAAGATGCACAATGTGGCAGATACATCTGGAGTTTGTTTTCAGCAGCAAGAGGCCCTGGTATGCCTTTTCTCATTCTGTCTCTCTCAGCAAATAAATAAAATATTTGAGAGATGGCTTAGCGGTTAAGTGCTTGCCTGTGAAGCCTAGAGACCCCGGTTCGAGTCTTGATTCCCCAGGACCCACGTTAGCCAGATGCACAAGGTGGCGCAGGCATCTGGAGTTCGTTTGCAGTGGCTGGAGGCCCTGACACGCCCATTCTCTCTCTCTCTCTCTGCTTCTTTTTCTGTCTGTCGCTCTCAAATAAATAAATAAGAATAAACAAAAAAATAAGAAAATAAATCTTTAAAAAAGTTCTTGAAAGGATCCTCTATGCTGAAGAGCATAGCACACACATAAGGAAACTGGAAAAAAAAAACATACTCAAATACTAGTCAATACAAGAGAGCAAAGGTAAAACCAGAAGAACTATAAAACAAGAAAAATGATAAAAACAAACACATACTTTCAATAATAACTCTTATTATCAACTGCCTCAATGCCCCAACCAAAAGATAGGCTTACAGACTGGGTTAAACAGCAGAATCCTTCAATTTGTTGCCTCCAAGAAACTCACCTTTCTACAAAGGATGGACACTATCTTAGGGTGAAAGGTTGGAAAATGGTGTTTCAAGCACATGGGCCTAGAAAACAAGCAGGGATTGCTATACTAATATTTGACAAGGTAGACTTCAGTCCAACATTAGTTAGGAAAGATAAGGAAGGTCACTTTATATTGATTAAAGGCACACTCCAACAGGAGGACATTATAATCCTAAACATACATGCACCTAACATGGGGGCTCCCAATTTCATCAAACAAATGCTATTACAACTAAGGTCACAGGTAACACCAAACACAGTTGTAGTGGGTAACTTCAATACCCCACTCTCATCAGTTGAAAGGTCATCCTGGCAAAAAATAAACAGAGAGGCATCTGGATTAAATGAGGTCATTAGAACAAATGGACCTAACATATATATACAGGACATTTCATCCAAATGCTACAGAATACACATTCTTTTCAATAGCACATGGAACATTCTCTAAAATAGACCATATATTAGGACACAAAGCAAATCTTAACAAATACAGGAAAAATTGAAATAATTCCTTGCATTCTATCTGACCACAATGGAATCAAACTACAAATCAATAGCAAGAAAAGCTATAGAGCATACACGAAATCATAGAAACTAAACAATACACTACTAAATGATGAATGGGTCAATGAAGAAATCAATAAGGAAATCAAAGAATTCATAGAGTCAAATGACAATGAGAAAACAACATACCAAAGCCTTTGGGACACAATGAAGGTAGTTCTAAGAGAGAAATTTATAGCTTTAAGTGCCTATATTAAGAAATTAGAAAGGTCTCAAGTAAACAACTTAATGCTTCACCTTAAGGCCTTGGGAAAAGAAGAATAAGGCAAACCAATAATCAATAGATGAGAAGAAATAATAAAGATTAGGGCAGAAATTAATAAAGTAGAAACCAAAAATCAATCCAAAGAATCAATGAAACAAAGAGTTGGTTCTTTGAAAGGATAAACAAGATTGATAAACCCTTAGTTAATCTGACCAAAAGAAAGAGAGAAGAGGCACAAATTAATAAAATTAGAGATGAAAAAGGTACCATAACAACAGATACCAGAGAAATTTAAAAAATCATAGGGACATACTATAAGAACATATACTCCACTAAGTTTGATTTTTTTTTTTTCCGGTTTTTCAAGGTAGGGTCTCACTCTGGTCCAGGCTGACCTGGAATGAACTATGTAGTCTCAGGGTGGCCTCGAACTCTAGGCGATCCTCCTTCCTCTGCCTCCCAAGTGCTGGGATTAAAGGTGTGCGCCACCATGCCTGGCTACTCTACTAAGTTTGAAAATCTAAAGGAAATGGATGATTTCCTTGATTTATATGACCTACCAAAATTAAATCAAGATGAGATTAACCACTTAAATAGACCTATAACAAGTATGGAGATCCAAGCGGTTATCAAAAATCTCCCAACTAAAAAAAGTCCAGGCCCAGATGGATTCACTGGTGAATTTTACCAGACCTTCAGGGAAGAACTAACACCATTGCTTCTTAAACTTTTCCATAAAATAGGAAAGGAAGGAATCCTACCAAACTCCTTATACAAAGCCAGCATCATCCTGATACCAAAAACCAGATGAAGATAGGACAAATAAAGAAAATTACAGACCAATCTCCCTCATGAACATAGATGCAAAAATTCTCAACAAAATATTGGCAAACAGAATACAAGAATATATCAGAACGATCATTCACCCTGACCAAGTAGACTTTATCCCAGAAATGCAGGGAGGGTTCAACATATGCAAATCGATAAATTATATTCATATATTACACACTATATAAATGGACTGAAGGACAAAAATCACATAATCATCTCATTAGCTGCAGAAAAAGCATTTGACAAAATCCAACTTCCCTTCATGATAAAAGTCCTACAGAGACTGGGAATAGAAGGAACGTATCTCAACATAATAAAGGCCACTTATGACAAACCTACAGCCAACCTAATACTAAATGGAGAAAAACTGGAAGCTTTTCCACTAAATTCAGGAACAAGACAAGAGTGTCCACTGTCCCCACTTTTACTGGAAGTCTTAGTCATAGCAATAAGTCAAGAGACACACATAAAAGGGATACAAATTGGAAAGGAAGAGAACAAGTTATTATTATTTGCAGATGACATGATTCTATACATAGAGGACCCTAAAGACTACCAGCAAACTGTTAGAGCTGATTAACACCTACAGCCATGTAGCAGGATACAAAATAAGCACATAGAAATCAGTAGCCTTCCTATATGCTAATAACAAACACACAGAGGATGAAATCAGAGAATCACTCACATTCACAATTGCATAAAAATAAATAAATAAATAAAGGAATAAACCTAACCAAGGAAGTGAAGGATCTCTACAATGAAAACTTTAAAACACTCGAGAGAGAAATTGGAGAAGACACTATAAAATGGAAAAACAACCCTCGTTCTTAGTTCAAAGAATCAATATTGTGGAAATGACAATTTTACCAAAAGTAATCCACACATTTAATGTAGCCCCCATCAAAATTCCAATGGCATTCTTCACACATATAGAAAAAACAATCCAAAAATTCATTTGGAAACACACACACACAAAAACCTTGAATATCTAAAACAATTTTGAGCAACAAAAATAAGTCTGGTGGTATCACCATACCTGATTTTCACCTATACTACAGAGCCATAGTAACAAAAACAGCATGGTACTGGCACAAAAACATACATGTAGATCAATGGAACAGAATAGAGGGCCCAGATATAAGTCCGAGTAGCTATAACCACCTGATCTTCAACAAAAATGCCAAAAATACTCATTGGAGTTTGGAGAAAAGGCAGCCTCTTCAGCAAATGGTGCTGGGAAAACTGGATATGTATCTGTAGAAGGATGAAAATAGATCCTTATCTCTTTCCATGCATAAGAATTAAGTCTAAATGGATCAAAGATCTTAATTCTGAATATAACCCCAATTGCTCAGGAAATAAAACCGCAGATCAACCACTGGGACTTCATGAAATTACAAAGCTTTTGTACTGCAAAAGACACTGTTTAGAGCAAAGAGGCAACCTACAGAATGGGAGAAAATCTTTGCCAGCTATACATCTGATAGAGAATTAACATATAGGATATACAAAGAACTCAAAAAGTTAAATAATAAGAAATCAAACAAGTCAATTAAAAAATGGGCTATGGCCGGGTGTGGTGGCGCACGCCTTTAATCCCAGCACTCGGGAGGCAGAGGTAGGAGGATCGCCGTGAGTTCGAGGCCACCCTGAGACTACATAGTGAGTTCCAGGTCAGCCTGGGCCAGAGTGAGACCCTACCTCAAAAAGCAAAAAAAAAAAAAAAAAAAAACAAACAAAACAAAACAAAACAAAAAACACAAAAAAACAAAAAATGGGCTATGGAGCTAAATAGAGAGTTCTCAAAAGAAGAAATATGGATGGCGTATAAGCATCTAAAAAAATGGCCTGAATATCCATGACCTCACAGTGCCTGACACTACCTACATAAGACCATCATAATAGGAGGAAAAGATCATGGCATCAAAATAAAAGAGAGACTGAGAGGGGGAGGGGATATGATGGAGAGTGGAGTTTCAAAGGGGAAAGTAGGGGGAGGGAGGGAATTACCATGGGATCCTGTTTACAATTATGGAAGTTGTCAATAAAAGTAATAATAATACGGCTGGAGAAATGGCTTAGCAGTTAAAGCATTTGCCTGTGAAACCAAAGGACCCAGGTTTGATTCCCCAGGACCCACGTAAGCCAGATGCGCAAGGGGCACACGCATCTGGAGTTTGTTTGCAGTGGCTGGAGGCCCTAGCATGCCCATTCTCTCTCTCTTACTCTGTCTCTCTCTCTCTCTCTCTGATTGCAAATAAATAAATAAAATTTAAAATAATAATAATAAACCCAAGAATAAATTTTAAAAAAGAATAAATAAATCTTTAAAAAGGGGGGGCCTGGAGAGATGGCTTAGTGGTTAAGGCGCATGCCTGCAAAGCCTAAGCACCCAGGCTCGATTCTCAAGGTCCCATGTGAGCCAGATGCACATGGTGGCGCATGCGTCTGTAGTTCGTTTGCAGTGGTTAGAGGCCCTAGTGTGCCCATTCTCATTCTCTCTCTGTCTCTAATAAATAAGTAAATAAAAATCTTAAAAAAAAAAAAAAAGGCCAGGCATGGTAGTTCATGCCTTTAATCCCATCACTCGGGATGCAGAGGTCGGAGGATCACTGTGAGTTCAAGACCACCCTGAGACTACATAGTGAATTCCAGGTCGGCCTGGACTAGAGTGAGACCCTACCTCGGAAAAACAGATCAACAAAAAAAGTGTTTTAGTTCATTTTGGAGGCTGGAAGTCAGGCCATTGCTTCGTAAGCCTTGCCTCTAGAGAGCCTCCCAACAATGACATCACAGTGGGAATGTGTGGTGCAAGAGAGGGAGTCAGAGGTTAGGCTCAGGCCTCAAGAACAACTCACTACAGTGGTTTCTTCTTCGGGTCCAGAAATCTGCCTCTGACCCTCCTGACAGCTGGAACACAGTGACTACCCATCCTAGGCTCCACTCTTGAAGGTCCCTCCACCTCCCACATCACCATACTGGGGACCAGCCCTTGGGAGACCAACCATATCCCAACCTTAGCCATCAGTGCCTCCACGCTGGCCTCCTGAAGCCACTCCCAGGGGCTACAGCAAAGCTACTTTCCAGCATGCCTGGCCTCCTTAGCCTGAGGAAACCCACGTCATCTGCCCAGTAAGGTAGCCGGACTGGTGGCAACTGCCATCTGTTCCTCTGCAGCCCCACCCAGGCACACACGCCCTCATCCTTCCCAGACCTGCCTCTTGCTGGGAGCCCACATGGCCCTGTGGCCAAGCGCCCGCTGGTTTCAGCTCCGTCTATGACTCCAAGGAATCGTCACCTGGGGACGGCACCTCCCTCAGCCCTTGGCGTAGTCACCCGCACACCTGGCCTGGCCTAGTGCGAGTGGGACGACCTGGGACATGTGCGTTGTAAGGACGACTGGGGTGTGGACATCAGACTCTTGCCTGCACCAACACCCACAGATGCCACATGCCATCCTGTCCTCCTACCTCACAGAGGTGACACCTGAATCCAGGCAGGGCCCCTCTCTGGCTGAGATTCTGGGGACCGGAACCCCTCTCCACACCTTCACCCATTCACCAGCCACGTCAGAGGCCTGGATGAAAGCTGGGCTGGTTGTGGAAGCCATGGCACCCTGCCCGGGACTTCCCAGATGAGGGGCTGCAGGCTGAGTCCTGAATTCAGAAGTTCAGGGTTCCAGGAGATCACGTGGATCAGCGGAGGGGGCCATGTCACAGGAGGTGCCAGGTGGGCTCATCCTGATAGTCCTTTGAGGTGGTGAGACATTCCAGGAGTATGGGCAGTCCTGGCAGGGCCTCACACACAGAGGTCACTGGAGCGAGGCAGGACTGGGCCGGCCGGCCACCGGCCACTGCAGACCTCCTGTGGCTAAGGTTCTGTGACCGCCCCAGCTCCCGCCACTCTCTTCTGTAGCCAGATATACTCTCCTAAATGCTGCCCCCGTTCTGTGGCCCCTACTGCCCCCACCACAGCTCAGCAGAGCAGACGCGTTCGTTCTGCCGGGCCCTCCACACCACAGCCACTGGCTTCAGACAGTCCAGGCTGTGCTCCAGGCCCTGCTCTGGAATGCTTTTTTTACTTGTGAGACAGTGTCTGTAGCCCAGGCTGAGTCTCAAACTCATAGCGATTCTCCTGCCTCAGCCTCTTGAGTGCTGGGCTCACAGGCCTGAGCCATCATGCCCGACAACGGAATGCTCTCGAAACCTGTTCCGTGGTGAATGTCTCTATACCCTTCAAGACCCCACTTAGCTGCTCCGTCCATGGAGTGAGGTGCTCTTTGAGCACGCAGAATTTGTCTCCTGCCTCATTGTGGTTGGACGCCGGCCACCCTGCTGCCCCCCTGCCAGGGCCTGTCCTGGTTGTGCCTCCTGGAGGGAGAGACCGTGTCCTCTGCCCTCCATATCCTCCATGCAGGCCTGGCTCAGAGCAGCACCCAGGAAGTGTCACTCCATGAGTGAACAAAAGTGCTTGGGAGGAGGGCGCTGCTTGTCATTAGCCATTCCTCCCCCTCGTGTCCCCAGTGTGGGGAATGACCCAAGTAAGGGGCAAGAAACAAGGCTGTGCACACAGCCTACTGGGAGGTCTTCGCAGGGGCCCAGATGCCCTGGCCAGGGCGCCCAGCAAGGCCACCTCTGCCTCCTCCATGTCCAGGGCACAGGCAGCCAGCATCTCCTGGGGACCCAAAGAGGACCTCTTCAGGGTCAGCACTGCCCCGGGCTTCCCCCTGTCTCTTCCCACCCTTGCCTGCTCCCTGAGGGCAGGGCAGAATGGGGTCCCACAACTAGGGAGGACATGTGTCCTTGTCCTCTGATTTGGCTGGGCTGGCTGTCCCCCAGAGGCTAAGGCTAGGGCACAGTGCATTCAGTGAACTGGGAACTGGCATGGGATGGTGACGCCAACTCGAGGCTGTGCTGACGGAGCTGGAGGAGGAGGACAAGGGCATCACTTCATGAGACCAGAGGTGACAGCGCTGTGGAAAGGGCATCTCTGCATCCGAGCCGGGGGAGTCTGAGACCCCCAGGGCCTGGTGCCAGCACGTGGCTTTCCCAAATGGTAGAATGGTGTGGCAGGAAGAATTCTTCCTGCCCACAACTTCAAGTTACTGTAAAGACACGTGGGGACACCCTGGCACTGGGCAAGAACCTACAGGACGTCCTGTTGGCCCAGAGCATAGGTTACCGACACAGCTTCGTGGGACTGGAAGGAGGCCAGGATGTCACATGACCAGTCAGAGCCACCCTATGGTCTGGCTTGGCTTGGGCTGAGAGTCCATGACCTCCCAGTACCGAGGCTGGGTGGGTGGCATCAGACATAGTTCTTGGACAAAGGCTCCTATTTCTCCATCCCCAGGGCCAATAAGAGGCCAGGGGTGGGAGAAGGGTGTGTCCAGTCTTGAGTGCCCCCACTCTTTTTACTTGTTTATTTATTTGTGAGAAAGGTAGAAAGAGAGGGAGAGAATAGGCATGCCAAGGCCTCCAGCCATTGCAAACGAACTCCAGATGCATGTGGCACCATGTGCATCTGGTTTATGTGGGTCCTGGGGAATTGCGCCTGGGTCCTTTGGCTTTGTAGGCAAGTGCCTTAACCACTAAGCAATCTCTCCAGCTGCCCCCACTCTTGGCCTCTAGGAAGAGACCATGTCCTGCTGCTTGTGAGGACACCTTGGAGGGAGCCCCTCTGCTTGGAGCCCATGTCCTAGCTCAGCCAAGGCAGAGGTCCAATGCACTCCGAGCCTGGTGGCCAAGAGGCACACTGAGGGACCTGGTTCTGCCACAACGGGTCACATGGAAACAGCAGTCAGTGTGCACTAGAGCTGGGTCTACGTGGTACCTGAGCCAGGGTCCAGCCTTGGCTACCTGTCCTTTCTCCAAGACCTCTTCACCCTAGGTTTGTGTCCCCAGCCTTGCCCTGGCATTGACAGAAGCTGAGGCCACGAGGAGGGAAGAGGGAGTCTGCTTAGGAGTCCGTATTGACTGACAGGGGCCTGCAGGCCACCTGTCAAGGACTGGGGCCATGCCCCACCCACAATTCAAAGTCCTCTTGAGGCCACCACTAAGGTTCCAGGCTCCTTAGCCAGCAAAGGAAATGGGGTGCCATTAATATTTTATTTATTTATTTGTTTGAGAGAGAAGAAAGAGAGAGAGAGAAAGAAAAAGAGAAGAAAAGAAAAGAAAGAAGGAAGGAAGATGCCAGCAGGGCCTCTAGTGACTGCAAACAAACTCCAGAAGCATGTGCCACCTTGTGCATTTGGCTTATGTGGGTCCTGGGGACTCGAACCTGGGTCGTTAGGCTTCACAAGCAAGCACCTTAACCGCTAAGCCATCTCCCCTGCCCTATTTATGCATTCATTAAGACAGGGTCTCTTGTAACCCAGCTGACTGCAAACTCCTGATCCTCCTGCTTCCACCTTCTGGGACTAGTCACGTGTGTCCCGCCACGCCCATTTGTGCGGGGCTAGGGATGGCGCCTAGAGCTTCGCTTATGCCAAACACTCTCTACCAACTAAACTACATCGCCAGCCCGGGGATACGCTTCTGTGGCTGGGCCCTTCCGGGGCAGGTGACCCTGAAGTTCCCTTTCCTGGCAGCCTATATAAGGCAAGAGCAGTAACTGGGGTCAGTCCCAGCGTCCTGCATTTGGATCCTCTGTAAAGAGGTGAGGGAAGACCTCTTCGGTCGACCGCCCCCGAACTGCAGTGCACCTGAGAAAGCACCTGGTGGCCCTGTCCAACCCCCACACCTGCCCTGCCCCCTACATCGCCGGGAAGGGCACAGGAGGGAGGAGCAGAGGGTATCACAGGTACCTGGCTCAGGGGGACCCCCAGCCAGCACTGTGCACAAGGGTGAGGGGCCCAGATCCCTCAACCCTGTCCCTCCCTGCTCACCACCCCCCCCAGGGCTTCAGCCTTGCTGGTGCTGAAGGCTCGTCAACACTTCAGCGGAGTTGAGCGGGGTGGGGTCGTGGGCCCGTAACTGAGACCCACCCTGTCTGCATGTGGGCTGCATGTACTGGGGCTGAGCGTGCAGCCCAGAGGCAGGAGGAGCGGCACCTCATCTGTCTGCGGGCTCTGGCCCCACGGCTTCCTGAGATCTGGTATTCCGAAGCCCATCTGCAGCATCGCAAAGCTGCGGCGGGCCGAGCTGGGCTAACTGGACTCTCAGTCCCCAGGGCCCCGAGCTCGTCCTCAGCTGGTCTCCCCCAGCAGGAGGAGGTGAATGCCAGGCCAATCTCTGAGGCTGAGCCCTGGTGGGTAAACTGAGGAAGGGTAAGGCATTGACAGAAGCCACCCACATTCGCAGGAGCCGCAGACTCAGGACGTGAGCTGCTGTCCCCACCTACCAGCCAGCAGACGGCCTGGACTGCAGGAGAAGCTTGGTGCAGACGTATGTGAGCCACACGCTGTGTCACCAGGTTATGGTGAGTACAGTGATCAGCCTCTCCCTGTGTGGGCACAAGCCTTGGGGATATCTCTATGAGCTCTGCCAGCGCTCTGTGCAGTGGCACCATGGCCTGTGTCAGAGCCCAGAGGGGAGGGACAGTGCCCAGACCCAGCAGTAACAGCAGAGCAATTTGCCTCAGTGGACACAGGCCTGAGCTGCTGGCTGCTGGCTCAGTGACCTCTGGTCGGACCGTTAGGCCTGTGGCAGAGGCACCTGACCCCTATTCCCTCCCCACCACCCCAAGACCAAAACCAGACAGAAGTGTTTGCAGCTCCAAGCATGAGGTGAAGAGAGACCACGGTGCTCATGGGAACCAACAAGATGAGAGGCTGGGGCTCTGGCAGGGCTGCCAACAAGCCTAGGATCGCCAGGCCTGAGCAGAGTGACATGCCAGCAAGTAGCTGGCAGTGGAGGCTGGGCAGGGCATGAATTCCCTGGCATGGCCCAGAAGGGGAGGCATTTTGCAGGCAACACTGATACCTCTGCTGGAACTGTCTGGGTCCTCCCTGTGGCCTACAACTTGGTTCAGCTGGTGACATCTGTCAACAAGAATCAGCCCCTTGGTGGCAGCTGCTTCCTGTGAGGTCAGCACACCTTATGGACAGCTGCTCAGCCGGGTGAGGAAGAGAGAGGGACGGTACAGGTGCCTTGGGTCTCCAGAAGCCCTTGACCCTGGTTGGAGTTGGGACAGGTGCCCCTGGCAGCAGATGCTCAGGCCCTACAAGGATGCCTGTGTTGACTATGTCAGAGGACTCCCCTGAGACAGGAGGGGCAGCCACTGATTCTGCTTGGGTCCCCAAGCTGCCCTCAGAGCCACTTCCCCAAACTGACGGGGGTGTCCTGTTCAGTCATTCGTAAAAGTGACAGTCCCTGGAGTCCCTCCTCCCTATGTCCCCGAGAGCCTAGCAGGAGGACTGAGATCTGGCAGTTCCTGTTTTCACAACAGTTAGGGAGGGAGACATCACCACCCCATCTCACAGCCGACAAACCAAGACTCAGAGAAGGAGAGTAGCCTGCACACACTGCCAGCCTCCCGACCCGGGCTCAGAAGCACAGCAAACCTGCTCTGGACCCCAGAGGGCAGCAGGGCTGGTCTGGCAGGTGTCGGGCAGAGACCTAAAGGCTGGCTTTGGCAGAGATATGGAGCTGCAGGGAGCTGGCAGCTGGCCTCTGACAGCTGTTATAATGTTTTGATAAAAACATGGTGAGCACCTGGTGTGTGTTTGGATTAAAACATGCCAGCCCTCTCCCTTGCAATTGCCTCCAACAGCCGGATCCCCCGGATGCTCGCCCGAGTGCTCTGCATAGGGCCCCGCCTAGGGCACAGGGCAGGGCACCCATATCAGACTAGAACAGCCATTCCACCCTCTCCTTCTTAAGCCAGCCATTAAGGTTTGTGTGTGTGTGTGTGTGTGCACGCGCACATGCACATGTGCATGTGTGTGGCTGCATGTGGGAGCCAGAGATTGATAGCGGGTATCTTACTTGATTGCTGTCTTCCTTATTCTGAGACAGGGTCACTCACTGAGCCCAGAGGTCACTACTGGTCACTTGCTGGTCTAGCCAGCAAGCCACAGGGAGTCCCTGTCTCTGCTTCCCCAGCACCAGATTACAGGCACGAGCCACCATACCTAGTGTTTTACGTGTGCGCACTGAGGATCTTAGTTCACATCGTCATGCTTAGGTGTCGAGTGCTCTACTGGCTGGGCCCTCTCTTTGCTGCCACTGTCAGACTGGGGGGCTAAGCCAGGCATCCTGTAAAAAGGTGGCCGGGAAGTTACCCAAGGCAACTGAAAATGACTTGTCCAGAGCTTCAGGTGACGGAGTGGAACTTGCACTCAGAACCTTTGCCTTGGTCTCTCTGTACCCAAAGTGAGGGCCCAGGCACTGCACCCCATGCCAGCCAGCAGGCTGCTCCCTAGCGCCCCCAACCCGTGCACATGTGACCAGGGACATGTGGGACATCTGGTGGAAGCCCCCTCTCTGTCAAAGCCACCTCACTGAGAAGCATGAAACAGAGGGCTTGAAGGGGCAAGCCCTTGAGGGAGATGCTGGCTTCCATAGCCACCACTGGACGCAGACTGGGAGCACAGGGGGACACCACCACACACCCGTGTGGGGGGCCAGAGCGGAAGCTGCTAAGGACGTTCACAAAAAACGCTCGGCCATGTACGCCACGGGCCAGCCTGCCAGCCCACGGGGCCCTGCACTGCCATTCCTGGCACATCCATGACCAAGAGGAGGAGGTTCAATGACGTTCATGGGGACATGACCAAATGCCCACCAATAGGAGAACACACACCAACGGTGTTCTGGCCTTAGATGAAGCGCCCCCGGGCAAAGTTAGAGCAGACTCCAGCAAGGTGAACCCTTCAGTCACTCATTGTGCTATATCCAAGTTATTGTTGATGACAGAGTCCTTCTCACTCTAGCCCAGTCTGACCTGGAATTCACTATGTCGTCTCAGGGTGGCCTCGAACTCACTGTGATCCTCCTACCTCTGCCTCCCGAGTGATGGGATTAAAGGTGTGCCCCTGTGCATCTGGCTAACGTGGGTCCTAGGGAATTGAGCCTCGAACCGGGGTCCTTAGGCTTCACAGGCAAGCACTTAACTGCAAAGGCATCTCTCCAGCCCCCCCCCTTCCTTCCTTTTGAGGCATGGTCTCACCCTGTAGCCTAAGCTACCCTTGAACTCAAGGTGATTCTCCTGCCTCAGCCTCCAGAGCTCTGATGTTTTCCTGTTAGTTTACTCAGGGAACTCAGTGATATTTATACGAGAATACATCCAGAGGCACAAAGTTCATCCAGAGCCACAGCAAGGATGAAAATACGTGGCCTGGAGCCCTGGGAATGGGTGAAAAACGGTAGCTTTCCCGGGCCTGCTAGCACACGCCTATAATCCCTCCCTCTATGGGAGGCCAAGACTGGAGGACTGTGACTCCTAGGCCAGCCTGGGCTACACAGAAAAACCCTGTCTAAAAAAAAAAAAGAAGAAGAAGATGAAGAAAGGAAGGAATGGAGAAGGGAAAGAGGGAAGGAAGAGAATAGAGGGAGAGAACTGTAGCTTTGAGTTCCCTAGCAGCCAAGGCAAAGAAGTAAGTCTATAGGTTACACAGAAAGGATGGCTGTGTAGGAAGGACAAACTGCCTGGGGGCACGGCCTGGGGCGTGAGGGATGTACATGCCCTTAGGTGGCAGCAGGGGCTGTGAAGGAGCTCAGAACCCACTCCTGCCAAGAGCAGACTCCTGGCCGTGCCCTGTGCTTGCGCACTCTGAGGGACCTCTATAAGACTCCATCCAAGCGGGGCAGTTGGGTCCTGTGTCCAGATGGGCTCAGGCTGCTCCCCTGGCCTCCCAGCACTTGGCACTGCCAGCCACTTGGTTGTTGAGCTGGCATGTTTCTAAACCAGTTTCCACTTGCCCCTGCATCACAGCCTGGCCACCCTGTTCAGAGAAGTGCTCTTCTCCTTGGATCACAAAGTTGGGCTGCACTGACTGGCCTCCATCCCTCTGCCTGTTCCCCTGGCCCCATGTCCACCTCAGGGGCCCCCGCACCGTCAACGATGCAGGCCTGGGCGGGTGGGGCTGTGGGCCTGGTGCTGCTGGCATGGGACTGCCTGGCATATCTCAGGTCAGCTGGTAAAGGTCCTGGGAGCTTGTGATTAAGAAACCCCATTGTGGGATATATTTTTTTAAATATTCTATTATTTTTATTTATTTATTTGAGAGAGAGAAAGACACAGAGAGAGAATGGGCATGCCAGGGCCTCCAACCACTGTAAACGAACTCCAGACGTAGGCGCCACCTTGTGCTTCTGGCTTACAGGGGTTGTGGGGAATCGAACATAGGTCCTTTGGCTTCACAGGCAAGTGCCTTAACCACTAAGCCACCCCTCCAGACCCCATTGTGGGATTTTACTGCTCAGGTCCACCACTGAACAACCAAGGATGCGCACCCATCTGGGATGGGGTGGCCTGGGCCTGCTCACTTCGCTCTCTGGAAGCCTGCTGTGCGCTCTCACAGCCTGCAGGACTGTACTAAGGCCAGTCTATCTCCAGGGTTGGGCTCCCTCCAAGGTCCCATGCTGGCTCATGTCAACACTGAGTGACAGGACGGGGCAGGGATTCTGTGACTTTCCACCCTGCCTGGGAGCAGGAAAGCTCAACTGGTCCTTGGCCCAGAGGTGCCAGGTGACAGCATGTCTGCCAGAGAGAACAAGACACGAATGTTCAGATCCACAGCACAAGCAGTGGTCTTCCTCCCGGGTTGTGGAAATCTTTGCTAAGACAGACTTCAGAAGCTTGATGCACTGAAGGAAGAGTTAGAATTACAGAGATGTTCAGGAACGTGTCGTTTACGACAGGACGGAAGTCTGGGTGCGCGTCCACAGGGGAGTAAGTAGGTCTGGTGTGGTGTATGCGCTTGGTAAAATGGTACACATTTTACCAAGGATCAGGGTGGTCGCAGGAGGTGAACATGCGCAGGACTATGGCTACACAAATGAGGACCCTGCAAGGGACACTTCAGCTCCCTGGAGGCAGGCGTGGCGCTGTGTTGGGAATGCTTCCTGAGTGTGAAACTGAAAAGTCAAGGTTATTCCCTCTCTCCCAGACGTCCTCAACCAGGGGCATGCAGATCCCTTCCTGGTCTGGTGTCTTGACAGCTATGGGACAGCCAAGACCGGCCAGCCTTGGCCCTGGGGCCAAATAGCGAGGCACGGCAGATGCCACATTCTGCAGACCATATCAGTTCACTGCAGACAGGGCCAGCCCAGGTCACCCCGGGACAGGAGATAGGCCCTGCACAGGTAGAGGCCGCCTGGAGAGCCACCGGTTACAGGCAAATGCAGCACGGGCCCCGAATCTACCACTCTCCAGATACAGAAGGAGGGTGTGCCCAACACCCACGGTGGCATCTCACCATGGCCAGCTGGGAGGGGTGCTGTATCACGTGCCTGAGAGAGGCAGGGTGAAGGGGTGGACTCCAGGTCACAGAGTCAGACATGGGTGGGGAGATGGGAGGCGTGGCTCCTAGGGCGACCCCAATGCTGAGAAGAACTGTAGGGAAAGCGGCACAGCCCCCAAACCTGAAAGGTTCTCTAGGGTGCGGCCACTCACATTCCAGGTGATGAGACTGAAGCCGGGGGGGGGGGGAGTGCGGGGGGGCAGGATACATAAGAGGAGGCCAAAGCCAGGCCCCAGGCATCCTCCCACGGGCAGAGGGTCTGGGTACGAAAGGCTTCTTCTGCCCCTCCCCTGGCCTGTCCCTGACTGTACCTACACGAAGCAGGCGAGGCAGTGGCGGTCCTCCGTATAAATGGGGAAACTAAGGCGACACAGAGGGAGTAGATAGGAGGCCAGTACTCACTCCATATTTACTCAACACCTTCCCTGCTGGGCTCCCCAAAAGCTGACTGAGCCACCTCCTTAATCACGGGCCAAATGAGTCACCTTGTAAATCAGCCGAGTGGCCTGCTGAGGGCCCATTCATCCCAAACCGGGGGTACTGGCCCACCCGGGGCAGAGTGCCCCACAGTGAGTCAATTGTGTCCCCATGGGGACCCTGCCCAAGCTGCCCTGGCTCCTGGCCGCTGCTGTACCCTGGATGGCAACCCTGGCTCCTGGGCAGGATCTTGTTTTCTCCAGTTTTCATCCCTGGCCAGGAGGCCAACATGCTCCAAGCAGCGGTTCGCTCAATGCCACTTTGGCCCTCCCCAGCCTGGGGCCTGCCCTGCTGTGCCTGGGAAGCCGTAACCTGGCCCAAACAAAGCCACCCTGGGAACTCCCACTGTCTGCTGCCTGCCATGGGTGGACGATGACAGACGGGGCTCAGTGACTTTCAGGAGGGCACTGGAAAGAGGGGAAACTGAGGGCTACAAGGGGGAATCTAGTAGTTGGTGGCAACGTAGACCTGGCATTCTCAGGCCTAGTTGAGACCACAGTGACTCCCTCCCTCTTGTCTCCACCTCAGATTCCTGTCATGCGCCTTGGCTCTCCTCCTGCTGTTCAGATGGCTAAGAGATGAGCGAGGCGGGGATTCAAGAATCCACAGGGGTGGCTGGGGCTGGGGTGACGAGGGGAACAGGGCGGCCCAGGGTGCTCAGGGGGCTGACTGCTGACAAGTGCTCCTGGATGCTTTTGCCATCCTAGTCCTGTGTTTGTTACCACAGGGGCCTGTGAGGAGAGGCCCAGGTTCTTCGAGTCTTGAACAAAGATCTGGATGAGACACAGGAAACAGTAGTGCGAGTGAAGGTTTATTAAAGGGGAAAAGGAGACTATGGATACGTGTTACACAGTGGGAACAGGCTTGAACGTGCACAGACTCCAGAGCCAGTGTTTTGGGGTTCAGTGTTTTGTTGCATTTTTTTGTTTTTTATTTTAGAGAGAGAATTGGCGAGCCAGAGCCTCACCCACTGCAACAGAACTCCAGACGCTTGCGCCACCTGGTGGGCATGTGCGGCCTTGCACTTGTGTCGCCTTTGTGCATGTGGTGAGTGTGGGATCTGAAGAGTTGAGCCTGGGTCCTTAGGCTTCACAGGGAAGCACCTTAGCTGCTAAGCCAGCTCTCCAGCCTTTTTACTTTTTTTTGTTTATTTTATTTATTTATTTATTTATTTGAGAGCGACAGACAGAGCGAGAAAGAGGCAGAGAGAGAGAGACACAGAGAGAATGGGCGCGCCAGGGCCTCCAGCCACTGCAAACGAACTCCAGACGCATACGCCCCCTTATGCATCTGGCTAACGTGGGTCCTGGGGAGTTGAGCCTCGAACCGGGGTCCTTAGGCTTCACAGGCAAGCGCTTAACCACTAAGCCATCTCTCCAGCCCTCTCCAGCCTTTTTGTTTGCTTGTTTTTTTTTTAATGTTTGCATACGCATGTGTAGATGCGCATGCCCAGCATGCCCGCGTGCAGAGGCTGGAGAACACAGGGCGCTGTCCTCTGACACTCTTCTGCTTTGTTTCTTTGAGACAGTCTTTCACTAAACTTGGAGCTGTTGTTTCTCAGTCACACTGGCTGGCCATGGAACCCCGTCCTTTCTCCTGTCTCTATTCTCCTCAGTACTGAGGTCACAAGTGTGCAGTGGTTTTTTTTTTAATGTGGGTGCTAGGGATTGAACTCAGGTCCTTGTGCTATGTGGCAAGTGCTCTTGTCCACAGAACCACCTCCCCAGCCCCATCTACAGGGGCTTTTTACTACAAAAGTGGTGGAAGGGGTTCTCTGAAGGGGTGGACTTCTCTTTAGCGATCATTAATTTTCCTTCTTTGTTGGCAGGGAGTTGTGCAATCCTTAGGAAGACGGGGGCAGCCCATGTGTTGCATTTCACCTGTCGTTACTGGCACGAAGCACCTGACCAAAAGCAGCTTGTGGCAGAAAAAGGGTTTATTTCGGCTCGTAGACTCGAGGGGAGGCTCCATGGTGGCAGGGGACCATGTGAGACGAGCAGAGAGTGGACATCACCTCCTGGCCAGCATCAGGTGGACAACAGCAACAGGAGCGTGTGCCAAACACTGGCAAGGGGAAACTGGCTATAACACCCATAAACCTGCCCCAACAACACACTGCCTCCAGAAGGATCCAATTCCTGAACCGCTATCAGCTGGGAACCTAGCATTCAGAACACATAAGTTTTTGGGGGACACCTGAATCAAACCACCACATTCTGTCCTTGGCCCCAATAAGCTCATGCTTATAAATGATGTAAAATGCAACACATTCAGTCCAACACCAAAAGTTCCCATAGTTTTTATCAATCCCAACATTGTTCAAACATCCCCATAGTCCAAGGTCTCTTGACTGAGCTATGACATCAAAAACACAAAACAAAACACAAAACAAAACTATGATGACATGGGATAAATATTTACAGTGAAAAAAATGGCACTTGTCATGACAAGGGAAAACTGAACTAACACAAGATTTTAAACAAACAGAGCAAACATCAAATTCCATAACTCTGCATTCAAATTCCACCCCTCTGGATAAGTTTCTTATGACCTGGAGAACAATGTTATCATCCCAGGCCAGCAGCTCTCCTGGGCAGCCCTCTCATAGTCCCGGCACCTCCACTGGGTCTCCACTGCAACCCACTGTTCATCCTCACGGCTCCATCGGGTCTCCATGAAGGTAATCTAGCAATTCTGCTTCACATTGCCCATGGCCATTCCCAAAAAAGCAAAACCATGTTGCAAATCCAATAATCCTCTCTTTCCTGCATTTGTTATACTCCATAGTACCAGGGAGAAGATCAACTTGTTTATCCAGGGGGGAAACAAGGCCTACTCTGAAGTGTCAGACACACCTTCAGCATTCAGGCCCCTTACTTTCAAAAGAATCCACTTTCTGCCTGTTGTCCCAATGCAGATCAGCTGGCTCAATCTCAATAGTTATAAACCCTCAAACAATTGCAGCTGAGTGGGCAGTAGTTTCGGTCCAAAGATTTTATTTCTTTCTGTGCCATATCCATCTGCTCTCATTCTGTAGTCTCAAGCTGGCCTTGAACTCAAAGTAATCTCCTACCTCTGCCTCCCATGTATTGGGACTAAAGGTGTGCGCCACCACACCTGGCACACCGGTCCATTTCTGTGCAATGCAACTCTGCACAAATTCTCAGGACATAGGAACTATGGAGCTAGCCTCTCCACACAAACTGCTTCTAGACCAGTCTCATCAAAGTTCTGTCTCTGCCAGATATACAAAATGTACATGCATATGGAATTTGTTTGCAGCAGATGGAGGCCCTGGCACACCTATTCTCCTCTTTCTCTCTCTTTGCTTAAAAATAAACTAAAATAAATATTTGCAAGGTTTTTTTCTCACCCTCATAAGCCAAACCTCATAGTGCTCAGATTTGGCTGCTCCGGGGACTCAGGTATCATGGATATAACTAAAGCAGATAGCTCAAGAGATAAATTTCTAGCCCTGGATGCTCATCAGAAGAGAGGGAAGGTCTCACATTAATCACCAATGCTCCTGCCTTAGGAGAATAACAGATAGAGAAAGGTTAGCAACAAAGGGGCCCCTCATATTGCTGGCTGCTTGCTGTGTGGTCTTTAAGCAAGCCCTTCCCTCTGCGTCCTCAGTGTCCACACTGACTTGGTATTAGACCTGACATCTTCTAGAATGGGTTGGACCCTGGGCTTCCAAAGAAGCCTGGTGGAAGGAATATGGTAAGACCCTATTGCTGAAGACTCCCCATGCCTGTGCTGCAAGCCACAGAAAACTTACTGGAGCTGATCTGAAAACCTCTGAGTAGACCAGCTGACAAAATCTTGAAAAAGCAACAGTGCATGTGGCTCCATGGGAGAGAGAACAGTCATCAGTGAAGATACTCAACAGTGGACACTGCAAGCCATAAGTTTGGCCAGCCAGGCCAAATGAGCCAATGATTGCAGTAGTGGCTGGTCTGTTATGGGGGAAACCAACTGCTCTCTAATTGGACCGGAGTGCCCACTCCTCAGGAGGGTTATATACACCTGATACTAAAAACCTATGACAGGCGAGGTCCTGAGCCCTAGGGGTGTAATGCCTGCTGGTGTTTGGCTAAATGTATATACTACGCTCACCAAACTGCCCAGTAAGCACTTACCTTAATGTTCATACCCATATATTAATGCTACCCTCGCTTTTGGTTAGAGAAGCATATCTCTTCAGGAAGTTGCAATGACCTCTGAGATGACTCAAAAGGCACCACAGTTCTGAGAAGAAGTGACAGAGGAGTGCTCAGCACTGAAATATCTCCATCACACCTTCCAAGGTTCAGGGTCCACTGCAGAAGATGTGGCAGAAAGAATGTAAGAGCCAAAAGAAGGGTAGGACTCCTTACAATGCACTCTTCCAGACACAAAATGGCCTGGATACCCATGACTTCACAGTGCCTGGCACTACTTACACAAGACCATCATAATAGGAGGAAAAGATGATAACAGCAAAATAAAAGAGAGACTGATTGAGAGGGGGAGGGGATATGATGGAGAGTAGAGTTGTGAAGGGGAAAGTGAGGGGGAGGGAGTTATATGGTTTATTGTCTATAATTATGGAAGTTGTCAATAAAAAATTTTAATATTGTAGTGTTTGATTTATTTATTCGAGAGAGAGAGAATGAGGTAGAGGAAGAGAGAGAAAGAAAGAATGGACGCACCAGGGCCTCCAGCCACAGCGAACGAACTCCAGATGCACATGCCACCTGTGCATCTGGCTTACATGGGTTCTGGGGAATCAAACTGAGGTCCTTTGGCTTTGCAGGCAAACGCTTTAACCACTAAGCCATCTCTCCAGCCCCCAATAAAAAATTTAAATAAATTTTTAAAAAGAAGGAAAGAAGAAAAGCCTGGTGGAAGCATGGGTGTGAGGGACTGCCAGGTTGTATGGGGTCTCCTCTGGCCCCAGCCCACACCTGTGAATGAGCCCCCACACCAGGGCCCCGGCTCTGATGTGCCTGCAGGGGCCCACCCTGGCCATATGCTGGGCTCTGTCTCTTCCCTCCTCACCACTGAATACCAAGGATGCACTTGGGGGTCTCCCTAGCAAGCATCAGGCATGCTCAGACTCCTTGCCATGCTCCAAGTCCCCTTATCAACACAGCCAGACCCCAAGACAGCACTTAGCACCTCCTACCGTTCCTCCCCATGGCTTATTCTGCCAAGCCCTCATCTCCCCAGGAGGACAGCTGTGTGCTCTCCACAGAGACCATAGCAACAGGACCTCCTCATGCTTGGCTGGTGGGCACTCCACAGAAGAATGGTGACCACAGGCCTGTTCTGTCTGGGGCTGAGCGCTTGTTTCCTTTGAAGGGGGCCGGCTCGTGCTTCCAGCAGCCAGTCCCTTCCCGGGGCTGGGAACCCACTTTGCCCCTCTATTTGCACACTCTGCAGTCAGCTCTTGGTCTCACAGAGCTTAGAGAGACGAGCTCTGGAGGGGACCATAACCTTCCACGGGCACAGAGGCTGATGTGACAGGGCTGAGCATGACGCCCCTTGCTGTATCTCTTCACACAGGGCTTGGCTGAACTCCCTGAGGCTTCCCTGGGCCAAGCTCGCTGGGGGTGGGGAAGGCCCAGATGGACAACAGGGATGCCTGCTGGGCTTCCTGGAGCTCCTGCCTAATGGACAAGTCTAGTCCCAGTATGGGGCAGGTGCTGAGTGGAGGCTGTAGGTGTTCTCAGCAAGGGAACCAAGTGCCCGGGGGAGGCCACAGAGTGGCTTCTCTCTAGGTAGACTGGATATGCTCAACACCAGTGGTGGAATTAGATGTTGATTTGCAATTCTGCGTCAGGCAGAGTTATTATGATTTGGGTGGGACGAAGACTCCCTTGACTGCACATTTCCTGCATCTCTAGGAGGTTCAAGGTCAAGTCCAGAGGTAGCGTGGTACTGTCTTCCATCTGTGTGGACCGGGTGAGTGTATAAACACACACAGGGGTCGTTAAGCCAGGCTTTCAGAACATTACAAGAATACAGTGACATCAATAACGAGATCCAGCTGCAGCAGAGCCAATGTGGAAAGTTCCAGCACTTCCCTGTCAAAGTGTATGGAGCCACTCCCTGGAAGCCAGGGTGCTCTCCTGTCCTTCACAGGCCTCAGACAGCGTTCACATTTCTCCTACTCTGTTTCCGTGCTGGAGAAAGAGAGAGAGGAAGAAAGGGCAGGAGAGAGAAGAATGGAGAAGGGGAGGGAGGCAGTGGGGAAGAGGCAGGGGAGAGAAAGGCAATGAACGAGCGAGCTGTTCACGTTCCTCTTTGGAGAGAGCGGTGGATTAAAAACCTGCAAAGCCAGTCAATCGCACATCTATTTTTCTAAGGGGGTGAGGCGGGGTGCAGAGAACTTTCCTGAAAAGGCTTTGGCCTTGAAGTACGAAGTCAAACAACTGGAACTGGCAGGCAGACAGCTCTGGAGACCGCCAGCCTGGAGAACCGCAGCCCAGCGGCGGGTCACGCTGCACATAATACATCCATTCACGGCCAGCCAGCCGGGGCAGCCTGCACGCAGGAGGGCTTCTAGCTTGAGGGGCTGTGGCACCAGCGACTCTGACAGTCTGAGCTCAGAGCCAACTGCAGTCCTGCAGCCTTGGGTGTCCCCATACATGCAGAGTGAGCTGGGAGGTGAGGCAGCCTCGTGAGCATCCCCTCTGCTTCCCTGTCTGTGACTGTGAGCTTTATCTAAGAAACTCCATGGTCCTGGCCATGTCCCTTGTTAAAGCCAGATTCTCGTGTTTTTTAAAATATACTTCCTAGCTTTGTACCTTTCTTAATTTTTTAATAGTTTTATTTATTTATTTATTAGAGATAGAGGGACAGAGGAAGAGAGAGAGAGAGAAGGGGCATGCCAGGGCCTCCAGCCATTGCAAACGAACTCCAGGTGCATGTGCCACGATGTGCATCTGGCTTACGTGGGACCTGGAGAACTGAACCTGGGTCCTTAGGCTTCACGGGCAAGCGCCTTAACTGCTAAGCCATTTCTCCAGCCCTCATTTTTATTTTTTTTGAGGTAGGGTCTCACTCTGGCCCAGGCTGACCTGGAATTAACTATGTAGTCTCAAGGTGGCCTCGAACTCTCAGCGATCCTCCTACCTCTGCCTCCCGAGTGCTGTAAGGGGACAGAGGTCTCCTCTATCAGTGAACATGACTAGCAGCAGCAGGTGCCATCTTGAAGATCTGAGTTGCCAAATATAGAAGGACCTGCCTCTGCTGCATGTCATGTCTTCTCCCAAGGCTATGTGTAAGCCTCACAGTGGCAGGAACAAGGTTTGGGGAGCAATGATGGCCAGTGCAGTGGTCCTTGAGGGAGACAGGCCTGCTTCCCCTCACATGGTTTTACAGAGGGCACTGTGAGATCCCTGCACAGTCCTTGTCAGCTGCTCTGCTGAGGAAAAGTGGATTTATGGTCACTCCGCCATGTTTATAAATAACCTCACAGCTGGTCAAGGGATGACGTCTGCCTTTCCCTAACCTCTGCTCTTCCTTCCTCAGCTTCTGCGCTCAGTGCGACGTGGCTGCCCGGGCCGCCTGTGGAGAGTGGCCAGCGTCCCATGGGTCAGAGCGTGGGTCAGCGCTCCTCTCATGGCAGCCTTGGAGAGCTGTGCCTCGTAAGCTGCTTCGCCACAGGCCCCGAGAAGCCGGGACCCGCCTCAATGTATGTATTTGTGGGAAGAGGCATAGAGAAGTGTCTGTTTCCCTCTCACACTTATTTAAAAGAAAAGCTGGGGCCGGAGAGATGGCTTAGCAGTTAAGGCGCATGCCTGAGAAGCCTAAGGATCCCGGTTTGATTCTCCAGGTCCCGTGTAAGCCAGGTGCACATGGTGGCGCATGCATCTGGAGTTCGTTTGCAGTGGCTAGAGGCCCTGGTGTGCCCATTCTCACTCTCTCTCCCTCTCTCTCTGTCTCTAATAAATAAATAAATAAAAATAAAATCTAAAAAAAAAAAGAAAGAAAAAGAAAAGCTGGCTTTGCCGGAGAACAATGCTTACTGTCTTCAGGCCCTCATGGACACTCCCCCGGAGCCGATAGGGCCACTCCAGGGCCTTCAGCACCCAGACAGGAGGAGTGACAGCTGGCACAAACATCCTCCGAGTGTCATCTCCAATGGGCTCTGGCTTGGGCTGGGCTGCTGGTGGCGCACAGATGCCCAGTTCTCAAGAGCACTGATGGCTAAGACCCGGATCCAGAGGTCAGCAGCAGAGACATTGGCTTGGGGTGAAACCTCCAGCCTCAGATCTCTGCAACCTCCCAAAGCTGGTCTCCAACATCTGGCTCCTTTTGACAGGGAGGTGAGGTTGCCCCGGAGGCCCTGAGGGTATCGGACTAGATGGTGTGTGAGGGTTCTAGAGTGCGTTCTCCAGGCCTCATGTCTCATGACGTTGGGATTTCCATGCTCTTTATTGACTTATTTGGGGTTTTTGACACACTCTGTAGTCCAGTTTGGCCTCAAACTCAAAAAAATCCTCTTGTCTCAGCCTCCTGCGTGCAGGTGTGAGCCACCATTCCTGACCTGCCTGGCTTTTTCCACTGCCTCTTCCTTTGCTCTGCAACTGACCCAGGAGTCCCTCTCTCCATGCACTGCTCACCCTGTGCTTTATGAAGACTAGACACAAACAGGCCCCTCTCTGGGGTCCCCATGCATCTCACCACAGGCTATAGCAACAGAACTAAGAAAAGCACTTGGGAGAAGCTGGGCATGGTGGCACACGCCTTTCATCCCAGCACTTGGGAGGCAGAGGTAGGAGGATCACCATGAGTTCGAGGCCACCCCGAGACTACAGAGTGAATTCCAGGTCAGTGAGACCCTACCTCAAAAAAATAAAACAAGAAAAGCACTCGGGGATGAAATTAGCTAATGTCTCCGTTTGCTTTTGTTGCTGTTGGGGGGGGGAGGGGGAGGCGGGGTGTCAGTATCTCTGGTTGGCCTGAACTCCTGATTCTCTTGCCTCAGCCTCCTGAATGCTGGGATTACAGGCACGCAATACCACGTCCAGCCAACTGTCTCCATTCTTCACCCCAGAAAACATCATGAGACCACATTTTCCTGATTAGAACGCTACGTGAGTGGGTCGCAGGCAGCAGTACACGCTGGCAAGGGCTAAAGATGCACATCTCCCCTCAATTCCACGTTTGGTGGCGCAGTGACGTGACACTGCAGCTGGAAATCGGCAGTGAGGGAGCATTTATGGCATGGGGAAGCGGCAAGGGTTACAAGGAAACTCCCTTCCTCAGCAGGAGAGCTGGCTGCTCATTTCAGGCACGGTACAACTTGAACTTGATAGTCCCCAAGATCTTCTTAGTGTTCAAACATCTGACTTCATGAGACAATGATATATGTGCTCACTTGTAAGTACACCTGGGCTCACAGATACGAAGTGAGCCTACTTCGAAGCATGCACCACCATGACCAGTTTATGGGGTGCTGGGATCAAACCCAGGGCTTCAAGAATACTAGGCAAACACTCTATCAACTAAGCTACATCCCTGGTCCCAAAGTTTCTTTTTATTTTATTTAATTTATTTGAGAGAGATAGATAAAGAGGCAGAGAGAGAGAATGGGCATGCCAGGGCTTCTAGCCACTGCAACAAAACTCCAGACGCGTGCACTACCTTGTGCATCTGGCTTTACGTGGATACTGGGGTAGCGAAATCTGGGTCATTAGGCTTTTCAGGAAAGCACCTTAACCATTGAGCCATCTCTCCAGCCCCAAAGTTTCTTTTCTTTTCTTTTCTTTTTTGGTTTTTCAAGGTAGAGTCTCACTGTAGTTCAGGCTGACCTGGAATTCACTATGTAGTCTCAGGGTGGCCTTGAACTCACAGCGATCCTCCTACCTCTGCCTCCCGAGTGCTGGGATTAAAGAAGTGTGCCACCACACCAGGCCCAAAGTTTCTTTTTGAGGTGATGAAATTGACTGATGGAAATGGTGGGAATATAATAAAAACAATCAATTTACTACATGAAAATACACATGAAATGGATACAACCATAGGGCATATGAATTACAGCTATATAGAGTTCTAAAACAAACATGGATTTAACAACAGCCGGCAACAGCGAGTGTGGAAATCAGACATGAATTGGCAACGCGAGAAGCCACAGGGAAAGGATGGAGTATGAAAACCAGTGTTGGAACAACAGGCCATCAATACAGAAAAGAGTGAAATTCCTCCCTCACACCACACACAAGGCAAATCCAAGAAGCCCCCGCCCCCGAAGCTGCAGAGCAGCGCTCAGAAACTTCTGGAGGAGGGAGCAGAGATCTTTAAAACCAGGATGGGGGGAGGTTTCTTAGACAAGGCAGAGTACGTGTAAACCATAGGTAAATGATGAGCAAATCTGACGATACTGCAGTTTAAAACTTTCTTCCAGCAAGATGCCACAGAGTGGATGGACAAGCGCAGGGTGCGAGTGGATCCTGCACCGGCCGGGACAGACAGAGGAGGGGCAGCAGAGCGTGAAGAGGGGCTGCTGGTCAGTGACCCGAGGACAATCTGCACCCCGAAGGTGCTGAGGGCAGCGCTGGATCGTGACGAGGCTGAAGTGGTGGAAAACCAATCAAAAAAGTGCTCACCGGCACTAAAAATCCAGAAAACGCAGATCCTATTATTTTTGTTTGTTTGTTTTCAAGGTAGGGTCTCGGTCTAGCCCAGAGAGACCTGGAATTCACTATGTAGTCTCAGGGTGGCCTCGAACTCATGGAGATCCTCCTACCTCTGCCTCCAGAGTGCTGGGATTAAAGGTGAGCGCCACCACGCCCGGCTATATTATTTATTTGCATGTGTGTGTGTGTGCAAGTAGTATATGGGCACACCACTGCAAACGAACACGAGATGTTGGTGCCACTTTTTTTCATCTGCCAAGCTTACATGAACGGCTTGGGAATTGAACTGGGTTGGTTGGCTTTACAAGCAAGAGCCTTTAACTACTGAGCCACCTTTCCAGCTCCACAAATTCCATTTTTTAATTTATTTTATTTATTTATTTATTTATTTTTATTTATTTATTTATTTATTTATTTTATTTATTTATTTTATTTTTGGTTTTTCGAGACCTGGAATTCACTATGTAGTCTCAGGGTGGCCTCGAACTCATGGAGATCCTCCTACTTCTGCCTCCCGAGTGCTGGGATTAAAGGAGTGCGCCACCACGCCCGGCTTAAATTCCATTTTTTAAAAGAGATATTAGTCAGGCATGGTTTCACACCTATAATCCCAGCACTTGGGAGGAGGAGGCAGGAGAATCAGAAGTTCAAGGTCAGTCTGGGCTACAGAGCTAGTTCAAGGCAAGCTTGGGTTACATGAGATGCTAATGTCAACAAAAATAAAAATAAAAATCCTTCTGTAAAACAAGAGGGATCACCTCGGCTGAGCTGAAGGAAAAGGAAGCTCACGCAGGGGTCAGAGCACAGCCTGGCCTCAGGAGCTGGGCCACCAAGCAGACCTGGAGACGGAGACTAAACACGCTCTCCAGCCTGGGCAAGTCTGGGAAAACTGCTCAAGGAAAACCTAGCACATTCACACAGGCGACATGTCCCACTCTGATCACTGTAGCATGATTTTTGAAAAACTCTTATTTCTTTGGTAGCTTTTTTGGGGGGTTTTCCAAGGTAGGGTCTCACTCTAGCCCAGGCTGACCTGGAATTCACTATGCAGTCTCAGGGTGGCCTCGAACTCAAGGCGATCCTCCTACCTCTGCCTCCCGAATGCTGGGATTAAAGGTGTGCGCCACCATGCCTGGCTTCTTTTGTAGCATTTTTTTAACTCATGAAAAAAAAAAACCAACTTGAAAACCACCCACACGTCCATCCGCAGGAGTCTGAATGTCACCTGTGGGACAGCCCCACACTGAAACACTACAGGAGGCCTTTGGCTTCCTCCCGCCACACCTAAGTGCTGATTTCAAGGTGTGCCAGGCCCGGAAATGAATAAGCACAAAGTATGGCGTCCCCTGTTGGCGTCCTGTTGTGTGAACACAGCTGGGAGACACTGGGCGGTGTCCAGCGCCGTGGTTCTTCTACTTTCTCAGAAGTCGACTGTCTGCATGAAGAGGCTAGAGTGACTCCAACTCACCGGCTCAGGGCAGTGTGACAGGGGCTGCCTGGTGCCGAGGGCACCCCAAAACACTGGGCCATGAGATGGCCCTGGAGATGAGAGCAGCGGATAAGCTACCAGGGTGTGACTATCGCCCTCTGTACACTACGTGTGAGTGCCACGAGGACTCCCACACAGACAGTTGGTGACAGTGACTGTATCGGTCCTAGGGGGAAGTTGTGAAGGAAAAGGACCCTCAGGACATTAGCCGAAAGCAGCCCGGCGGCACCCCTAGTAAACTGACCTGCCTAATACTGGAAAGTTCGGGTCCCCAGTCTACGTCTCCGACACACTGAAGGTGAACCACACCAATTTCACACTGCAGGAGCACCTGGTGGTGACAGAGGCTCGCCAAACTCAGAACCAACGTGTGGTGCCCAGTGAGCACCCCCAGATACCAGGCTGCAGGGGCGCTGCCCTGACCTTCACCAGGTGAGCTTCTCTTGGCTCTTCTGATCTGCATCGTCACAGATTCCCAGGGACACTGGCAGTGTGGGGTGGACCCGGTCTTGTCCTTCCTGACTGCTCTATCCTCAGACCCCGGCGTCCTATAGCTAATCCTCGCCCCTGAGCCCCTCCCGTCACAGCCTTCCTGGCTGAGTCTCCTGGTAACCTCGCAGGTCCTGTGAGGCTCATGGCACTCCACCCACTGTGATCCTCACATCTAGGATGGTGCCTGGCGCCTAAGGCCCTCCTGAGCCCTGCCTATGCCCTGGGCTCTGCTCGCCTGCCAGGTGGGGCTCACAGAGCCACACTGAGCTGCCCACGTGCCTTCCATCCTGCCCTGGGAACAAGGGTGGGTGAAGGTGGTGGCCTCAGCTGGGGCTTGAGAAGGCACTGGAAGCTCCGCTTGTGGCTGAGAGAGAAGAGTAACCAGGCAAGGGCTGGCTTCCCTTGGGCTCTGGGCTGAAGCCACTACGGAGAGACCTTTGGATGTGCAAAAGAGCCCGGGGCCGTCTCAGGGGACTCAGCCTGGAGCCTGGAGCTAGTGATCACGCGTGGACTCAGAGTAGAAATGCAGTGGTGAGTGGGCAGGACAGTCCATGCGGGGGGAGGGGAGGACACTGCCCTTGGCGGATGCCTAACCTGAGGAGGCGGCAGAGGGGTGAAGGTGTGAGTATATGCACACACGTGTGTGTTTCTGTTCACGTGTGGTGTGCATGCACACGTGGGATGGGACACAGCATGGCACTCGTTCACAAGGGACCAGACAGTGATATTCTGAGGTGAGGAAGGCAGGCCAGGCCAGGCCACCTGGCTCATCTGCAGAGGGCCCCGCCTGGCCTGCCTACTGGCCTTGGGGCCTCAAAATGCCCCAGGGACTCTTGAAGCCACAGGCAGGTTTTCTGGAGAGTGTCAAGTGACAGTTTACGAAACTAATTACGGTTTTCTCTGAATCAATAAAAGTTCGGGGTGGGCTCATTCCAGGGATGTCTTGCTGCCCAGAGGAGGTTAGCTGGAGGCCAAGGCTGGTGGGTGGGCTTGCTGTGGGAGGCACTGCCCACACCAGCAGGATGACCTCCATCTCAGTCCGTGGCTGCCTGAAGCTTGGGCAAGGCTGGGAGCAGGGGACCTGACAGCCGACGCAGCTCCTCTCCCGGCCCAACACTGACCCCTCTGTCCAGCTTTTTACAGCCTCCGTACTGGAGGGGATGATGGTTCCTACGGCGCGGGGCTTGGAGGAATTAGATGACGCATCCGGATGCCCAACAGTTGGCACTCGGCACTCACGCTACCATGACTGGTTTCTTTATCCACAGGATGCAAACTCTAGCATGAGCCAGTGGGGTGAAGGCTGAGGCGGGGGCAGTGTGCAGTAGGAAAGGTGACTCTATTCAGGCCCTGAGGTAGTCCCCATGGCTACCCCAATCCTCTGCCTGCCCCTGTGTCCAGGGCGGAGGGACGTGTATGTGTGTGTGTGTGTGTGTGTGTGTGTGTGTGTCCAGCAGAAGTGCCAGAGAGATCCCCTGCACCCCAGCAGGCCTGGAGGTAGGTGTGGAGTGTGAGACAGGGTGTGCATGGGGCCATGGCGAAGGCCTGAAGGAAGGGATCTGGGGACCTGGGCACAGGCCATGGAGGAAGCCTTGGTGGGGGACGCTGGAGGACGGGGGCAGGCCGTGGGTGAGGTCTGGCCCCCAGTGTGCCACCCATCCCTCCGCTGCCTCGCTCCTCACACTGACGCTTTATGTTCTGCGGGGGCCTTGGCGGCTTTTCCTTCCACTGTATTTCTGGGAAACTGTTTTCACTCCTGTCCTGCCAGGTGTTTTTTTTCATGTGTGAGCTCCATTAGGCAGTAAAATATCCACATGAGGTCATCTTTCTCAGCTAATAATCAAAACCCTGGGTGTGCAAGGAACAAAGTGATTAAGAAAACCAGGCCTGAGTGCTCTGAACAAGGCGGAAATGACCAGTCCAGCCAGGACCCATGTTTTGTTTCCCTTCAGCCCACACTTCAGTTCCGCGAACTCCTCACTGTCAGCAGACTTGGCGGGGGCGTCAGAGGGAGGGCAGGATGCTACAGTGTTTGGTGTGACAAAGCCACCATCCTTGCCCAGCCTGGGATCCCTGCTGTCCACTGTCTGCCCTGCTTGTTCACATACCCGGCGTGCCAGCTTGCTCTCTGTGCAAAGTTCTCACTTATCCACATGCCTTTAGGAGCCAGGATGAGGAGGAGCGGACGTGCGTCTGAAGCAGTGACAATGTGGGCGACACAGGAGGGTCGGGCATGGGTGGCACTGGGTCCAGAAGAGCAGGGCAGGCTGGCAGGAGTGATGAGCGGGTCAGGGGTAAGAATCACAAGATCATCTTGGCACTGAGTCTGTCAGAGGCTGAGACATGGTAAAGGATCCATGGGAGGGGCGGGAGGGATGGCTTAGCTGTTAAGGTGTTTGCCTGCAAAGCCAAAGGACCCTGGTTCAACTCCCCAGGACCCACGTAAGTCAGATGCACAAGGGGCACACGTGTCTGGAGTTCGTTTGCAGTGGCTGGAGGCCCTGGTGTGCCCATTCTCTGTCTCTCTCCTCTCTCTCTCTCTCTGCTTGCAAATAAATAAATAAAATTTATATATTTAAAAAATCCACAGGAAGTCTCTGCCCTTGGCAGTGTTGGCAGTCAGGATAAGGTGCAGGAAGTGGCTGAAGGAACGAGCGAGACAAGCAGGGAGTGATACAGTGCAAGGAAGGGAGATAACAGAGGTGCCCTCATGGACGAGGGGCGCGCCAGGCTAAATTACGACCCGCCCCAGATTCATGCTCAGGGCCTGGCCCCAATGTGACTGTATTTGCAGACACATTCTGGTTATGTCTGAGGTAGCCTCACAATGGTGCACTGAAGGGAAGGATGCCTGATTTGAGGTGAAGTGCCCCAGCACATCGTCAATCATATAGGACTTATTGCAGTGACAAGACCTTCGTCATTTGGTCGTGGTCTCCTGGGCTTCTCCACTATGTACTTCCTGTCTACTCCTACTTGTAATTGCTTGATGTTTGTGTAAGGAGCAGATGCTTTAAGGCTATGTGCATTAAATTTCCAAAGGGCTCTGTGGTGGGCAAATGGATGGTACGAGGCAACCTCCTGAACTCAAGGTAGGGGCTGGCTAGGGGCAAAGTCAGGGAAAGTCACAGCATGGCTGGCTCGCTCCTGGGGAGAGAGGAGGAGGAAGAGAGCAGCAGGCCCAGGCCAAGTAGCCAGGGAGCCCAAAGCATGGGGAGCCAGGGATCCTGAGGGGGTGCCGGGGAGCATTAGAAGATAGCAGGTGGGATATGGAAGCCCTTTGCAGTTCAAGCGGTACCCATCCCACCTGTACCCCCTCTTCCCAGCTTCCTGTGATGCACATCCTCCTGCCTCATCCCCCACACATCCTCTCCAGCCCTGTTCAGATGCTGTCTCCTCCAGGGCCACCCCAGGTGCCTGGTGATATGTGATCGGTCCCCTTTCATGGCTCTGATGCCATCATTTATGTGGGTTTCTGTGAACTTGGAGTCTCATGTTCCACAGCCAGAGCCCCCTGCTCAGTGCACGCAGACCACTGGGGTAAAGGTGAAGCCAGACTGTGCGAGAATGTCAGGGAGGGCTGGAGAGATGCTGAGTGGTTAGGGGGCTTGCCTGCAAAGCCTAAGGACCCAGGTTCAACTCCCTAGAACCCATGTAAGCCAGTTGCACATGGTGACACATTGTGTCTGGAGTTCATTTGCAGTGGCTAGAGGCTCTGGCGTGCCCATTCTCTCTTTCTCTCTCTAATAAATAAATAAGTTACTTTAAAAGAATAAAATATTTAAAAAAGGAAGGTCAGGGGATTTGAGGAAGCTGGGCAGAGAGTGGCCCTCAGGGGCATGCAGTTGGTGAGCTGTACCTCACCTGGGGATCCCCTGCTGGCACGCCCCACCCCCATCCCATCAAACCCATTCCCTTTGCAACTGCTTGCTTCCTGTGACCACGTGCTGGGAGCCATATGTCAAACACAACTTCCTGCTCTGTGTGGCAACAAATATTTTGGCAGGCAGGCCTCATCTGCTTGTCTTTCGGGTTTCACACATGTGCATACGGACAGCACACGTTGTCGGGTAGAAGATGAAAACTGCAATGTTGGGAGCGTCAGTGCTGGACGTCTTTTGTCCCCTGTGTGGGCGCAGGTGTGGCTGTGTATGTGACTCAACGTGCTGGCTGCAGGGCCTGAGCCTGGCATGTCCACCAGGGACAACCGCTGGGTGGCATGGTGGCTTCTGGGGCCCGTGCCCGGGGCTGTGAGGGTAGGCCTGCATTTCCTAGGAATCAAACAGACTGGGACCTGTCGGTCTCAGGTAAGTGACAGCCTCATTTTCCTCATCTACCTCATTTTCCTCATCTACGGAAGGGCTGGGTTGGCCCAGTCACCCAGAGTGCGGCTGGGGGAGGAGCAGAATGACCCCTATCCACTCTGGGACAACAGGTCCTCTCTTTTTTGGGAGCAATGAGGCAAAAGGTGTCAGGATGCCGGGTCAGCTGCATGTCTGTCTTCACTGGCCCTCAATACCACTTCAGGGAAATTTATTTATTTATGTATTTATTTTTATTTATTTATTGTTTTCGAGGTAGGGTTTCACTCTAGCCTAGGCTGACCTGGAATTCACTATGTAGTCTCAGGACGGCCTTGAACTCATGGCGATCAAAATTTAATTTTTGATAAATAAAGAAGCATCCAAAAATGTTCACAACAAAGTCCAAATATGGGCTGATGTCTTTTTTTTGGGGGGGGGTGTTGAGGTGATGTAGACTTGCAGTAGCCTCAAACTCAGAGCCATCCTCCTACCTCTGCCTCTCAAGTGCTGGGATTAAGGAGTACCCCACCATGCCCAGCTCTTGTGTCTTTTTTTTAAGTACTTTTATTTATTTATTTCCAAGCAGAGATTCAAACAGAGAGAGAATGGGCACACCAGAGCTTCTACACTGCAAACAAACTCCAGATGCATGTGCCGCTTTGTGCATCTGGCTTTATGCAGGTACTAGGGAATTAAACCTGGGTCGTTAGGCTTTTGCAGGCAAGCGCCTTAACGGCTGAGCCATCTCTCCAGCCGCAGGCTGGTGAACTAGCGGTACGTATGTGTTGATATCAGCTCCCAGGTTGGGACCTGTAAGATGGGAGCAGGAAACTGCAGAAGCTACAGGCACGCTGGCTGCCTCAGTAGCCAAAAACTTGAAATTATTATAAAGTAAAGAGCTTAGCCAGGCATGGTGGTGCACACCTACAATCCCAACACTTGGGAGGAGTGGTAGGAGGATCACAAGTTCAAGGCCTGGGCTACACAGCAAGACACTGTCTCTAAAATAAAAAGCGTATTTCCTTTCTTTTATGGTGTGTATGGTGTGTGTGTGCATGTGTGTGTGCATGCTTGTATGTGTGTATGTATATACAGGTGTACACATGCCATGGAACACATACGGAGGCAAGAGGACAGCCCTAAGTGTCTGTCCTCATGTTGCACTTGGCTTGAGGCAAAGTCTCTCTCACCCACTACTGCACTCACCAACAGGGCCTTGGGATGCTCCTGTCCGGGCCTCCCTTCTCCCGGTGGGTGCACAGGGACTACAGATGCTCACCCAGCTATTATGGGCTCTGGAAAGCCCATGGTTAGCTGTCAATGGCTTGTGGCCCCACTCATTAGAGTTCATTCGTAGCCCATTCTCTCTCTCTCTCTGTTCTTGCAAATAAATAAATAAAAATATTAAAAAATGTGTCTCAGAAGCCGGGTGTGGTGGCGCACGCCTTTAATCCCAGCACTCGGGAGGCAGAAGTAGGAGGATCGCGGTGAGTTTCAGGCCACCCTGAGACTCCATAGTGAATTCTAGGTCAGCCTGGGCTAGAGTGAGACCCTACCTTGAAAAACAAAAACAAACAAACAAAAAAAGTGGCTCAGTCCTCAATATGACTCAGAAATACCACAACTGAAATGTCACCTAAGACATTTGAAGCTATATGCCCAGCCAGACACAGTGGCTCATGCTGATAATCCCAGCACTTAAGAGGCTGATGTAGGAGGATTGCCATGGGGTTGAGACCAGCTTGGACTACGGAATGAGTTCTAGGGCAGCCTAGGCTGGAGTGAGACCCTGCCTCAAAAAAGTAAAAACAGGGCTGGAGAGACGGCTTAGTAGTTCAGGCACTTGCCTGCAAAGCCAAAGGACCCAGGTTCGATTCCCCAGTACCCATGTAAGCCAGATGCACAAAGTGGTACGTGTATCTGGAGTTCATTTGCAATGGCTGAATAACTCTGGCATGCCAATTCTCTCCCTCTTCCTCTCTCTCTGAAATAAATAAATAAAAATAATTATTTTTTAAAAGCAAAGACAGAAAAGATATGTCCATGCAAACCCTTGCACAGTAACGTTCACGGCAACGCTGCTCTCAGTAGTCAGAAAGAGCACACTCCCCAACGGCCGTCACCTGGTGAGAGGGAAAATGAATGGACGGGGCCTGTCAGTGCAATGGACTGTTATTCAGCCACAAAAGGACACACGGATACACACTACACAAAAGGAAATATACTGTCTGGTTCCACTTACAGGAAATGCCAGAATAGGCACTGGCACCTGCAGCATGGATTGGGGCTCCCTCGGGCCCTCCACCTCAGAAACGGGCACACTCTTCCCCTCAGCACTGACGCTGCCTTTGGCCCTCCATGACTGTGGCTCTCGACCCGAGGGGGCCCTGACCTCACCACCTTAAATCTGAGGGGGTTGTGGAGCTCATTCCAGATGAACCTGGCAGGTGCCCCGGTGTCCCTAGGTCCTTGCTGTCACTTCATTTTTCTGTGCCTCAGTTTCCTGTTCTATAAAGCAAGACTGTGTATAAAGACTAAGTGAGATGGGGCTGCAGAGCTCCTGTCTAGAGGCTAGACATGGTCACACAAGAAGCAGCCCCCTTCATACTGTCCTGGGGAGACGGTCCCCTCTCCTGGGCCTTGTATGATGAGAACCAGATCAGAATCTCACTGTCCCACGTGTTCCCACCAGAAGCGAGTCTCAGGCGTGACAAAACACACGGGAGGACATTCTGAGCGCCATTCCAAGAGGGCCGCAAGCGTGCACCGGTGTGAAAGAGAAAGCGAAGCACTCCACCGGGACACACGTGAGTACACGCCTCCACGCTGCAGCAGGGAGCACGATCGCGGACTCGGGGCTGAGTTCCATGCATACAAACAAGGACCGCGTACCAGTGCCCTTGGCGTGCGGAGGGGACAGGTCAGGAAAGCCCTTACTCCTGAGAGAGGGTGGGGCCATGTGGAGGTTGGCAATGTTCTTAGGGCTGGTTATAAGGAGGGATTTTGTTTTGCGAAAATACACCAGACAAGAAGACTCACCTCTGTAATCTAGCACTGAGGAGGCAGGCAGAAGGATGGAGAATTTGAGGACAGCCTGGGCTACATAGTAAGACCCTGCCTGGAAAGAGGGAGGGAAGGAAGAAAAGAAAGAAGGAAGGGCTGGCAAGCTGTACCTTTGCAGCATAAGCACTTCTCTTTGCTTTCCAGCCAAGTTAAAGGAGTAACAAAACCATGGCCACTACGCTGCTACTGCACGCATGCGCCAGGCTGGGTCACAGTGAGCATCCGGCTCTGCATGAGTGTGAGCACGTGTGCATGTATGTGCATGTGTGCCTACATCAGCTTATATGTGAATTTACATGCATGGTCGCCATATGCGTGTGCATGTGTGTGGACGTGTGTTCAGTGCAAGGACAGTAATAGTTCAGTGTGCCAGAGATCACAGGCCACAGCTGGTAATGTAAGTGGACACCTGAGACAGCTGTTGTCTCTTGTCAATACTTTCTATCTCTTGCTAAGCCAGAGTGTGGCTTTGTGGTTAGCTGGGGACATCAGGGACTTTAACAGGCCACAAAGGCCATTTTCACTAATAACACGAGCAGTGCTCCATGTCAGGCATTGGGCCGAGGACTTACTCGTGCTTTCTAGTCTCTTACTTACTTCCATCTATGAGTGGGGGAAACCGAGGCCAGGAGGACAGGCCAGGGTCTCTGGTCAGTTGGCAAGCTGCAAGCCTGTCCTGGCTTAGGAACTCTCTCTTATTTAACAGATGTTTCTCGTGGCCTTCTCTGTGCAGGCCTGAGGACACAGAGCTGAGGAGAGACTTGGCCCCAGGGGCTTGTAGTCCACTGCAACCGTAGACATGTTCAGCAGGAAAAGGGGATTGTGTGTCCAAGGACGGAGCCGCAGGGGGCCCGCGCCCTGTGGCATTCTTACACAAGGGCGCAATCCCCAACTCTGAGCTTCTGAGTGCCAGAGCGTGGCCCTTCATGTCACCTGCACTGTTCTCTGGGGCTCAGTCGGCCCACCTGGGTCTGCACTCGGGTTGGAGTCCTTGCAGCTCTACGTGGAGGAGTGCCCAGTGGGCGCAGGCTCTGGCAGCCTGCTGGGGCCTACTTCTGACACCAAGAAGTGGCCTTGTGGGAGGAAGGAGGCCTGCTCCTGGGCACAGGACGGGAAAGCATCAGTGTGGTCAAGATGAACTCCAGACACAGCACTGGCCTAGCAGCTTACTAGACTCAGCTGCCCACATCCCATCTAAGAAGACTTGGGTGGGTTCTACTGGGTTTCCATCCACTCTACACACCAGGCAGGGGCATACTGGCTCCCCCCAGGTGTGAGGGCTCTGCTCTGTCACACTGGCCAATGTGCATGATCTAAGAGCTTCCATGGTCGTGAGCTCCAGGCTACTGAAGGCTATGGCTGTTCAGATAGCCACTCCCAGCAGGTCCCAAGACCCCTCAGGCCTACCCCAGTCACTCACGTGTTGCTTAGGGAAACAGGGGAGGTGTTTCCCTGGCCTCGCAGTTTAGTGGTCTCTGGGGAACAAGAAAGTGGCAATCCTCCCAGGATGCAAGGACAACCCCTTCTGAGCGTGAGTCCTCCCAGGGACCCAGCGATGAGGTTCCAGGAAGCACGCCAAGCGAGCAGAGAGTGCATAATGACATAGCAGTCTTAGGATCTGGCTCCTCAAGGTAAGCGGAGAAGGTGCATCCTGGAGGCCAGGCCAGGCTGGGAATCACTGGGCTTAGCCACACCTGTCCCTGGGCCTCTCCTGCTGAGACGCCAGAGCGTGGCATAGCAACTGCCCACAACAAATAGTGTACAGCTGCCAAGCCTGGCTCTGCAGGCCAACCAGGAGCTGTGTGGGCCCTCGGTAGGCCCTCTCAGACAGCAGGGGTCGCTCTTGGTGCTGGCGCCTTGGTGGAAAGGCTGACTCTCAGCTTCTGGAACCAGATCGCAAGAGCTGGAGCTGGCAGTTGGGAGGTGGCAGCCACGTTCCAGCTCTGTTTGCCAACTTCCTCAGCTGCCTCCTGACCTTCAGCAAGGTCCCTGGCACACTGGGACAATGGGAAGGGTACGTCATCCTGTTCAGCAGAACTGGGCAGAGCAACAAGCCATGCCAGAAAGGACCTTGAAATTCTTGGATGACAGTGGCACCCAGGAGGTTTGGCATGGGAGTACTTCCTTGTTGACTACTAAGCAGAGAAACCTTTCTCCTCTCCTGCCCATTTGTTGTGATGTAGCCCACTCGACTTGACTTCTCCATCCTCCTGCCTCAGTCTCCCGAGGGTCGGGATGACAGGCGATCATCACCAACCTGTCAACTCAGTCACCAAAGGACGCAGGGTCAGAGTGACGCCGTGGCTGGCTGGCTACCGACCTAAAAACTGCTCTCGAGCTGGGCATGGTGGTGCACACCTTTAATTACAGCACTCGGGAGGCAGAGGCAGGAGGATCGCCATGAGTGCGAGGCCACCCTGAGACTACATAGTGAATTCCAGGTCAGCCTGGGCTAGACCAAAACCCTACCTCAAAAAACAACAAAAACAAAAAGAAAAAGAAAAACAGTTCTCTTTCTAGAAAATAGACACAAAATCCAGAAAACACAGCTCAACGGGCTCCCCTCAAACTCAACTATAATAAATCCCTGGCAGAAACACACCAGGAACTGAATTCTTGGGGTCTGTGGCCCACAGGGGAGTACCAAGGTGCCTGTGTTCTCTCTGTATCTCTTCCCTTCCTCCCCCCCCCTTCCTGCTGGCCTGCTTTCTTGTGGATATAGTATGATAGTACGTGTAGTGAGTACACATGTGTGTGCACGCATGCATGTGTGCAGATGAACACTGTGTACAGAAACCACACGAGGCTGTTGGATGGCCTCTCCTATTGCTCCTCTGTCCATCGTTTTCTCAAGACAGTCTCTCACCGGAGCTTCAGCTCTCCCTGTTTTGGTTAGACTGTCTGACCAGCGAGGCCCAGGGATCCTCCTCTCTGCCCCTCAGTGCTGGAGTTACAGGCGTGCATGGCCATGCTCGGCTTTTTGCATGGGTGCTGGGAGGGAACTCAGGTCCTCGTGCTAGTGCAGCCGGTACAGTGACCCGCTGAGACATCGCTGTGCACCCCAGGCTCTCACTGTAGCCCAGGCTGACCTGGAACTCACTATGTAGTCTTAGGGTGGCCTCAAACTCACTGCGATCCTCCTACCTCTGCCTCCCTCTGGAGTGCTGGGATTAAAGGCGTGCGCCACCACGCCCGGCTCCCCTGTATTCTTTATTGTACCCTGAAGGACGACAAGAAAGAATGGTTCTTCCTTCCACAAGCAGATAAGGAACAAGCAGGTAGGCAGGCCCACAGAACCCTCCAGGATGACCAAAAGATCTTTCACAGGTGAGAATGTCCCTCCCTCGGTGGTGGTGGCTCCTTGGCTTGCTGCTGGTGAAGGGAGGGTTGCCCAGGGGAGCCCCTAGACAGCCTCAGGCCTGCCTCATTCACATTTGCACAGGGTATGCGATACGAATCATGGAGTAGGACACAGATCATATTGGGAAGGACACTACTGCTGGACGGCCACAGCTTCTGTCACAGCTGCATCGGTCTCTCGTGTGACCTCTGGTCTATTGCCTGGCAGGAGAAGAGGCTCGGACAGGGTGTGTCAGGAAAGCTGAGGTAAGCCCTAACACTGCAGTGGTCACGTGCTCTCTCCCAGCTGGGCAGGTCAGGCCCTCCAGCCCACAGTGGTCACCAAATGGCTCTCCAGGCTTTTGTGCACCTGATGAGTTAGTTCTCCCAGAATGGCCATGTGGTTTCCTCTTTAAATGTCCAACCTTTTCCGTCATAAATAATCATATAGCTCTACCACATTTTGGAATTTAGAGACAGGAAAAAAACTCCACGATTCCACAGAGCCAGGCTTTCCTCCCGGCTCACATTCACTCCTTACTCAGGCCTCCCGCTGGGGAAGTGGGGCTTTGCCCAGAACTCACATCGAGCAGATGCTCCCTAAACAGCTCGGTAGGAAGGACGTGGCAGGCCATGTCCACACTGGTAGGTGACTCCAACTCCCAACCTCTGCCACCCTGAACCTCCAGCCTGGGTGTCGCTCCAGCCTCTTCCTGCCTGCAGCATGCTCCCTCCAGAGCTTTCATAGCTCTCTGCAAGAAAGCTTGCTGTGCCGGGGAGCTGGCTCAGTGGGCGAAGTGTTTGCTGCACAGCATGAGGACCTGAGTTCAGGTCCCCGGCACCCACATAAAAGCTGGGCATGGCGGTGTGCAGCAGCTGCCATCCCAGTGCTGGGGGGGGGGGGGCAGAAACAGGAGGATCCCTGGGGCTAGCTGGCTAGCTAGACTGCCTGAATCCAAGAGCTCCAGGTTCAGTGGGAGACCCTGTCTCAAAAAAATCAGGTGGAGAGCTACTAAGGACACCCACTATCAACCTCTGGCCTCCACACACACGTGCACACGTGCATGTACACCACCTATACACGTGCGCCCACATATATGAACACACATGCATACCACACACATATTCAGGAAAAACAGAGAGAGAGGCTGGAGAGATGGCTTGGCGATTAAGGTGTTTGCCTGCAAAGCCCAAGGACCTTGGTTCGAGATGCACAAAGTGGTACATGAGTCTGGAGTTCGTGTGCAGTGGCTGGAGGCCCTGGCACGCCCATTCTCTCCCCGCCCCCTCTCATTCTCAAATAAATGAACTATAAAAAATAAACTTTTTGAGATATTGTAGATTCATATGACATGGACTTGGAAGACATATAAACTTACTCAGTCCCCCCATATTATAAAACAATTTTTACAAGATTGATAGACAATAATAAAGCCAAAATTCTGACACCAATACAGTAGAAAGTTCAATTTCCACGCCCACCACGATCCTTTATGTGGCTCCTCACAGCTTTTCCCTTTTCCCTTTTGCCCTGATCCCCTCCCTTAGCCCTGCTAGTCATTAGTCACTTTTCTATCACTATAATTTGTCATTTTGAGAAGGCAATATACATGGAACCAGACAGCATCCAGCCTTTGGAAATAGGCTTTTTCCGTTGGTGATCTATTCAAGTCTCCAAGTATGGAGAGTTCATGTCTTTTTGTACTGAGCAGTATTCTATGGACACAATTTATTCACCCATGAAAAGCATTTTTGGTTTAGTATGGGGCTATCACAACTAAAACTGCTATGAGCAATCATGAACAGAGTTTTCTTTTTAAGTTTTATTTATTTATTTTTATTATTTATGAAAGAGAGAGAGAGGGCACGCTGGGCCCTCAGCCACTGAACTAGAACTCCAGGCGCTTGCACCACCTAGTGGGCATGTGAGATCTTGCGCTTGCCTCACCTTTGTGCCTCTGGCTTATGTGGGATCTGGAGAGTTGAACATGAGTCCTTAGGCTTCACAGGCAGGTGCCTTAATGGCTAAGCCATCTCTCCAGCCCATGAACAGGACTTTTGTATGAATTGTAAGATTTCACACTTACATAATTAGTGTCTAGTTGTGCCACTGCCAAATCATAAGACAGCTGAATGCTTTTATTTACTTAACTGTTTTTGTTTTTATTTGTGAGGAGAGGGTATGTTGGAGAATGGGCATGCTAGGGCTTCCTGCTGCTGAAAACGAACTCCAGATGCATGTATCACTTAGTGCCTCTGGCTTTACATGAGTACTGGGGAATAAACACAGACCATCAGGCTTTATAAGCAAGTGCCTTGAACTACTGAGCCATCTCTCCAGCCCCAAATCTGAATGTTAAGACTTTAAGGAGTTGCAAAACCATCTTCCAGGGTGGCTTGCCACTGTACTTGCTCGTGAGAACGTGTGAACCATGCTGGCCTTCACCATTCTTGCAAGAATTTCCACTGCAGCCGTTTTCACTGTGGAGCGTGCGTGCGTCCATGTGTGTAGTATGTGTGGATCATGCATGTGACTGCAGAGGCCAGAGAATGTGTGTGTTCTCCTATTGCTCATCTGCACGTGTGCTTCACATGGGTCTCTGAACCTGGAGCTGCTGTTGCATGGTCAGACTGGCTGACCAGTGAATCCTGGCAATTCCCTGATTCTCCAGTCTCCATTCCCCACTGGGGTTACAGGTGCACATGGCCACGCCCAGCTGCCCATGTGGGTGATAAGAAATCAAGCTCAGGGTGGATCAGGCCCTCCCAGGCCCCATGCTTGTGAGACAAGCACTCTTACCACTGAGCCATCTCATGAGCCCCTTTACCGTGAATTTATTCACATTTCCCCAGGGGTTAATTAGGCTAAGGATCTTAGTGGTCATATTATATCCTCACTAAGGAAATGCTGTTTTACTCTCTTTTGTTGTTTTCTTTTGCTTTGAGGTAGGGTCTCACTCGAGCCCAGGCTGACCAAGAGAACTCACTCTGTAGTTCCAGGCTAGCCTTGAACTCACAGAGATCCTCTTATCTTGACCTCCCAAATTCTGGAATTAGAGGCATGTGCCACCATGCCTGGCTCTGTTTTACCCTTTTCTGTTCTGATTGGGTGATCTCTATTTTCTGTCTTCAAGTTCACTCATTTTGTTTCCTTGATTTTGCCCATCCATGCAGCTTGTTGTTTTAACTCTTGTATTTTTTGGTTTTGAAATTTTCATTTGGTTCTTTATGTTTTCTGCCTTTTTGCTGAGATTTCTGTACTTTGTTGTTTGTTTCAAGCATATCTGCAAGTACTTGCTAACTCATTAAAAAATTAATTATTTGGGGCTGGAGAGATGGCTTAGTGGTTAAGCGCTTGCCTGTGAAGCCTAAGGTCCCCAGTTCGAGGCTCGATTCCCCAAGACCCACATAAGCCAGATGCACAAGGGTGCGCACGCTTCTGGAGTTTATTTGCAGTGGCTGGAGGCCCTAGTGTGCCCATTCTCTCTCTCTCTTTCTCCTTCTGTCACTCTAAAATAAAAAGACAAAAAATTTTAAAAATTTAATTATTTCATTTATTTATTTGAGAAAGAACGAGGCAGAGAGAGAATGGGGCACACCAGGGCCTCCAGCTGCTGCAAAGGAACTCCAGATGCTTGTACTATCTTCTGCATCTGTCTTACGTGGATCCTGGGGAATTGAACCTAGGTCCCTTGGCTTTGCGGACAGGTGTCTTAACCACTACACCATCTCTCCAGCCTTTTAAATTTTTTAAAAATAATTTATTTATGAGAGGGACAGAGACAGATAAAATGGGCTCAGGCTGGAGAGATGACGCAGCAGTTAAGGCGCTGGCCTGCAAAGCCTAAAGGACCTAGGTTCGTTCGATTCCCCAGGACCCATGTAAGCCAGATGCACAAGGTGGCACATGCATCTGGAGTTCCTTTGCAGCAGTTAAGAGGCCCTGGTGCATCCATTCTGTCTCTCACTCTCTCTGCCTCTTCCTCACTCTCTCTTTCCTATCTCAAATAAATAAATAAATAATATTTAAGGGGACTGGAGAGATGATTTAGTGGTTAAGGCACTTGCCTGTGAAGCCTAAGGACCCACATAAGCCAGATGCACATGGTGGCACATGCATATGGAGTTTGTTTGCAGTGACTAGAGGTCCTGGTATGGCAATTCCCTATCTATCTATCTATCAATCATCTCTCTCTCTCTCTGACTCTTTTTTTCTGTCTCTCAAATAAATAAAATATTTTAAAATATTTTATTAGGCTGGAGAGATGTCTTAGTGGTTAAGAAACTTGTTTGTGAAATCTAAGGACCCAGATTTGATTCCCAAGTACCCACATAAGCCAGATGCACAAGTTGGCGCATGTGTCTGGAATTCATTTGCAATGGCTGGAGGCCCTGGAATACCCATTTTCTCTATCTGCCTCTCTCTCTCTCTCTTTCTCTCTCTCAAAATAAGTAAATAAATAAATATAAAAATATTTGATTTACTTATTTGCAAGGATAGAGAGAGAGAAAGAATGAAGAGAATGGGCATGCCAGGGCCTCCAGCCACTATAAAGAACTCCAGATGCATGTGCCACTTTGTGTATCTGGCTTTATGTTGGTGAACTGGGGAATCGATCCTGGGTCAAAAGGCATTTTGATTGACATTGCTTTAAATATATTTGTCCTATATCTGTATCACTTCAATGCTGGTGTCTTCATTGTCTTTTCACTCAAGTTCAAGCTGTCTGGGCTCTTGGTACGACAAGTGGTTTTGTCTAAAAACCTGAACATTTGGAGTATGTGGTAAGAGACTCCAGACTCAGCAGGACTTTTCTTTTGACACTCTAGAAGCTGAAGGGTGTGCTGCCTTGTTTCTGCTGAGTGGGTGGAGGCCAGGCTCTTTTCATCCCTGAGGTTTGAGGTGCTCTCTGCTCTCTGGACTGCTGGTGGGAATCCTACCCTGGATGGAAGGAACAGGAAACCCTCTCTAGTGCTTCCCATGTGGACACTGTAGCTGGATGTGGTGGCACATAGGCAGAGGTAGGATTGCCTTGAGTTCAAGGCCACCCTGAGACTCCATAGTGAGTTCTAGGTCAGCCTGGACTAGAGTGAGACCCTACCTCAAAAACACACACACACAAGCATAAACCATGTGGACGCTGTGTATGGGGGCTGGGCATGTTACTGCTGGGCGGGCTGAAGTCCTGCCTGCCCAGTAGGATGGCGTAACTTGTCCTCACTGGGTGCGGGCAGAGGCACAGGCGCTCCCTCCTTGCTGCTTGGTACCTGGCTCCCTACCTGGCCTAAGTGACATCCCCACAGCCTAGATGGAACATAGGAGCACCCAAGTGTCTCTCTGGGCTCTGGATGGCATGAGTGGGAACAGAGCCACTGAGTGTTCTGTGGGGCTTGGCTGGGGCAGAGCAGTCACTGTCTAGGAGTTTCCTGGGGTGCAGGTCTGAGAAGGCTTTGTTATGGGGTCACTGAGACACTAGTTCTTCAGCTCCAAGTCTGGGCTGCGTGGGGCAAGAGGGAGACCAGGGAGCCCGCCCGCTGCACTGTCTGTTCATGTCTCTCTTCGGTTCAGTCATTTTCTGTTGATTTTACCACTCAGGTCCAGGGCTTGTAGCTGGCCTTGGAAGAAAGAACGCAGAAAGGTGTGTCTACTCCATTTGTCAGCAGCAGAAGACCCTGTGGATCCAGCTTTCCTCCTCTGGCAGCCCTGGATGGTCTTGGGGGAGCAGCGGGGTGTGTGTGTGAAGGGAGACCCCACCCCAGTTCCCCCTCAGGCACTTGCTTTGCAGAAGGCCTCAGACAGCCCTTTGGGGTACAACTTGGGAAGGAGCCCAGCTCCCTGTGTGTGAGTTCCAGGCGCTCTACTGCTAGGCCAGCCATTGCCCTTCACCTCTACCACAAAGGGCACAGGGGGCCCCGGCACATACCTGAGTCACCCCTTGTGGTGGTTTGATTCAGGTGTCCCCCATTAACTTAGGTGTTCTGAATTCTAGGTTCTCAGCTGATGGAGATTTGGGAATTAATGCCTCCTGGAGGGAGCATATTGTTGGAGGGCAGGCCTATGGGTGTTATAGCCATAAGCCAGTTTCCGCATGCCAGTGTTTGGCACATGCTCCTGTTGCTATTGTCCACCTTATGTGGGCCAGGGGGTGATGTCCACCTTCTGCTCATGCCATCGTTTTCCCCTGCCATCATGGAGCTTCCCCTCGAGCTTGTACACCAAAATAAACCTCTTTTTCCCCACAAGCTGCTCTTGGCTGGGTGATTTCTACCAGCAATGTGAATCTGACTGAAACAGTAAAGTGGTATCAAGGAGTGGGATTGCCGCTAGACACCTGACTATGTGGCTTTGGCCTCTTGGAGCTGATTTTCAAGAGGAATGTGGAAGGATTTGAAACCTTGGCCTAAGAAACGCCTTGCAGTGCTGTAAGTACAGCTTGATGAACTATTCTGGTCAGAGTTGAAAGACCTGAATGCAGTAAGAACTATGGACTGTGAGGTTTGGCTTATGAGGGTGAGAAAGAGCTTTGCTTACACTGGGCTAGTAGTTTGTGTGGGAAGCTTGCTGTTATGCCCGTGTCCTGAGTTGTGCAGGGTTGCTTTGTGTAGAAATGAACTGGTGTGAGCAGAGGGATATGGCACAGAAAGTAAAATCTTTGGGTGAACTGCTGCCCATTCAGCTGCAATTGAGAGATTACAACCTTTGAGACTGGGCCAGCTGACCTGCACTGGGGCAACAGGAAGAATGTAGACTCTTTTGAAGGGGCCTGAGTGCTCAAGAAGTGTCCTGTTCTTCAAAGTCTGCTTTATTCCCCCCTGGATTAACAAATTGGCACCCTACCTTAGGTATTGCAGAGTATAAAAATGCAGGAAAGAGAGGGTCACTGAGTTTGCAACACAGTCTTTTGGTTTGGAAATGGCTATGGGCAGTGAGAAACAGATTTTCTGGTTGCCTACATGGAGATCCAATGTAGCCATGAGGATGAACCGTGGCTTGCAGTGGAGACCCAGTGGAGATTCGGGACCACAAGATGGCTGCTACGGACAGCTGCCGGCCCCGATGTAGTTTTCCAGGACTGTGAGTAGCCTAGCTGGAGGGGCAGAATTGGAATGCCAGAGACTTATTGCTGGTTAGAGTTATTGGACCGGGAGATTTGTCACTAACTAGAGTTGTTGAACTTGGAGCTTCAGAGTTTGGTATTTGCCCTGTTTAAATCATGTATTGCTGAAAATTTCTTTGCTATGCCCAATGTCATCTTTTGAAGTGTGAATGTTTATTCTGTGCCATTATGGTTTTTTTTCTTTTTTGGTATTATGGCTCAGTTAAAAGATCTTGGACTACGGTATGAACATCACTGGAATTCTTAAAAACTATGGGGAATTTTAAAGTTGGATTAATGCATTGCATTTTACATCATGTATGGATATCAGTTTATGGGGGCCAGGGGTGGAATGTGGTGGTTAGATTCAGGTGTCCCCCATAAACTTAGGTGTTCTGAATGCTAGGTTCCCAGCTGGTGGAGATTTGGGAATTAAAGCCTCCTAGAGGCAGTGTATTGGGGCCGGGCTTATGGGTGTTGTAGCCAGTGTCCCCAAGTCAGTGTTTGACACACTCTCCTGTTGCTATTGTCCACCTTACGTGGGCCATGGGGTGATGTCCACCCTCTGCACATGCCATCGTTTTCCCCTGCCATCGTGGAGCTTCCCCTCAAGCCTGTAAGTCAAAATAAACCTCTTTTTCCCACAAGCTGCTCTTGGTTGGGTGATTTCTACCAGCAATGCGAACCTGACTGCAACACCCCTCAAGGCCACAAGCTTTGACGAGGCAAGGCAATGGGGCCCAGCACACGCAGGGCCTGGAAGTAGAGCTGCCCTCTTCTTTGTTCTGGAGAGCACTTACAAGGAGGTGAACCCATGCCAGAGTGACCATGGCCTGCTCCAGAATAGTAAGAGAATTTAAGTACCCACTATGATCCTGTGTGGACACCCCCGTGGCTTTGGTGGGTGCCCTATGTTGACGCAGCTCAGGTTGTGACATGGCTGGAAAGGTGTGGCCTTGGGGAAGCCGGTCAGGGCTTAGCTTGGGACTCACAGCTGAGCAAGTGCAACTGGGGGTCAACTAGCACATCGCAGACAGGTGCCCCAGAGCCCACCCAGTACATGGTTAGTGCTGCCACAGGGCAGAGGCCCTGCCCTTCCAGTGCTCGTGAGTGTTCTGGAGTCCAGGCTGCTTCAGACAGCCCCATCCACCGGAAGGAAGCTGCCCTCCTCTCCTCCACCAGCCTAGGACATGGACCTTTTGCTGTCTGTAACAGTGACTAACTTCCTTTCAAAGGAAGGGCTCATCCAGACCCCTGTGCTCTGAAACATCTGTGGAGAGAACACTGAGGGCCAGTCAGGAGGAAGGGCCAGGCCTAGCCACTGGGCTGTCCAGGTCCAGGAAGCTGGCCAAGTCTTTGTAACTTCTTTCACTTCCTGTGTTAAGGCCCCACAAGCCCAACCAAAAAGATAGAGAGAAATAAGTACCTTGACTTTCTTCCCCAATATCTCCTACATGGCAGGAAGCTGGTCTGTTGAGAGGATAGGCTTGTCTGTGGTCAGAGAGACCACTTTGCCAGGTCTGATTGTGCTTGGCAAGACCTGTGTCCCCAACTGGATACCTGGGACTAGGAGGGGATAACACACACATCTCTCCATAAAAGCCCACCCAAAATTTAAGTAAGTGAAGGCCTGTCCTGTGAGATGCTAGCAGTGGGGGCTGGCAGCAAGGTGAGTGTCCCCTGACTTCCGTTCGGCCTCCAGTGCTTCTTCTTGTGTTTTTCTGCAAGGCTTTGAGAAGGTTCTGCTCTCTCACAGGCCACGTCAAGTCACCTGCGTCCTCTCCACGGTGGAGAACGTGGCTTCCAGGTCACAGCCTCTCGTGGGTGGACTCTGGCTGATGCCTTATGCTTCCTTCAGGGTTTACTTTCTGGAAAGCCAGTGGCCAGCCCAGCTACATGGATGGACAGCCTGCTCTGGGACCCCTTGGGAAGGGGGCTGTGCAGAGCAATACGATGGGGGGCCGTGTGTGCACAGCATAAGCTCACACTATTTGTGGGGCCCACTGTGAGTGACAGGCTCAACAACCACAGAGGATGTCCGCTCAGGGAGGACAGAAGGTCCTTCCAGCTGGTCTCGACGTGGAGCTGATTTTCTAAGAGCCCGTAACTCTCCACCTCCACGGACACTACTCCAGGAATGGCCGTGCTCGTCTCTGGGCCCCGTGGCCTGAGGTAACCAGTACAGTGGTCCAGCTGTGACACAAGGCTACAGCCACGTGGCTGCTCCTTCCTTGCAGCTTGGAAGCCTTCCACTGTGGCCACCCGGAGTGTCAGGACACACCGATACCGAGGGCCAAGGCTAAAGCAGGCTGCAGGCATCCTGGCCCACCCCTGCCTTAGACCTCCTAGGAGCTACACGTCCACCCATTCTCGTTACAGGGCCCTTAGCGTTCTTTCTCTCTGCCACGGGTCCTCAGCACAGCCCTGCCCACTAGCTTCCTTATTATTTCCCCTTTAACTAGCAGGTGATGTGGGGGCCCAGCTGGTTGGCAACAGTTATTTATTTCTTCCTCGGCTCCCTTTTATTTCCCTGACCTTTCTTGGTATCTAGAGCTGGGCTGGGCCCAGCATCAGCACCATTTGAAAAGCAGCCTTCCTCACGGCCGCCAACAAATAAGGTTTCCTTCTGATTTTTTCAGTGTCCCCGAGCTCCTGGGCTTGTGATGGGAAGCAGTGATCACGCTGAGAGGGGAGGAGAGGAGAGGCAACATCCTACAGGGGGTTAGCTGGAGTTTCCCATGGCTGGGGACATCCCACCATCCTCACCAGAAAGTGGCCAAGTGGGGATTCAGATCCCGGTCAGTGATGACTCTCGGACAGCCTCTCTGTTCTGACCAGTCAGGATTGAAGTGTACTTTCCATGGCCAGGATCCATATACACACACCGACCACCAGTCTTGCATTCCTGAAATCAATTTGCCAATGTCTCTAGCTGTGGTATCTGATTGGCTTAGAGAACAAAAAAGAGGCATCCTCTCCAGAGAACAAACGAGCCACAGATTCTGCGTTCCATCGCTGATGAAATGCAGACTTCTCATTAAAACAAAAGCCTTTGGTTAAAATACACACAATAAAGACTGAGAAAGGATATAAATATGCAATTTGCAGAAGAAAAAGGTGAAAAGACAACCTTTAGTCTCATCAGCAATCAAAGGAAACTCCATTTTCTCCTATTAATAAAGGCAGGTTTTAAAAATGACACCACTCCTTGAGATTGTTGGCACGAGTGTAAAGAAACAGGATTGCCCATTGTGGGGGTGGAGTGAGAGGAACTTGTGTGTGGGGGGGGTGGGAGGGTAATTATGAAGAAGGACCAGAACTTTAGAATTTTGCACATCCTTTGACCCACATGACAGAATTTACCTTACTGTAAAAATTACAAGTTTTTTTAAAACTTTTTTTTTTTTTTTGAGGTAGGGTCTCACACTAGTCCAGGCTGACCTGGAATTCACTATGTAGTCTCAGGGTGGCCTTGAACTCACGGCGATCCTCCTACCTCTGCCTCCCAAGTGCTGGGATTAAAGGCATGCGCCACCATGCCCGGCAAATTTTTTTTTTTTTTTAAGGTAGGGTCTTGCTCTAGCCCGGGCTGACCTGGAACTCACAATGTAGTCTCAGGATGGCCTCGAACTCATGGCAATCCTCCTACCTCTGTCCCCTGAGTTAAACTTTTCTTTTTTGTAATTTCTTTTTATGAAAGAGAGAGAACTGGTGTGCCAGGGCCTCCAGCCACTGCAATCGAACTCCACCTTGTGCACACATGCAACCTTGCATGCTTGCGTCACCTTGTGTGTCTGGCTTATGTGGGACCTGGAGAGTCAAACATGGGCTCTTAGGCGTTACAGGCAAGTGCCTTAACTGCTAAGCCATCACTCTCCAGCCTTTTTAAACTTTTTATAGACAATCTCCATACATATAGACAAAATATCATTATCATAATCCCCTTTCACAACCCTTGTTTTTCTCCCTACCTTGGTATCCCTTCCACTGAATCCTTTCTTCTTTCCAACTAATCTCTCTTCTGCTTTCTAAAAATATTTTATTTATTTATTTGAGAGAGAGAGAGAGAGATGGCCTCTTGCCAGTGCAAATGAACTCCAGATACATATACCATCTTGGACATCTAACTTATGTGGGTATTGGGGAATCAAACCTAGGTCTTTAGGCTTAGCAGGCACGTGCCTTGACTGCTAAGCCATCTTTTTACTCCTCTCTTCTATTTTTATGTCATCATTTTCCTCCTATTATCCAGTCATATAGGTCAGGCTTATAAGAACACTCACAGTGGGGCTTGGGAGATGGCGCAATGGATAAAACCTTTACTGTATAAACCTGAATAACTGAATTCACAACCCCAGCACCCATGTTTTAAAAAAGCCAGAATTGGGCTGGAGAGATGGCTTAACGGTTAAGGCACTTGCCTGCAAAGCCAAGGGACCCAGGTTCAATTCTCCAGGTCCCATGTAAGCCAGATGCACATGGTGGTGCTTGCGCCTGGAGTTCATTTGCAGTGGCTAGAGGGCCTGGCATGCCCATTCTCTCTCTCTCTCTCTCCCCTCTGTCTCAAATAAATAAATAAAAATAAATATATTTTTTCAGAAAGCCAGAATCTTCTCTAATCCTAGCACACCAAAGGTGACACGGAGGTGGAGACGGAGACTTTTCCAGAAGCTTGCAGACCAGCTAGACTGGTAAATACGGCACTGAACGAGTGACCCAGACAGTTGTCCTGTGACTTCCACCTGCACGCCATAGGTGTGCGCGCATTTGGACACATGAACACACACATCGAAAGCTAATAACAAACGAGCAACTAGAAGAGGATCAGCAGTGTAGGACTGTGGGCCCAAAGAGCTGGAACCCCAACTAGGCCAACCTTGCAGCCACACCGTGCAAAGGAAGGGACCCGTGCCACACCACCTGTGAGGGGGCCTGCTTCCCAGGTGGCCAGGACAAGAGTAAACAGATGGAGCTCGGGACAGCACACACAGGACTCAGCAGGACCCTGGGACACCTCCCATTATGTCCTCCCTTCCTTGGAGAGCCTTCCATGGAGCAACTGTGCTTGACACGACTCCAGCCCACCCAAGGGTGTCTGGGCAGGGCTTCTAGACGGTGGTCCTCATTCACTCGTCAGCAATCAAAGGAAACTCCATTTTCTCCTATTAATAAAGGCAGGTTTTAAAAATGACACCACTCTGCAGCCAGCTCACTCCCTGCCCGCCTGCAGCCTTGCCCTGCCCCTCCTCACCGTGGGGGAGAACAGTGCCATCCCCACTCTCATGCCCTACAGGCCCACCTGGGAAGAGAAGGGGGAAGGGTCCTGTTACAGTCAGGTTCGCATTGCTGGCAGAAAACACCCATGGAATAAAGGGTTCATTTTGGCTTACACACGCAAGGGGAAGCTCCACGATGACAGGGGAAAACGATGGCATGAGCAGAGGGTGGACAACACCTCCTGGGCAACATCAGATGGACCATAGCAACAGGAGAGTGTGCCAATCACTGGCAAGAGAAAGCTGGCTATAATACCCATAAGCCTGACTCTAACAATACACTGCCTCCAGGAGACTTTAATCCCCAAATTGCCAACAGCTGGGGACATGGCATTCCGCATAACTAAGTTTACGGGGGACACCTGAATCAAACCACCACAGGTCCCCTATGGAAGTAGAGAGTATAGTGAGGCAAGAATGGCTGGGTTCAGGGCTGGAGAGATAGCTCAGCAGTTAAAGGAACTTGCTTGCAAAGCCTGACATTCCCAACTCAACTCTCTAGTAGCCACATAAAGCCAGATGCACGCAACTGGGGTTTGTTTGCAGTGGCAAGAGGCCTAGCATGCCCATTCTCAATTTATTCATATTCTCATTCTCTCCCTCACTGTGCTTGCAAATAAATATTTTTTTAATTTTATTTATTTGACAGAGAGAATATGGACACACTAGGGCTTCTAGCCATTGCAAATGAACTCCAGATGCATGTGCCACTTTGTGTATCTGGCTTTATGCAGGTATTAGGGAATCAAACTCAGGTCCTTAGGCTTTGTAGGCAAGCATCCTAACCACTGAGTCATCTGTCCAGCCTACAAATATATATATATATATATATATATATATATATATATATATATATATAAATAGAAAAACAAAACAAAACAAAACAAAAAGACAAGCCGGGCGTGGTGGCACAGGCCTTTAATCCCAGCACTCGGGAGGCAGAGGTAGGAGGATCGCCTTGAGTTCAAGGCCACCCTGAGACTCCATAGTGAATTCCAGGTCAGCCTGGGCTAGAGTGAGACCCTACCTCGAAAAACCAAAACCAAAAACAAAACAAAACAAATAAAATAGCTAGGTATAAATCCTGGCCCACCCACCCTTGCTGGACAAACCCAGGTCCATAGCACAGCCTCCCTGGGCCTCAGTTTCCTCACCCATAAAACACATCTGGCAATGTCGGATGCACTGAGCCGCTGATGGAAGCTTAGCCCTGCGTCCAGGAGTCCAGCATGCAGTCAGTCTCAGTAAACAACAGCCATCAGTAAGGCCTGTCCCCCACACTCCTGTGTACAAATCTGCCCCAGGCCTCCATTAACGGAACTGGATCCTGGATGGGAATTTCAGCCAGAGTTACAAGCCTTTGGGAAGACCCCAAGATGGAGAACACACAAAAATGACTAGAGAAGGGGTAACTCTGGCGTCTCGAGATAACTCCAGACCCAGCGGTCGTAGTGGTGGGGCAGTAAAGGACTGGCAGCAAGACAGAGTCACTGGCCCAGGAAGAACCTGTCTCAGCCCCCGACCCAGCAGCTGTCCCACCTGCCCCGCCCCTTTCAGCCCTGGGATCCTGCCAGTGACTAGAAGGTACGAGCAGTAGGTGTAGTCTTTAAATGCTTGCTGTGCACTACGCTAAGTACTTTACACACGTGATAACATTTTCCTGTCCCCACTGTGTGAACTGAATCATAAAGAGATCAAAAAATGTCTACCAGCGTCCAGGTGGCCTGAGCGAATAAGCCCTCCCCACACCTCTATTTATACAGGCCTGAGTCTCCCTCCTTCCGTGCTAGAATCTCCCACCCAGGGGCCCCAGAGGGCACACTACAAGGACAGCAGTAAGTCATGTCCCTCCTGGGTCACAGAAAAGATGGGTCCCATTGCTGGGTGTGGTGGCGCACCCCTTTAATCCCAGCACTCAGGAGGCAGCGGCAGGAGGATCGCCATGAGTTCGAGGCCACCCCGAGACTACATAGTGAATTCCAGGTCAGCCTGAGCTAGAGCGAGACCCTATCTTGAAAAACCAGAAAAAAGAAAAGATGGGTCCCAAACAGAGTAGCTGTGATGATCCCTACAAGGTAGTAAGGAATCTTCTCTCCTCCTCTCGATGGGGCAGGGGCTCCTACACAGCCTCTGTGTAGCTGGCCAAAGAAACAATAGCAGGAGCAGCTGTTGGGATCTACATGGGACTCCACCCCAGCCACCTCCACACAGAGAAGTGAGCAGAGCCCAGGTGCATCGGGGAGGGTAAGAGGGAGTCCAGTCACCCTCTGAGCCTCCAAGGCTGGGGAAAGTCCCATGTTCCCCAGGTGATGACTCAGCCTTAGGTTTTGCCCACTCACCATGTCTGTTTCTCCTTTCCTTTCTCTAAGGTGTCCTTTGTCCAGAGAAATGAATATGCGGACGAGCCACAAGGACCCCACTTCCCACAGTTATCACTGTCCGGTTAGTTGACTGCCTTGGAACCCTGAGAGTGGGGCGTAACAGACGGCGCTGACACCCCGCAGGGCCTCGACGTGGAGAAGACAGAGTGCTGAGTGGCGCTCATTATCAGTTGGGAAGGCCAGCTCAGAGGATATCCAGTAATTGCAAGGGTTTTGTAAATGTTAATTACGATTGCCTTAATTAGTTCCAAACCCATTGATCTATGGATGATATTAGGTTTATAAGTGTAATTACCTTAACAGGCATATGGATTACAATTATGCTCCACTTAAACCCCAAATGTATACCATTTAAGTTAGACAAGGGACTACCCTGCTTCCTCAGGGTCAGGCTGTTCAATGCAGGGGCTGCTTCCCTGCAGGCTAAGGGGCTACGGAGCTGGAGGGAGGAGAAGGGGAGGGAGGACCTCATGTTTCTGAAAGCCCAAGCCAGCTTGTTGTTACCCAGTGTTTAAATATTGCCACTGGACTCACACCTTTGCCCCCACAAGCCCTTTTGCTGCCCCTTGGAAGTCATCCTCTGCCAACAGCGAACCCTGGCACCCCAGCCTCTTCAGCTGTCAAGCCTCGCCCCACACAGTCCTGGTACTTTTCTCTCATACTGCATGCCCACCCCCCTGCTGCCCTCTCCTACTCAATCTGGGGATCGTCAGGGTTGAGGTGGAGGCTGGTGGTATGGACAGGAAGGACTCAGGTAGTAGGAAGTGGTCCTACAGTGGGGGCATCTCGGATTCGGCACAATCCCTGGAAGGAGATATCTGTGCCAGGCTGGGCAGAAGTGCTGTGGTGTCTGCATATCTTAGGGCAGGTGGCTAAGGAGGCTAAGCCCGTTCTGCTTGCAGGTAAGCCTGCCCATCTGGCCTTGCTGCTAGGAGACGGGCATGACATGAGATGACCTGTGGTTAGGCTGCTGACTGTGTTCTGTTGGCATGTTATTGAAGGGGCTCCGCAAAGTGGCCTGAGCTCCTGGACCCGTCATGGCCTCTGGACCTGCGACAGGTCTCCTTGTCCCCCCCCTGCCCCATGGGGCTGGCTCCTTCAGCCATGCTCACTGTCCTCCTGTGCCCCACCCATCCCTGTGGTGGGCAGAAAACGTGGTGTTCAAGGACCCCTGCCCACCTGCACTCCATGGCACTCCACTTATGTGTTGATAATCACACACATACCAAATCTGGAGAGAATGTCATCTTTGCCTTGTGGGCCATGAGTTGGAATTAATGTGACTGTGGACTGTCCTCATCTCCTGAGAGACAGGGGCTCCTGGGTTGTCCTCACCTCTGGGCACAGTCCTCTTCCCCCAACTCCTGAAAGTCATTTCTAAGCCAGCTCAGCCCTTTCCCACACAGCCTGAATTCCTCTACTCAGAATCTATGCCCATCAGTCAGGTGGAGCAGGCAGGTGTCCAGGGGCCAAGAAAGGCCTTTTCACCTCCTCAGCACAGGTAGGGGTGGGGACAGGAACACCAGGGGTAGGAACTACCTAGGAGATGGAGATGAGGACAAAGGCTTCCTCTCTCTTCTGCTTGTCAACTGATGGACAATGAGGAGGATGGGTTGTGAGTTTTCCTCTATAGACATGCACTAATAGAATTACAGGATCATTAATGAATCTTAAGTCAAACCATTTAAGTGAGAATCATAAACAGTTTTAAAACATGCAAATAAGTTTAAGATGGCATATCTTATTTGTTTGTAATGGAAAGGAAAAAACATAAGAGAAAGAAAAGAAGGAAGAAATGGAAGGAGGGAGAAATCTCAAATATCCATTCCCAGGTGTGGTAATTTGAATGTGTGTCCAACCCCCCCCCCCCCAGACTCAGGTGTGATTAAGCTTGGAGTTAAATGGGAACCTCTGCTGGGATGAGGTATGGGAAACAGGATATTCCTGTTTTAGAGGCCAGAAAGGCCAATGTATAGAGCTGAAGATAGGCTGTGGTTTACAATGGAGACCAAAAGATGTTTTGGATATGCCAGAACTATGCAAGGGCTACCATGGAGTGCTGCTGGCTTGGGAGGAAACCTTCCCAGCTACTCAGCCCAGTTGGAGGGGCAGAAGTGGAAATCCAGAGACTGCTGTCACTGGTTATGGATGTCAGACTTGAACTGCAGATATGTGATATTTGCCTAATGGTTACTGATTTTTGCATTGGTCCAGTCTCTCCTTGTTGTGCCTTATAGCAATGGGGATGTTTACTCGGGGCCATTATATGTTGGAAGTATGTAATTTGCTTTGATTTTATAGGACTCACAGTTAAGAGACTTGAATCTCAGATGAGACCTGAGATTTTGGAACAGTTTTAAAGTTGGCCAAGACTATGTGGACCTTTAAAGTTGGACTGAATTCAATTTGTAATGTGAGATGGTCATGAATCTATTGAGGGCCAGAGACAGAATGTGGTAGTTTGAATGTGTGTTCCCCATAGACTCGGGGGTTTTATTAAACTTTTAACTTGGATCTCCAGCCACCTGGCTGGAGGAGGTGGCACTAGGAGTAGATCCTGAGGTGTGTTTGGGAGAGGATCTGATTTCCAGCCCAAATGTTTGTAGAGCAGTCTGAGCTCTGGCAGGGCCCCTGCTGTTTGCTGCCCGTTTGTGCTTGTCGCTTTGGTGTGTGGTGGCTGGTGATGGTTCTCTCTGCTTGGATGAGTGGAAGTGGCTTCTTTCACCACTGACAGAACTTCTCCCTGGGTCTATGTGCTTGAAATGAATCCCTTCCTCCCCTAAACTGTGCCTGGTTTGGATGTTCATCCCAGCCATGCGGAGCTGTCTGCTACGCCAGGAACTAAAGAAATGTACAAGAAGACGGCTCTGAGAACAAACCTGAGCCATTATGGTGCAGCCATTAGAAATCCTGTGAGCTTTTCTGGCCATGACCAGGTGGGGTGTCCAAAGGAGGTAAAGTTAACTCTGAACTTCTCTGTCCCAAGTGCAATGAGATAATTTAATATCTTACTTAGCTAATACTATAAGCTAAGAGGGTGGGGTTATATCCCAGAGCCTAGCAGGGGCCTCCATAGGCCTCTGATAACTATGAGGGTGGCACCTATCCACCCCATGTGTGATGTGCACCATGCCAGCTCTGGTCACAATATGCACTGAACAGCACTGCTAGCCCCCACTAGAGGCTATGCATGGCACAGAGAAGGGCAGTCCTAGGAAGCTCCACACACACTGTTAGCAACTCTGATCCTGCAAACCAGCAGACCCCAAACTTCTGCTCTGCCCTCTGGAACCAAAGAGTCCTATGCTCATGGGACAGTGACTGTCCCACCAATGGGCAGAGAGCAGCAAGACAGAGAGTCCGAGGCAGGGCTCATCAGTACCTGCCTCCCACTTCTTGGAGCAGTGGGCTGTATTCTGGCTGTCCTTACTGGGGTGGGGACGTCAGGACACCACCAACCATGGTGCTTTCTCCCCTCTCTCCCAGCATCAGGACAACACCAGCATTTACATGTTCCAATGACAACCAGGGTTTATATTAATTTTCAGGAGAAAAGAAAATGGAAAAACACAGGAAAAATAGCTTTAAAAGACCATTTCCCAGGAGGTCCCTGATGCCACCAAAATATTATAAGCCATTGTTGAGGCTCTTGGTTTCCCACCAGGAATAGATGGTAAGACTTTATTGCTGAAGACTCCACATACTTGGGCTGCAAGGTCACTGAAAAAATCTTGCTGGAGCTGAGCTTAAAACCTCCCTGTAGATCAGCTGACAGAAAGCTGGAAAAAGCTACTTTCCATGCAGTTCAATGGGAGAGAGAGAAATCACCATGATAAACAAGATAAACATGAGACAAACAACAAAGGATACTGCGAGCCTTAAGTGTGGACAGCCAGGCCAAAGGAGCCAACAAGTGCAATAGTGGCATGTCTGTTATGGGAAAAACCAACCGCTCTCTAATTGGACTGGAGGCCCGTTCCATGGGAGGGAATATATGCCTGGTACTGAAAACCTATGACGGGGAAAGTCATGAGTCCTGGGGATGTAATGTCTGCTGGTATCTGGCTAAATGTATATATTATGGTCACCAAACTGCCCTGTAAGTACTCTTCTTAATGACCACACCCAGATATTAATGTTACTCTCACTTTTGGTTAGAGAAGCTTCTCTTTTCAGATGGCAGTGACTTCTGGGATGACTCAAAAGGTATCATAGTGCTGAGAAGTAGTGAGAGAGGAGTGCTCAGCACTGAAATATCTCTATCACACATTCCAAGTCCATTGTGGACGAGGTGGTGGAAAAAATTTAAGAGCCAAAGGAAACGTAGGACTTACAACACACCCTTCCAGACACAGAATGGCCTGAATATCCATGATCTCGCAGTGCCTGGTACTGTCTCCTCATAATAGGAGGAAAAGATGATGACATCAAAATAAAAGGCTGATGGAGAGGGGGAGAGGACATGATGGAGAGTGGAGTTGTGAAGGGGAAAGTCAGGAGAGGAGAGGGAATGATCATGGTTTATTGTCTATAATTATGGAAGTTGTCAATAATAAAAAAAAGAATTAAAAAAAGAGACCATCCTTCAAATACTGGGGCAAACCCAGCCCCCACCATACCCTTCAGGCAAGGCTCTCATGTTTATGGTAATTCTGGGAGCAGCTGCCCACCACTGGCATCTTAATAAGACACTTGAGTATTCCTAATGCTCAGATGGTGCCAGGCTCACCCACTGCTGTCCTCTACAAAGACTCACTCCCTCTGCCTAGAGGCATGGCCTGGACACTGAGGTCTACCCTCTGGGGGACGAGCTTCAGAACAGGGAATGGGACATCATGAGCACAGGAACAGGGGCCACTATCCACCTGGACTGTTGCTGAGCTGTGCCACGGGGTGACCCTGTGGTGAGTTGTTTGGAAGAGACCTGGCTCCATCATGAGGTGTGCTTAAACACAGCCACCAGCACTGTGGACCCTTAGTCATGGGCCGGGTGCATTACAACAGGTGAGGGTGCCCTCACCCCATCTGTGATGTCCCCCCAGAAGCTGGCACAGCTGAACATCCCTGAACAGTGAAGGGCTCAATTCCAAGTCCTCAACCTCCAACCCTGGCTTTTATTGGTGCCAAGGAAGCTGTCCTCCCCACATGCTGGACCCCAGACACTGTCCTCTCCCTAAGGACTGGGCAGCAAGAAGACTACACACCCCTCTCTGCTCTGAGGCCCCTGGAGGACACCATGAAGTGGCTCACATGCACCACACCCACAGGGCCCAGTATAGTCCACTGAAATAGCCTTCCATGCCCTTCGTAGCCCAACTGACTGCAAGCCAGATGGCCACCCATTCACCATGCCCACTGTTTGATTTAACCTGGGGCAGTCCCATGAGGTAAGACATTGAGGCCAAGACATTTGGCCAGCTGCACAGCCAAGGGTCCCACAGAAAGAACACTCACTCCTGGCTGAATCCCATAGGACCCTGTGATGCAAAATAGGTGCTGGGCCTCCTGCAGGGAGGGGCTGTGAGCAGTGAGGTGAAATTGGTTCTGTGGGGCCTCAGCTGCTTTATGTGCCCATGTCAGCACCCCAAGGGGTCCCTGGAGGAGGTGGGATCTGAAAGTAGGGTGCGGTTTCAGTGTCTCATTGAAAGCCAGGTGTGACCATGTGCTACAGTTCAGAGCTGGGGCTCTGAAGGTGATGAGGGCTCCCTGTTGTAAACAAACAACATCGAGGTCCTTACACAAAGGCTTCGAAGGGTGCCGCTGTCTGCCTCGCTTTCTTTTCCATTCTTCTTCCGTGTGAGGATGAGGCTTGAAGGCCTTTGTGGGTGGCAGAACCTTGATCTCGGATGCTCCAGACCCCCAAACTCTGAGAGTCAAGTGTCTGTTCTCTGTTAATTACCCAGTCTCCAGTTGTCACAGCAACGCAGATGGGCCAAGGCAGGTGGGACAGCAGGATCCTGAGTTCCAGCCAGAACTACATCAGTAGCTTCTGCAGGCTGTGAAGTGAAGCCAACAGGGTGGCACTGTGTGGGTGTTTCCTGGCCTCTTCCATGCTCGGGATCCAACCAGGGCCCCACTGGCCCTTACTCCAGGCCCACACAAGCCCTTTCTCCTACAAGCCATTTTGTCACCGGTTCCCAACGGTCAGGGTTGACAGTGGTGCCTGCCCTCTGGCTCTGCTGTCAGCCCCGCCCGCTGTACTGGCCGCAGAAACGCACCAGGCCCTGAACTTGGGATACTGCCTCTGTCTCCAGTGTTCACCAAGATGACCGACCCTCGGTCATTGACACTGCACAGCCAACGGAGAGATGATCAGAGCCGGGCTGAGCCCCCAAGCCTGAAGAGGAAGAGCCTGAAGTTCACACAGGGGCAGGCCTAGACACGTCATAGCTGGGCCACAGCATCCTGTCCCCTGCTCCCCTACAGTCCCTTGTCCCCTCTGGCACCACTGTCTCCTTTCCGGAAGCCTTGAGCCCTGGGAGTTCAGGTGATGAAGCAGTGCCACCCTCTGGAAGAAGATGGAAGTGGCTCCAAGCAGCAGCTGTCTCGCACGCCACCCTCTGGAAGAAGACGGAAGCGGCTCCAAGAAGCAGCTGTCTCGCGCGCCACCCTCTGGAAGAAGACGGAAGTGGCTCCAAGAAGCAGCTGTCTCGTGCCCCAGAGCTTGAGTCCAGGAGTGATGAGTGCTCCACACATGGCCCAACATCAAGACGTGGGGTGCTGATGAGCGTGCTGTCCCTCAGGGCCAGAATGGGTAATGGGTACTTCTCTGGCCCTGCTCTGACAGTGTGGGCTTCCTGGGCACCCAGCCTCAAAGGGACAGAGCAGGGCATGTAGCAAGACCCCTGCTCCCCTCCTCCATCCCCACCTGCCTTTCTCCTGGCTCTTGTCCTGGGCGGGGGGGGGACTCCTCTTCGCCTTTAGGACCCTGCTCAGAGAGGCCCCACCCTGGCTGCATCTGCATCCAGCGGATACAACCCCCACTGCCATCCAGCCGAGAAGGAGAAATGGCTGCCTTATGATCCACTCTCCTTCCTGGACAGAGTTTCTGCACAGCTTGGACTTCCCCACCACAGATGCCAGGAAGACATCACATGACCTGACTGCCAGCCTGGCAGAAGCCCCTTAGAAGTCTGCCCACGAGAAAGAGCACACGTGGCTTGCTTCCGCTTGCAGGTCTAGGACGGGCAAAGCAATCGCTGGTATTAGGTGTCAGGAGATGCACGGGAGGAGGCCGAGGGGAAGGTGCTTGGCGGGGCTGGGGCCATGGCTGGATTTCACTATGTCAGTACATTCACAAGCTCACTGAGTGGTGTGCATTTAAGGTCTGCACTTTATTTATTTTTTAAAATTTTTTTTGTTTATTTATTTATTTGAGAGCAACAGAGAGAAGGCGGCAGAGAGAGAGAGAGAGAGAGACAGAGAGAGAGAGAGAGAGAGAGAGAATGCGCACGCCAGAGCTTCCAGCCTCTGTAAACGAACTCCAGATGCGTGCGCCCCCTTGTGCATCTGGCTAACGTGGGTCCTGGGGAATTGAGCCTCGAACTGGGGTCCTTAGGCTTCACAGGCAAGCGCCTAACCGCTAAGCCATCTCTCCAGCCCAGGTCTGCACTTTATTTATTTGTTTATTTGCTATCAGTCTGTTGTGTAATAATAAGTTTGTTTTTTTTTTTTTTAATGAGAAGATTCCTGACCACAGTGAACAGAACTTTCTGACACCTGCCTCCCTAGCCTGAACCCCCAGCCCAGGGACCAAGAGCAGCTGTGCGTAGGTGGGGACACTCCCCCCCCCCCATCCCATCAGCCTGGCCAACTCTGCAACCGAGCAATAGCTACCACTGGCCCTGGGTCCTCAGGGATGCTGGACACAGGCTGCTCCCTAAGAAGGCCGCTGGGAGGAGGTTAAGTCCAGGGCTGTCTGTGCCTCCAATCAGAGCTGGCAGGGGACAGACACACAGCCACAGCTGCGCCCAGACAGAGCCTCACGATAGGAAGCAGAGTCCCCACCTTGGCTCTGGAGAAGGAGCCTGGAAGCCACGGATGGGGAGAGCCAGCTTCAGTCTGAGCCGGGGCAGGAGGCCTCTGCGCCTAAGGCAGGGCGAGGCATGCTCCTGGCTCCGGCCTTCGCTGCTCTCAGGGCAGCCACTGACAGGGCACACCACCCAGCCTCCCCTCTGCTGGCTCTCAGCTGCCTGGGCACACGTGCCCCCACTCTCACCCCCGTGCACCTCAAGGATCACTCCTCTGCTCTTATCAGTCTTGCTGGATACAATCACGTCCCTGGGACAGGAATGTGGCGAGATGCTAGCAACTCTTGTCATAGGATTTTAACTTTAAAACTACATTTTATAAATAGTTACACTTGTTATCGAGGGGAAAAAATGCTAATTGTGGTTCCCCGAGGGAGGTGGGATTGCAGATTATTTTCTTTGTGTTTTGTTGTATTTCCACAGGGCACCTATTTCTTATGCAATAGGGAAATTCTATTAATTTTGAAGAGAAAAAAATTGCAGGCACTATTGAATATATAAGAATGGGAGGGATTGATGGAAACTTAAGAGTAGAAAATGGTCTTTCTGTGAAGTGCTGGGCTGGGCCCTGACAGGCCATGGAAGTGTCTGTCCAGCAGATGAGAAACACGGGACAAAGCAGAGCCTGGTGTCACTGCGGCAGAGGGCTGGCAGCCCAGATGCCCCTCTCACGTAGGGTACTGAGCCCAAGGAGGACTCTCCTTCTGGGGCTCTGAAGTCACCCTGCTGGTGGGACTCCCAGATCTCCTCTCTCCTGGGTGGCACTGTAGCCACAGGACCCCTGCTGTGTCTGGGGCGGGGTGGCAGGTCTGGTGGCAGGGTCCAGGCTCCCCCCCACCCCGGAATGCAGACAGTGACACGCTAGCTTGGTTGAGGATCTTGCCTAACCACATGAGGAGAAAACAGCCGACAGCTCAGGGCCTTGACTCCAGGGTTGAGGCTGCTTTGGGGAGGCCTGAGACACGCACTGCCTGGCTGGAATGGGGACATTCTTGCTCCTTTTCACACCTTGGATGAGGCCGTGTCTGGGCATCCATCCTTCCGACAGGTCCTGACAGAGAACCCGGAGTGCCCCACTAAGGACTGTGTGGCATCAAGGATGGCCTAGGTGACTCCTGCTCCCAGGACACATGCAGCACAGTGGGGACAAAGGACACTGGTCACAGAGTAACTGCATGACAGCTGCAACAAGAGCCATGGAGCAGAAGGGCCACCATGATGCGCAGGGGCAGCTGGACATGAACTCTGACACAAGCAGGTATGCCTGTGGAAATCCCCAGAAAGCCATGAGAGGCCAGGTGGGCAAGGGTGTAAGAGTCAGGAGACCTCAGGGGGGAGTGTACAAGGTAGCTAGAGCCCCAGGCCCTGGTACACCACTTTGTTTCTGTTTTCTTTTTTTTGTTTTTTCGAGGTAGGGTCTCCCTCTAACTCAGGCTGACCTGGAATTCACTATGTAGTCTCAGGGTGGCCTCGAACTCAAGGCGATCCTCCTACCTCTGCCTCCTAAATGCTGGGATTAAAGGCGTGTATCACCATGCCCAGCTTCACAAGTACTTTCTTTATCTCTGAATTTTACACTTATTCTTTCTAATTTCAAAAAAAATTAAAATATCTTCATGAGCCCCTTAAAGGCATGGTGAGCTCCAGGCACTGGCCTCTAGCGTGTGATGAATACGTGGCCCAGGTTCCTCTAGTTCCCACTCCTGGGATGTCTGGAGTCCAGACTTTCGGTCAGGACACAGGAGAACTTGCCCTTGGTGGTCACATGACAAGGCCTGGGCGGTGGGTGGGAGAGGACCCTCAGTCTCCTGAGGACTTCGGGACTGAGTCCTCTGTCTGATGGACCAGAGAATCAGGCCTGGGCACCAGGGAAGGCCAAACAGCCAGAGTGGTGGATACAGACAGGAGGCTGGCCCAAGTAGCCCCATGCTCTAGCAGAACTCCCGCAGGAGCCACGAAGAGCACAGCGGCAGGGGCTGGGAGGGGCTTGCTCCCTTGGAACTGCCCTTGGAAGGTGACGGGAGCATTCTGAGAGAGGCCAAAAAATGAGACATTCCCGACTGCCACGAAAGGCCCGACTTGCATGGCTCCTGGGATGGGGGTGGGTCACAAGACCCACTGGCAGGGGTGTTATGTGAACTTGGAAGGATAGGGCAGGGTCAAATGCCTCACCTGCAGACCCTGCTAGGGCAGGAGACACCCCCATACCTGAACTAACAGCCTAGGACACATCCACTACCCACCCAGAGCATCTCTACAGACATGGGTGCCACAGAATACAGCCACGCTGTGTGAGGCCTGGGACGCAGGGTCTTTCTGTTTCCTGCAGTTACTTTGGGACCCAAGTGACCTCAAATTATCACCCTGACAGGAACACCAATAAAATGAGCAGAGCTAGTACCTGTTGACGCTCACTCCACGTCAGGAGGTGTAGCGAGTGCGTTCTATGAGGTACGCGACTTAGTCTTCCCCAGCCCTACGTGGGGAGGAACTCTTTCTGTTCCTGTTTTTGCTTTTGATTTCTATGGTTTTCTGTTTTTTGGTTTTTCGAGGCAGGGTTTTGCTCTAGCCCAGGCTGACCTGGAATTCACTATGTAGTCTCAGGGTGGCCTTGAACTCATGGCGATCCTCCTACCTCTGCCTCCCGAGTGCTGCGATTAAAGGCATGTGCCACGACACCAGGCTAATGTTTATGTTTTTAAGGCTGTAGCCAGGCTGACGTGGAATTCACTATGTAGCCTAAGTTGGTTTTAAACTCAAGGCAACCTTCCTGCCTCAGCCTCACAAGTGCTGGGATTATAGGCATGAATTACTACCATACCCAGTTTGTGCCCATTTCAAAGGTCAAGGGCTGGAGAGATGGCTTAGCAGTTAAGGTGCTTGCTTGCAAAGCCAAAGGACCCAGGTTTGATTCCCCAGGACCCACATTAGCCAGATGCACAAGAGGGTGCATGCGTCTGGAGTTCATTTGCAGTGGCTAGAGGCCCTAGAACACCCATTCTCTCCCCCCTCCTTCTCCCTGTCAAATAAATAAATAAAAATATTTTTTAAAAATGTCAAGAGGCCTTTGGTGACTTAGGCAGGAGGAGAGCTTCATAGACTCGCCATTGCCTCCCCTATATCTTATGATCTTCACCCCGAGACCTCAAACAAGGAAGCCATTTAAGTTTCGGGATAGCAGACAAGTCACAAGAAACCTTGGGTACGCTCAGGTATACCTCAGGGCACTCCCCACTTCCTCAAATCTCCCAGTTCCCGCAGGAGACCCCATCAGCCGCTCTGCACACCACAAGTGTTTGCTCACACTGCAGCGACCTTCACGCCTTAGCTCCCTCCCTCCAGCCCGCTGAGAAGGACGTGGGGGACCTTGGACTTCAAGGAGGACTGTGAAGAGACCCTCCTTCCTCCTACTGTTGCCCAGCACTACTGCGGGCCTCGCTCCTCTGCAAGATGGGTGGTGGGAGAAATGAAGAGCACCCTTGGGCCTCTAACCAAGCAAGTCTCCGAACAAGAGGAGGGTGTTTGTGACTCCATCACCATGGTTTCCTGTGGAGCACGGTCAACTCCCAGCCCCAAACCCTAAGGCAGCTGTCCAAACCAGCGGGAAAAGGTGGGTCTGTCCTGGTGCTGAGCAGGGAATCTGTCCCCCAATTTTCCTGAGCCAGCACAGTGAGATGGCTCAGATGCTGCCTAAGTGTGTGTGGACCAGAACCCCTGTGACTTCAGTTTCTCCTTCCCTTATAGGGACGGACGTGACAACAGGGTGAGAACAAGGAGAGAGGACTCCAGGAGAAGGGAAGGTGTTTGGTAAGCCCCTGTACCCTGCAGGAGAGGGCCTGGAGGGCAGCTCTGGGTCAGAAGCAGATGCCTGGGCACTTGTGTGCAGAGGGTCAAGGGCCATCGCAACCTGAGGTCTCTTACCCACTGACACAGCCTTGGCATTTGAGCCCTGTCTGCTCATGTTTTCCTGATGACCCTGCCCTAAGCCTACCCATGGACTGGGTGGTGGCACACAAGTCCAGGGACACAAACCCACACCTGTAGAGCATGAGATGAGCCCAGCAGGCTTAGTTTTGTGGTCCTGAGGATAGAACTCAGGCCTCACATGTCCGATGTCTCTGAGCCATACCCCCAGTCCATCAGCAGTCTTTTATTCCAGTTTTTTTGTATTATTGACAACTTCCATAATTATAGAAAATAAACCATAACTCCCCCCTCACTTTCCCCTTCACAACTCTACTCTCTATCATATCCCCTCCCTCTCTCAATTACTCGCTCTTTTATTTTGATGTCATTGCCTTTTCTTCTTCTTAAGATGGTCTTGTGTAGGCAGTGCCAGGCACTGTGAGGTCATGGATATCCAGGCCATTTTGTGCCCATCAGTCTTTTATTTTAGGATGCAGCCTAAATGAGACTTGCCAGAACACACACGTCTTGGGTAACGTTGGGCAGGCCCAGTGGCACAGAAGCAAGATCTCCAGAAATGGGAACTGGGGACCTTGTTGCAGGGGTGGTTTTCGTGCTGGCTGCCTCGCTGTGGGGCTTCGGTGTCCTCACGTGTGAGGTGGGGGCAGTGGTGGTGAGACGAGGGCTGACAGTGGTGCACCTGGGACCTGCGGAGCCACCATCTCTGATGAGCAGAACGGGGCTTTGGAGGGCCACAGACAGGGACTCCCCTACTGGTTGCTCTTCAGGTGGTATCCTTTTTTTTGTTTTGTTTTGTTTTGTTTTGTTTTTTCGAGGTAGGGTCTCACTCTAGCCCGGGCTGACCTGGAATTCACTATGGAGTCTCAGGCTGGCCTTGAACTTACGGCGATCCTCCTACCTCTACCTCCCGAGTGCTGGGATTAAAGGCGTGTGCCACCAGGGAAACCCAGTCTGGTCTGTGAGTGCATGCCCAACGTTCACTTAGACTCTAGAATCAGCTAGATTTCTTCTTTTTTTTTTTTCATGGTAGGGTCCCGCTCTAGCCCAGACTGACCTGCAATTCACTATATAGTCTCAGGGTAGCCTTGAACTTATGGTGATCCTCCTACCTATGCCTCTCTAGTGCTGGGATTAAAAGATGTGCACCACTGTGCCTGGCTTTTTAAAAAATATTTTATTTTTATGTATTTATTGAGGAGAGAGAGAGAAAGGGAAAGAAACAGGTAGACAGAAAGAGAGAGAATGGGCATGCCAGGGCATCCAGCCACTGCAAACAAACTCCATATGCATGGGCCACCTTGTGCATCTGGCTTACGTGGGTCCTGGGGAATTGAACCTGGGTCCTTTGGCTTTTAGGCAAGTGCCTTAACCGCTAAGTCATTCCTCCAGCCCTTGGCTAGATTATTATTGTCTCACAATGGTATTTACTTTCTGGAGGGTTACATTGAAAAGCACTCTATAAACTGCAGCTTCTTCTGGACATGGGTATTGTTTTATTATCGGAAGGCAAGGAAGCCTGAGCCAGTTGGCTGTCCTCAGTAATGCCAGCTCCTCCCAAGGTTGCAACCCTCTTTCTCCCAGTAGCCAGGGATGCCCATAACTCAGGAATGACCCATCACGAGCCACTTTTCTGGCCAGCCCTCTTTTCCATCCAGGAATCCCTTGTTTGCTGGTAAACAGCTCAGATTCCTGAAGGTCTTCTACCTTCAAAAGTGGCACCAAAGCTTTGGCACTGGCAGTCCGTGCCCTGTGAGGCCCCTCCCACAGCCCTCATCTCACTGAACCCTGAAGAGAGTTCCCCTTTAGCTTTGGGGGACACAGCAGTGATGGTACGGTTCCCTGGAACCTGAAGCCTTGTCCTTGGCTGCCCACCTCCTGCCACGGCCCGCTGGGCTGGGGGCTCCTTCAGTCAGGCCGCAGGGCCAGGACGCGGCCCAGCCCCGGCACTCTAGAGCGTGGGCTTCCATCTGGCCCTGTCTGGGTTGGCCTCCAGTTTATTTTAAACTGTTTCACGTGGAAACACTGAAGCTTCCTCTTTACTGGAGGGTTCCAAGCAGGTTAACCCTCTCTTCTCCGGGCTGACTGACTCCTTCCAGAACCAAAAAGACAAGGACTGCCTTCCACATGTCGCGGGGGTCCTGCTGTTCACAAGAATCTAGGTCCCTGGGAACCAGGAGTCCTCTAGGCAGAGGACTCTGGAATGAGCTAAAGGACAGGCCCTGAGCACACTGGACTATCTGGGGGGGGGGGGGGGCTGGGGCAGTGCCAGGATGGCCCGTCACCCGGCAGGCCCCTGGCCTCTGTAACAGTCCAGGTCAGCCTTGCCACACTTCTGAGGCAGAAGAACTTTCCACCTAGTGGAGCAAAGTCTTTTGAGGAGCTCAGAAGAGTCCAAACTGCTGCTCTGCACATTCATGACCCCACAGTGATCACTGATACCCCCACTGGGGAGGGCCCTCAGGGGACTGGGAGTGGAGGAGGGGCAAATGAAAACCCGAATGGGAAGAGGACCAATTTACAGTATGTTCATATATTAAAGTTTCCAGTCTTTTTTTTTTTTTTTTTTTTTTGAGGTAGGGTCTCATTCTAGCCCAGGCTGACCTGGAATTAACTATGTAGTCTCAGGGTGACCTTGAATTCACGATAATCCTCCTACCTCTGCCTCCCAAGTGCTGGCATTAAAGGCGTGCACCACCATGGCCCCTGAAAATTATTTTTTAAATTGTTGTCCTGGACACATAACACACAGGGAGCAGAGGTCTGGGAGTCCCACCATGGTCCCTGAGTCCCTCAAGGGACTGGAGCAGAACTGGGGCTCAAAGGTCTACAGCCCGAGGACCCCTAAACTGACTGTTCTTAGCTGAGCAGTCAGGCCTCTTGGGCTGCAGCATAGCTGGACATAGTTTCCAAGCTCCTGTGCCAGGCAATGAGCAAGCACTTTCTCCTGAGTTAGAACTCGGAGAGCTCAGGACCCATGCTCAAGGCTGGCTCACCGGTACTCACCTGGGGGATAGGCTGACATCACCCCCCCACCCCCCACACCGCCTCCCACCCAGCTGCCTGATACTCTGATGAGCCAGTGCTGCCCCCTTCCTGCCATGAAATCAAACACAGGAAATTTTAAAAATTAAAGGAGAGACAGCTGGGTGTGGTAGTGCATGCATTTAATCCCAGCACTTGGGAGGCAGAGGTAGGAGGATTATCGTGAATTCAAGGCTACCCTAAGACTACTGAGTGAATTCCAGGTCAGCCTGGGCCTACAGCGAGACCCTACCTCGAAAACAAAATAAATAATTTAAAAAATTAGAAGGACTTAAGGGGATGGTATTATCTATATGTAAGTAAAAGAACAGATTACAGGGAGGGGAAAGGCCTAAGCGAGGCCAGGGGAAGAGAATGTGTAAAAGAAGGGTGCAGGGGCAGGGGTGTCAATCAAAATTCAAGATATTCTGAATAAGACATATGAAAACCTACTTTTTTGAATAATGGCACATCCAGAAGCCATAGATTGTTACTAGAAAATTTTCAGTACCAAGGATGGGATACCTTCCAGTGAGTTCTTGGCCAGGAAGATCCCTGTTGCCTCCAAAACATTACAGGCTTTTGCCAAAGCCCTTGGTTTCCCTTGAGAAACAGATGGTAAGACCCTATTGCTGAAGACTTCATATGCCTGAGGGGCAAGGGCACTGAGAAATTAAGTTCTTGCTGAGCAGAAAACTTTCTCCCTGTAGTCCAGCCAACTGAAAGCTGGAAAAAGCTGCACTATATGTAGCCTTATGGGAGACAGATGTCATCAGCAGTGAAAACAGTGGACACTGGAAACCTCAAGTTTGGCCAGACAAGCCAAATGACCGAGTGAGTGCAATAGTGGCATGTCTGCTCTGGGGGAAACCAACTGCTCTCTAATCAGACTGAAGGCCCGCTCTATGGGAGGGAATACATGCCTGGTACTGAAAACCTAATCAAAAGCCTATGGTAGAGCCGGGCATGGTGGCGCATGCCTTTAATCCTAGCACTAGGGAGGCAGAGGTAGGAGGATCATCATGAGTTTGAGGCCACCCTGAGAATACAGAGTGAATTCCAGGTCAGCCTGGGCTGGAGACCCTACCTCGGAAAAAAAAAAAACCTATGGTAGGGGAGGTCATGAGCCTTAGGGGTATACAGCCTGCTCTTGTCTGGCTAAATGCATATATTATTCTCACCAAACTACCCTGAAAACACAACACTTAGTGTTTATATTCATATATTAATGCTGCTCTCACTTTTGGTTACAGAAGCTTCTCTTTTTAGATGGCGATGACCACTGGGATGACCCAAAAGGCAACATAGTGCTGAGAAGAAGTGACAGAGAAGTGTCCAGCACAGAAACATCTCTATCACACCCTTCAAGGCTCAGGGTCCATTGCGGAAGAGGTGGTGGAAAGAATGTAAGAGCCAAAGGAAGTATAGGACTCCTTACAATGCAACTGTCCAGACAGAAACTGGCCTCGATATCCATGACCTCACAGTGCCTAGCAATACCTACACAAGACCCTGATAATAGGAGAAAAAGATGATGACATCAAAGTAAAAGACTAATGGAGAGAGGGAGGGGATATGATGGAGAGCAGAGTTGTGAAGGGGAAAGTGAGGGAGGGGAGGGAAATATCATGGTTTATTGTCTGTAATTGTATGGAAGTTGTCAATAAAAAAATTAAAAAATAATAATAAAAACTTAAAGGAGAAAGCGGGTACCTCGTTGAGGTTGTGTACAGAGATCCAGGCAGGTCAGATCTGATACCACAGGGAACCCTCTGACACCTGCTTCTGCGTGAGCTGCCGCTGCTCAGGCCCCGAGGGTCCCAGGGACTCCCTTGGGAGCAAAGCGCTCTGGGATCCCACGCTGGCCCCCTGCATCTCTAGCTCCAATGCCTACACCCCAACAGTAGCGCCCGCAGGGTGGCCAGGCCCTGAGCTCATGGTTCTCATCTCCACAGCCTACGCCCCACCACAATCGCACCAGCCCAGGTGAACACTCAGCTGCCCCTACCCCTAGATGAGGACTCCGAGTGGCTGAGCCTTCCCTGGGGACACAGGGACATATGCAAGAAACTGCCCTTTTAGATCTTTATCAACAGGGTGACTCTGGACAAATTAGCTTCTCCAGGAAAACAGAAACTTCCTCTGCCTACCCTGAGGCTCAGATAAGAACAGTGAACACGGCTGGAGTGATGGCTTAGCGAAGGATAAGGACCCAGGTTCGATTCCCCAGTACACATGTAAAGTCAGAGGCACAAGGAGGCGCACGCATCTGGAGTTCATCTGCAGTGGCTGGAGGCTCTGGAGCACCCATTCTTTCTCTGTCTCTATCTGCTTCTTTCTCTCTATCTAACTCTCAAATAAATAAACAAAATATTAAGAGCCACAAACAGCTGAGCTCCTCAGTCTGAGTCCTGCTGAGGATCCCCATTCAGAGCCAGACAGAGCAACGCAGGGGGGTGAGCAAGCGGGGCGGGGCACAGGAAAGAGGAAGGCACGCAGGTAAGGCTGGGCTGAAGCAGGGATCCCACGGCATTCCACAGGTGCACAGGGCCATGAAGACAGCAACGAGGGCGGCAGGCAGGTATACACATCCTTCCTTCCTGTCACCCATCCTACAACAGCAACACCCAGCAGTAATATAAGACACCTCATCCTTGGGCTTGGAGTCTACCGAGAATTCTCCATGGACACAACCAGGGTTCCCACCCCAGAGAGACGAGGGATGAGGCCAAGAGAGGACAAGCTGAGCCCGGAACGGCTTTGTGCGTCAGGAAGCAAGGAAAGGCGAGGAGAACGCGGGGATACATCGGCGGGACACGGCCAGCCTGGAGGGGTTGCCGGAGGACACGCTGGGGACCATTTGAGCAGCGGTACAAATGATAGTAACAGATGATAGCTGGATGATAAATTAACTGGGAATCCATGAACGCACAGTGGCACAGAAATAAATGTGTGCACAGGAAACACTCGTTCTTGGGTGTAGTGGCACGTGCCTTTAGCCCTGGCCCTCAGCAGGGTGAGGTAGAATGATCGGATGGATCACTGTGAGTTTGAGACCAGCTTAGGTTCTAGAGTGAGTTTTGTGTCAGCCCTGGCTAGAATGAGACCCTGCCACAAAAACAAAAATACAGAAAGAAAGAGAGAAAGAAGGAAGGAAGGAAGGAAAGAGAGGAAGAAGTTTGTTCTTAAAGGAGAATGGCAACAATAAACCCAAGGACGAATCATGCCATTATTAAGCAATCATCACAATCAACAGACACTGATATCGGTGGATGAAAGCAGGGTGTGGAGTTATTAGCGTCTCCCCACTGATAATAATTACCAAGGGAGAAAGTAACAGGTTAGTGGATGCCATCATTTTTTAAAAAGAAGATTTTATTTTTATTTATTTATTAGAGTCAGAGAGAGAGAGGGATAGGGGGAGACAGAGAGAGAGAATGGGCATGCCAGGGCTTCCAGCCACTGCAAATGAACTCCAGATGCGTGTGCCACCATGTGCATCTGGCTTACATGAGACCTGGAAAATCGAATCTGGCTCCTTAGGCTTCGCAGACAAGCGCCTTAACTGCTAAGCCATCTCTTCAGCCCAGATGCCATCATTTTTGTTGTTGTTGGCTTGTTAAAAATTTATTTATTTTTAAAGAGAGAGAAACAATGGGCACACCAGGGGCTCTAGCCACTATAAATCAACCCCAGATGCATGCGCCACTTTGTTCATCTGGCTTTACGTGGGTACTGGGGAATCGAACCCTGGTCTTAAGGAATTGCAGGCAAATACCTTAACCTTTGAGCCATCTCTCTAGAGCTCTTTTAGAGATAGGGACTCACATAGCCCAGCTGACCTTGAACCCCTGATCCTCCTGCCTCCATTGATGGTTGCCATCTTAATCAACAGATCAATGCTGACCTCACCAGCACTGGGCACACTGACATCTCGTGCCTCCTGGAGGAGCGGCCTACTTCTGTGTAGTTCTGGCCCCACAGTGGGATCTGGGTGGTCTCAGCACAAAAAATGGCTGCTGATCTGAGAGAGCTGAGCCAGGCCAGGGAGAGCTCCAGTGTGAAGGAGGTTGGAGGCCACCATAGGGCTGCATGGGCCTGTCACAGGGTCCTCCCCTCCCCAGAATTGTAGGCATGACTAGAGGAGCCCATCGTGGGGGCTGTCTCTGGGGTGGGGTGTATGGAATACTTATTTGGAAAATTCTGAAATGGTTTGAAAATAAGATGGAATTGGGAACTTTAGAGTAGGCTGAATGAGTCTCCCAGGGCAAAGTGTGCTTTGGGTACAAAAAAAATGATGTGGTGTGAAAGCCACAGTTCCAAATGTCCTTGAGACGTCACCCTGTCCTCTCGGCTTCCCACACAGAGCCAGCAGAGCCCATAGGGATTCCATCAGTAGGGAAGGTTGTGAAGACCAGGCGGAGTCCAGGCAAGCTGAGAAGCGGGTTAGGGATGGGGGAGGGCAGAGCATAGAGAAAGTCTTAGAGGAAACGGCGGGGAGGGGACGGGCAGGGACCTGACTGGTGAGGGCTATGCCACCACAGAGACGTCACCTCTTTCCCTCCTTCTGATGGTGACAGGCACCCTGCTTCTCCCATGCTCTGGCAGTGGCAGGTCCCCCAGGCCTCGAGCACAATTGTTAAGTGTCTCCCCCTGAGAAGGTGTCAGCTGGAGAGGAAGAGAAGGGCTGGTGGGGCCCATGCAGGCCTCAGCTGGCCCCAAATGTGGCAGGCACACGGGGCAGCCATGGGAGGTAGAGGGGTGGGTGTGCATGGGAGTGAGTGCCCGGGTAAGGGGTTCCGGCGGAATGTGTGTGAATGTGAGGGTGGTCCGGTTACGCGTGCTCGTGAGTGTGCACAGTTCCCAGCACGTGCTGGCGGTGTCTGTGCTTGTCTGAGCCCCGGCCTCAGGCAGGGCCCGCCTCTGCGGGAACCTAGTGGCCAAGCACCCTCTAGTGGCCGGAAGAGGAGGCAGACCAGGGAAGAGTAAAAAGAAAGTTGACCCTAGAGATCCGGAAAGGCATTGAAGCCCAGGTGCTGTGGATGGACGGGAGGGAAAGGAGAGTGGGGTGGGGTGAGGTCCTGGAGGAGAGTCCAGTGAATCTCTGAGGAGGATGACCACCCCAGAGCCCCTCAGGTCTTCCCTAGTGTCTGAGATTTCTCCAGTAGCACGTGGGCTTTGACTGGCCTCAGGGATGCATCCAGGCAGCCGGAGCCTTTCAGAAAAGTGCGCCTGCCGCCTGCCGCCCACACCAGCTCTCGTCGCATGGACCTGTACTGCTGAGGCATTCTCGCTCTGGCCCTCCTTCGTCAAGTGGGCACCTTTAGGGCTGCTGTTTCCAAATCCCAAAACAGCAGCTGGGGGTCCCATGGCACAGTATCCACTGGGTGGCTGGCACTCTGCTCTCTGGTGACTACCCTCCCACAGCTGAGGATAGGGGTGTGTGTGTGTGAGAGAGAGAGACAGCTGGTATGCTGAACCCAAGTGTGGGTGTAGAATGGAATGAGACCCCATCCTCACCCAGCACCGGGGAGAGGGAAGGCTACTGATGACAGTTCAGGTGACAGCCCCTCGCCTGCCTTGTCACAGGCCAAGATGTCAGTGAGTCCACAGCTGTCGCTCCACCCGTCACGCAGTGACCTCTTCAGAGGTTCAGAATATTCCTCTGGATGCATGTTTGCTTTTGGAGGGGTGCATAGAACAAGTTGGGGACAGGGGCCCCCACCATGGTGCCCACTTACTGAGCCAGACAGCCTGAGCGGGAGTTTCTGCCACAGGAGACCTGTTCTCAGGGACTCCCACTCTGGGCCGGAGTGCGGCCCTGGCTGGGTCCTGGTGGACAAGCTGGAAGCTGGTGTTTGTAAACTGACTGGTGATTTTGTATGTGGGGTTAGCTTTCCTTTTTGGGAGCGCCCCCATCACAAACATGGGGACAAGCTGAGTGACCATGAAAGAGCACTTGTTCCGACAGCAGCACTGCAGTAGAGAACACAGGGCACCATCCGAGCCACCTTGAGGCATATACCTTGCCCTTTCCAGTCCAGCCACCACCTACGCCCCAGCTGTGCTCCTAACCACTGGCCCCAGATTTGGTTCTGAGAGTCTAAGACCCAGGGGAGGCGGCCACAGAGCAGAGCAGGTGGAAGTGGTGTTTGGACGACACAGCCCCGCACCCATGCTCCCGCCTGTCTGGCTGTATCTGTAAGAGGAAAGCACACAGTGGTACCTGCACTGGACTGGAGTGGCCACTGTCCTTCCTAGCCTGGCTGAGGGGCATGGGGGTGGACCCCGGCCCAGCGGGACTCCTCTCTCCTCCTGCACATGTGGGGGCTGGTCCTGATTTGGATTGCAGAGTACAGCCCCAGCCTCACCAGAAGCCACCTGGAACATCCTCGTCCCTAAGAGGGGACATCCTCCCGCCAGGAGGGCTGCTCCCGCCCCAGGAAGGTGATGCTCCCACCTACATGGACATGGGATCAGGGGTGGAGCGCCCTGACTACAGGGCTTCTCTGGGGCCAGGGGAGGGACCCCCACACCTAGACTCTAGTCATTGGGATATAAGTGATGTCTGAGAAACTGGCATCCAGGCTCACTCAGTTCACATCAACTCCATAAGCAAACGTGTTTTATCCCGTGGGGAAACCAGAGCCTTGTTCGCAGGAAGACCTTTGACGTGGCTGCTGCAGCCACAGAGACTCAAAGGGCAAAGCTTGGGCAGCAGCTGTCTGTGCAGTGGGCCAGGCCTGGGCATCTCCTTGCTGCACACGGTGAGGCTCTGCCGCCTCGTCTCAAAGCCTGTGCAGTAGCTGGAGTCCTGGCCCGGTACACTGCCAGATGGAAACTCCCCAGCACCCAGGCCCCACGTGCAGAGGGTGCACCTGAGTCCAGCAGGGAGGGGCTGTGCTGGATATCTACAACCCCACTCTGGAGTGCGGAGGGCAAAGACATTCTGGGCCCGTGATATCTTCCACCTGAGTAGACAGTAAGGAAAGGCCCCACATCCCACGTGAGCTCCGTGCACCTGGTTTACAGATGAAGGAGCTTAGGGAACTCAAGCAGTTATGCCTTTTATTTTTTATTTTTATGTTTTTGGTTTTTTGAGGTAGGGTCTCATTCTTGCCCAGGCTCACCTATGTAGTCTCAGTGCGGCCTTGAATTCAGGGTGCTCCTACCTCGGCCTCCTGCGTGCTGGGATTAAAGGTGTGCACCACCACGCCCGGCCAGTTACACCTTTGATTTGTGCTTAAGCAACATGGTGCAGGCTGCAGGGTGCAGCATGCACAGGGGACTAGAGCGACAGGAAGCCATGGAGCGACAAGCCTGGGTTTCTGGAAGGTCCTCAGGAGGTGAGGCCTGGCGGGGCACAAGGAGGGAAGAAGGGGTTGTTACTCTTCAACTGGGGCAGAGAGGGCTCCCCAGAAGACAGACCGTCCCTTCCGTGTGTGTACTTGACAGGAGGGGAGGGCCCGGCCCCTGCCGGCAAGGCGAGGCCTGCCCCTGGGAAGAAGGGAAGGAAGGACACAAGCTCGGGGGTGGTGGGTGGAGGCCTTCGTAGACAAGTCCCTGCCTGGCCCTGAAGCAAGGCTGGACAAGCAGCTACCAGGGGCTGCTGCAGAACGAACCACAGGGCCAGGTGTTCCCAGGAGGGGAAACGGTGGCCACGTCTCGAACATGGTGGCACACGCCTGTAACCCCAGCATTTGGGAGGCAGAGGCCGAAGGACTATAAGTTTGAGACCAGCCTAGGCTACCCAACTCCCCTAAAACGTCCACAAAAGTGGTGGTCAAAGCACTAGCCCAGGGGGAAGGCTGATGGGAGAAGCCTGTCCAGGGGGGCTTGGGCAAGGCTCCCCCAGCTCACCGGAAAGGCGCCCCCCCCCCGGTGGGCAGCACCCACAGGTCTTCAGGACCTATGGGTCTGGCACAGGGCATGGGGTCCCATGGTGATGAGGCTCAGGCAGTGGCCACCCAGCCTCAGGCCCGAGGTCCCCTAGCCTGCTCAAGGCACAGGCGTGCGAGGAGTAGGGCAGGTGCGGGGGACACTCAGGCCTTCCCCTCACAGGCAGGGAGGCTGTACCCTGGCCAAACTGGACTTCCAAAGAGGACAGGTCTGCAGACAGCTGTTCTCCATCCACCGCCCCAGGGCGGCCAGGGTGGCTGGAGAAGGTGGACGCCGCTTGCCCAGGAGTCTCTGCTCCTGAGCCAACAGGATGCAATCCAGGGGACGGAGCCTTCCTGCCCCGAAACCTGCTTTCCAAGCTCAGGCCACTCTGGGCTCTCTCCCAGCCTCAGTCACTTCACTCCTTTTGGGGCCACATTGTGCTAAAAGCAGCAAACGCAGAGGGACGCAAACACAGCCAAGCAGACAGAGCGATCACACCACCTCCAAGTGCACTCACACCCAGCCCTCTTCAGCTGTGTCTCGGCCCATCTCGCAGATCTGTGCCTCAGAAACACAACTGTGTGTCTGTGCACATGAGTGTGCATGTGTGTGCATGACTAGAAGAGGGGGCTGAGGTGGGCCCTGTGGCAGAGACAGTGGGGGACTCTAAGCAAGCCCCTCCCTGTCTGGCTCAGTGACTGTAGACTGGCCGTGCCAAGTGGCCCGCAGGGCTCAATCTCTGTGTCCTGTCCTAGCTTCACACCAGGTGTGAAGCCACCACATGGCTCTCTGCCACCTATGCCATAAGGCCATCCTCCCCTCTCTCGGTAGCTGTCCCAACTGGCCAACAAAGAACGGGGTTCAGAGGCCTTCCAGTGGTCTGCTGGGCCATCCAGTGGCCTCTGCATCACCCAGAGAGGAGAGGCCAAGCCTCAGTGGCAATCAGGACAACAGCCCCTTCTGTGGAGCACACATCTGGTGTGGACAGGGGCCATGTTGGACTCCATACCCAGTACTGCCCACTTAGGTGGTCAGGCTAGTAGAAGCTTGGTGGAGTGGTGTTGGGGGGGGGGCTCTGTGAAGGATGAGCTGAAGCTGGACAGAGGCGGGTCTACAGAAGGAAGGGGCTCTGGGCCAGGCTCCAAGGCACCTGTCTGCACTCAGAGGCTGCCTGCTGTCTGAGCCAGTGCACACTGCGGGGGAACTATGCAGAACACCACAGAGGCTTGCCTGGACTCTGCCTGGTCTTCACAGCCTTCCCTTCTGATGGAATCCCTATGTCCTTCAACCAGCAGGGCTCTGCTGGCTCTGTGTGAGAAGCCAAGGGGGCAGGATGACATCTCAAGGACATTTGGCAACACTGGCTTCCACACCAGGTCATTTCTATTGTACCCAAAACAAGCCTTGCCCCAGGAGACGCCTCTGGCACACTCTAAGAGTACCCATACCATCTATTTTCAAACCATTTCAAAATTTTCCAATTAAGTATTCCAGATTCCCCACCCCAGAGACAGGCCCCATTATGGTTCCTCTAGTGTGCAGCCAGCCCCAAGGCTGCATCTGTGCGCCGAGAGTGCCCTCTGCAGGGCAAACGCAGGTGGTGCAGGGATAAGCCTCCTGTGATCTCTCAAGCCGGAAATGGTTGTGGTTTGGGTCAGGCTAAGACCTTCCTGAAGCCACTCTGACAGAGTACAAACAGGTGGAATTAGATGAAATGTCAGCACTTGAATCTGTAGTCAGCATAGAAAGTTACTCGTGGTTAAAGGCACCTGTTTGCAAAGCCTGAAGGCCTGGGTTCGATTCCCTTGGACCTATGTAAAGCCAGATGCACAAAGTGGAACATGCATCTGGAGCTCATTTGCAGCAGCTAGAGGCCATGGCACACCCATTCTCTCTCTCTTTCTCCCTCTCTCACTGTTTCTTTTCCTCTGCAAATAAATAAAAATATTTTTTAAAAAAAATAAAAAATAAAAGACTAAAAAAATATATTTATATATTATTTTTGAGAGAGAAAATGGGCGCACCAGGGCCTTTCAGCCGCTGTGAATGAACGCCAGACATGTGCGCCCATTTGTGCACATGTGCAGCATTGCACTTTTGCGTCTGGCTATACGTGGGACATGGAGATTCGAATAAGCATTCTTGGGCTTCACAGGCAAGTGCCTTAACTGCTAAGCCATCTCTCCAGCCAAAAAATTTTTTAATAAAAAGTCTCTCATGGGCTGGAGAGATGGCACAGTAGTTAAAGGCACTTGCTTGCAAAGCCTGAGGCCTGGGTTTAATCCCCAAGTACCCACGTAAAGCCTGATGCACAGATGCACAAGGCGGCACATGTGTCTGGAGTTCGTCTGCAGTGGCACTGCAAATCCCTGGCGCCCATTCTCATTCTCTATTCGCAAATAAATAAATAAAGTTATTTATTTATTTATTTATTTATTTATTTTGGTTTTACAAGGTAGGGTTTCGCTCTAGCCTAGACTGACCCGGAATTCACTATGTAGTCTTAGAGTGGCCTTGAACTCACGGCAATCCTCCTACCTCTGCCTCTCGAGTGCTGGGATTAAAGGTGTGCATCACCATGCCCGGCTAAAATTATTTTAAAAACATATTTAAAATTTTATTTTATTTATTTGAGAAAAAGAGAAAGATGCAGATAGAGAGAAAGAGATAAATAGATAAATAGAGAGAGAAAGAGAGAGAATGGGTATGCTAGAGCCTCTAGCCACTGCAAATGAACTCCAGACACATGTGCCACCTTGTGCATCTTACATGGATCCTGGGGAATTGAACCTGGGTCCATAGGCTTTGCAGGCAAGCGCCTTACCCTCTAAGCCATCTCTGCAGCCCTAAAAATTTTTTAAGTTACTACTGAGTTTGGTGACAATCTGTTTCCCCACTCAGACTCTGAAATTGGATTGCAGTTTATCGTTCCAGAATGTTCCTTGGCTCTGCCACATTTCAAGCACTCCCTATGGCTACTCTATCTGGCAGCATGGCTCTACAGAGTCACCAAGGCCAAGGGACCGCCTGCCCTCCCCCACCCCCGACATCTCTGTGGGTGACTTAGTCCTTCCTTTGCATGGGATAAGCTCTTGTCCTGCCACCCTGCAGGTTAGCAAAGACAGACCTATGTCCTTACAGATCAGAAGACAACCCCATGCTCTCTCTACAGCCCGGGCAAGGCGGCATCCTGGGACTCAGTCAGAAATCACCCACTACAGCTGCCCAGTCGCTGCCATGTTCCAGACGCCAGCTGAATCCTTGCAGGTGTTTAGAACACAGAACAGTCATGGAAAGATTCCATAGAACAGGCGAGAAAAAAGCAGGTTATGTAACAGTTTTGTTTTTGTGAAAAGAAACAAATCCAAAACATCAGTAGTACACTTGTCTACACAGAGACCATGGCCGGAAGATTTTCTCTCTCCAGGAGCAAACTCCACCAGGTGGGATATGCCACTCAGCCTTCGCTGTTTTTGTTTTTCTGTGATGCTGGGGATCCAACGCAGGGCCTCACACGCTAGGTAAGGGCTCCATGCTGAGCTCCAGCCCGGCTCCACTTACGCGTTTCTGTGCACGGTGCGCAGACAACAAAGGGTTCATCCCTGCGCACACGGCAGGTGAAGCCTCCCTTCACCCCTCCTCCAAGGTGGGCTATGCATGGACCTTCCTCAGAGACTCAGAAGCCTACAGGCATGCTTGGCCAGGAACAAGGTTGGTGACTTCTATGTACACAGGGACACCTGGCTTAGACTAGACAGATCAAGAAAGAACCGGAAGCCAGGCGTGGCGACACACGCCTTTAATCCCAGCACTCGGGAGGCACAGGTAGGAGGATCACCATGAGTTCGAGGCCACCCTGAGACTACATAGTGAATTCCAGGTCAGCCTGGACTAGAATGAAACCCTACCTCGGAAAAAAAAAAAAAAAAAAGACGGGCGTGGTGGCGCACGCCTTTAATCCCAGCACTCAGGAGGCAGAGGTAGGAGGATCACCGTGAGTTCAAGGCCACCCTGAGACTACATAGTGAATTCCAGGTCAGCCTAGGCTACAGTGAGACCCTACCTCGAAAAACAAAAACAAAAACAAAAAAAACCCTGAAGGAGCCCTGTGCACAAAACTGCAGCTCTCGGGCTTCACCTCCTACTAAGCTTCACCACCTTGTTTTCATATCCGAAGGCATCTGTCACACATTCAGCAGCCACAGACTCACGCTGAGCACGTGTTACCTGGGCTCATGCAACAGAGCAGACAGGTTCTGCACACCAAGTGAAGGGCGCCAAGTCTCGCTTCTGCAGCCCCTCACTTGGAGCACAGCAGGGCTCTGCAACTCTGGGGGAAAGGAGGGACCCCAAGGCCTGCTATAGTCTGAACGTGTGCTCTTCTCAGCGCTCATTTAACAGGGCCACAGAGTTGGGAGGAGGGCCGATGGGGTTGTGAAAAGGCTCGCAGGCATGAGTCCACCCTTCTTACTCTCGCCATCTAAGGACTGAGTGTTCCTCCTCCCTGCAGGATGCAGCAACACGGCACATCCAGAGCCATCCTGGAATCAGAGGCCAAGTCTGCTACCACCCTTTTCGAGGTCCCCCAGCCGCCGGAACTGTGACAGACTACATTCTCTTCTCCCGCAGTGACCCAGCTCGGGTAGTCTGCTCCGGCAGCACAGACTGGCAGGGTGCAGGCTAGTATCTTGGGGAGAAAGTTTTTGTGGCTTATGAGTGGGGCTCCCTTAGGCCAGAACTGCAGACTTCAAAGATTTGCCAGGGAATGGCTTAGTTTTCACAACGCCAGGGTTGGCAAAATCGCCCCATCACAGAATACTCAGCATCAGGTAAAGTGCAGCCTGTACCAGCATCCCCACATTCTTCAGTGAAGCCAGGTGACCCTCTGTGAGGGAAATAAAGGTCTGTATTTCAAGTATGTCAGAGTTTCTACCCTGGGAAGACCTGGAGTGCCTTTCTGACTTCAGACCCAGGAATACTGAGAATCCCTCACACAAGGTCTTGTGCACACAGATGGCCTCAACTCACTGCTCCCACAGGTCTCTCATGCAGGATGGACCTTAGGGTGAGACCCTGATGCAGTATGACTCTGCCTACGTTGATCACTCAGCACGCATGTAACTGATCTATATATAATCCCCCAAACCCAGATAGCCATGTTTTAACCAAGTCTCTCCAGCACCCACAAAACTGTACTGTTTTGGAACATCTACAATGAAATCCATCTAGAATAAACAAGATAATACTAGCATCTAAAACCCTCTCAATGGCTAAGTGAGCCACAGTCCTATCACCATGGGGTGTACCAGATGCCCAACACCCAGCAGCACCCAGCTGCCCAGGGACATCAGGTGGAATAGTGGAGAACAGGCTCAGGACGGAAGCCCCACCCCAGAGCGTCCTGACAGCACGAGTGGTCTCCAGGTTCTCTGCCTCTGACAGACTGGAGAAGACAGGGCAGAAGGAGAAAGAGGGGGGCTGGAGGAACTGAGGCCGCCACTGTAACCTCCATGCACCGAACATTCAGAGCACATTCCTGGAAAGAATGTGACCACATTCAACCCAACTCCCTGGTGGCAACACCTGGGACAGGTAGAGCCTTTACTTCATATCAATAATGCACATTTGCCTGAAAATCCAGACCCTGTACCAGGCCACTCTGCCTCACCATTGGATATCACACACTGAAGGTCTGTGATTTCTGCTACTGAGCTGGGCCACCCCTGTCCTTGGGGGCCAGTGGTAGGGAAGGCTGTGAATGTCCACATTCTGGTTGTGTGCTTGAGACAAAACTCCCCTTTGTTTGGAAAACAAACAAAACAAGAACATGGTCACCCCAGTAAGCCACGGAGAAAGCAGCAAGAGAAGAGGCTGCAGGCACTGACCTGAACTTCCCAGTCCGCACCTGCAATGCTCTCATTCCACACCGCTGGGCACCGCCAACATCGCCTACAATGTCGTCCCCGATCATGATGGCCTGTCATGGCAGTGAAATATGTTCATAAGTGATTTTATTCCTGTGCTCTTTCATTTTTTTTGACATAATAAACTACTTGACTTGATGTTTAAAACCACCATCATCCAAATTAAACAAGATAATATTGTCACCATATTGATTAAAAGTCAGCCCACCTTGAATATATCTCCTGATGCCCCAGTGGGCCATGGCTCTGACCGGCATATATTTATGCAATTTGAAATCAATCAGTAGATGTCAAAGCGATTTGCCTCTCTGAGGACATGTGAGGATGCTGGTGCAGGCTGCTTTTTACCAGATGCTAAACATTCCGTGATGGGGTGATTTTACCGACCCTGGGGTTGTGAAAACTAAGCCAGACCCTGGCAAGTCTTTGTAGTTCACAGCTCAAGAGACTTTGCTTTCAATTAGAGACTACCTGTAATAACAAAACACACACCTACATGTGTGCACACATGATACTATCTTAGAAACCATCTCTGGGATCATGGTGGTTTGATTCAGGCGTCCCCCATAAACTCAGGTGTTCTGAATGCTAGGTTCCCAGCTAATGGAGATTTGGGAATTAATGGCTCCTGGAGGCAGTCTGTTGTTGGGGACGGGCTTATGGGTTTTAGAGCCAGTTTTCCTTTGCCAGTGTTTGGCACACTCTCCTGCTGTTATTGTCCATCTGATGTTGGCCAGAAGGTGATGCCTACCCTCTGCTCATGCCATCATTTTCCCCTACCATCATGGAGCTTCCCCTCGATCCTGTAAGTCAAAATAAACCTTTTTTCCCCACAAGCCGCTTTTGGTTGCCAGCAATGTGAACCTGACTGCAACAGGGATATTTCCTCCCACCCAAAACAACCCAACCACAAATTCTGTGAACCAACAGCTATTAAAACACTGGGCATTGGGCTAGAGACATGGCACAGCAGTTAAAGGTACTTGCTTGTAAAGCCTAACTTCCAGGGTTCTATTCCTCAATTCCTACAATTTTAGGTCACTAAACTACAAAAGGGACCATAAGGGGCAAGGAAGAAATCTCAAGAAGGGGTGTGGAAAATAGCATAGTCAAATACATATGGTAGGAGAAAAGAAGGTGGTAAATACAGAGCATAATAGAATCCATCTGGTAAGAAAACAGGAGGAGTAAAATAGAGAGTGTAGTAGAGTCCACATGGTAGGAAAGAAGGAGGAGGGAAATAGAGAGCGTAGTAGAGTCCACGTGGTAGGAAAGAAGAAGGAGGGAAATAGAGAGCGTAGTAGAGTCCACGTGGTAGGAAAGAAGAAGGAGAGAAATAGAGAGCGTAGTAGAGTCCACGTGGTAGGAAAGAAGAAGGACATGGTAGGAAAGAAGAAGGAGAGAAACAGAGAGTGTAGTAGAGTCCACATGGTAGGAAAGAAGAAGGAGTGAAATGGAGAGTGTAGTAGAGTCCACATGGTATTAAACAAACAGAAAAGAGGTGAGTCCTAGTGGGGAGTAAACAGGTCACAGGAGACCCTTTTCAGTAGCCTCGGGAGGGATTAACAGGGGATTCATGGAGGAGAGAACTGGTTGTTAAAATGTGAAGCCATTGCACCCATGGTTTGCACCTTCTGCACAAAGCTTCCCCTATCTCCTTCTCCTCCCTATTGCATGCAACCAGGGGGGCCTTCATTAAAGCCTGAGGAGACAGAGTTTCCCCATCCTAGACTTCTTACTATCAAAACTGTGAGCTAAGTAAACTTCTTTTCTTATTAAGTTCCCAGTGCCAGGTATTCTATTATAGCAACACAAAGCTAAGATGACCATTGTTGACAAGCCAGGGGAAAAAAAACAAAAAACCAAAATAAAACACCTCACAACCAGCTGAACTCGCTGACTTCTAGCGCCCAGAACTGCAAGAAAGTAAATGTCCATTGCTTAAGCCACCCAGTCTGTCATTTTATTAGTCACTACTTTGAGCTGACCAATCCAGAGGGAGGCATAGGTGGAGCTCAGCAGACCTCTCCCCAAGCTGAGGAGATGGAGCTAAGATTTTGGGGTGACTATGGCAGTGTGAGCCCATCAGGCGTGGTCATATGGGGGAGAGCTGTGCAAAGAGGACTGTGGAGGTAAAGGGCCCTCAGGAGTCAGTAGACTACTGTCTGCTCCTATGCGCAAGGGAGTTCCCCATGGCTTGCGTTGTAGTCAGTTTCATGTTGCTGGGATAAACATTTAAAGAGGACACCATATGGCAGGAAGGGATTTATCTCAAGTTTACAGATCCAGGGGAAGTTCCATAACAATGTAAGAAGTTGGCCCCCATTAATAAAGCCAAGCAGAGAGAGAAACCATCACCATCCAGGAAACACCAAAATAGCAGGGATCAGGCAGAGCTCATACACTCTGCATACGTTTGAACTAGAATTCAGATCTGCCCCCAAACGCACCTTTGGGCTAGACCCCGGGGTCCACCCTCCAGTGACACCTCCTCCAGCCAGGAAGCTGGAGACCCAAGTTACAAGCTTAATAAAACACCTTACTCTATGGGGGGTATACATTCCAACTACCACAGCTAGGAAAGAGATATACCAAAATGCAGAAAAAAACAGAGCCTAGACCTCACATGGGCTTTCGTCCTTCCTTACTGCTAGCCTGAAAAACCATCCAATTGGCAGGGCAACCAGTAGCCTTCCCAGAGCACCCCGTTTTCAGCAGTGGGAATAAGTAGTCCTACACTTACAGACCCCATTCTGCTGCTGCCTCCAAAGTCCTACAAGCAATTCCTAAAGGGGCCAGGTAGTTTCCAAGTAATTTAGCTTCTGAGAACAAAGTTCAAAAATAGTTATGGCCATACAAAAATATCTAATGCCCCCAAAAGATAAAATTCACAATTTCTAGCATCTAATAATAAGTGATGAGGGGACTAGAGGGATGGCTTAGAGGTTAAGGCACTTGCCTTCAAAGCCAAAGGACCCAGGTTCTATTCCCCAGGACCCATGTTAGCCAGATGTACAAGGTGGCACATGTGTGTGGAAGCTGTTTGCAGTGGCTGGAGGCCCTGGCGCGCCCATTCTCTCTCTCCCTCTCTCTGCCCCCCTCTCTCTCTAATAAATAAATAAAATTAAAGTTTAAAAAAGTGATGAGACTCACCAAAAAAAAAAAAAAGAAAAAAAGAAAATATCATGTGTGATGAGGAGAAAAGTCCCTCAATCCACACTGAGCACAAGGCTGGCACGGTCCGTAATCCCAGCAGGAGGGAGGGAAAGGAAGGATGAGCACTGCAAGATCGAGGCCAGCACAGTAAGTTTAGCGTGTTCCGGCCGAGGCCAGGGCTACACAGCAAGATCCTGCGTCAAAAAGCCAAAACAATCAATAAGAAATAAAAATCAACTGATAACAGATGTGAGAATTGGCAGCAAGAGCATTAAATCAGTTCTTGTCATTGGACTAAGTTCCCAAAGTTTAGTTGAGAAATGGAAAATGAAAGAAAAAGATCTAAGTCAAGCCTCTGGAGGTTAAAATTACAACATAAGGGTTCAAAATACACCAGGAGAGAGGAATGCCAGATTGGACACTTCAGAAGAAAAGAGTAATAACCTGGAAGCACGCACTACAAACTATCCAAAATGAAACCCAGAGAGAGAGAAAAAATAGGTATGGTGGCATACACCTATAATCTTTGCACTTGGGAAGTGGTGGCAGGAGACTCAGAAGTTCAAGGTCATCCTTGGATACATAGTGAGTTCCAGACAGGTCTGGGATACAAGAGACCCTATCTCAATATAACATAAAATAAACAGAGCCAAAATAACAAACACAAACCAAAACAAATGAACAAACCAGGCATGGTGGTGCATGCCTTTAATCACAGCACTCGTGAGGCAGAGGTAGGAGGATTGTCTTGGGTTCAAGGCCATCCTGAGACATAGTGAATTCTATGGTAGCCTGGAGTAGAGCAAGAACTTATCTCAAAGAACCAAAAAAAGAAAGAAAGAAGAAGAAAGAAAGAAAGAGAGAGAGAGAGAGAGGGAAGGAGGGAGAGAGGAGAAGGAAGGAAGGAAGGAAGGAAGGAAGGAAGGAAAGAAGTAAAAGGAGGAGAGCATCACTGAGCTATGGCACAACTTCAAGGAGCCTGTGTGCATGTGACTAGAGTTCTTGGAAGAGGTGAGAGAGCAGGAGAGAAAGACATTTGAAGAAATAGTAGCTGGAGGTTTTCCAAACTCAAAAGAAATTATAAATCCACAGAGCCAAGATCCCCATAAACACCAAGCACAAAAAACATGAAGAAAGCTTCATCAAGACACATGATCACTCATCACTCAAGTGATGACAAGGAGAAAACCCTAAAACAACCAGGAGGGGAGAAAAAAAAAAAAGAGACATGCTATACACAGAGAAGGAAAGACAGCATTTGCTGGAAATAATACAAAAGACTTTGATACATCACCTTTCAAGTCCTACAAGAAACAAAACCCTGTCCAACTAGAATTCTACACCTAGTAAAACTCTCTCAAAAGCAAGGGTAAAATAAAGATGTAGGGCTGGAGAGATGGCTTAGCGGTTAAGTGCTTGCCTATGAAGCCTAAGGACCCCGGTTCGAGGCTCCATTCCCCAGGACCCACGTTAGCCAGATGCACAAGGGGGCGCACGCATCTGGATTTCGTTTGCAGTGGCTGGAAGCCCTGGTGTGCCCATTATCTCTCTCTCTCTCTATCTGCCTCTTTCTCTCTCTGTGTCACTCTGAAATAAATAAAATTAAAAATAAATAAATAAATAAAGATGTATCAGATACCCAAAGCTGGCAAAAAATCCTCGCCAATAGATCTACCCTATGAGCAATGTAAAAGGAAAGCTTTGAGGCCAAAGAAAACTAGACAGAGCAGAGAGCACTGGCAGTGGTAAGTCACACACACAGTGGCCCTTTCGGCTGCTGGCCCCTTCTGATGGCTAACCCACTCAGCTCAGGTGACATCGCCTCCCACTGCCCAGGCTGGAATGCATGGCCCACCTAAGGCACTTGGTGACTGCCACCCAGTGTTGTGGGTGCCCCACCTTGTGGTTACAGACCATGTCGTTCCTTGCTCCTTCCTCGGGAGACTTGTAAGTCCAGAGAGGTGACCAACAACGAACAGTGACTGGATGGTGCTCTGAGTGGAGGCTGTCAGCATCTGAAGTCCCCAAGCCACAGCAAACAAGACTGTCAGTCACCAGCGAGGAGGAGAGCCACACGGTGCACTTAGTGATGCCGATCTCTTAGCTACTTTGAGTCTCCTTTTGCCCTATTAATATTACTGATTACATTGATTCATACTTTTTCTTGTAGATTTTTTTAGACAGGACTCTTTTTAATGCTGTTAAAAATATTTTATTTAGCCGGGCGTGGTGGCGCACGCCTTTAATCCCAGCACTCGGGAGGCAGAGGTAGGAGGATCGCCATGAGTTCGAGGCGACCCTGAGACTCCATAGTGAATTCCAGGTCAGCCTGGGCTAGAGTGAAACCCTACCTCGAAAAACAAAAAAACAAACAAACAAAAAAAATATTTTATTTATTTGAGAAAGAGGAAGAGGCAGATAGAATGGGCACGCCAGGGCCTCTAGCCACTACAAACAAACTCCAGACACATGCACCCCCTTGTTCATCTGGCTTGCTTGGGTCCTGAGGAATCGAACTGAGGTCCTTAGGCTTCACAGGCAAATGCTTTAACTGCTAAGCCATTTCCCCAGCCCTTAATGTTTATTTTTAATATTTTATTTTTATTCATTTATTTGTGAGAGACAGAGTCAGACAGAGGGAGAGAGAAAGAGAGAAGGAAAGAGAGAGAGAGAAAAAAATGGGCACGCCAGGGCATCCAGCCACTGCAAACAAACTCCAGAGGCATGCGCCATCTTGTGCGTCTCACTTACATGGGTCCTGGGGAATCAAACTAAGGTCCTTTGACTTTTCAGGCAAGTGCCTTAAACCATCTCTCCAGCCCTTAGACAGGATTCTTGTAGCCCAGGCTAGCCTTGAATTTGCTATAAAGCTGAGAATGATCTCGAACTTCTAATCTTCCTGCCTTTACCTCCTGAGTACAGGGATTGTACTCAGGCCTTCACCACCACACTGGATTTATGCATTACTGAAGACCAAGCCCAGGGTTTAGTACACATAGGCAATCACTCTATCAACTGAGCTACATCCCCAGCCCTAAGCACATGCATTATTAAAGGTAAACAAACAAAAGCAGCCCCTCTTGTTCTCTTACCCTTGTAATTTGAATAAAAGCTTCACAACTATTTTCAGAAGAGTCTGCTAATGGAAGGTCTACGAGAGTCTCAGATGTCAACACTGTTCTCAAGGCCAGGCAGAGTGACACCTTGCACTCCTGTGACAGGGTAGGTGCCCTGTAGTGGGCAGGGATAGGTGCTTTGAAGCAGACAGTTGCTCCATCAGCTCCTTGCTGAGATCAGATGCTAAGTGGGATTGACCAGTTGACCGATGAATGAACACACAAACCAACATCTAGACGAAACAAGATACAATCACGAAGCATTCACCAGCAGAGGCCCATCTAAGGCCCATTCACATGGACTCAGCCTATGAAGACAGGGTCCAGAAGAAATCCGGCCCTCCACGTGGGGAAGGTGGTCACAGAAAAGGAGGGAAAAGAGACAGACAGAGTTCAGGTCTCAGATTAACCAGGGAACCAGGCTAGAATCTCAGCTCTGCTGTGCAAGGCTCCCCTTCCACATACAAAATGTATATAACTGGTGTGGTGTCTAAAAAAACAAATGTCTTAAGTTAGGCATCTAGTGCAGTGTCTGAACATAACAAGTTATCTGAACATACCAAAAGGAAAATTAATATTGGAATATTTTTCTGAGAAAATTCCTATTGTAACTATACCACACACTTCATGACAGCTACTCTTGTTACTTGGCCTCGTGACATTGAACCCTGTCCCGTGTGGGTCAAGGTGCAGGATCAGGCAGTGGGGACAAGCACAGGTCAGGGAGATGCGGTTCCACCGTGTGGAGCTCGGCCGAGTGTTGAATGCCAGTGCTGATTGGACAATTTCATGCATGCACTGTCAGGCCTGTGTGATGCTCAGGATGCTGTGAGGCCTGACCTTGCCAGGAAAATTCCCAGAGCAGGTGAAGTTTTGAGTTTTGGTATGAAGGGCAAGAGGGACCAGACAGGTGGGAGGGTACAGAGTGGCAGACGGAGTGTTCCCAAAGCAACACCTATGCACTGACTACCGTGCACTTACCAGTCACCAGGGCAAGGTAGGCGATGGATCTCAAAAGCATGAGTTGCATGAGCCCAAGGCCATTGCTTTTGAGAATAGGAAGGAACCCTGAGGAGCGGAGGGAAGGGCAGAGACAGAGCCTCTAACAACGGCCTGAGCTCCTCACAGACATCTTCAAGCAGAGCAGAGGGGCCCCGTTAGAGAAGCCGCAGGGACTGTGACACTGAGAGGATGTGATTTGTGAGGGAACCACCAGCCCACTGCCCGGTGAGTGAGGTGCGGACAGAAGCAGTAAAGGCCTGTGCTTCCCGCTGCGCGGTGCCTCCCCTCGGCTCTTTGCTCCACACCCACCACGCTTCCCAGCGGGTGCTACGAACACTGGTGGCAGACTTTGGTTCATTTTTGTAAGTAGAAGTCCTTACTCTCATAGATTTATCTGAAAGTAAGCCTCATGACTTTGTGAAGTGATGGCTTTGTTGTACCTAGAGCCAAAGTTCCTTTTAAAGCGTATTTAATTAGGTAAAGCATGAGTTAATTTAAAGAAATACCATGCTGTGGCAAGTGGCCAGTTAGGACAAAGCTGGGTCATTTTTCTAGAATAATGGTATTGGGGGGGACACTGCAATGCCACAAGGGCAATTCATTTCTTTTTGTTGTTGTTGTTTGTTTTGGTTTTCGAGGTAGGGTCTCACTCTAGCCCAGGCTGACCTGGAATTCACCATGTAGTCTCAGGGTGGCCTTGAACTTACGGCGATCCTCCTATCTCTGCCTCCCCAGTGCTAGGATTAAAGGTGTGTGCCATCATGCCCGGCTTGCAATTCATTTTTTAAGAAATACTTTATTATTTATTTATTTGAGAGAGAGAGAGAAAGAGGCAGAGAGAGGAGGAGAGAGAGAGAGAGAGAGAATGGGCGTGCCAGAGCTTTCAGCCACTGCAAACAAACTCCAGATGCGTGTGCCATCTTGCGCATCTGGCTTACGTGGGTCCTGGGGAATCGAACCAAGGTCCTTCGGCTTTGCAGGCAAACGCTTTAATGGCTAAGCCATCTCTCCAGCCCACAAGTGCAATTCTTTATCTATCAAACATTCACACAGCAATCCGGAAGTCATCAAACCACCCGCGAAGGAAGTCAGTGGCAGCTGCTCCCTGCAGTGGGACAGCATGGGCTGCACCACACGGGACAGGTGACCCCAAAGCTCCAGGGCTGCCCAGCAACGTGGCATGACTGCAGGCAGGCCAGAAACCCCATGTTGGACCTGCTTCTCCCTTTCTAAGAAGCTCTTCTGAAACCGCTCGGCTGGCCTCGGGCCACCCACGGACTCCAACTCAGGTGTGTCCACTGCTGTCAGAGGCTCTGGGACTGTGTGTGAAATGGAACACATGTCACAACCACCTCATGTCATGCCTGACACTGTCCACGTCTCCAGGAAAAGTAAATTTTGTGCACTCTGTGTGCATGCACGCACGCGCGCGCGCGCGCACACACACACACACACACACACTCCTGGGCTGGCCATTTGTTGATGGGATCCATGGAGACGGAATCTGAAGACATGAACTCCTCGGAGGAAGAGCTGTCGTCCACGAAAGAGTGCCTGTGGCTTGGCCTCATGAAAGATGCCTGCATGGGGCAGAGCCCCCAGGAAGCTGGAAGTAAGGGGAGCAGTGAGCTAGGGTCCGGATGCAGGGAGGCCGCGAGGCAGCCGGCTGTGCAATTGCAGGGGCAGTGATGCCTGCCCGGGCCAGCCTGTGGGCTCCGCATACCAAAATGCTCTCGGGACCCCAGGGAATTCCCAGATTTACTATCGGTGAAGGGCAATGATCACGCCAGGAGGAGCAATTATTGCCAAATCATTTAGGATTTAAAAAATCATTGGCAAGAAGATGGAGGTCAAGAGGTGCACTGTCAGGGGAAATAAAAACTCTACCTGTCAGGCCTGGATCTCACTTCCTTCCTCACTGATAAGGTGGAGGGGAGATGGAGTCTCAGAACCAGATGGTCAGACCTCCACAGATGCTGCGAGCCGCAGGGAGGCGAAACCATCCTTGAGGCAGAAGAAAATAAAACGTACTACAACAGGCTCTGGGGTAAAAGCATCTTAAGACAAACTAAGCCTGATGGACACATGTCACAAAGACAATCACCACCGAGAGTTCCTGACACTCCCATGGCTGTGGTGCTGGGTGCCAGTGTCTGGGCACCGAGTCCAGCTGGGCTGCAGGGGCGCTGTATCTGCTCCTGGCTCTCATGCCTCTGGCGATAGAAACACATCCACCCACCAAGGCTGAGTTCAGGAGCTGAGTTGCATCCGCAAGCTGCAACCCAGAGACCATGAACATAGCTTGAGCCCGGTGGACCAGGGCAGGGTGCCTCCCATGGCCATATCAAAGGGTGAGACTGTCGTGGGAAAGACAGGCTGCATGTAGCTCCCACATGGAATTCACCCCCCACCAGGGCCACAGACTGTCCCCCGAAGCTCCAAAGTAGGATGGATGCTGAGAAGCAGGAACAAAATGGCAGGGATGGTCTGCTTCTTATGCCCAGCCCTCAGTGGGCAACCCTATAAACCTTGCCCTCAACTGCTTGTCTTTAGTAAGAGACAAGGTCTTGCTGAAGAGCCAGACTGGCCTCCAGCTCCCGTGCCACCCTGCTCCTGCCTCCCGAGTAGCTGGGATTGTAGGTTACCACCACCACCCTTGGCCTTGGCCCTCATGGTTGATGAGGCCTCCTGAGAGCAAGAGTCCAAGGAAAATGGCCACATCTTCTGCTTACCCCCTCACCCAAGTTCTTGGGGTGCTTTAGTTTCTGTATTTTGCATTCTTCCAACAACATATACTTTTGGGAACATGAAATGTATTATCCTACTGTGGTGGTTTGATTCTGGTGTCCCCCATAAACTCAGGTGTTCTGAATGCTAGGTTCCTAGCTGATGGAGATTTGGGGATTAATGCCTCCTGCAGGTAATGTATTGTTGGGGGCGGGCTTATGGGCGTTATAGCCAATTTCCCCATGCCAGTGTTTGGCACACTCTCCTGTTCCTATTGTTCACCTTATGTGGGCCAGGGGGGGTGATGTCCATTGTTGCAGTCAGGTTTGCTTTGCTGGCAGAAATCACCTGGCCAAGAGCAGCTGGTGGGGGAAAAAAAGGTTTGTTTTGGCTTACAGACTCGAGGGTAGTAGGGGAAAATGATGGCATGAGCAGAGGATGGACATCATCTCCTGGCCAACATCAGATGGACAATAGCAGCAGGAGAATGTGCCAAACACTAGCAAGGGGACACTGGCTATAACACCCATAAGCCCGCCCCCAACAATACACTCCCTCTGGGAGGCCTTAATCCCAAATCTCCATCAGCTGGGAACCTAGCATTCAGAACACCTAAGTTTATGGGGGACACCTGAATTAAACCACCACATCCACTCTGCTCATGCCATTGTTGTCCCCTGTCATCATGGAGCTTCCCCTCGAGTCTGTCAGCCAAAATAAAACCACAAGCTGCTTTTGGTCGGGTGTTTTCTGCCAGCAATGTGAACCTGACTGCAACACCTACTAAATGTTCCTTTTCAAACTTCAACAAGTAGACCTGAGTTATGGTGACATGCCCTAGATGAGAGCAGAGAGTTGGATTCAAAGATGATGAGAAGCTTTTCTTTTTATTTTATTTATTTATTTGAGAGAGAGAGAGAGAAGGGGTGTGGTAACAGGGCCTCTAGCCACTGCAAATGAACTCCAGACACACACCATCTTGTGCATTCGGGTTTATGTGGATACTGGGGAATCAAACCTGAGTCCTTTGGCTTTGCAGGCAAGTGCCTTAACTGCTAAGCCATCTCTCCCACCTGATCAAAGGCTTTTCTGTGACTGTCCCCTTGAAGCAGTGGGTCTCCCCAGGGCAATGCCTAGAGACCTTGTGGGTTTAACCACTCAGAAATGAGGGTGGCTCCACTGGCTGGGGAAGGCCAGGGAGGCTGCTAAGCATGCCTCGGTGTTCAGACTTAGAAGGTTCCAAAGGCCGACGATAAGGAGGCTGAGGAATCCTCTTACCTCCAGATGGAGTGCAAGTACCAGTGACAGGGAATGTGGACTCCAGGAAACAAATGGACACGTGACAGCACCCAGCTTGCCTGGCAAACAAAGTGTTTAGTGTCTCATGAGCCTTCCTTGCCACGCCTTGGGCTCTGCCCCTTGAGGTAGGCCCTCCCCCATCCTGGCCATCACTTGGGACTCCTGGGACGCCTTAAGCACTCTGGTTGGATAGTCCTGACTTCTACTGGGCCTGTGCAATGTGCAACCAGTAGACTCTCTGTTGAAACTATTGCAGTCTGTGTACCCACCCACTGGCCCAGAACCTTCAGCCAGGGGCATCTGGTATTCCTAGAAGCCACTGGTAAGGTATGCTATTCTTCTGCTTGATTACTGGACCCAATGAAATGCCTGGTTACCTCTGACCACATCTGCAGCCTGCTGCTTCTAAAGGGTCTTTTTCTTCTTCTTTTTCTTTTAAACAGTCAAGATGAAGAAGTGCACTTTTAATTTTTTTAATATTTTATTCATTTATTTGAGAGCAACAGACAGAGACAGAAAGAGGCCAAGAGAGAGAGAGAGAGAGAGAGAGAGAGAGAGAGAGAGAATGGGCGCGCCAGGGCTTCCAGCCACTGCAAACAAGCTACAGACACATGCGCCCCCTTGTGCATCTGGCTAACGTGGGTCCTGGGGAATCGAGCCTCGAACCTGGTTCCTTAGGCTTCACAGGCAAGCGCTTAACCCCTAAGCCATCTCTCCAGCCCCTAAAGGGTCTTTTTCATTAAAACAAAGCCAGGTATGGTGGTGCATGCCTTTAATCCCAGCACCTGGGAGGCAGAGGTACGAGGATCGTCATGAGTTTGAGGCCACCCTGAGACTACAGAGTGAATTCCAGGTCAACCTGGACTAGAGTGAGACCCTACCTCAACCCCCTGCCCAAAAAAGGCCCCCTCCAAAACCCCACAAACAAAAAAATCAAGGAACTGAGAATTGTTACTTTGCATATATACACAGTGCGTCTGAAATGCCCTGTCTTTGAAATACTGCCTCAAAATCTCTACATATCCTGTCACTCAGGCAGGAATTTTGGCAAAACAGTAGCTGAGGCATGCAGAACTTGAAGCTGATACTCAGCTGTCTGACGGTGAGCAGCCATCAGAGAAAATGGTTTCTCAGCTACCAGGGCCACATGCTCAGGAATGGGCTGGCTACACCCTCAGCCCTTCTTGATTTGTTTGTTTTGAGACAAGGTCTGGCTATGTAGCTAACCTACAACTTCCAGTCCTCCTCACTAGGCACGATATACCACACCAGATCTAACTACTGTTTTGAATAAATTTTTATTTATTTATTTATTTGCAAGCACACAGAAGAGAGACAGACAGAGAATGGGCACGCTAGGGCCTCTTGCCACTGCAAACAAACTCCAGATGCATGTGCCCCTTGTGTATCTGGGTTACGTGGGTCCTGGGAATCGAACCTGGGTCCTTTGGCTTCGCAGGCAACTGCCTTAACTGCTAAGCCATCTCTCCAGCACTGAATTAATTTTTGAGATAGGCTCTCATGCTTGGCCTCAAACTCACTGTGTAGATGAATTCACTATGAAGTCTGGACCTTCCTGCCTCCGCTTCCTAATGCTTACAGACTACAGACATGCACCACTACACTCAGCCTAAATACTGGTTTTAAACTCAGATTACCTTGCCCTTCTAGCACCAGACACCCTGTAACAACAAGGTATCTTAAGAATTTATTCTCGGAGGGCGCCCTGCTTCAGGCATCACTCAACTCACAGCTTTCCCTCTGTTACTGGGGTCTAGCCAAGCAGTGTCACCCAAGCCATGAGGGAGCTGGCAGGGAGGAGCCCAGGGTGCAAAGGCAGCTCGGGACACATCTTCAATCAGTGTCAGGAACTGCAAAGCATTTTCCTGGTAAAAGAAAATCAAAGAAATAATAAAGTAAAAAGGGGGATAAAAATAATTTATTCTTGCCGGGCGTGCTAGCGCACGCCTTTAATCCCAGCACTCGGGAGGCAGAGGTAGGAGGATCACTGTGAGCTGGAGGCCACCCTGAGATGATATAGCGAATTCCAGGTCAGCCTGGGCTAGAGTGAGACCCTACCTCGAAAAACCAAGAAAAAAAAAAAGAATTTATTCTTGGGTTGGAGAGATGGCTTAGCACTTAAGGCACTCACCTGCAAAGCCAAAGGACCCAGGTTCGATTCCCCAAGATCTATGTAAGCGATATGCACAAGGTGGCACATGCATATGAAATTCATTTGCAGGGCTGAAGGCCCTGGCACACCCATTTTCTCTCTATCTGCCTCTCTCTCTCTCAAATTAAAAAAAAAAAATTTAAAAAGAATTTAGCCAGACATGGTAGTGCACACCTTTAATCCCAGCACTCGGGAGGCAGAGGTAAGAGGATCGTCATGAGTTTGAGGCCACCCTGAGACTACAGTGAATTCTAGGTCAGCCTGGGCTAGAGTGAGACCCTACCTTGAAAAACAAAAACAAAAACAAAATTATTCTTTCCTAAATTCATCCTGTAAGTGGAATAGAATCACATATTTAAGGGGCCTGGAAAGATGCTCAGCGGTTAAAGGCGCTTACTTATAAAGCCTGACTGCCTGGGTTTAACTCCCTAGTGCTCATATATAAGTAGAATTCTCCAGACCTAATTTGTACTTTTGCTTTGCTTTCTAAGAAAGTCCTTGCTATACCACTCCTGGTTATATGCCCTAAGGATCTGCTTTCTGCTAGAGACATTTCCACATCATGTGTACCGCTGCTCTACGTGCAACAGCTAGGATATGGAATCAGTCTAGATGCTCACTGACAGATTGAGTGGATAATGAAAATGTGGTGCATACACACAAAGAAGTTATATTCAGCAGTAGAGAAAAATGAAATTATGATATTTTCAGGAAAATGCAGAAAAGGGACCTAGAAAAAAATTATATTAAGTGAAGTGACCCAAACTCAGAGAGACCGAAACACCATGCTTTCTCTGATATGCCTTTGCTTGTACTATTGATATGTGTGATCATAAAGGGGGACAAATGCCGGGCGTGGTGTCTCACGCCTTTAATCCCAGCACTCGGGAGGCAGCAGTAGGAGGATTGCTGTGAGCTGGAGGCCACCCTGAGACAACATAGTGAATCCCAGGTCAGCCTGGGCTAGAGTGAGGCCCTACCTGGAAAAACCAAAAAAAAGAAAAACCAATAAATAAATAAAGAGGGACAAATGTAGGCTAAAACCTGTACAGATAGAATGGTAACCAAGAATGAGTGCTAAAGAGATGACTAGGAAGAGGGGTGGGGAAGGGCAAAAGGACACAGGTGACATGTAAACAGGAGTGGGTGGACACTGGGGTAAGGAGATTTCGAAGAGGGGTGGGGGAAGAGATTCAACTAAAACAAACTGTAATTGAAAATGCCAAAATGGGAGCTGGATTGCCTAGTGATTAAGGCGTTTTCCTGTGAAGCTAAAGGATCCAGGTTTGATTCTCCAGGACCCACATAAGCCAGATACACAGGGTGGCACAGGCATCTGGAGTTTATTTGCAATGGCTGGAGGCCCTGGTGTGCCCATTGTTTCTCTCTCCTACTACCTCTTTCTCTCTCAAATAAATAAATAAAATAAAATATTTAAAATAGAGAAAATGTCAAGCTGAGTACCTAAATCTCTGTATGATAACTAAAAATTAAGTAACAAAACTGAAAATATAAAAATAGAGACTCTTGCTGCTTTACTATCTGGGTGGGTTTCTCCAATTCTCTGAACATGACTCCAGGAGCCTAGACACTCCCAGAGACCACTGTAATACAATCGTAACACTGTACTAGTGACGGGGACGGAATGCTAGTGCCTTTTCACGCAGCATGCTTTGAGGAATCAAGAATCGTGTGTGGGGCACGGAGACGGCTCAGTGGGTAGCAGTGCTTGCTGTACAATCATGAAAACTTGAGTTTTGTGATGGTTTGGTTCAGGTGTCCCCCATAAACTTGGGTGTTCTGAATGCTGGGTTCCCAGCTGATTGAGATTTGGGAATTAACGCTTCCTGGAGGGAGTGTATTGTTCGGGGCGGGCTTATAAGGTGTTATAGCCAGTTTCCCCTTGCCAGTGTTTGGCACATCTCCTGCTGTTATTGTTCACCCTCTGATCATGCCATTGTTTCACCCTGCCATCGTGGAGCTTCCCCTCAAGCCTGTAAGCCAAAATAAACCTCTTTTTCCCAGAGCTCTTGGTTGGGTGATTTCTACCAGCAATGCAAATTTGACTGAAACAGTAAAGTGGTACCAAGGAGTGGTGTCATTTGCTGCTAGAATCCTGACTGTATGGCTTTGGCCTTTTGGAGCTGATTTTCGAGAGGAATGTAGAAGGATTTGAAACCTTGACCTAAGAGATGCCTCACATTGCTGTATGTACAGCTTGACTGACTATTCTGGTCAGAGCTGAAAAACCTGAATGCATTAAGAATTATGGACTGTGAGTTTTGGCTTATGAGGGTGAGAAAGAGCTTTGCTTGGACTGGGCTAGTAGTTTGTGTGAAAAGCTTGCTGTTATGCCCAGGTCCTGAGAAGTTGTGCAGGGCTGCTCTGCGTAGAAATGAACTGGTGTGAGCAGAGGGATATGGCACAGAAAGTAAAATCTTTGGGCCTAAACTGCTGTCCGTTCACCTGCAAATTGTTTGAGAGATTACAACCTTTGAGATTGGGTCAGCTGACCTGCAATGGGCAACAGGAAGAATGTAGACTCTTTTGAAGGGGCCTGAGTGCTCAAGGAGTGTCCTGTTCTTCAAAGTCTGCTTTATTCCCCCCTGGATTAGCAAACTGGCACCCTACCTGGTATTGTGGAGTATAAGAAATGCAGGAAAGAGAGGGTCATTGACTTTGCAACATGGTCTTGTGTTTTGGAAATGGCCATGGGCAGTGTGAAGCAGGCTTGCTGGCTGCTTGCATGGAGACCCCATGGGGCCATGAGGATGAACCATGGGTTGCAGTGGAGACCCAGTGGAGATGCAGGGAACATGAGATGGCTGCTAAGGAAAGCTGCCGGCCCCAATGATGTTTTCCAGGACTGTGAGTAGCCTAGCTGGAGGGGCAGAATTGGAACTCCAGAGACTTGTTGCTGGTTAGAGTTATTGGACTGGAAGATTTGTCAATGGCTAGAGTTGTTGGACTTGAAGCTACAGAGTTTGATGTTTGCCTTGGTTGTTTTAAATCTTGTATTGGTTAAATATTTCTTTGCTATACCCAATGCCATCTTTTGCAGTGTGAATGTTTATTCTGTGCTATTATGGGTTTTTTGAGGTTATTTTTTGGTATTATGGCTCAGTTAAAAGATCTTGGACTATGGGGATGTTTGAACATCATTGGAATTGATAAAAGCTATGGGGACTTTTGAAGTTGTAAAATGCAATGCATTCATCCATCATGTGTGGGTATCAGTTTATGGGGGCCAGGGGTGGAATGTGGTGGTTTAATTCAGGTGTCCCCCATAAACTTAGGTGTTCTGAATGCTAGGTTCCCAGCTGATGGAGATTTGGGAATTAATGCCTCCTGGAGGGAATGTATTGTTGAGGGCAGGCTTATGGGTGTTATAGCCAGTGTCCCCTTGCCAGTGTTTGGCACACTCTCCTGTTGCTATTGTCCACCTTATGTTGGCTACGGGGTGATGTCCACCCTCTGCTCATGCCATCGTTTTCCTCTGCCATCGTGGAGCTTCCCCTTGAGCCTGTAAGCCAAAATAAATCTTTTTCCCAGAAGCTGTTCTTGGTTGGGTGATTTTTACCAGCTATGTGAACCTGACTGCAACAAGTTTGATCCCCAGAACCCACATAAGAAGCAGGGCATGGCCTCACGTTTGTAATCCCAGCTCTGAGGGAAATGGAGACAGGATTTGGGGGCTCCATGGTCAGCTATGTAACCAAAACACAGTAAGCTCCGGGTTTAGTGAGACACGCTGTCTTAGGGAAGTAAGGTGAAATAGTGATAGAAGGGGACACCTAACATCTTCTGGCCTCCACATACACACACGGGGCATACACATCTGCACTGGCAAATGCATGCATGTGCATGCACATTCACATGCACACAGAGCTTCATGTGTGTATCAAAGGGCTAAAATCAACAATGAATTATGCTGGTATTCTTGAGAACTGGACCAGAGAAAGGAAGCTACAGTCAGAAGATAGAGGAGGTTATGTGGCAGCCCACAGACCTGTATCTCAGTCAGAAGCGTCAGCATGAGCTGAGGATGAACTTCCTGTGTGCAGATCTCTTTTTGAGTTGCTGACTAGACCTTTAAAGGCAGGAGAGGTGCTGAGAAAGGCTCTTACTTGCAAAGCCTGCCCATCCAGGTTCAATTCCTCAGTACCCATGAAAAGCCAGATGCACAAAGTGGCACATGTTCCTGGAGTTCATTTGCAGTGGCAGGAGGCCCTGGTGAGCCCATACTTACTCACACTCACTCACTCTCTCTCTCTCTCTCACTCTAGAATTCATTATGTAGTCTCGGGGTGGCCTTGAACTCACAGAGATCTTCCTACACCTCTGCCTCCCAAGTGCTGGGATTAAAGGCGTGCACTACCAAGCCTGACTATTTTTTTCAAATCTTTAAGTGAAGAGACCAGTCTAGCAACAGGGAATGATTCATATCCTATGTATGGTTTCTAAACACTTTCCAATCCTTAGAAGGATGCTGGGTTCACCCTCGGACAGGAAATGTACAAGGCAGGTCTGGAACATTCTGTTGCAACAGGTAGAGACGAACCTCTTAAGGACGCTGGGTCAGGTCAGAAGGATCCAGATGCCACTTGAGGAAGCTCCCACTGGTCAAAACTACTACAATTAGAACAGCAATAAGCAACCACAAGAGACTGAAAAGTATCTGATACTCACAGTGGATGTTCCCACTGGCAGAAATATTTCAGACGATCCAGGATGAATGTTAAAAAGAAGGGATTCAGGCTGGGGAGATGACTCAACAGCTAAAGCCTGCCAGTCTGGGTACAATTTCCAGAACCCAGGTAAAGCCAGCTGCAAAAAGCAGAGCATATATCTGGCTCTCATTTGCAGTAGCAAGAGACCTTGGCACCCACACACATGCACACGGCCTGGCAGGCCCACATGCAAATAACTTTTTAAAAAATAGAGAGGATTAGGGATGGAGAGATGTCTCAGTGGATAAGGCACTTGACTGCAAAGCCTAACAACCCAGGTTCGATTCCCTAGTACCCATGTAAAGCTAGATGCACAAAGTGGTGCATGTGTCTGGAGTTCATTTGCAGTGGCTGGAGGCCCTGGCCTAATCCATTCTCCCTGCCCCCACACCCTGTCTTTCTGTCTCTCTTCTATCTGTCTCTGCTTATAAATAAATTTAAAATAACTTTTTAACTATGTAAAAAAAAAAAAGAGGGGGTTAGGAAACTAAATAGGGGCCCATGCAAAGCACAGACCACATTAGAACTGATTCCAGCAAGGCCACTGTACAAGGACACTTCTGAGACAGACAAGGAAATTCAAGCATGAAGACACATAATGATCAGAAAATATTATGGATTTTTTTTTGTTTTTGTTTGGTTGGTTTTTTGAGGTAGGGTCTTACTCTAGCTCAGGCTGACCTGGAATTCACTCTGTAGTCTCAGGGTGGCCTTGAACTCTCAGTGATCCTCCTACTTCTGCCTCCCAAGTGCTGGGATTAAAGGCGTGCGCCACCACGCCTGGCTTAATATGGATTTTTAAAGTAATTTTTAAAAATGCATTATGGTAGCATTCACATTATATAAAATAGATCACTATAACCACTTTGAACTGCTCAATTTGTTGACATTAATTATGCTTATAATGTTATAAAATCAACACTCCCTATCTAGTTCCCTTCGTTTTCATTGCCCACAAGAGACCCCATATTCATGAGGTGGCGCTCCCTAGCTTCTGGTAAGCAGTAGTTTGTTCTCCATCTCTGTGTTTGCCGTTCTCAACTTTGCCTAGAAACAGAACCTTCCACCAGGTGTGGTGGCACACGCCTTTAATCCCAGCACTAGGGAGGCAGAGGTAGGTGGATCGTTGAGAGTTCGAGGCCAGCCTGAGACTGCATAGTAAATTCCAGGTCAGCCTGGGCTACAGTGAGACCCTACCTCGAAAAACCAAAAAAACAAAAGCAACCTTGAAAGGAACCTTGAAAAGAAGTTGCTGTCTCCAGAGAACAGAACGAAAAGAATAGTTACACCTCTTTTTTTTTTTTTTTAATGAAATTTGGTCACAGAATAAGATATTCTGCTTAAGCCTCAGCCAAGACCAGCAGATGCTTACGCATCCTGAAATAGCAGCCTAAATTGTCATGTCTGGAAGTTGATTTTCGGGAAAATCAGCGTGGACTTCTCCTTGCTACCATGGCTCAGCTAAGTAGAAATCACTGTTCTTAAAAATAAACACCAAGAAAGTCACCAAGTGAGCATGGAAAGCTCCCACCCAGAAATCACAGTTGTTTCTGACCTCTGGCTACTTCCACGTGGGGTTCCTTTGTAAGCTTTTAACCATCTATATTTTTTACTTGCTGTATTCCTTTCTGGAAAATAGCAGTTTGAAATGCTGCTTTTCCAAAAAAAACAAAAATGCCATGCCATTCATATTGTTGAATTTGTTGTTGCTGTTCAAGAAATGTCCCCGTTTTACAGTGTGATACGCACAACCTGGAAAATCGCCCAGGGGAGCAGTCAACAGCACTGGGTGGGGAGGGGCGGGGCGGGGCTCACCAGCAGAGGTGGCTCAGCTGCCGCCCTCCAGAGGCACCATTTCTAGGGCCAGATGTCTGCTTAGCAAGCACAGTTAGGAAAATTTCTAGCCTCCGTTTTGAATGGTTTTAAGAAATTTTGTATATGGAGGATGGAAATGCTTATATATTTATTGAAAATCCTTAGCCGGGCATGGTGGCGCACACCTTTAATCCCAGCACTCGGGAGGCAGAAGTAGGAGGATCGCCGTGAGTTCGAGGCCACCCTGAGACTCCATAGTGAATTCCAGGTCAGCCTGGGCTAGAGTGAGACCCTACCTCGAAAAACCAAAAAGAAAAAAAAAAAAGAAAATCCTTTTATTTGAAATTAAAATTATTTGGTAAATAATGGTTTGATATTTGGGGAGGGTTTTGGAGGGGTGGTAATGCTGTTGGTAAATTATAAGCCTGTTGATTCTGTAGAAAGGTACTGTTACTGACTAATAGGATGCCTTTATTTTGTACATGGCCCAAATCTATGACATTTCTTTTATCTAAAATGTTTAGGCATCTGACATTTTCAACCAAAATTTTAATTATATACTGTGATTTTTATTTGTTGCAATACATTAAAATTGCAGAGGTACGTAGGGGCTCCAAAGCTAGGATTTCTAAGTCAGTATGTGCATTTCACATAATAAAGCTGTTAATGGCGAGCAAAGTATTATGTACTAACTAGATTTTTTTGTTGTTGTTGATTTTTATTTATTTATTTGAGAGTGACAGAGAGAGAGGCAGATAGAGAGAATGGGCTCTCCAGGGCCTCCAGCCACTGCAAACGAACTCCAGATGCATGCGCCCCCTTGTGCATCTGGCTGACGTGGGTCCTGGGAATGGAGCCTCAAACCGTGGTCCTTAGGCTTCACAGGCAAGCGCTTAACTGCTAAGCCATCTCTCCAGCCCCTAACTAGATTTTTCCACATCTGTATAGTATATTATATGTGTTTTGTAGTATTGAGATTATAGAAAGTTTAGAGTGTCAAACATGTGTTTAATGTGTATTTTTAAACAAATTTATGGCAATTAAAATATTTGGAGACAAGGGTATCACATTTCAATTTGTAAAAATCTTTTAAATTCTACTGTGTCATTAAGATGCTTCGTATAGGGCTGGAGAGATGGCTTAGCAGTTAAGCGCCTTGCCTGTGAAGCCTAAGGACCCTGGTTCAAGGCTGGATTCCCTAGGACCCACGTTAGCCAGATGCACAAGGGGGCACATGCATCTGGACTTCGTTTGCAGTGGCTGGAGGCCCTGACGCGCCCATCTGCCTCTTTCTCTTTATGTCTGTCGCTCTCAAATAAATAAACAAAAATAAACAAAAATTTAAGATGCTTTGTATAATGCCAGACCATAGCTGGAGAAACAGAGTTTAATAAATACCAGATAGATTTTCTGTAACAAAAAAAAAAAAAAAAGAAAAAAGAAAAAAGAAAAAAAGAAACAGAACCTTCCTGCTGTGAGCTTCTGTGTGTAACTCTTAGCAAGCTCACGTGTTCACAAGTCCGTAGTCCCTCTTCGTAGAAGGTGCTTCAATGAGCAGATAGACACACTGTGCTGACCCACTCATCAGGGGACAGACAGGTGGAGTTACTTTTACCTTTGGGTTATTATGCGTGCATCTCCCATGAACACTTACGCACAGTTTTGGGGGGGGGTAATGTTAACTTTAGTGATGTGGGGAGCAAACCTACTGTCCCATTCATGCCAGAAAGAGCTCTACCACTGCGCTACATTTACGGTGCACAGATTTTTTTTTTCCCAGAGGTAGGGTTTCACTCTAGTCCAGGCTGGCTTGGAATTCACTATGTAGTCTCAGGGTGGCCTTGAACTCACAGTGATCCTCCTACTTCTGTCCCCCAAGTGCTGGTATTAAAGGCACGCACCACCACACCCAGCAGGTCTACAGATTTTTTTTTTTTTTTGTTTTGGTTTTGGTTTTGGTTTTTCAAGGTAGGGTCTTGCTTTAGCCCAGGCTGACCTGGAATTCACTATGTAGTCTCAGAGTGGCCTTGAAATTCACAGTGACCCTCCTACATCTGCTGGGATTAAAGGCGTGTGCCACCATGCCTGGTAGTCTACAGGTTTTTGTTTGGATGCCTATTGCAGTTTTTCCGTCTCTAATGAGTGCAAGTCAAATCATAAAGTCTGTGTTTAACTCCAGAACCACCCAAGGTTTCCGCACAGGGGTGGCGCCTGCTCACTGTCCTGGCAGCCAAACATGAGGGTTTCACTCTATCCACATCCCTTCCAACACTTGTGACTTTCTTCTTCTCTCTCTTATGTCCCCCCAAGCAGCCGTGTTAGAGGATGTGACATGTACCCCAATGCAGTTTTCAGCTGCAGCTCCCTAAAGGGCCAGGACACTGACAATCTTATGATGTGCTTTTTGACCATCGGTGGTTTTAATGCTTTGTAGTTTTCAAAAATGCCATATGCTTTAAAAAGAATATTATAATATGAAAGGACGTAAGTCTGAGGTTTGCCTTAAAATACAGAAGTTAAAAATCAGTAGGTTTTTTTTAAGAGAAAGAAAACCTTAAGAGTGGGAATGTGGCTGGGCATAGAGGCGCACACCTTTAATCTCAGCTCTCGGGAGGCTGAGGTAGGAGATCGCTGTGAGTTTGAGGCCACCCTGAGACTACATAATGAATTCCAGGTCAGCCTAGACTAGAGTGAGACCCTACCTCAAAAACAAAAAAACAAACAAAACAGGAGGAGCGTATAATCCTTTAGGTGTTGGACACATAGTGGGTCACTGGCTCACTCTCTTTACTTTCGTGTACATTTGAAGTTCTACAGTAAAAGATGGAATTACGCCACTCCTACCTCATGAGCTTCCACCCCTATTGCTTGCAAGGCAGACTTGAAGAACTCGGGGGAGGGCTTCCCCACCACTTCGGCCTCCACACCACAGGCATACTGGAAAAGAGAGAAGGACCTAGCATGGGTCTGTGATCAAGAACGGATATATGCCCAACACCACCCAGACCATGCTCATGTGTCCGCAGACTCAGGGCCTTGACAAAGTAGGGTGCTGTGGGCCTGAAAACCATGTCTCAGAGACTCAGGCCTTTGTGTCCGGCTGGAGTTCGGAATGCTTAGGACGCCTGCTACCAGCCCTTCCTCTTCCTCAAAGGCCATCCACAGCAAGGGGCACCCCACAGCTGGCAGGAACACAGCCTCCCAGGGGGCAGACCAGAGCTCGTCAGTGCCTTCCATCGACTCTCCCATTCTCTTGCCCTTCCTCTGTGCCCACCTCTGGCTGGACCACACGCCGTCCTGGGGGTATCAAGGGCTCCGCCCAGACATCTGGTCCTATCTCCCACCTAGGAATGGGATGTGGCCTGAGGCTGACCTGGGGCAGGAGCCAGGGCAGGGTCCGCAGATGGGACATAGTCATATTGGACTTTTGGGTCCTTGTAACCTGGCAGGGAGGGTCAGGAAGGAGACCAGAAAGGACACACGGAGCCTGGGGTGCTGCGCATGATCAGGGCCCCGAAGGAGGCAGCGGGCTACAAAGACCGCAAAGTGATGAGTCAGATGACGGTGCCAGAGAGCATGCTGGGAGAGAGCGCTGGGAGGCAGGGGAAGGGAGATGAAGAGGAGTGTGATGATGGCAGTGGAAGGGCCAAGCCACAGAGGAGAAGGAATGTGTGGCTGGAAGCCCCACACAGGAGATCCCACTTCAGAAAAACATGAAAGGCCACTCCCTCCAGAAAGGACGGAAGGTAATCCCTGGACAGTCCCTTACGGAGTGCTCCCAGACAGATCAGGGCAGTACCTCAAGAGCCTTCATGTAGGCGCCGACGTCCAGCATCAGGCCAGAGGTCTCCTTGTAGTAGCGTCTGCAAGAGAGCACAGCGCGGAGACTGGTCAGCCATGCTGACAGCGACCGACGGGGGCCACGCCAGCAGCCCTGGGATGCCACACCTCATTCACTCAGTGGCCCCCTAATACCAGCCTCGTGTGGGCCCTGCCATAATGATTAACCAGGGACCCCAGGGGGACAGATGGCTCCAGTTGCTAACAAGGGAAAGACAAGTGACCTGCATGTTCTGGGGAAGGACAGCGGGCCCACGGAACACGTGGTGACTGGACCCCATGGCTGCTAATAATTAACCCTAACCGCTGCCTGAAGAAGAGGAATCCATTAGTTCCACAGCAGCCTGCCTCATCGCCTGCTGGCTGGGGTCGGGCAAGGTGCCAGGTTTCACGGGCACCGGCTGCTTTCATGAGGAGAGAGTAATGTCTTCCGGGCCTCATACAGGCCAACACGGGCCCAGGTCATGGGAGCATTCCACCTGAAGACAGTCCTGTGCTCTTGTGAGTGCCTTTCTGCCCATCCCATATCAGACCCAGGCCTTGAGCACATGTAAATCGTGCCTGGGGCTCTGTGAGCAAAGCCATTTGATTATAAGGAGGCAAGAGGGAGGCTTACCCAGGCTGCTGTAGCGATGGCACTCAGCATACCCAAGAACATTAAGGAGAGTCTGAGTTTATAATTAGTCAAGGTCTTTGGTACCAGCTTCCCTCTTCCACATCCTTCGGATCTGGGGGCATTAAGTATGTGTGCAGAGAGGCAGAGAGAGGAGGCCCATAGGTGGATTCAGTGTCTAAAGTCTCTCTTTGCTTCCCAGCAGTGACTTTAGGCTACTTAAATCTCTGGGCCTTTGGTTTCCTCATCTGTAAAATGGTCAAAACAAATGACCCATGTCTTGGATGGTTGTGCAGCTTGGGCAGAATATCACACACAAAGTTCCTAACCATGGAGCCTGGCACAAGCGATCGTAGATGGCTGCTCACCCCAGCAGTGACAGGCCAAGACAGGAGCTTGAGAAGGAAAAAGGACCTCAAGTCCAGACATGGAAGTTCACAACTGTAATCCCAACACTCAGGAAGCAGAGGCAAGAGGATCATGAGTTCCAGGTCTGGGCTGGAGAGATGGCTGAGTAGTTATGGCACTTGTCTGAGACGCCTAATGACCCAGGTTCAATTCCCCAGAACCAATGTAAGCCAGATGCACATGGTGGCACATGCATCTGGAGTTTGTTTGCAGTGGCTAAAGGCCCTGACATACCCATTCTCTCTCTCTAATTAATTAAATAATTAAAAAAAAAAAGAACTCCAGGTCAGCATGGGATATACAATGAGCTCCTGTCTCAAACCAATCAATCAATCAAAGTCAAACACAGGCCTTTCCAAAGGTTGTAAGTGTTTCTGTGTCCATCTAGATGTTAGAACAGAGCTCCCTGGAGCTGCCCTAGGGCTGTCCCCTCCCTCCCGTTCCACCAACCTCACATCCTGCAGCTCTCTTTTAGCCCCATCTGAGATTCTTGCACTGTCCGTCATTGTGAGCCTTGAGCGAGACACTACCGACCCCTCTGCAATCTCTACTAATACCCTCCACAGCTCTGGGTCCAGACATGGCTAGGCTGCTTCAGCCAAACCCTGGCCTTGCCAGTGGCTGGCCCTGCCTCTCTCTTATCTGTCTGGGGTCTCTGGATCCTGGAGTCTGCTAGCTGAGGCATGGGCCTCTCTGACAGAGCTTGAGTCTCCCAACGAACCCTAAGCCTCTCCACCCTCAGCTGAGACTCTCAGCCCTGCAGCCATGCTACAAGGTCAGTGAAGGCCATACTACTCCTTTTTTCAAAAAAAAATTATTTTTATTTTTTTGGTTTTTTGAGGCTAGGGTTTTGCTCTAAACCAGGCTGACCTGGAATTCATTATGTAGTCTCAGGGTGGCCTCAAACTCACAATGATCCTCCTACCTCGGCCTCCCAAGTGCTGGGATTAAAAGCATGCACCACCACGCCTGGCCACTACTCCTGTTCTAAAGAGAGAGCCTCACACACACGGGGTTGGAGAGAGATGGCTCAGTGGTTAAAGGCACTTGCTTGCAAAGCCTGCCAGCCCTGGGTTCAGTTCCCCAGTACCCACATAAAGCACCACACAAAAAAGTAGTACATCTGTCTGGTGTTCATTTGTAGTAGTCAGAAACCCTGTCATGCCCATGCACACGCACACACACACATGCACATACATACATACACGTGCACACACACACACACACATACATACACGTGTACACGCACACACACACACACACATGCACACACACATAATAAATAACTAAAAATATTTGGGCTGAGGAGATGGCTCAGCAGCTGAAGGCACTTGTTTGCAATGCTTGTTGGCCCAGGTTAAATTCCCCAGCATCCATGTAAAGCCAGACGTACAAAGTGGCACATGCATCTGGCAAGAGGTCCTGGCATGCCCATGTTCCCCCTCTCTTACAAATAAAGAAATAAAAATATTTTTAATAAAAATGGCCCCTAAACCTGGGCTTATAGAAGTCGCTAATTTCATACCCTAAAGCCAGAACACACATACGCTGCACCCTATAGCCTCAATAATGTCTTCACCCCGGCGCTCGGGAGGCTCAAGGAGGGGCTCACGGGCTTGAGGCAGCCTGGGTTATATAGATCAAGGCCCTATCCAGGTCTGGGGAGATCACTGACTTGGCAGAGCGCTTGCCTAGCAGGCATTGAAGCTCTGATGCCCAGCATAAGCTGGGTGTGTGTGGTGACACCTGTAATCGGGAGGAAGACCAGAAGCTCAAGGTCATTTGTGATGACTAGTTAAGAGTTCCAAGTCATCCTGGGATAGAAAAGACCCTGTCTTTAAACAACAGTAAAACTCTGTCTAAAGATAACTTTAAGAGAAACTTTGAAAAAAAATATTTATTTATTTGAAAGAGAAAGAGGCAGAGAGAGAGAGAGAATGGGGGTGGGGACATGGGTGTGTGTCAGGGCCTCCTGCCCCACAGATGAACGCCAGAACCATCTGCTTTAAGTGGGTTCTGGGGAATTGAACCAGGCCATCAGGCTTCGCAAGGAAGCTCCTTTAACCGCCGGGCCATCTCTCCAGCCCTAAAGAGAACTTTTTTAAAAAATAAAAAGTGTTTTATTTTTTCTATTTCTAAAATGAACCACAGTGATCATTTCCTTAGCCAGTGCCAGAGTTTTACAGAATTGGTGAAGCGCCAACTCAAGTCTGGCCAAGCAGAGAGAAATGCCAGTCCTGAGGCGGTGCTGCTGGGTGGCAGGTGGCTTGCCCTACACAGTGAGTGACACAGATGTTCTATCACCTTTGTAGGACTTGAAGACACTCCCAGACCTACCCTGAGCCCCTCAATGTAGCAGGGACACAGACAGACACGTGGGCAACCCAAGAGGCAGATGTGGGGAGCCCATGCTATGCTCAATGCTTGAGTTGGGGACACAGAAGTGCCAGCTAGTGACAGAAGAGTCCTTACAGCTAAGCCCTGGGGGCAGGGGTTATCAGGCTGAGGGGAAGAAGAGCACAGGCCCAGGGACATCCAGAAGACTCAGTGGGCAACTACACGTTGGACAAGAGGCCTCGGCAGGCACCAGAGGTCACAACCCTTGTCCCTTGGTCCCTGGAGAAGGGAAAGCAGGGCATATGGATGGCTAGAGAAAGGTGCCAAGGGAAGATTGGAGAAGGACTCCTAAAAGAAACTACTGGTAGACGTGGCAGGGCAGAGCACAGAAATGAAGACAGACCACTCAGCATAGAAACTGCACATCCAGAAACGAGGAAACATCCCAACGAAACCATCTGTTCCAGCATGTGGAGCTGTTTGTAGCTAAGGATTCTGGAAGCTTCTGGGCTACCCTGGGGGTATGTGGGAGACCCAGGAGACTGGTGGATAGGAACATACCCTGTTATTTGGAAACCCCAAGGAGACTTTGGAGTATGGCTCTGCTGGCCTGGGATTCCCAGAGGCATCCTCTGAATTGGAAGGGCCCTGAACCTTCAGACTCATGACTGACATAAAATAGCCTCACCTTGCTTATACTCATCTTTTAGTCCAAAGAGAACATGGACTCTCAGAAATCAAAATAAAAACTTGAATCAAGGCTGGGGAAATGGCTTAACGCTTAAGGCATTTGCCTGTGAAGCCTAAGGACCCAGGTTTAATTCCCCAGTACCCACGTAAGCCAGATGCACAAGGGGAAGCATGTGTCTGGAGTTTGTTTGCAGTGGCTAGAGGCCCGGATGTGCCCATTGTCTCTTTCTCTCTACCTCTCCCCCCCCCAAATAAATAAAGAAATAAAATATTATAAAAAAAACTTGGGCTGGAGGGATGGCCTAGCGGATAAGGCATTTGCCTACAAAGCCAAAGGACCCAGGTTCGATTCCCCAGGACCCACATTAGCCAAATGCAGAAGGGGGCGCATGCATCTGGAGTTCATTTGCAGTAGCTGGAGGCTCTGGCACATCCATTCTCTCTCTCTCTCTCTCTCTCTCTCTCTCTCTCTCTCTCTCTCAAATAAATAAATAAATAAAAATGCCTTTGATCCCAGCACTCAGGAAGCAGAGGTAGGAGGATAGCCGTGCGTTCGAGGCCACCCTGAGAATACAGAGTGAATTCTAGGTCAGCCTGGGCTAGAGTGAAACCCTACCTCAAAAATCAAAAACAAAAACAAAAAACTTGAAGCAGCAGGTGGTGGTACACGCCTTTAATCCCAGCACTTAGGAGGCAGAGGTAGGAGGACTACTATGAGTTCGAGGCCACCCTAAGACTACATAGTGAATTCCAGGTCAGCCTGGGCTAGGGTGAGACCGTACCTCGAAAAACCAAAAATAAGTTTTTTAATAAAATAAAAACTTAAATTACTTCTTTCTTAAATTTTTATACTTTATTTCTTTGATAGAGAAAGAGAGAGAGAGAAAGAAAATAGGCATGTCAGGGCCTCTAGCCACTACAAACAAACTCCAGATGCATGTGCCACCTTGCACATCTGTCTTATGTGAGTACTGGGGAATAGAACCTGAGTCCTTAGGCTTTGCAGGTGACTGCCTTAACTACTAAGCCATCTCTCCAGCCCAATTTATTTCTTATTGAAACTGAATCAGAGCTGGTTTTTATGGGGCACAGAATTTATTCAATTTCTGTCTAATTCAGGAAAACAAAGCTGGGCATGGTGGCGCACACCTTTAATCCCAGCACTCAGGAGGCAGAGGTAGGAGGATCTCTATGAGTTCGAGGTCACCCTGAGACTACATAGTAAATTCCAGGTCAGTCTGGGTTAGAGTGAGACCCTAGAAAAACAAAAACAAAAACAAACAAACAAAAAGGTCCCTTGAAGCCAACTGCTGGACGTGAACACTTGTGGAGGGAGGCCCCGTACTCTAGAGACTGGACACAGTTCGCCTTCGTTTCTGGAGCGCTCCAGCCCCAAAGGGACATGGTGGATCCTGGGAAGAACAGGCGGGGGGAGCAGTCAGACCTGATTTTCTGCTTCAGTCTCCTGTCGTGTGCGGCTCTGCAGCGCGGCCTCCCTGCAAAATGACCACTTGACCTCTCCCAGAAGAGCCATTAACCTTCCATAGTCTGTCGCGTAAACAGCTTAATTTTCTGACGGTGGCATGACAGAAGAAATTACAAAGCCAATTCTCTCTCCTGGTCCAAACAGATGCCAAATGTAAATCATCCTATTTCCAGGAGGGGGACAGCCTGTCTCCCTGTGCCCTCAGCAGAGGCCACCCCAGCCAATGACAGTACAGTGACAGAAGCTCTCACAGGGCCCTTGGTCTGCCTGATGCTACGACCTTCTAGAAAGCCTTTGGGCCCCTTTGCTATGCTTTAAATACCCCACCCAAGTTTGCCCAAGTCAGAATCCCACCACAGAGACCCTGCTAATCCCCGATATGAAACCCTTGCCTGCTGCACTGAGGTCTCACACACACTTAGCAGAGAGCAAGAGACTCCATTTTTCTTCTTTTTCAACAATGCAGTTATTTCAACCATTACTCTTAATCTAGAATAATCACGCTTAGCAATGATGAGACCACTTTAAAGAAAATGAGTCACAACAGAGCTTCTAGTGCAGGGTGGCTCACCAAGCCCCTGAAGGTGGGACCCAGGTCAGAGAGTTAAGCAGGCCAAGTAGGTGCCTTGCTTCAAACTAGTGACAGAAACCACAGACGGGTGTAAGGGACCATGATGGGTAGCTAGTTTTATGTCAACTTGACTAGCCATTATCACCAGATACGTGGTTAAACATGATTTTGGAGCTTTCTGTGAAGGTGACCTTTATATGAAATTTACATGTAAGTGAGTAGAATCCGAGTAAAGCTGGTCACTCTCCATGCTATGGGTGGGACATGTTCCATTAGATGAAAGTCCTTCTCTTTTTTTCAAGGTAGAGTCTCACTCTAGCCCAGGCTGATCTGGAATTCACTCTGTAGTCCCAGGGTACCTCCAACTCACAGTGATCCTCCTACCTCTGCCTCCCAAGAACTGAGACTAAAGGCGTGTGCCACCATGCCTGGCTATGAAGGTCTTTCTTTTTAATTATTTATTTGCAAGAAGAGAGAGGAGGAGGGAGACAGTGGGCCTCAAGACACTGCAAACAAAATCCAGATGCATGCACCACTTTGTGCATCTGGTTTTACATGGGTACTGGGGAATCAAACCCAGGTCATTAGGCATTGCAGGCAAGTACCTTAACTGTTGAGCCATCTCTCTAGCCCTAGATGAACGTGTTTTTTTTTGGGGGGGGGTACCCTACCTCACAAAAAAAACTCAGAAAAAAAGTGAGTGAAGAGCACAGACTGCAGATGGAAGCAGGCTTGAGCAAATACATAGCTCAAGAGCCCCAAGTTCTTTTCTGTTTTTAAAATATTTTTAAATTTTATTTATTTATTTGAGAAAGAGAAGGAGAGAGGGAAAGAGGCAGATAGAGAGAGATAATGGGCACATCCAGGCCTCTAGCTACTGCAAACGAACTCCAAATGCATGTGACACCTTGTGCATCCATCCAGCTTATGTAGGTACTGGGGAACAGAATCTGTATCCTTTGGCTTTGCAGGCAAATGCCTTAACTGCTAAGCCTTCTCTCCAGCCCTAAATATTTTTATTTTATTTATTTGAGAGAGAAAGACAGCCGGGTGTGGTAGTGCATATGTGCCTTTCATCCCAGCACTTGGGAGGCAGGGGTAGAAGGATTGCCATGAGTTCAAGGCCAACTACATAGTGAATTCCAGGTCAGCCTGGGCTAGAGTGAGACACTACTTCACAAAACCAAAAGAGAGAGAGAGAGAGGCAGAGGATGGGTGCATCAGGGCTTCCTGCCACTGTAAACGAACTACAGACGCATGTGCCACTCTGTGCATCTGGCTTATGTGGGTCCTGGGGAATTGAACCTGGGTCATCCAGCTTTCAGGTTTGGCAAGCAAGCCAGGGCCTTAACCACTGAACTGTCTCTCCAGCCTCCATGTTCTTTTTTATTTTTATTTTTATTTTTTTGTTTTTTTGGTTTTTTCAAGGTAGGGTCTCACTCTAGCCCAGGCTGACCTGGAATTCACTATGGAGTCTCGGGGTGGCCTTGAACTCACGGTGATCCTCCTACCTCTGACTCCCGAGTGCTGGGATTAAAGGCATGTGCCACCACGCCAGCCAAGTTCTTTTTTAAATTAGTGTATTCAGAAGGAGGAGCCAATCCCCAGGGAAGGAGGTGATCCCTGCCCTGACTGGCAAGTCCACACAAGTAGGTTGTACATCCTGAGACAGGGTGCTAGGGGCTCAGGAAGTCCTTGAACCCCGAACCCTGGGCTCACTTTTGCATTTAACCAAAGAACTGGGCAAACAAAACTGAGAAGGATTATCATTAAATTATAACAACTCAGGTGTGGCTGGACCCATGGAAGCTGACAGTCAGACAGCACAATAACAAAATCACGACTTCAGTGAGGAGCTCAGCGTCTAGAACAGAGCATCCTCTTGGTCCGCAAGCCCACCCACCTGTCACTACACAGGTAACTCTTGGGACCATTCCGCAACTCCTTGTGCTATATCTTGTGCTAAGGAAGCTTCACCTTCTTTCCTGTGAATGTGGGTGGTCAACGCTTGGTCTCTGAGATTTCCACAGAGCTCCGTCTGCACTGACATCTCACCCCACCCCCTGGCCAATATGGAAGCTTGATCAGCCAGCCCCTAAGTTTCATGAAAGATTATTGGGGGGGGGGCAATAATGAAGAGAAAAGGCAAGGGAGGGGAGGCACAACTTCCTCATATTCCTTCTTCACCCCCGCCTTCATCCTTCTACCCCTTCAGCCAGACTCACCCTTTTCCCAGTGATATAAGCACAGGGTTCTCCAGCTCCATGAGCACCCGGAAGGCTTTGTTCATGTTCTGGTAGGAAAAGCCTTCGCCAGCATCTGCTATCACAACGCAGTTCGGGTTGGACGTGTCAATGTGATCAAATTCTGAACGGACTCCTGGAAAGAGAGAAGAAAACCATCAAGCCCAGGATGACGTGGCCTCCTCCCAGCTCCCACAGGGCACCCCTCTCCACCAGGTCAGCCTGGCCCATTCCCCTTTTCTGTTTAATTAAATTTCTTTTTAAAGTTTTTTTTTTTTTTTCCCCCAGAGAGAGAAAGAGAGAATTGGTGTGCCAGGGCCTCAGCCACTGTAATTGAACACCAGGTAGTTGTGCCACCTAGTGGGCATGTGCCACCTTGTGCTTGCCTCACCTTTGTGTGACTGACTTACGTGGGATCTGGAGAGCCAAACATGGGTCCTTAGGCTTCACAGGCAAGCGCCTTAACCACTAAGCCATCTCTCCAGCCCTAATTAAATTTCTTTGAGCACATGCTACTACTTTCTGATCTTCATAGCTGCTGTGGGATGGGACAAGAAAGAAGTGTCATTCCCACTGGCTCCTCAGTGACAGAGCTTGTGAGAAGGATGCTATGTCCTGTGTCACTTGGACCATTCACCACTTGGCTGCTGAGATCTCCACAGGGTCTCTACCTATGCTGATGCTCTAACCTACTCCCAGCCTATCCTGGTCTCTGGTTCCCTTCAACCCAACTAGCTCCATGGCTCCCTGAGGCAGGTCCACACAACAAGCAGGAAACCAACACTTTGCATTTGAGACTGACATTCCTCTGGAGAACACAGATTCCCAACAGCAAGATGAAATGAGGCTGCTTGCAACCCTGGGGATTGGCCCTGCTGACCCCAGACTGAAATAGCACTCACTACATTTCAGGCGAACCCGCATATGCCCTGAGAAGAATTCCACTCACAGGTCCCCCAGAAGGGTCTCGTTCTCTCTCCTTCTTTGCCCTTCCTACTGTCAATGAAAGTAGGGAAGGTTGCAAGGATTAAGTAGAGCTGTTGGCCCTTCGTCTTCAGATCTTACAGGAAACGTGTCGCTATCTTGTGCATTAACACAAATTGAAGGAGTAACATTGAACCACTTTATACCCACCAGAGTGGTAGGAATGAAAAGGACTCACACCACCAAGTGCTGGTGAGGACCCGCAGCAGATGCAGTGGGCTGGCCATTTCTTACAAAACTGAGCATATATGTGCCTTTGCTGTGGCCCAACAGTTCTCTCCTAGGTGGTCACCCCAAAGAATTACAGAGGAATAATGTTCATAGCAGACATATTTAGAAGAGCCTACAACAGGGATACACCCAGGCGTTCATCGACAGTGAACAGATCAACGTGCCGTGGTTGGTTCACTCAGTGGTACAGAGAAGTATGGACGCAGGCACTGACCGTGTGATGACTCTCAAAAACACGCCCCTGGCCAAAGGAACCTGATGAAAAATGGCTCACTCAGCAAGCCTGGCTTGCTCTGCACACTTCAGAGAAAGGCCAGTCTTCATGATCTGCCCTTGGCCAGGCTGAGGAAGAAAGAACTCCTGGACCCTACAAAGTCCTGCTCAACAGGAAGAGCCCACACACCTGCGGTCCTGAGCACATGGGGTCGAGGGCTGGAGAGGGAGCAACTGCGGTCAGCCACATGAGGACTAGATGCTTACATGACCCATCTGAGGACACTGAGGACCCCGTGACCGTCCTTGTTGCCAACACCTACACTGTCACCCTTCACTGCTGAGACAACAAAGCACATCCCAAGAGACTCCACTGCAATGGACAACTGGATCCTCAAGCCTGACTTCTGGCCTCTGATCCATGCATCTCCTCCCCGAGCTGAGTTCAGCTGTGTCCTTTCACTATACCTGACTTCAGTCCTGAGAGCAATGCCCTTCTAGAGCCAAGGAGCTCTTCCAGGGAATCATGGGGGCCAGGGCTGACTTGGAGGACCTTAGCACAATCATACATTGTGCAATGCCATTCATATGAAATTCAACAACAGGTGTAATGGAAAATATAAAAACAGTGCCTGTCACTCAGGGGATAGGAGTGGGGACTGACTTGAAAGGTACACAGGAAGTGTTGGAGTAATGATAATATAGATCTTGGGGGTATTGGGTTACACAGGTGTAAGCACTTGTCAAAACTCAGCAAAGGAGTCAGGTGTGGTGGTGCACAGCCTTTAATCCCAGCACTTGGAAGGCAAAAGTAGGAGGATCACTGTGAGTTTGAGGCCACCCTGAGACTACATAGTGAATTCCAGGTCAGCCTGAGCTAGAGTGAGACCCTACCTTAAAAAACAAAACCAAAAAGAAAAAAACTCAGCACAGGAACAGTAGAGGGTGGAGCTCTTCATGGTATGTAAATCACCATCACCAGAAAGAACTGTGAATGGAGGTTGGGAAGATTGCTCAGAGGTTAAAGGTGTTTGACTACTGGCCCGGGGTTCAGTTCCCCAGCTACCCAAGTAAGTCAAATGCAAAAAGTGGCACAAGCATCTGGCATTCAATTACAGTGGCAAGAGGCCTTGATATGCACATACACCCATAGATGCAAATAAATGAATAAAATTTATTTATTTATTTTGGTTTTTCGAGGTAGGGTCTCATCTAGTGCAGGCTGACCTGGAATTCACTATGGAGTCTCAGGGTGGCCTTGAACTCATGGTGATCCTCCTACCTCTGCCTCGAGTGCTGGGATTAAAGGCATGCACCACCACACCTGGCTACTGAATGAATTTTTTTAAAAAGAAAGAAATACTGTGAACAAATTCTGAACTTTGGTTAATAGTTAACTAACATATTTAGGGGAAATTCACAAATGTCTATAATTTACTCTGGATTGAATTAAAAAAAATATCAAGTATTTGTAATTGGAAGCATGGGTAAATACATACAGCTAAGAAAATGCCATAAAATATCATTTTCGGGGCTGGAGAGACGGCTTAGCGGTTAAAGCACTTGCCTGTGAAGCCTAAGGACCCCGGTTCGAGGCTCAATTCCCCAGGACCCACGTTAGCCAGATGCACAAGGGGGCGCACGCATCTGGAGTTCGTTTGCAGAGGCTGGAAGCTCTGGCGCGCCCATTCTCTCTCTCTCTCTCTCTGCCTCCTTCTCTCTGTCGCTCTCAAATAAATAAACAAAAAAAATAAAAAATTAAAAAAATATATCATTTTCAACATCAAGAAAATTGGTGTAAAAATAATCCAAGTAAGCTTGTTTTTCAGTCAGACTAGCTGACCAATGAACCCCAGCAACTTTCCTGTCTCCACCCCTCACAGAACTGAGGTTCCAGGTGTGTTTGGCCATGCCAAGCTTTTCATGTGGGTCTTGGGTATCGAACTCAGACCCTTATGCTTGTGCAGCAAGTGTTCTTACTTACTGAGCCATTTCTCCAGCCCTGAAGTTTTTCATTATAAAATGAGGCAGGGTTGGATTTGGGGGGGACACGTCAACAGTAAAACTTGAAAAACATCAAAGTCTGGAAACACAGGTACATGTATTGAGAACACAGGAGAGGGAGTGAGGCTGCCTCTCTCCTCCAGCCCTTGCAGGCTGGCCTCTCAGCTTGTCAGACACTTCAACACGACCTTCGGGGTCAATGCTGCTCCCCTCCGGCTCTCCCACCTCCACTCCCATGTCTACACCCCTTTTCCCAGGGTGAGGGAGATAAAGTTTTCTAAAAACATTGGCAGGGTTCCTACTCTATAGAGAAAGGATGTTAGTCACAAACAAGAATTTTAAAGGCTGGGCATGTTGCCCTGAATTGGCACCAGGGCCACTGATTCCATCCTTACGCCTTCCAGGAAGCACCCTCCACCTCCAAGAGCTCCTCTCCCACCCCAGGAATGAGAGAAGCAGCCTGTCTCTGCCCAGTGGCTCGTGAAAATGAAAACAGCAAGTGAAGAGGAAGGAAGGGCAGACCGAGAAGTGTCCTAGATTCCAAAGCACTGCCATTCCTTGTTCTTTTTAAATATTCACCAGATCATACGGCTCCTTCGGCTCGGTTCCCCAGAAGTTCCTCACTGAGGGTCAAAAGATCTCTGGCCTTGCATTCACACCAAAATCTGAATTCAAAACTTGTTCCAGGGCTGGAGAAATGGCTTAGTGGTTAAGGTGCTTGCCTGCAAAGCCAAAGGACCCAAGTTCAATTCCCTAGGACCCATGTAAGCCAGATGCACAAGGGGTGAATGCATCTGAATTTCATTTGCAGTGGCTGCAGGCCCTGGTGTGCCCATTCTCTCTCCCTCACTCTGTCTATTTCTGTCTCTCTCTCTCTCTCTCTCTCTCAAGTAAATAAAGAAAAATAAAATATTTTTTTAAAAAAGCTTGTTCTCGAGAGATAGAGGTAGGACTGCCAAGAGTTCAAGGCCACCCTGAGACTACATAATAATTCCAGGTCAGCCTGGGCTAGAGTGAGACCCTACCTTGAAAAACCAAAAAAATCAAACAAACGAACAAAAAAACTTGTTCCTGTAACCATTTACAAGCTGCAACAAAGAATGGGGCTGGGTGTCACAGACGGGGTTCAAGGCTATAGGCACCAGACATTAGAAAGCTGCAGACTATAGACCACAATCCAGGTCTCGTCTCATCTCCTCTCTCTCCCCTCTCCTCTCCTCTCTCTCCCTTATCTCTCTCTATCTCTCCTCTCTCTCCCCCCTCTCTCTCTCCTCTCTGTCTCTGTCTCATTATCAAAGAACATCCAGTCTTTTTTTCCAGGACCATTCTGAGGTGGGCTTCTAACCACCCTTTGAGGCTGGGGCCTGGATGGCACCCTGTCTACCTTGCTGCCAGCAGAAAGTGCGAAGACATCCCCTATAAGCCCACAGTGTCGTGGTGAAAGTCAGGCTTTACCTTTGGGACCCGAGTAGGAGTGGAGGCCCTCTCCCCAGCTCCCACCCTGCAAAGGAGGCACTCTCACCCCATGGGGTCCCAGGCAGGCCTACCATCGTGGATAAGCAGGTATGGCCGCAGGCCTCGCTCCTTCAGGATCTGACAGGTGGCCGGGGCTGGAGCGGTCACCTCTCCCTCTGAGATGTCGAATCCCAGCCGCTGAAGCAGTCCCACCAGCTCTGCCCGGGGCTTCTGCGACTCGTTGGTACAGAATCTCACCTTCAGCGGGGAACGTTTCAGCCTGGGGTGTGGAAACACAGGGAGACTGTGCTCAGCTCATAGTGTGGCCTTATGGGAAGGGACGCAGAGAGGAACACTTTCCCAAGGACAACCAGTTAAGTCCCAGAGCAGGCCAGGACACGGCTAGGAGTTCGTAGCTGGAGTAGACCTCTTCCAACAGGGCCCCAGACCATGCCCCGCAACTTCCTGTCCATCCACACTGTCTGAGCCACCTACAATCCCCCAGGTCTCTCCACTGGACCTCTGCTTGTGACACACTGCCCCTCCGTGTGGGATATGCCATCTTTCCACCTGGGTCACTTCTATGTCGCAGCCACAGACCCATTCACCACCCTCTACCATACCACCCTACTTTGTCTGGCTAGGGGTCACCTCAAAATGTCCACAGCTATGTTGCTGTGTTGTCCCACAGCACTGGGCATCTGCATTTTCCCATGTCCATACCTCATTAACTCTGGACAGTTCCCCACAAGCATGTGGCAGAGGGACCAGCCAAGGTATGTCTTCTCATCACTGTCAATGAGAAAGGTCTACCAGAGGCCTGGGGAGATGGCTCAGTGGTTAAAGGCACTTACTTGCAAAGCCTGCTGGCCTAGGTTCAACTCCCCAGTATCCATGTAAAGCCAGATACTCAAAGTAGCACATGCATCTGGAGTTCATTTGCAGTGGCAAAGGCCTTGGTGCACCCATATTCCCCCCTCCTCCACTCTTTCTCTGCTCCCAAACAAATCAATAAAAAATACTTTTGAAGGTTTAGAGAAATTTTGTTAGATTAAGAGAAGGGAAGAGGAGAGTACAGAGAGCGTCTAACCATGAGAAGCAGGAGGGGTAAAGCCTACCTAGAGACCCAAATTGGGGTCATTTATAGATTCTGAATGGGGGCTGAGCTAACCCATCCTGACTCCAAATTTTAGGTGCTAAGCTAACCAGCCACAATACCAAGTTCAGGTTTAATTTTTCCAGGAGCAATAATAATAAATAATTATACTATTATTATTAGCTACTATTATATATGTTGGTTTTTTGAGGTAGGGTCTTGCTTTAGCCCAGGCTGACCTGGAATTCACTATGCAGTCTCAGAGTGGCCTTGAACTCATAGCAATCATTCTACCTCTGCCTTCCGAGTGCTAGGATTAAAGGCATGTGCCACCATGCCAGGCAGAAAGGGAGAGAGAATGGGTGTGCCAGAGCCTCTAGCCACTACAAACAAACTCCAGATGCATGGGCCACTTTTTGCATCTAGCTTTATGTGGGTACTGGGGAATCAAACTCAGGTCATTAGGCTTTTCAGGCAAGTACCTGAACCACTGAGAAATCTCTCCATCCCCTAAAACCATTTTTTAGGGGGAGAAAAGTATCTGCCAGAGTCAGGCAACAGGGATATGGAGAGTTCCAGGATGGACGACCCTGTGAAAACCCAGCATCAACCAACCCATCATGAAACCAACTTCCAGCAGCATCCTGACCTTTCTCGGGGTGTCCTGCTGGTACTTAGGTGAGTTCTCTGGACACAAAGCCACAAAGCAGATGCTTCAAGAGGCTCCCAGTAAAATGACCTTTAACCCCTTTCAGAAATAATCACTGCCTCTCTGCTAAGCACTGGGAACTGGGCTAGGCATAGATATGTGCTCCGAGCATATACAGCGGCCTTCCCAGGCCACAGTCTGTGTGGGCTGGAGCCAACACTGAATGAAAAGGTCTGCAAGGGAAGGCTACTTGTGACCAGGAGAAGAGGGGCCATGAAGATATAAACAGGGTGAAGGGCAAAGGTCAGCCAACAGGGAAGGAAAGTCTGGGACCCCTCACCAGAAAGCAACCTGGAGCTGAGACCCTCAGTGAGAAGGTGCTAGCTGGCCATGGGAAGAGACGAAGGGATGGCCATTCTGTAGAGGGACGAGTGGATACTGGGAGGCAGCCGGCCTGCAGCCCATCTGCACAGGACAAGGAAGCTGAAAGTCCAGGGCCTGCCAGGGGACAGTAAGGGACCAGTGTACAGAGAAGGAGGGGGCACAAGTAGGCCACACAGGGGATGGCAGTTGGGACCTGACCTACTGGCTCTCTGGCTCAGATCACACAGTTGTCACAAACCTGACTGGCAGGGCAGAGATTATACCTATAGCACCTATGCATAGCAAGTGCTGCGGTGTAGGAAAATCCCCAGGCTGCATATCCAAAGGCCAGGGGCCACTTTTAAGAACTCCTAGGCAAAGAGTGCAAGTTCCAGGCCAGCCTGGGCTACACAGAAGACCTGCCTCAAACAAAACAAAACAAATTCCACGCACCTGTAACCCCAGCACTTCAGAGGCCAAGGTAGAATTGTCATGAGTTTGAGGCTAGCCTGGGCTACAGAGTGAGACTCTATCTCAAAAAAAACAAAACTAAAACACAGAAACTCTAGCAAAATTACCCAACTCTGCTGACGGTTACCAAGCTCCGCACTCAGACATGTCCCTAAACATCCACCTCACTGATCTCCAAAAATGCAGGATGATGTCTTGACTCCAATATAAACTATATGCGTCTATAGTCCATGTAATATACTAATACAGTGTTAAATGCATAGTTCATAGTTTATTAATGAACATACAGATGGTAGAGGAATGTATACAAGTTGTGTATGTGTGTCCCCACAGTGTGCATGTGGAGGTCAGAGGACAACCTTGGGTGCTGGTCCTCACCTTCCATCTAGCTGCAGACAGGGTCTCTCGTGTATCACTGTGAATGCTAGACTAGTTGACCCCAGAGTTTCTGGATTCTCCTGACTCTATTTCCCATTGCTGTGGGAAAATTGGGATTATAGACGCATGCTCCTGGCTTTATGTGGGTTCTGGGGATCCAAACTCAGGTGTCAGACTTGTCATCTCCTCAGCCCCTCAAGTTTTGTCTTTACAGATATATCCCCAATCAAAGGAGTCCAGAGGTGACACATGGAACAGACTCAATTACTCAGAACTGTGGCTTGAAATCAAATTCCATTTGATGGCCAGTGAGACCCAACTAAAAACGTAACTCAACCCCACTGAGGACATAATATATCTCACTTCATGGGGGAGGAGACTGAGTCCCTGAAAGGCCCACGGCTTTCTTTTTATAATATTTTATTTATTTATTTGAGAGAGAGAGAGAGAGGAAGAGACAGGGAGATAGGCTATGTGGGTGTGCCAAGGCTCCCTGCCACTGCAAACAAAATTCCAGACACATGCACCACGCATTATGCATCTGGCTTTATGTGGGTCCTGGGGAATCGAATCTGGGCTATTATTAGGCTTGGCAAGCAAGCACCTTTAACCACTGAGCCATCTCCCCAACCCAGGCCCAGGACTGTTTCTTCTCCTAAAGCTGAGACTCTGGGGACAAGAGCTGACTTCTACCTTGCATCACATGGACCCAACACCTGAGGTGGGTTGGGGACAGGATATTGGTGCTCCCTGTCCCTGGGTCCCCTGAGTCCTAGGGTCAAGTCTTATAGAAGACTCCTGGGGGACTCTGGCCCACCATAGTCTTGCAGGCTGAGTGAGCCAAGGAAGAGCAGCCCATTGCGGTGGGTGAGTGGGTAGTTAGGCCTTGTTATCTCATGAAGAAAGACTGCCAGCAGCTTGGGATGAATGGAAGGGGGGCTGGATGAGACATCTGCCCCTGGGAGAAAATGGTGTCTCCAAGTGAGACACTGTGATACCAAGTGGGAAAGGTGGCAGGTCCACTCCAGTGCCCAACCCCAACAACCACACTCTGCAATGTCGGCTCTGCCCTTTTTCCATTCATTTTTCTTTCCTGATAATATTGTATCTCCAATGTTCCAGTTTATGTGTTTGTTCATTGTCCTTTGTGAGTTTAGGAACGGGGTCTGCTGGGTTCTCCATGGCAATTCAAGTGTTTGGCACTCAACAGGTCCCTGGAAAAGTCTAAATGACCTAACCTGTGGCTTCCCTTAGGCTGTCTCTGACCTGGATCCCCCTTCCAAGTCCCCACAGAAACAGCCAAGCTTCAGTGACCGTGCCAGCCCTGGGATGCCAGGCGGGATTGGGAAGGAACGGTCGATGGGCCAGCAGCAGCACCGCCAGGACGGTGACAATGTCTCCTTCCGCCGCCCAGGTGATTCATTCCTTTCTTAGTATTTGTCTTTCCTAATCAGAGGTTTATGAATGATCAATTGCACTTGGTGGTTAATTGCCCTTCATAAAGATAAGCTTTTTTTATTTTTAGATTAGGCAGTTAATATATTGTAACTAATAGCGTCACCTTGTATGTTATGGATGTATCTTCATTGATTGGTGCCTGGAATGTGTGATTCGCACCCAAGTTAATGGAGCAGTTGAGTGAAGAAGTGCAGGGGTCCCAGGAGACTAATTATTGCTAATGAATGATGATGTGACCTTCTCAGAACAGTGAGCAATTGGTGTGACAGCGAGATGGCACAGCCTCACATCTGTCACTCCAAACACAACTTCAGATGAGGGTGGGAGGGAGTAATTCAAGCCCATCTCCTTTGAGATACCAACATAAGTTTGCCTGAAATATATGCTTTCCAAAGCTTTCTTTTTCTCTTTCTTCATTCATTCATTCATTCACTTTTTTAAAAACGTAGAGTCTCATGCTATCCAACCAAGGCTGACCTGAAACTCACTCTGTAGTTCTGGCCACAAACTCATGTGATCCTCCGACCTCAGGCTCCTAAGTTCTACAATTGTAAACATGAGTCATTGCACCCAGCTTGAGTGTTCCAAATGTAGACCCTAGTTTTAGTGATGGAATCCAAAATTATATGGTGGGAATTTTGTGGGTAGTGCCTCTTCATACCACCCACCATGCCCCTTTATGATGGGCCACTAGAAGCCTTTTCTGATCACCAAGAGCCAGTCCCAGGCAGGCTCTTCATTGTTTAAAATCACTAAAAATAGGGCTGGAGAGGTAGCTTAGCAGTTAAAGGCACCTGGTTGCAAAGCCTGACTGTCTGGGTTCGATTCCCCGGTACCCATGTGAAGCCAGATGCACAAATGGCACATGGGTTTGGAGTTTGTTTGCAGTGGCAGGAAGCCCTGCCATACCCATACACACACACACACACACACTACTCTCTCTCAAATAAATATTTAAAATAAGATTGGATCACTGAAAATAAATGGCAGTGGTCATTGTTCTACTAAAGCAGTACAACATTAGTACAAGGTCACAAGTCTTATCTCTGGGAAGTTCTGTGACTTTGTTCAGTGCCCATGACCAGAACTCATCCTCATACCCCTAGGGTGGGTGGGGCCCTGCTTACTGGTGACCTTCACTAAGTACCAGCTGACTGAGTAAATGCATCCCCTACCCAAGAGGCAAGAAAGTAGTGGCTTCTAGGACTAGAGGCCCTACCAGGTAACCTGCCCGTGAGTGCAAAGTCTATGGGCCATGGGCCATCTATAGAGCCCTATGCAGGCCCTTGCACCCAGAGTAAGACCCCACGGCCCTCAACTATAAGACCGTGCCCTGGGAAGGGCCCAGCAAGCCCAGCCCTGCTCAGGGCATCCTGCTCTTGGGAGGGCATGCTGGGTATGGTGACAGCTGTGCAGTCCTGGAGGACTGACACTGAGTCGGGCACAGGTAAACACCAACAAGGCCCTTCAATGGCTCATGCTATGGCCTGAGCTGGGTCCCACCAAGTTCATATGCTGAAGCCATAACCCCATGGTAAGCGTACTCAGTCTCAGGGCCTAGGAGAAGGAAACGAGGGCGGAGACCTGATACGACTGGGCCCCTCTGTGCTTGACATGGGGATGCACGTTTATAACTCCACCACTGGAGAGGCAGAGGCAGGAGGCTACTATATGTTTCAGACCAGAGCAAGACCCTGTATCCAACAAGCAGAGAAATGAGCAGTCCCTCCATCAGCCTGGCACTTAGGGTTTCTCATCCCTTCCTTGCTTCCCTCTCTCCAGGCGCACACAGAAGACAGCTCATGTGAACACACAAGATGGCTGTCATTATCAGTCAAGAAGACAATGTCACCAGAACCTAAGCACGTGGGTGCCTATGCTAATGTGAATGTGAAATGTTCCCCATAGCCTGATGTGTGTGTGATTAAGCTTCAGACTTGATCCCCACCTGGTGGGGATTTGGGAGGTGGAGCCTTGCTGGAGGAGGTCTGTCACTTGGGGTAGGCTTTGAGGTATGATAGGCCAGTTCCCCCTAGCCAGAGCTAGCCCACTTTTGCTGTTACCCTCCAGCTGATATGACAAGATATGAGGTCCCAGCCTCTGCTCCGCCATGTTTGCCTGCCATCAGGAAACTTCTCCTCAAGACTTTAAGTTAAAATAGACCCTTTCCAGCCAGGCGTGGTGGTGCACGCCTTTAATCCCAGCACTCAGGAGGCAGAGGTAGGAGTTCAAGGACAGCCTGCGACTACAGAGGGAGTTCCAGATCAGCCTGGGCTAGAGTGAGAGCCTACCTCAGGGAAAAACAAAAACAAAAACAAAACACCCTTTCCTCCATCATCTACTTTCAGTGGGGTGTCCTGTTCCAGCAAGGCGAAGGTTAACGACAACGGCACGCTTATCCGGGATGTTCAACCACTTCCAGCATCCGCAGAGAGAAGTGCGCGTTGTCTAAGCCGCACAGTCGGCAGCAGACAGAGAGCACAGGGCCACCTCTTCATCCATCCATCAGTGAGGATGGACGGGCAGGCGCCATATGCTACAGACATGGCCTTGGGAGGCCGGGGATGCAGGAATTCCAGATCTCCAGGAGGTGCAAGCAGCCCTGGTTTCCACAGAGCTGCAGAAGAGTTCCTGCAAAGTGGGACTGAGGCTGCAGGGCCACCCCAGCACCCGGGATCCCTGGGGGCAACAGGCCGTTGTCTTCAGGACCTTGGCTACCCTGACAGCCCATGGCGGGGTCTCGGCTGCTGCCCCTCTCCAGGAGCCCCACTTCCGGCTGCCTGGCTAGATCTTTGAACTGACCTTGACCTCATCACGGCGGGCCAGGACGTGCCTCTGAGTGACAACGTCGCCCGGTGCAATTACTGTGCATCAGATGAGCCCGTCCCTTACAAATCACCTCGGACTTTACACATCTGCTGGCTGTCGGCATCTGCCAGGAGCGCTCACCCGAAAATAATGAAAACCCTCTCATTACTGTACCGTGGCAGGTAAAGTGTTAGGACAATTATTGGACATTCTAAGTGACCTTGGGACAGCTCAACAGACTGCCCTCTCTGGCTTGCCAAGGTCTGGGAAGCGAAGCTGGAAAGAGCCATGGGCTCTCCTCAGAAGAGGCCAGAAGTGGAGGCTGGGCAGGACCAGGGAAAGAATAGCCTAGGTCCCTCCCATGGGGCGGGCCCCCTCTTCCTTCCAGTCCTAGCATTTGTCCTCTTGTTACCTGTCTTTGCCTTCATCTTCCCTGGACCAAATTCTTCTCTCCATCAAAGCCTGATCCATGACTCACTAACCCCAAAAGCCTGGCCCTAACCTGTGCCCACAAAACCTACCCTCCTCCAGCAACTGTGTGTCACCAAGACCTCCTCCCTCCTGGCCTTCCACCAGCTCTGGGCTCCTGGAGTCCTGGGCAGTGCCATAGGAACAGAAGGGCTGAGGGAGTCCCGGGGACACTGGTATATACCCAGCTCATGTCCCCAGTGACCAGAGCCTTGCTTTACCAGCATGGGCACTGCATTGGGATATAGGACTGTGAGAGAGCATCATCTTGGTCAAGGTCTCCAAGACCAAAAAAAGTCATGATGGCCACCAGGCTATAATGAGGACACTAGGGGAGAGTACTTCCAAGGGAGGTGAAGCAGCAGTTTGCAGGCTGAAAGCGACAATGAAGTGAAGTTCAAATGTGGGAAAGAGCTCAAAAGTTCATTGGAGCCCAAGACCAGCAGGGAACGACAGCATGGTTCTGCATGGAGCTGTCCAAAGTCTCCCCGAATTCAGCCCAAAGTATACCTGGCACAGTGCCCACACCCCAGGTGACGGATGCTGTACTGGGCGAAGCACCTAGCCATGGTGGTTTTAATGTAAATGCACATCCCCTATCGGCTCAGGAAGTTCTTTTTCTTTTGAGACAAGCCCAACAGACTGGCCTTTTTTTTTATGCAAGAGAGTGAGAGAGAGAAAAGAGAATTGGCATGCCAGGTCCTCAGCCTCCAGACACTAGCGCCCCCTATGTGTGCATTTGTGACCTTGCATGCTTGCATCATTGCATCTGGCTTACATGGGACCTGTTGAGTCAAATATGAGTCCTTGGGCTTTGTAGACAAGTGCCTTTACTGCTAAGACAGCTCTCCAGCTTGACTCAGGTTTTTTGTTTTTTTTTGTTTTTTGTTTTTTTGAGTTAGGGTTTCACTCTAGCCCAGGCTGACCTGGAGTTCACTATGGAGTCTCAGGATGGCCTCGAACTCATAGCAATCCTCCTACCTCTGTCTCCCAAGTGCTGGGACTAAAGGCCTGCACCACCACTCCGGACAACTCAGGTATTTTTGATTCAGCTTCCTACTTAGTCTTCAACAGGTGGAGGCCTGCTGGAGGGAGGTATATCACTGGGGTGGATAGTGAGTCCAGCCCTACTAGGTATGTAGAAAACCAGCTTGAGATTTGCTGTCCCCCTCCCCCCACTATGGCTGTTTGAGCCTGTGGGTGCTGGCTGTTGTCTCTCTGCTACGGATGTGTGGAAGTGAGGCAGCTTCTCCTGCCATGGAGCTTCCCCAGGAATCTGTGAGCCTGAAATAAACCCTGTCCTCCCATAAGATGCTTCTGGTCAAGTGTTTTCCCAGCAATGTAACAGTAACTGCAACGCTGACCCAAATTCCAGATCAGATGGGCCCATTTGGTACTAGAGAAGCACACACAGGCACGGGTTTCTCCTCCTCAGTCTTCCATGGCTCTAACTGCAGACCTCGCTCAGTGTGGGATGGAGGGAGTCACTAATGAAATGGGAAGTAGGGTAGAGAGACATAAGGTCTGTACTTCAGTTAATAGCACCTTGGGGGTTGTTACAAAAAGGAAATGTAGACGGTAGCTCCCCAAAACCCTCAACAAGCCAGAGGGCACCAAGATGATTTCTTTTTTTTTTTAAACCTGTGCCTCTTCTCCTTTATTGAGGCCCAGAGCCCAGCTGTTCAAAAATATGGAATGCTTCAAGAATCTGCATATCATCCTTGTGCAGGGGCCATGGTAATCTTCTCTGTAGCGTTCCAATTTTAGTATATGTGCTGCTGAAGCGAGCACAGATGATTTCTTTTTTTAAAAAAATGTTGTATTTATTTAAGAGAGAGAAAGAAAGAGAGCAAGAAAAGAGAGAGAGAGAGAGAATGAGAATGGGCATGCCAGGGCCCTCAGCTACTGCAAAGAGAACTCCAGACACATGTGCCACCTTGTGTATCTGGCTTATGTGGGTTCTGGAGAATTCAATCTGGGTCCTTTGGCTTTGCAGGCAAGAGCCTTAACTGCTAAACCATCCCTCCAGCCCCAAGATGGTTTCTGTTTTGTTTTCCTGAGACAAGGTCTAGCTATGTGGCCCAGGATGACTAAACCTTCCCCCCGCCCCCACCCCCGCCTGGCCTTGGTCTCCTGAAGGCTAGGATTACAAGCCACCATGCCTGGCTCTTAAGATATTCTTTATATATTTTTTAAAAATTTACCTATTTGCAAGCAAATGGAAATAGAAGAGAAACAGAGAGAATGGACACACCAGGGCCTCCAGCCTTTACAAACAAACTCCAGATGCATGCACCACCTTGTGCAGCTGGCTTATGTGGGTACTGTGGAATTGAACTTGTGTCCTTAGGCTTCGCAGACAAGTGCCTCAACCACCAAGCCATCTCTCTGGCCCCTCTCATGATATTCTTAATACCAGGCTTCCTCAGCAGCACCAGCCACTATGTGAGTCTACATCTTGGGTGCTTCCCTTAAAGCCAACAATGAAAATTTAAAAAGACATATTTGGAGAATTGGAATCTGCAAAGAGCTTATTTGATCTAAGAACAAATTTTTTTTGGTTTTGTTTTTTTTTTTAAATAAAAATCAAACTTTATTGAACATAGGCAAAGATGGATTTTCAAATTATTTTTGTTTCATAGCTGTAAGCCATCTGGTCCATGGCAGTTCCTCTCATATAAAGATGCTTCTATGTTTCTGTCAAGTTTGTATTTTGTTTCAATTTTACATTCACAAACATATATTTAATTCTAGGTAGGAGCACTTGTGATTGGATGACTAGTGCATGGTAATGCATGGTATATACACTGCTCAAGCTGGTGATAAAAGATCAACTGCTCTGCAGTAACTTTCACATACATGTACAAATTGAAATTTTAGCGAATATTTTGGCTTTACTCTTATTTTTACATAGCATAGCTGATGTAAGTTACAGGCAGTCAAATACTTTTGTTTCCTACCTTCCAACTGAACAGAAATACACAATGCATCATTTTCATTGGGTTAGACACACTTTTTTACATCTCAACAAGAATGCCATAACCCTTTTTTGAACAAAATTACCAGGGTACTAATGAAACTATCTTTGGAGGAAGCTTAATAAGCATATTTAAAATACATCCTCTATTGGCAAGCTCACTGCCTTCTCCTAGAAGGTGGCTGTGTAAATTGTTGTCTCTCAAATTTATGTGCAGTTCAACAACTTCCCTTACTGGAAACACAAATTTCCACAACACAGTTCCCCAAAACTGAAGTCTCAAAATTCTGTCTCTCCCTTGGCTTGCTTCTCTCTTGATTCCACCCAGGCTTTATTAATGGTTTGCTTCATATCATCGTCTCCATCTTCATAAATTTTCTTTAGGACATTCATTAATCCCTCACTGGGATCTGTTTCATTGTCATAGGAGGGCTTTTCTTTCTCTGCACTCCTCAACTTGAGTCAAGTAGTCCCATCGTGTGTTTTCTGCTTTCTTTCTACATAAGATGATAACTGTGTCAGTCTTGGCTTTTTTTGAACTGCCTTCCACAGAGATGGGTTTCAAAAGATTGTTCACAATCATGGAGTAATTCTTCCCATTTAGATTCTTCACCAAAAGATCAAATGATCTCTCGGTGAAATGCACTTGCACGTTCTCAATGGGAACCTGGTGAACTCCAGTTAAAGTAATGTAGATTTTCACAAACTTATCTGACTGATCCCATCCATAATTACTGATCTTCACTGTATATCCTGATGTAAGAGGAGCAACCACAGCAGCTGGCTTTTCACTATCAACAAGTTCTGGTTTCTTCTGCATCTTGTTCTTTATTTCTGTCTCAATCTTGGTTTTTTCAACTGTAAGGGCATCACGCACTCTTTTCCTAGCTGACTTTTCCAACAAGACCTTTACCTCTTCTAGATCTTTCTGCAACTCCTCCAACACCGAAGCCATGGTCGGGCCTAAGGCTGGAGCTGCAGCCGAGCACCGGAGCATGCAGGAAACCACCAACAGGCTCGCCACGAGCTCGAAGCCTAGGCGCCGCCGAACCCGCAGCGCGCACAAGCCCGAGCACTCCCGAGCGTGCGCGACTCCGCGGCCCGCCCTCCACCCGCGAGGCCTCTTTTTTTTTTTTTTTTTTTTTTTTTTTTTGAGGTAGGGTCTCACTCTAGCTCAGACTGACCTGTAATTCACTATGTAGTCTCAGGGTGGCCTCGAATTCATGCCGATCCTCCTACCTCTGCCTCCCAAGTACTGGGATTAAAGGCATGTACCACCATGCCAGGCTTTCTAAGAACAAATTCTAAAAATATATGTCAAACCTGTTTCTCAGTAGAAAAATACAGTTATTCACAAGCTAAGGGAGGGCCACTCTGATTTAGGAGTGCGCCAGGCCAGCGCGTCATGGTCTTAGCTTGCAGTCAGGAGCCACAGATGCCACAGGACGGCTTTGCTAGCGTAAACGGGAGTTGGTTTCCTGGGGTCTCACACATGCCCTGGGTGGCTTTGTAACAATAGGCAGGTTCTCGGGGTCCTTGAGTGACAGCCCTGAAACAGGGCAGCACAAAGTACCTGGCTTTCTGTTCTCCAAGCTGTAGGGCAGAGACATGGCCCAGGCTAGGACACAGAGACACCGGGAGTCTCTTGCTGACTGGCACCACCATGAGACTCTGACTGGCACCACCATGAGACTCTGACTGGCATAAGGTCATGAGTTTGTCTAAATCTATCACACCTTTTCTCCTTTTCCCCACAAGGCAGTCAGCCAGCTGCTGCTCCGCCTGGCCCTTCCCAGGCTCCAAGGGACACTGTTGGGCAGGAGCACATCCACGTGTGGTCAAAATCCAAAATCTGGACAGTGGACAGACAGCAGAGAAGAGGCGCATGATGCCGAGCCCAGGCTGGGCCTCTCAGTGCAGGCCAGTATGCCAGTGTCCTCAATGAACACACACAAACTTGGGCAGAACTGTGTCAGGGTCCTTACAAATCATGTGGCAAGCCTCCTCCATCCTTGTGCCCACCTTGTCTGTCCTCGGACACCTGTCTAGTGTGTTCTCTACAGTGCTCTTGAACCACCAAGCTTAGATCACAGGGACATGCCAAGGCCAGAGCATTGATTTCACAGCAATTGATGAACACTAGAGTCAAGTGCATGGGAATCTGCAAGCCAGAGGAGACCCTGGAGTACATCTGACCCAAGTGGTTCACTGCATCGAGGGCAAACTGAGGCCTCACGGGGATGCAGAACATTCTAGGAGCACCCACACGCATATTTTCTACTCCCCAGCCCTGCAAACCCAGCCAACAGCCAGTTGTTCCCAGACACTGGTGACCCTCAATAGGCCAGGCTGTCGAGGACCAGGTATCCCAGGGCAGGCTGGAAGCTGAGCTTGGGAAGTAGGTACATGTCCTCCCTGTGTGACCTGCAGCTTGTCACTTAGCCCACTCTAACCTCAGGTTACAAGGCACTCACAGTAGGGTTGTCATTAATACACAGGGGCCTGGGAAGATGGCTCAATGAGTAAAGGGCTTGTATCAAAAGCATGAGGGCTGGAGAGATGGCTTAGCGGTTAAGGCACTTGCCTGCGAAGCCTAGGGACCCAGGTTCGATTCTCCAGGTCCCACATAAGCCAGATGCACAAGGTGGTGCATGCGTCTGGAGTTTGTTTGCAGTGGCTAGAGGCCCGGGCACGCCCGTTTCTCTCTCTCTTTTGCTCTGTCTCAAATAAATAAAAAGTAAAAAAAAAAAAAAAAAAGCATGAGGCCCAGAGTTTGGTCCCTAGTACCAGTGTAAAATGCCAGGTGCAGTGGCACGCACCTATAATCCCAGCACTGGGGCTAGCTGGCCAGCTAACCTAGCCTTAGCAGTGAGCTCCATCTAGTGAGAGACTTCCCAAAGAAGGCAGCGGCTGAGTTCAGAGGGTGATGCTTGAGGTAATCCTCTGGTCTTCACACACGTACTCACACACATATGCAGCCACGCATAAATAGTGTACACGCATGCACACACGTACACACACAAATAGCGCACACGCATGCACACACACGTACACACACAAATAGCACACACACATGCACACACATGTACACACACAAATAACACACACACGTACACACACAACTAGCGCACATGCATGCACACACATGTACACACACAAATAGTGTACACGCATGCACACATACATACACACATAAAACGAAATAGAATAAGACACACAGGAAGTGTGTGGCACATTGCAAGTGCTCAAAAACAACAGTGACGACTGTGACAATGACGCTAACCACCACACGTCTGACAAGCCTTGCGCTGGGCTTCTCGGATTTCCAGGCAGGTTCCATCTCACAGGAAGCCAGCTGCCCAGTGAAGTAGGACCTGGGGGAAGAGCTCAGAGTACATTGCCCAGGGCACCTGCAGAAAGTGGGGAGGGGAAGTTCAACTAGGAGAGGGTCTGGCTTAGTTGGGGGTCCTGGGACACTGGGAGAGAGAGACCTCCAACAACAGGTAACCATGGGCAGCACCTGGAGCTGGCCCTACCCACATGTCACACTGAGCCCTGCCACAATCTGTTCATGTTTCCACCTGCAAGGTGGGACCTGTGGTGAGAGCGGGGCTGAGAAATCATTCCTTCGTGTTGGCCTTGGGCAGAATCAAGTGCTTTCATTTTGAATGTGCATCAAGTTCTACCACTGAGAGATGCTGTTTTTTTTTTTTAAAAATATACATACATAAGAACTCCAGATGCATGTGCCACCTAGTGCATCTGCCTTATGTGGGTCCTGGGGAATGGAACCTGGGTCCTTTGGCTTTGCAGGAAAGTGTCTTAAGTGCTGAGCCATCTCTCCAGGCAGAGATGCTACTTTTTTGCAAAGCAATGCCTTCTTCCACACTCCCTGGGCCTTTGACAAGAAAAGGCTCCTCTGTGGCATAAGTCAAATTTGGGTTTCAGAAGAAACGTCTCACCTTATTCTCATGCTCCATAATGCAGGTGTTACAGGCAGGAAACTGAGGCACAGAAAGGCTAAGGAACTTGGTCTGAGACCACATGTTCATGGGGCAGAGCTGGAAATGAAAACCCAGGCTCTTACTCCCTAGCACTAGCACCTACCACTTCTTAGCTGCCAGGAGAAAGCTCTGTGACAGGTAAAAGGTGGCACCTGCCCAGAGTAGGCACTGGCACCTTGCTCTTTCTCACGAGATGTTTAGTAAATCCTGTCACCTCTCAGAACCTTGGGCTTCTCTACAAGCCGGATGGCATCTTGCCTGTGGCCAAGGCCATGAGCAATCATCCACGTACCAGACAGGGCAGAGCCCAGGCACGGCTTTGCCAATTCAGCTTCCCTGTCCATCCTCAGGGACAGGGGTGGGGCCATGACACTGTTGGTGAACCTTGTGAAGTACTTGTGTCACACTCAAGATAAACCAGTATTATCCATCCTGTCTGCTCTAGACTTCAGGGGTGACCCAGCTCACCCAGACTGAAATCAGAACCCAGGCAACTGACGGGACTCCTGAGGACAAACTGGTGGCTACGGCCTCCCGTGCTTATCCGAGACGCTTTGCTTCCCTCCACAAAGTTCAGGTATGTGACTCTATTGTGAGTCCAGCCCAGAAAGATGGCGTTGTTGTGTTTCCTTTACTTTGTCTTAACAAAAATGGCATAACAGCCTGATGCAGAGGTGCATATCTGCAGTTTCAACCACTAGGGAAACTGAGGCAGGATGATTTCCTTGAGGCCAGCAGTTTAAGTCTCCCTGTGTTCTTGGCAATACAGCAAAATCACCATCTCCCCCAAAACATTATAGGCCATTGCCGAGGCCCTTGGTTTCCCACCAGGAATAGATGGTTAGACCCTAGTGCTGAAGACTCCACATACTTGGGCTGCAAGGCCACTGAGAAATCCTCCTGGAACTGAGCTGAAAACCTCCTCCATGTAGACCAGCTGACAGAAAGCTGGAAGAAGCCATTCTGCATGCAGTTCAATGGGAGAAAGAGAAATCACCAGTGAAAATACTCAACAGTGGACACTGCAAGCCTTATATTTGGCCAGACTGGCCAAATGAGCCAATGAGTGCCCTCTAATCGGACTGGAGGCCTGCTCCATGGGAGGGAATACATCCCTGATGCTGAAAACTTAAAACAGGGGTAGTCATGAGCCCTAGGGGGTATAACGTCTGCTGCTGTCTGGCTAAATGTATATACTATGCTTATCAAACTGCCCAGTAAGCACTTCTCTTAATGTTCATACCCTTATATTAATGCTACTCTCACTTTTGGTAGAGAATCTTCTCTTTTCAGATGGCAGTGACCTTGGGATGACTCATAAGGCATCATGGTGCTGGAAAGATGTGACCAGAGTGCTCAGTACTGTAATATCTCTATCACACCTTCCAAGGCTCAGGGCCTAATGTGGAAGAGGTGGCGGAAAGAATGTAAGAGCCAAAGGAAGGGTAGGACTCCTTACAACGTGCTCCCTCCAGACACAAAATGGCCTGGATATCTATGACCTCACAGTGCCTGACATTACCTACACAAGACCATCATAAGAGGAGGAAAAGAGTCATGACATCAAAATAAAAGAGAGACTGATTGAGAGGGGGAGGGGATATGATGGAGAATGGAGTTTCAAAGGGGAAAGTGGGGGGAGGGAGGGTATTACCATGTGATATTTTTCATAATCATAGAAGTTGTTAATAAAAATTTGAAAAAAAGTCATCATCTCAAAAATAAACATATTTGGGCTGGAGAGGTTGCTCAGTGGTTAAGGCACTTGCCTGTGAAGCCTAAGGACCCAAGTTTGATCCCCCAGAACCAATATAATCCAGATGCACAAGGTGGCACAACCATCTGGAGTTTGTTTGCGGGAGGCTCTGGTGCGTCCATTCTCTCTCTCTCTCTCTTTTTTTTTATTCCCTATCTGCCTGTTCCTCTTCTTCTTCCCCTCCTCAAATAAATAAATTTAAAAAAATTAAAGCTACTTAAGAAGCAATGAAATGATAAAAATTTGTATTTTATACATTTTATCCTATAGCTTTTCCACTCAGTACATATAGCATCCAGGTCACATACACTAATGTCCACCTGCAACAGAGATTATTCATTCTTCATGGCACGCAAGATCTTGAGGTCTGGATAAATCCTGGCTCCCTCCTCTCGTCTCCTGATGTGCGCAGGGTGGCATGCATACAGAAATGCACGCACAAATGGTTGTGCAATCTACTCCCTGAACTTCAACCCTGCCACTCTTCAAAGACTTTCCATGCCTTTCATTGATTAGCCTCAACAGCACAAATTTGGACCAGAAAACACACTACTCAAATGTTGCTCTTAAAAAAAAAAGTTTACTTGCAGAGAGAAAGAATATGGGCACACCAGGACCTCTTGCTACTGCAAACAAACTCCAGATGCAGGTGCCACTTTGTGCATCTGCCTTTATATAGGTACCAGCAGGGTTAGCATGGTTTTGTTTGTAATGAAATTGGGAGGAACATGTGCTCTAAGGCTAAAAAGAATCCAAGCCACTTGCTTGGGGTCTGCCCTGGATGGGGAGCTGTGAGGCTCACCTTCAGGCTAAGCAGGGCAGGCAGAGTGGGCAGTGCAATGGGTGGGCAGTGCAATGGGTGGGCCAAGAACAGAGGAGGTTCTACTCTGTGCTTATGCTTGTGGAGGTCACCAAGGAAAAGGGCTGGAGGGTCCACGGGTCACTTGGAAGCAGTGACAGGCACCGGGGCCGATGACGAAGAACTTGTACTTTTCTCGGAATTCGTGGGCTGGACGAGAAGGAAGTCACCTGTGTTACGAAACGTCCAGTGTTGACATTACAAAACAGAGAACACAGGACCTAAGATGAAGGGAGTGTACTGTGCTGACCTGTGCCCTCCCCCATCTCTGAAGACAACCTGGTTCACCTCTGGACAGTAAAGGACAAGGCCATGGATGACACATTTTTTGCAAACAGCCCTTGTCCAAGGTCAGGGTGGAGCCAGGAAAGATCCTGTTGGGGTTAGCAAACTCAAACAAGTGCCCCCGCTAGCAATCCCCTCCTTTGTGGGCTTCCTGGCAGGCCAGGGCTCGTGGGCGGAGCTAGGGGGAGGCAGGGCAGGTAGGCCTGGGACCACTGTCTTCTTTGTTTGCATGTGTGTATGTGTGAGGTATGAGTGTATACAGGCGTGTCCATACGTATCGTGAGTGCATGTGGGGGCAGGCGCACTAGAGACCAGAGAGCAACACTGAGCGGCTTCCTTAATCCCACTTTATTTCCCAGACACGACCTCTCCCGAACCTGGAGTGCACAGGTTTGACTAGACTAGCTGTGTCTCTAGCACTGGGATTACAGGTGGGCACCACCATGCCTGGCTTTCAAGCGGGTGCTAGGGAAATGAATTCAGGTCCCCCTGCTCATGCACTTTACCACTGAGCCATCTTCCCAGGCCTGGCCTGCAAGGCTGCTACTCCTGGAGACTCAAGTCCTCCCGGCCGGGCAGCATGCTGTCAGGCAGCAGAGCACTGGGGTAGTCCTAGGAGCTGAGGACCAAACTGCAAAGCTCCCCTGGTCCCTGGTCCCTGGCGGCTGCTTTAAGACTGGCCCGCAGCATGTGCATCTCCACTGAATTCCTCAAGGCTTCTGGCTACGCTGAGGATGGACAGCAGCCACCTGGAAGGCTGGGCTGTGGGCTTGGCTCAGCGCATGAGGGCATGAGGGCTATCGGGCCGTCCGGGGTGAAATTGCTTTATGACGCTGCTCTGGGCCAAGGCTGGGCCAGCTTCCTTCCGCCGGCTTCAAAAAAGCCACTCAAGCCTGGGCCCAGCCAGCAGATGTGCTTTGTGGCCTGTGACAGGATGCAGTAAACGTCCACGGTCTTTCACATGTAGATGCTTCGGGGCCATCATGAGGGCCAGCCCAGCTGCCTGGTCCTTTGTGCTGCAGCGCCCGCTGTGCTCAGCCTGCCTCTGAAAGGCTCCCCTTGGGGAGCCCGATCCACCCACAAATGGGTTCCAATAAAGGCCTTTTGGGGGGACCTACGACTGTTACAGATGTCCACACCTGCCACAAGTCCCACAGCAGTAAGGAGGATCTGCCGGGCAGCTCCAGGAAGCCTGGGAACCCAGAGTCACACTGCCCCGAAGGACAGGGCCATCTGTTTGCTTCCTCTTCTAAGAAGCTCTTAGTCCCAGCTCACTGCTCAAGGGCTCTGCAAGGCCAGTAGACACTTGCACCCCTGGCTTCTCATCTCCTCCAACCTCAAGCTCTCTTCACTTGTGACACTAGTCTGTCCAGCACATGCTGTTGTCCACTATTCATCTCTGGTCACTGTCACCTCGGCATCCGCCTGGTTCACCCTGATCCCCCAGGCCCTAGTACAGTGCAGGCGCTCGGTGAATGTGTGCTGAGTGGGGGGTGGGTGAGTGAATGAATGACTGAATCTTTATAAGGGACCAGCCCCTTCTCCTGCTTCTCCCAATTCTAAATCTGAGCCTCAGTCTTCCACTTGAAAGGAGAGCACACTGTTGGAGTAAAGTGTGAAGGTCAGGCACCTGCCTGGCTCCTGACAGGCCTCCCACAGGAGACCTCTATGACTGCCACTGATGACTTCTTTTTTTGGGGGGGGGGAGGGTTTTCTTCTTCTTCTTTTTTTTTTTTTTTTTTTTTGGTTTTTCAAGGTAGGGTCTCACTCTAGCTCAGGCTGACCTGGAATTCATGATGTAGTCTCAGGTGGCCTCAAACTCGTGGTGATCCTCCTACCTCTACCTCCCAAATGCTGGGATTAAAGGCGTGTGCCTGCTAGATGACTTCTTTTCTAAAGCTGAGTTTATCCTCTCCTTGTGTTTTCTGCCCTAGTAAGTGGGAACCTTTCAGAAGTGTGAGAACAGCTGGGTATGGGCGTGGTGGCGCACGCCTTTAATCCCAGCACTCAGGAGGCAGAGGTAGGAGGATTGCCATGAGTTCGAGGTCACCCTGAGACTACATCGTGAATTCCAGGTCAGCCTGGACTAAAGTGAGACTCTACCTCAAAAACAAAACAAAATGGGCTGGAGAGATGGCTTGGCGGTTAAGATCTTTGCCTACAAAGCCAAATGACCTCGGTTCAATTCCCCAGGACCCACGTAAGCCAGATGCACAAAGTGGCACATGCGTCTGGAGTTCATTTGCAATGGCTGGAGGCCCTGGCACACCCATTCTCTCTCTCTTTCTCTCTCTCTCCTGAAATAAATACAAAGCGGGGTGTTGTGGTGCACACCTTTAATCCCAGCACTGGGGATGCAGAGGTAGGAGGATCGCCATGAGTTCATGGGCCCTCTGAGACTACAGAGTAAATTGTAGGTCAGCCTGAGCTAGAGTGAGACCCTACCTCAAAAATAAATAAATGAATAAAATTTTATTACAAAAAGAAAAGACAAAAGAAGAAAGAAAAGAAGCGTGAGAACACCTGTCACCACAGAAAACCCAAGACCAGTGAGCTGTCCCTTCCTAGGCTCACAGAATGAAGATGAAGGCTGGGAGCCACCGCGCTTGGGAGCTGGGAGGTGCTTGCTCCCCCAGGCCCCACCCCACCCCCATCACACTGGCCCTCTGCAGCACTGGGTCTCGCCCCAGGAACTTCCTTTGAGCTCCTGCAGGACTTCAAAGAGAGCTGTGCACTTCAAGGAGGCCACAGAGGGTAAGGTGGAGAGAGGTGCTCTAAGCCACCAGAGGCTATGCACCCTGGCAAGCTGGGCCTGTCCGTGAAGGATTCCAGGAGAGCCAGTGTTGGCTCAGCCACCAAGAGAGGAAACTCCCCACTGGAAACTCCAAATGCAGGCGTGTTTTATCGGAGCATCAGCTCAGAAGCAACCACACCCCTGTGCCCTCAAAGGGTTCCTATCACAGATCTGCGACAGCAGTTAGAAGACTACTCTGGGTCTGACAGAACGGGGTTCAGAGGGTCTCTGTGCCAACTCAGCTCAAAGACGGATGCGCCTACCTTGCTTTAAGTCTGTTAGTTAAGAGAGATAACAGCACCCCTCACTATGGTACAGGAATTTGGGGTGTCTTTGAGACTGTCAGAGCCTTTCTTGGCTCTTGGTTTGGCTTTTAACTCAGGAGTTAGGGTGAGAGACATTCATGGTCACACAAAGCTTCCACTCAGTCAGTGACCTCAAGGTTCTTGTCTTCTAATTCAAAGAATGAAATCAACAGGCCACAGAGGGTGACTTTTAGAAGATTTTATTATACAGCTTAAGAGAAGGGAAGAAAGCAGAGCTCCTGGATTGCAGGAGGGGTCCTAAGAAATGGGGAAAACCCCTGAAGTTACTGCGGTGGAGTTACCAAGGCTTTGTTGGATGAGGGGATGGGCTGGGCAGTCTAGCTCCCGTGCCAGGAGCCCGGGACTTGCAGTCTTCCCCACGCCTGGTTTCTAGGGAAGGGGAACTCCTTATGGAAAGAGAGGACATTTTTGGCCTCCGGCAAAGTGAGGACTCCTTTAGGGAAGAGGAGAGAAAGAACCTAGGGCCCCTGACAGGCTCAAGGACAGTTTCTGCTTTTAGCCAAGAAAAAATATCTGCTCATTTTTAGGACCCTGTTAACTCTTAGCTGCCTAGCCAACTTCTGTCTTCTATTCTTCAGCACTGGGCTGCAAGAGATGACACCAGAAGACGCTAACGCCTGGCCAGTATCGTGTGCTCACTCTTAAGGGCCGGCCACCTCTGTTCCTGGGAGACACCAGGAGCTTTTACCCACCTAGGAAGTGTGTTCTCTAGAAGGCAACGGCTCAGACAGGTGGCACCGCCTTCTCCCGGGCCCCAGTGACATCCTTGTGTTCCAGAGCAGTAATTACTGTGGGACTGAGGCTCGGTTCCTTGACACTACTTTGCTTTTCAGGGAGTTTAAAGGCAAAAGTACGCCTGTGAGAATGAAAGCACAGACGAATGAAATGTCGGGAGACAGAACAAATGGGACTTCATATGCTGTCGGCCTGAAACATGAGTGGCTTTAGAGACTACTGGCCGACGTCTGCCAAAGCCAGACATGGGCCTGGCCTGTGACCCAGCCTCTCCACTCCGAGGCCTGCATGCCTCGTGCCTGCCCAGCAGAAACACAGCCACGTGCTCGCCAAAGATGTGTTCTAGAATGTCTGCAGCCACACCAGTCACATTAACCCAAATGGGAAACAACACAAGAATGCATACATTTTGGTCATCTCTCCATGGAACACTACACAGGAATGAGAAAGCCATCTACAACCACCCACCACAAACATGAGCAAATCTCCAAACAGCACCGAGCATAAGAAACAGTCACAGGGGAACAAGGGAGACATACTGTATGATTTCATCATATATATTTATCCACAAGCAAAACTAATATATGGGGGCTGGGGAAATGGCTTAACGGTTAAGGCGTTTGCTTGCGAAGGCTAAGGACCCCGGTTCGATTCCCCAGGACCCAAGTAAGCCAGCTGCACAAGGGGGCACATATGTCTGCAGTTCATTTGCAGTGGCTGGAGGCCCTGGTGTGCCCATTCTCTCTCTCTATCTACCTCTTTCTCTCTCGCTCTCAAATAAATAAATTATTTTAAAAAATAAAAAAAATGGGTTGGAGAGATGGCTTAGCGGTTAAGCACTTGCCTGTGAAGCCTAAGGACCCCAGTTCGAGGTTCTATTCCCCAGGACCCATATTAGCCAGATGCACAAGGGGACGTACGTGTCTGGAGTTCATTTGCAGTGGCTGGAGGCCCTGGAGCACCCATTCTCTCTCTCTCTCTCTCTCTATCTGCCTCTTTCTCTATCTGTCACTTTCAAATAAATGAAAATAAACAAAATTTAAAAATAAACTAATAAAATAATAAATTAAAAAAAACTAATCTATGGAGCTAGAAGGCAGAACAGTGTGGCCCTGAGAAAGAAGGCCTACGTGGTGCCTATATGAAGTGCTGCTTACACATGGGAGTTAGGAGTTCAGCTGGTGAAATTCACTGAGTGTTAGTTACATGCATGATATGAACACCCTTCTGTTTGTACAATTTATTTTTTATAAAGTTTTTAAAAATATTTTTATTTATTTACAAGCAGAGAGAGAGAGAAGAAAAAAATGGGTGTACCAGGACCTCCAGACACTGCAAAGGAACTCCAGATGCATGTGCCACCTTGTGCATCTGGCTTATGTGGGTACTGGGGATTTGAACCTAGGTCCTTAGGACTTGCAGGCAAATGCCTTAACCACTAATCCGTCTCTCCAACCCTTTATTTGTATAATTTACTTAACAATTTTTAGAGAGACACGGCAGCACACACCTATAGGGAAGCACGCAGAAGGCAAAGGCAGGAAGATCTGGAGTTTGAGGTTAGCCTGGGCTACGGAGTGAGACCACCTCAAACATAATAAATAAATAAGCCCTTTTCAAATGGCTCTGGTTTTAAAAGAATTAAAAGCACATATAGAGCCAGACAGGGTGGTGTATGCCTTTAATCCCAGCACTCGGGAGGCAGAGGTAGGAGGATCACTGTGAGTTCAAGGCCAGCCTGACACTACATAGTGAATTCCAGGACAGCCAGGGCTAGAGTGAGACCCTACCTTAAAAAACCAACCAAAAAAAAAAAAAAAAAAAAGCAAAAAACATGGGCTGGAGAAATGGCTTATTGGTTAAGGCGCTTGCCTGCAAAGCCAAAGGACCCAGGCTCAATTCCCCAGGACCCACATAAGCCAGATGCGCAAGGGGGTGCATGCATCTGGAGTTTGCTTGCAGTGGCTAGAGGCCCTGGTGCATCTATTCTCTCTCCCTCTGTGTGTCCCTGCCTATTTCTCTCTCTCTCTCTCTCTCTCAAATAAATAAAGAAAAATAAAAATTTTTTAAAGATTTATTTTTATTTATTTATTAGAGATAGAGGGAGAGAGAGAGAGAGATAGAAAATAGAGAGTGAGAATGGGCATGCCAGGGCCTCTAGACACTGCAAATGAACTCCAGATGCATGCGCCACCATGTGCATCTGGCTTATATGGGACCTGGAGAATCAAGCCTGGGTCCTTAGGCTTCACAGGCATGTGCCTTAACCACTAAGCCATCTCTCCAGCCCAAAATTCTTAAATATATTTTATTTATTTGAGAGAAAGAGGGAGGGGGGGAGGGAGGGAGAGCGAGAGAGAGAGAGAAAGAGAGAGAGAATGGGCACACCAGGGCCTCTAGCCACTGTAAACAAACTCCAGATGCACGCGCCCCCTTGTGCATCTGGCTTATGTGGGTCCTGGAGAGTCAAACCAGGATCCTTTAGCTTTGCAGGCAAGTGTCTTAACTGCTAAGCCATCTCTCCAGCCCCCCAAAATATTTTTTAATTTATTATTATTTATTTATTTGAGAGCAACAGAGAAATAGGCAGACAGAGAGAGAGAGAATGGGTGTGCCAGGGTCTCCAGCCACTGCAAAGGAACTCCAGACCCGTCCGCCCCCTTGTGCATCTGGCTAACATGAGCCCTGGGGAATCAAGCCTCGAACAAGAGTCCTTAGGCTTCACAGGCAAGCACTTAACCGCTAAGCCATCTCTCCAGCCCCCCCAAAATATTTTTTTTTTAAGTACACATAAACCGGGTGTGATGGCATACGCCTTTAATCCCAGCACTCGGGAGGCAGAGGTAGGAGGATCACCGTGAGTTCAAGGCCACCCTGAGACTATATAGCGAATTTCAGGTCAGCCTGGACTAGAGTGAAACCCTATCTCGAAAAAAAAAATTACATATAATAGGAGTTCCTATTAACAACATGGAAATTATATTCAAAGGCTGGGATGTAGCTCAGTGGGAAGAGTGCTTGCCTCCCATGCATAAGGTCCTTGGGTTTGATTCCCAGCACCACTGGGAAACATGCCTGCAAATCAAGTACTGGGAAAGGAGGTGGAAGCAGGAGGATCAGAAGTGCAAGGTCAACCTCAGCTATAGAGTGAATTTGAGGCCAGCCTGAGCTACATAAAACACTGGGAGGGAGGGGAGGAGATAAATTATATTCAATGGGCTGGAGAGATGGCTTAAGGGTTAAGGCTTTGCCTGCAAAGCCAAAGGAACCAGGTTTGATTCCCCAGGATCCAGGTAAGCCAGATGCATAAGGTGGCGCATGCATCTGGAGTTCTTTTGCAGTGGCTGGGGGCCTGGCACTCCCATTCTCTCTCTCTCATTCTCTCTCTCCCTATCTATGTGTCTCTTTCTCTCTCACTCTGAAATAAATTAAATTTAAAAATTTATATTCAAATGTCATACTGTGGGGTCTATGTGTGCCCAGCACTGGGCTAGAAATTTGACATACATCATGAGCCCTCAGGGGGCCTGCCTCTTGTACCTGTCCTTGCTACCTTTCCAACCTAGTGGTCAGATACTGGAAGCTGGGCTGGAGGAATGGCTTGGCGGTTAAGACATTTGCCTGCAAAGCCAAAGGACCCACGTTCAATTCCTCAGGACCCACGTTAGCCAGATGCACACAGGGGTGCACATGTCTGGAGTTCCTTTGCAGTGGCTGAGGGCCCTGGTGTACCCATTCTCTCTCTCTCCCCCCCCTTTGTCAAGTAAATAGATAAAATAATAAATAAATATTTAAAAAAATACTGGAAGCCACCCTTATGTTATACTCTCTTTAGCCCCATATTATCCAGCACTGTGACTGGTCCCACTAATCCTACTTCCAAAATACCTCTTTAATGTCCTCCCCCCCCCCAACTTTATTGCCTTCTCCACTGGCCAAAATTAAGTCTCCTAATTGGTCACCATAGCTTCTCTCTGATTGACCCCTCAGCCCCACTTCCTGCTCCCTATTTGCCACAGCACAGCTGAAGAAAGCCACTTACAACTTTAATATTTTGAATGGGAAATACATTCAATGGTTTCAATAGCCTGAAAAGTGCTGATACAGGGGCCGAGGAGACAGCTCAGTGGTTAAAGGTACTGGCCTGCAATGCCTGCTGGCTGGGGTTCAGTTCCCCAGTACCCACATAAAGTCAGATGCACAAAGTAGAGCGTGCATTTGTAATTCTCCTGGCACAGCCATACTCTCTCTCTCTCTCTCTCTCTCTCTCTCTCTCTGCTCGCAAATAAATAAAAAAATATTTCTAATGCTGATAAAGGGATTAGAGAGACATGGCTTAGTGGTTAAAGGTGCTTGCTTGCAAAGCCTGATGGCCTGGGTTCAATTCCCCAGAACCCAACATAAAGCCAGATGCACAAAGTGGTACATGCATCTGAAGTTTTCTGTAGCAGCAAGAGGCCTTGGTGCACTTGCTCTCTCACTCTCAAATAAATAAAATGCTAATGAAACAAAGACACAATAAGCGCCTTCCTTCCTTCCTTCACACCACTTCTGCTTGTCCTCATCCCTTCACTCAGACTCCCAAACAGCTAGCGTGTGTCTTCCGAGGGTCTTTAGGGGAAACAGCAGCAGAAACACCCACTTGAACTTCTGCCTTTTCTACCCAAAAGACAGCAGGTACACTGTATACCCTACCAATGCCTGTTGCCTTCACCAACAATGTAACTGAAGGGCAAAGGGCTCACTCGTGCTGCATGGTGTCCACTGCCAACCGAGGAGAGTAATGCTCCCTTGCTAGTGGAGACTGAGTTGTCCTCAGTTTCTTGCTATTTCAAAAGACAGTGAGACAGACCATCTCTCACACGAGGCAGGAAAAATTCCCAGAAGTAGAACCGCCCCTAATGCCAACTATGTCTTGACTAGCAATGGCTGGCAGGGTCAGTTTCCACAACGTCTCATCAAGACAACTCATTCTCAAACTTTTGGATTTTTTCCAGTTTCATCAAGCTGATGAAAACTGGCATCTTGGTACTGGTTTTAATTAGCATTTCTCCTACTGGAGCCAGGCAGGGTATCTCTCGGATCCTTAGGCGAGCACTTGTGTTTCTCTTCTTGTGAACTGACTTTTATTTCCATTGGGTTGTTCATTTCTAGATTTTGAGGCACAGGAGTACAGGCTTTCTTGTCAAGATTTCAAAGGAAATACCATTTTCACTGCACTTTATTTTTTTTTTTTTTTTTTTGACACCGGGTCTGGCCTCAAACTTGCTATACAGCTTAGGATGAGCTTGAACTTCTGATCCTCTTGCCTTTATCTACACAGTGCTGAGATTACAGGTGTGCACCACCACACTCAGCTTCCACTGTGCTCTTTACATTTAAGTTTCTTTTGAACATAAATGTAATCAGGTGATGTTATATATCATATATTACAAATTACCAGGCTAAAATCTTTAGTGACTCACACCACTGAGGATACACCACCACCCTCTGTGGCCCTCGAGTCCCTACCATCTGTAGCCACTCTCCAAATTCCAACGAACGCACGCACGCACACACGCACGCACGCACCTGGCTGAGGGCTCTTCAGCTCCTGTGGCTCAGTGTGGGATCTGCCTCAGCTGCTCTTTCATCTGGCCAGAAGGCGCTTCCTCCATCTTTTCATGCAGTGAGCTCCACTAGCCCCTCCAATTCAGTGTAAAACCTTCTCTGAACCATCTCTGCCCCCCCCCTCAGCAAAGCAACCCTCACCTTTTCTTGGAGAGTACTATCTTTACTTATGCTGATCCATGGTGACTCAGTTTACTCATTTCTGTACAGAATACCGGCCACTCCCCTACAGACATGACCCTCATGAGCCCCAGGCTGTCTAGTTATATCATGAAGCTCCCACACGAGACTACTTCACCCCAAAACACAGTCCAGTGTCCTTGCTGCATTCCTACAGTGCAGTCAGGCCACCAAGCCAGGGTGCCCCCTCTAGTGACTCTGGGAGCCCATGGGAGACACAAAAGGCAATTAGAAAGTACAGACAGACCTAGTGGTGTGAAAGGTGAGCCCAGCAAGGTCCTGCCAACGAAGTTCAAGAGAACTAAATGGCCAGCCACCTAACTAAAGTTTAAATAAAAAGTCAAGCTGAGTGTGGTTGGCACATGCCTTTAATCCCAGCACTCGGGAAGCAGAGGTCAGAGGATCACAGTGAGTTCAAGGCCACCCTGAGACTATATAGTGAATTCCAGGTCAGTCTAGGCTAGAACAAGACCCTACCTCAAAAAATAAAAAAAGCAAGCAAACAAAAGTTAAAGGGCAGCAGGGTGCGAGCTCATGCTTATAATCCCTGCACTTGGGTGGCTGAGGTAGGAGAATCGTTGTGAGTTCGAAGCCAGACAGGAGGACAGAATGAGTTCCAGGTCAGACTGGGACAGAGTAAGACCCTGCTTCAAAAAAAAATTAAAAAATCAAACAACAGCCTGGCGTGATGGCGTACGCCCTTTAATCCCAGCACTCGAGAGGCAGAGGTAGGAGGATCGCCGTGAGTTCGAGGCCACCCTGAGAATACAGAGTGAATTCCAGGTCAGCCTGGACCAGAGTTAAGACCCTACCTCGAAAAACCAAAAAAAAAAAAAAAAGTTAAAGGAAACAACTCACCTAACATATTTAGCTAATATGTTAAATCAGATTAAACACGTAGTCAACATAAAACAATACTGAGTCATTTTACATTTTTCTCACTGAGTCTTGCAAGCGCCCGGGCCGCGGCGTGGGTCTAGGCCAGCCTGCGCCCTGGGCGGGGCCTGGGCCCGCCCCCCGGCAGCGGTCGCAGCGGGTTGGCTACGCCGCGTGGAGCCCGGTCCTCGGCCCACTCACCTCGCCACCGCCTCCACGGAGCCCGAGATCGCGGCGCCACCGCCCGCGCCACTGTCGTACAGCACGCCCGAGATGTCCAGCAGCACCCCACGCACGCCGGCTAGTCGCTCAGCCCACGCGGCCATAGCGTCCCTCAGCGCACTCTGGACTCCGGGTGACCACGGCCGTAAACCAGCGCCACGCCTGCCGCGCGGGGACGTCTGGGAAATGTAGTCCGGCCGGCGCTGCGGGCCGGGCGCCGCTCACCGGGGCGGGAACACGCCCCCGGAAGCCTTAGTCTTTGCAGGTCCTCCTTACCTAGGAGGTGTGTGGACAAAGCGTAGAAAGAAGAAGAAGAAGAAGAAAAAAAAAAGGATTACAAATCCTTTAGAAGAAATTCACCTAAGTAAGAATCAGAGTGAGGCAAATAGAGATGAGAGGGCAACTACTAACGGAACAGTAAAATGAAACAAGCCAGGAGTGGTGGCTCAAACCACTAATCCCAACATTGGCGGGCATCGAAAGAGGTTCAACAGTTCGAGGCCAGGGCTGGAGAGCTGGCTTAGCGGTTAAGGCGTTTGTCTGTGAAGCCTGAGGAATCAGGTTCAGTTCTCCAGGACCCACGTAAGACAGGTGCCCGAGGTGACACATGCATCTGGAGTTTGTTTGCAGTGGGTGGAGGCCCTGGAACAGCCATTCTCACTCTCTGTCAAATGAGTGGTAAAAATAAAAAAAAAAATAGGAGCCGGGCGTGGTGGTGCACGCCTTTAATCCCAGCACTCGGGAGGCAGAGGTAGGAGGATGGCCTTGAGTTCAATATGGCCTCCATAGTGAATTCCAGGTCAGCCTGACCTAGAGTGAGACCCTACCTTGAAAAACCAAAAAATTAAATAAAATAAATAAAAATGAGAACTAAAATAAAAATTAAAAATAAAACTTTAGGAGAAAAAGATTTTGAGGCCAGCCATCTAAATGAGAGGCAGAGAAGAGCGAGAATGAACTTGCAACCAGTTAGACACTAAGAGAATGAGTGCAAGCACAGTGATTACAGTGAGTTAGTTATACTGTCAAGACGAAGTGGATGAAAATTAAGTGCTCAAGGATATGAATTGTAAAACCTGAGCATGGAAAGAGAGGTGGTGTCACTGAAAATGAAGACTAGGTAACATCTATGGATAATGTTTCTATTATAACATATGAAAAAGCAAATTTTGCCGGGCATGGTGACGCACGCCTTTAATCCCAGCACTCGGGAGGCAGAGGTAGGAGGATATCCGTGAGTTCGAGGCCACCCTGAGACTACATAGTTAATCCCAGGTCAGCCTGGACCAGAGTGAGACCCTACCTCAAAAAAACAAAAAAAAAACAAAAAAAAAAAAAAGAAGAAGAAGAAGAAAATTTTAAAAATTACATGTAGGCTGGAGAGTTGGCTTAGAGGTTAAAGGTAGCTGTTGCAAAGCCTGGCAGCCTGGATTTGATTCCCCAGTACCCACATAAAGCCAGATGTACAAAGTGGTGCTTGCGCCTGGAGGTTGCAGTGGCAGAAGGCCTAAACCTGCCCATTCTCTACCTCTCTGTCTTTCTCTGTACCTCCCTCTTTTCTCCCTCCTTCTCTTAAGTAAATATTTTAAACAAATATATGCAATCTGGGCATGGTAGCTCAGGCCTTTAATCTCAGCACTCCAGAGGCTTGAGGTAGGAGGATTTCAGTTCAAGAACAGCCTGAGGTACAGAGTGAGTTCCAGGGCAACCTGTCTTAAAAAAAATTAAAAGGGCCAGGCGTGGTGGCACACGCATTTAATCCCAGCACTCGGGAGGCAGAGGTAGGAGGATTGCCGTGAGTTCAAGGCCACCCTGAGACTCCATAGTGAATTCCAGGTCAGCCTGGGCTAGAGTGAAACCCTACCTCAAAAAAACAAACAAAAAAAATTTAAAAGAAAATAATATGCAGATAATAACCTTGCAAAACTGAAGATGCATAGAAATAGGGCTGAGGGAAAATGGAAATGATAGTATATTTGGACAACACTTAGGGGTAAATTATAAAACTACATTTAATATTACATCATTTTTGCAACAAATAAGCATTGGTACAAAAAGGGAGGAGGTTCCTTGAGAGCCTCTCTGAAATAAGTAATGACATTGAAACTTGAGAACATTTTACTTCTGGTGCGATTTAGCTTTGAGGTTTCAAAGGAGAGAGAACACATTTCACTTTCATTTTGGGCTCTTGTCTCACAGAAAGAATGAGGAATTCATCAGATTTAACCCAGTTCAATGAATTGTGCATATTCTGTTGATAATAAACCTGCTACAAAGATGGCTTAACAGTTAAGGTGTTTGCCTGCGAAGCCAAAGGACCCAGGTTCACTTCCCCAGGACCCATGAAAGCCAGATGCACAAGGGGCACATGCATCTGGAGCTTGTTTGCAGTGGCTAGAGGCCCTGGTGTGCCCATTCTCTCTGTGTCTGTCTCTCTTCTCTCTCTCTCTCTCTCTCTCTCTCTCTCTCTCTCTCCTTGCAAATAAATAAATAAATAAAATTTTAAAATGTTCCCAATAAACCTGCTGGGGCAGCTGTTACGGCAAGAGAAATAAAATGTAGGTCTTACCCTGAGTGAATTTACCATACCGGGGACTAGTATATCACCAGTGTTCCACAGACCATTGAAGCCCCTGTAGCTTGAGGGCTCTGTTTATACCAGGCAGGAGTTTCCAGACTTCCAGGAGGGATGAAGAGCCAAGCTTAAGTCCTGCACAGCTAGGAACCGTACATCCATGACACATGCCTGCATGCTGCACTCCCAAAGCACTGCCCCATCACTTGGCTTTTAAGATGTCAGGAACCTGATAGTACACAACTGCAGCAGAAGCACCAGATGCTTCCTGCACTGTCCCCTCAGAAGGTTTGTTGCTGGGACAGAACACCTGACCAGAAGCAGCTGATGGAAGGAAAAGGTTGGTTTTGGCTTACAGTTTCAAGAGGATGCTTCATTATGGTGGGCAAGCATGGCAGAGCAGGTACCTGGGGCTTCACCTCTCTGTGATGCAAGGAGCCTGCACTACAAGTGGGGCTGGATTACAAAATCCCAAAGTGGGGCTGGAGGGATGGTTTAGCAGATAAGGCACTTGTCTGCAAAGCCAAAGGACCCAGGTTCAATTCCCAGGACCCACGTGAGCCAGATTCGCAAGGTGGCACATGCTTGTGGAGTTCCTTTGCAGCAGTTGAATGCCCTGGTGTGCCCATTCCCTCTATCTATCTGCTTCTCTCTCAAATAAAATAAAAAAATTTTAAATAATAAAATAAAATCCCAAAGTGACACACCTCCTCCAACAAGGTTCTACTTCCCAGAGCTCCAGCAGCTGGGGATTGGGTGTGATGCTTAATGGCTTAACCACCAACACATAAGACTGAGGACATTTCACCTTCAAACCACCAGAGCCCAGCACTTCCCTTTCACCATGTTTGGCTTGATGGAACCCAGTCCAACCTGCGCTGGAATCTGAGCCCTTCCAGACTCTAGTGCAGGAGCTGAGTGGGTTAAATTGAAGGATCTACAAGGAGCCTCTGCTCTGTGCAGGGGACCCTGGGGTGCACAGTGGTCTATGGCGTGATCTTTGCCTTCGAAGACTGAACAGCATGTACACTTTCAAGACTGCTGAAGCGATGCATACCCAGCACCCATGAGTGACAGAGGTACAGCTAAGAGGATGGTCCCCAGGCCATGGAGGGCAGCAGTGGCTTCTGCGCAGCTGAGCAGTCTGAATGAAACAGACCTTGAAGGAATAGCTTGGCTCTAGCTCCTGCCAGTGATATCAGCTTCCATGCAGTTCTGTCTGTTCAACCAGCTCTGTGTGTAACCTTGGACAAGTAGACAGAATAATGTTCTCATGAGATACCCACATATTGATTCTCACAATCTGTAAATGTTATCTTTTAAAAAGACATGCATTTATTTATTTATTTGAGTGAGCAAGAGAGAAAGAGGCAGACAGACAGAGAGAGAATAGGTGCTCAGGGCCTCCAGCCACTGCAAACGCGAACTCCAGACGCATGCGCCACCTTGTGCATCTGGCTTATGTGGGTCCTGGGGAATCGAAGGTCCTTTGGCATTGCAGGCAAATGCCTTAACGGCTAATCCATCTCTCCAGTCCTATAAATGTTATCTTACATGGCAAAAAGGGGCTTTACAGATGTGTTTACACCTACAATCTTATGAGAGTAGCCTGGTTGATCCAGTTGGGCCCAATGTAATCACAAAGGTTCTCTTTAAGGAAAGAAGAAGGCAGGATAATAAGAAGCAGAGGAGATTTGCCAGAAGCAGCAGAGCTCAGAAAGTTTGAAAATGTTACAGCGCCAGCCTTGAGCAGGAAGGGGCATGGGCCCAGAAGAATGTGGTGCCTCTAGAAGCTGGACAGGCAAAGGAATGATTCTCTCCACACCCTCTAGAATGAAGACGCTCTGCTGACACCTTGGTTTTATGGCTTTTGACCTCCAGACCTGTGTCCGATAATAAATCTGTCAATTCAAGCCCGTACGTGGTATTTGTTACAGCAGTGAGGGGTGAATAGAGGGGTCCAGGTCTGGCACAGCCCCCCCAGGACAGATTGGTCCATGGTACCACACCTCTATGTGTCATCCAGTGACTGGCTGCAATCTGATTTTTAAGAATCCAAGAGTTTTCTTTGGTGATAATGGACAAGGGGAGTTGTCTGATTTAGACAAGTCTGATAGCATTTAACAGAACCCATGGTCTAATTCTTTAACTGAGCCAAAAGGAAGGGAATTCAGGCAGGGACAACAGCCGCAGTGCCAGCAGGGAGCAGGCTGCTTCCATCTTTCTCATCCCCTGCTCCCCAGCAAGCATTTCAACCCTGAAGCTCTTGCACGCACGTGCTGCGCTCCCAGATGCCCACTTCTTCATTGCAGGCAGGGAAGGTGGGAAGGAGGATACCAAGGTTTTCCTAGAATCTTAACCCAAAGGGCTCTTGTTTGCAACTTTTGGGTCAGCGTTCGAGTGGCCCAGTAGCATCAGTGTGCTGGGATGTACATTCTTCAACAGAAGCTTCGAGCTAAGCTCTTCTCCATTGACAAATCCACAATCATGGCTGAACTCCAGCTCAAATATGAGTCCCTCCGCCCTCTATTGCTAAAGCAGACATATGCATAATCCTTTCAGATCGACTGGGATTAGCCAAGACTCTGGTGGCCAGTGACAGAAGTCAAATTCCAAATGGCTTAAATTTCAGGGGAATTCATCGGCCCACAAAATCAGACAGTCTAGCAGTTGATAGCTTCAGGCAACAGAGTCCTAGGTCAATAACCACTTGGTGAAGAAATTTTTTCTCAAGTTGGCCTGACAGTTCCAAAAAGAACTCTGGCTCTCTTGTCTCCAGGAGTGAGAAATAAAGGACAGTTTCCTTTGGGCACCAGTGCCAAGATGAAGCAGCTTGGCCCTTGTCACTCTGTTTCAAATTCCAGTCAATCCCTATTGGACCTTAGGCACCTACCCCTTGAGTCCAAGAGGCTGTGACCCCTGATTGGCAGGTCCTAGGGTGTGGCCTAGGGGGCTCAGAGTAGGCTACCACATAAGACAATGGTGACCCCCATCTGGCCCATTTAGGCAGAGTTTTTGAGAAAGTAGCACATGTGCATAGATAAGAACTAACACATGGCTTATCCAAAGCCTGGGCCCCAGGCTGCATGGATCACTGGGTCAGATTTTGAAGAACTTACATTCCTTGCAAGAGCATTAGCCTGCATCCCATGAGCCACAACAGCCATGACAAGGAATCGCAAAGAGCCCATTTGGTGTGCAAGGTCACAAACTCATGATTGAGACTGCTTCTAAGAGTCTGTTCTCCAATTCTGAATTGGCTGCAAACATTTAAAACTTTGCAGATGTCACATAAGAATCCAGACTTTTGGGCTGGAGAGATGGCTCAGCTGTTAAAGGTACTTGCTTGCAAAAGCCTGATGGCTTTGGCTCCATTCCCCAGAACCCATGTAAAGCCAGATGCACAAAGTAGCACATGCATCTAGAGTTCATTTGTAGTAGCAAGAGGCCCTGGGGTGCCCATGCATGTGTGCTCTCTATCTCTCACTCTCTCTCTTGTCTCTGTCTCAAATACATAAGTAAAAATTATATAATTGAAATTTTAAAAAAGAATCCAGACTTTGGGTTTCTTCTGGCAATAGGAAGATCTAGTACTGATGGGCATTCCTACCAGGTCATGCCCACAGGATGGAGTAGCAGCTTTCCCTGGCCTGGCAGGCTCCTTGCCGGGTTACTTTAGTTCCTTTAGGCCTTGTGAGGGGTAAGAAGTGCACATGCAAGGGAGGCAAACTGACAGGTCGGGGCAGCAATGTGGCAGGCCGAGAGCAGGGAGGAGATGAAGGCCTGACACGTGAGCGTGGGTTCAGTGGGCCGAGGTCTTTGAGTTCTTCCTTGCAGGAAACTGCCTACAAAGGACACATCATATTAATCTTGACCTGTCTGGCTTTATGTGGGTGGCAGAGGAATTGAACCCGGGATGGCAGGCTTTGCAAATAAGTGCCTTTGACCACTGCGCCATCTCCCCTGACCTGCAATGGGTCTTTATTTTGCTCAGAAGCAGGTGGCTTATGGGCTTGGAAAGCTCCACCCCGCTTCCTTATTTCTATGGTGAAAACACCTCCCTTTGGTACAGGGTCAGCATGGCATGCTACTCTCTCTCTGGCAGAAGGGGCCAACACTGCAGCTGTCTCTGCTCTTTCTGCCCTTGTCCCTCACCAGCTTTCTCTTCATGTGCCCTCAGCTTGCCACTTCCCCCTCCTCTTATTCTCTTTCTCCCTAGTTCCATTTCTCTACCTTTCTAGATGCACAGTGCAATTTGGCTTGCCCAGGCACTCCCCTCACTCAGGCTTTTCCTGGGAATACCTTAATATGTTAGTGTGATGATTCACCTTGGCTGTCAACTTGACAGGATTTGGAATCACCATGGAGACAAGCATCTGGGAATGTTTGTGAAGGAGTTGCTAGATTAGATTAATTGAAGTTGGAAGATCCACCCTAACTGTGGGTGAAGCCACTGCAGGGGCTAAGGATCCCGGGCTGCATTCAAAGGAGAAAGCAATGGGCTGGGGAGATGGCTTAGCAGTAAAGGCACTTGCCTGCGAAGCCTAAGGACCCAGGTTCAATTCTCCAGGTCCCACATAAACCAGATGCACAAGATGGTACATGCATCTGGAGTTAATTTGCAGTGGCTAGAGGACCTGGCACACCCATTCTCTGTCTTTCTCTCTCTCTCTCTCTCTCTCTCTCTCTCTGTCTCTCTTTGTCCCTCTGTCTCTAATAAATAAAAATAAAAATAATTTCAAAGGAGAAAGCTAGCTGCGGTAGTTTGAATGTATGTCCTCCATGGACTAGGGTGTTTTATTAAAGCTTATAACTTGGATCTCCAGCCTTCTGATTGGAGAGGGTGTCACTGGGGGGTAGATCCTGGGGCTCAGCACAAAGTGTGTTTGGAGGTGCACCTGAATTCCAGCCCAAAGATATGAGGACAGGTTTGAGCTCTAGTGGATTTTTTTTTTTTTTTTTTTGAGGTAGAGTCTCATTCTAGCCCAGGCTGATCTGGAATTCACTATGTAGTCTCAGGATGGCCTTGAACTCATGGTGATTCTCCAATCACTGCCTCCGGACTGCTGGGATTAAAGGTGTGCACCACCACACACGGCTTCTGGTGGATTTTTGTGCTTTCTGCTTTTTTGGCATTTCCTGGCTGCTGGTGGTCTCTCTCTCTCTCTCTCTGCTTGGATTTATGAATGAGACCCAGCTTCTTCCACCACACATGGAACTTCCCCTAGAAATGTAAGCTTGAAATAAATCCTTTCCTCCCATAAAACTGTGTTTGGTTGGCTGTTCATCCCAGCAATGTGAAACTGACTACAATACTAGCTGAGCACCAGCATTTCTTTAACTCTCCTCTCTCTCCTTCCCCTGCTGACGAGACGGCGTCAGGCCAGCTTTCTGTTCTGCCATGTTTGCCCAGCCATGGTGAAACTTCCCCTCAGCACTTTAAGTTGAAATAAACTCTCTCCTTCCCTAAACTGCTTCTGGCAGGGTATTTTGTCCCAGCAATGAAAAAGTAACTAGTAGGATTAGAAAACACCAAATGTAAAAGCTTCCCAAAACCTGTGCGGAAGTCTACTTCCGGGCAATGTGTGGGCACGTTGACTTTTTCAGAGGTCCTATTTCATAACCCAGCTATATGCAGACCTTTAAGGTAACACTGCAGTTGGGTTACATGCTGGGGCAGGAATTGAATCTCTCCCAAAATAACCTTACCAGAAGGCTCTGAAACCTCACTGCCTGGGTTCAAATCTCATCTGTGCTATTTCCAAGCTCATTCCTCACTTAACCTCTCTAAGCTCATTTTTTCAACTGCAAATTGGTGATAGCTGGATGACTGGAGAGAGCACAAGAAATAACAGGCAAAAACCTTAGTTCAATGCCTGGCTCAGAGCAAGGGTTTAAGAAAAAGTAGCTACTATTAGCCCTAGTCATTATCAGGACCAATAGAGTGTGTTGCTCATTAATGTACCCTGTTGTTTTATCACTTTCTATGATGCTTCCTTTGTGTTTCTAAGATAAAGAAGTTGATTCTTTTTAAACTCAGTTCTTAGGAGGGGGAGGCAGGAGGGTCATAAGTTCTAGACTAGCCTGAACTACATAGTCAGACCCTATTCTGTCTCAAAGGCAAATAAGTTTTTTGTTTGTTTGCTTGTTTGTTTCTGAAGGTAGAGTTTCACTCTAGCCCAAGCTGACCTGGAATTCACTATGCAGTCTCAGGGTGGACTTGAACTCATGACAGTCCCTCCTACCTCTGCCTCCCGAGTGCTGAGATTAAAGGCGTGTGCTACCACACCTGGAAGGTTAATTTAAAAAAATTTTTTTTAAATTTCATTTGAGAGAGAGAGAGAGAGAGAGAGTGAGAGTGAGGTAGAGAGAGAGAATGCAGAGAATGCAGAGCTTCTAACCACTGCAAATGAACTCCAGGTGCACGGGCACCTTTGTGCATCTGGCTTTATGTGGGTACTGGGGAACTGAACCTGGGTCCTCAGGCTTCATAGGCAAATGCCTTAACCAATAAAAACCATCTCTTCAACACAAATAAGTTTGTTTTCCCAAGAAGACACATTCTTTCTTTTAAGATGAACTATGCAAACATTTTTATTGTATTTGCAATTTGGAGGCAAGTAGGAAGGCTATACATTAAACTCAGTTTTCAGGGAGTGCGGAGATGGGCTTGGCAGTTAAAGCACTTGCTTGCAAAGTCTGCCAGCTTGGATTTGATTTCCCAGTGCCCACGTAAACTCAGATGCACAAAGTGATTCATATGTCTGGAGTCCATTTGCAGTAACAAGAGGCCCTGGCACACTCATACTCTAGCTTTCTTTTCTCTTCTCCCAAGTAAATAGATAAAAATATTTAAAACTTATAAATCAAACTCTTAAAGGTGGTCTTTTTTAAAAGAAAAATTTGTTTATTTGAGAGAGAGAGAGAGAGAACAGGCATGCCAGGGACTTTAGCCACTGCAAACTCCAGTTCAACTTTCCGTGAACTTACAAGGCAAAAGGAATGTCTATATTTGCATACAGGTTCACGCTGCTCATTTTTTCTCCTTTGAGAAGTTAGGAGTCTCTTCGATGTCTACTGTCTCACCTAGAGAGTGGTCCTCGGGCAAGAAGGGAGCTCAACACTCACATCTAATGTCTCAAGTCCTCTGTAAGGTCTGCAGGTCCCAGCCAGACGTGGCAAGATGACTCACTCGCATGCTTGCCAAGCACATCATTTTTCTATCACACAGAGATTCCCAGGATCTTCCTGATATTCGCTTTCACCTGGAAGTTACAGATAAATGTTGGGTTGATTGATTGAAAATAGACTGCTGAATCAGTGACCATGTGCTAGACTGAATCATTTTTTGAAATGGAGCAATATCTTACAATGCGTCCCATCAGCTAGAAGTCTGAAGCTTGGTGTAATGGGGATGTCTGAAATATGAGTCAACAGGCTACAAAAGGTGTGTTTCCATAGGAATAACACACCCCAACTAAGAAGATGTATGTAAGCCTGAGGTAGGAGGATCACCAGGAGTTCAAAGCCAGCAGATTGTGGGACCATGCCTCAAATTTAAGTCCACAAGGATATTGGTACAGGGTTCTTGAAAGAGGCAAGACTCCATGACTTACAAAGAGTGGTATATTTATACCTGCTGATATGGGCCATTCATATTCATAGGTCAAACCCCAATCACATTGGGGATTTTAATATCATATTTATTGATTTATTATTATTTATTTTTGTTTGTTTTATTTCACATGAAACTTTTTTTTGTTTTTTGTTTTTTGTTTTTCGAGGTAAGGTCTCACTCTAGCCCAGGTTGACCTGGAATTCACTCAGGGTGGCCTCAAACTCGTGGCAATCCTCCTACCTCTCCCTCCTGAGTGCTGGGATTAAAGGTGTGCGCCACCACACCCAGCTGTCACATGAAACTTTGTATGGACACGTCATATGTTGGTACCATCATGCCCTCTCCTCTTGCCCCATTGGACTGATGGTTCATACCTGTGGGATTCTGGGTATTCACCATGTTGTTATGGGTTATGAGTTATAGGAGCAGCAGTCAGTCAGTGGAGGGAGTCAATGCTTCTGGATACTGCCTCACACCCTGCAGCTCTTCCGTGTTCTTTTCTGCAAAATCCATGAGCATTGGTGGCTGTGTTTTAAGTCAATTCAAATATCGAGTTCTTAGCAGCGTCTACATTTCTGCTTGGATACGTTTTGTGTATCTCCCCACACATCACACTGGTGCGGGTTGTCAGACTCTCCCTAGAAGCAGCTCCGTTGCTCATCTCACCTCCTCTGTGCTGTCTCTGGGGTACTATGTAATGTGAGCATCTTGGCTCATGTTATAATAGGGGTTTAGGGATCTCTTCTTGAATTGTTGATTGATTTTGGTTGTCCTTGGGTCTCATTTTGTAACCAATTCTGAATTTTACTTATCATAATACAAAGTCCTTGATAACAGTATGTGTCTCTCCTTAAGTGATAGGGCTCCTATAGTTTTTTCTCTAGTTTGTTCTTTAGAGGAACAGAACAACTAGGATGAATTAAAATAAAAAGGGAATTTATTGGGTTAGCTTATGGTAGTCCAATAGCAACTGCAGGTCCAAGAATCAAGGAACCCAGTAGCTGCTCAGTCCACATGGCCAGATGCCTCAGCAGTCCCAATCTAGAACTGAAGGCTTCCTGGAGAGCCACTAGTCTTCAATCCACACTGGTCTTCCGTCCATGCTGGAAGCAAGCAGCTCTGGCATACAAGTCAGAGGAAGGGGTGCTTTTCACCCAGAGCTTCCTTATATAAAGTTCCCATCTGAGAGGGGCCACTCTGGGGGAAGGACTTCCTCCCTCAACCTTTGAGAACCACACAAAAGAGATTTCTATGGATTACTAAAGAGATAAAGTTGACAACACCTTAACCATCACAACATACTTGTCTTTCTTTTGTTCTGGAATGGTCTTATTCATAATTGGTTTTCAGAAAAGGTGGGAATAACTCCTGAGATATACAAATCTCAGAGATAATCCCTTCTAGTGTTGTGGCATATAAAATACTAGATAGCATCCTTTTTATCTAAATTGAAGGAAGTCTTCCATATGATGTCATCTTTTCAATTCATGAACCCAGCTGGTTTCATACTTTTTCTATAGGATTTTCATTCTCAAAAGCTCCACATGGAAAGGTTTTGTAACCTATTCTGAATTTTCCTTATCATGATATAAAGTATTTGATAACACTATGTCTCTCCTTAAGAGATAAGGCTCATATAGATTTTTCCATTATTTTTAAAGAATATTTAGTACTTTACTTAGAAGGACATAATAGATGTTTTCCAAAAGTGTTTTATAATAGACTTTTTTAAAACATAGTGGCATGGGCTGGAGAGATGGCTTAGTGGTTAAGCACTTGCCTGTAAAACCTAAGGACCCTGGTTCAAGGCTCAATTCCCCAGGACCCACGTTATCCAGATACACAAGGGGGCACATGTGTCTGGAGTTCGTTTGCAGTGGCTGGAGGCCCTGGTGCGCCCATCCTCTCTCTCTCTCTCTCTCTCTCTGCCACTCTCAAATAAATAAACCAAAAAATATTTTAAAAAAATAACAAAAAAACATAGTGGCATTATTGAGGCTATTGAAGGTGAAAGCTTCAGTCAGTTTTGACAATCTGTTAACCACCTACTTCTGCCACCCCCCCCCCCCCCGAGTGCTGGGATGAAAGGTGCATGTCACCACCTCAAGCTCATTGGGTTTACTTATAATCATCACTTGTGATGACTGAAGATTAAAGATAAAATCAAAGTGCTGCATAATAGGTCAAATTTTACAAATAGTTTTAAATATTTGTAATTTAGCAGGATGGCCTAGATAGGAACATGTATTTGCCATAGAACTCTCCCTAATGCTAATGCTATTATTACCTGGTAAGTAAAGGTATAAGTTCCATGAAAAACATATTAAAGTATTTCTAAAAAATCTAATCACTGTTGGAAATGATTTCTTCAACATAAGGATGCCGGGCTCCCCCGGCAGGTAGTGCTGAGGAAGGACCAGGCCCGCTGGTTCCTCCCAAGGGGTTGAGGAAGAAGGTGAACGTCCGATGACTCAGAACCTCTCCTAGTCACCGGAGAAAAACCACACTGAGTAGGGAGTCTTGTCGAAGCAGGAACTCGTTTTATTGTTACAGGCGGTTGCCTATATAATGTTGAGAAAGAAGGCGGGGATTCTAGGATCGGGGGAGAGGTAAGGGCCAATAGTAAACTGTGACTATTGAAATGATAATTTCAACTCCTATGCAGAAGTAGCAGGCAAGAAGCCATTAGGCATCTTGCTGAGTCCTAGCTGGCCAGAGACAGGTCGCCAAACTTTAGCTAGGCTCAGGAAGTTCCACTAGGCCTCCCGTCTGGGCCTCTCAAGGCCCAACATAAGGGTAAAGCATAACTATCCTTGCTCTTTTTCTTCAATGTAAGATGGGATTTTGTTTTTGTTTTGTTTTTCGAGGTAGGGTTTCACTCTAGCTCAGGCTGACCTGGAATTCACTATGTAGTCTCAGGCTGGCCTCAAACTCATGGTGATCCTCCTGAGTGCTGGGATTAAAGATGTGAGCCACTATGCTCAGCCAGATTGGGATTTTAAATTATTTTGTGGATATGGTAATGCCACCACAATTTCTAACTGTGTTAATGGTGGTCGTTGTGTTCTGTACTTATCTTTTATTCATTAGTAATTGTGAATGTTACTGTATGAACATTTGGCATCTTGGTGATCTTCCAGTTGCTTACTCTTCTTGTGGTCCTTCACCACACCTGCATCCACTGTGGGGTCATGAAGGTTCTCAGCAGTCTCTGAATGGGGACACCATCCCTCAGGATACACTTTCAGACCCTGAAGCTCTTAATTCTTTCTGCCCAGGCTTCAGCATTTTTCCTTAATTTCTAAAGCAAAAAAGAATGTCAATATTTGTATACAGGTTTATGCTGCTCAATTTTTCTCCTTTGAGAAGTTGAGTCTCCTTGATGTCTATTGCATCACCAGGAGGGTGGTCCTCAGGCAAGAAAGGGAGTCCAACACTCATATCTAATGTCTCAAGTCCCTCTGTAAGGTCTGCAGGTCCCAGCCAGATGTGACAAGATGACTCACATGCTTCTCAGGTGCCTCATTTTTCTCTCACACAGAGATTTCCTGGATCTTCCTGGTAATCACTTTCACTTGTAAGTTACGGATACTCTAAGCTAGGCTTTAGCTCTCACCCTAGGTTGTAGAATCTGGTCTGTACAGACAAATTGTTGGATTGATTGATTGAAAATAGACTGCTGAACCAGTGACCATGTGCTAGACTGAATCTTTTTTTTTCTTTTTGAAATGGAGCAATATCTTAAAATTCATCCCATCAGATGGCAGCTTGGCTCTTCTCGGTATGTCTGTCTTCTTGACAATCAGCCACGATCTGAGGAGCCGCGTGAGCAGGGCGTCCTCAGGGGTCAAGCTGCACTCAGAATGGTCCAGTGTTTGACGTAATGTCATAGGCTTTTCTACAGCGCAGCCTCTAACAAGACTAGGCTGTCCTGAACCCCTGGTAATAGAATTGTTTACCTGTACACCAAGAAGGTCGGGAAAGCACCAAAGTCAGCATGCGGCATGTGCCCAGGCCGACTTCGAGGGATTCATGCTGTGAGACCTAAAGTCCTTAGGAGATTGTCCAAAACAAAAAAACATGTCAGCTGGGCCCATGGTGATTCCATGTGTGCTAAATGTGTCTGTGACAGGATCAAGCGAGCTTTCCTTATTGAGGAGCAGAAAATCATTGTGAAGGTGTTGAAGGCACAAGCACAGAGTCAGAAAGCTAAATAAATATGAAGCTTTTTAAAATAAAATAAAAAAATTCATCCCATTAGTTAGAAGTTTAAAGCTTGCTATCATGGGGATGTCTGAGATATGAGTGAACAGGCTACAAAGGGTGTGTTTCCATAGGAATACCACACCCCAAGTAAGAAGATGTATGTAAGCCCGAGGTAGGAGGACTACCAGGAGTTCAAAGCCAGTTGGTAGAGAGTGGGACCTTGCCTCAAATATAAAAAAATAGTTGGAGATTAAAAAATCTTAAAGAAGCTGGGTGTGGTGGCGCACGCCTTCAATCCTAGCACTCGGGAGGCAGAGGTAGGAGGACTACCGTGAGTTCGAGGCCACCCTGAGACTTCATAGTGAATTCTAGGTCAGCCTGGGCTAGATTGAGACCTTACTTCAAAAAACCAAAAAAAAAAAAAAAAAAAAAAAAATCTTAAAGAAGGTCAGGCGTGGTGGCACACACCTTTAATCCCAGCACTCAGGAGGCAGAGGTAGGAGGATCGCCATGAGTTTGAGGCCACCCTGAGAATACATAGTGAATTCCAGGTCAGCCTGGGCTACAGTGAGACCCTACCTCGAAAAACAAAAACAAAAACAAAAACAAAACAAAACAAAACAAAAAAAATCTTAGAGAAGGTTTGAGTTTAGTTACTTGGATTCCTTGTTGTCATTGTAGTTGATGATGAGGCCCACTCAACTTTCTTAAATCCACAAGGATGTTGGTGCAGGATTCTGATCTTTTCCTCCTATTATGAGGGTCTTGTGTAGGTATTGTCAGGCACTGTGAGGTCATGGATATCCAGGCCATTTTCTGTCTGGAGGAGCACATTGTAAGGAGTCCTACCCTTCCATTGGCTCTTACATTCTTTCTGCCACTTCTTCCATAATGGACCCTGAGCCTTAGAAGGTGTAATAGAGATATTTCAGTGCTGAGCACTCCTGTCACTTCTTCCCAGCACCATGATGCCTTCTGAGTCATCCCAAGGTCACTGCCACCTGAAAAGAGGTTCTGTAACCAAAAGTGAGAGTAGAATTAATATATGGGTATGAACATTAAGAGAAGTGCTTACTGGGCAGTTTGGTGAGCATAGTATATACATTTAGCCAGACAGCAGCGGATGTTACACCCCTAGGGCTCATGACTACCCATGTTGTAGGTTTTCAGTATCAGGGATGTATTCCCTCCCATGGAGGGGCATCCAGTCAAATTAGAGGGTAGTTGGTTTCCCTCCTAACAGACATGCCACTATTGCACCACTTGGCTCATTTGGCCTGGCTGGCCAAATATAAGGCTTGCAGTGTCTACTGTTGAGTATCTTCACTGATGATTCCTCTCTCTCCCATTGAATCTCATGCAGCGTGGCTTTTTCCAGCTTTCTGTCAGCTGGTCTACATGGAGGAGGTTTGCAGCTCAGCTCCAGCAGGATTTCTCAGTGACCTTGTAGCCCAAATATGTGGAGTCTTCAGCAATAGGGTCTTACCATCTATTCCTGGTGGGAAACCAAGAGCCTTGGCAACGGCCTGTAATATTTTGGGGGCATCAGGGACCTCCCTAGCCAACAACTCACTGGAAGGTATCCCTTCCAGTAACAATCTATGGCTCCTGTATGTTCCATTGTCCAAAAAAGTAGGTTTCCATGCGACAGGATTATTAAAAATTCTTTTGGTTTATTTTTTCTTTATTTATTTGAGAATGACAGACAGAGAGAGAAAGAAAAAGATAAAGAATGGGTGCACCAGGGCCTCCAGCCACTGCAAATGAACTCCAGATGCATGCGCCCCCTTTGGCATCTGGCTTACGTGGGTCCTGGGGAATTGAGCCTCGAACTGGGATCCTTAGGCTTCACAAGCAAGTGCTTAACCACTAAGCCATCTCTCCAGCCCCATATGACAGGTTTCTTGAAAGAGAGGCAGGACTCCAAGACTTACAAGAAGCAGTATTTATTTGTACCTATTGACATGGGCCAGTAGGAATCATATTTGTAGGCTGAACCCCAGTCATGTTGGGATTTTAATTTCTTATTTATTTTTGTTTTATTTCACATGAAACTTTGCCATAACACATAGTATGCTGGTACCATCATGCCCCCTGTATCCTTGCGCCATTCGAGTGAGGGCCCTTATCTGTGGGATTGTGGTTGTTCACCATGTTGCTGTGCGTTATAAGTTGTGTCAGTCAGTGGGGGGAGTCAATGCTTCCGGATATCGCCTCACACCCTGTGGCTCTTTCACCTTCTCTTCCACAAAATTTCCTGAGCACTGGTGGCTGTGTCTTTAGTCTATTCTAATATTGAGTTCTTAGCAGCTTCTAGATTTCTGCTTGGGTACGTTTTGTGTATCTCCCCACCACACTGGTGCGGATTGTCAAACTCTCCCTAGAAGCAGCTCTGTTGCTCAGCTCATCAATTCCCCTGTGCTGTCTCCGGGGTCCTATGTAATGTGGGCATACTGGCTCAGCTTTTGATAGGAGTTCATGTATCTTTTCCTGAATTGTTCATCAGTTTTGGTTTTCCTTAGATCTCGTTGCCTCTCTATAAGGCAAGTAGACTCTCAACCACAGTCTGTACTGGTGAATCTGTTTGTCTGTCACAGAAGGCAGGGGGATTTTATGTTTACATCCACTGTGGTAGTTTCTCTACCTTTCATTCCCGTTGTGTCTCACCTATATGGCAGCATAGTATTGGGTGGCTTTGTAAATATTCCAAACTACTGTGCCCACTCCAGGCTAAATTTACTACACACAGTTATCTTTCTTTTGTTCTAGGATGGACTTATTCACAATTGGTTTTCAGAAAAAGTGGGAATAACTTCTGAGATATATGAATCTTAGAGATAACCCCTTCTAGTGTCATAGCATTAGTAAGTACTCTATAGCATCCTATTTATCTAAGTTGAAGGGAGTCTTTGATATGTTGTCATCTTTTCAATTGATTAAATGACCCAGTTTTATACTTTTTTCTATAGGGTTTTCATTCTCAAGAGCTCCTTGTGGAAAGGTTTTGTAACCAATTCTGAATTTTACCTATCATGATACAAAGTACTTGATAACCATATGTGTCTCTCCTTAAGAGATAGGGCTCTGGTCTGGAGAGATTGCTTAGTGGTTAAGGCGCTTGCCTGCAAAGCCTAAGGACCCAAGTTCAACTCCCCAAAACCCATGTAAGCCAGATGCACAAAGAGACTTATGCGTGTGGAGTTCATTTCCAGTGGCTGGAGGTCCTGGCATGCCATTCAGTCTGTTTCTTTCTCTCTCTCAAATAAACAATTAAATAAAATAGAAATATTTTTTTAAAAAAGAGATAGGGTTCATATAGTTTATTCCCTAATTTTTAAAGACTATTCAGTACTTTCCTTAGAAGAACATAATAAATGTTTTCCAAAAGTGTTTTATAATAGGTTCTTTTAAAAAAATATACATATATATAAATATTTATTTGAGAGAAAGAGAGAGAGGGAGAGAGAGAGAGACCCCACCAGGGCTTCCAGCAGTGCAAATGAACTCCAGATGCATGTGCCCCCTTGTGCATCTGGTTTACATGGGTCCTAGGGAATCGAACCGGGGTTCTTTGGCTTTCAGGCAAATGCCTTAACTGCTAAGCCATCTTCTCCAGCCCTATAATAGGTTTTTTAAAATTTAATTTCATTTATTTATTTGAGAGAAAGAGGCAGAGGAGGGGGGAGGGAGAGAATGGGTGTGTCAGGGCCTCCAGCCACTGCAAACAAACTCCAGATGCATGCGCCCACTTGTGCATCTGGCTAATGTGGGTCCTGGAGATTTGAACAGGGATCCTTTGGCTTTGCAGGCTAACGCCTTAACTGCTAAGCCATCTCTCCAGCCCCAATAGGTATATATATATATATATATATATATTTGACAGAGAGAAAGAGGGAGAGAGAGAGAGAATGTGCTAGGATTAAAGGCATGTGCCACCATGCCCAGTAAGATCATTTATTTATTTTTTGTTTTTCAAGGTAGGGTCTCACTGTAGTCCAGGCTGACCTGGAACTCAGTATGTAATCTCAGGCTGGCTTTGAACTCATAGCTAACTACCTACTCCTGCCTCCCCAGTGCTGGGATTAAAGGTGTGTGCTGCCACATCAAGCTCAGAGGGTTTATTTATAACCATCACTCATGATGATTGAAAATCACAGATAAAATGAACGTGTTCCATAATAGTTCAAATTTTACAATAATTTTATTTTTAATATTTAATTAATTTATTTATTTGACAGAGAGCGAGAATGAGCACACCATGGCCTCTAGCCACTGCAAATGAACTCCAGACACATGTGCCACCTTGTGCATCTGGCTTATGTGGGTCTTAGAGAATCAAATCTGGGTCTTTTGGCTTTGCAGGCGAGTGCCTTAACCACTCAGCTCCAGTCCCCATTAAAGTGTTTTATAACTTATCTTATTTACTCTTTTTGAGAAAATATTTTGCTATATAACCCTAATTGGCTTGGAACTTATATAGATAAGGTTGGCCTCAAACTGGCAGCAACCTTCCTGCCTCTGTCTTCTGACTGCTGGAATTACACCTGCCTCTGCAATATTGCTCATGTTGCTCTGCTTGGCAGTCCGAGTGAGAAATGTAAATGCTGGCCTTTAATTGTAAAGGACTGCTCTAGCAATGAGGGTCTAGGGTTAGGCAAACAAACCATTGATTCTGCTTCCTTTTAAAATCCCATGTCTTTCACCTCCCATTTTATAGATTAATTTCAGTGGAATAAGTACATCTTGGGGGACACTGCCTGAGGTCTTGAGCAAAAGGGATGCTCACAGGATTGTCCCCACAGTCCACATGTCCCTTCTGGCTCCAGCTGTGCCTGATGAAGCTGTCTCTGTGTCAGTCTCTGTCCTACCCTGTGGGCCAGCTGAAATGAGGGGTGTTACCTAGAGAATTCCAATTGTATTTATTGCAGGAACACACGATTTTTATCTCAGGTGCCTTAATGCAGCTCGTAATATTGTCCCCCTCCCTCTGCAGAAACTGCACGTCCTCTGTATTGTTAACCTGCTCCCAGGGTGGACAGCAGCTCCTCCGGGCTGGGCTGGAATTATAGGCCACTTTGTTTGTGCAACAGCCTGGGAGCCTGGCACCATTGATTTGCATCAGTGGCTCCGGAATAGCCTTTGCCATCTCCTTAAAGATAATATCTAAACTGTGAAATTCATTAAATAGACCCAGAAATGGATCAGCTTACTTAACACAACACCCCTAATGGTGCAATATCTCAGCTGTCTGCACTTATACTGAACATTGTCTTGGATAGTGTTATCAGCCCAGGACACCCGCTATGAATATTGATCCCAAGCTTGTTACAGCCATCACTCGCCATCAGGACAGGTCAGGGTTGGAACCTACCTCAAATCAAAGCAATTTAAAGCAGCACTCAGGTGGAATCTTAATGCCCATGCTGCAAACACACACACACACACACACACACACACACACACACACACACACACCTACCTCCAAGCACTAAGGGAAGATGGCTTGCTAGCTGTGGACATATGTATTATGTAGGAACACTCTAGGTGTAAACACATGTGTCAGGATGCTAGTGAAACACATCTCCAGGTTGTGCCTAAATGCCTCACAGCCTCCTGGTCCATGCAAAGCAGGTGTCTGGAAAAATATTTTCCCTCAACTTTCTGCCTCCGTGCTCCTCTCAACTGAAGGATGCACACCCTGTTCTTTGGGCTCTTTTCTAACTTGGTTAAGTGAACCAGATGTCGCTTCATTCTTCCAGGGTCCACAGGATGCACAACAGTGTTTCTTAAAGCAGCGTCTGTTATCAGAAGACAAGTACTGAGCAGGGATCCACCCAGCCCCGCACCACAGTGAGCCCACATGTGAGAGATGCTAGAAAAACGAAGAATTTAAAATCATTAAAAGAACGAGCCATGAAGGATTTTACTGGTTAAAGAGCAAAAAAAAAAAAAAAAAAAAAAAAAAAAAAAAACCCTCTCTCTGTTCTTGACTTTCCAATTTGTTGTTTTGCCCCCTTTTTTTTTTTTTTTTTTTTGGCTCCCTTTTAACACTGTAGGCTTCAAAGGAAAAAAAGATTCATATCAAACAAGAATGTCAAGGCAATGAAAGTGCAATGAATGACCCCAGTTTGGGTCACTCCTGGCTGTTCTTGCTCCTCTGGGTTTGCGATGTGGATTCCCTCTGGAATGCTAGGCCCCTGTACCAGCAAGTGATGATCTCAGTGTCTTCCAGGGAAAAGGGCTTGAGGAGGAACCATAGAAAAATCACACAATCTGAAGTAGCCTTGGGGAGGTTTCTTGTTCCTCCCACGACCCTGAAGAATCCAAGATACTTATGGAAAAGGAGGGCTGAATGAATAGGTGAGGTTACAGAAAAAGGAAGATTTTGTTTTTTAATCAAGTGGGAACTAGGTGAGAAAGTGTTGTCCAAACAATCTGCCTTTCAGGAAGATTCTGTGATTTTCAGTTGTTTTTAGGCTCTGCTTCTCAGTTCCGGGGTTGTTTTATCCCTGGCTTTCCCTGTGGCACGTACTCACTTTGGCGGGAGGTGGTCCCGTGGGCTTGGGCTGGGCACTTCCTTTCTGGAGCTTTAAAGAAGCTATCCATCTTAGCTTTAGGATGGAGCTTGTTTGAATTTCGGCAGGGCTTTAAAGTCGGCAGGGAATGGGGTGGCCACCTCTGGGAGGGGCAGAGAGGTTTGAATGAGAAAAGCTACAAGGAGCTGTTCCCTCAGGCCGCCTCTTCAATAACAGATGGGATTAGCAGCCCAAGCACTTTAAGGAGAGGGGTTCTCCTCCTCTTCCTACGTTTTACCTCCTCAGACAGTATTAATTGCCAAGTCATTGTTTGGCAACCGCATGGGGCAGGGAAGAAAGGAGTGGCGGAGTCGAGGTGGCTCTGGGAGGAGGGGTCGGGGAAGCCTCAGAATTTGCCGCTGGAATAAACGCTCAGTGCTCCTGGCGAGCCACCGAGGGAGGAATGTTAACCCAGCGTGGCTGGTGCCAGCTTCCCCCTCGGCCCAAGCTCCCCACCCTCACCGGTGACTTGAGCGGCAGAAGAGAGCATTTCAATCGTTTCTCCTCTCTGACCTTAAAATCAAACCAGTGGGCATCTTTTAACCTCTTCCTGCTTGAGGCTCCGAGAAGATGGGGGTCAGAAGTGCAGAGAATCCAATTTCTGATGTGAATGATCGACTCTGAGTGCGAAGGAGTCCTGACGGGCAAAGTTGTGCTCGGAGTCACAGCAGACTAGGACGGCCAACTCTCCAGGGCCCCAGCCCGCCTGGAGGGGGCACAGCCACCGCTCCTGAGTCCTCTTTTCTCTGCGCGGCTCCGAGTGGAAGGATAGCCTCCTACCCAGGTCACGATTTTCCTCCTCCAACAGCAGGATGCGCTGAAAACAAAATCAAACACGAAACCACCGGCCCACACCAGACTCGGTCACCAAAGACCCTGGGCAGACTATGTCCCATCACTGAATTTCATTTTCCTCAAGTTTTAAAACCAGGGCTGTGGTTCCAGGTGGCGCGAGGCCACGCCCACCTCACCGAGATGCTGGGGGAAACCGAGATCGCACAAGCCCAGGGGCTTTGTAAACTGTACAGAGAGAGAGAGAGCCCAAGGTTTTACAAATCTGGGCTGAAGGGGTCTGGAGCTGTCACTGTGGTTCACAGGTGGGGTGAGAGATGCGCGGAGCATTTGAAGCCATCAGTCCTGGCCTCAATGGCATCCGCAAGTCAAAGGCAGGTGGCAGGTGCCCCGGGGAGGGGGGGGGGGGAGGCGCAAACTCCAGTGTGACAGCTGTACGCGAAGTGAGGATCCGCAGGATGGAAGCCTTCTCCAGGCACTTCAATCGGGGCAGGTGGGCGGTCTCTAACGGAGCGCACAGCCTCGTCCCCGGGGGCCGGGGGCGCGCACTTGCTAGCCTGGCTCCTGGCAGCCCGGGACAACTCTGACGCCGCTGAGCGCGCTGCACGTGCAGGGGGTCTGGGCCGCCTAGTGCCAATCCGCATGCAGCCCCCCGCGGCGGTCCTCCCGCCCCTCCTCCCTGCCCCCTCCCCAGCTTCCCTTGGCCTTGTAAACCCAGATTGTGACTGGAGAGCTGCAGCCGAGCCATAGGCGAAGGCAAGCTGCAGAGCGCCCATCTCCGAGCCCGCGCCGCCGGGCTCCGGCCCGCCGGAGGAGGGCATGCTGGCATGGCAGGACGGCGGGGCCAAGGCGGCCCCCTCTCACCACAAGATCTCCTTCTCCGTGCTGGATATCCTGGACCCACAGAAATTCACGCGCGCTGCGCTCCCGGCCGTGCGTCTCGCTCCCCGGGAAGCCAAGAAAAGTTTAGCGGAGGTCGAAGCAGGGAACAGCGCCAGCCCTGGGGACCCGATAGGAGAGCAGGAGACCCCTGGTAAGAATGCGAGGCAGAATGTCCGGGGCCTAGGTGAAATGCAGTGTGCGGGAGGACCCCCCCCCCCCCCCCCCGCCCAGGCGCGGTGAATAGCTTTCTACCGCTGCTCTGCAACCAGGATGCGCACTCGCGCAGGTGTGAAGTGAAGCCTCCTCCTTGGACTTGGAGGCAGAGAGAGGAAAGAGGCATTCTGGGGCAGTAACCTGCCTACGGAAGTCTCATCCCTGCACACCTGCCTTGGGGATTAGAGCAAGCGCACTGACTCACTCGCATGAAAATTAACACCCAGCACCCACGTTGCTAGGCACACTCGTCTAACGGGAGCTTAGTATGCTCGTCACGTGCTAGAACCTGGGATTAGGGTTATGAGAATGCCTTCGAAGTAGATGCCATTATTAACATCAACCCCATCCTAGAGATGGGTGAGCTGAGGCCAAGGCTGGATGGCGTGTCAGGCTCCAAGGTCAGGTGCCAGTTTCCAACCACTTAGAGACACCTGTAGACCTACGTCCTCGTTCCCCAGACCCAACAGTGGACTAAGGTCGGGAATCTTTTGACACTTTTTCCTCCAAGCCCTTTCCGTCTTAGCACTAACGGTGACGGACACCCAGGGGAGGGTGCGGGAAAGTTTGTGGTTGGAAGTACTTAAGACGCCAGGACTCTTGCCGGGTGGGACGTGGGCACCAGCTTCCCTGAAGGGACGCCTAAGGTCTGGGCTTCAGGTCCCCACGAGAAAGCTGGATGCCTCCAGACCTCCAGCTCTTCCTTCCCAAGTTTGGTGGTGATTGTCTGCCCCCGCCACCACCCCCCCCCCCCGTAACCTCTGGCGGCCGAGCTTGGGTCCTGGCCGTGGGCAGGGTAATTGTTTGGATGGTCTCTCAGTGGGGCCGCGCTCCCCTCCCCCTGGCCCCTTGATCGATATTCTATTACTGGCGTCCTGCATATCTCCTGCCCGCAGCTTGCAGGTACCGACTTCAAACCTCCTTTCCCTGTCTGATCCTAATATTGTTCGATTAAAACTTACCTTTAATAGATGACATCTATCGATCCGGCCTCGCACAAATCTGAAACTCTATTAACACGGCAGCAGAGAGAAGATGGGAAAGGGGGGATTTCGGTTTAAGGGGAGGGGGCTTAATAACTTCTTTTTTAATTGCTAGGAGTCCCACACCAAAATGGGCTTCTAGGGGACTGGGAAAGATGTAGTTTTAAACGCAAACTTGACATTCCTATATCGTAATGCACAATGCATTTCCCACCTCGCGCCCCTTGCTCAATAAGGTCACTTGATAACGGGCTACTTACTATTCAATCAACACGTACTTCTTGGACATACACTTAGTGGTAGATTTGTAAAAGGCAAGGGGACACCTACCCCCCCAAATGTGCTCGCGCTTGTGTGGTTTTGGGGGGGGAGGTGGAGAGGCGCGAAATGGGGAGCGGGGTGGACCCAGGAGTCGTATCCTGGAGAGGTCTGTGTGTTGCAGGGAGGACTCGTTGGGTGGTTCAGGGCTTCTGGTCACCGCCCCCTTCTCTCTTAGATGATGCCGGCCCGGCGTCCCCCCTGGAGGGCTCGGAGGCGGAGGACGCGGAGGAGCGCGCGCGGCCGCCCGGGCGCCAGCGGGCTGCGAGCTCCCCGGAGGCCCGGGCCGTGGCGTCGGTGACGGAGGCTGCGGCGGGGGACGGCGAGGGCGGTGTCGCGGGCTGCCCGGGCTCGCCCGGCTCCCCGCGGCCCCGGCGTCGGCGCGCGGAGCCCGGCGGCGGCGGTGGGAAGCCCCGGCGCGCGCGCACCGCCTTCACCTACGAGCAGCTGGTGGCCTTGGAGAGCAAGTTCCGCGCCACGCGCTACCTGTCGGTGTGCGAGCGCCTGAACCTGGCGCTGTCGCTCAGCCTCACCGAGACGCAGGTCAAGATCTGGTTCCAGAACCGCAGGACCAAGTGGAAGAAGCAGAACCCGGGCGCCGACGGCGCGGGGCCGGCGGGGGGCGGCGCCACCCCCCAGCCCGGGGCGCACGGCGCGCTGCCCGCGGCTCCCGGAAGCAGCCCCGGCCCGCCGGGCCCCGCCGCCGCTCTGTCCTTCCAGACTTTCCCATCCTACGCCGCCACCAACGTCCTCTTCCCCGCCGCCGCCGCCTTCCCGCTGCCGGCCTCGGCTCCCGGGAGCCCCTTCGCGCCCTTCCTCGGACCCTCCTATTTGACCCCCTTCTACGCGCCGCACCTCGGAACCGGGATCCCCGAGTGATGCGGCCGGCACCGGGCCGCAGCTCCCCTCTCCGCCGACGGCGCCGACCGCCCCCTCGTGGCGCGCGGGCTCCGCGCCGCCGCTTCCCCGCGGGGCCGCCAGGGGGCGGGAGGGAGCCGCCGCCGCCCCGCGCGCACGCGCACTCACAGCCCAGGGCTCGAGGACGTGACCGCCCCCACCCCCCCAGGCCCGCCTACACCGGGTTAATTTCAGGTTTAATTCAGCCTCGTCCAATAACCGGGAGTGCCCGGATGGAGCTCTAGGGCGAAGCTCGTCTTGGAAGACCCCTGCGCACTCTAAGCGGGAGGAGCTTTCCCTGTCCCAAAGCCGCAGCGGGCTTGGGCCCAAAGCTACTGTTTTTAAGTCAACCCAGCTCCTCTAGATAATTCATTTAAGATTCAGACTTCACGGACATGCTGAGCCTAGCAGACTGGCACGGGTTCTTCAGACGGTGGGCACCTTATTTTTCTGTGCAGACTCGGTTTGTCCCGGGAAGGGTCTCCTCGCGTTCAGGCTGGGCTGACCTGACCTGCTGGAGGGACAGGTGTCGCCTCTGCTTGCATTCGGGCTTAGAGGACAGCTTGGACAAACCACAGCCGTGGCCTAAATGCATAACCATGACAGTGTAGGGAGGCGTGGTCCCCAGGATTCCGTGAACTCATGTGCAAGGCCCGCTTTGGATGTGCGGCGTTTATGTTGCAAATCTCCGTCCCAGCTATTCTGTCGGGTCCTGGACTCAAATAGTGACAAGTTTGGGGCATAGCTGGCATGCCTTGCAGTCTGGCATTCGACTTTTTTTTTTTTTTTTTTTTTTTGAAGCACAAACTTAACATGTTTAGATTCTGACTCGAAAGCAGTTCTTTTTCCAAGCAGATTTTCCTTGGTGGTGAACAAGTGATGGTCGCAAGGGGCTGGAAAAAAATACTTCTTGAGTGTGAAGAGCTATGATGCTATGATGGAGGCTAAAACCTTGTTGGTAACAGACTCAGCAGAGGGACTTAACACATGTGTTCTTGCTGTTGCTCTTACTGTCTCTTCAAAAATCACTTCTTCTGTAAAATTCCCTTGCCAGTTTTGTTTGGAATGCTCTTGTTAATTTCCTGTTCGTTCATCTCAGAAACCCATGAGACTAGGCCATGTATGTCTCCGTTCTCACTTTTATTTGCTTGCTTCAAGCCAGCTGATAATCTCGGTGGAGACTGTATGTGTTACTATTTCTTGGTAGTGTACACCGCTGGTTATTAAATTCAGTGACTTCAACGTAAAGACACACAGTTTGGCATTATGAACATTACAGTCTTGAAATATCTAGATTAAATTTTGTGAGGATTGATGGAAAATATCTCTCCTTTCTCTCAGCTTAAACGAAGACTTCATATTTCTGTGACATAAAATCTGGGATTATGTGTTATTTAATTATGTGTTTACTAATTCGACACTTTCCTTCTACTCTGAGGAGTGTTCCCCCAAGCAATGCACTGTAACTTCCTGAAAGGCAGTTGGTGCCAGATGAGATTACAAATGAGTTTACTATAATGGTTTAATTTCACTCTCAGTATATGTTGGCAAGCACTCCTCTGGTGGTTGCTTGTTTTTTTTTTTTTTTTTTATTCCAAAAACAACATTCCAGGTGTCTAAACAGATGACATAGGTGCTCAGGTTTCAGATCTGTAATAACCATGAAATACTTCACGTCATTCTCTCAGAACCCCAGACCAGTTGAAGAAGGGGAACAGAGGGAGGAGTGGGAGGCTTACCCCTGTGGTGCTGTCAGTTCTGACTCCTCCTTCCACATTCTCACAGAGTGGACCCTGAAGTGAGTGACTTGGGACTTCTGCTGCTATGAAAGACCTGTGGTGGCTTTCCAACGAAATCCTTAGATTCATTCTATTGGTGTGTTGGCCTAATAAATTCTCTTTTTTTGTAATAATTTCTTTTCAAATTTTTTATTTATTTATTTGCATGTGTGGGGCGGCATGTCAAGTTCTCTTTACTGCTGTAAATGGATATCTGTCTGACTTTACGTGGCTGGCTGGAGAACAGAACCCAACCAGCAGGCTTTGCAAGCAAGCCTCTTTAACTGCTGAGCCATATCCTCAGCCCATGTAATAATTTCTTGATTAATTACTCCTTGATCTCCTTAGAAAACTTTATTAAAATATTTATTTAAGTCTTACTATCTTGCTAACCAACCATTTTTCCTATGCTATGTGTCTAGCATTTACCCAACTATTAGTAAACTCTTCTTGCAAATGAAAAAAATAAAGTCTTTTTAGCAGTATGTAACCCCTATGCACACATAACACACGGTGGTGGTTTGATTCAGGTGTCCCCCATAAACTTAGGTGTTCTGAATGCTAGGTTCCCAGCTGATGGAGATTTGAGAATTAACACCTCCAAGAGGCAGTGTACTGTTGGGGGTGGGCTTATGGGTGTTATAGCCAGCTCTCCCTTGCTAGTGTTTGGCACACTCTCCTGTTCCTATTGTCCACCTGATATTGGTGAGGGGGTGATGTCCACCCTCTGCTCATGTCATTGTTTTCCTTGCCATCATGGAGCTTCCCTCCGAGTATGTAAGCCAAAATAAACCTTTTCTCACCCCCCCCCCCACACAAAAAATTATTTATAAGCTGGGCGTGATGGTGCACGCCTTTAATCCCAGCACTCGGGAGGCAGAGACAGGGAGATTCCTGTGATTTCAAGGCCACCCTGAGAGGACATAGTGAATTCCAGGTCAGCTCAGGCTAGAGCAAGACCCCACCTCGTAAAAAACAAGAGCAAAAAATTATTTATTTACACATGTGCTTGTGTGTGCACACCAGGGTCTTTTGCTACTACAAATTAATGTACTGATGTTTGTGCCCCTTTTTGCATCTGACTTTATGTGGGTGCTGAAGAATGGAATCTGTTGCAATGAAGCCATCTCCACAGCCCCTAACAAGACTTTTAAATAGTTTTATAATCATCGAGGATCTGTATATGTTTTGCTCTCTCCCCTCCGTCTAGCACTCACAGCAGTTCTGCCACATTGCACACGGAGCAGGTAAAGTATTTTCACAGAATTTTAATTAATGGCTAAAAAATTAAATCAACACCTATCTATCAAATTTCTAGGGCGTTGATATCCTAGCCTTGGTTTATATGCTCCCAAGTCTACATCCCTACCCCAAGAACCGAGTGAAAATGTTTCTGAACTCAACCACATTGGTTATAGATTTCTGACCCTAAAATTGAGAATTTTTTATCCCCTCTTGAAGCCATATATAAACAGGGGGGTTTCTTTAAGGCATGAATCAGATGTGTTTGTTTGTCACATTTACAGGATTCCAACCCATTTAGTGGGCACAGATTAATTTCATGTGTTTTTCTTTTTCCGGGGGGGGGGGAGTTGAGACAAGATCTTGCTATGTAGCTCTGGCGAGCCTGGAACTCATGACAGTCCTGCCTACTTTGCCTATTCTGGGTTACAGGTGTGCACCAACACCTCCAGCTTCTGTGTTTTCCTTTTAAAAAATAAGCCAGGTGTGGTGGTGCACGCCTTTAATCCCAGCATTTGGGAGGCAGAGGTAAGAGGATCGCCATGAGTTCAAGGCCACCCTGAGACTACATAGTGAATTCTAGGTCAGCCTGGACTAGAGTGAGACCTTACCTCAAAAAACTAAAATAATAATAATAATAAAAATAACTTCTCTGATGGGCATGGTGGAACACACCTGTAATTCCAGCCCTTGGGAGACCAAGGCAGGAGGATCACCACAAATTTGAGGTTGGCCTGAGTTACACAGTGAATTTCAGGCCATGTCTTAAAAACAACCCTAGAGCTGGAGAAATGGCTTAGCGGTTAAGGCATTTGCCCACAAAGCCAAAGGACCCAGGTTCAATTCCCCAGGACCCACATAAGCCAGCTATACAAGGGGCACGTGCATCTAGAGTTCATTTGCAGTGGCTAGAGACCCTGGCGTACCCATTCTCTCTCTGTCTGTCTCTCTTCTATCTCTCTCTCTCTCCCCCTCTCTCTCTGCTTGCAACTAAATAAATAAAATAAAATAAAATAAATCCTAGCTGGGCATGGTGGCACACGCCTTTAATCCTAGCACTCGGGAAGCAGAGATAGCTAGGATCGCCATGAGTTTGAGGCCACCCTTAAACTACATAGTAAATTCCAGGTCAGCTTGGGCTAGAGCGAGGCCCTACCTCAAAAATTGAAATAAATAAATAAACCAAAACAAAACAAAACAAAAATCTCCCTCTAAAAAACAAAAAAACAAAACAAAAAAAAAAAAAAAAAACAAAGAGGGGGTGGCTGGAGAGATGGCTTACCGGTTAAGCACTTACCTGTGAAGCCTAAGGACCCTGGGTCAGTGATCGATTCCCCAGACCCACGAAAGCCAGATGCACAAGGCGGTGCATGTATCTGGAGTTCGTTTGTGGTGGCCGGAGGCCCTGACGCGCCCATTCTCTCTCTCTGCCTCTTTCTCTCTCTGTCTGTCTGTCTGTCACTCTCAAATAAATGCATAAAAAAATAAACAAAACAAAAAACAAAGGGAGGTTTTACTTACCATACATGAGGTCCTGGTTTCAATCCCTAACTTCATGCACACACACATACACACACACATACACCATGCTATCTATAGCTAGCCCCATCAGTTTATTTTAGTTTTTTTGAGGTATGATGAACATTCAGAAAACTGAATACCATAGTATACATTAGCATTGTGTGTGTGTGCGCGTGCATAGTATGTGTAGTGAGTGTGTGATGTGTGCATATGGTATATGTATACGCCACCATGCCTGGCTACTATGTAGGGTCTTGCTCTAGCCCAGGCTGACCTGGAATTCACTATGTAGTCTCAGGGTGGCCTTGAACCCATAGCAATCCTTGTACCTGTGCCTCCCAAGTGCTGAGATGAAAGGTGTGTGCCACCATGCCAGGCTAGCTTTGGGCTTTTTAAAACGGAATCTGAGGGTTATCTGGTACCTAGGTCATCTCCCTAGCCCCTTGGTAGATCTTGCATCTCTTGCAACCTAACATTGGTATTCCATGAATTATTATAAGTTCATTTTCTGGTTTGACAAACTCACTTTATTCTTTTAAAAAAAATTAAAATTTTTTTTTACATGTGTGTGCACCAAAGCCTCTTGCTGACGCACATGATCACCAGTATTTGTGCCACCTCCACTCAGTTTAAGTGGGTCAGTCAGGAAGAAACCCCAGCAAGCAGGCTTGACAAGCAAGAGTCTTTAACCACTGAGCAACCTCCCCAGCCCTGTTTTATTCTATAATGTTTAAATATGCTTCTATTTTTCCACAATATTTTTACATGTTATGTATGCTAAACCTTTCTCAATTCAAAATCTTTGAAAGGCCATCTTGCATTAATTAAAGAAGCTGTTTATGGGCTGGGGAGATGGTTCAGCAGTTGAAGGCCCTTGCTTGAAAAGCCTGCTGGCCGGGGTTCAGTTCCCCAGTAACCATGTAAAGGCAGATACACTAAGTGGGGCAGATATCTGGAGTTTGTTTTTAGTGGCAACAGGCCCTCGTTTGCCCAGTATTTCTTTCTCAAAGCACAATTAAAATATTAAATATTAAAATATTAAATTTTAAATATTAAAAAGGAAGCTGCTTAGCCAGGCATGGTGGTGCACTTGGGAGGCAGAGGTAGGACGATCATCATGTGTTTAAGGCCACCCTGAGACTACATAGTGAATGCCAAATTAGCCTGGGCTAGTGGGAGACCCTACCTCGAAAAACAACAAAAAAAGAAGCTGTTTATAACTTTGGATGCCTTGATTACAGGTGTGGGAAGATGCATTTTTATTAGCAATTTATTTTGGTTTTTCTAGGTAGGGTCAAAGTAGGGTCTCACTCTAGCCCAGGCTGATCTGGAATTCACTATGTACTCTCAGGGTGGCCTTGAACTCAAATTCATAATGATCGTTCTACCTCTGCCTCCCAAGTACTGAGATTGAAGGTGCATGCCACCATGCCCAGCAGGGTGAAAGAAAGAGAGAGCAGGAAAAAGAGCGAGAGAGAGGGAGGGAGAAGCATGATGGGCACACCAAGGCCTCTAGCCACTGCAAATGAAGTCCACATGCATGCACCACTTTGTGCATCTACCTTTACGTGGGCCTTGGGGAATTGAACTCCTGTCATTAGGCTTTATGGAGAAAGCACCTTAACTGCTGAGCCATCTCTCCAGCCGCTTTTATTTATTTATCTTTATTTTATTTATTTTAAATTTTTTTGTTCAATTTTATTTATTTGAGTGTGACAGAGAAAGACACACACACACACACACACACACAGAGAGAGAGAGAGAGAGAGAGAGAGAGAGAGAGAGAGAGAGAATGGGCACGCCAGGGCTTCCAGCCACTGCTAACGAACTCCAGATGTGTGCGCCCCCTTGTGCATCTGGCTAACGTGGGTCCTGGGGAATCGAGCCTCGAACCGGGGTCCTTAGGCTTCACAGGCAAGCGCTTAACCGCTAAGCCATCTCTCCAGCCCCCTTTTATTTATTTTTTATTGTCAGTAAATGTTAATGGGTTTTGTAAAGTCATAAGGAATTTTTTTTCCTTTTCAATCCTCATTGCTCAAATCAATAAAAATAAGTTATTTAAAAAACTTATCACCACAAGGTTAGTGACTCTAAATTTTCTACCTATCAGTTTCTGCCCCACCTTATTGAGGGGCCAGCACCTGTCCACAGGTTGCAAGACCTAGCTTTGCTCTCTTCCAGCCCTGGACTGATATACTGTAGCCTTGAACTGAGAACATAGGCCAGTCCTTTGAACCATTCACCCCCCCCCCCCACACACACACTCCCACTTGAAGAACTTTACTCTTAGATAAACCTTTAGGCATGTCAGAGACAAGGTTATCTGTTATGACATTGCTTGCCATCTGCAAGACTGGAAACCATCCAAGTATCCATCAATCTAGGGCCAATAAACAAAAGAATGGAGGCATTGTCTCCACACTGACCCAGAGAGAAGTCTGGGCATATTTAAAGGCAAGGTGCGAGAGCTGGGACTGTAGCTCTGTGGCAAAGCAGATGCTTAGCACTTGCAAAGCCTGGGTTTGATCCCTAGTACAGCCCAGGGGGAAAAAAAAAAGATTCAAGGCAAGGTTCAAAGCCCACACTGTCTGCTATCTCATGGGTTCCAAAGTGAAGAAAATTAATGAATTGTATTTGTTTCTTTTCCCATAAATTATCACTGGAAGGGTCTACACCAAAGTAACATACAGCGTTACCCAGAGAATGACCTTGATAGGGCATTGGGTAGTCGCGGGTGCTCTCCATTTTGTTTTGATTTGTGAAGGGTGCGGATGTGTTATTGAACAAGCTGACTGTGGGAGAACATGTCAGAGGGAAGTAATTCTATATAGTAATTTGCAAACCCTCTGCAAATATTTTAGCACTGCATTTCAAACATCTCAGAGTTCCCGCTAGCACCAATCTTTGGAAACTTGGAAAGAACTGAAACCATCTTTGGATGATGTGCCCAGTAGGGCACTGGGTCACTTCTTTGGGTTTATCTCAAGCTTCCTTTGTGAAGGTTAACATGGGAGCAGGTGTTACTGAAGTCAGGGGAATGCCAGCTCACAGCGAGGTTTGCAGGAGAAACTGCGGAAGCTCCAAGGAGCAACAGGAGAATTCAGGGCCCAAGTGAGAAGAGTTCTTGAGGTGTCTGGAACACCACACAGTCTGCAGATTTAAAACGTGTTGCCTTTTCTCAAAGTTACTCAAGCAGACAGATTGAGTGATAAGAAATTCTTTTTTTTTTTTTTTTCCCCCAGGAAGGATATCACTCTATCCAGGATGACCTCTCTGTAGCCCAAAGCTGGCCTCCGCTTCACGGAGATCCTATGACCTCAGCCTCCCAAGTGCTGGGATTGTAGGTGTGAGCTACCAATGCTAAGCTATGTTGTCTTTTAGTTCATTTATTTATTTTTTTGAGAGTGACAGATAGAGAAAGAGGCAGAGACACAGAGAGAGAGAGAGAGAATGGGGGCGCCAGGGCCTCCAGCCACTGCAAATAAACTCCAGTTTGTGCATCTGGCTAACGTGGGTCCTGGGGAATCGAGCCTCAAATCTGGGTCCTTAGGCTTCACAGGCAAGTGCTTAACCACTAAGCCACCTCTCCAGCCCTATGTTGCCTTTTAAATTAAGAATGGCTTTTAGGCCCAGAAAGCCAAGCGCCACATATTCTCCCTCATATGTGGATCTTAGCTACAGAGGATTGGGCTTCTGTGCGAGAAGGAAAAAACTCAGTAGCAGAGGCCAGTAAGTTAAAAAGGAGATAGAAAGGGAAGAGAAAGGAAGGGAGGAGGGCATTTATTAGGTTGGTATTGTATATATGTAAGTAGAAAGATTGAGATGGGGAGGGGATATGATGGAGAATGGAATTTCAAAGGGGAAAGTGTGGGGGGGGGTACTACCATGGGATATTTTTTATAATCATGGAAAATATTAATAAAAACTGAGAAAAAAAGAATGGCTTTCTATGGCTGGAGGGATGGCTTAGCTGGTTAAGGCACTTGCCTGCAAAGCCAAAGAACCCATGTTAGATTCCCCAGGACCCATGTAAGCCAGATGCACAAGGTGGCGCATGCGTCTAGAGGTCATGTGTAGCAGCTGGAGGCTCTGGTGTGTGCCCATTCTCCCTCTCCCTCCCTTCCTCTCTCTCTCTCTCTCTTCCTCTTTCTCTAGGTGAAATAAAAATAAAGAATAGCTTTCTCAGCCTGGAGAGATGGCTCAGTGGTTAATGTGCTTGCTTGCAAAGCCTGACAGCACAGGTTTGATTCCCCAGTACCCATGTAAAGATAGATGCACAAAGTGGGGCATGCATTTGGAGTTTGCAGTGGCAAGAAGCCCTGGTGTGCCTATTCTCTCTCTCTCTCTCTGTGTGTCTGTTTCTCTCTCTGCTTGCAAATAAAACATAATTTTTTAATTATTATTTATTTATTTGAGAAAGAGAAAGAGGGAGAGAGAGTGATAGAGAATGAATGGGCGCACTAGGGCCTCCAGTCACTGCAAACAAACTCCAGCCGCGTGCGCCCCCTTGTGCATCTGGCTTGGCTAACGTGGGTCCTGGGGAATCGAACCTGGGTCCTTTGGCCTTGCAGGCAAATGCCTTAACTGCTAAGCCACTCCTCCAGCCCATAAAACTTTTTTTTTTAAAACAAAGATAGTGTTCTAATATGTGATTTATTGAGTGTCTGTGAAGAGAGCTTCCAAGCTCAAAGATGCTTGTGAGAACTTAGACAAGACCTTCACTCATCACTGAAAGAACATGACTGGCCGACTGTGGCTGGAGCTGCTGGGAGGCTCAGAAGTGGCTGGAGGTTCAGATGATGATCTTGGAACAGCCCACTGTTTGGCTCGGGATAAGAGAGGGCTCAAGTTACAGAGCTAACCTGGAGTCAGGACTTCTGCGCTGTCTGGTTCCAAAGCCCACTGGCTCGCCCATGATGCAGTGCGGCTCAGATGGCAGGGGACTGCCCTGGGCTCACACTTTCCTCAGGTATTGACCAGAGAAGCCCTCTCAGCAGAAAGACAGCTGACAATCTCCTCTGGCCTCCGCATGTGTGTGCACAGGGCGAGCATATCTGCACACGCGTGAATATACCACACGCACACACCACACAGTCTGCACACGCACAAATGGGGCCACCAATGTACCTGAAATCCTCTGATTCTGTAATTCCTATTTAAATGGGCATGAAAGTCAGAAAGGTAATGTCCTTCATGAACGGGACAAGTCAAACAAAGTGGTACGGTGTCACTCTAGCCCAGGCTGACCTGGAATTCACTCTGTATTCTCAGGTTGGCCTTGAACTCACAGCAATCCTCCTACCTCTGCCTCCTGAGTGCTGGGATTAAAGGTGTGCGCCACCACGCCCGGCAAGAATTAATTTTTTTTTAATCATGAAACTCTTTTGAGGGCCATATGCCTCTATTAAGGATAGGACAATCACAAGTGTAGAGCTTCCTGGTGGTCCAGATACCAGGAACTGCATTGCTGTCCATTAGACAACTTTTCAAAGTGGAATATAACTCTCAGCAAAGTCCAGAGCACGACTCTGGAAACCAAGCCTGTCACGTTGGGTCACAGCTGACTTCTTCAAACACTTTTCACAACGTATGTCAATTACAAGTCACGATTATGATCTTGTTACTGGCAGTCTCTGTGTATTTCCAGGTTCTTGGCATCCTACTCAAAGAATGGAAGAAAAGTGCATACAAATTCTTATACAAAGCCGGGCATGGTGGCGCACGCCTTTAATCCCAGCACTCATATGGGAGGCAGAGGTAGGAGGATCACTGTGAGTTCAAGGCTGCCCCGAGTCTACATAGTGAATTCCAGGTCAGCCTGGGCTACAGCAAGACCATACCTCGAAAAACAAAACAAAACAAAAAAATTCTTATACAGAAAGACACTTTATTAAGAGCAAAGCAATAGTAAAGTTTTGGATACACTGCTATAACGGGCAGTGGACCAGCGGCAACAAGAAGTCATCTGGGGCTTCTCTTTATAAGGTTTTTTTAGAGGCAGCTAGATTGGTTACTAGAGGTATAGTTTGGGTAGACAAATAGTTTCAATGCTTTGGGTTATGTAATGGGTTTTCTATCTCTTTTAAAAAATATTTCCGTGTATTTATTTGTGTGTGTGTGTATGTGTGTGTGTGTGTGTGTGTGTGCGCGTGTGTGTGTGAAAGACAGAGAGAGAGAGTAAGTATATGGGCACACCAGGTCTCCTGCTGCTGCAAATGAACTCCAAACTCCATGTGCCACTTTGTACATCTGGCTTTATGTGGATACTGGGAATTGAAACTGGGCCAGAGGCTTTGCAGGTAAACCCCTTCATCCATTGAGCCATTGCCCTACCCTAATATAAACATATATTATATATTTTGTTTTTTCAAGGTAGGGTCTCACTCTAGCCCAGGCTAACCTGGAATTTACTATGTAGTCCCAGGGGGGCTTTGAACTCATGGTGATCCTCCTACCTCTACCTCCCGAGTGCTGGGATTAAAGGCGTGTGCCATATATTTTTTTTTAACTGAGCATATTCCTTCCCATGATGCATCTGACTTTAATCATATGTATGCCCGGTTATGCACAGGCATAAGATGGCAAATAGGGGCTTCTTCCTTAGCGTTCATTTAGAGGACACAGTTTGCCTTACTACACATGCACCCAAAACCTGGTCAGGCTGGATGGTCCTCTACTGTCCTGATTATCCAAGAAAATATTTGAATGGGTACTGATCGCAAAGATCGCTTGCCGCGGGAGGAGAAAGCTAGTTTGCAGAGCCAGGTATACATGTACCCTGGTACAGGCAGTGGTTGGGTGTACATGTAGCTTGGTGGTGGTGGTGGTGGTGGGGATCCCAACAGGGTGCTAGGCACATTGTGTAGGAAAAGGGTGTGTTTACTGCTCAAGCCAAGCAGTGTCTTTGGCGGCCAAACTATTCTCTATGCTTGTCTGCCTCAATTTGGCAATTATACTGTGATAACGCTGGGGGAAATGTGAAAAAAAATACATTAATTTAAGTCAATAGTATGAGGGGAAAAGCTCGAGTTATTTTCAATTAATTAATTATGAGACTTTTAAATTTGTTGTTATCAAAGTCGCAACTACAAAGGGACAAGAATTAAAGCCCTCAAAAGTAATAAAAGTTATCCAAGCCTCAGTACTCAGAGCCAGCCTTGGTAGAATCAATAAAAAATATTGCAAAATACACTGACTGAGCTTCTTAGTACCAAAACTGATAAGGATGTAAATATTTAACTAGCCCTTGAAATGTATCTTATTTTATTTTATTTTTCATTTATTTATTTATTTGAGAGTGACAGACAGAGAGAGAAAGAGGCAGAGAGAGAGAGAGAGAGAGAGAGAGAGAGAGAGAGAGAGAATGGGCGCACCAGGGCCTCCAACCACTGCAAATGAACTCCAGACGTGTGCGCCCCCTTGTGCATCTGGCTAACATGGGTCCTGGGGAATCGAACCTTGAACTGGGGTCCTTAGGCTTCACAGGCAAGTGCTTCACCACTAAGCCATCTCTCCAGTCCAGTGTATCTTATTTTTAAATTTGAGAACAATGTCATATTTCCTAAGCTATTCTTCAATTTTTACCAAAGATCTTTGAATTTTATTTATTTTATTATATTTACTTATCAATTTTTTTTTTCAAGGTAAGGGTCTGGCTCTTGCCCAGGCTGACGTGGAACTCACTCTGTATCTCCAGGCTGGCTTTGAACTCACAGTGATCTTCCTACCCCTGCTTTCTGAGTGCTGGGATTAAAGATGTGCACCACCGCATTTGGCATATTTTATTTTATTTTTAAATTAAAAAAAATATTTATTTTCAGTTGGGTGTGGTGGCACATGCCTTTAATTCCAGCTCTCGGGAAGCAGAAGTAGGAGGATTGCTGTGAGTTCGAGGCCACCCTGAGAATACAGAGTGAATTCCAGGTCAGCCTGAGCTAGAGTTAGACCCTACCTCAAAAAACAAACAAACAAACACAAATATTTATTTTCAATCAGAAAAGGAGAATGAATGGGCATGCCAGGGCCTCTTGCCACTGCAGATGAACTCCAGATGCATGTGTCATTTTGTCTGAAAACCTTTACTTGGGTCTGGGGATTTTAACCCAGGGTGTCAGGCTTTATAAGCAAGTGTCTTTAACTGCTAAGCCATCTCTCCAGCCCTGACTTTATTTTTGATTTTTAAAAAAATAATTTGTTTATTTATTTATTTGAAAGAGAGAGAAAAGAAAGAGGAAGATAGATAGATAGAGAGAGAGAGAGAGAAAGAATGGGTGCACCAGGGCCTCTGCCACTGCAATTGAACTCCAGATGCATATGCCACCCTGTGCATCTGGCTTACATGGGTACAGGGGAATCGAACCTGGGTCCTTAGGCTTCACAGGCAAATAACTCAATCACTAAGCCATCTTTCCATCGCCATTCTCTCATTCTCTATCTGCCTCTTTCTCTCCTCCCCCCCTCAAATAAATAAACAAAATATTTTTTAAAAGAAAAAAAAAAAAAACAGTAGTAGCAGGTCCTACTACTTCCTAACCACAGGCTTTTAAGTAGGCTTATAGTATCAGGCATGAATTCCTTTCTGTGGACCAGGCCTCAAGTCCAGAGAATGGCTGTTAATCCCATATTCCTAATGATAAAATTTTTATCATTGGACACATCTTGCCTGGCTGGTTAGTTTTATAGCATGTAGGGTCCACTGTTGGGTAAGACTGTTGACCTTTCTCCCCCAAGAGGTCTGCATAACACCTTCTGGTCCTATGAGAGCGGAAGTTTCCAGTTCAATTCCAGCTTGCTTTCTCACCGTCCTGCAGCCAAAGGATGTGGGGTCTTCAGCAATATGATCTTACCATCTAGTTCTGGTAAGCAATCAAGGGCAGTTTATGAAACTTTTTTTTTACTTTAACTTTTTAAATTTTTATTTGCATGTTTGTGCATAGGTGCGCCAGGGCCTCTTACTGCTACAAATACCAGACACTTGCACCACTTTTTGAGTCTGACTTACGTGAGTGGCTTGGGAATTGAACCCCCGGCCAGCACTTTATAGGTAAGTGACTTTAATCATTGAAACATTTCCCCAGCTCCCAAATTTAACCAAATTTAACCAGTTTTGTTCTTAGTCTAAATTCTTCTTTTCTTTCTTCCTTTTTTTTAAGGTAGGGTCTCACTCTAGCTCAGGCTGATCTGGAATTTACTATGTAGTCTCAGGGTGGCCTCGAACTCATGGCGATCCTCCTACCTCTGCTTCCTGAGTGCTGGGACTAAAGGTGTGCTCCACCACGCCCAGCTCTTTTTTTTTTTAATTTGAGAGAGAGAAAGAGGCAGAGAGAGAGAGAAAGAGAGAAAGAAAGAGAGAGAAAATGGGCGTGGCAGGGCCTTTAACTGCTGCAAATGAACTCCAGACACATGTGCCCCCTTGTGTGCATGTGAGACATTGCATGCTTGTGTCACTGCATTTTGCTTCCATGGGGCCTGGAGATTGGAACATGAGTTCTTAGACTTTGCAGGCAAGTGCCTTAACTGCTAAGCCATCTCTGTAGCCTAGGTTTTTTTTTTTTGTATTTCAAGGTAGGGTTTCATTCTAGCCCAGGCTGACCTGGTATTCACTATGCAGTCTCAGGGTGGCCTCGAACTCATGGAGCTCCTCCTACCTCTGCCTCCCGAGAGCTGGGATTAAAGGCGTGTGTTGCCATTCCTGGCTTCAGCCTTTAACTTTTTATGTAAGCCAGCCTGGACTCAAATTTGAAGCAATTCTGCCAGCTCTATCTTAAATTCTTATTTCTTCCTCAAGCATGGACTCTGATGGGGTGGGCACCTCGACACCTGCTCCTTAGATGCCGTCACCTCCTTCTCAACCATGGCCAGGGCCTTTTACCTTAGAATTTTGTTTAGGATTTCCCTGTGCTCAGATTTGGGCTAAGGGTGTGACTCAGCAGTAGTGTTTGTGCTTAGCATGGGAAGCCCTAGATCTGATTCCCAGCACCCAAAACCCAATCTAAATAAAAAGCTATGTGGGGGCTGGAGAGATGGCTAAGTGGTTAAGGCGCTTGCCTGCAAAACCTAAGGACCCATGTTCAACTCTCCAGATCCCATGTAAGCCAGATGCACAAAGGTGAGGCAAGTGAAAGGTCTCACATTCCCGCTAGGTGGCACAAGATTCTGGAGTTTGATTGCAGTAATATTTCAGGGGCATCAGGTACCTCCCTGGCCAACAACTCACTGGAAGGTATCCCATCCCTGGCACTGAAAATTTTCTACTAACAATCTATGGCTCCTCTATGTTCTATTATCCAAAAAAATAAGTTTCCATATGACTCATTTATATCCTCTCAGATTTGATTAGCCCTCCCTCCACCTTTCCTTTACTCAATCTCTTCCCCTGATCTCACTTAGGCCTTTTCACCCCCATCAATCTGTTCTTCTACTTACATATATACAATACCATCCTATTAGGTCCTCTCCTCCCTTTCTTTCTATTCCCTTTATATCTCCCCTCTAGCTTACTGGCCTCTGCTACTCACACAGAAGTCCAATCATTTGTAGCTAGGATCCACATATGAGAGAGAACACGTGACATTTGATTTTCTGGGTCTGGGTTACCTCACTTAGTATAATCCTTTCCAGATCCATCCATTTCCCTGCAAATTTCATAACTTCATTTTTCTTTACCACTGAGTAGAACTCCATTGTGTAAATGTGCCACATCTTCATTATCCACTCATCAGTTGAAGGACATCTAGGCTGGTTCCATTTCCCAGCTATTGTGAATAGAGTGGCAATAAACATGGTTGAGCAAGTCTCTCTAAGGTGGTGAGACGAGTTCTTAGAATATATGCCTAAGAGTGCTATAGCTGGGTCATATGGTAGATCTATTTTTAGCTGTCTCAGGAACCTCCACACTGTTTTCCACAATGGCTGGACCAGATTATATTCCCACCAATAGTGTAGAAGTGTTCCTCTTTTTCCACATCCTCTCCAGCATTTATGGTCATTTGTTTTCATGATGATAGCCAATCTGTCAGGAGTGAGATGGAATCCCAATATAGTTTTAATCTGCCTTCCCCTTATGACTAGGGATGTAGAACATTTTTTTTTAGATGTTTAGATGCCATATGTGGTTGTTCTTTTGAGAACTCTCTATTTAGTTCCATAGTCCATTTTTTAATTGGGTTGTTTGATTTCTTATTATTTAATTTTTTGTTCATTTTTATTTATTTATTTGAGAGTGACACAGAGAGAAACAGGCAGATAGGGAGAGAGAGAGAGAGAGAGAATGGGCATGCCAGGGCTTCCAGCCACTGCAAACAAAGTCCAGATGCATGTGCCCCTTTGTGCATCTGGCTTACGTGGGTCCTGGAGAATCGAGCCTCGAACCAGGGTCCTTAGGCTTCACAGGCAAGCGCTTAACCACTGAGCCATCTCTCTAGCCCTTTTTTTAGATTTTTGAGGTAGGGTCTCATTCTAGCTCAGGCTGACTTTAAATACACTATGTAGTCTCAGGGTGGCCTTGAACTCGAAGTGATCCTCCTACCTCTGCCTCCCGAGTGCTGGGATTAAAGGTGTGTGCTACCACACCCGGCTTATTATTTAATTTTTTGAGTTATTTGTATATCCTAGATATTAATTCTCTATCAGATGTATAGCTGGCAAAGATTTTCTCCCATTCTACAGGTTGCTTCTTTGCTGTATTCACAGTGTCTTTTGCTGTACAAAAGCTTTGTAATTTCATGAGGTCCTAGCGGTTAATCTGTGGTTTTATTGCCTGAGCAATTGGGGTTATATTCAGAAAGTCCTTGCCAAGACCAATATGTTGAAGGGTTTCCCCTACTTTTTCCTCTAGCAGTTTCAGAGTTTCAGGTCTGATGTTAAGGTCTTTGATCCATTTGGACTTAATTCATGTGCATGGAGAGAGATAAAGATCTATTTTCATCCTTCTACAGATACATATCCAGCAGTTTGCCCAGCACCATTTGTTGAAGAGGCTGTCTTTTCTCCAATGAGTATTTTTGGCAATTTTGTTAAAGATCAGGTGGCTATAGCTACCTGGACTTACATCTGGGCCCCCTATTCTGTTCCATTGATCTACATGTCTGCTTTTGTGCTAGTACCATGTTGTTTTTTTTTTTTAAATATTTTTTGTTCATTTTTATTTATTTATTTGAGAGTGACAGAGAGAGAGGGAGAGGAAGAGGCAGATAGAGAGGGAATGGGCATGCCAGGGCTTCCAGCCACTGCAAACGAACTCCAGACGCGTGCACCCCCTTGTGCATCTGGCTAATGTGGGTCCTGGGGAATCGAGCCTCGAACCGGGGTCCTTAGGCTTCACAGGCAAGCGCTTAACCGCTAAGCCATCTCTCCAGCCCACCATGCTGTTTTTGTTACTATGGCTCTGTAGTATAGGTTATAATCAGGTATGGTGATACCACCAGCCTTATTTTCATTGCTCAAAATTGTTTTAGATATTTGAGGATTTTTTGTGCTTCCAAATGAATTTTTGGATTGTTTTTTCTATTTGCGTGAAGAATGCCATTGGAATTTTCATGGGGATCACATTAAATGTGTAGATTGCTTTTGGTAAGATTGCCATTTTCACAATATCGATTCTTCCGAACCAAGAACAAGGGATGTTTTTTCATATCCTAGTGTTTTCTGCAATTTCTCGCTTGAGTGATTTAAAGTTTTCATTGTAGAGATCCTTCACTTTCTTGGTTAGGTTTATTCCAAGGTACTTTATTTTTATTTTTATTTTTTGATGCAATTGTGAATGGGAGTGATTCTCTGTGTGTTTGTTGTTAGCATATAAGGAGGCTATTGATTTCTGTGTGTTTGTTTTGTATCTTGCTACATGGCTATAGGTGTTTATCAGCTCTAACAGTTTGCTGGTAGAATCTTTAGGGTCCTTTATGTATAGAATCATGTCATCTGCAAATAATAATAACTTGATCTCTTCCTTTCCAAATTGTATCCCTTTTATGTGTGTCTCTTGCCTTATTGCTATGGCTAAGACTTCCAGTACTATATTAAATAAAAGTGGGGACAGTGGACACCCTTGTCTTGTTCCTGATTTTAGTGGAAAAGCTTCCGGTTTTTCTCCATTTAGTAATATGTTGGCTGTAGGCTTGTCATAAATAGCCTTTATTTTTTAATTATTTTTTTTCAAATTTTTATTAACAACTTCCATGATTATAAAAAATATCCCATGGTAATACCCTCCCTCCCCCCACTTTCCCCTTTGAAACTCCATTTTCCATCATATCCCCTCCCCTTCTCAGTCAGTCTCTCTTTTATTTTGATGTCATGATCTTTTCCTCCTCTTATGATGGTCTTCTGTAGGTAGTGTCAGGCACTGTGAGGTCATGGATAAATAGCCTTTATTATGTTGAGATATGTTCCTTCTATTCCCCATCTCTATAGGACTTTTTTCATGACGGGAAGTTGGATTTTGTCGAATGCTTTTTCTGCATCTAATGAGATGATCATGTGATTTTTGTCCTTCAGTCCATTTATATAATGTATTACATTTATTGATTTGCGTATGTTGAACCATCCCTGCATCACAGAGAAGGTTTTATGTAGCAGGATGAAACTGCTCTGTGAAGGAGTGAGAGAGGAACCTTGGGTAGTGTGCAGAGGTATAGGACTGGGGAAGGTAGCAGTCCATCCTCTTGGTCCAGAAGTATCATTAGTTACCACACCAGAAGGCAGTCCCAGAATCCCAGAATCGCAGAGTTTGCATGGCCAGGTGGGGGAAGAGAGAGGAAGATGGACAGAGGGCTCTGAGACCAACATTTTCGAGAGCTGTTGGTGCAGTCCAGTGATCAAGTCCCATTCCTAGCACCACAGAAAAAGAAAAAGAAGAGTGTGAGGGATGAGTTTGGATGAGACTTTAAACTTCTTATTTTATTTGGTTTTTCGAGGTAGGGTCTCACTCTAGCCCAGGGTGACCTGGAATTCATTCTGTAGTCTCAGAGTGGCCTTGAACTCTTGGCAATCCTGTTACGTCTGTGTTGGCCTCTGAAAGGCCCAGGTGTGAGGCCTAGTGGAACTTCCTGAGCCTAGCTAAAGTTTGGTGATCTGCCTCTGGCCAGACGTGACTCAGCAAGACGCCTAATGGCTTCTTGCCTGCTACTTCCGCATGGGATTTAGGATTATCATCTCAATAGTCAGTTTACTATTGGCCCTTACCTTTCCCCACCGTCCTAAAATCCCCGCCTTCTTCCCAACATTATATAGGCAACTGCTCATAGCAATAAATCGAGTTCCTGCTTCTACAAGACTCCCGACTCAGTGTGGTTTTTCTCCGGTGGCCAGGAGAGGTCTGAGTCGTCGGACGCTCATCTCCTCCTCAGCCCCTCGGGAGGAACCAGCGGGCCTGGTCCTTCCCTCGGCACTACCTGCCCCCGCCGGCGGAGCCCGGCATCTGGTGCCCAACGTGGGGCTCTCGGAGCCTGGCATCTGGTGCCCAACGTGCGGCTCTCGAAGCCCGGCATCTGGCGCCTAACGTGCGGCTCTCGGAATCCGGCAGACTAGTGCCCCCTGAGAGACATTCGTTGAGGAGCTCAATCGGTGTACATATGCGGGTGAGCGTACCCCCATAAGTAGTCTTTATATTTAATGTGCTAAACTTTGCTTCTATAACCTGTACTTGTTGATCAACATCTCTTTGTTCTCTTTCTCTTTCCTTTCACTTTTAGTTTGCAGACAAGCTACATCTGCGGCTTTTGTACAGCATGTTTACCTATCTTTTGGATCCTTGTGGTTGTATTGTACTCATGTGTATGTGGGTTGCTATTGCCCTAATTTTATGGACATTTTTCTCTCAACTTTATAATGAGGGACAGTCTAACTGTAAATCCAATCCTGCCTTAGAATCTCTCAGGGCACTCCTAAAGAGTAGAGGGCTTAATTTGACTGATAATCAGGCTCAACAGACCTGGGATTGCCTTCTCAAACTGGCGCCATGGCTGCCAGAAGGAAATCTCTTTGGTTGGGACACGTGGGATAGGGTAGAGGCCCTTGTTTGTCGGGCACATGTGGAGAAGGGTCAAATACCCCCCTCAGGGGTCCTCCCTATGATCTCAGCCCTCAAGGCCTGCTTCCCTCCAAGGCCAACCAAACATAAACAAAAGACAGAAGAAAAAGATAATATACAGCCTAATCCAGCTACTCCTCCTGGAGATACAGCTTTAAAAAAACCCCAAAAGGATGCATCTTTATGCTCCTCACTCGATCCCTTTGAGAGTGCTCCCTGGCCTTCCGGGGGACCTCCTCCATCAACTAACCCTTTCTGGACCCCCTCGGCCCCTCCTTCATATTCGGCCGCCGAGACCCCTTCAGCCCCTCCTTCATATTCGGCAGCCAAGCCGTCAGAAAATAAAGCTACTTTTTTATTTCCCGTCAATCTAAATCCTGGGGGCAATCGCCCTGCTGCCTGGTATCCGTGGGAAGCTCAGGACCTTAAGGAGCTTAAAAAGGCGGTCTCAGAGGATGGACCCAACTCTCCTTGGGCTGAGACCCTATTACAGGGACTTGCCCATCAACCTTGTACAACCCAAGATTGGAAAAATCTAGTCAGGGCTGTCTTGTCAGGTCCCCTATACATTAAGTGGTGTGCCTTTTTTAGAGATGAATGCCATGCACAGGCAGAACGAAACCAAAATCAACAGCCCCCTGTGCCGATAACTTTTGGGATGCTCTCTGGTATCTCTGATCAATATGCTACAGGCACTCAACAGGCGGCTATACCTGACCCGTATAGGGACCAGGTCAGGGCACTGGGCTTGGCGGCATGGAAAAAGCTTGATGAGGGACCCTCTGAAACTCCCCTTATGAGTATTACTCAAAAACCATCTGAGGATTTGGCTACATTTATAGATAGGGTGGAAAAAAGTCTCCAAAGAAAATTTCCCCCAGGGGCATTATGGGATCAGTTTACTAAAATGTTGGTCTGGGATGGGATGACGGCCGATCACCGCCTCGCCTGTGCGGGTCTCAAGGACAACTCCATGAGTAGATGGATTGTAGCCACCAAGGACGTTGGCACTATCTCCCATCAGGCTAGGGCCATGGCTGCCGCCCTTCAGGAAAATAAACAGAGAGATTTGGCCAATACGATCTGTGCATTACAGTTAAATTCTAAAAACTTGACATGTTTTGGATGCGGGGACGAGGGCCACTTTAAAAAAGAGTGCCCCAACAGGACAAAGCCTCCTCCGCGCTCTGGGGGGACGACCAACGCCCCTCACACCCTTTGCCCTAAATGCAATAAAGGGTTTCATTGGGCTAAGGAATGTAAATGGAAGTTTAACATACAGGGAAAGCCTTTAAACTCCTCCAGGGGCTTCCCCCAGCCCCGTTAAATAAGGGGAAAGAGACCATCAAAGCCTATTGGACCGTCCCCCTGGTCTCCGGCCTTAGACCCAAAATTATTTTGAATATTGGCAATAAAAAATTCAAACTTCTCATCGACACTGGAGCGGACCGAACGGTCCTGAGAAAGGAGGAAGTGCCCCCCTCCTGGCAGCTTGTGCCCGGCCCTCCCCTACTGGGAATTGGCGGGCAATCCACCTCCTGGGAGGCTGCCACGTGGCTCCCTTGGACTGACCCAGGTGGGGACAGGGGAAAAGTCCGCCCTCTCGTGGTGACTGGGCTCACTGCTAACTTACTGGGGCAAGACATCCTTGGAGATGCTGAGGCTTTCATCACTACTGACCATAAGGCCTTTTATAATGATTTGTTAGATAAAAAAGAATATCAACAACAGTCTGAGGAAGGGAGGGAATATCATCCCAATTATAGAGATGACCCTTACTTTGAGCAACTCAGACAAAAGTACTCCAATAAACACCCCCAATTCTAAGGGCCACTGCCCAGCCCCCCCCATTTAAAATCCAGTGGAGACCAGGGGATCCTGTATGGGTTGAGCAGTGGCCTCTCCCTTCTTATAAGTTACACCAACTCCACATACTTATTGATCAACAGTTGGAGGCCGGACATATTCGTCCCTCCACTAGTCCCTGGAACTCTCCTGTCTTTGTCATAAAAAAGCCTAATGGGTCCTGGAGATTTTTACATGATTTAAGGAGGATCAATGAATGCATGATCCCCTTCAGAACCCCCCAGAGGGGACTCCCATGGATCCCAGCTATTCCCAATATATACCATATTACTATCATTGACATTAAAGATTGCTTCTTCTCTATCCCTCTCCATCCAGGAGACATGGAAAAATTTGCATTCTCTGTACCTGCTGTTAATTTTTGTGGCCCAGATAGGAGATTTGAATGGACTGTCTTACCTCAGGGCATGGCAAATAGCCCACCCATTTGTCAATATTACCTGTCATCCATTTTCTCTTCTCTTATCAATCTCCCTGATACCCTGTTTTATATTTACATGGATGATATTATTCTTGGGTGCCTAGATTCCTCCACACTCCAGGACCTTACCCACCAATGTCTAACTATCCTGCATACTCACGGCTTTAAAGTAGCTCCGGAAAAACCCCATTTTTCTTCAACATCTCAGGGGTCATCAAAACTTACCGGGATTTCTTTCTCGAGGAAACAATTTGGCTGATAAAATGGCTTCTATGCCTCAGTGTAATACTATTACAGAAGCTACACGCTTCCACTTATTGACCCATGTCAACTGGAGAGGTCTCAAGCACAGGTTTCCACAGGTACCAGTCAAGGACCTTAAAAAAATTGTCCGGACTTGTAAGTCCTGTCAGCCCTTCCTCCAAGTACCCCCCCTTCAAACTACAGGAAGCAATCCTAGAGGGCTACGCCCTAATCATCTGTGGCAAATTGATGTCACACACTATTCTCCATTTGGAAAACTTAAGTATATTTTTCTTTCAGTTGATACCTTTTCCCGCGCCTGCTGGGCATCGGCACATGCCGGGGAAAAATCTAAACATGCCATTAGTCATATGCTTCAATGTTTTGCCACTCTTGGGCTGCCTGATCAAATTAAAACAGATAATGGCCCCTGCTTCGTAAGCAAGGCCTTTGTAGATTTTCTCTAGAACTGGAAAATCTCACATTCTACAGGCATCCCATACAACCCCCGGGGCCAAGCTATCGTTGAAAGATATAATCAGACTCTCAAGTCTCAATTACAAAAACAAAAGGGGGAATCCTTACCCCCACACGACCAACTAAAAAAGGCATTATTTACCCTAAATATTTTAAACTTTTCTAAAGAAGATAAACAACTCTCCCCTTTTCAAAAACATTGGTCCTCATCCATTACCTACAGTTCTATCTGGGTAAGATGGAGGGACCCATTGACTGGGGCCTGGAGAGGGCCTGATCCACTCCTCACAGCAGGGAGAGGGTTTGGATGTGTCTTCCCTCAAGATGAAAAAAGACCCATTTGGGTACCAGCGAGAGACCTAAAATATTTGTCCCAACAAGAGGACACTGACAATCACTTCTCTAGGGAGTGTCCCACCCCTGAGGACTGTTCCTAAAATGGTCCTTCACCCTACTAAACTAAACAATTCCCTCCCTTGTGGAGGATTGCTGGCTTTGCCTCCAATCTGGGCCTCTCTGGCTGCTTGCAGTACAGTTGCCTGTACGACCTTAAAACATTACTCAGCCACCTTCCCCATCCCCGTCCAGCTTTTCCCAATGTTTCCCCTGGAACTTGCATTTGGGCCCCGCCTTCCCCTAATAATTCCAGTATAGATGTGGGATACATTCATCCTTCCTTCTGTACTTTTAACACAGCTGATCCCAATGCTCAATGCTGCCCGCCTTCTGGAATGGTTTATGTTTGTGGAGGCGGGATGGCCTATGACTTTCTGCCCACCAATTGGACGGGCCTTTGTGCCCCAGCCACCTTAATCCCAGATGTAAATATCATCCCTGGAAATGAGGCCCCCCCTATATCAGAGGGAGACCTATCTTCAACAACAGCTAGATTCCCTGGCTGAGGTAGTCCCACAAAACAGGAGAGGACTAAACCTACTAACGGCCGAAAAAGGAGGCGTATGTTTGTTTTTACAGGAAAAATGCTGCTTTTACGCCAATAAATCAGGAATCGTCCAGGACAAGATTAAGAGGCTCCAGGAAGACTTGGAGAGGAGGCAACGGGACCTCCAGGACAACCCACTGTGGACAGGATTATATGACTTCTTACCCTACCTTCTCCCTCTACTTGGGCCCCTCCCCCTCCTTCTCCTTCTCCTTATCCTCACTGTCGGGCCTTGTGTAATTAATAAGATTACACAATTTATTCATCAATGGCTAGAGGCAATAAAACCTCATCAGGTCAAAATATCACAGGCTGGCAACTCAGGAATTAAGTTTCGCAGATGACCCACTGCCACCTCCTCTGCCCTCCATGTGACCAATGACGGGTAAGATCCCCATAGGGGGACAACCTAAGACAGGCCATGGAGTGGGTTCTCAGTGAGCAAAACACATGGTACCCAGTGACGGGTAAGATCCCCAGAGGGGGACAACCTAAGACAGGGGCCATGATGAATGCTCTGAGCTAAACACCTGGTACCCAATGACGGTTAAGACCCCCAGAGGGGGACAACCTAAGACAGGGGCCATGGTGACTAATGCTCTTACAAAAACAAAAGGGGGAGATGTTGGCCTCTGAAAGGCCCAGGTGTGAGGCCTAGTGGAACTTCCTGAGCCTAGCTAAAGTTTGGTGATCTGCCTCTGGCCAGACGTGACTCAGCAAGACGCCTAATGGCTTCTTGCCTGCTACTTCCGCATGGGATTTAGGATTATCATCTCAATAGTCAGTTTACTATTGGCCCTTACCTTTCCCCACCGTCCTAAAATCCCCGCCTTCTTCCCAACATTATATAGGCAACTGCTCATAGCAATAAATCGAGTTCCTGCTTCGACAAGACTCCCGACTCAGTGTGGTTTTTCTCCGGTGGCCAGGAGAGGTCTGAGTCGTCGGACGCTCATCTCCTCCTCAGCCCCTCGGGAGGAACCAGCGGGCCTGGTCCTTCCCTCGGCACTACCTGCCCCCGCCGGCGGAGCCCGGCATCTGGTGCCCAACGTGGGGCTCTCGGAGCCCGGCATCTGGTGCCCAACGTGCGGCTCTCGAAGCCCGGCACGTCTGCCTCCCAGGTGCTGGGATTAAAGGTGTGTCCCACCATGCCCAGCTTCTTTTTCTTTTAAATTTTTACTTTTTTATATTATTTTATGGTTTGGTACTTCTTTTTAGTTCTCACGTCTACATTGTATTGATAGCTTTAGTTCACATGTTCATAATGACATACTGTTTTATCAACATTGAAAATAGGCTGACTCAGGCTCATTAATTTATTTCTAATTTTTTTTGGTTCCGGGTCTCTCTATGTAGCCCAGGCTGTCTTCAAATCTGCAATCCTGCTGAAGCTTCTGAGCATTGTTATTACAGACATATGCCATCACATTTGGTTTCTGAGCCTTTTTTTTTATTAAGTGTTTGCTGTTGAGGGCTGGAGAGATGGCTTAGCGGTTAAGGCACTACAATGCCAAAGGACCCAGGTTCGATTCCCCAGGACCCATGTAAGCCAGATGCATAAGGGGGTGTACACATCTGGAGTTCATTTACAGTGGCTGGAGGCCCTGGAACGTGCATTCTCTCTCTCTCTACCTATTTCTATCCCCCCTCTCTCTCAAATAAATAAATAAATAAAAATGGTTTTAAAAAAAGTTTGCTGTTGAGTTGATTTAAGTAGACCTCACCTCTAACTTGGTGACTCGAATTACCTTGCCCTTACCTCATCCCTTTTCTGGATTTTTCTGTTCTTTCCATTACCTAACTTTTCAGATGCTGAATCGTCCATCTCTCAATGTCCAGCTCCCAGTCTCTCCCAGGGGTTCCTTCCACCTCTTAGGACTTTGCCTTCTCTCTTTCACACTGCTTGAACTTTATTAGGCTCATGTGACATTCCTTCAGCACATGACAGTACTTCAGCATGTGATTGTCCTCTGGGCAAGGATAAGTAGGGAGGTGTGGGTGGGCAGCAGTGCTTCAGGTTGCCTCCTCCATCGACCCAGCCTTCTAGGGCTTTGATGTGAGCAGGTGGTGTTCTCCTGGCTGGGAGGAGGGCCTTGAGGCCGTAAGGACCAAAGCTTCTATAACTGATCACTTGTTGTACCTCCAAGTCCTGTCAAGGGAGATGAAAATGATCAGTGACAAGTATAAAATAGTCATTCCTATGACAAGCAGCACAGAGACCGGAGTGATTATATGCTTGTAATCCCAGCACTTGGGAGGTAGAGGCAAGACGATTGTAGCATGGGCTACACAATGAGACCCTGTCTCAAAGAAACAAACAAAAAGAGCCCCAACCCAACCCAACCCAACTAAGCCAAGCAAACAAACACAAAACAAAATCAACAAAAAACAAAAGAAAGACAATGTAGTCTTGCTGAGGAAGATAAGACATAGTTTATAGACAGATCTATAGCTGATATCTATATAGATCTATGATAGATAAATGATGATAGATGTAGGCAGACACAGTAGTGAATGACAAGCAGGAGATAAGAAATCAGCATGAGGTGCTGAGAAGGAGGAAGAGAAAAAAGGAAAAGGAGGGGGAGGAGGAGGAAGAGGAAGAAGAGACCCCTGCAACTGCAGGATTTGGGGGAAGGGTCTCACTTGGGGAAGAACTGGAGTTGTAGGTATACTTCTAAGGTAGAGCTCAGCTATGGTGGAAAGCAAATAGATATTTCTGAGAGGTATGTATTCATGTTATGATGTGTCTTTTTTTTTGGAGGGTTTTTTTTTTTTTTTTTGGTTTTTCGAGGTAGGGTCTCACTCTAGCTCAGGCTGACCTGGAATTCACTCTGTAGTCTCAGGGTGGCCTTGAACTCTCAGCGATCCTCCTACCTCTGCCTCCCGAGTGCTGGGATTAAAGGCGTGCGCCACCACGCCCGGCTCTTTGGAGGGGTTTTAAAATATTTATTTATTTGCAAGCAGAGAGAGAGCAAGAGAGAGAGGAAGAGAGAGAGAGAGAAAGAGAGAGAGAGAGAGAGAGAGAGAGAGAGAGAATTAGTGTGCCAGGGCCTCCAGCCACTGTAATCGAGCTCCAGACGCATGTGCCACCTAGTGCGCATGTGTGACCTTGTGCACTTGTGTCACTTTGTATCTGGCTTACGTGGGACCTGGAAAGTCAAACGTGGGTCGTTAGGCTTTGCAGGCAAGCGCCTTAACTGCTAAGCCATCTCTCCAGCCTATATCTGGCTTTCTTCATGTGGGTTCTGGGAAATTGAACTCAGATCGTTAGGCTCTGCAGGCAAGCACCATAACCACTGAGCCATCTCCCCAGCCCCTATGACCTATATTTTAATTTGAAATTTTTGTCTTCCTACAGTTCCTACTTCATACTTGAGTTCTGTACTTTCTCCAGCTGTCGCTCTCTGGCTCTGCCAGACCCTTGCTTGGTGGACTTGGGGCTCCCTCACCTCAGGACATAAATGCCTATTTCAACTCAGGGTGGTGGAAGCAGGAGTTTTGCATGTTGTATGTTGTTCAGTCTTCTGAGAAGGCACCTTCTTTGTGTATGTAGTGTGCATGCATGTGTGTATGTGTTCATATGTGTTTGTGGCCATATGTGTGTGCATGAATACATGTCTGGTATAGAGGCCATAGGTTCATTTCAGGAGTCTTTCTCAGTCACTCTACACCTTATTCTTTGAAACAGGGTGTGATAGTTTGAATAGATGGCCCTCAATATATTCAATGTTTTATTAGTTTGTAGTTTAGATCTGCAGCCACCTGGCTGGAGAAGGTGTCATTGGGCGGTCCAGCCCTAAGGTGTGGTGGCAGGTTTGAAATTCCAATCTAAAGATATGCAAAGTGCTTAGTTCCATTTGGAGTTCCTGAAGTGTGCTGCGTGGCTTTTTTTTTTTTTTTTAGGCTTGTGCTTCTCTCTCTGTGTTTGGTTCTGTGAAGGCAGGCCAGCTTCTTCTGCCATTATGGAACTTCCCCTGGATCTGTGAGCTTCAATACATCCCTCCCTGCATAACTATGCCTGTTCTGGAAGTTCATCTCAGCGAATCTGAAGCTGTCTGCTACACAGGGTCTCTTGCTAAACCTAGAGCTCACTGAGGGAGCCTCAGGGATCCCTTGTCTCCTCCTCCCCAGAGCTGGGATTACAGGTGCTTGCCACCAGGCCCAGCATTTTACTTGGTGTCCAAAGTCAGGGTTTCATGCTTGAGTGGTTGTTTTCTCTCATTGCTGGAACAATACACCCAACCCGAAGAGGCTTATGGAAGGAAAGGGTTTATTTCAGCTTACAGATTAAAAAAAAAATTATTTATTTATTTATTTATTAGAGTCAGAGACAAAGAGAGAAAGAGAATGGGCATGCCAGGGCCTCCTGCCACTGCAAAGGAACTCCAGATGCATGCGCCCCCTTATGCATCTGGCTTATGTGGGGTCCTGGAGAATCGAACCTGGGTCCTTCGGCTTCGCAGGCATTCACCTTAACCACTAAGCCATCTCTCCAGCCTCAGCTTACATATTTTAAGGGTAAGTTTCATTATGGTGGAGAAAGCATGGCAGGAACAGTCAGTTTATTTACATGTGCACATCAGCATGGAGAAAGCAGAGAGAGCAAGTGGGACTGGGCTGTAATACCTTAAGGTCCACCCCCTACAGACACACTTCCTCCAGTGATAACTCTCCTAAGGGTTCTACCACCTTCTAGAACAGCACTACCAACTGGGGATTAAGTATTCAAACACATGCGTCTACAGTGCACATTTTATATTCAAACTATCACACAGAGCAAGCACCTTACCCACTGAGCCATCTCCCCTGCCCAGGAAGACTTCTTTTTTTGGGTGAATATAATTTGCAAAAAAATTTTCCATTAATGGTGAAAAAAAAGAACACTAAAATTTTCTTCCTGAGGTCCATAATCAGATTTCCTCCTTGGCTGTCTGTAGATTTTCCAAATGAAAAGAATTTTTAAAATATATGTATATATATTTAAATATTTTTTGTTTATTTTTATTTAGTTATTTGAGAGCAACAGAGAGAGAAGAGGAAGAGAGAAAGAATGGGCGCGCCAGGGCCTCCAGCCACTGGAAACGAACTCCAGACGCGAGTGTCCCCTTGTGTATCTGGCTAATGTGGGTCCTGGAGAATTGAGCCTCGAACCTGGGTTCTTAGGCTTCACAGGCAAGCGCTTAACTGCTAAGCCATCTCTCCAGTCTAAAATATTTTATTTATTTATTCATTTGAGAGAGAGAAGGAGAAGCAGGTAGAGAGAAAGAGAGATTGGTTGCACCAGGGCCTTTAGCCACTGCAAATGAACTCCAGATGCATGCACCCCCTTGCGCATCTGGCTTACATGGGTCCTGGGGAATTGAACTGGGGTTCTTAGGCTTCATAGGCAAACGTCTTAACCACTAAGCCATTTCACCAGCCCCAAATGAAAAGAATTTTAAGAAGCTCTCTTTCCTCTGCTCTCTTTTACATTTTTTCTTTCCTTCCATTTTTTTTTTTTTTTCCTTTTTGAGACAGCGTTTCATTAGGTAGCCCTGGCCAGCCCTGGAACTCCCCATATAGTCTGGGCTGACCTTGAACTTGCAGTGATTCTCCTGCCTCTGTCTCCAAGTGCTGGGATTACAGATATGAGCCACTACATCTGGAAGCTATCTGTTGTTTCTCTAGTCACTAAATATTGAGAAACATCTGTATAAGATGACAAAGTATCTGTTCACGTTACATGTAGGACATAGTTAAGTTGCAAGGTTTCTGATCTAAAGAAACATTTCCCTCCTTCCCTTCTAGACTCATATGGTCTGGCCTGATATGAAACTCCATACAGGGTTAGACACCCAAGGCCCTTAGGGGATATTTAGCAAATGAACTCATGAAATTGGGGCTTGACTATCTGTTCTGAATCTTTTTATCACCAGGATTTTTGGACCCTGTGAAATTAATAGCTTGCATCTATTCATTGTTCCAGAGGCTCAGGAATCTTTGTAATGTAGGCTCTGTTCTTACATGTTTCTAGATTATGCAAACACAATGCATACAAATAGAGTAGCTGTTTCTTGGTTGAGAAAAAGCAACTTTCAAGTCCTTATCATTTTGCCTTGGCTACAGTTAGCTAATACACACGCACACACACACACAACTACTAGTAAAGAAACCATAAAAATACTATCATGTTCTTTGTACCCACTGCCTTTTTTTGATAAGAAGGAAGTGATAAAAACTCAGACATTCTTGGTGGTTTCTTGTATGTGGGAACTTTTTCATTAAAGAGCACCCCATCAAAATACAAAAAAAAAAAAAAAAAAGAAGAAAGAAAGAAATAAATAAAAGGGCTGGAGAGATGGCTTAGTGGTTAAGCGCTTGCCTGTGAAGCCTAAGGACCCTGGTTCAAGGCTCGATTCTCCAGGACCCATGTTAGCCAGAGGCACAAGGGGGTGCATGCATCTGGAGTTCGTTTGCAATGGCTGGAGGCCCTGGCATGCTCATTCTCTATCTGCCTCTTTCTCCCTCTGTCTGTTGCTCTCAAATAAATAAATAAAAATAAAACAAAGAGCACCCCACCTGTGAATCTGAAAGCATTACACATGTTTTGGTGTTACACTTACCTCCTCTCTTAAACTCACCTTCTCCTACTTGCCAAGGCATAGCTGAGGTGAGGATTCCTGGCCTCTGGCCTCTACACTTACCCAGGTTTGCAGAGCAGCACAAAGAACTGGTTCTTTTCTCACTCCAGAGGCAGAAGGACCAACTTGCCTAATACTGTGTATTAGGTGGTGTGAAGGGACTCGAATAAATAAAAGGCAGTTCTGATCTTAGTGAACTCCAGAAAGGGGGTAATTATAACAATCTGAAAAAGTGACCTTGGTCAAGGGCAGAGTGAGCCCTTTTGTGTCTGGCTCTATGTACCTGCTGATGCTGGGTCCTTCTGTCTCTGAGTCACTTCCCTGTCCTACTGGATAGGTCAGCTACGACTTTGCCAGTTACGGTTGTGAATATCCTGTTTGTCCTCTTACCTTCTGCACCCCAGGACACTGGTCTGTTATAGGGACTGCTTAACAGACTCCTTAGACCTCTGGCCTCCTAGAAGCTTCAGTCCATGGGAACTCTGGCTTTAAGGAGGTCCAATCCTAGGCATCCAGCTACCTCCAGGTAGTCTCTTCTCACACTCCTTTCTCTTTGGGTTCTGGAAACCCTACTTCTAGCCCTTGAGGCCTTGGCTGGCAGTGACCCTCCCTGGCACTAGCCCCAGGTTACTCCTTCCGCCTTGTGACCACACATTCGTTCACACATACATTTTCAAATTGGAGTGTACTGTCTGTTCTTTGCTGACCCCGAGTGACCCTGCATGGGCCCGTGGAACATGGTGCTGAGACACAGTTGATGCCTATAGCTGTCAGCCGAGCCGTGGCCTTCAGAGCATGGGAGACACACAGGACTGGACAGCCCCTGCTCTCAGATAACTCTGGGTAAGTCACTCCCTCTCTGTCTGTTTTCTTTCTTTTTTGGGGTGCGAGGGGGAGGGTCGAGGTAGGGTCTCACTCTGGTCCAGGCTAACCTGGAATTCACTATGTGGTCTCAGGGTGACCTCAAAGTCATGCCGATCCTCCTCCTACCTCTGCCTCCCAAGTGCTGGGATCAAAGGCGTGCGTCAACACACCTGGCTCTCTCTGTCTGTTTTCTAATATACGACCACCGTTATTCTGGTTGTTCTGCACTATTTGGTTTGACCTCTGAGTTTGAATCCTCCTCCCCAACCATGTGGAAGTCAGGGCAGGCAAATTTGTACCGAGAGTGTATGCAGCAGCAGGCACGAACAGTTGGGCAGTGCTCTGCTGCAACGGTGATTCCAAAGGTGGATTCAGAAACCCCACAAAACCATACAGCATACGGGAATTCAAGGTCACGGTGACCGAGCATCTGGGGCGGAGCTGACGTTGCTGACCCCCCCCCCCCTTCCTTCCCCTCCCCGTGAGGCTCCTCAAGGCAAAGTCCTGCAGGATCGAGCCTGGGGTCAATCCTTAAGCCCCTCGGCCGAGAAAACAGTGTGAGATCAGCGGACTTTGCATCTCTTTGGGTCTCTGTTTCCTTGCCAGCCAAGGCGATGACCCGTGCCTTCCCTCCGCCCAGAGCAGGCCTGCCCAGGAGGCTCAAAAGCGAGCCTCCCTGCGGGCTCAGGGCCCGGTGGGCGGGGCGAGGATGGGGCCCACGCGATTGGTGCGCGGCCCTCCTTCTCGGCCAATGGGTGGCGAGCGCGGCCCGGGGGGGCGGGGCGCTCGCGCGGCCATAAGCCGAGTGACGCGCGGGGCCGCGCCTCTGTGCTCCGTGGCAGCGCCGGGCTCGGGCCGCTTCCCAGAAGCCGTCAGGTCAGGTACGGCGCGGGCGAGCCGCGGGCCACCGGGGCTGAATGGGCGGCGTGCGTGCGTGCGTGCGTTCGGCCGGACGGGCTTCGGTGGACACGCCGGGCCTCGTCCTGCAGGAGGGCCCGTCTCGGAGCGGCTCGGGCCGGGGGTCGGCCTGGCGCTCCCGCGGGCGCATCTCCGGCTCGGGGCGGGCGAGCGGGCAGGAGGAGGCCCGGGAGGCTGTGGATGTGGCAGCGCCGCCTGCCAGGCCGGGCGGAGCCCACTGGCTCGTGGCCCGCGGGGGCCGGGCCTCGTCGCTCTGCCCGGATCCGGAGCGCCCCGGCACTGTGCGCCTGGCCTCCCCGACGCCGTGGGTTTCGGCGAAGGAGGCGTCGGGGGCCCCCCGGGCGCAGCGGGCACCCTGGGGATCCGGTATCCGGGGACCGCGCAGCTTGCGCTGCCTCTGCTCGCCGGCCGGGGGCGCCGGTGCGCGCCCTCCTCTCCCCCAGCGTGGCCCCGGCCGCTGGCCGTGCGAGAGCTTGACGGACGCGGACCTCGGTGCGGGGTCGGCGGTGGCGGAGGGCTGCGCCCACGGGATCTTCAGCGCCAAGACCCCTCCTCGGAGTTCGTGCAAGCGTGGCCGCGCGTTCCTCAGTTCTAGTTGAATTCAGTGGAATGCCTGCTCCCAGCGAACCTGTCTAAGCCTTGAGGTTCCGCTTTAACTTTTCCAGAAATTAAGGGGGGGAAAGGAGTGTCTTTCCTTAGGCCACTACTATAACCTCCGATTTCTTCTTTCTCCCCTCCAACCCTCCACCTCTGCCCCTCGCTCTCCAACCAGGATTAAGAATTTCTTAGGTAAAATAGTTAAACGTGAACCTGGGACCTTTTTGATTTGTAATCCCGTCTTTCTTTAATCCACTCGGAAAAAAAAAAAAAAAGAAAACCAAACAAAAAACAGTACACTCCTTTCTTTAGAACACCCTGCACTTGGCTTTAGACAATCTAGTTCCTGACTATAAAGATGATTATCTATTGATTGATTATCTTTTGATTAAAACGGACGTAAACTTATTATTTGGGGTTTACAGGTTTTCATGGTGTTTAAGATTAGAGTTGAACAGCCCCCTCCCCCAAGATCCTTAGCATAGCTTTAAATAGTATGTATGTATGTATGTATAAGGGTTTTTCGAGGTAGGGTCTCACTCTACCTCAGGCTGGCCTGGAATTCAGTCTGTAGTCTCAGGGTAGTCTCGAACTCATTGGTGATCCTACCTCTGCCTCCCCAGCACTGGGATTAAAGGCGTGTGCCATAACGCCTGGCTTTAAAAATATTTTATTTGCAAGGAGAGAGTGTGTGTGTGAGTATGGTCGCGCTAGGGCCTCTAGCCACTGCGAACTGCACCACCTTGTGCATCTGATTTTACTTGGGGAGGCGAACTCAGGCCTTCAGACTTTGCAGACAAGCACCTTAACCGCTGAGCCATCTCTCCAGCCCGTAACAATTTTAAAATATTTTTTAAAAATTTTATTTATTTGAGAGAGGGAAAGAGGCAGAGAGAGAAGGGGAGAGAGAGAGAGAGAGAGAGAGAGAGAGAGAGAGAGAGAAAGAAAGAAAGAAAGAAAGGGCGCGCCAGGGCTTCCAGCCACTGCAAACGAACACCAGATGCATGGACCACCTTGTGCATCTGGCTTATGTGGGTACTGGGGAATCGAACCTAGCTTCTTTGGCTTTGCAGGCAACCGCCTTAACCGCTAAGCCATCTCTAGAGTGAAACCCTACCTTGAAAAGCAAAAGCAAAAGAGAAAGGAAGAGGGGTAGAATACATGAGACAGTAATTGTGTTTTTTCTTAAAGTGACTGTCTCATGTATTCTACCCCTCTTCCTTTCTTTTTTGCTTTTGCTTTTCAAGGTAGGGTATCACTCTAGCCCAGGCTGACCTGGGGCTCACTATGTAGTCTTAGCCTGGCCTTGAACTAACAGTGACCCACCTACCTCAGCCACTGCAAATGAACTCCAGATACTTTGTGCCTCCTTGTGCAGCTGGCTTGCATGGGTCGTGGGGAATCGAACCTGGGCCCTATGGCTTTGCAGGCAAGTGCCTTAACCTCTAAGCTATCCTTCCTGCCCTGTCTTAATTCTCGAGGACGGGGCACATTCCACACATTCAGAAGTAATGAATGGGCAGAGTTTTGCAGGTGTGTAGAGGGTGTGCTGTAGTTAGCTCAATCCTTGTTCAGTAGTAGAGCTTTAGTTTTCCAGCTGAGCTGACGCACTCTAGGTGGGTTTTAGCCAGAATACTGATTATGTAAAACAAAGCTCCTGTTGGCAGACCTTAAAACAAAACAAAACAAACAAGGCCTGTATTTGAGAATGGTTGCCTCAAGAAAAGTAAATATTTGACAATAGCAAAACCAAATTTACTCCTCAAGTCAAATATTCTCAATGGCTTTTTGATGACTTTACCCTGGTTATTCTTGTAGAGCAATTTAAGAAAATCTTATTTAATAGTGCAGGGTAAACAAATTCTTCCAGATGTATCATTTTATGGAAGTTGTACTGTGGAAACTTTCCAGTGGGTTGATAGGACAAGGGAGTAAAGGGAGCCTGGAATTGTGTGTACTACTAAAATCATCCAGTGTTAAAAGTGCATAGCTTGGCAGGCACTCTTCTCATTTCAAGACAGAGAATCTGCTCGAGGTGTGGTAACAACTTGAAATACATTGCTTTCACATTGGAAGGCTAGGGCACACTTGGGGAGAACATGAGCTGGCAGAGGGATAAGCTGTCTCTGAATTAACTAACCTTGGTTAGGGATAGGTGATGCTAATGTATGTAATATGTAGGATTTATGCATAGAGAAAATTTATAATGGTTATCTCTTTAATTATGGTTACCTCTTAAGTTTTTTTTTTGTCTGTTCTAATTTTTATCAAGAAAAACTTATTTAGGGCTAGGGAAATGGCTTAGTGGTTAAGGCATTTCCCTGCAAAGCCTAAGGATTCTGGTTTGATTCCCCAGGACCCACGTAAGCCAGATGCACAAGGGGGAGGGGGCGCATGTATCTGGAGTTCGTTTGCATTGGCTAGAGGCCCTGGAACACCCATTCTTTATCTGCCTCTTTCTCTACCTCTCTCAGATAAATAAAATATTAAAAAAAGAAAAATTTATTTATTAAAAAATTTTTTTTTATTTGAGAGAGAGATAGAGACAGAAAAATTAAGCACTAAAAGGGTTGGGCATTGTGGCCCACACCTTTAATCTCAGCACTCAGGAGGCAGAGGTAGGAGTATCACTGTGAGTTCGAGGTCAGCTTGGGCAAGAGCCAGACCCTATCTGGGGGGGGAGGGGGGGAATCAGTATTAAAAAAGAAACCATGCTACTGTTGATTTTCTTTTTCTTTTTTTCTTTTTTCTTTTTTTTTTTTTTATCACTGTAGAAATTGGCTAGTTCCCTGAGAATTAAAGGGAAGAAGGAAATGAAATGAATGGTCTCTTTGTGCTAGACTTTTTAGACTTTAACATGAACTCCTTCACCCCCACCCCTCAAATGGGGAAGTTCAAGCTCAGAAAGACTGACAAACTCACCCAGAAATACTCTAAAAGAGTCACAGACAAAAATGCACTGGCCTTTCTACTTTTCTGTTTTCCAAGCCTTTTGGGAAGAGACATATATATGCTGACTACTCCCCTCCACCCCAGGTAGAATCTCACTTTAGTCCCGGCTGACCTGGAATTCACTGTGTAGTCTCAGAGTGGCCCCGAACTCGTGGTGATCCTCCTACTTCTGCCTCCTGAGTGCTGGGATTAAAGGTGTGCGCCACCACGCCCAGCTCTGCTGGCTGTTTTTAAGCCCATCTTAATTCTGTTCTGGTATTTCTCACATAGTAATAAGTAAGCATAGTAACCTGAACACAGAAGGTTCTCGAAATGGAACATCCTGGTGCATACAACTTTGACCTTTCCCAGTTGAATTAAATACCAGGAGGGCTCATCTTTGAGAACTTGAATGAGCACCAGTATTGTTTTGAATGTTATTGCTTTGTTGCTGATAATAGCCACACTTTTATAAAACTGAGGGGACTTGGCAGATGGATTTTTCATCCCATTTTTAAATCTCGTATTAGGGGAGCAGATAACTTTTTTCTCATTTTTTCTAAATATTTATTTATTTGAGAGAAAAGAGGCACAGAGAGAGAAAATAGGAATGAATGAGAATGGGCATGCCAGGGCCTTTAGCCACTGCAAACGAACTCCAGATGTGTGTACTACCTTGTGCATCTGGCTTACTTGGGTTCTGGGGAATTGAACCTGGGCCCTTAGTCTTGCAAGCGCCTTACCTGCTAAGCCATTTCTCCAGCCCGTTAACTTTTTTTTTTTTTTTGTTTTTTCGAGGTAAGGTTTTGCTCTGGCCCAGGCTGACTTGGAATTAACTATGTAGTCTCAGGGTGGCCTCGAACTCATGGCGATCCTCCTACTTCTGCCTCCCGAGTGCTGGGATTAAAGGCGTGCGCCACCATGCCTGGCTCCAGATAACTCTTAAAAAAATTGTTTTGGCTGGTGAGATGGCTCAGTGGTTAAAGGTGCTTACTTGTAAAAAAATTTATTTGCGTGTATGCATGTGTGTATGTATATCTGTATTGCAGGATCTCTTGCCACTGCAAATGAATGCCTATCTGGCTTGGCTGGGGAACCCTGGGCTGATAAGCTTTGCAAGCAAGCAGTTTTGACCACTGAGCCATCTCCTAAGCCCCAGATAACTCATAAAACAAACAGGAAAAAATTATTTCCAGGTTAGGATCTCTTTAGTCAAGGCTGACCTGGAATTCACTGTGTAGCCTTGGAGTAGCCTCAGAACTCAAGTGTTCCTTCTACTTCTGCCTTCTGAGTGCTGGGATCAAAGGTATGCACCAAATGTTGAATTTAGATAATCTGAAAGATTTTTTTTTTTTTTTCCTGGAGACTTCATTTGTTTTGAGCCAGCTCACTGTGCAGCTGAGGCTGGTCCTGAACTGGAGAGCCTCATTCTCCCAAATGTTGGGCTTACAGTTATCTCCCCTTTCCACCTACTCCAGCAGTCATTTGCAGTTTGTTAAAGCATACTGTTGGAGCACATCGGGTAAAAGTTCTAGCCTGGTTCTGCAGCAGTGAACAAGAGACCCTGCCTCAAAAGGTAGGTGAAGGTTGGCAGCTGAGGTTGCCCTCTAACCTCTACACAGGCAGTGGGTGCATATGTGCCCACACTCAACATACACACATCATGCACACACATATATAAAGGCTAAACATTTTTAAGGGTAGCTAAAAATAAATAAGCCGGGCATGGTGGTGCACACCTTTAATCCCAGCAGAAGTAGGAGGATCGCTGAGAGTTCAAGGCCACCCTGAGACTACAGAGTGAATTCCAGGTCAGCCTGAGCTAGAGTGAGACCCTACCTCAAAAACAAAAACAAGCAAACAAACGTAAAGCAACTTTAGAATTATTTTAATACACAGCTTTTTAGTATTTTCTGTTTATTAAAAAGTCACAGAGCTGTATACTGTATAGCAAAATTTTAAGAGTTTGACCCTGTGTCCTAGGAACAGATGAGTGTGTGGACCTAAGTCAAGGCCTTACTTCCTAGGGGTATTGACTCCTACATTAAATACACTGTTTTCAGAGCTTATCAATCCTTTTAGTTTAGTTTTGCTTGTTGCCTAGTTTCTGTCAGTCAACTCAGACATCCAGATTCATTCTCAGTGTTTTTTTTCTGAGCATAAGTATAACTTATGGTCATTGTAGACAGTGTGAGAAATACAGAACAGCCTAAAGATGGGTCAAGTAACTTTTGTGCCTTTCCTTGTGAATTTTCCCATAGTTGAGCATCCGTGTATGTGATGTTATTTTCTCAACATATCCTAAAATGCCTTGTCCTTCCAAGAAAAATGTATTTGCAGTGGCTACCGCTTTCGTATGCGACTATGTTGAACCATTCTGGTATTGTTGACCATTTTTTATACACCAGTGTTTCTTCACATTCTAGAGTATTTACATTGAAATCTTGGGAGTAAAATTACTGGTTTAAGTAATTCTAAGACTTTTATAGTGACTACAGATCTTTTTTAGAATGTTGCTTTGGGGCTGGAGAGATGGCTTAGTGCTTAAACCTCACTTTCAAAGCCTGCTGGCCCAGGTTCAAATCCCCAGTACCCATGCAAAGGGAAGAAGAGTGCAGAAGTGAGGCCGTGAATCTGGTGTTTGTTAGCAGTGGCAGGAGCCCCTGGCATGCACCGGCCACAAACACATGCAAATAAATTTTATTTTAAAAAGAAATGACTTGAGAAAAAAAACCTAACAAAATAAAATTACATGAGAAAAAGCATATTGCTTTAGAGTGGCCCGAGAGGGTACAATTGGCTAGGCACAAATTAATACTGCTTCACTTTTTTAGTAGGTTAAACAGTTAATTTTTTGTTTTTTGTTTTTCGAGGTAGGGTCCCACTCTGGCTCAGGGTGACCTGGAATTCACTATGTAGTCTCAGGGTGGCCTCGAACTCTGGGCGATCCTCCTATCTCTGCCTCCCGAGTGCTGGGATTAAAGGCATGCGCCACCATGCCCAGCTCAAACAGTTAACTTTTAAAAAATTTTATTTATTTCAAGCAGAGAGAGAGAGGGGAGAGAGAGACAGACAGAGAATGGGCACGCCAGGGTCTCTAGCCACTGCAAACGAACTTCAGATGCATGTGCTTCTTGTGCATCTGGCTTATGTGGGTCCTGGGGAATTGAATCTAGGTCCTTTGGCTTCGCAGGCAAATACCTTAACCTCTAAGCTATCTCTCCAGCCCCAGTTAATTTTACTGAGTAGAAAGTAAAGAGCTTAAGAGAGAAATTGTAAATCAGTATTGTAGTCTTAATGATGTTTTAGGGGAAGTTCTGTCTAGTATAATTAGTTTTTGTTAGCAGCCACCTGGAGTTTTTGATTGGAGAAAATCTGTTAGAAGTTGTGGACGTTCTTTTTAGAAAACTGTCCTTTGTTTTATTTCAGGAGTTATTGGACCCTCTGGAGACTGTCCTTGGACTTGGGTTACCAATCTGAATTCTCTGAATCGTGGGAAGAAAGAATAGTGGTAAGTCTTTGGGAAAGCAGCCAGATTAGATTGCTGGGTTTTGATTAGCAATTGAAATTCCTGAACATACCGGATTTTTCCTGGGGAGTGAGTGCCAAGTGAACAGGGAAGTAAGCCAAGCCCTGGGTCCTGGGATTCACTCACTGGGCCGCTCACATCAAGAATGCTGAGAGCATGCATGGGTTGACTTGTTCATAGTTCCGTTGAAACATGAAGTCGTTTTTTAAAAAGTACATGTTTCTAGACATAGTGAGCTTTGCTTTTGGCAGCTTTTCCCTACTCTCCTTCCTACCCATGAGCTGTATTTCTTGTTCTTTTGCTCCTTCCATGCATTCGTCTTTATAACTTACATGATGTTGAATGGTAAGCGGTACACAAAGGTGGGGGGGGGGACTGTTGGGGCTGGTTTTAGGGCTGGAATGGAGAGTGTACCTTGATTCTGGAATATGTAAATACATGTGAGTAAGTGCAGTGTTTTTGGTTTTAATACTGAAATTTGTACAACTAACATAATTGAGGGTTCACTTCTAGGTGCTACTTACCTTTTTCTTCTTTAGATAGGATTGATTTTTTTTTTGCAATAATTTTTTTGGGGGGTTGTAGAAAAAAACATCCTAGAATAGATTCTCTGGAAATTGCCTATTTTCATCTTTGATATTTGCTTTTTTGGCTGTTTTCATATTCCAAGTTACAAAATATTTTTTGCCTAGTTGTCTTTTTTTAATAATAAATTCGACCAACAGAACTTTTGGATATTTGTACCTGTCAACATAAAAAACACAGTTCTCACCTCAGGGGGAATAAGAGATTTATTCTGGAGCCAGATAGGAGTGGCTATGGCCTGGAAACGTAGATTTAGGTTACCTCAAATTTGCATGTTTGGAAGTTTTATGAAATTTTAAGCAGAATAGAGAAAGTTGAAAGTCATAAATCAGAACTTTTTTTTGGGGTGTAGGGTCTCACTTTAGCCAAGGCCAACCTGGAATTCACTATGTAGTCTCAGATTGACCCCAAACTCACAGCAATCCTCTTACCTCTGCCTCCCAAGTGTGGGATTAAAGGTGTGTGCCACCACACCCAGCATAAACAGGACATTTAAAAATGCACTGGTGGCGCATCAGGTAGGCAGGTTACAGCAAAGCCGGGACGTCTCTCCATAGGCCTCGGATGCTGTGTGATGACGTTTGTAGCTGTTGCCTTTCTTGATGGGGTAAGTCACCCAACCAGAAGCAGCTTGTTGGAGGAAAGAGTTTATTTTGGCTTGTAGTTTTGAGGGGAGAAGCATGGCACTAGCAGGAAGCCGGGTGTCACATCTTGTCACATCAGCTTGTGAGGAAGCATAAGAGTGAGCTTGGGAGCACTAGCAAAGGGGGCTGGATTATAAAATTCCTAGGCCCTGTGGTAGACGTCCTCTAACAAGGCTCCTCCTGCTGCAGATCAAGTATGAGGCTTCATCACAAACGATTCAGACTATGAGGACGTTTTACATTCAAGCCACCACAACATTCCTAGCTTTTGGCTTCATGGAAGCCAGAAGGTCTGTTTGTACTTTACAAAAATGTCTATTTAATAGTCACAAAAATGTTAGGTGGGCACACAGAAGTGGGCCACAATGGCTATTTAAGGGGCTGAGATAGCACAAGATATTGGCTCTGGACTTGCAAAATTCCAACTTTCCATAATCCTTGAAGTTCTCATCAGTCAGCCTTGTAGTGTTAGTGCAGGTGTGGCTCCTTTCTTTCTTTCTTTTTTTTTTTTTTTTTTTGGTTTTTCGAGGTAGGGTCTCACTCTGGCCCAGGCTGACCTGGAATTCACTATGTAGTCTCAGGGTGGCCTCGAACTCACAGCGATTCTCCTACCGCTGCCTCCCGAGTGCTGGGATTAAAGGCGTGCGCCACCACGCCCGGCTTTAAGTGTGGCTCCTTTCTTACTAACATGGATGCTGGCATACCCTTTGTAGTTTCTACCTTCGGTGCTAAGCTCTTCCCACCCACCTAAAGCACTTTTCCCTGTCTAAATTTGTTCTTTTTCTTTGAGAGATGATCCCTCTTTTCTTGTAGAAACCACATTCTTACTGCTTTACTCCGCACATGCTGGGACAGAATCAAGATGCAAAACAGGGCAGATGTGTGCTGCTGCTCTGGCTTGCATTCCCAGATCTGCTGGAGCCCAGAGTTGGAGACTAGCCTGAGCCACACAGTGAGATCATGAAAAAAAAAACCAACAGCAAAATAGTTGTCAGCCCCTGCTCCTACCCCAGAGCCTTCACCTCTGATTTGGTCTCCCTGCCGCTGATTGCTGCCCTCCACTGTGCACACTCTGATAGGATGTCACCTGGTATTGACTGGCAGATGCCCAGCACCCAGGCGTTGACGCCAGGAAGGTTCTCACCGTGGGTGCCGTCTCTTTTCCGTGGACAGGTCTGTGCTTTTCCACTCCTGAAACCCCTCCACGATGTTGGGCAAGCTGGCTCGCGTGCACACCGCTGCTGTTCTTTGTCGGGGACTCCGATCTTCCGCAGCTTCTGCCGCATCTGTTGCAACTAAAAAGACAGTGCAAGGCCCTCCGTCCTCTGATTACATCTTTGAGCGGGAGTCTAAGTATGGGGCACACAATTACCATCCTTTACCTGTAGCCCTGGAGAGAGGAAAAGGTAGGTTTTGAATTGACCCTGTTCCCGCTTGAAATGCTTCATAAAAATTAGTTGCTTTTGGGGAAGGGAAGATGCCTTAGCAGTTAAGGCTGCTTGCTTGTAAAGCCTGACAGCCTAGGTTTAGTTTCCAAGCTGCCCACGTAAGCCAGATGTAGAAAGTGATGCAAGCATCTGTCCATTTGCAGCAGCAAGAGGCCTTGGTGTGGCCTCTCCTCCCATAAATGAGAGAGAATGGGTGCCCTAGGGCTCTAGGCACTGCAAATGAACTCCAGGTGCCTGTGCCACCATGTGCAGCTGGTTTTATGTGGGTATTGGCGAATCAAACCTAGGTCCTTTGGCTTTTACTGGCAAGCACCTTAGCCACTAAACCACCTCTCCAGCCCAAAATACATTCTTTTTTTAAAAACAAAAACAAAAACAAAAACAAAAAAAACAGGGCTGGAGGGATGGCTTAGTGGTTAAGGCATTTGCCTGCAAAGCCAAAGGACCTTGGTTCATTTCCCCAGGACCCACCTTAGCTAGATGCACAAGGGGACGCAGGCATCTGCACTTTGTTTGTGATGGCTGGAGGCCCTGGTGCGCCCATTCTGTCTCTCTCTCACCCTCTTTCTCTGTCAAATAAATAAATAAATACATAAATATATTAAACAAAAGCATTCATTTTTATTTATTTGAGAGAGAGAATGTGGATGTGCCAGGTCCTCTGGTTGTTGCAAACTCCAGATGTGTGTGCCCCCTTGTGCATCTGGCTTACATGGGTTCTGGGGAATTGAACCTGGGTCCTTTGGCTTTTCAGGCAAGTACCCCCAAAATACATTTTAAAAATAGTCAGGCGTGGTGGCACATGCCTTAATTCTAGCACTCGGGAGGCAGAGGTAGGATTGCGTGATTTTGAGCCCACCCTGAGACTATATAGTGAATTCCAGGTCAGCTTGAGCTAGACTGAGACCTTACCTTGAAAAACCAAAAAAATGTATATATTTTTTAGAATAATTTTTTGTTTATTTATTTGAGAGCGACAGACAAAAAGGCAGATAGATAGAGAATGGACACGCCAGGGCCTCCAGCCACTGCAAATGAACTCCAGATGCATGTGCCCCCTTGTACGTGGGTCCTGGGGAATTGAGCCTTGAACCAGGATCCTTAGGCATCACAGGCAAGCGCTTAACTGCTATGCCATCTCTCCAGCCCAAAAACATATTTTTTGATATTTATTTGCAAGCAGAGAGAGAGGGATAGAGAGAGAAGTGAGACAGAGAGAATGGGTGCTCCAGGGCCTCCAGCCACTGCAAACAAACTTCAGAAGCATGCACCACTTTGTGCATCTGACTTATGTGGGTCCTGGGGATTTGAACCTGGGTCCTTTGGCTTTGCAGGAACCGCTAAGCCATCCCTCCGGTCCCCAAAATACATTCTTTTTTTTTCGTGTTGTTTTTTGAGGTAGGGTCTTACTGTGCAGTCTCAGGGTGGCCTCAAACTCATGGTGATCCTCCTACCTCTGCCTCCCCAATGTTAAGATTAAAGGTGTGTATCATTACACCCAGCCATTAATCATTCCTAATTTTTTAAACTATTGACAACCTTCATACCATGATCATACATATTGACAACATACCAGGATCATAATTCCCTCCTATTTCCCCTTCCCCTGTCTACCGCCACTGAATTACTTCTTTCTAACTAGTTTCTCTTGTATTTTGATGTCATTATTTTTCCCCCGTCTGTTATGCAGGTCTAGTGTAGATACCATTAGTCACTATGAGGCTATGAATGCCATGGGCACTTTTTGTGTGGAAGAGAGTCGTAAGCACTCCTCCTTCCATTTAAAAAAAATTATTTTTATTTATTTATTTGACAGAGAAAGAGGGAGAGAGAGAGAATGGGTGTGCCAGGGCTGCCAGCCACTGCAAACGAACTCCAGACGTGTGCACCCCCTTGTGCATCTGGCTAACATGGGTACTGGGGAATTGAACCTGGGTCCTTTGGCTTTGCAGGCAAATGCCTTAACGACTAAGCCATCCCTCCAGCCCTCCTTCCTTTGGCTCTTCAATTGTTTGCACTACCTCTAAGCAATTATCCTTAATCTCTACAAGTTCAAAACCTATTACACTTGAGCTAAAAACAAGACAGCCATAAAAGTATATTAACTAGAGTTTTAGATGTAGACATTCAGAGGGCTTACTAGCAGTCATTTTTGAGATTTTATGATATACAATAATTTTCTAATTTATTTCCATCCCCTGTGTATTTTAGGTATTTATGTGTGGGATGTTGAAGGCAGACAATATTTTGACTTCCTGAGTGCTTACGGTGCTGTCAGCCAAGGGCATTGCCATCCCAAGATAGTGAATGCTCTGAAGAGCCAAGTGGACAAGTTGACCTTAACGTCTCGGGCTTTCTATAATAATGTACTTGGTGAATATGAGGAGTACATCACTAAACTTTTCAACTACCAGAAAGTTCTTCCTATGAATTCAGGTAAAGAATTTACCTTTTTTTGTTAAAGTTTCAAGAAAATAATCATATATTCATTTACTCACTTACCTTAATTAATGATCTTACTGCCTCAGGCTTTTAAATATCTGGGATTACAGGTATGCACTCCCATGCCCAGCCTATTTCCTGGTAATTTAAAACATCATTTAAATCTTAGCATTCTTCCCCTACCTACTAGGAGTGGAGGCTGGAGAGACTGCTTGTAAACTTGCTCGTCGCTGGGGCTACACTGTGAAAGGCATTCAAAAGTACAAAGCAAAGATTATTTTTGCAGGTATGTGTATGAAATTAAATGTTACTATTACGATTTACACATAATTTACTGTGGAAGTAGTCCTTGTTTTACCTGCTGCACAGCTTTGTAAAAGTTAGTAGGAGATTTCTTCTTGGTTTTATCTCTAAGTTACTTATCTAAGGGATTTTCCTTATTTTTTTCTTTTGTGGTGCTGAGGATTGAACCTAAGGTCTGATGCATGCCAGGCAAATAATGCTGCATCCCTGAGCCAAATCCCTAGCCTGAGAACGTTCTTTTTCTTTAAGTCTCTACTCCTCCCTCCTTGAAGTGATTGACTATATGACTCATTGTCTCATATGCATATCAAATTTGCCCCAAAGAAGTTTTCTAGTTAATTAGATGTTTAATTTTTTTTTTTTTTTTTTTTTTTTTTTTTGTTGGATATTGAACTCAGGGCCTTGCACATGCTAGGCAGGTGTTTTATCACTGAGTTACTTCTGTAGCCAACAATTGAGTCTCAATACTAGATATGTTTTTGTGCCACGTTCTACTTGTAAATTGGGAGCAGGAGGCCTGAAGTTGCCCTTGTTGTATGTCTGGGCATAGTTGGAAGGAATAGCTTGAATTCTGGTTAGGGAAACTTACAGTTAATTGGGAACCTCTATGTGATGTTTACATGGTAGGTTTTGAATTTTTAAGCTTTAATTTTAATTAAAAAAACAATACATATTGATTTTAATATGTGATCACAGTTCATTCTTGTGAGATTACAGTCATTAGATATTTTGTCTTGAACACATACAGTGAAATTGTAAATCCCATAGCATAGTAGAATGATGGCCAGAGGTGATTGGTATTTCGATGACAGATTAGTATTCCAAAGAAATGTTTACATAATTCTCTAACTTGCATTTGTGCATTTGAAAATCTTGTACTTTAGTTAGTTGTATGACGTATCTCTTGCAAACAAAAATGTTATTTCTGGTGATTTTCATTTTTTCAGACTGTGTCCAGTCTCTTTCATATTAGCAAAGGGTGCAAAGATGTTTTCACCCAAGTATTGAAAGAAGCTGGTGAGTCAGTGTGGGTGGAGAGACAGTGAAAGACTGCACCCAACTGTAAGTCCGTTATGTCCACAGGGTCAGCTACAGAGGAGGAGGCAGCTGAGGCTAGGAAGGGGAGAACAGGTGGGCGTCTGGTCTCACCAGTTCATGTTTTCTTAAACAAGCTCAGGCAGCATCAGTATGCTGCTGATAGTGGGTGAGTACAGGATGGGCTGATGTGTGGGTGAGAGATGCGGATTTGAGAGGCTTTTGCAAGAGTAGTGCTTAGGAGATGCCAAGAAGCTAAGTAAGAAACGTAAGCCAGTACTGAGATAATTGAGTTACTGCTGGCAGAGATGGTGAGAAGCTATAAAAACATCCTTACTTGTAGGCAAGCTCCCCACCTGGGCTGTTCTACATTGTTTCTTCTTAAATTTAATCTCATCCCAAAAGATCTCTAGCTTATTTGTACTGTTGGTTTATGTTATGGTGTTTGCTCCTCGCTAGAGAGGGCAGACAGCCCTCCAGGCTGATGAGTGTGTATTCCCTGCTTTGATAGGTGCTCAGCCTCATTAGTGGATTAAAAAGTGATTCTGACTTGCTGGGCATGGTGGCGCACACCTTTAATCCCAGCACTCGGGAGGCAGAGGTAGGAGGATCATGTGAATTCGAGGCCACCCTGAGACTACATAGTGAATTCCAGGTCAGCCTGAGCTAGAGTGAGACCCTACCTTGAAAAACTGGAAAAAGAAAAAAAAAAAAGGTGATTCTGAGCCAGGTGTGGTGGCTCAGGCCTTTAATCTAGCACTCAGGTGACTGAGGTAGGAGGGCTGCTCTGAGTTCAAGACCAATCTGACTATAGTGAGTTCCAGGTTAGTGTGGGCTAGAGTGAGACCTTGCTAAAACAAAACAACAACAACAACAACAACAACAAAAACAAAAAAGTAAAAAAGCGATTCTGTTTCATTTAACACTATAGAGAAAGGCAGAGTGAAAGGCGGTGCTCGATTACCTGAGGCTCTGCTCTAAGTGAAAGTGGAAGTGCGTTCTGTTAAATCATGGGCTTTCAGAAGGAAGCTGCAGCTGTGCAGGATGTTCTTACAGCTCTACCACAAATGCCCTTTCTCTGGGAAACATGCAGTGGTTGTAGTGGGTTGGGATGACTCTCAGAAAAGTATGGTGTGGCACCGAAGGGGGCTCTGTGAGGAAGCACTTAAAAGTGGTGATTGCAAGGCAAGACCTACTGGCTTTATGTGCGATGAGCTGTGCTATGTAATATCAGGTATTTGAGTAGCGCTTGAACACTCACCCTCGAGTAAAGTAAACCCTTGATTTGTTTTTTAGTCAAGACTTCCCAAGGTATTTTGGGGGGGGATAGTGCTTATTACATTTGTGGGTTTCTTTGGAATAATCACTGTTTCTTCTTTCTAGCTGGAAACTTTTGGGGCAGAACATTGTCTGCTATCTCCAGTTCCACAGACCCAACCAGTTATGACGGGTTTGGACCCTTTATGCCAGGCTTTGAAATCATCCCGTATAATGACCTTCCTGCACTTGAGGTACCTTGGTGGTGGGGCAGTGCATCACAGCAAATGGAACTGATGCTGGAGTAATTATTACCTGTTCAATATGTGAGCTAAACATGCGTGAGGGCTGAGCATATTTATATATATGTATATAGTATACACACACACACACACACACACACACACACATATATAGCTCAGTGGTAGAGCAGCATGTGTGAGGCTCTGGGCTTGATGTCTAGTGCTGCAAAATAAACAAAAAAAGTTATATTAGTCTAACAAAAATTCATCTTATATTAGGTAAGAAAAATGTAACTTACATTAGGTCTAATTTTCAGACTTATCAGTAAATGGAGAACTAGTTTCCAACCCAGGGAAAACTGTTTTGTTATCTGATTCCTAAACCAGGCATCCATTTCAGATTGGCATTTTTCACAACAACTTGGTATTACTTGCTTAATTACTAGACACAGTTTCTTAAAAAGTTCTAAGTTGGAGAACTCTTCTGGAATCCAAGGCCTTATGTTACTAGATAAGTGCTTTACCACTCTGTCCTATCCCCGAAGTAGAGAGTACTCTTTCTTAATTTGGGTTTCATTTCTGATATATTTACATATTATAAAATGTGAGACTAAGCCAGGCATGATAATGCATGCCTATAAGCCCAGTGTTAGGGAGCTTGCGTAGGAGAGGCTAGCTTGGGCTACATAGCAAGACCCTGGCTCAAACAAAACACAACAACCACACAATAAAACCCAACAGAAAAGCCAGCCATGGTGGTGCTGCACACCTGTAACCTGACACTGGGGAGGAAGATGCAGGGGGAACAGTAGTTCAGAGCCATCCTTGGCCACGTAGCAAATTTGAGGCTAGCCTGGGTTACATGTGAGACACTGTATCAAAAAAGAAAAGAAAAGACTATATAGACAGATGTAACTTAAATCTGGAAAGTGAATGTCATTGAGTTATGTTGTTTTTTGGAAGTTGAATAAGTTAGTGAAAATGCCTTTTTTTTTTTTTTTTTTTGAGATAGGGTATAGGCTTGGCAAGCCTCAAAATCATAGTGATCCTCCCAGCTTTATTAATTCTGGATAGGAAAGTGTGTATAGTTCATGGTAGAAAGGAAGTTACTAAAATCTCTTCTTAAGTGATGGAGGAATGCTCAGCACTGAAACATCTCTGTTACACCTTCCAAGGCTCAGGGTGCGGAAGAGGTGGTGGAAAGAATGTCAGAGCCAAAGGAAGGTTAGGACTTCTTACAATAATGCACTCTTCCAGACACAATGGCCTGGATATCCATGAACTCATAGTACCTGTCACTATCTACACAAGACACTCAAAATAGGAGGAAAAGATGATGATATCAAAATAAAAGACTGATTGAGGGGGGAGGGGATAAGATGGAGAATGGAGCTGTGAAGAGGAAAGTGAGGGGGTAGGGAATTATCATGGTTTATTGTCTATAATTATGGAAGTTGTCAGTAATAAAAAGTTATTAATCACCTTCTATGGGAAAAGAAATGTTTCTATTCAGTTCAAAAAAAATTTCTTCTTTCGCAGCGTGCCCTTCAGGATCCAAATGTTGCCGCCTTCATGGTCGAGCCAATCCAGGGTGAAGCAGGAGTTGTTGTTCCCGATCCAGGCTACCTAGTGGGAGTGCGAGAACTTTGCACCAGGCACCAGGTACTGGCCTGTCCCCTCAACCTTGTGACGAAGCCATTGGCCCTCATGCCATGTGATGAGATTAAGTCCGTTTTCCACTAGAGGGAGACATGATTCCAAGAGTCTAGAACTTGGCGCCTAGAAACCTGCTTGGAAGCTGGGCGGGGGCAGAGCTGCCAGCACCCCGGCTTCCTCCTCCTCCGTGACTTCCTCCTCTCTCCTCCTGGAGCCTTGCCCTCTTCATCCCCAGCCCTGTGCTGTGTCCCTTTATGACCTCTTTCCCTTCGCCCTCCAAAGGCAGTCATTAGTGTATTTTGTTTGCCGTTGGCAGTTCCAAAAAATACTTAATAATCATTTATGGGTAATTAGTGAATTAATTTGTTCCTAGAGTGTAGTTTTAGCCATTAAAGCCCTGCAAACTTGGTATTTGAATAAGTGCCTTTCCTCTATACAGAACAAGGCCAAATTTGCCCCTAGGTGATAGTGGCCTGATAAGGGAGACTGTATGTCTACAGATGCCCATAGGACACTCTTGACTTGTGTGTGGGGGTAATTGACTAAAACACCTTCACAGATTGGAAGGCATGTCAGAGTAACAAATTTGTGGGGAGAAGGAAGTGAAATGATGGCCTGTCTTTCCCGTGGACATGAAAATGACAGTGTCACTGTGCTTCTCACTAGGTCCTGTTTATTGCTGATGAAATTCAGACGGGATTGGCCAGAACTGGTAGATGGCTGGCTGTTGATCATGAAAATGTCAGACCTGACATAGTTCTTCTTGGAAAGGCTCTTTCTGGTGGCCTATACCCTGTGAGTTCCGTGTCCTGCCCTCTTTCCTCTCCTGAAGCATGCATCTGAGATACTTCTGCATCCACTGATTGTGACCGTAACATCTCCAGGTGGTTTGATTTGATCGTGTGGACTATAGGCTGCCTGGAATATCTGCAGGACAAACATTTAGGGTTTCATTGTGGTCCATGGAGTTAATTTTGACCAAAGAATTGAGTGTATGCCTTGGAATTAGCCATGACATTTGATTTGGATTGAACTATTTTATCTCAAAAGTAACATTAAAAACATTAAAAAAAATTTTATTTATTTGAGAGGGAGAGAGAGAGAGAGAAAGAGAAAGAGAAAGAATGAATTTGCCAGGGCCTCCAGCAACTGCAAACGAACTCCAGACACACGTGTCACCCTGTGCATCTAGCTTATGTGGGTCCTGGGTAATTGAACCTAGGTCCTTTGGCTTTGCAGGCAAGCGCCTTAACTGCTAAGCCATCTCCCCAGCCCCAAAGTAACTTCTTTAAACAAAAGGAACACAGCATTTGTAATTGTTGAAAACCATGACCAGTGAACAGAGATTGAAAACATTGGCTTGTTATAGTTCTTTTTCTTTGCGTTTTAAAAATTGAGAGCCAGTAATTTGAATGACATTAAAAGGGGCCTGAAGAATAGATATTCCACTAATAGACTAAATTATTTTGCTGAAGTCAATACTCAGCTTTGATCCTTTTCTAAATAAACCATTCTATCTTGAAATTGGAAAGGGCTACAAATGATGTCATTGCAAAATTAGCTTTTCTTTTTACAAAAATATATTATTTGGCCTCAGGTAATATATGGTTCAGCAATTACAGGCACTTGCTTGCAAATCCTGCTGGCCTGGGTTTGATCCCAGTACCCATACCCATGCCAAGCCAGATGCACAAAGTGGCACCTACATCTGGAGTTTATTTGCAGTGGCACTAGGCCCTGGTGCATCAATTCACGTTCTCTGTCTGCAAATAAATACTTAAAAATATACCCCCCCAAAGTATTGTTCTGTGCCATTGCTTAGTATATTTTTAATGTGTTAGGGCATATCAGGATATTACTGGGAGTTAGGGGACAGATGTAAACTCTTGAGTGTTGAAGCTTTGTAGAACTTTCCTTTTTTTTTTTTTTTTGTTTGTTTTTTTGTGGTTTCACTCTAGTCCAGGCTGCACTACATAGTCTCAGGATGGCCTTGAACTCATGGTGATCCTCCGACCTCTGTGTCCTGAGTGCTGGGATTAAAGGCATGCACCACCACATCTGGCAGAACTTTTTTATCAACTTCATGGAACTGTCTGTGTTCCTGGTAAGCTAAGACTCCGAGCGATGACATTAATTTTCTGTCATTCAGGTATCAGCAGTGCTGTGTGATGATGAGATAATGCTGACCATCAAACCAGGTGAACATGGGTCAACATATGGTGGGAATCCACTAGGCTGCCGAGTGGCCATCACAGCTCTTGAGGTAAAACCTGATAATGGTGAACAATATTTACTTTCAGTAGCATTGAAATGATTTTTAATTTGGGTCCATAGTATAGTAAGAAATTTAATAAGATTGCCAAGAATTGGAAAATATGAAATACAGAGGAAAGATTTTAAGAGCAAGGAATTCTCAAAATGTAAGTTAACTTGTCACCTTGCTCAGTAGATGAAATTTCCTCTGGGCTGTTCTGAGCTGCCAGTCAGCTGGGGCTTAGGGCTCGTAGGCCCTGACTGGCCCTGTCAGACCACTAACTAGGTTTCATTTGGTTAGCAAGCAAGGCTTGCTTAAGGTGGAAATATGATATAATCTTTGAGGATAGACTTTTTAGGGAAAAATAAAAGTGGAAATTGTATTGTAAGGTTCTTATTTTTTATTTTATTTTATTTTTATTTTTAGTTTTTTTTGAGGTAGGGTCTTACTTTGGCCCAGGCTGACCTGAAATTTACTATATAGTCTCAGGGTGGCCTCGAACTCAGCGATCCTCCTACCTCTGCCTCCTGAGTGCTGGGATTAAAGTCGTGTGCCACTACACCTGGATTTGATTTATTTTTTGAGATAAAGTCTTGCTGTAGCCCAGGCTAACCTAGAATTCACTATGTAGTCTCAGGCGAACTCATAGCGATTCTTCTACCTCAGCCTCCCAAGTGCTGGGATTAAAGGTGTATACCACCATGCCTGGCTTATTTTTCAATTTTATTTTGTTTGATTTGTGTTCTTTTTTGTTGGAGACAGGGTCTCATGTAGGCCAGGCTAGCCTTAAGCTCATTGACCCTCCTGCCTCCATGTCCTAAGTGCTGGGATTATAAATGTGCACCACCATTTTCTCCCCCTATTGTAGTTTGAAAGCTAAATTATATTTAATCCATGACAGTGTTCAGATGACAATATATCATTTTTGTTGTTGAGCAAATTTTAATCCTTATTTTGCCATGAAGATAGATTGACAATGAATTTGTGACTAAAAGCAAGGCTGTGTAGTAGCGTGTGCTTAATGAGAATTTGGAGTCTAGAAAAACAAATGAAAGTGACATTCTCGTCCTCATGTCTGACCTTTGCTTGTGATAGCACCCTCAGTAGACTCTTCAAAGGCTATCTTAAATACTCGTCATTTTTCTCTAACTGTAGGTTTTAGAAGAAGAAAATCTTGCTGCCAATGCAGACAAAATGGGCTCCATCTTGAGAAATGAGCTCATGAAGCTGCCCTCTGATGTGGTGACTGCTGTGAGAGGAAAAGGATTGCTCAATGCCATGGTTATTAGAGAAACCAAAGGTACGTTGATGATACATTTTGCTCCTGGATAAATTTAAAATTTATAAAAATTTTTCTTTATTTATTTGAGAGAGAGAGAGAGAGAGAAATAAATAGCCAGGATGCGTGCACCCCCTTGTGCATATGGCTTATGTGGGTCCTAGGGAATCGAACCTGGGTCCTTTGGCTTTCTAGGCAAGCGCCTTAACCACTAAGCCATTTCTCCAGCCCCTGAACTTTTTTTTTTTTTGGTTTTTCGAGGTAGGGTCTCACTCTAGCTCAGGCTGACCTGGAATTCACTATGTAGTCTCAGGGTGACCTCGAACTCCTGGCGATCCTCCTAGCTCTGCCTTCCGAGTGCCGGGATTAAAGGCGTGCACCACCACACCCGGCCTGAGTATTATTTTAAGGAAATTATTGGTTCGGGGCAGTCCTCTGTAATGATTTGCTAAGTGGCACGCTGACCAAGTCTTCTAGAGAGTATGATCGGGTTTATAATAGTCTTAATGGTATCCAAAATATAGCTTTTAAAAATAATATTTATTTATTTATTTATTTGAGAGAGGGAGAGAGGATATATATATGAATGAATGAAATAGCAAAGCCAGCTTGCAGCTCAGAAATTGCCTTGGTGAGGCTGCACTTTTGCATGTCTATGGCAAGGGGGTCTTCAAGCATTAATCTTTGAGCATACATTGTGACTTTTTTCTGTAGATTACAATGCTTGGAAGGTGTGTCTGCGACTCCGAGATAATGGGCTTTTGGCCAAACCGACCCATGGCGATATCATCAGGCTTGCCCCACCACTCGTGATCAAGGAGGATGAGATCCGGGAGTCTGTGGAAATCATTACCAAGACCATCCTGTCTTTCTGAGAGCAGGAACCACTCAGTGGCCCCGGGGAGCTGACTGGAGACAGGGGTCTTGTGATGCTCTGCTCTGAATGGGGCACGTTTCCACTCACACATGTCTTCAAGTACTTTCTTGGAATATGTATGTTCAGTTGCTGCGTATGGAGTGACATTCATGAGCCTGCAGTTGCTTTGTAGCTTGCCTAAGAGAATGAATGGCAGTTAAGCTGGGTGAAGCGTTGCTGAGTGTGTACTCTCAGATGACGTGCATCTGCCCATGTAGCCAGCCTTCCAAGCCAGTCCTTCAGTGCCATTTACAAGTGTTTGTAATTACCGTGTGGTATAAATGTTTTGTATTTGCAAGTTATTTCTGAGATACTGCCTAAAAGACTTGCTTAAAGTCTTTTAAGTTCAGTTCAGTCTTTGTGATCATTGAGTGTTAGGATGAGAAAGAGTTGAGCATATATAAAATACAAATTTTAAGTAAATTTTATGTTGGTCAGTGTCAGAGTGTATTCTGTGGATGTCATTATTTTAAATAATTCTTCCTAAATTAAATTTTTAGTGCTCAGTTCAAATTTGTAAAAAAATTTTTATTGGGCTGGAGCGATGGCTTAGCGGTTAAAATGCTTGCTTGCAAATGCAGGGGTCCAGATTTGATTCCCCCGGACCCATGTAAGCCACATGCACATGGTGGCACATGTGTATGGAGTTTGTTTGCATCAGCTAGAGGCCCTGGAACACTCATTTTTTCTCTCTCTTTGCCTCTATCTCTTTTAAATAAGTAAAAATTAAAAAAAAAGTATTTTCAGTATTTCTTTAAACATAAAATAAAGCTTAGTTTTTCATTTTGCCCAGAGTATTCTGTAATTCCATGTTAGTCCATCATGTGTCTCATCCTCATGTGACTATATTACAATTTCATCTCCTATCTGGGGCCATTGGGTGTGTTTCAGGTTTATCCTAAATACAACTGTGACTAGCCTATAACTGTATAATAGTGTGATTTTTTTTCCTTTTTCATTAAATTTTGTTTAGTTTTTCTCTTGTGTGTTTCTATGGGCACTTTTAGGTGTGGGTCCTCGCCTTCAACTGATTGAGGCAGGGTCTTTGACTCACTGATGGCCAGGCGAGCTGGTCTGTGAGCTGCTGGGAAATTCTCCTGTCTCCACCTGCCATCTTGCCCTAGGTGTGTTGGAATTACAGAAGCTTGCCACAGCTTCTGGTTTTATGTGGAGCCTGGGGATCTGAACTCAGGAACTCAAGCTTGCGAGACAAGCACTTTATCCACCGGGCTGTTCCCCAGCCCCCACATATTATTTTATGCCTTTGCTTAGTGGAGGGAAAAAGTTAGTGGAGGCTAAAAGTCAGTTACCCTAGTAATACCTTCCAAAATGTCCCATTTATTAGTCACGGAGATGCTCCCTCCGTTAGAGGTTGCTGTTGAATGGCCATTGAAGGGAAGCATAAAGACAGAGCAGAAAGATGCACTTGCCGCAGTTCACTGAAACAATAAGTAATAACACTCTGGGTGCTTAGACAAGGCTCTGGAGGGAGGCAAAAGGTGTTTCCAGATGTCTCAGAGGCTGGAGGTTGGCAGAACTCCCCCTTTGTCTTTGGAGTGTGGCTGAGCTGCCCCTTGTGTGTATAGAAAGCATTTCAGTTCATTTCCAATTTTGGGGAGATTGTTCAATACCAGTGGGAGCCACTGAAATGAATAATAAATACACAGCAGCAGCTCAGACTGGTTAGGAGAAACCTTCCAGGACTTCCTTGACGAAAGTGTAGTGGCTCTGAGGAATTTTGTTAGCTTCCTATCTCAGCCCATATTTTGATTAACTTGCAAATGTGATTGCTTCCCTTTGCATCAAGCCCAGTCCTTTAAATTGTTCATAAAACATCTAACCTAAAATGGATTTTATAATTTGTATCACAGGAGTTAAAAATAAGACCCTGTGTAGACGGCTGTAGGGGTAAAGAAAAGTCTCCCCTCTGCTCACTGAAAGTTCCTTGGAATAAACCAACAAAGATTGAGAACAGGTGTGCAAAGGTAATGTCACAGCAGGGTGTGTGTGTGTGTGTGTGTGTGTGTGTGTGTGTAGGCAGGGCATCACAGGAGTGATCTCCCAGCTCCTGTGATTACTCTTTAGACCCACATTATTCAGAAGCATGCACCTTTTTTTTTTTCCCTGTAGAGGAGGGGCAGAGTGGAAGATGGGAACTTTTTTGGGGGGTGGTGCACAACAGCTAGGGAAATGAAAAATGGTCCCCGAGAAAGCAGTTAGTTGTAAAAAGGTCCTCTTTGGAATATGAGGAGGCAAGGGGTGGACACTGGTGGCCGTCCATCCAGCAGTGGATTCCTCTGGCCTCTTTCCTGAGACTGTAAGGCTCCTGGGTGTGGGGACCCGGCACCTTTTCACAGTTGGCTCTTAATGCAGAGGAGATTTCAGGGTCTTCCTGCACGAGTGTGGGTGGCAGTCACACCGGCTGTGCTTTTTCTGTAGGTCGGATGCTAGCATGCCCAAGCAGCACACTTCAAGTAAGCGTTCTCTGAGCCCGAGGAGCAGAACCTGCTTATGCCAGGGAGTCAGTGAATAGAAATGCAGGTTGCCATCATATCAAATGGGCAGGGAGGAGCGCCCTGAATTTCTCTTTTCTAAGTACAGAATTACTAATTTATGGCTACTGAGGACTAAGCCTTACAGCTAATAATACAAAATGAAAGTCATTACTCCTGGAATTATTTTTTTTTTGAGGCATGCCTAATAGAATTTTTTTTTTCCCAAGGTAAGGTCTCGCTCTTGCTGTAGCCCAGGCTGACCAGGAATTCACTATGTAGTCTGAGTGTGGCCTTGAACTCACAGCGATCCTCCTGCCTGGCCGGGTCCGCTGTAGGCGGCACGTCGGGAATACAGGGGGCGCTGTCGGCAAAGCGCTGCTTGTGACTGGTGACGCGCATGCGCGGTAGGGAGCTGCAGGGGGCGGGGCGGGGCCAGCCGGAGCCGGACCGCCGTCTCCTCCCCTACGGCCCTGCAGCTCTGGTGCTGGGTTGTGGTCGGCCTGCGGGCCGATGTCCTTGTACCCAAGTTGCTTATTCCGGTGATGACTGAATGGCGTCCTTGTAGAGGAATGAGGACGTGCAGAGCAAACCCTCGGCGGCGCGGTGGCCGTTCGTGTCTGGGTTCTCCCCTCCCTGGCCTACGCGCTCCAGGTCTCTGGTTGTTGGTTTATTGGAGGTGTGTGAGTCGTGTTCACCCATTTGTCATTCCTGCCGGCCAGCTGCGCCCCTCTTTTCCCCGGTGCAGAGGAGCCGGATCCCAAGCCGGGGAGAACTGTTCCGCAGCGCGAGCCCACCAGTGACTGTCACCTGTGCATCAGCCGGGCGGCGACAGGGGGCGCCCTAACCCCGTGGAAAAGGGCCTCGGGGAATTGCAGAAGTCACTTGGGGACCGACCTTGGCGGGAGGGATCTATAGCCCAGGAAGGGAAGGCTGGGACTGATGGAGAATGGGCTGGGGACAGATGGCTCTTTGGTCTGTCTCTGCCGCTGCACAGTTGGTTCTGATGCTTGTCTTAGTGATTAGGGGGGAAAGGAGTCCTGCGATCATGAAGGATGTGGGGCCTGGTGCCCATCTGGCTGGTGGCCCACCTTTGTATATGTAGCCTTGATGACTACTGGCCACTGGCCACTGAGATGGTGGCCACCTAGACAGCCTGGCCCGGGAAGTTCTGGGTGTGTGGTTGCTGCAGGGTGCAGAAATGCCTTTCCTTCCCCCTCCTCCTCCCTCTCTCTCTTTTTCTTGAGGCTGATCTGAAATTCACTCTGTAGTCTGAAGCTGGCCTTGAACTCACAGTGATCTTCCCACTTTGGCCTCCCATGTGCTGGGATTAAAGGCGTGCACCATCACACCTGGCCTCTCTGCTTTTCTTTCAAAAACTTAAAAAAATATTTATTTATTTATTTATTTACAAGGGAGAGAGAGAGAGAGAGAGAAGAGAGACACAGACAGAATGGGCGCACCACAGTCTCCAGCCACTGCAAACAAACTCCAGAGGCATGTGCCACCTTGTGCATCTGGCTTTATATGGGTCCTGGGGAGTGGAAGTCTGGTCCTTAGGCTTGCAGGCAAGCACCGTAACTGCTAAGTCATCGCTCCAGATCGTATGGCTACTTTGAATCTGGAAGACACATTTCAAAGCACTCCTCCCTTTCCTTTGGGTCTTACATTCTAGAAATGCCTTTTCCTCATCCACCCTAGGTTTATGGCTAAGGCCCTTACAACAGAAATCAGATTAACAAAGAGAAAAGCACACACATTTATCTAATATCAATTTTATGAGGCCCAGGAGCCTTTGAAGGAAATGAAGCATGGAAGAAATGGTTAGTCTATGTACTTATTTTTTTTTTAGGCTAGGAAATATGGGTGGATACAAGGGTCTGCTCTAATGGTGATGAACACAGGCGCTCTGCAAGGCCCACTTGTTCAGATTCTTCTGTGTCCCCGTGCCTGTTGTCAGCAACTAAGACTCCTTCCTCTGGGTCCAGGGAGGGCCCTTCTCCTATGAGGACTTCATAGCAAGGACTCCTAAGAAGGCTGTGGTGCCTCCTCCCCAGGCAGGAGCAAGGTGCCCTCATGACCTCCACAGGTCATATCTGAGGTAGGAGGAGGCTGGTCACCAGATCAGTGAACTTGGACAGACCAAACAACCTCAGTCTTCTTGTTCCAAAAATGAGAACAGTGGGACTGGCACAGGGGAATGCTGGGTTTTGGGTCTTGCCTGACACTCCCTCTGCCCTCCAGCTCTTTCCTCTAATTTCAGTCACCAGGGGCTTGATGCATACACAGGTCCCCCTGGCCTGATCTAAAAGCAGGTTCATGGAGTGTGGGTAGCACTGGGAATCTCACTGGGATCACCTTTCCCGGGCTCTTGTTTATAATGGGATTGCTGGGATTCCTTGCTAATATACAAGTATAGGCCAATGCACCAATAAATTTTGAGTATTCCTAGATTCTTGTCTTAGGAATTTAAAGAATTAAGATCTGGTATGGCGAGATGGCTTAGCCGTTAAGGCACTTGCCTGTGAAGCCTAAGGACCCACGTTCGGCACTCCAGATCCCACGTTAGCCAGACACACAAAGGTGAGGCAAACACAAGGCCATACATGCCCACTAGGTGGCATAAGTGTCTGGAATTTGTTTGCAGTGGCTGAGGCCCTGGCCCACTCTCTCTAAAAAAAAAAAAAAAAAAATTAAAATCCATAAACCAGAGTGTAAGATGTACTCCTGCCCAGTAGAGAGCCCATGTAGGAATAGGGGTCCCACCTCTATCTGAGCCCAGAGAGCAGGGACCTGGAGGATCAGGAGAGATGAACAGCCAAGCAGAGGGCATGCCCACCTGGTAAGCATCTACTTATCATGTTATGGTGGTGGCTTTACCCTCGGGCTCAGGTGGGTCTGGGAGAGAGCTGATTGGTCTGGGCTCAGGTGGCTGGCAGGGAGAGGCTAGGGGACGAGAGAGCTGATCGGAGAGGCTGGATCTGATGCTGAACTCTGGTTCAGCCGAAGCGGACAGGTGGTGTGACATCTTTTTGGTTCCCTCTTTGGGCCCTCAAACTGTCTACCTGAAAGTAAAGCCACCTAATTCCCCCTCAGGTCATGGCCCCACTGGGTCGCCATCATCGGGTGAAGAGGTACCCTGGGTGGGAGGCATGGGGGAGTGACCCACCTCAGACCCCTCAAACTCACAAGGCTCTGTTGGTGAGAGGAGATTTTAGTGGTCTGGAGGGGACTCTAGGCAGGACACTGAGTTAATGGTCCACCGAAGGGCATTGCCCCAGGCGAGTGAGGACAAATGCGGCTGAGTCACAATTCACGGTCACTTGCCCTGAGGCTTGGGTTCTAATCCCGGGTGCCCTGCTCAGGACTGGTGCTCCTCTCCATGGATCTCCATCTGAGGAGAGAGTGAGTGGTGATGACTGTCTCTTCTTATTGAGGACCAGGTCACGACATCCCTGTAGCAATCCCCCAAAGCCAGTTAAGGGGAACCCAGAGCTGGAGGGCAGACAGCTATGACAAAAATCCTAACATGGGCAGCTGAGAACTGAGTTCCATGAAGCTGGTACCCTGACAGTCCCATCTAAGCTGTGGAATTCAGCCCCTATACCCTAGGGTTATCACACAGAGCCCCATGTCTCTAAGCACAGGAGTGGCCCTGACTTTAAGTCAGTGTGGCTGAATAGTGGGGATAGAGCAACATGTTCTACAGGAGCAGAACTGAGGGGAATCCCCACCTCCCATCACTCTCAACTGTTCAAGCCCCAGCCCCAAGTTGAATTAGGGGCCCATCCCACCAGCCCCAGGGGCTCCCTTTCTGGAGAGGACTTGTCAGCTTTCCCTGTGGCACAGCCACCTCCCAGGTATGGAGGGGGTCCGGTCGCCTTCTCTGAAGGAATGCAGCCCCTTCTCTCGGCTGCTGCACCTCCACCTCAGGGGTAGAGGAGGCTGTGTCTGGGCCGTGCCTGACCATGTTTGCCAGGAGCCCACCTTTCCTCTGCAGGCCCTGGCTGGTTGTGTCTGGCCTCCAGGATCTGTTTGTTTGGGTCTGCACCCCGCTGCAAACAGCAAGTCTGAGAGGTTGCCCAGTGGCCAGAGCCCCAGCGGGGCTCAGCTACTTTTCCATGCCCGTCCACAGGCCTCACCCGCAGCCTTGCCTGGGCTTTGAAGGCGGCAGCTTGAGGCAAAGTCAAACTCGCACCCAGAATAAACACTGAGGACCCCGCGCGGCCTGGCTGCACTGCCGGCTACAAAGGGACACTGTGAAGGAAGCCCTCAGAGCAGAAGGGCCCATTCAGTTCTCCCAGGATGGGAGTTGCTTGCCAATTAGGTGAGGAGGACCCCGGTGGTGTGAGGGCTTCAAGAAGGGGTGGGGTGGGAGGGAGAGCCTGTTGCTTCTGCCCAGCTGGAGAGGGAAGTCCGCTTTCAAACCCCTAAGGGGAGCCCTTACCATTCGTGAGGCATCGGCCCAGAGACCAACATGGAGTGGGGAGCTTGGCATATACCAGACCCCTGCTCGGTGCTCAATAGGGTCCAGGTCTTCCCATTGCTGCTCCTCAGTATCTTGCTGCCTGCGACAGAGGTCCCTGGCTCTGGTGCTGAGTACCTATGCTCATTTCTTTCCTGTGTCCTGTGGTGAGCAGGGTTTAAATTTTTTTTGTTGTTGTTTTTTGTTTTTGTTTTTCAAGGCAGGGTCTCTCTCTAGCCCAGGCTGACCTGGAATTCACTATGTAGTCTCCTTGAACTCAGCGATCCTCCTACCTCTGCCTCCCCAGTGCTGAGATTAAAGGTGTGCACCACCACGCCTGGCTTTATAAATGACAAGTTCCCTAATTACAGACGATAAACCATGGTAATTCCTCCCCCATACTTTTCCCTTTGCAACTCCACTGTCCATCATTCCCCTTCCCCCTCTCAGTCAGTCTCGGTGAGCAGGGTTTTGACGTACCAGAGTCTCATGTCATCTTGGAAGTCACTATTCTTTTGTTTTGTTTTTTGAAGTAGGGTCTCGCTTTAGCCCAAGCTGACCTGGAATTCACCATGTAGTCTCAGGCTGGCTTCGAATTCATGGCTATCCTCCTACCTCTGCCACCTGAGTACTAGGCATTAAAGACATGTTCCACCATGCCCAGCAATTATTCTTATTTATTTATTTACTTATTTGAGAGAGAGAGAGGCAGATAGACATCAAGAGAATGGGGTCACCAGGGTCTCCAGCCATTGCAAATGAACTCCAGATACATGTGTCACCTTGTGCATCTGGCTTATGTAGGTCCTGGGGAATTGAACCTGGGTCCTCTGGCTTTGCAGGCAAGTGCCTTAACCACTAAGCCATCTCTCCAGCCCCTCCCTTTTAAAAATTTTTATTTATTTATTTGAGAGAGAGAGAGTAAGAGGCAGAGAGAAAGAGAATGGGTGCGCCCGGGCCTCCAGCCACCACAAACGAACTCTAGACGCATGCACCCCCTTGTGCGTCTGGCTTACATGGGTCCTGGGGAATTGAACCAGAGTCCTTAGGCTTCACAGGCAAATGTCTTAACCACTAAGCCATTTCCCCAGCCCACAACTATTTAAAAAATTTTTTTATTGACAACTTCCATAATTATAGACAATAAACCATGATAATTCCCCCCACTTTCCCCTTTACAACTCCGCTCTCCATCATATCCCCTCCCCCTCTCAATCAGTCTCTTATTATATTTTATTTTTCTGGTTTTTGAGATAGGGTCTTGCTGTAGCCCAGGCTGACCTGGATTTCACTATGTAGTCTCAGGCCTTGAACTCACAGCCATCCTCCTACCTTTGCTTCCCAAGTGCTGGGACTAAAGCCCTGCACCACCACGCCTGGCTTCAGTCTCTTATTTTGATGTCATCATCTTTTCCTCCTATTGAGGGTCTTGTGTAGGTAGTGTCAGACACTGTGAGGTCATGGATAGCCAGGCCATTTTGTGTCTGGAAGAATGCATTGTAGGGAGTCCTCCCCTTCCTTTGGCTCTTACATTCTTTCCACCATCTCTTCTGCAATGGACCCTGAGCCTTGGAAGGTGTGATAGAGATATTTCAGTGCTGAGCACTCCTCTGTCACTTCTTCTTAGCACTATGGTGCCTTTTAAGTAATCCCAGAGGTCACCGCCATCTGAAAAGAGAAGCTTGTTTTTTCTTTTTTGGTTTATCGAGGTAGGTTCTCACCTGAGCTAGAGTCTCAGGGTGGCCTTGAACTCATGGTGATCCTCCTACCTCTGCCTCCCGAGTGCTGGGATTAAAGATGTGCACCGCCATGCCTGGCAAGAGAAGCTTTTCTAACCAAAAGTAAGAGTAAAAATAACAAAACAAAATAAAAACGATATGCAGAAGCCACAGAGTAAAGCATCCCATGTTGTTAAAAGAAAAGTGAGGGCTGGAGAGATGGCTTAGCGGTTAAGGCATTTGCCTGAGAAGCTAAAGGACCCAGGTTCAATTCCCCAGGACCTACATAAGCCAGATGCACAAAGGGCACATGTGTCTGGAGTTTGTTTGCAGTGCCTAGAGGCCCTGGTATGCCCATTCTCTCTCTCTCTCTCTCTTCTATCTCTTCCTTTCTCTGCTTGCAAATAAATAAATAAAAAATTTAAAAAAGTGGGCTGGAGAGATGGCTTACTGGTTAAGCACTTGTCTGTGAAGCCTAAGGACCCCAGTTCGAGGCTCGATTCCCCAGGACTCACGTTAGCCAGATACACAAGGGGGCACATGGGTCTGGAGTTCGTTTGCAGTGGCTAGAGGTCCTAGCACCCCCATTCTCTCTCTCTCTGTCCCTCTTTCTCTGTCTATTGTTCTCAAATAAATAAATAAAAATAAACAAAAAATTAGAAAAAATTTTAAAAAGTGATAATAGCCTTAATATATGGGTATGAACATGAACATTAAGAGAAGTGATTACTGGGCAGTTTGGTGAGAATAATATGTGCATCTAGCCAGACACCTGCATGTGTTACCCCCCTAGAGCTCACAACTTCCCCTGCCATAGGTTTTCACTATCAGGTATGTATTCTCTCCAGTGGAGCGGGCCTCCAGTCCAATTAGAGAGTGGTTGGTTTCCCCCATAACAGAAATGCTACTCTTGCACCCGTTGGCTCCTTTGGCCTGGCTGGCCCATCTTATTTTTATTTTTTTGATTTTTCAAGGTAGGGTCTTACTCTGGCCCAGGCTGACCTGGAATTAACTATGTAGTCTCAGGGTGGCCTTGAACTCATGGCGATCCTTCTACCTCTGCCTCCTGAGTGCTGGGATTAAAGGCATACGCCACCACACCTGGCTGGCTGGCTGGCCCATCTTAAGGCTTGCAGTGACCACCATTGTTTATCTCCATTGATGACTTTTCTCTCTCCCACGGAGCTGCATGCAGAGTAGCTTTTTCCAGCTTTCTGTCAGCTGGTCTACACAGAGGAGGTTTTCAGCTCAGCACCAGTAAGATTTCTCAGTGACCTTCCAACCCAAGCATGTACAGTCTTTAGCAGTAGGGTCTTACCATCTATTCCTGGTGGGAAACCAAGAGCCTCGCCAATGGCCTGTAATGTTTTGGGGGCCTCAGGGACCTCCCTGACCAACAACTCATTGGATGATATCCCATCCTTGGCACTGAGAATTTTCTAGTAACAATCTATGGGTTCTGGGTGTGCCATTGTCCAAAAAAGTAGGTTTCCATATGACTTATTCATACCCTCTTAGATTTTTTAATTTATTAAAAAAAATTTTTTAATGTTTTATATATCTGAGAGATAGAGAGAGCGAGAGCGAGCCAGGGCCTCCAGCCACTGCAAACGAACTCCAGATGCATGCACCCCCTTGTGCATCTGGCTTACGTGGGTCCTGGAGAATTGAACTGGGATCCTTTGGCTTTGCAGGCAAATGCCTTAACTGCTAAGCCATCTCTCCAGCCCCATATCCTTTTAGATTTTGATTAACTCTCCCCACCTTTGCTTTACTTAATCTCTTCTTCTGATCTCACTTAGGCCTTTCCACCCTGAGTAATATGTTCTTCCACTTGCATATATACAGTACCCTCCCCTTAAGTCCTTCCCTCTTCTCCCCTCTTATAGCCCCTTTCCAGTTTACTGGCCTCTGCTACAAGTCCAAACATTTGTAGTAGGATCCACATATGAGAGAGAACATGCAGTGTTTAGCTTTCTGGGCCTGGGTTACCTCACTAAGTATAATCCTTTCCAGATCCATCCATTTTCCTGCAAATTTCATACTTTCATTTTTCTTTACCGCTGAGTAGAACTCCATTGTATAAATATACCACATCTTCATTATCCACTCATCAGTTGACATCTAGGCTGGTCCATTTCCTAGCTATTGTGAATAGAGTGGCAATAAACATGGTTCTGCAAGTATCTTTAAGGTAGTGAGAAGAGTCATTAGGATATATGTCTAGGAGTGATACAGCTGGATCATATGGCAAATCTATTTTTAGCTGTCTCAAGAACCTCCACACTGATTTCCACAGTGGTTGTACCAGATTACATTTCCACCAACAGTGTAAAAGGGTTCCTCTTGTTCCACATCCTCACCAGCATTTATTGTCATTTGTTTTCTTGATGATAGCTGTTTTGACAGAAGTGGGATGGAATCTTATAGCAGTTTTAATATGCATTTCCCTGATGACTAAGGATGTAGAACATTTTTTAGATGTTTATATGCCATCTGAATTTCTTCTTTGGAGAACTCTCTATTTAGTTCCATAGCCCACTTTTTTGTTTTGTTTTGTTTTTTTCAAGGTAGGGTCTCACTGTAGCCCAGGTTGACCTGGAATTCACTCTGTATTCTCAGGGTGGCCTTGAACTCATGGGGATCCTCCTACCTCTGCCTCCCAAGTGCTGGATTAAAGGCATATGCCACCACACCTGGCCCATAGCATTCTTATTTATTTATTTACTTATTTGAGAGAGAGAGAGGCAGATAGACATCAAGAGAATGGGGTCACCAGGGTCTCCAGCCATTGCAAATGAACTCCAGATACATGTGTCACCTTGTGCATCTGGCTTATGTAGGTCCTGGGGAATTGAACCTGGGTCCTCTGGCTTTGCAGGCAAGTGCCTTAACCACTAAGCCATCTCTCCAGCCCCTCCCTTTTAAAAATTTTTATTTATTTATTTGAGAGAGAGAGAGTAAGAGGCAGAGAGAAAGAGAATGGGTGCGCCCGGGCCTCCAGCCACCACAAACGAACTCTAGACGCATGCACCCCCTTGTGCGTCTGGCTTACATGGGTCCTGGGGAATTGAACCAGAGTCCTTAGGCTTCACAGGCAAATGTCTTAACCACTAAGCCATTTCCCCAGCCCACAACTATTTAAAAAAATTTTTTATTGACAACTTCCATAATTATAGACAATAAACCATGATAATTCCCCCCACTTTCCCCTTTACAACTCCGCTCTCCATCATATCCCCTCCCCCTCTCAATCAGTCTCTTATTATATTTTATTTTTCTGGTTTTTGAGATAGGGTCTTGCTGTAGCCCAGGCTGACCTGGATTTCACTATGTAGTCTCAGGCCTTGAACTCACAGCCATCCTCCTACCTTTGCTTCCCAAGTGCTGGGACTAAAGCCCTGCACCACCACGCCTGGCTTCAGTCTCTTATTTTGATGTCATCATCTTTTCCTCCTATTGAGGGTCTTGTGTAGGTAGTGTCAGACACTGTGAGGTCATGGATAGCCAGGCCATTTTGTGTCTGGAAGAATGCATTGTAGGGAGTCCTCCCCTTCCTTTGGCTCTTACATTCTTTCCACCATCTCTTCTGCAATGGACCCTGAGCCTTGGAAGGTGTGATAGAGATATTTCAGTGCTGAGCACTCCTCTGTCACTTCTTCTTAGCACTATGGTGCCTTTTAAGTAATCCCAGAGGTCACCGCCATCTGAAAAGAGAAGCTTGTTTTTTCTTTTTTGGTTTATCGAGGTAGGTTCTCACCTGAGCTAGAGTCTCAGGGTGGCCTTGAACTCATGGTGATCCTCCTACCTCTGCCTCCCGAGTGCTGGGATTAAAGATGTGCACCGCCATGCCTGGCAAGAGAAGCTTTTCTAACCAAAAGTAAGAGTAAAAATAACAAAACAAAATAAAAACGATATGCAGAAGCCACAGAGTAAAGCATCCCATGTTGTTAAAAGAAAAGTGAGGGCTGGAGAGATGGCTTAGCGGTTAAGGCATTTGCCTGAGAAGCTAAAGGACCCAGGTTCAATTCCCCAGGACCTACATAAGCCAGATGCACAAAGGGCACATGTGTCTGGAGTTTGTTTGCAGTGCCTAGAGGCCCTGGTATGCCCATTCTCTCTCTCTCTCTCTCTTCTATCTCTTCCTTTCTCTGCTTGCAAATAAATAAATAAAAAATTTAAAAAAGTGGGCTGGAGAGATGGCTTACTGGTTAAGCACTTGTCTGTGAAGCCTAAGGACCCCAGTTCGAGGCTCGATTCCCCAGGACTCACGTTAGCCAGATACACAAGGGGGCACATGGGTCTGGAGTTCGTTTGCAGTGGCTAGAGGTCCTAGCACCCCCATTCTCTCTCTCTCTGTCCCTCTTTCTCTGTCTATTGTTCTCAAATAAATAAATAAAAATAAACAAAAAATTAGAAAAAATTTTAAAAAGTGATAATAGCCTTAATATATGGGTATGAACATGAACATTAAGAGAAGTGATTACTGGGCAGTTTGGTGAGAATAATATGTGCATCTAGCCAGACACCTGCATGTGTTACCCCCCTAGAGCTCACAACTTCCCCTGCCATAGGTTTTCACTATCAGGTATGTATTCTCTCCAGTGGAGCGGGCCTCCAGTCCAATTAGAGAGTGGTTGGTTTCCCCCATAACAGAAATGCTACTCTTGCACCCGTTGGCTCCTTTGGCCTGGCTGGCCCATCTTATTTTTATTTTTTTGATTTTTCAAGGTAGGGTCTTACTCTGGCCCAGGCTGACCTGGAATTAACTATGTAGTCTCAGGGTGGCCTTGAACTCATGGCGATCCTTCTACCTCTGCCTCCTGAGTGCTGGGATTAAAGGCATACGCCACCACACCTGGCTGGCTGGCTGGCCCATCTTAAGGCTTGCAGTGACCACCATTGTTTATCTCCATTGATGACTTTTCTCTCTCCCACGGAGCTGCATGCAGAGTAGCTTTTTCCAGCTTTCTGTCAGCTGGTCTACACAGAGGAGGTTTTCAGCTCAGCACCAGTAAGATTTCTCAGTGACCTTCCAACCCAAGCATGTACAGTCTTTAGCAGTAGGGTCTTACCATCTATTCCTGGTGGGAAACCAAGAGCCTCGCCAATGGCCTGTAATGTTTTGGGGGCCTCAGGGACCTCCCTGACCAACAACTCATTGGATGATATCCCATCCTTGGCACTGAGAATTTTCTAGTAACAATCTATGGGTTCTGGGTGTGCCATTGTCCAAAAAAGTAGGTTTCCATATGACTTATTCATACCCTCTTAGATTTTTTAATTTATTAAAAAAATTTTTTTAATGTTTTATATATCTGAGAGATAGAGAGAGCAAGAGTGAGCCAGGGCCTCCAGCCACTGCAAACGAACTCCAGATGCATGCACCCCCTTGTGCATCTGGCTTACGTGGGTCCTGGAGAATTGAACTGGGATCCTTTGGCTTTGCAGGCAAATGCCTTAACTGCTAAGCCATCTCTCCAGCCCCATATCCTTTTAGATTTTGATTAACTCTCCCCACCTTTGCTTTACTTAATCTCTTCTTCTGATCTCACTTAGGCCTTTCCACCCTGAGTAATATGTTCTTCCACTTGCATATATACAGTACCCTCCCCTTAAGTCCTTCCCTCTTCTCCCCTCTTATAGCCCCTTTCCAGTTTACTGGCCTCTGCTACAAGTCCAAACATTTGTAGTAGGATCCACATATGAGAGAGAACATGCAGTGTTTAGCTTTCTGGGCCTGGGTTACCTCACTAAGTATAATCCTTTCCAGATCCATCCATTTTCCTGCAAATTTCATACTTTCATTTTTCTTTACCGCTGAGTAGAACTCCATTGTATAAATATACCACATCTTCATTATCCACTCATCAGTTGACATCTAGGCTGGTCCATTTCCTAGCTATTGTGAATAGAGTGGCAATAAACATGGTTCTGCAAGTATCTTTAAGGTAGTGAGAAGAGTCATTAGGATATATGTCTAGGAGTGATACAGCTGGATCATATGGCAAATCTATTTTTAGCTGTCTCAAGAACCTCCACACTGATTTCCACAGTGGTTGTACCAGATTACATTTCCACCAACAGTGTAAAAGGGTTCCTCTTGTTCCACATCCTCACCAGCATTTATTGTCATTTGTTTTCTTGATGATAGCTGTTTTGACAGAAGTGGGATGGAATCTTATAGCAGTTTTAATATGCATTTCCCTGATGACTAAGGATGTAGAACATTTTTTAGATGTTTATATGCCATCTGAATTTCTTCTTTGGAGAACTCTCTATTTAGTTCCATAGCCCACTTTTTTGTTTTGTTTTGTTTTTTTCAAGGTAGGGTCTCACTGTAGCCCAGGTTGACCTGGAATTCACTCTGTATTCTCAGGGTGGCCTTGAACTCATGGGGATCCTCCTACCTCTGCCTCCCAAGTGCTGGGATTAAAGGCATATGCCACCACACCTGGCCCATAGTCCATTTTTTTTTTTCAAGGTAGGGTCTCACTCTAGCCCAGGCTGACCTGGAATTCACTATGGAGTCTCAGGGTGGCCTCGAACTCACGGCAATCCTCCTACCTTTGCCTCCCAAGTGCTGGGATTAAAGGCATGCGCCACCACGCCCGGCTTCAGCCGTAGCCCATTTTTAAAAAAATTGGGTTGTTTGATTTCTTATTTAGTTTTTTGAGTTCTTTGTATATCCTGTATACTAATCCTCTGTCAAGTGTATAGCTGGCAAAGATTTTTCTCCCATTTTGTAGGTTGCCTCTTTGCTCTATTCACAGTGTCCTTTGCTATACCAAAGCTTTGTGATTTCATGAGGTCCTAGTGGTTGATTAATTTTATTTCCTGAGCAACTGGGGTTATAAAAAAAAAGCTGCTGCCTATGCCAATATGTTGAAAGGTTTCCTCTACTTTTTCCTCTAGCAGTTTCAGAGTTTCAGGTCTGATATTAAGGTTTTGATCCATTTGGACTTCTTTCTTTTCTTTTCTTTTTTTTTTTACTTTGTGTATCTGGCTCTATGTGAACACTGGGGAATTGAACCTGGAGTATCAGGTTTTTTACAAGCAAGAAAACAAGCACCCTTAACCAGTGAGCCATCTCTCCATCCCCAGTCCCCATTTAAATTTTTTTTCTTTTTTTTTCTCAATTTTTATTAATATTTTCCATGATTATAAAAAAATATCCCATGGTAGTACCCTCCCCCCCCCCACTTTCCCCTTTGAAATTCCATTCTCCATCATATCTGGACTTATTTCTTTCTTTCTTTTTCTTTTTTTTTTTGGCTTTTCGAGATAGGGTTTTGCTCTAGTCCAGGCTGACCTGGAACTCACTATGTGGTCTCAGGGTGGCCTCGAACTCACGGCAATCCACCCACCTCTGCCTCCCGAGTGCTGGGACTACAGGCCTGCGCCACCACGCCCGGCTGGACTTATTTCTTATACACGGAGAGAAATAAGGGTCTATTTTCATCCTTCTAAATATAGATATTTCCCAGCACCGTTTGTTGAAGAGGCTATCTTTTCTCCAATGACTTTTTGGCATTTTTGTCAAATAATAGGTGCTTGTAGCTGCCTGGACTTACGTCTGGGTCCTGTATTCTGTTCCATTGATCTATGCATCTGTTTTGTGCCAGTGTCATGCTGTTTCTGTTACTATGGCTCTGTAATATAGATTAAAATCAGGTATGGGGGCCGGAGACATGGCTTAGTGGTTAAGGCTCTTGGCTGCAAAGCCTAAAGACCCAGGTTTGCTTCTCCAGGTCCCATGTAAGCCAGGTGCACAAGGTGTTGCATGCATCTGGAGTTCGTTCACAGTGACTAGAGGCCCTGGCATGCCCATTCCCTCTCACTCCCTATCTGTCTGTGTTTAATAAGTAAATAAAAATATATTAAAAACTATTTAAAAAAATCAGGTATGGTGATACCACCAGCCTTATTTTTGTTGCTCAAAATTGTTTTGGATATTTAAGTTTTTTTTGTGTTTCCAAATGAATTTTAGGAATTTTTTTCTATTTCTGTGAAGAATGCCACTGGAATTTTGATGGGATTGAATTAAATGTGTAGATTTCTCTTGGTAAGGTTGGTATTTTCATGATATTGATTCTTCCAATCCAAGAACATGGGATGTCTTTCCATTTGCTAGTGTCTTCTGCAATTTCTGTCTTGAGAGTCCTATAATATTTTGGGGTGTCAGGGGCCTCTTTGGTCAGCATCTCACTGGAAGGTATCCTACTTCTGGCACTGAAATTTTTCTAATAACAATCTATGGCTTCTGGGCACATTATCATGTGGGCACTGTGTGTGTGTGTGTGTGTGTGTGTGTGCATGTGTGTGTGTCTAATATGTGTGTGCATGTGCAGTGTGCAAGTGGTATATGCATGTGTGAGTGTAGATGTGTACACTCCATGTGCACATAAGCAGAGGCCAGTGAAGGACATTAGTTGTCCTCTGGGGACAATGCTGACATCACAAGTATGTGCAGCTGCCCCTGACTTATGTGGGTGCTGGGGATCTGGACTTAGCTTGTGTAGCAAAGTGTTCTTACTCCATGTGGGCCCCTTGGGGTGAAGCCACCATAAAGAGACTCTCTAGGCCCTTCTGTTGCACAACCAGGTTTGAAAATCCTCAGAACAAATTTAAAATATTTTTAAAACTGATTTGTTTTGAGAGAGAGAGAGAGAGGATATGGATATGGCTGTGCCAGGCCTTTTGCCCCTGCAAACGAACTCCAAATGCACGTGCTACTTTGTGCACCTGGCTTTACGTGTGTACTGGGGATTAAACCTAGGCTGTCAGGCTTTACAAGCAAGTGCCTTTAACTGCTAAGCCATCTCCCCAGCCCCAAATTATGATGATGAAATGAAGGAGGTTTGGTCTGTGAGCAGATGAAGCCCCAGCCACCACCTCGAGTTAAGTCATGATTTCATTTAGGGACAATGGCCCACTAATTAGCTTTCCTGGGGCTGATTCAGACCATGCAGTTGTGGGTCTGAGGCTGTCCCACTTCAGTGAGAGGAGCTTAGAGTCGTCTTTCAGCCGATTGCGTGGGTGTCTTACGCTAGAGGAGCAGAGGACACTGGCTGGATTCTGTGGAAACATCCCGAACAAAGCCAGCTTTGCTATGGCTTCACACATCTCACTGCTGGGCGCGGTGTAGTTCTCGGGACACCATGATTAGTTCTTGAGGCAGCAGACCATGGCGTATGAAATGAATGAGGCTAGCCCTCATCCTTCTGCTCCCCACCGTGAGCTCTTCTGTGGGTACTCCTGCCACTGTGCTCTCGTGTGCCAAGAGACCCTCACCAGGGGCCAAACAGGATGGGGCCATCTGATACTGCACTTTCAGCCTCCAAAACTGAGCGGCATGAACCATTTTTCTTTCTTAAAAATATTTATTTTATTTATTTATTTGACAGAGAAAGAGGGAGAAAGAGAGAGAGAGGGAGGGAGAGAGAGAGAGAGAGAGAGAGACAGACAGATAGAGAGAGAGACAGAGAATGGGTGCGCCAGGGCCTCCAGCCACTGCAAATGAACTCCAGATGCCTGAGCCCCCTGGTGCATCTGGCTAATGTGGGTCCTGGGGAATCAAACCTGGGTCCTTTGGCTTTGCAGGCAAACACCTTAACTGCTAAGCCATCCTTCCAGCCCCCATTTTTCTTTCTTCCTTTCTTTCTTTTTTTTGATTTTTCAAGGTAGGCTCTCTCACTCTAGCCCAGGCTGACCTGGAATTCACTATGTAGTCTCAGGGTGGCCTCAAACTCATGGCGATCCTCTTACCTCTGCCTCCCAATTGCTGGGATTCAAGGCTTGCGCCACCATGCCTAGCCCCATTTTTCTTTATACAGTGCCCAGCCTCAGCTGTTTTGATGTAGCCACAGAATAACAGAGTAAAACGCTGTGCTGAGCGTTGCCCATCCATGGAACAGCCTGGGCAGGGTGGGGACGGAGGCCTGTGCTGCTTTGATGTTCACGTGGAGCTTGTCTTTACACCTTGGTGTCCACTGGGCTGGGTGGTCTGAGCACCACCTACTCCCCATGCCTGACCTGGGTCTCCTCCGGGCTCTCTCCAGTCTGCATCGATCAGCGTGTGCTCCCACAAGCACCGCCCATCGATGAGACAGAGTCCTCCCTAGGAAGGGCTTTGATTTCCTTCCTGGGCTCTGACAGGCAGAGTTATTGATGTCTCTGCCTCCTCCTGGTGCTGCTGGCTCAATCCATTCGGCCCTCCAGCGTGCAGGGTGCCTCTTGTTTGCGGTGACTGATTGCACTTCCGACCCTGACATTCACGAGGCGCTGCATATTTATTCAGTCGCAGAGGTTTGTTCCCCCAAAGTCCGTGTGTGAAGGAAAAGCAGGGGAGCAGGCGTGTGGGAAGGTCTTTCCAGTGGGTGGACCTTCCTCGGCATGCCTGCCCCTGACCAGCTGGGCGTCTTGAATTAATTTGCAGACAGCTGCCAAGAAAGCTGGAGGTGGATTAACTTCAGAGATTGCTGAGCAATTTACAATTCCACCAGAGTTTGTAGGGTGCTCACAGTGCCAGAACTGAGCCAGAGGACAGAAGGTGAAAACTAAGAAAAGAAAGATGGTTTCTGAGTGTCACTGAGGGAGTGACCAGTGCTGGGAAGCTCAGACAAGTGGGGCTGAGACAGGAGCTGGGGCAGAGCTAGGGACAAGCACAGAGAAGCTGGAGGAATCATATATTTACTTGTTTGTTTAGGGTGTGTGTGTGTGAGAGAGAGAGAGACAGAAAGAGAGAGAGAGAGAGAGAGAGAGAGAGATAGTATGGGCATGCCAGGGCCTCCTGCCACTGCAAGTGAACTCCAGATGCATGTGCCACTTTGTGCATCTGGCTTTATGTGGGTCCTGAGGAACTGAGCCTGGGCTGGCAGGCTTTGCAAACAAGCCCCCTTAACTGCTGAGCCATTTCTCCAGCCTCTACCCCTTGGAGGTGACTTTTCAATGGCACCTTAAAGCCTGGGCAACGAGTGTGACCTGCATAGACAAGGGTCAGAGGCATGGGCGGGGCGAGGTGGGGTGTCTCTCCTTGGCTGCAGAGTGGGCGGAGCAGGTTGAAGGGAGCTGCCTGTCCACAGGGCACAGCAGCATCAGGAAATCAAGCTGTCCAGGCCAAGCATCAGCCAGCCCCAGCCCTTCCCATGCTCTGGTGCAGGGCTGAAGGGAGATGACCAGCCTTCCAGTGCACCTCTGGGCAGCTGCTACCTGGCTGGAAGATCACATGTTATAAAGGGTTAACTTTGAGCACACACCTTTAATCCCAGCACTTGGGAGGCAGAGGTAGGAGGATCGCTGTGAATCTGAGGCCATCCTGAAACTATATAGTGAATTCTAGGTCAGCCTGGGCTAGAGTGAGACCCTACCTCAAAAAGCTATAAAGAAGCCGGGCATGGCGGTGCACGCCTTTAATCCCAGCACTCGGGAGGCAGAGGTAAGAGGATTACCATGAGTTTGAGGCCACCCTGAGACTACACAGTGAGTTCCAGCTCAGCCTGAGCTACAGTGAGACCCTACCTTGAAAACAACAACAACAAAAGGATTAACTTTGCACACATGTAGAGGTATTGGTTCTTTCTCTACAATCACCAAATCAATTTGCATTGGCCTATCAAGAACGTCAATCAGAAGGTTCCATATCAGCCCGTGTGGGCACCTGCTCTAAGCTATAGGACATGGTTCTGTCACTCAAACTGAGAGCCCCCCTCTAGTCCACTCCACATCCCAGAGTGAGGCGGCTGAACAGGGCCTCTAAGGCCTGTGGCCTGGGACCGAGCAGCCCAGGAGAAAGCTGGCCCCAGCCGTGGGTTCTGCTGGTGCCCGAGACTGGGGGAAAGGCGTGACTCTGCAAGGCTGTCTCAGCACTAGTCCTTCCTCTGGAAATCTGTCTGCTGGGCAGGCGTACTGCCCTCGCCCCCCACAAAGGTCCAGCTGAAGACTGTGCACATGACATCTGCGAGTCTTGCTGTCTAAAGGGGCAGGTACTTGCCCATCGCTCTCCGGAGTAAACTGTCCTGGGGTAAGGCTGCTTGCTGCCAGCTCCTTGCCCCAAGATCTGCTGCTGACAATCAGCATTCTGAAGGCCAGACATTGATGGTGGCACCTTTGGTAAGTTTCATGCCCCAGATTCACCATTGATATCCAAAGAGCCCAAAGAGGTGGTCTCACTGCTCAGCTATGCAACGCGTGTGCATTGCCACACAAAACAGCCCGAGTGTGACGTTCAGCTCAGCCTGGACTGTCTGCCTCACTCGCGAAAACCAGACTGTGGGCTGGAGGGATGGGTTAGTGGTTAAAGTGTTTGCCTGCAAAGCCAAAGGACTCAGGTTCGATTCCCCAGGACTTATGTTAGCCAGATGCATAAAGGGGCACACACATCTGGAGTTTGTTTGCAGTGGCTGGAGGCCTTGGCATGCCCATTCTCTCTCTCTCTCTCCCTCCTTCTCTGACAAATAAATAAATAAAAATAAAAATATTTAAAAAAACCAGACTTGGGCTGGAGAGATGGCTTAGCGGTTAAGCACTTGCCTGTGAAGCGTAAGGACCCTGGTTTGAGGCTTGTTTCCCCAGGACCCACGTTAGCCAGATGCACAAGGGGGCACACACATCTGGAGTTCATTTGGAGTAGCTGGAGGCCCTGGTGCACCCATTCTCTCTATTTCTCTCTATCTGCCTCTTTCTCTGTCTATTGCTGTCAAGTAAATAAATAAAAATAAAAACAAACAAACAAACAAAAAAAAACCCAGACTGTACTGTAAATGCTGATTGGAACATACTTAATAACAAGAAAATATATAGGATGACAGAAAAAAAAATCACTTATAGTCCCATCTCCCAGAGATATTGTTAGCACAATTCCTTCTGGGTTTGTCTGTCCCTACCTTCATTTAACCATTCCTTCTGAAACTAGACTTATGAGCAGCCACAGGGTCTGGCTGAAGATAACTGACTTTCTGTGTGTACCCTGGAGGTACAAGCTTCATTCCATGGAGGAGACTTAGGAGGGCCAGGGCCTTTGGGAGAAGGGTGAGTGCTAAGTTCCCAATCTTTGTTGCCCAGGGTTTAGGAAGAGTTATTGGGGTGACCCAAGTTTGCCCCAGTCTGGTTCTAGGGTTAGAGAAGGGCAAGGAAAGGCTGCCCCTGGGCTAGGGAGCCGACGTCCATCACAGGTTGACTGCTCCCGTGGCCGGCCTCTGTCCACTAGTCCACCGTTCAGTGCTGGCATGTCCCAGGTGGCCCAAGGTCTGCCCACACAGCAGCCATTCATGTGATGGGTGTGTAATTCGGGGCTTTCTTCACTCCAGAGTTACAGACCACTATGGGCCAGGAGGGTTGTTCCGTGTGACTCCTTGAAGACACACAGGAACTGGAGGCCATGTTCCTTTCTGTCTGAGAAGACTGGGGGCCCAGGGCTCCACGGCAGCCTCAACTGCTCCCCTGTAGGCCTCCACAGCGGGAAACCAGCTCAGCACTGGCCTCCAAAAGGTGACAAGGGCTGGAGAGATGGCTTAGCAGTTAAGGTGCTTGCCTGTGAAGCCTAAGGACCCAGGTTTGACTCCCTAGATCCCATGTAAGCCAGACGCACAAGGTGACACATGCACAAGGTGGCGCACGTGTCTGGAATTTGATTACAGTGGTTGGAGGTCCTGTTGTGCCAATTCAGTCTTTCTCGCTCATAAAAAAAAGGCCAGTTTGTTGGGCTTGCCTCCAAAAATACAAAAAGGTGACAAGACAGGATCCAGGCCCTCAGGGAGCTCACCGTCCTATGAGAACATTCTCCCTTATGCCTGGAGACACTCCAGCCACTCTGAGAAGGAACGAGACAGGGGAGGGAGATCACCCATCTCACACAACCCCTCATTTCTCCATTTCCTTCATTTTGATTCTTGGTAGACTGTGGACTCTCAGCCAATCACTCCCTCCGCTGGTTCAGGAGAAAGGAAGAGGGGTACAGTAGAAAAATGGTGAGAAAACAGTTGCAGAAGAAGGAGGGAGGTTTAGAGACTGAAGGGTTACCCCTGATAAGATCATCAGTCCAAAAGAGGGTGCAATACTGGGGACACTGCCAGAGCCGCCTCTGAAACAAACCTGACAAGCCAAGGCAAGAGGCCACCTGGTAGGAAACTCCTTTCACTGTCCCATGAAGAGCTAGGTCACAGTACCAGAGAGGGTCAGGGTCACCATCTTCCAAGGCCATCCCAAGAAGTATACGTGCGTCAGAGAAATCACATGACTTCCGTGGGCCATCCCCAGGGGGCTTAAGGAGGCAAGGAACGCTCCCCTCTAAGAGGCCATGGCCAGGGGTGGGGTGGACTCTCACCAGCTCCTTAAGTAGAAAATTTAAAAAGTTCCATTATAGGGCTGGAGGGATGGCTTAGCGGTTAAGGCGTTTGCTGCAAAGTCAAAGGACCCAGGTTCTATTCTCCAGGACCCATGTTAGCCAGATGCACAAGGGGGCGCACATGTCTGAGTTCGTCTGCAGTGGCTGGAAGCCCTGGCGTGCCCATTCTCTCCTCTCTCTGTGTCTCTCTCTCTCCCCCCTCTTTCTCTGTCAAATAAATAAAAATAAAATATTTTAAAAGAAGTTCCATTATATCCAAGCTCATGTGAATCTGGTCACATGTATCACATGGGATAAGGGGTAACGGGTGGGGGACAGCAAGAGGGATCCCCATTCCTGAGATACCATGGGGGCTTGTCTGTCACTGGCATCCAGGGGGCAGGGATTTAAGGTGGAATCTGACTTCTGCTCTCCTGATTGCCGAAGGTGGGCTGATAACTCTTCAGTAACAAGTTGTTCTCTTGTCCAAAATCCCTCGCAATAACTGCTGGGAAATGACACCATTCCCCGCTCTCCTTTACCTCATCCTTAGCTCACTGTCAGCTTCGCATGCTGTAGTTTTGGAGGAGATGACACAGTGATGTGATGTCTTTGTTAATAGTGCCTCCGGAGAAGAGACGGGGGTGGGGTGTGGATGATCTAATCTTGCCTCTACAGAAACCCAGCGGAGGAGCTCCAAGGGGACCAGAAGGGAAAGTGACTTTAGCTTCATTTTACAACTGGGTGGGGGGGGTATTGTAGATATGGGATTCCATTTGCTAACTATCATTGAGCCATGGCACTCAGCCCCCCTTCCTCCCATCTTGGGGGCTCCTTGGAATCAACTAACATGGGCCCTGGGTACACCTGGCTCCAATCTCCAGGTGTTTACTGAGTCACTTCGGGGCCTAGCCCTGGTTGGGGATGGAGCTGTGGGAAATTGATCCCCATCAGAGATGGCTGGGGGTGGGGTGGACTCAGTCCATGGGATCTGGTCAAAGGATACATCTGGAAGGCATCCCAAGGCCTGCTCAGGGATGAAGGAGGTGGCATTTCTGCACCTAGGAACACAGAACAGTAAGTCTCAACTCCAAAACAGCATTCCCAGAACCTTTCTGGGTCTGTAGAGCCGTTGTCTTTGGGAATTGCAAAGTGCCTCCACTTTCATAGCTCCTAAAACCCCCAGTGGCTCCTTTTCTCCCTGGAGCTTGGTGACTGCTTTACCTAGTACTTAAAAAATTTTTGTTTATTTACTTACTTCAGAGTGAGCAAGTGAGTGAGAGAGAGAATGGGTACACCAGGGCCTCCAGCCACTGCAAACGAACTCCAGATACATGCGCCCCCTTGTGCATTTGGCTTATGTGAGCCTTGGGGAATCAAGGCTGGAACCGGGGTCCTTAGGCTTCATAGGCAAGTGCTTAACCGCTAAGCCATCTCTCCAGCCCTACTTAGTGCCTTTCTTTCCTTTGGCACGTTGACATCATCTAGGGATTGGGCAGGAGTTGGCAGTGACACCGGAGGCAATGGGCAATCAGTGCTCTAGTTGACCAAGGGGGAAATTTGTACCTCCAAGATCTCAGACTAGGAGATGTACATGCCTGGGGCTTCAAGCTCTACCCAGGAGCTTTCCTCATACAAAACTGTGGTTTGCTTAGGAAAGGTCCTCGGTGTAACAGGCCCAGATGTTTTTTAAGGTGTAGGACCTAAAATAATTCAGAACGAGCTTCCAGTAGAGTATCTCATGGTGTTACACAGGAAGTTACACAGGCACTAACTCGGGGGTGGGGGCTATTATATTCAGGCAGGACTTCCAATAAGAAACGAGTGTTACCTTCTGCATAGATTTCATGGGAGGACAGCATAGGATTTATCATACAAATCAAACTATGATCATTAATTAATGATAACGAATCCTCTACCCTTTCTGACTGTGTTGCCTTTGGCAAACTGCAAACCTTCTTTCTTCCAGTTTCTTCATTTACGAGGTGGAGTGATCATCATATCTACCTGACTGGGTTGTAATAAATAAGAAAGGACATGTGGGATGCTTAGCATGGCTCTCAGCCCAGCCCACTGACTTCCTGGTGGCAGGGGAAGACTTTCTGGTGATAAAGACCAGAGGAATGGAGTGCCAGAGAGAGACCCAGGTGCTGTTCCGAAGCCCAGCATACCAACAGATCTCAAGAGCTCTAAAGATCCCCAGAATCACTGAGTCCACATCTAGAAGTCCCTCCCAGGAAACCAGTCTGTGATACAGCCAGAGGTCTGGGCACAAACATGCTTTTGCAGGATAACTTATGAAGTGGAAAATAGGAAATAATTTTCATGTCAAGTAATAGGAGGATGGCAAAATTTTTAATGGGGAAAAATATCTTCATTTTGGATTATCACACACTACAAATCAGGCTTTCAAAGAATATTGATGAGATGGGAAAATATTCACAGCAGAATGTTAAGCTGAATATAAAATTGTGTGTGGTCAGGGCCCCAGGCCAAGCCTAAGCTTTCTTTGTCTAATACTGGGATTGAGTCCTGGAAGGCTGGTGGGACAAGCTACCCAGAGTTTAATCATACCCTCAAGCCTCCTGGAAAAGAAAACTCTGCATTCTCCCTGCGTTCGCTCATTTAATCCTATTCAGAGAGCTCATCACAATGAAGAAACCTAGTTTTGACCATCTTAAGCTGGAAGGAAAACATCGCCTTATATAACTGAGACGTTTAGCCATGGTTTTAGCTTCAGGCTCAGCTGGATTCAGGAGCCAGATGGTGTCATCAGGACTTTACTGCCCGTCTGTTAGAATCTGAGAGCTCCTCTTCCTCCCGAGTGGCCCAAAGTGAGGTCTTCAAAGGTCTCATTTCCCCAAAGGGCTCACTCAACAGGGTGATCTAGCCAGCCTTTCTCCTCTGAGCACTGGCCCACACCTCAACAAGCCCCCTACCACTGGGCAAGTCCTCTATGCCCCAAGGGTATGGATCTAAAAGATCAAGTACCATTCCTCCCTGCTCTCTCCTGGTCTCTTGAAGTAAGGGGTGTATTTCTCTATCGCTAACTGTATCTCTGTATCTTTCCCCGGTTCAGTCTCCCATCTGCTTTCCTTTCATGTATCTATTTCTCTCGCTTGCTCACTCTCTCTCTCCTCTCTCACTTCTCATTCTCACTCAGCTCCCTCCCCTCGCCAGTCCACGGGCACATACTCTGAACCTAGTCCCCATTCCCAGAAGTGGGATCTCAGGGCTCGTTTTCAAACTTCTTTTTTTTTTTTTTTAAATTTTTGTTTATTTTATTTATTTGAGAGCGACAGACAGAGAGAGAAGGAGGCACATAGACAGAGAGAGGGAGAGAGAGAATGGGCGCGCCAGGGCCTCCAGCCTCTGCAAACGAACTCCAGACGCGTGCGCCCCCTTATGCATCTGGCTAACGTGGGTCCTGGGGAATCGAGCCTCGAACCGGGGTCCTTAGGCTTCACAGGCAAGTGCTTAACCGCTAAGCCATCTCTCCAGCCCGTTTTCAAACTTCTTAATGATGCTGTTTGGGGGTGTTGGATTCGTTTTCTCTGCCAATGAAAGAATTGAAAGGCAGAAAACCGTTCAAAAGAATAAAGTTGATTTTGAAGTAAGAGGAAAAGAGAGCAGAAAGAACAGACTCCTTGGGGCCGAGGGGGTTCCAGAGCCCCAGTGGGAGCTGGACTCTTATCCAGTGAGGGAATCCCACCCATCCAGAGTCTCGGATTGGTCAGTTTAAAGGTGAAGCCGCTGGTTGGTCCACGGTGCACACAGTACAGGTCCCTGGCAGCCCATTAAGCCAGCCCTCTGGCAGGAAGGTTCATTTAGGCCAGGAAGAAGGAGGAGGAAGTGGGGTCACCCCCTTGGCCAGCTTGGGTTAGAATAGAGCCACCTACCAAGGGCTTTTCTTCCCTATTGGCCTAGCCGGGGGAACTGTCTAACTCCTGTAGTGTTTCATGAACCTTCTAGGTCTTCTGTTACTTCATCATCCCGGGGTGCTCTCCACATGCACCCGCCAAAATGTCTACCTGCAGCAGGATGTACCTCAACCTTCCCAGAAATCCCAACCAGCAGAAACACTCCTTTTTATGGCCGAAAAGCCCATGAGAAAACATGGATGGGTCACTAGTCAGGCTAGTCACCAGGGGTGATTTTACAGGTAAAAGTTTAGAGAGGACAAGTGTGTTGGCTAAGACTGATTGACAACTCAGTAGGATCCGGAATCATCTAGGGGAAGTTCTAGACCCACTCCAGGCGCTGGGATCCCCGACTGCAGAAATCGCACGCAGGCAGAGCGCCAGCCTTCCTCTCCCTCTGCTTCCTGACCCTGGACTAGATGTGACCAGCCACCTCGTACCCTGGAGCCAGGCCTTCCCTGCTACGATGAATTATGCCCTTGAACTGTGAGCCAAAATGGACCCTTCTTGCCCTAAGTTGTTCTTGTCAGGTATTCTGCTGCAGCAAGAGAAAATTAACTACTACATGGAATAATTCATTCAGGAACACATCATGGGAGGGGAAGATCCAGGCTCCCAAACTAGGTGTGGCCACCAAAGCCTGCACTCCAAGCAATACGGCTGTTCAGAGTCATCACAGGATGCCCTGACGCCTCCAGAGGGTAATGGGAGGTGCTGATTCCACTGACTTTAGAACTGGCCACTAATGCTGGACTCAGCCCTGGAAGCTTCACGGACATGTGGTAGTCCTGCTGCCCCCAGCCTCCCTAGCCTGGCATCCACACAGACCCAGGCTCTGTCATTTCCGGTCACATGCATCTGATTGGACGATCTCATATCACTTAGCTGGGGCCGCAGGCAGGGAGGCAGGGGAGGCAGGGGTCTGGCACTGTCAGCCTCTACCATGGGACAGGGTCGTGGCTTCCTCCAAGATACATGAAGCAGGGAAGAGGCATACAAAGATGCCGCATGGGCTAAGAGATGACACGTGTCCACCAAGTTCCTATCAGACAGGCAGAACCATTATGATATATATATGTGTAAATATGGTATGCATATACATATACACACACACAAAGTGGATGCTATGTTCTTAGTACTTTTTAAAAAAATATATTTTTTATTTATTTGAGAGAAAAAGTGGTAGAGAGTGTGAGAGAATGGGCACATCAGGGCCTCCAGCCACTGCAAACGAACTCCAGTCGCATGCGCCTCCTTGTGCATCTGGCTTATGTGGGTCCTGGAGAATCGAACCGGGGTTCTTTGGCTTTGCAGGCAAGCACCTTAATCGCTAAGCCATCCTTCAGCCCTCTTAGCACTTTTTAATGTGTGTGTGTGTGTGTTCATGTGTATGAAGGCCAGAGGACGATTTGGAGCTTGCCAAGTAGCCTAGATTGGCTGGCCTGTGAGCCCAGCACTGGGATTATAAGCACATGCCACCTGTCTTGGCTTTTTTATTTTTTATTTTATTTTTTTTATTAGCACGGGTTCTGGGGCTTTAACTCAGGTCCTCATGCTTGTCAGACAAGCAATTTACTGACTGAACCATCTCTCTAGCCCTGCACGTAGTTGCTTTTTTCGAGGTGGTGTCTCACTCTAGTCCAGGCTGACCTGGAATTCACTATGTAGTCTCGGGGTGGCCTCGAACTCACAGCGATCCCCCTGCCTTCTGAGTGCTGGGGTTCAAGGCATGGTGTTTCACCATGCCATGCCTAGCTACGTTATATATATATAATATATATATATATAAAGTTTATAAATTATATATATAATTATATGTCTATAAATTATTTATATAATTTATAATATATATTATTACATGTTATATTAATATATGATATATGATCTATAATATATAATGTAATATATTATAATATATGATATATGTTATATATTATATATTATAATATAGTATATTATAATTATAATATATCTTTATATATATTTAATAATATAATTATATTATAATATATAATATATTATAATATATATTATTATATATAATTATATATTTATAAATTATATATATATATATATATATATATGTATAAAGTTTGCTAAGAATGATGTAACCAACCACAAACCATCATGCACCCGGAGGCTGAAGACAGTAGAGATGTAGTCTCTTACCCTCCTGATCAAGGTGTGGGCGGCGCTGCACTGTCACTCTTGGCTCCTCGTGGCTGCTGGCAATGTTAGTGTCCCTTGGCTTAGCAACTGCATTACTCCAGCCCAGTTCTGCCCTCAACTTCCTATCGTCCCTCTGTATGTGTCTTCAAGTGCTGGACTGCCCTCTGTGTGTCTGTCCCTTCTTAGAAGGACTCCGGGTGCCGGGCATGCGCCTGTCGTCTCAGTTACCTGGGAGATGGAGGCGGGAGGACTACTTGAGACCAGCCTAGACAACACAGACAATCTTATCTTAAAAAATAAAGAAGTCAGCCGGGCGTGGTGGCGCATGCCTTTAATCCCAGCACTCAGGAGGCAGAGGTAGGAGGATCGCCATGAGTTGCTATGCAAGCAGGAGGACTTGAGCTTGTCCCTGGCACACACATCAAAAGTTCCAGCCATGGTAGAGCATGCGTATTATCCTAGTGGTGGGGGGTGGGGAGGTGGATGGATTGCTAGTACTTAGTGATCAGCGGGTCTTATTGAAAAACAACATGAATTAAGAGAGAAACTCTTGAGCAAATATGGTGGAAGATACCTGATGTCCTCTGGCCTTTACATGGTGCACGTGGGGTGTATGCCTATGCACACACTTGTGTATACACCACACACATTGCCACATACACTACACATATATACCCCTTCCCCAAAATGGGGTCTGGTTGTATCAGATTAGGGACCATACTTAATCATAGCATCTCTAAATTAATTGCAGGTAAAACCTTCACCCTTAATTCTGCAAAAACCTTATTTCTCTTTTAAATTTAAAAATATTTTATTTATATATTTATTTGAGAGAGAGAGAGAGAGAGAGAGAGAGAATGAGCACTCCAAGACCTCTAGCCACTGCAAACAAACTCCAGAAGCGTGTACCACCTTATGCATCTGGCTTTACGTGAATACTGGGGAATTGAGCCTGAGTCCTTTGGCTTTGCTGGCAAGAGCCTTAATGGCCAAGCCATCTCTCTAAGCCCAAAGACCTTATTTCTAACTTGTCACATTCACAAATAGCGGGGCAGGACCTGACATTTCCTTTTGTGGGATCTAATTCAATCCACATCATCCTCTTGTTTTTCCCGCCTCCTGTGCTTAATGGGGCCACCTCTCACAGAAGCTCCCTGCACCCAGGTTATGGATTGCCTCTGGGGAACCGAAACTAAAGGAGAAGAGAGCAGAGCGAGGCCCAGGGATAGACAGGGCGAATAGCAACACTTCCTTTGTCCAGGAGGTGAGAAAACAAGTTCAAGGCCCCTGGGAGGCGGGTGGGGTGGGGGGAGCAGCCAATTCTTCTCTACTTGAGCTGGGCCCCACGTGGGAGTGTGGAGCAGTCCTGGCAGGAGCAAAGATATTCTAAAGAGACACCTGTGCCCCTCTTTTTCGGCTATCAGACTGTTGACAAATGGAGCCTAAGGAATTGGAGTTTCTCCAGTAATCTCATTCTGGGAGAAAAGGATGAAGTCTGGTGACAGCCAGAGGGACAGTTTGTCTTCCATAAAAACAGTTTTCAGCCGGGCCTTTAATCCCAGCACTCGGGAGGCAAAGTTAGGAGGATTGCAGTGAGTTCGAGGCTACCCCGAGACTACATAGTGAATTCCAGGTCAGCCTGGGCCAGAAACCCTACTTTGAAAAACAAACAAAAATTTAAAAAAAAAGAAAAGAAAAGAAAGCAGTTTTCACCCAATACTGGCAACTCATCAGACCACCTTGCAGGACAGCCTCAATCCGAGAATGACGGATCAAGATGGGCAGGGCCCCGTGTCGATCAGGGCGGTCTAGTCAGAGATACCTTTTGGTCTCTAAACCTAGACCTCATGTCAGGGACAAGAAGAGGGACTTGGAGGTTACTAATTTTCTTGTTTATTTGTTCTTCTTTCCAATGTGGCTGCACTGAATAAATCGTCTTTGTCTGATTTTCACCAGTACCTGTCTCGTTCACATATTGAGGATGGGTGGCCAGGCCAGGCTTGTTAGGTTTGCCAGGGCACCGGCTGTGACGTTGGTAACAGCTCTGGAAACTGGAGGGCAGGTCGGGAGAGAGCGGCCAGATGTGGAGCAGACCTGAGCACGGGGAGTGGATGAAGGACTGCAGAGGGGCTGTGGCGGGGGAAACTGAGGTCTAAGCTCTGCAATGCCCTTGCTTCATAGCGGGGGGGATAGAAGTTGTCTCTCGGCTTCCGCTCTCTCCTGGCACCGAGACGTCCCTGCAGGGATGTGACCTGTGTTGGTCGCAGATGGGGTGCAGGTTAGGTCTCTGGTGGCTCTGCTTCCCACAGCTGTCCGTGCTCCCACCAGCCTGGGAAGGGCAGACACCATGGTCAAGCGGCAATGGCTTTATCCAGTGCAGGACGTCTAGCTGGACGCTGTTTCCTGTGGCGGGGGCAGTTTGACCAGGCAACATCCCCTTGGCCCCGCCTCCTCTCAGCAGCCACACATTCACATGGGGCTTCGTAATAAAACATGGCTACATCCTCCCGCACACAAAGTCAACTTGTTATGCACGTTTACAGCTCTTGGAAAACATTCTGTTCCAAAGCTTGAACTCTCCACCCTGCCAAACCCTGAAGCCTTTTGTCACCCTGCTGGGCCACAAGGATCTTTTTTGTCCAGCACTGCTCTGACAGGCTGCAGCATGCCAGGGTGGACGATGACTTGGCTGTGGTTGCCGTCACCCTAGCAGGTCTGCTTTTGTTAGAAAACACTCTGAAGTCCCTCTCTGGTGAGACGTGTTTCCTGGGGAGGCACAAGGAAGAGGTGTTGTTTAAAGTGATTATGTAATTTTTCTGCATGTATATGTGGTTCGCACACGTGTGTATGCGTGTGCACATTTGTGCGTGTATGTTTGGAGGACAAAGGTTGACACCTGTCTTCCTCTATCGCTTTCCACTTTATTAATTAACTAATTATTATTATTTTTTTTTGTTTTGTTTGTTTGGAGGTAGGGTCTCCTTCTAGCCCAGGCTGACCTGGAATTCAGTCTGTAGTCTCAGGGTGGCCTTGCACTCTCAGCGATCCTCCTACCTCTGCCTCCCGAGTGCTGGGATTAAAGGTGTGCACCACCACGCCCAGCTCCACTTTATTTATTAAGGCAAAGTGTCTCACTTAAACCCAGAGCTATTGATTAGGCTGGTCTAGCTAGCCAGCTTTCCCCAGGAGCCTCTGCCTTGGCCTCCCAAGCACTGGGATTACAGATGGGGCACCATGCCCACCTTACATTTATGTGGGTGTTGGGGAGCTGAACCCCCAGTCCTCACGCTTAGGTGGCAAGCGCTTTAGCCACTGAGCCATCTCCTCAGCCCCAAGTAATTATGCATTTTTCAGTTCCGTTTTTAAAAGCCTTCCACGGGTAGTAGAATGAGTTCTTGAAACCTGTTTTCTACATTCAAAGAGCGGAATTTGGCATCATTTTGTTCTAACCAGAGCAGACACTTCTGTAAAATATGCAGAGTTTGGAGTTTTGGTCAGAATTGCTCTCAGATGAGCCCCGTGCTAGACTGTGGCCGTTGTGACACATGTGGTGTCTTGATGTAACCCAGGTTACTCTCTCATAGCTCTGGAGGTCGGAGGTTCAAAACCAGCCTCGCAGGCGAGCATCAAGGTGCTGGCAGGTTAGGCCTCTTCCCTAGGTTCTGGGGAGAACCCGTTTCCAGTCTCAGCGGCAGCAACCGCTCCTTCGCCATTGTCAGAGCTTGTCCCTCTGCCCTCTGTCTGTCTGTCTTCTGCTCTCCTTCTCTGACCCTGCCCTGTCCTACAGGATCGTTGCTGCTCCACTGGGACCCGGGACCATGCAGAATCCTTCACTTCATCACATTGCCGAAGGTGACGAGTGCGCCTCTTGAGGTGGCCTAGTCATAGCTCTGGGGCGTAGGCTTGGACATGCCGGCGCCCAAGGCCAGCCTGCCCGGCCTCTCCCGAGGAGAAGAAAAAGGGGTTGAGGAGCCCACTTCCTCACAATGCCCAGAGGGGAGTCACTTTCCCCAGTGTAAGGGAAGCGTCCAATCTGAGAGTGAAGCTTGCTGTCCCCACGCCAGCTGCAATGCTCTATCTGCCAGCTTAATCGCGTCCACCTGTCCACAGGCTTCTGCACAAGGTCTGTGGCGAAACATAAACTCCGAGATTTAGACCTGGCTCAAGCCCCAGCCTCACACGGCACTGTCAGTAGATTCCTAACCTCCGGGCGCCTCAGCTCGCTGGATATAACAATAGTTCCCCCAGACAGGCTCCGTGAGGACAGTGGAAGCTGTTACTGTCACAACAGGCAAGAAGGCCAAACCTCAGGCTCCAGGGATGTGGATGTGCGTGTCCTTGGGACTCACTTCCTCTGGCCCCTTCCTGACTCTTTTTTGTTTCCCCTTCACTCCTCTTGTGCAGCACCGATTCCGAGCCTGACTAGGTCATCGCCACCTGCCAGCAGCTCTCTCCCCGATGGTGTGATGCCGGGTGCAGCTGACTGAGAGGGGAGGACATTGGAAGGTTGCCTGGGCGGGTATGGATATAGGATGGGGATGTTATTGGAGGTGTGGACATGGACGTGGCTGTCGGTGGGGATGGCCGTGCGACGTGGATGTGGAAGGGATGCGGCTGTGAATGGGGATATGGATGAGGCTGTAGAAAGGGATGTGGTTGTGGATAGGGATGGAGGTGTGCTGTAGAAGTGGATGGGAATACGGACGTGGAAGGGGATGCGAATGTGTGTGTGTGTGTGGATGTGGTTTTGGATGGAGACGTAGGTGCGGGGGCCTGGAGTTTCGCTCTACGTGGTTGGAATGCTGGGCTCTTCACCTGTAGCCTTGTGACCATCCTGAGCTCGCTTTCTTGGCTGGGACATGGGGTTGGTTATAAGGCATTTCTTGCCAGCTGTTCCCCCTAACCCAAGGCCTGTACATCATTGCCCAAGTACAGCCCACACCCTGGGTCTTGAATGTACACGTTACCTCCTTAGTACTTGGTACCTATATACAAGGAAAACGTGACTCTCACAGTCACCTGACCCAGATGAGCCAACACCTCCCGTGTTTCTGCCTTGGCTGGAATTCCACCAATGTGAAGCCTCAACTCAGCCACGGTGGCCCTCACTTAGGGCCATTCCGATGAACAGAAACGGGACACAAGTGACTCTTATGCGGTGAGGTGTGTGGGCTGCTGGAGATCGTAGAGTTGTCTGTGGTAGCTGCGGGGTGCTGGGGAGTGCTGGGGGGTACTGGGGGGTGCTGGGGGTGTTGGGGCAGGCGTACAAAGGCCCTGTGTCCAAAGATTTGTATTTTTCTTCATTTAAAAAGTAGTGGGGCTGGGGAGATGAAGTGAATAAAGTGTACCTGAGTTCAATCCCAAGTCCCCATCTAAAAGGCCAGAAGCCGTGGAGGGCTTCTGTAGTCCCAGGCAGCACGCCGAAGTGGCCGGGGAGGCGGGAGGCAGACACCAGGGAGTTTCCTGGCAGCCCAGGGCAAGTGCAGCGCATAATGGAGGAATGATACTCTAGGGTTAGAAATCCTCCTTCAAACGAGGTGGACGGGCAAGGCTCGACTCCGAAGTTGTCCTCTCACCTCCACATGTGTGCTATGGTAGATAGGGTACACCTGCTCCCACGCGCGTACTCACACTCGCACAAACACAACTCAATCATTTTCCTTTCTTAAGTTGATGCTAGAGTCGCGCAAGTGTGCACCCCCCAGCTACTGAGGAGGTGGCAGAGGACCGAGAGTTCCAGGCCAGCCTGGGCAGCGCAGGGAGACCCTGTGTCAAACAACACCAGGAGGAGGCGTCTAAGGGGGATGCCTCCCCCATGAAGGTGAAGGGCCCCCTCGGGGAGAGCCCATCTGGCTGTGGTTAACAGAGCAGGGGAGGGGCTGCCCCGCACGGTGGGCAGAGGCGTGAATGGCTTCTCAGTCCTCCCTGCTTTACGGCCTTTATCACCAGGCTCTTGTGCTGACCCGGCTCTTTGGCCCGATTGTCTAGGCAGCCAGCCCCAGAAGCCCCGTGTTGTCCCCAGCTTGTTCTCTGTCCATAAATACCTTGTAAAGTCACTGGGGAACAAGAATACTTTATGTTGGTGGTGACTGTGGCCCAGGCCATTAAGTCTGTCCCGACACTGGCTGGGGCCTGAGGTGACCCAGCTTACAGGCTTTGTGTGACTGGGGATCAGTCTTTTCTAAGTTTAATGAAGGCTCTATGCTCGGGCCTGTGTGGAGACCTCTGTCTGTATTGGCTCTGCCTGTAGTCAGATGGCCTCTCTCTCTCTGTCTCCAGGCCAGGGCTTTGAGTAATATTGTACATCCCCCCCCCCCTCTTCCCCCAGGTCTTCTGTCATTCTCTCCTTGGGTTTTGCTTTTCTATGTCACTGTCTTCCTTGGCAGTGCCCCAGCTCTGACTCCTGAGTTCCACAGAGGTTAGACTCTGATGAAGACGCAGGGCAGGCCCTGGGGAGCTGGTGAGGCTGGACTTCTGATGCACCCAGCCTGGAGGACGAGCGTACAAGATAGGAGTGTGTACTGGATAGGGGTGTGTACAGATAGGAGTGTGTACTGGATAGGAGTGTGTACCAGATTGGCCTGGCAGAAGTAGGGAGAGAGGGGCTCAGCCTGCCTCATGGGGTAGGACCATAACCCTGAAATGTTGGGGAGTGTTGGGCACCTAGGGAAGAATGCAGACAGACTCTAGGGTCTGAAGCTTGGATGCAGGGGGACCATCCGAGTGACCTCAGGCATGCTCTCCCCACTCAACATGGGCAAAGTTATAAAAACCTCTCAAGGCTATTCTAAGGGCCAGTGAGAGCAGCTGCCCACCTGAGCAGAAGGAAGCTCCCAGGACAAAACTGCCCCTTTGCAGCATAGACCTGCGTTTGGGTGTGCTCAGGGGAGGGACTGGCGTGGGAGTGGATAAGGGTCCAACCTTCTAATCTGCAGAGTCTGAGGACGGTGGCCCTGGCTGGAGACGGTTTGGATGAAGGCCCAGAGGAAGGAGGTTTGGAACAGGAGGGTGGCCAGGTGGTCAGCTCGAGGCTTTCATGGACCTACGTTGCAGTAGGGGATGCAATCACGGAGGGCGACCCTGTGGAGAAGCAGCCGATGTCATTTGGAAGCCTGCAGGCAGTTAAATAAATGTAGGGACCATGAGTGCACTTAGCTTTCCTAAATGGTTGGGGGGAAAAAAAAAAAAAAAAAGACTGGTTGTTAAGGGAATAAGTTTCATTTGCCTGAGGGATTCCAAGGTGGGCCCAGCTCTATGTTTTCATAAAGCAGGTTTATGCCACGGCCAGATGAGTGTAAGGAACACAGTGTAGGGTCAAAGGTCAAAGGGTCTCACCGCTCCCTTGCCCAGCTGGCATGCTTGTGAGACCTGGGCCACTTGAAGGCACAGTTGAGTGTCCCTCTCTCCCTGTCTCAAGCCCCTCTTCCTCCTGCCCCCTCTTTTCCCCTCCCACAGGCCCTTCCTCCTCCCTCAACACCAGGGCTCTTTAAGTGTAACAGTCCTTCCTGGGATCCTCATTATGCACACTGACACCTTAGAGAAGGCGGGCAAGTGACACCCCAGGTAGTCAGTGTCCTGCATATGGCGCAGTAGGGGGTCAATGGGCATTCCTTTCTACTGAGCTCCCCTGGGGAACCCCTGCATTAGAAAGGCCATTCTTCATTTATTCGATTGCCCAGCTGTGACCAGGACTGACCTCTGACTAACCAGAAACAACCCTCAGAAGTTCCACAGCCAGCTCCTGAGATAGGCGCTGTCACCTGGGCCGCATCTGGGACATCTTTCCCCGAGATTCTGTGTTCCCAAGGCTTCTGGGGCCTCACCACAGTTCTCCTCCCTATGTGACCTCATCTGGGCCTCTGACTGCCCCCTTGAGTGACACCTTTGCTAAAGGTGGAGGGCGAGAGCTGGACTTCTGGTAGGACCCGGGCTTCTGCTGCCCCTCCCAGAGCTTCCTGTGGTGGGGAGGTGGCTTCCACGTGGCTTCTTGTGTCCACGGGTGGTGCTGACCGGCTATCCACAAGGCCCATCTAGGCCTTGAATGGAGCCAATCACCCAGCTGCTGACTTCGGACAGCTGTGGCAGACAGCGCTTTGCTCTGGCTTCCTTTCTCTTCAATCCTTCATCCTCCATCACCCTCCTCCCGATCATACCACACCAGCTCTGACTCACTCATCTCTGTTCTCCCAATGCACTTTCAACATGCCATGTTAAAATAAAATATTTTAAAATAAGCTCCCTGAAATATATCTAGTGCCATTCTGCGTGTGTTTAAAATTTGCGTAAGTAGCCGGGCGTGGTGGCGCACGCCTTTAGTCCCAGCACTTGGAAGGCAGAGGCAGGGGGATCGCCGTGAATTTGAGGCTGCCTTGAGACTACATAGTGAATTCCAGGTCAGCCTGGGCTAGAACAAGACTCTATCTTGATAAACCCAAAACAAAACAAAACAACAAATAAGTAAAATTTGTGTAAAGTAGAATTGGTCAGTAATCTCATTCTGCTTCCTTTTTTTTTTTTCTTCTGGACATTATGTCTTTGAGATTGGTTCTTGTAGCTTTATGTAAATTGGGTTCAATTTCCAATAATATGTACATACTTACTAGTATGCTGCTAAATTCCCGAGTCACGAGCCCACAGTGCCTGCTGCCGTTTGCACTGAGCGAAGCTGCTTGTGACTCCCAGGGGTGCGTATGTTGCAGTCACATCTCAGAGCCTCAAGGTGCTGTGCACAGTTAACTGAGCATGCCCAGGTGGCCCTGCCAAGCCTGCACTAGTCTGTCCTGCATCAACTGCCTCAAAGGGATCCCTTTTCTGCTAACCTCGGCTGTCCTTGGGGTCGGCCAACCTGATTCCTGCCAATCAGAAGGCTGTGAGGTGGGCATTTTCTCATTTCGGGCTCCCAGTGAGGCAGTCCCCTCATTTGTTTAGTGGGACCGCGGGACTCCTCTGCTGGGAGGTGTCCGCTCCGGGCTGTGTTTACCTTCCTGCGGGTTGACTGTCTGCCACCTGGTAATGGTAGGGTGACTGGTATCATCTGGATAATGATTCCTTATTGGGTTTAGACACTGAAAAGACAATTTCGCTATGTATCTGTGGCATTCTTTTCAAATAGAAACCTTTAACTTTGATGAATTAGTACCTGTTGTTTTCTTCTCGTTCATTTGGCGACTTCTTTAAAAATATTTTTCTTTTATTTATTTATTTATTTGAGAGAGAAATGGTGGGGGGGGGAGAGAATGGGCATGCTAGGGTCTCCAGCCACTGCAAATGAACTCCAGATGCATGCACCTCCTTGTGCATCTGGCTTATGTGGGTCCTGAGAATAAAACCAGGATCCTTTGGCTTTGCAGACAAATGCCTTAACTGCAAAGCCATCTCTCCAACCCCTTTCTTTTTTCTTTTCTTTCTTTATTTATTTGAGAGTAAAATAGGGAGAGAGAGAGAGAGAGAGAAATATTTTTATTTATGTGTTTATAAAGAGAGAGAGAGAGAGAGAGAGAGAAAATGGGCATGCCAGGGACTCTAGCTGCTGCAAACAAACTCCAGATGCATGTGCCATTGTGTATCCAGCTTTACGTGGGTCCTGGGGAATTAAAACCCTGGTTGTTAGGCTTTGCAAGCAAGTACCTTAGCTGCTGTGTCATTTCTCTAGCCCTTCTTTTGGTGGCTTTTAATAGCAATTCTTTCTGAGAATTTCAAGCCTTTTCTCTTTTCTTTTTATTTTCTTTGTGACTTTTACATGTAGTCCTTAAGCTATTTGGAATATGTATGTGTTGTATATGATATATTATAACCTCAATCATTATATTATTTCATGTTCTATTCATACCTAATGTTTTTCACTTTTCAATTCTTGTCTTTGTATAAAACAGGAAGGATTTCCAAATGCTGCTGGTAATGGCATCTACAGAGTTTTGAGGATTTCTTCTTTATGATCTGTGCCAAGAATCCTGAGCATCCCAAATGCCACAGGAAGAAATGGCCTGGGCAGACTTGGCTGGCTTTTCCTTCCATGGTTTTCTTGATTCCCTGAGGCTGGTTCATTGGAGCTGGATGGCAGTACTCTTCCTGAGTAGTTCACTTCTGTGTTTTTAAGTTTTTAAAAATATTTTTATTTAGAACCGGGTGTGGTGGCACACGCCTGTAATCCCAGCACTTGGGAGGCTGAGGTAGGAGGATCACTGTGAGTTTGAGGCCACCCTGAGACTACATAGTGAATTCCAGGTCAGCCTGAGCTAGAGTGAGACCCTACCTCACCCCCCAAAAAATTATTTACTTATTTGAGACAGAGAGAAAGAAGGAGAGGGAGAGAAAAAGACAGAAAAGGAGAAAGAGATAGTGAGTATGGGTGTGCCAAGGCATCTGGCTTTATGTGGGTATTGGGGAATGGAACTCAGACTGGCAGGCTTTGCAAGCAAGGGTCTTCAACTACTGAGCCAACTCCCCAGCCCATTTTTTCTTTTTTAAAGTTAACTTTTTTTTTTGGTGTTTTGAGGTAAGGTTTCACTCTGGCTCAGGCTGACCTGGAATTAACTATGTAGTCTCAGGATGGCTTCGAACTCATGGTGATCCTCCTACCTCTAGCTCCAGAGTGCTGGGATTAAAGGCATGTGCCACCATGCCCGACTAAAGTTAATTTTTTAATTAATTAATTCATTAATTTGAGAGAGTCAGAGAGAAAGAGGGAAAGAGAGAGAAAGAGGGGGAGAGAGAAGGAGAGAGAGAGAGAAGGAGAGAGAGAGAGAGAAGACATGCCAGGGCTTCTAGCCACTGCCAATGAACTCCAGATGTATGTGCCACTTTGTGCATTTGGCTTATGTGGGTCCTGGGGAATTGAACCGAAGTCCTTTGGCTTTATAGGCAACACCTTAACTGCAAAGCCATCTCTCCAGCCCCCCAGCCCATTTTTAATTAAAAAAATACATACATATTTTGGTTTTTCAAGGTAGGGTCTTGCTCTAGCACAGGCTGACCTGGATAAAAATATTTTTATTTATTTATTTTAGAGAGAGAAAGTGAGTATGGGTACACCAGGGCCACCTGCCACTGCAAATGAACTTGAGATGCATGTGCCACTTTGTGCATCTGCCTTTACATAGGCACTGGGGAATCGAACCTGGGCTGTCAGGCTTCCCAAGCAAGCACCTTTAGCTGCTGAACCATCTCTCCAGCCCCGTTTTTTTAAATTTTAGGTTTTATTTATTTATTTTTTTTGTTTGGGTATTGAAACAGTGTCTCACCATATAGCTAAGGACTGCTTGGAATTAGCTATGTAGTCCAGACTGGCCTTGAACTCATGATCCTCTTGCTTTGGTCTCCTGAGTTCTGGGGTAGAGGCTGCACCACCACGCCTGGGAACCTCTATGCTTTGAGATGCACGAAGCGCCTGCATCTGGAGTGGCTAGAGGCCCTGGCATGCCCACTCTCTATCTGCCTCTCTTTCAAAATAATAATAATAATAAGTAAATAAATAACTAATTATCAGGAAGGCAGAGATGAATGATTAAGTGCTGTGTATGTCTCAGCCTGCTGAGTGGGGCGTGTTGGCTGCCACCGTGCACAGGCCATGACTTGGGTGAATGATTCAGTTACTCCACCTGGCCTTTGAGGCAGCCTGGTCATTTAGTTGCTTAACTCAGCGTGAGGATTCTAAGACTCTACTGTTCATTTAGAACTTGCTTCTGTCAACAGCTCTTCCATGCTGAAAACAATTTGAATTGAAGAAGCACTTAGTACTCATTAAACATTAGAAACAGTCATGAATATATGTTGAAATTGTGAGACATACTGCAGTCCTCAGGCCAGTGGTTGGATGGGCAGCCCGATGTTTGGACGCTGGACATGTGGTCTGGGCATGGTGGGATCCAACGCCCTCTGTGCAGCAGGGCGAGATCCACACAGTGCTTAGTCGTTCATCTTTGCCTTCCTGATGTTTATTTATTCATTTACTTGTTATTATTATTGTTATTATTTTGATTTTTCAAGGTAGGGTCCTCAGTCTAGCCCAGGCTGACCTGGAATTCACTCTGTAGTCTCAGGGTGGCCTCAGACTCACAGCGATCCTCCTGCCTCTGCCTCCTGAGTGCTGGGATTAAAGGCGTGTGCCACCACCCCTGGCTCTTATTTTACTTTATTTAAATTTTTTTTGTTCATTTATTTATTTATTTGAGAGCAACAGACACAGACAGAAAGAGGCAGATAGATAGATAGATAGATAGATAGATAGATAGAGAGAGAGAGAGAGAGAGAATGGGCACACCAGGGCCTCCAGCCACTGTAAATGAACTCCAGATGTGTGTGCCCCCTTGTGCATCTGGCTAACATGGGTCCTGGGGAATCGAGCCTCGAACTGGGGTCCTTAGGCTTCACAGGCAAGCGCCCAACCGCTAAGCCATCTCTCCAGCTCTTATTTTACTTCATTTATTTATTTATTTATCTATTTATTTTTGAGAGAGAGGCAGATAGAGAATGGGTATGCCAGGGCCTCTAGCCACTGCAAATGAACTCCAGATGCATGCCCCCCCCCCCCCTTGTGCATCTGGTTTACATGGGGAATTGAACCTGGGTCTTTTGGCTTTATCGGCAAGCGTCTTAACTACTAAGCCATCTCTCCAGCCCATCTCCCTGATTTTGATGCTGTTTCCTCATCTTGATCTTTTCTTTGATCTCCTCATATGTTTTTTCATGTCAATATCACCCCTTTGATTTTTTTTTTTGGGGGGGGGTTTCGAGGTAGGGTCTCAGTCTGGTCCAGGCTGACCTGGAATTCACTATGTAGTCTCAGGGTGGCCTTGAACGCTCGGTGATCCTCCTACCTCTGCCTCCTGAGTGCTGGGATTAAAGGTGTGCGCCCCCACATGCGGCTACCTTTGATCTTTTTAAAAAGACTCTTTTAGCCATTCATGAACCTTTATTTTTCACAGTGGTTTTCAAGTCCATTTGTAAATTCCTGAGAGATGTACTTTTTCTGTCCTTACCGGCGTCGGCGTGCGTGCGTGCCAGGCTGTGCTCACGTGGGAGTGTGGTGTGCACGGCGGAGGTGTGGAGGTCAGAGAGAGTTGTCCTCACCTTCCACGTTGTTTGAGGCAGGTTCTCTTGATCCTCAGGCAGGCTGGCCCGAGAGCTTCCAGAAAGTTCTGTCTTTACCTCCCAACTCAACTGTGTACTTGCTGGGATTACAGAAACCCACTATGGCTTCTGACTTTTACATGTGGGCTGCGGTTCTGAACTCTGATACTCATCCTTGCAAGGCAAGTGCCTTATCCATTGGCCATCTCTTCAGCCCTTCGTTTGCTTTTTATATTTATTTATTTTTATTATTTATTTGAGAGAGAGATACAGAAATAGGCAGGGAGAGAGAGAGAGAGAGCATGCTAGGGTCTCTAGCCATTGCAGATGAACTCCAAATGCATTCATCACCTTGTGCATCTGGCTTATGTGGGTCCTGGGGACTTGAACCTGGGTCCTTTGGCTTTGCAGGCAAGTGCCTTAACCACTAAGCAACCTCTCTAGGCCCCCCTTGTTTGCTTTTAAATTTGTAGATCAGCTCTAGGATAAGCATCCTGGACAATGTGCCATCTCTGAATAGGGCCCCATCACCTTTTGATGTTATTGTTGTTGTGATGCCCAGGATAGAATCCAGAGCTTTCTGCATGCCAGGCAAACACTGTACCATTGAATCCCAGCCCCAGCCCTATGGTAGTGCCCTCACTAGGTTCTGAACATTTGCATAGACATGCGAGGTGTGGCGTGGCGTGGGTGGTATAGTTGGTGACCATGCTGCCTTCCACAGATTTCTCATGCATTCTTTACAGGGCGGTTTCAGGAAACTTTATGTTTTGTGCCACTGTGATAAATGCTATCATATTTTTGGCTGCGTTTTCAGTGGGTTTTGCTGAAACGGAAATGTGCATTGCTTTTTGCATGTTGAGCACACAGCGGGCAGCCGTACTGAATCCTGCCGTTGCTTACAACACTGTGCTGGCTCTCCGGATTTCCTTCTTTCATGGCATTCATCCATAAACTTTGACTTCTTGATTTCCTCCCATGCCAGTTTTGGCCCTTTATATTTTTTCCAGAAATATACACATTTAAGCTTGTGTGTACGTATTCGTGTATGTGTGAGTGTATGTATGGTACATGTGTGGAGGAGCACATCGCAGGTGGTTTTTTTTTTTTTTTTTTTTTTGGATTTTCAAGGTAGGGTTTCACTCTAGCCCAGGCTGACCTGGAATTTACTATGTCATCTCAGGATGGCCTTGAACTCATGGCGATCCTCCTGCCTCTGCCTCCTGAGTGCTGGGATTAAAGGCATGCGCCACCAAGCCCGGTTTCAGATGTTTTTATTTTCTGCATATATATATATATATATATATATACATACATACACACACACATATATATATGTGGAATCACAATGTCTTAGTCAATGACAGTTCACCTATACAGCAGTGGCCTGTGACAACATCTTGCCTAGTGACACTGTAGCTGTCTTAGTGTATGGAAGTACATTCTAGGATGCATGCAGAACATCAAGTTTTGTTTGGGTCACTTTAACCAAAATTCCTGACAGAAACAACTTTTGGGAGGAAAGGTTTGTTTTGGCTCACGGCCTCAGGGGATTTGAGCCCATCACAGAGGGTAAAGCATGGGGGGCGCCTCTGTCCATGGCAGTGGGAGTGTGAAGTGGAGGCTGTTCACACTGTGGCAGACTAGGAGGTAGCAGGAGTGTGAGGTGGAGACTGTTCACGTTGTGGTAGACCAGGAGGCAGAGTGGGACCAGGCAGCCTCTTTAAACACTGTTGTCTACCTCATAAAGGTTCCGCAGCGTGTCAATATAGTGCCACCATCCAAGGAGTAAAACATTCAAAATCCAAGCTCAGGGGGATGCTTCAGATGTAAACCATAACAAATGCACTACTCAGAAAACATCCCCATCATTATGGGAGACATGGCTGCGTTTGAACTTTGCTTGTGTTAATTATTTATCTCTTGTTCTCTGTTGTACTGAATATTGTCCTTTTCTATTCCTTCTTGTCTTTCTTGTTGTTTTGAATTGATTCTGGTTGTTTTTAGCCCCTTGAACTCATTTGTTTTCCATTTTTTTCTTGTTTGCAATTAGTATTCCAAAGGCTTTGAATTTTCCTCTATGAATGACTTTGGCCACTATCCACACATTTTCTAAAAATTATTTTATTTATTTATTTGAGAGAGAGAGAGAGAGAGATAGAGAGAGAGAGAGAGAGAGAGAGAGAGGAAGAGGCAGAGAGAGAGAATGGGCATGCCATGGCCTCCAGCCACTGCAAATGAACTCCAGATGCATGCACCCCCTTATGCATCTGGCTTATGTGGGTCCTGGGGAATTGAACCTGGGGTCCTTAGGCTTCACAGGCAAATGCTTTAAACACTAAGCCATTTCCTCAGCCCATATACACACACTTTTCTGTTCATGAATACTGAGCACTTTTGTAATGTCAACCATTTCAGTACATTTCTGTATAACTTCTTGGTTACCTCTAAAGTGCTTAAGTGATAGTTTTTTTTTTTTTTTTTCCTCTCAGACTTCACAAAAAAAGATTCTCCCTGGCTTGAAAGCTACCTGCTAGAGAGGTGGAGCCAACCCAGAATAAAGTGTGGCCAGCCTAGGTGCTGAGAGAGAGAGAGGTGCTGGCATCATAGGAGCCTCTGGGTCTTGACAGTCAGGTCACCTTCTGTATCAGGCAGGGCCCCATGGAGGAAGAGAGCTGACAAAAACGAACATGTATGTACATATGCTATAAGAGGACCTTTACTAGATTGGGTTATATGTATGGGCTGGGTTGTCCTACAATGGTTGATGTCAGAGATGGAGAACCTGGTCCATGCTGGAAGGCTGGAGAACCTGGAGTGTGTTGCCAGCGGGGGATAGAGCAGTAACAATAGGTGAAGTGAAGAGTAACACTGCTTCTCCCTGGGCCTCTTCATTTTTGTTTTATTTTAATTTTGCTTTTTTCAAGGTAGAATCTCACTCTAGTCCAGGCTGACGTGGAACTTACTATGTAGTCTTAGGGTGCCCTCAAACTCACGGTGATCCTCCTACCTCTGCTTCCCAAGTGCTGGGATTAAAGGCATGTGCTACCACACCCGGCCCCTAGACCTCTTTATATCTGGCCTCCCATTAGAAGGTACTGCTCACTCTGGGATGTGGGCATTCCCTCTCAGTTAATCCTTTCTGGAAATACCCTCTGTGGCAGTTTGAATGTATGTCCCCCATAGACTCAGGTGTTTTAAAGTTCATAACTTGAATCTCTAGCTGCCTGGCTGATGGGGTCACTGGGGGTGGATCCTGGAGTCCAGCCCTAACGTGTGTTTGGGGGTGGATCTTATCTCCAGCTGAAAGGTGTGCGGAGACGTTTGAGCTCTGCCCCGGGTCTCTGCTGCTTGCTTGCTGGCTTGCGCTTGCTGGTTTTGGTATTTGCTGGTTATTTGGTTGTTTCTCTCTGCTTCTCCTACCATTGACGGAACTTCCTCCTGGATCTGTAAGCTTAAAATAAATCCCCTTCCCCCCTAAACTGTACCTGATTTGGATGTTCATCCCACCAGCGTGGAGCTGACTACAGTGCCCTCATAGACACGCACAGAGGTGTGTCTTCCAGGTGATTCCAGATCCTCTGCTGACATCCAGCTTCTTTGGCCTTCCAATGTGAACAGAAGACCAGAGGCCCTCCAGGAAGGTTCCAGGCCTGCAGCAGAAGGTGTCCAGCTCATAGACTGAATCAAGTTCTCCATCTCCCTAGTGTGCTGTTAAATGTTAGGCTTAATCACAGACACATGAGGCTACTGGGGACATTTACACCTAAGTTACCACATCCAGCAAAGCCTGGTCCTCTCTTGGCAACTAACTATAGTGCTACCCTGCCTTATCAGGTGATCCTGAACAAAGGCTCAACACCTTTGGTGCACTGGGATGGAGGCACTTTGAATTGCCCTATGAGACACCCAGGTTCCCAATTGTCTTTTTCAGCAGATGATGATAGGTGCCTTGGTCCCCATCCGGGCAGAGCTGCCACCTCTTGAGTGGACAGGAGAGGTGTGCCTGGCCCTTGGTATCAGCAAAGTTGGCACCAGAAAGCCCAATTCAGGGCTGGAGAGATTGCTTAGTGGTTAAGGCACTTGCCTGAGAAGCCCAAGGACCCATGTTTGGCTCTCCAGATCCCACATTGGCCAGACCTACAAAGGTGAGGCAAGTGCAAGGTCACACATGCCCACTAGGTGGCACAAGTGTCCAAAGTTCGATTTCAGTGGCTGAGTTCCAATTCTCTCTCCCTGTCTCTGTCTTTCTCTCTCTTTTTCTAAAATAAAAAATAAAAATAAAAAACAAAGCCTAATTCAAACTGCCTTAGTAAAACATGGTATTTTATTAGTGCTTGTAATTTAACTGGGTCAGGCATGATTTGATCTTGGGCTTAAATGTTGTGACTAGGACCCGGCTTCTTTCTCTCCCTTGTGTGGCTCTGCATTTTTTTGGTGTTGGCACATTATTAGGCAGGCTTTTCCTCATGGGCGCAGAATGGTACTTGTAAACTTCTGGGGCTTGCCATGGTTTGTAAATAGCCTGACTCATTCCCTCACTCACACAGGAGTTAAATCATACATTTCTTGTACTAAGAGAGTGGACACTTGATTTGACTATGGTGTTTAGGTGTGGATCCTTTGGGAAGTGATCAGCTTTAGATAAGATCGTTAGGGTGGAGCCTCATGACCGATCCTGATGGCTTTGTAATAAGAGGAGGAGAGACTACGCAAGCACACACGTGCACATGCTTGCACACTCACTCACGCACACACACACCTATTGTGCACTCCTTGTTTTGCTGCCCTCTTATGCTTTTGCCATGTCCAGGCTATGCATGTGCAAAGGCTTAACACCAAATAAGGACTATGATGGTTCATCTTGTCAACTTAGTGGGAGTTAGAGTCACCATGGAAGCAAATCTCTGGGCATCACTGTCAGGGATTTATTTTCTAGAGTTTGAAGCTCTTTGGGGAGGGAAGACTTACTCCCACCTGAGGGTGGCACAGTCCCACGTGCTGGGTCCTGGACTGTACAGAGGGGAGCGCTGGCCGAGCAGCAGCAGTCATCACTCTCTGCTTCCTGATTACGGACAGTGTGACCAGCTCTGCTCCACGTTCTCCGCCACCATGGAGAGTAACCTTGAACTGTAAGCTGAAACAAACCCTTCCTCCGTCAGGTGCTTCTTTTCAGGTATTTTGTCCCAGCAATGAGGAGGTAACTAATATAAGGACCCTAGATCTTGCATCTCTAGAACCCTAAGCCAAAACAAACCTCTCTCTATACAGTAGTTTGCCTCAGGTATCAGATTAGAATGACAAAAGAATGGCTCATTTAAGACTACTTAATTTTTGTGTGTATCTGATGGGAAAGATTAGATCTCTTTCTGCTATCTGGCTAAATGTATATACTATGCTCACCAAACTGCTCAGTAAGCACTTCTCTTAATGTTCATACCCATATATTAATGCTACTCTCACTTTTGGTTAGAGAACCTTCTCTTTTCAGATGGCAATGACCTTGGGATGACTCAGAAGGCACCATGGTGCTGAGAAGAAGGGACAGAGGAGTCCTCAGCACTGAAATATCTCTATCACAGCTTCCAAGGCTCAGGGTCCATTGTGGAAGAGGTGGAGGAAAGAATGTAAGAGCCAAAGGAAGGGTAGGACTCCTTACAACGTGCTACTCCAGACACAAAATGACCTCACAGTGCCTGACACTACCTGCACAAGACCATCATAATAGGAGGAAAAGATCATGACATCAAACTAAAAGCCAGACTGATTGAGAGCAGGAGGGGAAAGTGGGGGGAGGAGGGAGGGAATTACCATGGGATATTGTTTATAATCACGGAAGTTATCAACAAAAAATAAATTAATTAAAAAAATCTCTTTCGTTTGCTTTCTTTTGGAAGAAGGGGCCTTATTAGTTTTGATTGGCTTGAGTATCCATTCCCAATAATGTACGCTGATGGGTCGTAGGATAACGAGTGCTCCCCCCTGGATCTGGAGAGGGGTCATTGTCTTCTGCACACAAAGGCGAATGGCATAGAGAGAACCACCAACACCGGGGAGGCAGCCAGCAGGTGGGCTGGTGCCATCAGGCAGGAAGCTCAGCCCCACAGAAGCCCAGGCGGGCACCCTCAGTGGCACAGGGGCACCCCACCAGGAGAAGTAGTGTCTGCGATGGGACACCAGCTCCTCAGCAGTGCTCTGGTTTATTGCCAAGAAGCTTCAGAAGCTTGGAGCCACGCATGCGCTGGTGTATTCAGTTTGATAATATCCCTGGCTCCTATTTCTTTTCTTTTCTTTTCTTTTCTTTTCTTTTCTTTTCTTTTCTTTTCTTTTCTTTTCTTTTCTTTTTTTGGTTTTTCAAGGTAGGGTCTTACTGTAGCCCAGGCTGACCTGGGATTCTCTATGCAGTCTCAGGGTGGCCTCGAATTCACAGTGATCCTCCTACCCTAGTGCTGGGATTAAAGGTGTGCGCCACCACGCCTGGCTCCGTTTCTTTTTTAAGTCATAAAATCTTCCGATTCAGCTTGTGTGTGTGTGTGTGTGTGTGTGTGTGTGTGTAGTCCAGAGGACAGCTTCAGACATCATCCTCATGAATGTCATCCACCACTCACTGGCCTAGAGTTCACCAGTCAGGGTAGAATGGTTGTCTGGCAAACCCCAGGCATCTACCTGTCTTTATCTCCCAGCACTGGGATTATAGGCATGTACCACCACATTTAGCGCTTTTTTTTCTTTTTTTAACTTTAAAAAAATATATTTATTTAGTTATTTATGAGGGGGGGGGAGGGAGAGGGAGCGGGAGAATGGGCATGCCAGGGCCTCAAGCCACAGCAAATGAACTCCAGACGCATGTGCCACCTTGTGCATCTGGCTTTTGTGGGGCCTGGGGAATTGAACTGAGGTCCTTTGGCTTCGCAGGCAAGCACCTTAACTGCTAAGCCATCTCTCCAGCCTTCTTTTTTAACTTTTCATTGATAACCTCCATACATATGCCATGATCATAATCCCCTCCCCTTGCCCTCCATTTTCCCCTCCCAAGTCCCCCCTCCAATGAAACCTTTCTTCTTTTTTTAACTTTTTTTTCGTTTAGTTTTATTTATTTATTTATTTATTTATTTATTTTCTGATTAAATTTTTTTTTTTATTAGTCAGTTCTGTATTCAGCAAATACAGTCAGTTTGGTACCATTATTAGGCTCATCCATGACCTACCCCCTCCCCTTGGCCCCTCCTTGTTGAGGTATACGGGTCATGCATTGTGGAGTTAGCCCACAGTTATGGGTAAGCTAAATGTCTCTGCATATCATGACCCAACATGTGACAGCAATAGACAGAGAGACAAAGGCAGATAGGGAGAGAGAGAGAGAGAGAGGGAGGGAGAGAGAGAGAGAGAGAGAGAGAGGGGAAGAGAGAATGGGCGTGCCAGGGCCTCTAGCAGCTACAGATGAACTTCAGACTCATGTGCCCCCTTGAGCATTTGGCTAACGTGGGTCCTGGGGAATCAAGCCTTGAGCCAGGGTCCTTAGGCTTCACAGGCAAGCGCTTAACTGCTAAGCCATCTCTCCAACCCGAAACCATTCTTCTTTACAACCAGTCTCTCTTCTATTTTCCTGTCATCATTGTTCCTTCCTATTATGCAGACCTTGTGTAGGCAGCACCAGCCACTGTGAGGTCACCACTGACTCCATTGCAGCTCTGGCTGACTGCTGTGGACCTCTGGGCCTTCCCTGAAGGGCTCCAGAATCCCGAGCCGTGAACACACCACTTCTAATACCTGCAGGGGCTTTCCCTACCCAAGTCCCCACCTCCGTTCCTGAAAGCAAGTCAGAAAAAGGGGCAGTGCTCGCGAGAGCCTTAGACTCAGCGGCCAAGGGTAGCCTGGGAGCCCCAGGAAGGAAAACTAAATCCTTTTCCCGTGAGCACTGCTGGACTGGCAGGTCTCAAAGCAGAGCTTAGGATCACGGAAGGACATCTAATCTTCCCCGAGGCTCCAGCAAGGGCCTCCTATCTACCTTTGTCCCAGGACCCCTTGGCTTGCTTCTGAGTTTCATGGACTGGGAGAAACTTGGGCTTTGTTCAGTCACTGCAAGCAAGGATTTGAACCAGCATTGAGTCAAAAAAGCAAGTACTCAGACCTTGGTAGTGTAGCACAAGCCTTGGGGCCCACTGACCACATACATTACAGGCCCAGACCACTGGGATTGGGGTTCCCAGGGGTACAATCAACCAATGACTACAGGGTCTGGCATCCAAAGCCCCAGCACTCTTGGCCCTCAAGGCAAGAGTTTTCTAGACCTGAGTTTTCCAGAGTTTCCGGGGGGACTGAGCCCTGCTGCCTCAATGATTTTTTTTTCCCCTTGATTTAGTTGACCTGTCCATGCAGGTTCTTTGGAGGTCACCTCCCACATATGCTGCTTCCTCCAACCCAGGCCCAGTGTCTGCTCTGGACCAGGAAGCTGAGCCAAGACAAAGGCCCGGGTGGGGCTCTGGAAAAGACGAGCTTCTTCCAGAAGTCTCTCACAGCTGGTGAGAAGCCAGGCAGGAAGACATGAGGGCCTCAGCACCTCTGTATCAATTCGCCCTCACTGTGCCATTTCTCTAATGCAAGAGCTGAGGCTCAGACGGACCCCAGGTGGCGGCAGATGAAGCTGAGCTCCAAGTCCATCTTGGGGTGCCTGGCTGCAGAGCACTCGTCCTGTCTCCCAAGCCACACTGATGTTTCCAGGTAGAGCGGGTGGGACGTGAAATGGCCCGTTCTGGAAGTGAGACATTTCCGCCCATTGCGTGAAGGCAGCCGGAAACTGTCCCACTGGAGTAGCAAGGGTGACTGAGAAGGCTGTCAGTAGGCAGGACCAGATTTTGTGCTCATGGTCCCCTGGGACATCCCAGGGCAGGCCACCTGGGGACAGAGACAGGGAGCTGGTTCCGCACTTTGAGGAGCCTCATCTCCCACTCTCTCCTCTTCTCCGAAAGCCCAGAGCTCAGCTTTCTTCTTAAAAGCTGAGCTGATGAGAAGCATATTTTACTTCCTTGGGGGAGGCAGCTGTGGGACGGAAGTTGGAAGCGCAAACTCTGGTGGTGGATGATGAATCATCACATTGCTTTTTTTTTTATTAATTTTTTGACGGCGATGTTTTTATGATTTTCTGAGAACACATAGAAGAGGAAAGCTCATCTCTCCTGTGACTGGCAATGATTAGAGTTCAAAAGGCCAAAGATGTTGTTAAAACAATTCATGGCTTAGAGAGGCCAGAGCCAGAGCCAGGCTCCCAGCAATGACAGAGCTGGCCATGGTCCACACAGCATTTGGTCACATTAAGACCAAACAAAGGAGACCGACCAGCATTAAGTGTGTATGTGTGTGTGTGTGTGTGTGTGTGTGTGTAAGAACGAGGGTGCCCCATGCACAGAAGCCAGAGGAGAACACTGGGTGTCGTCTTCTGTCACTCTTCTGCTTTGTTTCCTTGAGACGGAATCTCTCACTAACTGAAAGCTGCCATCCTGACCAGCAAGCCCCAGCAATTCTCTTGCCCATGCCTCCCTCACGACAGGGGTTACAGAAGTGTGTGCCCACCACACCAGCTTTTTTATGTGGGTACTGAGGACTGAACTCAGACCCTCTCAGGTCCTCATGTTTGTATGGCAAGAGCTCTTTCCTTCCAAGTCACCTCCCTGGCACCATACCTTTAAAAAAATTAATTACTTAATATTTGAGGGAGGAAAAGAGAGAGAGAGAGAGAGAGAGAGAGAGAGAGAGAGAGAGAGAGAGAAAGAGAGAGAGAGAGGCAGAGAGGGAGAGAGAAAATGGGCACACCAGGGCTTCTAGCCACTGCATGCGCCACTTTGTGCATCTGGCTTATGTGGGTCCTGGGAAGTCGAACCTAGGTCTTTGGCTTTGTAGGCAAGTGCCTTAGCTACTAAGTCATCTCTCCAGCCCCCCCCTTTATGTATAAGGGATCAAACCCAGGGGCCTTGAGCACACTAAGCAAGTGCTCTTCTACTGAATCACACCCCCACCCTGAGCAAGTATGAGTCCTTCCATTCTACACATTGTGAGTGTTCAATAAGCATATGTCTATTAAAATAATTAACTGGTTCAACTAAACCCTTGTTTGACCAAGGAAATTAAAATAATTGACCTACTCTGGCCCATTAAGGAAATAGAATATGATATAGTCATAAACTTAATGATTGGGAGAATATTTCACAACCATGGTTAAGTGTTGCCCTTTTAAGGGAAAGGCAGATTCTGGAGCAGGGTGCAGGGTAGGATCCAAGCCTTGTTTTCAATACGCATGGCCATAGACATAGAGACATATGATCTAGATGTGTGAAGAGTAGGTAGGTCTATGAATACTCTGTGATTTTCTCTTTCTCAGATCTCCTTATATTTTGAATAATGAACAGGTGTCTTTTCAGGAATCAGAGAGAGGCATACACTTTAAAAACAAGATGAAATGCCATTATATTGGTTACTTTCTCATTGCTGGGACTAAATACCCAGCCCAGATGCAATTTGGGGAAGGAAGGGTTTATTTTAGCTTATAGTCTGAGTGTGGTATTTTGAATAGATGGCCCCCAATATATTCAGTGTTTGATTACAGTTTGTAATTTAGATTTGCAGCCACCTGGCTGGAGGAGGTGTCGCTGTGGGTGGGTCCTAGTGTCCAGCCCTAAGGTGTGGGGGTGGATTTGACTTTCCAATCTAAAGACATGCAAGGTGCCTGGAGTTTCTGAAGTGTGCTTGTTTTGTGGTATGGTTTTCGGGATTTGGCTCGTGGCCTCTTTCTCTCTCTCTCTGCCTTTTTAAAAACAATTTATTTATTTATTTGACTGGGAAAGAGGGGAGAGAGAGAAAGAGAGGGAGGGAGAGAGAGAGAAAGAGAGAGAGAGAGAGAGAGAGAGAGAGGAAGAGAGAATGGGCGCGCCAGGGCCTCCAGCCACTGCAGATGAACTTCTGACACGTGCTCCCCCTTGTGTATCTGGTTAATGTGGGTCCTGGGGAATCGAACCTGGGTCCTTTGGCTTTGCAGGCAAATGCCTTAAGCCCTAAGTCATCCTTCCAGTCCTCTGCCTTGTTTTTTAAGAGGGGGCCCAACTCCTACCATTATGGAACTTTCCTTGGATCTTTAAGCTTCAATAAATATCCCTCCCCCCATAATTTTGCCTGGTCTGAAAGTTCACCTCAGCGACCTGAAGCCGTCTGCCGTACTGAGGTTGCAGTTTGGAGTCGCAGCAGGAAAGACATGGTGACAGGAGGGTGAGACAGCTGGTCACATTGCATCCACGGTGAGGAAGCAGAGAGTGGGGATTGCCGGTGCGTTCGCATTCAGCTCTCTTCTTTTTATCCAGTGCAGGGCTCTGGCCCATTGAATGGTGCCACCCACAGTTAAGGTGGGTCTTCCTATCTCAGTTAACCTAATCTAGATAATCCCTCAAGGTATGCCTGAGGTTCCTTTCCTAAGTTTTTGTTTTTTTTTTTTTTTTTTTTTTTTTTTTTTTTTTTTTTTTTTAGATCCTGTCAAGTTAACAATAAACACAAATCATCATGTTCTTGGCTCCTTGGCTTCCTGACACAAAATGCCTACGGGGCCCCTGGGATGTGATAGGTGCAGCGGGGTAACAGAGCACCTGTCCCCTCCCTCACTCCACCCAGATAAATGACATCTCACACTTTGCAAAAACAAAGTAAATCTGAGCCTGTGTTCCCACCCCCTTGCTGGCAAACTCAGTCACTAACAGTGTTCGTTCCCCAGCTGGGGTCACTGGACTTAGCGAGTCAAAATATAGACTACCTAGATGCATTTATGTTTCAGATGAATAACAAATAATTCAGTGAAAGTGTTTCACAATGCCATTATCTAGAACATCCCTGTAGGAAAGTATTGCTCATTGTTCCTCTGAAATTAACTGGGAGTCCTGCCTTTCATGGGGCAGCCTTAACCTCTATGCCAGCAGGTCCCAGGATGGCTCTGCAGAATAGAAGTGGTCACACTGTGAGTTCAAGACTGTGCCACAGGTGCATCCTGGGAGCTGGGAGCTGGGAGCTCTCCTGCCCACAGAGAAAGTGAATCTAGAGTGTCCTTGCAAAGCCTGTGCACCTGGTGACCCTGGGTGTCAGTATGCCAGTCACCAAGGCCTGCCATCTCTGGGACACATGTGCCCACAGCTGTCAGGACCTCACACGGCTGTCTCTACATCAGTCAGGGGCCTGGTGGGAGATCACTGGCCCAGCCAATGGGAAATTCGGGTAAATTTGAGGACTCAGGTAAGTTCAATGAAGATACAAGGCTATAACACCGAGGCACCTAGGGAGCGGCATGGTCCCCAGAACTGCTGCGCAGGTAAAGGATGAAGGTGTTGTAGTTAACGTCTCGTTGCTGGCATGGGGAACCTGACCAAAAGCAGCTGACAGGAGGAAAGTTGTCTACTTTGGCTCACGGTCTCAAGGGGAAGCTCCGTGATGGCGGAGGAAAGATGGTAGAGCAGAGGCTGAACGGCAAGTCCTTCCTAACATCAGGCTGGCAACGGCAGCAGTAGAGTGAGCTGAGTTCTAGCAAAGGGGAGCTGGCTGTAACACCCCATGGGCCCACTCCCAACAGCACACCTCCTCCAGCAAGGCTCCACCCCAGAATTGCCATCAGCTGGGAACCAAGCGTTCAAAACACATGAGTTTCTGGAGGACACCCAGTTCAAACCATCACAGAGGGATTCTCAGAAACTAGGCACAAGAGAGTGTGAAGGGGGAGTTGAGCAGACACTGAGACCCCCCCAGAGACCCCAGAGGGAGCTATCCTGGGAACAAACCCCCAGCCTCTGCTTTCTTTTCATCCCCCTCACATTGGGTAGACTCAGCCTAGGGGGCAGGCTCTCATGCTGCCTGAGCAAGCCTCTAAGGATGTGTGAGAGAGAGAGAGAGAGAGAGAGAGAGTGTGTGTGTGTGTGTGTGTGTAAGAGAGAGAGGAGGAGAGAAAGAGAGATAGAAGAGAAAGGGAGGAGAGAGAAGGATAGAATATAGAAAGATAGAGAGATGGGAGAAAGAGGGAGAGAAGTGATAGAAGGATATAGAGACAGAAAAAGATAAGGGGCCGGAGAGATTGCTTAGTGGTTAAGACGCTTGCTGGTGAAGCATAAGGACCCAGGTTCAACTCGCTAGAACTCACATAAGCCATGCGCACAAGGTGGTGCCTGTGTCTGGAGTTCAATTGCAGTGGCTAGAGGCCCTGGTGTGCCAATTCTCACTCTCTCTCATAAAAAACAAAACAAAACAAAAAGCTGGAGATGGTGGTGCACACCTTTAGTTCCAGCACTCAGGAGGCAGAGGTAGGAGGACCACCATGAGTTCAAGGTCACCCTGATACTACATGGTGAATTCCAGGTCAGCCAGGGCTAGAGTGAGACCCTATCTTAAAAAACAAACAAACAACAAAGCTAGGGAGAAGAGAGAGGGAGAGACGGGGCAGAGACAGTGATAGGTTTAGCAGACCCAGCTCTCACTGCTTGTCCACTGAGCACCATGTCATGATGAGGCCATTGAGGTAGAGCAAGGCTAACCCCCCTCTCCTGGGTTTTCAACAGCACTGAGGCTCTGTGCTGTGGGCTTGCACGTCCTGACGCTAGCTTGGTGCTACAGTGAATGCGCTATGTCCAAGTTTCTCCCAGTCTATGGATCTCAAGAGCAACAAGACTCCGTTCCTTGGGCTTCAGAGCTGAGAGCAGACTCTGAGCCTCACTGATTGGCCTACGTGACAAGATAAAGGATTGTCAAGGTCGTTCCTGGGCCAGGGGCACCTCTGGAGGGAGATGAGACCCGTGTGCCCATCAGGGGAGTTCCCTGCTCCCTTGGTGTGGGAGGTTGGGGAAGTCAGTTAAGGGACTCCACATCTCAGCTTCCCCATCCTCATGCAGTTTGTGGTGGTTTGAATTAGGTGTCCCCATAAACTCATGGGCTTTGGATGCCTGCTTCCTGGCTGGTGGCAAATTGGGAGGTGGAGTCTTGCTGGAGGAGGTGTGTTGCTGGGGGCGGACCTTGATGGCTTATTAGCCCTGGCTTGTCAGCGTTAGTTCAGCTCCCTGTCCTGCTGTCTTTGTCCACCAGCTGTGGAAAGGAGGTGATGTCCAGCCTCTGCTCATGCCATGCTTTACCCTGCCATCATGGAGCTTCCCTGAGTCTTTAAGCCAAAACAAACCCTTTCCTCTCACAAGCTGCTTTTGGTTGGGTGCTTTGTGCCAACAATTAGAAGGTAACTACAAGAGTTATGGCGAGAAAGACATTCCCCACGAAAGGTACATGGTGGAGTCACTTGCCACGTGGGCCTTAGCACCTGCCTTTGGTTGTGCAGTCTCTCTCCTCTGCAGGCCCTGGCGTAGCATGTTGGCATAGAGGGACTGCCTGCTTTGAAGGAGAGGCTCCCGTAATTCTCTCTGTGTTTCCTTCCACATATTTCCCACAGCTCTGCCCCATCCTGGGGTGGGAAGTACTTAAGGAGAGATCTTTTCCTGTGTCTCAGCAGCTTTGAGCCAGAGATCAAAGCCCATTCTGGCCTGTGAGGTGGGGTGGGGAACGGCAGCTGGGAAATGTTCCTGGCAGTGATTGTGCAAAACTGAGGTGGGGTGGGGCTCTTGAGGGACAGTGAAGGGGGCTCCCAGGTTAGCTTCCGGGGTGAAGTTAAAGGCTCTCTGCAGAGGGAATGCACAGTTAAATTAATTAACTAGCCGGGCGTGGTGGCACACGCCTTTAATCCCAGCACTTGGGAGGCAGAGGTAGGAGGGTCACCATGAGTTCGAGGCCACCCTGAGACTACATAGTGAATTCCATGTCAGCCTGGGCCAGAGTGAAACCCTACCTTGAAAAACAACAACAACAAAAAAAATTAATTAACTAATTAATTAATTTATTTATTTTTGTTTTTTTGAGGTAGGGTCTCACTGTAGGCCAGGCTGACCTGGAATTCACTGTCATCTCAGGGTGGCCTCGAACTCATGTCGATCTTCCCACCTCTGCCTCCCAAGTGCTGGGATTAAAGGCATGCACCACCAGGCCCAGCATCAAAGCCTCATTTTATTCAGCATTTCTCTGTGATAAAAGACAGGGTGGCACCACGCAAGGGCCTGAGGGATGCTTAGTGGCAGCCTAGGAGCTGGCCCGCAGACGTGTCGACTTTCAGCTGCTGGCTGAGCTTGTGAACTGGGGTCATCGTCACATTCGTGAGGTTGCTGTGGAGGCTGGGGTAAGGAACTTGCCAGGACTTACCTGAGCCCTCGTTTCTCACCTGGGAAATAAGGCTTAAATAGATAAGACCTTCCTGATAGGGCTGTTGGGGAAGAAAATGAAGTATTTCACCAAGCGCTTAGCCAGGTCTTAGTCCCTGCCTTTGGCCTGAAGGACGGTCACGTGAGGTGCTCCTCCATGGACTACAGATGGGGCAGCATGTTCGGGCAGGCCAAGGAGGCCCCGTAGACACTATTATGTTCTTATGGAGACATTATTATTGTTATTTTTTTTTGCTCCAACAAAATGCCTGATAGAAGCAACCTTGGTTTGGTGGCAGGGTCCGTCATGGCCGAGTAGGCAGGACAGCAGGAGCAGGGTGCAGCTGCAGTGGCAGGGGCACGAGGCCACTTGCTCTCATTTCGGTGGGGCACGAAGGAGAAAGATGGCAGATGTAAGTGGACCAGGCTATATAACCCTTAAGACCTGCCCTCCAGTGACTTACTTCCTCTAGTTGGGACCAAGTGTTCAAACACTTGAGCCTATGGGGGACATTCCATGATCAAACACGACAAGACGTGGGGTGGCCTGTGCTGGGAATTGGCTGAGGGGAGGGAATGGCTTGTGGGCTGGGGCTCGGGAGGAAGTGGGCAAGGCCAGGTACTCCTGCGGAAGAAGGCTGGGCGAGAGGCAGCACAGGCTTTGAGGCATGGCGCTTGGCCCTTTAAGACTCCGTAGATGTGGGCTGTTATCATGACGCGCGTCTTCTGGGTCTGCCTTGCTGGTCTGGCCACTGCTGGATAAAGTGACTTTCAGAGAAAAAGCAAGAGAGCAAGCCGGGCGTGGTGGCGCACGCCTTTAATCCCAGCACTCGGGAGGCAGAGGTAGGAGGATCGCCATGAGTTCAAGGCCACCCTGAGACTCCATAGTGAATTCCAGGTCAGCCTGGGCTAGAGTGAGACCCTACCTTGAAAAACAAAAAAAAAAAAAAACAAAAACAAAAACAAAACAAAACAAAAAAAAGAGCAGCGCCCAACCTTGGGGAACAAACTGAAATAGGTATTGTAAATGTCTAGACTTTAAGCCCCACCCCAAATGTGTGTTTTTAAAAACATTTTTTACTTATTTGTTTGCAAGGGAGAGGAGAGAGACAGAGGGAGGTGGAGAGAGAAAGAATGGGCATGCCAGCGCCTTTTACCACCTCAAAGAAACTCCAGATGCGTACACTACATTGTGCATCTAGCTTTATGTGGGCAATGGGGAATTGAACCTTGGCATGCAGGCTTTTCAAACAGTACCTTTAACCTCTGAGTTATCCCCCCCAGCCCCAAGCATGTTTTTTAAAAATTTTATTTATTTATTTTACTTATTTGTGTATGAGAGAGAAAGAGAGAGAGAGAGAAAGAGAAAGAGAGAGAGAGAGAGAGAGAAAGGGGCACCCTAGGGCCTTTATCCCCAAAGGATTCTTTTAAAATTCTAAATATTTTTATTTATTTATCTGAGAGGGAGAGAGAGAGAGAGAGAGAGAGGGAGTGAATGAGCATGCCAGGGCCTCCAGCCACTGCAAACAAACTCCAGACGCATGCGTCCCCTTGTACATCTGGCTTATGTGGGTCCTGGGGAATCGAGTCTGAGTCCTCTGGCTTTGTAAGCAAGCACCTTAACTGCTAAGCCATCCCTCTAGCTTCCCCCTCTCCCAAGTATGTTTTAAAAAAATATTCTCCTTGCTGCTCTAAACTAGACCTTTCGCCGGTGCTCCAGTTTGCATTATGTCTATCACCTTTGATGGGATGGGTCTTCGAAACTGGATCCTATCACTCTGACCTCCTGAGACAGCTGTAGGTGAGTCACGCCTGGGCCGCAGTGCTTAGAGGGACAGCTAGAGAGCCACGGTCTGCGAGCTAACAAGTGCCCTCTCCCTGGGGCTGGCTCCAGCTGCTGAAGAGTCTATGTAGTGAACAGTGGCGCTCTCTTGTGACTTGGGCCCCTTTCCTGAGTTAGGAGAACTAGCAAACCAGGGTCTAGAGAGATGGCCCAGTAAAGCGCTTGCCATGCGGTCATGAGGACCTGCGGTGGGGTGTGGGGACACTTATTTTTCAACCCAGAACTGGGGAGGCAGAGACTGGAGGACCCCTAGGCTCTGTTGGTCAGCCAGTGTAGCTGAATGAGTATTCCAGGTTCAGTGAGAAGCCGTGTCTCAAAATCCAAGGTGGAGACATTGACCTCTGGCACTCACGCATATACACACATGTGTACTCGTACACACGTGAACACATGCACATACATATACACACGTGAAAAACTGTCAATGACCGCTGAGAATAAAGGTCAGTGTGGACACATTTGTCCTGCCCAGTGGACAGTCATCCCAAGGAGAGGGCCAGGAGGTGCCCACAAGCTCCTGGGCACCTCTATGACCATGGCTGCTGGTATCTAGATGTCCAGAGATCCACGCTAAACGTAGATCTACACGCATTTCTGGACAACACTGAGCACTTAGCCATCAAGGGAGCCATATAAATCTTTCACGGGGACAGCCAGAGGACCCCTGCAGCCAGTGTGACTAGTTGCCCAGCCCCTGGTCCCGGAGGTGTTTGTCTCTGGTGGCACCAGGCTTGGGAGTGGATCACTGGGTGTGGATGGCTCTTCATGAGGCTATTTTCTCCTGAGAGGAATGGCGATGGCGAGGCCGTGACACTGTGATGTGGTAACATGGAGACTCGGAGGCAGTGATGTGTGTGTGGCACAGGGATGCTGTAGCAAGGTGACATTAGTGTGAAGCTAACCCACGGCAACAATGGGACTTGCTCACATGGTGGTCTGGTGGCAGTGCCAAGTTGGATGCCATGAGGCTGTGGCACAGTGAAGCTGTGACTTACTCTCCTGAGTCACCCGTGGGATCAGAGTGGCAGGAAGCCCTCCCTGTCGGCGAGGCTGACCTCCCGCAACGCTCCCCTTCAGTTGCTGACCTGGCCAGGCAACCGCTGCCCTCTGATCTCAGCTCTGGCTGCTCTAGCTCCCCACACTTCCCTTGGGACCACCCAGGGGCCTATCACCAGCCAGAAGGGCAAGGATGGTTCTTTAGCCCTAGCAGAAGAAGACTGCGACTTTCTGGAAAGCTCTGTAGGTCAGCCTGTCTCACTGCCTGACACTCCTTGTCACAACACAGCAAGGATGTGCCACGCTCATAGCGTGCGCTCTCTGATGGAGATTCCACCCTGTGGGCTTGGGGGCTGGGCAGGAGGTGCACGGATAGTGCAGGAGAATCTCTGCATAGCCCTCTGGTGTGAGCCCAGCACCCCTACATGATGGGAGCCCAGCCGAGTGATCCTAGCTGCTCCCAGGTTCTTGACTCCAGACTTTGTGGCTGGTGAGCATTTTGTCTTCTGCATTGTCCTTCCTCCAAGGATGAGCCCCTACCTGTTTGGCCACACCGTGGGTTTATGATTACCCCAAGAGAGTGCTGTAGCGACGGCCTCGTTTTCCCCTGAGTGTCCACCTGTCTCCACCCCTTACTGCTCTTAGGAATGGGCCAAAACAAAGCGCCTGGTGCCCTCAGTGCCTGCAAGTGCTGGTACAGGGCAGCTACTGCAGGGGGCAGCCTGGTCCCCAGCGCGAAAGGCCAGCATCCACAGATTTGTAATCTGAGATCAGTGCAAGGCCACAGATTGCAGATCAGGGGGTGAAAAGTCCCCGAGGTTCAAAGTTTGGTAAGCCTTATCTCTGGTCACCTGCCACCCAGACCAACTTTTGTTTTTGTTTTTGTTTTGAGGTAGGGTCTCACTCTAGCCCAGGCTTACTATGTAGTCTCAGGGTGACCTTGAAACTCATGTCAATGCTCCTGCCTCTGCCTCCCCAGGGCTGGGCTTCAAGGCGTGCGCCACCACGCCTGGCCAAGACCACCTTCTATTTCTGCCAACTGCACGCAGCCCCAGGACACTGAGTGAACATCAAGTAATACTGAACCGCATTGCTCCGGGGTGGGCCCTGCTTGGTCTCACATTTGTGAGGTTTGCAGTGACAATAGCCAGTGTCTAAGGAGCACTGGCGATTGATCCTGTGCTGGACAGGGTCTTTAATACTCACTTTGGAGTTCAATTGTCACGGCAGAGTGGTGGGGCAGGTTTTGTCATCTGTTGCAGTCAGGTTCTCATTGCTGGTAGAAATCACCTAACCAAGAGCAGCTTGCGGGAAAAAGAGGTTTATTTTGGCTTAAGGCTCAAGAGGAAGATCCACGATGGCAGGGGAAAATGATGGCATGAGCAGAGGGTGGACATCACCCCCTGGCCCACATAAGGCAGACAACAGGAATAGGAGAGTGTGTCAAACACTGGCATGGGGACACTGGCTATAACACCCATAAGCCTGCCTGCCAACAATACACTCCCTTCCAGGAGGCGTTAATTCCCAAATCTCCATCAGCTGGGAACCTAGCATTCAGAACACCTGAGTTTATGGGGGACACCTGAGTAAACCACCGCATCCTCTTTATTCTCATTTGACGAGCAGGATACTGAGATTCAGAGATTAGTGACTTGCAGGGGTCTCTTCTGCCCTCTGTCCTGCTTCCTCAGGAAGGTTGGTCCTCTGGGGCATGGCGGCTGGAGAAGACAGGGCCTGGGTTTGTCTTGTGCACTCTGGGCTGCAGGCACATTGGGTCCACATGGCCACAGTGGGCTTAGCAGAGGCTGGGTCATCCTTACGGAGGAAGATGGCACTCAGCAGTGGGGACAGTGAGAAGGATGCTCCCGGACGCTATGGGTCCCGCACACAGTTTTCCCCAAGGGCTCCAGCTTCCCATGTCCCTGGCAGCCATGGGCAGCCCTGGCATCGCTGCTTCTGAACTTGCCGCTCTGGTTTTCATATCCTCAGGCTGGTGTGGCCTGCCAAGAGAGGGTTGGGAGAGCAGTGGTGGTCTACAGCTTGCTTCACTCTGGGAGCTGGTCAGTTTGAGGAGGGCATTTGCAAGAATGTGCTAGAGGAACCCAGGTGCCCGACAGCAACAGTTTGATGCAGAAAGAGCACTTGGGAGAAGTCGTGGGAGAGTGGCACGTCACAGCATAAACCACGTGCACATGGCGCAGAGACAGGGCGAGACTTAAGCACAGTTCTGTAGATCCAACCTCGCCCCTGAGCTGCCGTATATACCCACGGGGCATGTGGGCACTGAGGCACGCAGACCGCGATGGAGAGCTGGAGAGCTGTCGCGTCAGGTCAAAGGACTGGCCATGGAATCATGAGGGCCCGGGAACGTGTGATTCACCCCAAGTTTGATTTCCCAGGACCCATGCAAACAGCCGGCATGGCCATTCACGCCTGTAACCCCAGCCCTGTGGAGATAAGACACTGGAAAATCACTGGAACTCGCAGGTCGGACAACATGATTGACAATGGCGGCTCTGGGTTTGGTGAGTTACTCAAGCAGCATCAAAGGGCCCTGACTCTGCATGCGTGCACATAGGGCACATGCATCAGCACACACGTCCATGCACCCCCCCCCCCACTCCATGGTAGGGAAATTGAAATGATATCCATGCATGATGTACTGCACCTCTGTGTCAGAGGCCATCAGTGGGGCAGCAATGACTGTTTCTTAGAGTCTGTACTCGAGCTTGAGGCCAGAACTCTGTTTCGCTATTAGACCACTTTACTTCCCATCTCTGAGCCTCAGTCTCCCAGTTTGAAGAATGGGGCGGTAAGTTCTAGCATGTAGCATATAATGGGCCTAGAGGCAGAGGTGCATACATAGTGCTGGCCCCTAGGGCCCTTAAGGGATGGCTGTCACTGTTATTGCTTGCTTCAATCATGAGATCGTTGTCATTTGGCACCCAGAGTGTGGTGGGGACCCAGGGCCTAACATTCCACTCGAAAGTCAGACTTTCTTTTTTTTTTTTGAGGTAGGGTCTCACTGTAGCCCAGGCTGACCTGGAATTCACTATGGAGTCTCAGGGTGGCCTCGAACTCACGGCAATCCTCCTACCTCTGCCTCCTGAGTGCTGGGATTAAAGGCGTGCGCCACCACGCCCGGCTTTTGAAAGTCAGACTTTCAATGGTAAGTATTGGTGTGCACAAAAGTGCCCTGTGACAGTCATCATTCACACAAGAACCCCAGCCTCACGTTCTCAACAGAACTTAACTCCCAAAGACCCTGTCTCCCACTGCCGTCACATATGAAGGTGAGGGGGGCACAACTGAACCCGTGATAGTCGATGTGACTGCATCTCCCCTTCCCAGAAGTCACCAGTGACTCGCCTTCCCACACCATGCTGACAGCCATACTTATCCCTCTATCCACCTCAGCTGGTTTGTATGGACTTCCCTGCCCATTTTAAATCAAGTAGATTTAAAGCTGTTAAAGAAAAGGCTTACTACCCATGCTAAGAGAGCAAGGGGGCACTGGCCTGGCCAGTAGCCAGTGTAAAGAGAGCAACATGTTATATTTCTCTACATTTCTTTATATCAAGCTTAGAGGACAAGTAGAAGTCACTTCCTGGTAGGAGCTCATAAAAGAATGAAACGCTGGCTTAAGCAGATGGGGATGGTAGAGAAACAGGAGGCTCTGTGGTCTGAATAGCATTATCCCAGGTCTGCATTATTGAACAAGAGCCTTAAGGGCGGATAAGCGGGACATTGGGAGACTCTTGGTGGAAGGCCCACCTCACACCCCCCAGGCACTTTCTGTAACTGACCAACAGTCCTGTTCACAAGTTGGTTTTGTTTTTTCTTCCCTACACTCTTCTAAGAATAGAATGTCTCTGCTATAATGCACCGAATTCCCCTTTACGTTTAACATTACTTTTGTGGTTGTAACTGTAACATGTGAGTTGTGATTTATGGTTTAACTTCCATCCTATTTTTACAATAAACATTTTGTAGTTTTTTTTTCCAATAACAGCTGACACTCCGAGCAGTTCGGGGCTGCTCTCAGAGATCCCGCCCCAGCGTGTGTCGGTTCACACCCAGCATGCTGTGAGTCAGTGGTCTGACTTGTGCGACACAGGGCCCTGCTACACCAGCATGTCCTGACTGAATGCAAAGTGCTTCTGCTGCTCTCTAAAAACGGGGGGAGGGGGGCAAAGAAGGCTCACAGGCTCGGTCACACGCCTGTCACTTCGTGTGCTCACTCTCTGATCTATAGATCCCGAGTGCTGACGACCTGTGGGACGGGCCCTTGCTGCCTCCAAAGCCTTTGGTTACGCGCGATTCTTCTCCCAACTTTCTTTTCCTTTTCAAAACTATAATGATTATTCTGAGGGCAGTGTAGGAGTGAATGGTGGAGCAAAGTTATTATCTCATAGCAAGGACATGAAAGCTGGGGGGTTGGGGAGGAGAAAGGAAGAAGAGAAGAAAGAGAGAGACCTGGTTTCACAAATCCCTTTGAGGGCACTACCCCAGTGATCTAATTCTTACTCTAGGCCCACCCAACTCTTAGAAGTACCTTCCAGTAGTACTGAGTTGGAGACTGTGGTAGTTTGAATAGGTGGCCCCCAATATATTCAGTTCTTTATTGTTTGTAGTTTGCATTCTGCAGCCACCTGGCTGGAGGCAATGTCACTGGGTGGATCTTTAGGTGTGGTGGTAGGTTTCAGATTTCAATCTAAAGATATGCAAAGTGTGCCTAGCTGGAGTTCCTGAAGTGTGCTGTGCTGTGCTGTGTGGCTTTTGACCTTTAGGCTTGTACTTCTCTGTCTCTGCTTGGTCCTGTGAAAGCAGGCCAGTTTCTTCTGCCATTATGGAACTTCCCCTGGATATGTAAGCTTCAATAAATTCTTCCTCCATAACTGTGCCTGGTCTGGAAGTTCATCTCAGCGAACCTGAAGCTGTCTGCTACAGAGACCAAGCCTATAACACGGGGTTTTTTGGGGACCATTCCAAATCCAAACTATAGTAGTCACGATATACATATATATATATATATATTTTTTTTCCCCTATGTTGCTGACTCCATAATATTTTGCCAGGAAGATTTTCATCTGCTCATGAGGGACTTTTGGTTTGTAGCTTTCCATGACTGGTTTTGGTAACAGGGTAATACTGGCGTTGGAACCGTAGCTGGGAAATATTTCCATTTCCTGGTAGTGATTGTACAAAACTGAAGCTGTTGCTTTAAAAAAATGCTTTGTAGAATTCATCAGTGAATCTGCGCTCTTCTTTTGTGGAAGTTTAACAATTACAGGACTGTCAAGATTTCTACTTCATCTTGAGCGAGTTTCAGCTGGTCTTTAGCAATTGTCCCTTTTCATCACCGAGAATTCCCTGCGCCTCAAGTTGTCCCTTGCATTCCTTCCTTGTCCTTTGTACTGTCCGCAGCCGTTGCAGTCATATACCTGTCTCCTCTCCTCATGTGGATAGCTTGTGTCTTTTCTCTATTTTAATTTGTCAGTCTTGCTAGAGGTTTATCTATTTTATTGATCTTTTCTAAGAACCATCTGGTTTCATTGATTTTTTTTTTTTTTTTTTTTTGCTTTCAGAATCCCTGATTTCTGTCATCGTGAGGATTTTCCTTCTGCTTGTACTGAGTTTATTTTGCCATTCTTTTTGTAGCTTCACAGGATAGAAGCTTAAGTTACTGACTTGAGACCTTTCTGTTTTTTAATTTTTTTTGTTTATTTTTATTTGTTTATTTAAAAGTGACAGAGAAAGAGGCAAATAGATAGAGAGAGAATGTGCACTCCAGGGCCTCCAGGCACTGCAAACAAACTCCAGATGCATGCGCCACCTTGCGCATCTGGCTACGAGGGTCCTGGGGAATTGAACCTTGAACTGGGGTCCTTAGGCTTCACAGGCAAGTGCTTAACCGCTAAGCCATCTCTCCAGCCCCTTGAGACCTTTCTAATAGATGTTTGTATTAGTTAGGGTTCTCTAGAGGAACAGAACTGCTAGAACAAATTATTATAATAGGGAATTTATTGGATTAGTTTATGGTAGTCCATTAGCAGTTGCAGGCCCAAGAATCACAGAACCTGGTAGCTGCTCAGTCCACGTGGCCAGATGCCTCAGCAGTCCCGATCCGGCACTGCAGATGGTGCCGGAAAGCCTGGGGCTTCCTAAGGAGCCGCTGTGTTTTGATCCATGTGGGTCTTCACTTGATGCTGGTCTTCAGTCCCCGATGGTCTTCAGTTCATGCTGGAAGGCAGCGAGCAGCTCCTGCATCCAAGTGGGAAGAAGGAAGGGGGGTCTCTTTTCACCCAGAGCTTCCTTATATGAAGTCCCTCTCTGAGCGAGGCTGCCCGCTCTGGGTGAAGGGTTCACTCTGGGGGAAGGACTTCCTCCTTCAGTTAATCCTTCCTGGAAGCAACCTCAAGGATCCACCCAAAAGGGATTTCTGTGGATTACTAAACAGATCAAGTTGACAACACCTTGACTATCACAATATTTTAATGTCTTTTTCTCTGTTGTTTCTAGATCTGTTTCTATTGAATAATTCTAATATAAAGGCAATTTTCTTACTTTGTAGGACTTTGTGATTAGGTAATAGACTTTGTGAATATTGTATGGAGTGCTGGCTATGGTATAATCCTTTATCCAGTGCTGAACTTTTCCAGCTTTTCAGTTAAATCAGTGTGTTAGGGGCTGGGATATTGCTCAATGGTAGAGCTGTGGTCTAGCATACTTAAGGTTCTAGGTTCAATCTCCAGCATTAAGAAAGCAAGCACAAACAAACAAACAAACAAACACCAACCTTCCAAAACAAAACAGAACAAAATAAAACCTCAACAATTAACTGTTAAGTCTGATCTTATGCAAACATTCCCCGTGTCTTTTATGTTAAGGCTAATTTTATTTTTATTTTTTCTTTATTTATTAGAGACAGAGAAAAGGAGAGAGAGAGAGAGAGAGAGAGAGGGAGAGAGAGAGAGAGAGAGAGAGAGAGAATGGGTGCACCAGGGCCTCTGGCCACTGCAAGTGAACTCCTGATGCATGCGCCACCAATGTGCATCTGGCTTATGTGGGACCTGGAGAATTGAACCTGGGCCCTTAGGCTTTGCAGGCAAGTGCCTTAATGGCTAAGCCATCTCTCCAGCTCTGCTAAGGCTAATTTCATGCCTACATCTAAGCCAGAATCCTGCATTCTTCCCTGGATGCCTGAGCCTTGATGAGATCTCTCCATTCTATCTGGAAGGAGCTGTTGGAATTGTTCCTCTCACAGTTCTCCAGGAATGCCTATGTCCGCTGAGTGGAACCTGTTGGTCTTATGCCTGGTGTCATCCTATTCATGCCTCAATGTCTGTGCAGCCCAGCCTCAATGGCCCATGTCAGATCCCTCATTTTCTTTAGCTCCAGTGTTCCCTCCGAGACTCTCCCTTAAAAACCAGGGCTGCCTTGGCATCCCTGAGCCCCAGGCTCAACTCCATCAACCTGTATGTCTCTAGGTTCTCCTGACACGGCAGACCAGAAGTTACCTCCAAGCGTAGGACCAAGTAAATGAGATTTGGCTTTTTGATTGCCTTGTGCTCAGAGACCTTAGTCCTGTGTTGTCTAAAAAGGATTCTGTTTTGTCTAGCTTCTATATGTAGGGGCACTCCTTCCAGACACCCTCATTCCTTCGTGGTAGAGGCATGTCTGCTTGGCTGAAAAAAAAATTATCTTGCTCTTGTTTTTCTTTTTTAATAAAATATTTTATTTATTTATTTGAGAGAGAAAGAGACAGAGATAGAGACAGAGATAGAGACGGAAAGTAGCACACACACACACACACGCGCACACACACACACATGCACACACAGAATGAGTATGGATGTGCCAAGGCCTTCAGCCACTTTGCACATGTGGCTTTACATGGGTATTGGGGAGTCAAATCCAGGCCGTCAGGCTTTGCAAACAATTTCCTTTAACCACTGAGCCGTCACTCCAGCCCTGCCCTTGTTTCTTTTAAACCTTTTTTAATCCACAACCTCTCTCTCTCTCTCTCCACACACACACACACAGACACACAGACACACACACACACACACACACACACACACACTATACTATGATCATAAGCCTGTCCCACTGCTCTTCTTGTGCCTTCTGCCCTGTGCCCCCTCCACTGAATCCCCACTTCTTTCCAACTAGACCCTGTTATATTTTGACATCATCATTCTTTCCCCTTCTCTTATGCAGGTCTTGTGTAGATAGCATTCGCCAGTGTGAGGTCAAGAATAGCATCACCACTTTGTGTCTGGAAAACAGTATTGTAAGCACTCTTCTTCCTTTGGCTCTCTCATTCTTTTTTGTTATTTTCTTTACTATTGACAATTTCTATAATTATAGACAATAAACCATGATAATTCCCCCCTCACTTTCCTCTTCACAACTCCACTCTCCATTCATATCCCCTCCCCCTCTCAATTAGTCTCTCTTTTATTCTGATGTAATATCTTTTCCTCCTACTAAGAGGTTCTTGTGTAGGTAGTGTCAGGCACTGTGAGGTCATGGATATCCAGGCCATTTTGTGTCTGGAAGAGTGCATTGTAAGGAGTCCTACCCTTCCTTTGGCTCTTACATTCTTTCTGCCACCTCTGAGCTTTGGAAGGTGTGATAGAGATGTTTCAGTGCTGAACACTCCTCTGTCACTTCTTCTCTACACTTTGGTGCCTTTGAGTCATCCCAAGGTCCCTGCCATCTGAAAAGAGAAGCTTCTCTAACCAAAAGTGAGAGTAGCATTAATATATGGGTATGAACATTAAGAATAGTGGGCAGTTTGGTGAACATAATATATGTGTTTTGACAGACTCCAGCAGGTGTTACACCCCTAGGGCTAATGACTTCCCCCATCATAGGTTTTCAGTATCAGGCATGTATTCCCTTCTGTGGAGTGGGCCTCCAGTCCAATTAGAGAGCGGTTGGTTTCGCTCATAATAGACAAGCCACTATTGCACCTGTTGGCTCATTTGGCCTGGCTGATCCAACTTAAGGCTTGCAGTGTCCACTGTTGTTCATCTCTACTGATGACTTCTCTCTCTGATGGAGCTGCATGTAGCATAGCTTTCTCGAGCTTTCTGCCAGCTGGTTCTTTCATTCTTTCTGCCACCTCTTCTGCAATGGTCCCTGAATCTTGAATAGGCGTGGTAGAGATGTCTCACTTAGTGTTAAACACTCCACTGTCATTTTCCTAAGCACTTTGATGAGTTTTGAGTCTCTTCAGTTGGTCACTACCCTCCAAAAAGAGAAGCTTCTCTAACCCAAAGTGAGAGTAGCATTAATATATGGCCATAAATGTAAGTAATTAGAGGGCAGTTTGGTTGGCATAATATATCAATTTAGTCAAACAACAGTATAGTTTCCTAGTTCCCCCAGGGCTTATGACCACTTCAACCACAGCCTTTTTTCATTTTTGTTTTTTGGAGGTAGAGTCTTGCTCTAGTCCAGGCTGAAGGCTGACCAGGAATTCACTATGTAGTCTCTGGCTGGTCTTGAACTCACAGTGATCCTCCTACTTTAGCCTCCCGAATCCTGCGATTAAAGGCATGCACCTCCATGCCAGGGGGGTGGGAGAGAGAAAGAGAGAGAGAGAGAGAGAGAGAGAGAGAGAGAGAGGGAGAGAGAGAGAGAGAGAATGAATGGGTGGTTCAAGGCCTCCAGCCACTGCAAACAAACTTCAAATGCATGCACTGCTTTGTGCATCTGGCTTTACGTGGACATTGGGAAATTGAATTTGGACTCTTCGGCTTTACAGGCAGGCACCTTAACCACTGAACCATCTCTCCAGCCCTAGAAGTAGATTTTCACAGGGCTTATTTAGTACAACTTTAATTTGGAGTAACCTTCCTCCCAGCCCCTCCTCTTCATCCCCTCCCCTGACCCCATGTAGACCATTCTTCCCCCAGTATTCTATACCCCTACTTAAATATCTGCTATAGACCCCGCTAAGCCCACCCCTCCTCTCTCCATCATGGCTCCTTTCTAGCTTCCTGTTCTTTATTACTGACTTGTGTTCCAACTCACATACAAATCTAAAAATTTGAAGCGAGGATCTGCATATGACAGAGAACATGTGGCATTTGACTTTCTGAGCCTGGGTAACCTTTCATAGTATAATCTTTTCCAGATGCATCCATTTTCTTGCATACCCTTGCTTTTGGATAATTTCTTAGTTATGGTATTGTTCTGATGGAAATTTGAAAATATCATCCCATGGGCTTCTTACATCTATGGTTTGATTGAGAAGTTTATTGCTAGTCTAATTGTAGGAGATGGGTCTTTTTTCTTCCTATAAATGCTTTTAAGACTTTTTTCTTTGCTTAGGGCTCTGATATCTGTCTAGACATTACTGTCTTTTAAATTCTCAGAATTTTTTCAGTTTCTTAATACAAGTGTTCACATTTTGAATCAGTTCTGGAAAGTTTTTATTCTAAAATGGCTTCTCCTCTGTTGTATCTACTCTCTTTGTTTTCTAGAACTCTAATTGGAAATTTGTTTAATGTTTATTCTTGTTCTTAAATTTTCCTCTTTTTTTTCCCTATTTTATGGGTACTTGCTTCATGTTTCTCTTTAAATATACTAATTACTTCTGTCCTGTTTTAGTCTCTCTTTCTGTCTCTACTTACAAGTTTTATTTATTTATTTTTTCAACTTCAAATTTGCCTGGTGTGTCTCAAGAGTATCTTTATAATTCACATTTAAAATTTTGAATTTCATTTATTTGTGTATTTAAAACATACTCATTTGTCCTAGGTTTCTAATAATTTCATATCTGTAAATTTTGGTATCTTCCCCTGTGTCATTTTTCTTGATTTTGACATGGCATTTTCTTTTCAAAAACATTATTTATTTGCTTGGAGACAGAGAGAGAGAGAGCTGGGGGGAGAGCGAGAGAAGTTCTAGATAACTGTAGATGCATGTACCACTTTGTGCATCTGGCTTTATGTGGGTACTGCTGGGGAATCCAACCTGGGTCATTAGGCTTTTCAGGGAAGTATCTTAACTACTGAGTTATCTCTCCAACACTGACATGGCATTTTCTAACTTTGGATTGTGAGCTCATATTGGCCCAGTAATGAATGGCATGCTTGCTGAGAGTAAATTCAGTTTCTTTTTTTTTCCCCAGTCCCCTAAGTGTAGCTATCTTGGTGTAGCTATAATTTATTGCCTTGAAGTTTCTTGGACGTATATGGAACATAGCTTATAGTATCAAAGATTAGAGACCAAGAGGAGCATTGTCTTCATCCTCATCTGTTGTCAGTGGGCCATGTGTTTTGCTCACCTAGTCCTTCACTGAAGATGTGGCATTTCCAGGGCCCTGGCTGTATGTGGAGGTGTATGTGGCCCTCAGCGTGGGACTAAGAGCTTCATCTCCATATTGGTTTTGTTCTCATTGCTGTGACCAGATACCTGACCAGAAGCAACTTAGGGAAGGAGAGAGTTCATTCCGGCTTACACTCCATGGGGACACATTCCATTATGGTGGGGAAGGCAAGGCTGACCAGCTTGCCACATTGCAGCTAGAGGCAGGGAACAGAGAGCAAACAGAAGAGGTCTGGGCTGTTGTTGCAGTCAGCTTAGTGTTGCTAGCAGGGAATACCCAACCAAGAGCAGGCTGTGGGAGGAAAAGGTTTATTTTGGCTTACAGACTGGAGGGGAAGCTCCATGATGTCAGGGGAAAACATGGCATGAGCAGAGGGTGGTCATCACCTCCTGGCCAACAACAGATGGACCACAGCAACAGGAGAGTGTGCCAAACCCTAGCAAGGGGAAGCTGTCTATAACACCCATAAACTTGCCCCCAACAATACACTGCTTCCAGAAGGCTTCAAAACTCAAATTGCCACCAGCTGGGGACCTAAGCATTCAGAACACATAAGTTTATGGGGGACATCTGAATCAAACCACTACAACTATAAAATCTGAAGGCAACCCCTTCCCAGTGACCCTCTTCCTCTGGCAAGGGCCCACCTCCCAAAGGTTCCACAACCTTCACAAACAGCTCCACCAGCTGAGGACCAAGTGTTCACAAACAAGAGCCTGTGGGGACATTTTAGCCTTTGGGTCACAACAATTTCCATCCTTAGAAGGCTCTTGGCCCTGGAGTTAATAAGGTTCATACTGTCTCTAAGGTAGTTATGGAAACACTATCATCAACATTCTGGCTTTTGTTTTTACACACATACACACACACACTTTTTTTTTTTTGTTGTTGTTGTTTTGAGGTAGGGTCTCACTCTAGCCCATGCTGACCTGGAATTCACTCTGTAGTCTCAGGGTGGCCTCCAACTCATGGCGATCCTCCCACCTCTGCCTCCTGAGTGCTGGGATTAAAGGTGTGTTCTACCATGCCTGGCTCCTTTTATATTTTGTTCTTAGTTTATTATGAGCTCATCTGGGTCTGAATGTTTTTTTTTTTTTTTTAATTTTTAACCAGTACTTTGTGGTATTTTGTTGGAAAGATGCATTAGTTCTGTAGGGTTGTTGCAAGCTGGGTGATTTAAAACAAGAACAACTTATTTTTTAAAAATATTTTATTTATTTGAGAAGAGATGTGGGACGGGGGGACAGAGAATGGGCGTGCCAAGGCCTCCAGCCACTGCAAATGAATTCCAGACGCATGCGCCCCCTTGTGCATGTGGCTTACGTGGGTCCTGGAGAATGGAACCAGGATCCTTTGGCTTTGCAGGTAAATGCCTTAACTGCTAAGCCATCTCTCAAGCCCCGAGAGCAACTTATTCTTTGTGGGTTCTAAAGGCTTGAAGTCTGAAATCAAGGTGTCAACAGGGTCACACTCCCTCCAAAGACTATAAGGAGGGTCCTTCCTGCTTGCTCTAGTTCCTGGCAGCGCTGACCGCCCCTGGTGTCCCTTGGCTTACATACGAGTGTGTCTGCATCACTCTAATCTCTGCTTAGTCTTTAAAAGGTCTTTCCTTTGGGTGTCTGAGTCCCAATCTCCCTTTCCCATGAAGACAGCAGTGATTGCATTTGGGGCCCACACCAATCAATGTAATTTCATCTCAACTTGCTTGAACCTAAGAGATCTTATTTCTGAGTAAGTCATATTCACAAGCTCCAGGTAGACATGAGTTTTGGGAAGATATGATTCAATGTGGCCCAGGCCGTTTTGAGGATTACTACTCCCCTACAAGTTAAAATCCTATAGGGCACCCTTCTGTGGCTCTTTGGGAGCACTGGGACTAGTTGACAGTTGGAAGTTCCCCGATGGGAAGACCTCGGCCATGCTTTAGGAAGCAAGGTAGTGTGCTTGTGTGTGCAGATCACAGTGGTGGCTTCCTGTCTGTGGGACACAGATGTTGGCCACCTTGTCAGTAACATGGGTCTTTCATCACTGCAGGCTCAGGATCTGGGAACTGGAGTTCCGAACTAAAGGCAGGATTAGGCTATGTGGGCACAGTGAGTGGCTGAGTGAAGTCGGAACAGAGAACATTCTAGATGTGTAAAGAAGGAAAGTGCAAAGTGTTGGTGTGTTCATTATTTTTAATTTTTATTTATTAGAGAGAGAGAGAGAGAATGGGCATACCATGGCCTCTAGCCATTGCAAACAAACCCCAGATACATGTACCACCTTGTGCATCTGGATTATGTGGGTCCTGGGGAATTGAACCTGGGTCTTTTGGCTTTGCAGACAAGTGCCTTACCTGTTAAGCCTTCTCTCCAGCCCAGTGTTTGTTGCTTTCAGGATCCTTCCTTTGGCTCCTCTGACTTCCCTTGTCAGTGTGTATGTGTTGTAGGAGGCTGCTTCCTGTGGTGCAGATGTAACAGGCTTCATTGAGCCCTGACCAACATGACCCTTTTCTGAGCCCTGTTATCTTCTAGCCCTGTGGAGCACTGGGCTTCCAAAAGGTCAACTTTGTGGCCATGCCAGAGCCAAGGATAGCCAGTCTGGGCAGGACCAGGTAGTAACTTCTCCCTGATATTGGGCCTGAGCAGAGCCTCTGCCCTCAGCCCCCTGGTGCCATAACTTACTCTTTAACCTTTTATCCGCCCAGTTCTGTGGATTGGGGTAATGAGTGGGACTGCAAGGCCGTCTAAGCCAGGGTAGAGGAAGGAGAAGTGGCGCCAGCGAGATGGCAGGGGTGCCCTTCTTCCCATCCAAGCAGGGATCAGCTGGCTTAAAAGGAGACTTAGGGGAAAAATGAAGGGTCTTAGGACCCTAGCCTGTGTCTTGATGTGTGTTTAAAGCCACACAGGAAGCTTTTAGGGGAGGCCACAGTCCCTTCCTTGCAAGGCTTAGCAGAAGAGCCTATACCCACTCCCCAAAGAGTCATGGAAGGAGTAATTCATGCCCAATGGTGGGCCAAGCAGGGCGCTGGGACAGGAGTGCGGCTTGGTGCCTGTACTCATGGAGCTCAGATACTCAGCACTTGTGTCAGGCCCCGTTTTATGAGGCCTCGTGGGGCTGGTTTCATGAAACATTGCTGTGATTGGCATCATGCCGCTCTTAGCTCCCTGTGAAATATCTAAAACATGGGAGGAACCTGGCACTCCTGCCATCACATCTTATTAATAACTTTAATTAACCCCAGGCAACATTTGCCAACATTAATTCCAGACTGGGAGCATGTACTATACTGGCAGATTTTGGTCTCTGAGGACCCTTCCAACTTTCTGATCATGGCCAAGAATGGATACAGCCCATACCCTCAGGCTTTCCAAGTGGAAGAGCACTTCTGCCTCCATTCCTCATATAGGCAGGAGACGATGTTGCTTAGACGTATGCTCCCAGGGTCACCACTGGGCCCTTCTGCACAAGAGTTTGCCTAGCTCTGCTCTGGCCCCTGCCTTGGGGTGCTGTTCTGTTCAGGTTTTTCCAATCCTGGCAGAGCTAGTGTCCTGCCTTCCTATGACCCAGGTGAGTCACCACGAGGGAATGGGACAGACTGCCTGGCAAGGCTCTGTCCATTTTCCTCCAGGCTGGTCAACTTGGCTCTACATATTAGGAGAGATGGTAACAGTGCCCATGGCAACCTTGAATGTTGGCTACGATCTCAAACTGGACCATCTCCAGTAGTCTTAGAGTGAACCTGACTTGTAGTTTTAGAAACTTAACTGAGAGTTCCATCTGGACAAAGTCATGAAGTCTACCAAGGGGAACCAGGGTTTTAGCAGCTACCTTCTCATTGCTGGCACAAAACATCTGACCAGAAGCCTCTTATGGGAGGAAAGGGTTTGTTTTTAGGTTACACTTTCAAGAGGGAGTTTTTTTTATCATGGCACGGGAAAGCACGTCAGGAACGGACATCTGGGCCTCACATCTGGGCATCTCATCTGGGTATCACATCTGGGTATCATAACATCTGGGTATCACATCTTTTTTATTAGGACATCAGCACGGAAGAAGGAGAGAGGGAGTGAGCTTTGAACACCCAGCAAGGCTGGACTAGTAAACCTCAAAGCCTACCTCCAGTGACACACCTCCTCTAGCAAGGCTCTACCTCCAAAAAGTCCCACCAGTGGGAGATAAAGTAGGAGGCATGATCACAAACACACAGGGCTATGGGGGACATTTGACACTCAAGCCACTACCAGGTTCTGTAGAGACAGACTTTCTGACAGGCCTGGACAAATTATGCCCTCTGGGCCTGGAGCATGTGGAACGGAGATGAGATGCATCCAGGGGTGAGAAACAAGGCAAGATCGCACAGGTAGATGTGTGACCTGGAGGGCCATGTCACTCTGTGAGGTGAATCCAGCTGTGAGTGATGAGAAGAACTGTTCTGGGCCAGCTGAGCCCATACAGCTCCAGGCCACCTACCACCATATGGGGACTCTCTGGTTGCCTGTGTCATCTAAGCATCATCTATAAGCAAAGACTGGATACTCAGTGTGGGTTCTGTTTGGGATCCAAAGCAGTATGAAAGAGAGTCCAGATCAGGGTGGTAAATCAGTACTAGGAGATACAGGTAGACTCTGAAGGCTGGCACACGCTGATTCAGGACTCTGTCTTTGAAGCACAGAATGCCAGTGAAGTGAAGTGAAGTGAAAGAGCAAAGGGAGACATGCACCAAGAAGGCATGTATTGACACAACCCAAACATGGCCAGGGGTGCATTAGTTGATGCAGTGTACACAGGGCTTAGCTTTCCTCTTTTCCCTCTCTCTTGGCTAACTTCTCGGCTCTATGTATTGGCATAGTGGTTGCTGGAAACTCTGGGCTCAAAGCCATTCCTGGTTCAAGTACAGCAGAAAGGAGAGAAGGCCTCTGTGTGGCAGCTTCTCAAACAATTAAACACTGTTGCCACAAACCCAGCATTCCACAAGTAGGTATGTATACAAGAGAATTAAGAACATATGTTCACATAAAAGTGTGTGCATGACTGTTCATAGCAGTATTTTCCATAATAGCCCCCAAAGAGAAATGACCCCAGTAGCCAGCAAGTGAAGAGTAGGCAAATGCAAGATGATGTGACGTCGTGCTGTGCTGGCCAGCGATAGACCACAGACACTTAGGTGGATCCCTGAGCTCCTCTGGCCTCACTGACACTGTGGGCATCTGTGTTGTCAGCACACTCTGCATTGCTTGCACAATGATGAAATCACCTAAAACACACTTCTCAGTGCATGCTCCTCTTGTTAAGCAGCGTCTGACTACATATCTATAAAATGTAACATAATTTGGCAACCAAAAGGAATGGAATGCCTCTGTCTATAGTGATCACATGGTAAGAATGGGTAGAGAAGAAGGAATGTTTTTGGCATGTGCATTTGTGTGTGCATGTGTGTGTGTGTGTGTGTTGGCTAGAGGTTGAGGTCAGGTATCTTCTTCAATTGTTCTTAACCTTATTTTTTTTTAAAATATTTATTTATTTCAGAGAGAGAGAGAGAGGAAGAGGCAGACAGAAAGAGAATGGGCACGCCAAGTCCTCCAGCCACGGCAACTGAACTCCAGACACGTGTCCCCTTATGCATCTGGCTTACATGGGTCCTGGGGAATTGAACCAGGGTCCTTAGACTTCACAGGCAAATGCCTTAACTGCTAAGCCATTTCCCCAGCCCCTTAACCTTATTTTTATGTGACATGGTCTCTTGCTGATTTGGCTGGACAAACTATCCAGCAATTTCTGGTGATCCTTTTGCCTCTGCCTCCTAAGTGCTAGGATTATAGTTATGCACCAACCCACCCAGCTTTTATGTGGGTACTGGGGATCTGAAGTCAAGTCATCATACTTGTGTAATAAACACTTTACTGATGGGGCCATCTTCTCTGCTTCCATGGAAAGAAGGATTTTTTTTTTTTTAATGAAAGAGGAGAGAGAGAGAATTGGTGTGCCAGGGCCTACAGCCACTGCAATTGAACTCCAGACATGTGCGCCACCTTGTGCTCATGTGTGATCTTGTGCACTTGTGTCACCTTGTGCATCTGGCTTATGTGGGACCTGAAGAGTAGAACATGGGTCCTTAGGCTTTGCAGGCAAGTGCCTTAACTGCTAAGCCATATCTCCAGTCCAGAAAGAAGGCATTTCTTTTGGCTTAAAAAATTTTTTTTTATTGACAACTTCTATGATTGTAAACAATATCCCATGGTAATTCCCTCCCTCCCCCCACTTTCCCCTTTGAAACTGCATTCTCCATCATATTCCCTCCCCATCTCAATCAGTCTTGCTTTTATTTTGATGTCATGATCTTTTCCTCCTATTATGAGGGTCTTGTGTAGGCAGTGTCAGGCACTGTGTGGTCATGGATATTCAGGCCATTTTGCGTCTGGAAGAGCATGTTGTAAGGAGTCCTACCCTTCCTTTGGCTCTTACATTCTTTCTGCCACCTCTTCTGCAATGGACCCTGAGCCTTGGAAAGTGTGATAGAGATATTTCAGTGCTGAGCACTCCTCTGTCACTTCTTCTCAGCACCATGGTGCCTTCTGAGTCATCCCAAGGTCACTGCCATCTGAAAAGAGAAGGTTCTCTAACCAAAAGTGAGAGTAGCATTAATATATGGATATGAACATTAAGAGAAGTACTTACTGGGCAGTTTGATGAGCATAGTATATACATTTAACCAGACAGCAACAGACGTTATACCCCTAGGGCTCATGACTACCCCTGTTGTAGGTTTTCAGTATCAGGGATGTATTCCCTCCCATGGAGTGGGCCTCCAATCAAATTAGAGGGCAGTTGGTTTCCACCATGATAGATGTGCCACTATTGCACCCGTTGGCTCATTTGGCCTGGCTGGCCAGATATAAGGCTTGCAGTGTCCACTGCTGAGTATCTTCACTGGTGATTTCTCTCTCTCCCATTGAACTGTATGCAGTATAGCTTTTTCCAGCTTTCTGTCAGCTGGTCTACATGGAGGAGGTTTTCAGCTCAGCTCCAGCAGGATTTCTTAGTGACCTTGCAGCCCAAGTATGTGGAGTCTTCAGCAATAGAGTCTTACCATTGATTCCTGGAGGGAAACCAAGGGCCTCGGCAATGGCCTGTAATGTTTTGGGGGCCTCAGGGACTGTTTTCAAGGTTGGGTTTCACTCTAGCTCAGGCTGACCTGGAATTCACTATGTAGTCTCAGGGTGGCCTCGAACTCATGGTGATCCTCCTACCTCTGCCTCCCAAGTGCTGGGATTAAAGGTGTGTGCCACCATGCCTGGCTGAATTTTTAATTAATAATGTTCCAGGGAACACTGTATGGGTCCCATATGGGTGACCCATTCTCTCCTGGAAGAGACAGGTAACCGGAAATCTAGGTGACATTCTTCCCATCTGGTAGAACATGGCAGAAGGTCCAAAGACAGAGACTAAGCTGGGGTGGAGGCTTGCACAGAATAAGCTTGCGAGAAAGACACAAGGTGGATTAAGGGCCCAAACTGAAATCCAGAATGAGAAACCATCCCAGGAGGCCATATGTCTGCTGAACAGAGGTGCGGGCAGTAGAATGAGCAGAGACGCCAGACCTGAGCAGAGAGGTCCAAGTCAGAGGAGACCTTCAAGCTGACTCATGGGATCCCGTCAGCTGAGGGAGCTGCACACAGGGCTAGACCTGGGGTTTCCCTGAAGAATTGTGCCTCATTTCACGAGAGGCAAGACAGATAGTGTTTCTGATGAGAAGTTGGTGGGTAAATAGTGTCACAACAAGGAGAAGCTCTTGCTGAATGGATAGTTGGGAAAGGGTTAAGGAAGAAGGTTAGGGAAGTTCCTGGAGAGATCTGTAGAGCTTTGGCAGTCAGAAGGTGATGAGATCCCTTTCAGGCCAGGGAAACAGCTTGAAGAGGGTGGAGTGTTAGGGAGATAATGAAAATAACAAAGGGAGATATGGAGCTCTTCATACCAGATGAGGAGAGAACATATACAGAGTATGGATGTGTTCACACCAGATGGGGGAGAGAGTAGAGGCATTCACATCAGATATTGGACAGTGTAGAGCTATTCACCCTGGATATGGAGGGTGTGGAGGTGTTCACACCAGACAGAGAGATATTTACATTAGATATTGGACAATGCAGAGCTATTCACCCTGGATATGGAGGGTGTGGAGGTGTTCACACCAGACAGAGAGATATTTACATTAGATATTGGACAGTGTAGAGCTATTCACCCTGGATATGGAGGGTGTGGAGGTGTTCACACCAGACAGAGAGATATTTACATTAGATATTGGACAGTGTAGAGCTATTCACCCTGGATATGGAGGGTGTGGAGGTGTTCACACCAGACAGAGAGATATTTACATTAGATATTGGACAGTGTAGAGCTATTCACTCCAGACAGGGAGAGTGTGGTAGTGTCCATAACCAGGTGGGAAGAATGTGTTCTTCACACCCAAAGCTAAGAGTGCAGGAGTCTTTACATAGATGATCAGCTTCGAACAGTGCGGAGGTCTTTACACCAGAAGGGGAGAGTATGGTCTTTGTACCCAGAGGTGACTATGTGGTAGTCTTCACACTAGACAGGAGCATGTGGAAGTCTTTTTACCATGGGGAGTGTGCAGGGCTTCGTGAAGAACCCTTGGAGCCTGCGATCTGAGAATGTGACCTGGCCTTGAGTGAGTTCACTCTTGACATCTTGAGGCATATGGCCTTAGTCTCCCCCACCACTCACCATACAGGTGGAGCCAGGGTCTTCATGTGGGGCCTACAGGTCCTGTTGTTGGAGGACACAAGAATGGGAGCCACCTACTCATAGCAGAGTGAGTGGGTGACTCTCCTCTCTACTCATGGGAGAGCAGGATTGGTCTACCTGGGCTGTCAGATGTGCCGTAAGTCTCCTAGAAGGAGAGGCCTGGCCCCCTAACTCTCTGGTACCAAACTGCTGTAGTGAGCTCCACATTGCTGGGATGAACATCCAACCGGACACAGTCTATGGGAGGCATTTATTTCAAGCTTACAGAACCAGGGGGAGTTCCATGGATGGCGGTGGAAGAAGCTGGCTCCCTTTCATTGATCCAAGCAGAGAGAAACCCACCACCAACAAAACACAGCAAGCAAGCGCCACCAGAGCTCAGTCAGCTCTCTCCACACCTCTGGGCTGAACTCATATCTGTCCCCAGTGACGTTCTCCCTCTATCAGGAATCTGCTAGCTAGGTGTTCAAAAGTGTCATAAGAATGGCTGAGTCTATGGGGGCCAAACATTTAAAGCACCACAAAGAGTGACAGAGCAGCAGGGAACCTATAGAAGAAGGAAAAAGTCATTCTTCCCTGACAGGGGTAGTCAGAGAGGGCTGCTTAGAGGAGGTGACACCTGGGCGGGAACCTGAAAAGCCAACAGGAATACATATGATAAAATGGGTGGAGAGGGATATTGTCAGCAGAGGGAAGCAAGATACGAGCTCAGACTCTGGCTTCTGTCTGGGTTCAGTCTTGGAAGCAGAGTGAATTTTGATCCCTCTACTTTTCATGGCCACCAGGCTGACCTGGCACTCACTCTGTAGTTCCAGGCTGGTTGCAAACTCACAACAATCTTCCGGCCTCTACCTCCTGAGTACTGGGATTAAAGGTGTAAACCAACATGCCTGGCAGGATTTGCATTTTCATTCATTTATTTATGAGAGAGAGAGAGAGAGAGAGAGAGAGAGAGAGAGAGAGAGAGAGAGGCAGATAGAGAGAATGGGCATGCCAGGGCCTCCAGCCACTGCAAACGAACTCCTGACGCATGTGCCACCTTGTGCATCTGGTTTACATGGGTCCTTGGTCTTCGCAGGCAAGTGCCTTAACTGCTAAGCCATCGCTCCAGCCCCAGCCACCATACTCTTCTCTGTCCCCAGATGCTGAAGGCATGGTGGCCTGCAGGTGACATCAGAGTAGATTCCCAGTGGGGGGCTAACTCTGGCAACTGAAGTCCCAGTATGTCCTGGGGAGCATCTGCAGCTGCCAGGCAGGGCCTGAAAAGAATGTGGCATGTCTAAAAGATGGGCACAGTTGGGGGCAGAGTCCTACCAGGGTCAGGCTGCTGGGATTTACATTTGAGAATCTCAAGATGACAGATACCCTGCCTGGATTCAGGACAGTAGAGGGAGAGAGACTAGGGCTAGAAGACCCCAACTGGATGCATGTGGGCAGGGTGGGCCGGGGAGGTGCCTTCTCCTTGGCTAGGCAGCATCTGTCAGTGTCGCTGGTACAAATGGAGAGAAATGAGGTTTATTTCCCTCCTGATACCAGGCAGCGGAGGCTCCGGTAATCCGACTTGCCTCAACCCCACCTCACTGCGCGTGCATGAAAGAAGATGATGCATCAGACATCAATGAGCTGCAGGGCCTGGAAGGTGGTAGGTGGGCACTGTAGAGTGGTCTGGGCTGGTGCAGCCTGGCCTCCCACCCACCATTCCCTCCCAGGCTCACAGCCTCCCTGGCTGAGGATCAAATGCAGCATAGATGTAGCCCAGGAGGCAAAGCTGTGGGTGGGAGCCTTCTCCATGTTCCCTCTTCTCTCTCCTCAAACTGAGGCCCCTGGGGTGGCAGAAATTGTTTGCAAATCAATATGTCAATGTGATAAGCTGTGTCAGTCCAGTGAGGTAAGACTGTTCCTTTGAGGAAAGGTCCTCTTCCAAGCGTGGAGTGCCTTTTCATTTCTACCTTCCTCCACACATCCCTGGAAAAATGACAGCCTGCGGTGTGTCTGGTACAAGGAAGGCAGTGTAAAAGTCTCTTTTGATCCTGGAGGCAGTGACAGAGGCACTTGGGGAGGGACTTGACTCTCTGTAGACCTGCTGAGCCAGCGGTCTCCTGCGTCAGGCTCGAATGTCTGCCCTTGTTGCTGGAGCAACCCACGTTTGTCCCACACAGGGACATACCGGGGGACCCCAGGAAGCCGCCAGGGCCAGGCTTGTGGCTGGCTGTCCGCAACTCACGTTCGTTTGTTTCTTCTGTGGTGTGTCTGAGTCCTCTGGGATCTTTCTGCTACCTCTGGCCAAAGAGCAAGGATTTGCAAAAGGAGGTGGGGAGATGCTGGCCTACAGTTTGGCTCTGACAAACAGTACCTGTGGAGGGGAACCACTGGCGCATAGATCTTGGACAGAGGCAACAGGGGAAGGTGGGTTGGCACTGGAAGGGAGGGAAGTATGATAGCAAGAGAGCTACAGGGCGAGAAGACAGCAGACTGTGCCTAGCTCTACAATATTTTTAGAGACTAGCTGGCCCATCTCCATTAAGAGGGAGTGGATGAGGCCACTGCATTTGGCTTGTGACACAGGACTTTGTAGGCGAGAGGTCAGATAGAGGGATGCCAGAGTCCAAGGGGCCCCAGGCTCATTGTATTTCATCTGGGTTCAAGCCGGGAGAGTGTAGCACTCACTACTGGGCACTCTGGGGAGCTGTGTATAGTCTTGTTGAAAGTTCAGCTTTGGTTGGATCACAAATTAACTGGGCAAGCGGCGCAGGTGTCGTGAGGTTCTGTTGCGTGACGGCACTGATATGTGACAGGAGTGACGGTATCTCCCTGCTGCTCCCGAGTATCTACATGTGCCAGGCCCTTTCGCCTCACCTCACATCCTAGAGGTGGGCACTGTCTTGCTTCATTGAGCGGTCAGACAGGGCCTTGGGCTGGCCTTACACTTGCCCTTGCCTGGAGACTGGAACCCAGGCCTGGCCTGCTTGGCTTCAGGTCTGGGATCCCTGCCTGTTGCAGTTACTTTCTTGTTGCTGGGACAAACACCTGACCTGAAGCAGCTTATGGGAGGAGAGGTTTATTTCAGCCTTCTAGAACACAGGGGAATACCGTCAATGGTGGAAGAAGCTGGCTCGGTTCCATAGATCGTAGCAGAGAGACACCACCAGACGGCCAGCCCACACCGACATCCAGAGCTCAGACTGCTCTGAACACACTTTAGGAACTTTAAGATCCACTTTCTCCAGTTGGTTGCCAGAGATTTTCAAGTAGGAAGCTTAACTTTAATCAACAATCCCTCGGCTGGGTGTGAGGTTGCACATCTTTAATGCCAGCACTTGGGAGGCAGAGGTAGGAGGATCGCTGTGAGTTCAAGCCCAGCCTGGGACTACAGAGTGAGTTCTAGGTCAACCTGAGCTAGAGTGAGACACTACAAAAAAAAAAAAAATCACAGAGGCTATGCGGGGTGGTGGGGGGGCATACATTCACATTCAAACCACCACACTGTTTCACTGTGTAGCTTTAATGCCTGTGCCTCTGTCTGTACCTGGCACGTAGTACGGTCTCAGTAACCATTAGTGGGATCCTTCCCACACACTTCCTGGGGATTCATTTTGCACCCACATGGACCTGATGAGCAGCAGCTCCTCACCTAGTGGCTGTATTCCCACTGCTCAGAGGGAGGCCACATGGTGGTTCCTATTAACAGAACGTGAGTGAAGAATACACGTCATAGCTATAGTTAAAAAGGAGGGGTGCCTGGTTTGTGGAGAGGGCTCAGAGGGTTGTGGAAGGAAGAGCTGCAGACTTGATGAGCTGGGTCCCTTAGTGAGCCCGGGGAAGGTTTCTAGCCAGGAACGTGTCCAACGTGCGTGGTGTGAGACCTCAGCTGTCAGGCTGTGGAGATCCTGAGTGGGTCTGTTGCAGCAGCTGGCATGGCCTTAATGGGCCCAGGATTCCTCAGAGATGGAGGCTGACAGCTCCTCCTTCCCTCTGGGGGTTCACAGGGGTAAGAGGAAGAAAAGCAAATGGCAGAGAGCCAGAGTTCGAAGGGAGAGGACGTGTGTGTTTGTGGTGGTCTTAAGGGGGTTCAGGGGAGAATCCATAGAGGTAGAGTCCTGAAGGGGACATCTCAGGGGCTACAAAGGAAGAGGAAGGCAGAGAGCCCTAGCAGAGCAAAGGAACTGGAGCTGAGGCCCAGGAGATGTGCGTGAGGACCTGGGGGAGTAGCGGGGCCAGGTTGTGCAACACTAAGGGAGCCCAATTTGGTTGGCAATGGGAGCCATAGAAGGTTAACGAGAAAAAGAGAGAGAGAGAGAGAGAGAGATCCTGTGCTTCGGCAGAACTTTCCACTGCTCTGTTGTGGATCCAGAGGAGGAAATGTTAAGTTATGGGAGACCAGAGAGTAGTGGGGAATAGAAGGGAGAAGTATTGAAATAGTAGGGCCTCAGGACCAGGAGACAGAAGAGGGGCCGTGAGGGATGGAAGGCAGCAGGTTGAGAGGCTTCCTTCTCCTCTTCCAGGCTATGCAGATAGGGAGCCCAGGGAAGCCACAGCAGGGTGTAGGGTAATGGAGTCTATTGACACCCAGGTGGACCATGGCCCTTCCTGGGATTCTGGTGGATCCTTCTCACTGGTATGTCCTGGAGGCCCTCAGAGCTTCAGGGACACTGGGTACTCAGTTGTCCCCAGATTGCCCCTGGCAGCCATGCCCTGCCCTGGAAGTCTGGCGCTGTGCTGGGTGAATATGCCAGCAAGGAGAGGCCTCACCCGCCTGTGCTTCTGTAAGGCATCTGTAAAGCGCTTCGCGTGTTCTAAGAAATCCGCCTGCAAACAGGCTTCAGAAATTATCCCTCTCTCAGATCTGGGCCCAGCTCACATCTGTGGGGAGAGGGTGTGGCTGCTAGGCAGGGCCCACAGAACTCCATCAGGACAGAACAGGAGAGGGCTCAAGTCACCGCAGGAGGGACCAGGCAAGACTTGGAGAGCTTTGGGGTCAGGTGTGAGTCACCCTGAGGGGCCTGACACCAGGAGGACAGAGCAGGAAAGATGGCTGTCGTGGAGGGCTGGAGGAGATTCTTGTGCACGAGGCCCTCAAGGCTCCTGTGTCACATTGTTTGCGCTGCAGTGTGGGAAGCAGGGTCTGTCCCCACACTCCCCAAGGAAGCGTCTCCTGGATGGCAGGATCAGAGCAGGCAGTGTGAGGCAAGCGAGGCCACCGAACACACCCTTAGCCTGAAGGAACTTTTTATCAGTGTCCAGGTCTACAGGTCTGCTCCTCTTCCCACACATTCTGGCTGGGTTAATGGCCCCAGCCTACTATACATGCCCATGCCTGAAGTCAAACTGCCCTGTATGTTCTCTGTTCCCAGGACCAGTCACCGAGGCCTGTGAGTTCAACTGGGCAGTCCATGTTCTTGGAGACTTTCACATTCTCTAGTTATATATTTATTTAATTTATGAGAGAGAGAGAGGGGGGGGAGAGAGAGAGAGAGAGAGAGAGAGAATAGGCACGCCAGGGCCTCTAGTCACAGCAAATGAACTCCAGATGCATGTGCCACCATATGCATCTGCCTTATGTGGGACCTGGAGAATTGAACCTGGGCCCTTAGGCTTCGCAGGCACACACCTTAACTGCTAAGCCACCTCTCCAGCCCTCACATTCTCTTATTGTCTCCTTTCCTGTAGACACTGTCCACTTAGACCCTGTAGCTTTTTCCTGGGCTCTGAGATCTCAGATCTGATCCCCTGTGTCCAGTTTCTTTTCTTCTTCCACCAGGCTGTCCCCAGGGAGAGAAATCTTGAAACCCATCTGCACCACTGGCCATCACACTGATGCCACTTCCTAGAGCCAGGACAGGGGATGTGGCTGTCAGTGGATTGCTTGCCTAGCATGCATGAGACCCTCACCACTGCATAAGTGGGGAATGGTAGTATGTGCCTGTAATCCCAGCACTTGGAAGATAGAGGCAGGAAGGTTCAAGGTCATCCTCTATTACATAGGAAGTGTGAGGCCAGTGCGGGCTAAAGAATATCCAATCTCAAAAAAGCAAGCGAATAACTTCCTAGAACCCTGTAGAATAACTCAATGGTCCTGTATTTTCTAGACCCTCTTCTTTATTTAATTTAATTTATTTATTTGAGAGCAACAGACAGAGAAAGAGGGACAGAGAGAGAGTGAGAGAGAGAAAGAATGGGCGTGCCAGGGTCTCCAGCCACTGCAAATGAACTCCAGACACGTGCGCCTCCTTGTGTGCATCTGGCTAACGTGGGACCTGGGGACTCGAGCCTCGAACCAGGGTCCTCAGGCTTCACAGGCAAGCGCTTAACTGCTGAGCCATCTCTCCAGCCCTAGACCCTTTTTTTTATGTAGAAATTTTATATGGACACATCATGTGTTGACTCCATTCCCCTCCTCCTTGCTCCTGTTCCACTGAGGCCCTCCTCAGTGGGGATACTGGTATTCACCATGGTGTTGCGGGTTATGAATGCAGCACTCAGTCATTGTGGGGGGACAGTGCCTCTGGGTACTCCTTCCCACCCTCTGGCTCTTACAATCTTCTGTCCCCTCTTCCACAAACTTCCCTGAGCCTTGGCAGGTGTGTTTTAAGTCTACTTGAGTGTTGTGCTTGCAGCAGTGTCTGGAGTTCTGCTTTGGTCCATTTTGAATGTCTACAATCATCCCCCTTAACCTATGTTGCTTTCGCCCTCTGTTGGGGAATCTGTTTTTCTCTTATAGAAGGCAGTGAAAACCTGAGGACAACCAAACCCTTCCAACACGACAGGAAAAGGTAGCTGACTCCCTGTCATTGGGCCCTCTTTTATTCCCAGCGCTAATGTCCTCTACGGTCAGCCAGGTCTGTGGACAGTGGCGCATGTTCTCAAGCTGGGAACACCTTCCCACCTCTCCATCTGAAGGGCATGCCAAGACCACCATGGGGGTAGCAGCTCCAAGGGGAAGGTGGGAATCCTTGTGTGTGAGGGAGGTGATGGATGCCACAGGGTAGAGGGTCAGGTGTGAGTGTCGGGATGAGCCTTTGCATATACGGTCTGGCCACTGAGGAAACCAAGCTCTCACAAGGAAAGTGTCCTCCCGAGCCTGCTTTGGGCTGTAGCCCTGGAAGATGTACCATTCCTCCTTGGCTATCCCAGCTCTGCCCTGATGCTAGATACAGCAGCCAGAAGACCGGCAGGACAGGAGAGGTTTGCTCAGAGCACACTCAAGGACCTGCTTTGACTAGCAGGGTCACGTAGATGTCCTCACACATGGGAACCCTCAGAGGACTGGCTCTGATGATCACTCAGAGAGCGGCTCCCCTGGTCTTTTTTTTTTTTTTTTTTAAGATCTATTTCTATTTATTTATTGGAGACAGAGCGATAGAGATAGATAGATAGATAGATAGATAGATAGAGAGAGAGAGAGAGAGAGAGAATGGCATGCCAGGGCCTCTAGCCACTGCAAACATACTCCAGACACATGCGCCACCATGTGCATCTGGCTTACGTAGGATCTGGAGAATCGAACCTGGGTCCTTAGGCTTCGCAGGCAAACACCTTAACTGCTAAGCCATCTCTCCAGCCCTCCATTGGTCTTATACAGGGCAACAGCAAGTGTTTGGGGAAGAGCAACATCTGAAGGCTTTGGCTGGGGAACTTTTCCAGCTGGCTCTGTCTTCAGCAGACACTGTCACTCAGCAGGTGTAGAGAAGGCTGCCACCTGGCTCTTGGGATCTGCTTACAGATAACCTATGTGTGTGGGAGCACTAGGGCCTCTTGTGTTGTAAACAAACACCAGACGCTTGTACTACTTTTTTTTATCTGGCTTATGTGGGTGGCTTGGGAATTGAACCCAGGTCAGCTGGCTTTGCAAGCAAGCACTTTTAACTGCTGACCCATCTTCCCAGCGTCCTCATGCTTTTTAGCCATTATATTCTGGGTAGCTTGTTACACAGCAGAGCCTAACTGATACAAGCTGTGTTAGTGCAGATACTCAGCTTATAAGGAGAAAAGGTGTCTCTTGGCTTATGGTTTTTAATGCTCCAGACCAGGCTCAGTTGCCTTTAGGCCCCTGCAAGATATTGAGGAGCACCAGGCAGAGCAAAGCTGCTCTCCTCATGGCCTGGGAAAAAGTGAAAGAGAGCAAGAGACCAGGGTGCTACCATGCCCTTTCATAGCATATCCCTAATAACTTAAAGACCTGCTGGGCTGAGGAGATAGCCCAGCAGTAAATGTGTGCACCACAAGCATGAGGGCCTGAGACCACTGAGCCTGATTCTCAGGACCCACACAAATAGCTGGGCATGGTCATGCAAGCTATAACCCTAGTCCTGTGGTGGGGGGAGCAGCGACTAGAGACTCCTGGGGCCAGGAAAGCCCATAACTCTGCATTCTAAGAGTTTCAGCTCAAGGAAATTTATGTGGGTGAGTGATAGAGGAAGGACACCGAACATGCTCCTTGCTACAGCCTGCTAGTTATCATCCCACTGGTCCCCATGATGACCCAGGAAGTAGGCAGTATTATTGTCCCACTTCACAGACAGATAAGAAAAGTGAGGCTCAGAAGGTGATGATGGAGTGAGCCAGCTTCTTCTGACATGATGAAATTTCCCCTGCAATCTGTAATCCTGTAATAAACCCTTCCCTCTCATCAGCTGTTTCGGGTTGGGCGTTTGTCCAGCAATGCGAAGGTGACTGCAACAGGACATAGATTTACATTCAAACCACAGAGGGGAAGGGACTCATGAACATGCTGGACTGGTCACTCCCTCCTGCCTTCAACAAAAACAGATCAGGGTGTGAGGGCAATCTGGCCGTGACATCTGTCCACCCCATTGATGGCCAGGGTTGATTCAGCTGATTTGGCTGGCTAGCTAGGCGGGTGTCCCCTTCCTCCCTCACTGCTCCACGTGCTTCCTTCCTAAAGCCATGCATTCCGTTGAAGAGGACAACCTCCCCTGAATAGACGAGGCCCGGTGTTTGGTCAAGGGTATACGGAGTAGCTGAGCTCCCCTGTTAGAACCTTCAAAGAAGCTCTCAAAGACAGATCAAGTTTTGGAGGTACCTCATTGTCAACTTGAATTTAAACCCAAACAGTATGGGAATGGTGTTCTAGCTCTGGACTTTAAAGGACACTGGTTTTCTGTATAACAAGAATTATTACTATGTTGGCTTAGTGGTTAAGGCGTTTGCCCCCAAAGCCAAAGGATGCAGGTTCAATTCCCTAGGACCCACATAAGCCAGATGCACAAGGGGCACATGTGTCTGGAGTTCGTTTGCATTGGCTAGAGACCCTGGCATTCCCATTCTCTCTCTGTCTCTCTCTTCTCTCTCTCTTTGCTTGCAAATAAATAAAAAATTTAAGAAGAATTATTACTATGTGAATATTTGTAGTCCTGTTGCTTTCTCTGAGCTCCACAGAGTCCACTAAACATTCTCACCTTCCTATTGACCCTTCCTCTGCCTTTCATATGCAGAGCTGAGAGGACCAGTCTGGGAAGCATGTTTTGTGAGTTTTTGTAACTTTTTACTGACATGTAAAATGCATGTGTGATATGTAATGAAGAGCAAAATGTCCATTAGTAGGTGAATGGAATATTGTCAGACAACAAAATACAGGATACCTGATTATACTTGAACTTCCCATATGCAACAAGTACTTCTCAGTGAGCACATTCCATAGCTATGAAGAGTACATACCTATCAGGGTACAACTTGATGTATTCCCAGAAAGTGAAGACACTCAGATCTACAGACAGAATGTTCCAGACTCCCCAAACGCCCCATTGTCCCTGTTAGGAAATTTTCATTCACTACATTCCTGACTTATTTTTAAAAATATTTTTATTTATTTATTTACTTATTTATTTATGAGAGAGAGAGAGACACTCAAGAAGAAAGAGGGAAAGGGGAAGAGAGAGAGACAGGAGACAAAGACAATGAGTAGGCTTCCTGCCACTGCAAATGAATTTGCAAGCAAGCACCTTTAACTGCTGAGCAACCTCTCAAGCCCCTTCCTCACTTCTACTAGGCTGAGTTCTGTGTGTCTGTGAATGTCAATGTCACATACAGTAATTAGACACACCTGATTTGCCTTCTCTTCTGTCTGGTTTCTCTCTCTCTGTATCTGTGCGTGTGGTGTATGCACACATGTGTGTGCAGATGTGCATGCCCATGTGCATGGCTGTGGAGAACAACACTGCTTGTCTAATGCCCCGCCCACCTCGTTTTCCTGAGACAGACATGTTTAGTGAACCTGAAGCTGCCGCTGGTGACCAGTGAGCCCCATTGATCCTCCTGTCTCCACCTGCCTGATTGTGTTTACAGGCATGTGTGGTCATGCTCAGCTCTTTACATGGGTTCTGGGGATTGAACTTATGGCCTCTGTGCTTGAGCAGCAAGTGCTGTCACCCACGGAGCCATCTTCCCAGGTCTAGGGCTCTGTTGCTCATCTTTATGTCAGTATCATTCATCCATTTTGTTTGTACAGCAGAGTTCATTCTGGGGAAGAGACGCTATGGGACATACCTGCGCCAAGCCGTTCCTGTCGTTGTCTGACATGCTGGTTTAGCCAGGCATCCTATATTTTATCTGGCAACTCTCCTGTTTTCCTATTGATTTTAGTTTTCAAACTTTCAGTTTGGGGCTATTTCTCGAAAACTTCAAGAATTTACGATTTCCATACATAAGCACAATGTGTCTTGGTCATAACCCTCTCCCATCCGCCCTTTCTCCCTCCTCCCTATCCTCCCTCCACTGAACCCCATCTTCTTTCCAACTAGTCCCTCTTGTATTTTGATGTGATTTTTTTTGTTTTGTTTTTGGTTTTTCGAGGTGGGGTCTCACTCCAGCCCAGGCTGACCTGGAATTCACTATGGAGTCTCAGGGTGGCCTCGAACTCAAGGCGATCCTCCTACCTCTGCCTCCCGAGTGCTGGGATTAAAGGCGTGCACCACCACGCCCAGCTTTGATATGATTTTTTGCCCTTCTCCATCACCCATGACAACATGGCGATGGTCCCGATCATGTGCAGGTAACGACAGCTGCTGGGAGGTCCTGAAGCCCTGACCGCTCTGTGTCTGGGAGACAGCATTCCAAATCACTCTTCTCCATCCTTTGACTCTTACGTTCTTTCTGCCGCCTCTTCTGCAATGGTCCCCGAGCCTTGGAGGATGTGGGAGAGATGTCTTATTTAGTGCTGAGCACTCCACGGCCACTTTTTCTCAGCACTTTGGTGAGTTCTGAGTCTCCGTTTGAGGCTATTTTGAGTAAAGTTGCTGCGAATATTCTAGTACATGTCTTGTGTACACTTGCGATCTCATTTCTTTTGGGTACTTAACCTTGTGTTGGTAGTTCCAGGTCACTGAGAGGGCATCGCTTCACTTAGACTACGTACCACGTGCTGCTGCCACAGGCTGCCAGCTTACATCATGCCAGCTCTGCGCGGAAGTCCCACTTATTCTACATCTTTGTCAGCTCTGGGCATTTTCTGTCTTTCTTTTGGCCACAGGAGTGGGTATGTTCTGTTCTAACATTGTTGTGATCTAATTTGCATGTTGCTGATAGTCACGAAGCTGAGTATCTGTCTTGTCACACTAGGTGGCACTTTAGGCCTGCTCTTGGGTGAGCTACTAACTGTGGGAGTGTGCTGCCCTTATTTTATTGAGATATCTGCCCCCTAACATTTTGCTTGGTAGGGTCTTTCTTCCTGGTGCGACAAGGTGTTTGTCAGATGGTTGTCAACTCTAGTCTCTCGGGGAGTTTTGGAGAAGAGCTGAGGCAGGGCTTCTGGTTGGCTGAGGGTCTTGTGGATAAATCTGGGGAGGAATTGAGTGAAAAGAGTGTTTAATAGTAATTGTTGTGGGGTTGAGGAGATACTCAGTTGGTAACGTGCTTGTGTCACAAGCATGAATTGATCCCAGAACCTGTGTAAAAAGCTGGATGTGGTGGTGTGCACCTGCGGCGTGGATCTGTGGAGCTTGCTGACTGGCCGGCCTAGCCGAGTGGGTGAGCTCCAGGCCAACAGGCAGACATCGTCTCAAAAAAAAAAAAAAAAAAAAAAAAAAAAAAAGAGAGAGAGAGAGACAGAGACAGAGACAGATGATTATGATGGGGCTGGAAAAATTGCTCATGGCTTAGAATGCTTGCTTACAAAGCCTGATGGCCCAGGTTTGATTCCCCAGTACCTATGTCAGCCAGGTACACAAAGTGGTGCGTGCATCTGGAGTCCATTTGCAGTGGCAAGAGGCCCATTCTTTCTCTCTCATTCTCATTATCTCACTCTCTCCACAATCTGTCTGGCAAATGAATAATAAATAAATAAATCAATAAATAAGGTGGATAGCATACTTCAGGCTAGTATCTGAAGTTGTCCTGGGGCTTCCACAGATACCTATAAACACATCTGTGCCCACATGCATGCAAACATGTACAGCACACACTCACATACAAATCCAAAAACTAATAGTCTATGAGAGGCACGAGGCCACAGACAGGAAGGACCCCATTGCATTGAGTTTGTGATGCATTCTTAGACATCTACGCTGGGAAGCACTCCTAAGAAACTTGTATATGTCCGTATCAGTGAGCTTTGTATTACTACAACAAATGAGTGGAGGCAATTAGCTGACAGGGGAAAAGGTTCATTTCGCTCACACTTTGAAGGTTCAAGTCCGAAATCAAGCAACCCCATTGGTTTGACCTCTGATGAGGGTAGCAAATGGCAATGATATGAGAGAGAGAGAGAGAGAGAGAGAGAGAGAGAGAGAGAGAGACAGAGAGAGACAGAGAGAGTTGGAAGGAGCAGCACATATCAGCCTGGAGGCAGAGACAGACTGAGAGATGGGAGCCTGCAGTGCCCTGTGTAGGCAGCACTCAATGGTCTAAGGCCCTCCTGACATGGCCACCCTGGGGACCAAGTCTTTATGTGTGGGCCTTTACGGAGCATTGTCCATGTGGGAACCATAGACTTTATTACATACTTTCACCCCCTGGGGCAGAGGTCAGCCTTACTTTTCACACAGGATAAACACCCAGACCATACCCTTGATAAGAATAAAATGCTCAGTGTTTGAACATTAGTGGTGCCTGGAAGTTATGCTCTATTCATAAATCAAGACTGCACGGCAGGTGATATTTATGGCAATCCTTACTGAGGGAAATATTAACATTTGTAAGAACTGTAAATGCTGTAGCAAAAATGCTACAGTCCTGGTCATAATTGATGACTTCCTCTTGGATGTATGGAATAAATTAATTTCATTGCTCTACAGATGACATTAATATGATCCTATAATTAATTTAGTTCTGGGAGCTGCTTGGGGTGCCAGATTTCACAGGAGGGGGAACGGGCTCAAGGAGAGGCATGGTGTGTGGAGAGTCAGTGGGAAGACAAGAACACACTCAAGTGGGAAGGGGCAGGCTTGGGGGGGGGCTGTGGTGGAGGAGAACAGGCCATGGGCTTGCTCAGAGGCGGTTAGGAGGACGTGGCCGTGGGCGCTGCTTCCAGCACTGATGAGCTGGCTTGGCTCTGTCCTGTCCTCAGCGGTGGCTCTAGTGGCCCTTTCTGCCTTGCCAGGCATGGTGTCAGTTCTCAGTGTCAATAGGGACACACACACATGCTCTCTGTCTCTCTTGTGTATTGTGATGGCTTATATAGATTGTCAACTTGACAGGATGTAGAATCTCCCATGAGGGTGATGTAGATTGGGTTATCCTCTTGGCATTCTGGTGTGTGTGTGTGTGTGTGTGTGGGGGGGATTATCTTGAATAGATAAATTGAGGTGGGAAGACCTACCTTAACTGTGGGTGACACCATTCTATGGGCTAGAGTCCTGGACTGTATAAAAAGGAGACAGCCAGTGTCAACCTTTGGCCTCCACACATATGTGTCACACATGCGGGCACACAGCCCACTCACATACAAACACATGTACAGCACTCTGCGTCCTCACTGTAGACTGAATGTGAGCAGCCGCCTTCGCCTCCTGCCTGCCATGGCTTCTGTGCCATGGCGGACTGTGGGCTGAGCTAAACCCTTCTTCCCTTAAGTTGCTTCTGATCAGGGTGTTTGTCTCAGCAAAGAGAGGTTGACTAATACATGTGTGTGTGTGGAGCTTGTACATGTGTTTGTACGTGGGCGGAGACGTGCACCCATGTGTGTGTACATATGTGTGGAGGCCAGAGGTTGACACTGGGTGTCTTCCTTAATTGCTCTTCAACTTACAATTTTTAAAAATTTGTTCAGGTTCTTTTTAAAAATTTTTATTTATTTATTCCCAAGGAGAAGAGAGAGAGAGAGAGAGAGAGAGAGAGAGAGAGAGAGAGAGAGAGAGAATGGGTATGCCAGGGCCTCTAGCCACTGCAAATGAACTCCAGATGCATGTGCCCCTTGTGCATCTGGCTTACCTGGGTCCTGGGGAATCGAACCTGGGTCCTTTGGTTTCATAGGCAAACACCTTAACTGCTAAGCCATTTCTCCAGCCCTAATTTTTTTTCTTTTGAAATAGGGTCTTTCACTAAATTCAGAGCTCACTGATTCAGTCAGCCAACCAGCCCTGGGATCTTCCTTCTCACCTTCCCCAGCCCTGGGATTGTAGGTGTGTGCTGCTGCACACGGCTTTGGGTTCTGGGGTTCTGAACCTGGGTCCTCATGCTTGTGCGGCAAGCACTTTACTCACTGACCGTGTCTCCAGCCCAAGTTCTTCCTCGTTGTACACAGTTTCTTGGTTATTCCATAAATACCTGGTTCAGGAAATTCAGCCAGAATCTTGCTGCCACACCGGCAGCCAGTCTCCACTCTCCTGTTCAGGGCGGCGGTGAATGCTGCAGCTTTGAGATGAGTGACGTGCAGTATGCCTTCTAGTTTCCCTTTCCTCAAACGTGGGTGGGTGGTTTGCTCTCCCAGGTGCTTGATAAAGAAAGCAGAGCTTTAGCTGGCTGTGGTGGCGCACGCCTTTAATCTCCGCACTTGGGAGGCTGAGGTAGAAGGATCATTATAAGTTCGAGGCCAACCTGGGATGACAGAGTGAGTTCCAGGTCAACCTGAGATAGAGTGAGACCCTACCTTAAAACAAATGAAAACAACAACAACAACAAAAAAGAAAGCAGAACTACTTCCCTTTGCCTCAACCTTGTTGATTGTGCCCATGGTTCACTATGGCCTGGATGTCTCCACTAAAATCCTCTGTTATTTCCAAATAAATATCATGATCTTTGGCTAAAAAAAAACCAGAATAAGATTTAGACACTGCCTGATTAAAAAAGATTCTGTCATTAAAAATCATCCCAAGCTGGGGTAATTCAGATGGAACTGTGGAAGAGAGGGGTGACATTTCTCTGGTCTCAAAAGCATGACTCCACAGCTCTGCACAGCGAATGCCCAGGAGCTGGTGTTAAGCAACTGGAAAGATTAATTAGTAAGAAAGCTCCCAGACACAATTTCCCCTGACTAAATGTTTCATCACTGAAGTTCCTCCTGACTGAGCTCCGACTGTGTGCCGGGCGTGGGCAGGTCTTGGAGGATACTGCGGGGTGTCAGTGCACGTTCCTGTGTGCGTGCATGAACGTGCATGTAAGCATGTGATGTGTGTACATGTATCCGCACACATGGATGGTGAGGTGTGAGTGTGTGTGCATATTTGGGCATGAGTGGGTTCACATGCAAACACATGACGTTGTGAGCTCATGAGTGGGTGCATGCATGTGTGAGGTGTGTAGGTGGTGTGTGTGGGACTGCATGTGGACATATGTTTGTGTGTAAGACAGAGGTGCACAGGTGAGTGATTTCTGCCTCCAGGGAGCCCATGGATTTTCAGGGAGGGAACGCAGATCTGCATCCGGCTTTTTCTTCCTTTGACTCTCGAAGCTCTCCTCGATCCTTCTCCCCACTCTTTGCTCTCTTCTGGGGACCTGAACCCAGCCAAACAGAAAGGATTGGAGTTCCTCATGAGACCTTGCAGAGCCCCACCCATCAGAGGAGGACAAACTGCCAACCAGACCAGTGTCACTCCTCTTGTCTAGACGCCTGAATGGACCTGGGCAAAACGGTCACCGAGTGTGTCAAGCAGCTTCCAATGGGGTCATCTTCTGCTGGCCCGTTCATGTGCGTCCTTCCCTTGAATGCCTCTGGACCTTCTTGCTGACAGTCATAGAATCTAGCAGAAAGATTGAAATTGGCCCATGATATTAAATTATGAAAAGGCTCCTGTCTTGGTATCTTGGTTCATTCTCCATCTTTCTGTCTTTCTTCCCTCACCTTGAGTCATGGTCATAGGCTATCATTTTGTGAGGACACTCAGCTAGAGACCCTGAGGTGGGATGACTCCTGCCCCTTCCATTTGTGTGGAGGTACCAAACCCCAATACCTCAGGGTGTGACTATATTTGTCAATAAGACCTTTACAAAGATAAGTCAGTATGACATTGTTAGGGCGGGGCGCTAGTCCAATCCTCGTAGGAAGAGAACACTTGGACCCAGGCAGGTACAGAGGGAAGACTGAGGAGAACACAGGCAAGAGATGAATGTCTGTGAGCTTAGACTAGAGCCTCAGGAGACACTGATCTTCTACACCCGGACCTCAGGCTTCCGGCCTCCAGAACTATGGAAATCAGGGTCTGGTGTTGAAGGGCCCAGGCTGTGGTATTTGTTACGCAGCCCTCGTGAATAAATACAAGCTGGCAAGCACACCAGTCAGCTTGCAAGCCGATCTTCTGAAACCTGCCGAGAGCCCTGTGAGGGAGTTTAGAAGCTATTTCCAGCCCAACGGTACCTCCAGGTACCGCCTCCCCAGCTGACAGTCTTCCTGCTCCCTCCCAAGAGCCCCTGCACCAGAGGCACCAGTGAGTCACATCGGGATTCTCGATCCACATGGCTTCTCATCTGGACTGTGAGATAACAAATATTAGTTACTTTAAGCTGCTACATTATTGGGGTAACTTGTCATTCAACACCAGAAAATTAATGTCTTCTCATCCTTCAGGGCTAGGGCGACATATTTTTGTAAATTATTATTATTACTTATTAGAGAGAAGAAGGAGAGAGAGAGAGAATGGGTGCACTGGCACTGCAAAAGAACTCCAGACACATGCACCACCTTCTGCATCTGGCTTATGTGGGCACTACAGAATCAAACCTGGGTCCTTAGGCTTCACAGGCAAGAGCCTTAACCTCTAAGCCATCTCTCCAGCTCAAGGTGACATATTTTATTGAAAAAAGAGATACTTTTTAAAAAAAACATATAATTATTTGAGAGAGACAGAAAGAGAGCAAGGCTGGACGTGGTGGTGCACATCTTTTTTCTGATTTATTTATTATTTATTTATTAGAGATAGAGAGGAGAGAGAGAGAGGAGAGAGAGGGAGAGGGAGAGAATGGGCGTGCCAGGGCCTCTAGCCACTGCAAACGAACTCCACATGCATGCACCACCTTGTGCATCTGGCTTATGTGGGTCCTGGAGAATCGAACCTGGGTCCTTTAGCTTTGCAGGCAAGGGCCTTAACCGCTAAGCCATCTCTCCAACCCCTAGATTTTTTATTTTTTTCGAGGTAGGGTTTCACTCTAGCTCAGGCTGACCTGGAATTCACTATGTAGTCTCAGGGTGGCCTCAAACTCATGGTGATCCTCCTACCTCTGCCTCCTGAGTGCTGGGATTAAAGGTGTGCGCCACCATGCCCGGCCCCTAGATTTTTTTTTTTCAAATGTAGGCTCTGAGGCTTGAACTAAGGTCATCAAGTGCTTATACGGCAGTTTACTTAACCAACTGAGTTTCTCCCCAGCTGTTAATTTTTAACTTTTATTAATATATGTTAATGGTACATGCTAATGGGATTCAGAATTATATTTATATGCATGCATGCTGTGTACACAGATCATATCTAATCACCTTTTCCACCTTTGCCCTTCCCCCTCCTAAGATTTTGCTCTAGCCCAGGCTGACCTGGAATTCACTATGGAGTCTCAGGGTGGCCTCGAACTCACAGCGATCCTCCTACCTCTGCCTCCTGAGTGCTGGGATTAAAGGCAGGCACCACCATTACCGGCTTGAAACATTTATTTCTTGTTTATTTTTACTTATTTATTTGAGAGTGAAAGTTGTCTTCTCTGCTGTGCTGTGCCCCTCGGATGAAGCGTCCCCTTGAGACTGCAAGCTGAAATAAACCCTTTCCTCCCAGTAGCTGCTTCTGGTCAAGTGCTTTGTTCCAGACATGAGAAGGCGACTGCTATATTCACCTACAGGAAAGCAAAGTCGATCATCTGAGTATAAAAACTAACAAGGAGCAGAGAAAATGTGAACTCAATCAGTTTTCAGCTGCATCCGTCTCTACTACGGTATTGATAGTGTTAAATGCTTTCCCCAATAGGATGCCATCTTTTAAATTTTTTGGTTTATATTTAAAAAAATATTTTATTAATTTGCAAACAGAGAGGGAGGAGAAGAAGGGGGGAAAGAGAGAAAGAGAGAGAGAGAAAGAGAGAGAGAGAGAGCATGGGCATGCCAGGGGTTCTTGCCACTGCAACAAACTCCAGATGCTCATGCCAGTTTGTGCATCTGGCTTTATGTGGGGACTGGGGAACTGAACCCATCAGGTTTTGCAAGCAAGCATCTTTAATCACTAAACCAACTCCCAAGCCCATGGTTTATTTTTTGAAACAAGGTTTCATATTGTAGTCTAGGCTGGCCTGGAACTCACTATGTGGCCAAGGTTGACTTTGAACTCATGGCAATCCTGCCTCAATACCTGAGGGCTAGGATTACAGATATGAGCCACCACCAGCTCTGTTATTTTTTGTTTATTTTTATTTATTTATTTATTTGAGAGCGACAGACAGAGAAAGAGGGATAGAGAGAGAGAGAGAATGGGTGTACCAGGGCCTCCAGCCACTGCAAACGAACTCCAGATACATGCTGTACCTTGTGTATCTGGCTTATGTGGGTACTGAGGAATTGAGACTTGAACCTGGATCCTTAGGTTTCACAGGCAGTTGCTTAGCCACTAAGCCATTGCTCCATCCCCAGCTCTGTTATTTTTTATTTTTCTTCTTGCACACAGGTGCGTGATATTTGTATGAATGTGTGTTCTATGTGTGTGGTTGCACATGTGTGTGCAGATTCACACGTGCGCATGCGTGTGTGTGTGTGTGTGTGATACATGCGCACATGTGGAGGCTGGATGTTGTTCTCAGGTGTCTTCTCTAGTTACCTCCATTTTCATTTCTTGATTCATTGAGACAAAGTCCTTTGCTGACTCAATTCAGTTAGACGTGAGCCCCGAGATTCCTTGGCTGCGCTTTGGCAGAGCTGGGTTTATGGGCACGTGACGCAATGCCCAGCATTTTACGTGGGGGCTGGAGATTGAGCTCATGCTTTCATAGCAAGCAATTTACCCCCTGAGCAATCTTCCCAGCGCTCTGCTATTTCGAAACAAAAATTTCCATACTCTTCATGGAAACAGTTTACAGTTAAATGTGAAATTATTGATACCTTCAATCTACTCTTTCTGGTTATACATAATATTAATTGACCAGTTGATTTTAATTAGCATACAAAGTAATGGGTTGAATGGTGACATTTTCATTTTTATGGTATTTTTTAATTGGGAAATATTCTGTTTACAGATATTGAGACACCTAGCTAGTGTTGAGGTGGCTCAGGGTAAGTGATGGATAGCCTCAGTGCCGCTTTCTGAAATTAGAATATGAAAATCAATCAACTTCAACATTTTACCTGGCACTGTGATTTTGTTTAATTTCAGAGTATCTTTCTTTAACAAATATATATTTTTTTACATTAAGCCTTTGGTTAGTGTTGCAGTCAGGTCTGCATTGCTGGTAGAAATCACCTGACCAAGAGCAGCTTGTGGGAAAAAGAGGTTTATTTTGGCTTGCAGGCTCGAGAGGAAGCTTTACAATGTCAGGGGGAAAATGATGGCATGAGTAGATAGTGGACATCACCTCCTGGTCAACCTAAGGTGGACAATAGCAACAGGAGAGTGTGTCAAACACTGGCATGGGGAAACTGGCTATAACATCCATAAGACCACCCCCAACAATACAGTCCCTCCAGGAGGCATTAATTCCCAAATCTCTATCAGCTGGGAACATTCAGAACACCTAACTTAATGGGGGACACCTGAATCAAACCACCACATTCCGTCCCTGGTCCCTATAAACTGATAACCATCCATGATGTAAAATGCAATGCATTCAGTCCAACTTTAAAAGTCCCCATATTTTTTTTTTATCAATCCCAGTGATATACATCTCCATAATACAAGGTTTTTGTAGCTGAGCCATAATACCAAAAAATAACCTCATAAAACACATAATGGCATAGAAAAACATTCACACTGCAAAAGATGGCATTGGGCATAGTAAAGAAATATTCAACCAATACAAGATTCAAAACAGGGCAAACACCAAATTCTGTAGCTCCAAGTCCAACAACTTTAGCTAGTGACAAATCTCCAAGTCTGATAATTCTAACCAGCAACAAGTCTCTGGCATTCCAATTCCGCCCCTCCAGCTAGGCTGCTCACAGTCCTGGAAAACTTCATCGGGGCTGGCAGCTTTCCTTAGCAGCCATCTCATGGTCCCGGCATCTCCACTGGGTCTCCACTGCAATCCATGGTTCATCCTCATGGCCCTATCGGGTCTCCATGCAGGCATCCAGCAAACCTGCTTCACACTGGCCATGGCCATTTCCAAAACACAGGACTGTGTTGCAAACACAATGACCCTCTCCTTCCTGCATTTCTTATACTTCACAATACCAGATAGGGTGCCAATTTGTTCCTCCAGGGGGGAATAAAGCAGACTTTGAAGAATAGGACACTCCTTGAGCACTCAGGCCCCTTCAAAATAGTCTACATTCTTCCTGTTGCCCCCGTGCAGGTCAGCTGGCCCAATCTTTAAGGTTATTATCTCTCAGTTGTAGCTGAATGGGCAGCAGTTTGCCCAAAGATTTTTCTGTCTGTGCCATATCCCTTTGCTCACACCACTTCATTTCTACGCAAAGCAACCCTTCACAACTTCTCAGGATATGGGCATAAGAGCAAGCTTCTCACACAAACTGCTAGCCCAGTCCAGGCAAGCTTTTTCTAATCCTCATAAACCAAAACTCACAGTCCATAGTTCTTATTGCATTCAGGTCTTTCAACTATGACCAGAACAGTCCATCAAGCTGTACTTATAGCACTGCAAGGCATCTCTTAGACAAAGGTTTAAAATCCTTCCACATTCCTCTTGAAAATCAAGTCCAAAAGGCCAAAGCCACACAGTCAGGTGTCTAGCAGTAATCCCACTCTTTGGTACCACTTTACTGTTGCAGTCTGGTTCGCATTGCTGGTTAAAATCACCTGACCAAGAGCAGCTTGTGGGAAAAAGAGGTTTGCTTTGGCTTACAGGCTCAAGGTGAAGCTCCATGATGGCAGGGGAAAATGATGGCATGAGCAGAGAGGGTGGACATCACCCCCTGTCCAACATAAGGTGGACAATAGCAACAGGAGAGTGTGCCAAACACTGGCATGGAGAAACTGACTATAACACCCATAAGCCCACCCCCAACAATACACTCCCTCCAGGAGGCATTAATTCCCAAATCTCTATCAATTGGCAACCTAGCATTCAGAACACCTAAGTGTATGGGGGACACCGGAATCAAACCACCACAGTTAGTATGCAAAATAATCCCATTATCCATTATAACATTTTCTTTTTTTTGTAATAAAATATTTATTTTTTATTTGCAAGGAGAGAGAGAGAGAGAGAGAGAGAGAGAGACAGAAACAGAGACAGACAGAGACAGAGAGAGACAGAGGGAGAGAGGAGAGAGGAGAGAGAGGGACAGAGAGAGGTACAGAGAGAATGGGTGTACTAGGGCCTCTAGCCACTGCAAATGAACTCCAGACACATGTGGCCACTTTGTGCATCTGGCTTACGTGGTCATGGAGGAATTGAACAGGGGTCATTAGGTTTTCAGGCAAGGGCCTTCACTGTTAAGATATCTTTCTAGCCCCCATTGTGACACGTTCTTACTGCTGTGTTATTTTGCTTTGCTCATATTCCTCCCACTGTCCTTTCTCGTCCCCCTTCCATCCTCTTGCTAGCCTCGACCCCGTCACACAGTCCTTCTGCTTTCACGTCATACGCACACACATACACATGTATTCTGCTCATGAGGAAAACATGTGATATTTGTATTTCTTTCCCCATTACTCTTTTACTTTTCTTCTTCCTAAGTCTGTTCTCCCACATAGTCCCTGTGGTCATTTGAATAGATGGCCCCCAATATTTTCAGTGTTTTATTAGTTTGTAGTTTATATCTGCAACCACCTGGCTGGAGGCAGGGTCACTGGGTGGACCTTAAGGTGTGGTGGTGGGTTTGGGATTTCAATCTAAAGACATGCAAAGTGTGCCTAGCTGGAGTTCCTGAAGTGTGCTGTACTGTGTGGCTTTTTGGCTTGTGCTTCTTTCTCTGTGCTTGGTCCTGTGAAAGCAAACAGCTTCTTCTAGCATCATGGAACGTCCCCTAGATCTGTAAGCTTCAATAAATCCCTTCCCCCCGTAACTATGCCTGATGTGGAATTTTATCTCAGCAAACCTGAACCTGTCTGCAACAGAAGTTGGAACCAGGAGTGGGGTGACATGAATCTGACCATGTGGATGTTGATATTTTGGAACCTTTGTTTTGGAGGAATGGGCATGGACTTGGTGCTTGCAACTGAAGATGCCTTCTGGAATGGTAAACCAAGTTTTATGGACTATTCTGATCAGAGTTTGAGAATACTAAGTACAAACAGTATTGAACTTCGATGCTGGGGTTATAGCTGTCTAAGCGGAAGGAAAGACTGCAGAGGACTTTGTTGGAACTGGGCTACTAGCATAAGGGCATTTTTATGATTGTCTCTCCTCAGGCATCTTTCCATTGTTTTAATGTAAAGCGGTTGGGCCATCTTCCTTAAGATTGCTAATGTGTTTGACAATAGGACTCTAAGAGGCATATACGTTCATTTCTGCTACACCACTCACAACAGCTCAGTATGGAACCAGCCTAGATGCCCATCAGTAGGTGAGTTGATAATGAGAATGTAAGATATAATGTAACCCCAGGAATGGTATTGCTGTGTCATATGGCAGTTCTATGTTTAGTCTTTTGAGGAGAATTCACATTCATTTCCATAGTGGCTGCACAAGTTCATTCATCAGCAGTGAATAAAGATTCTTTTCTCCCACATCTTTGCCAGCATGTTTTTTTTTTTTTTTTTTTTTTTTTTTTTTTTTGGTGATAGCCATTCTAACTGGGGAGAGATGAAATCTCAAAGCAGTTTTAGTTTCCCTGATAGCTAAGGATTTTGGATATGTTTGCACATTTTTTTTTGGTCATTTATATTTTCTCATATACATCAAAAAACAAAACAAAGCCGGGCGTGGTGGCGCACGCCTGTAATCCCAGCACTCGGGAGGCAGAGGTAGGAGGATCACCATGAGTTCGAGGCCACCCTGAGAATACAGAGCGAATTCCAGGTCAGCCGGGGCTAGAGTGATACCCTACCTTGAAAAACCAAAAAAAAAAAAAAAAAAAAAAAAAAAAAAAACAAAACAAAAACAAAACAAAATAAAACAAGAGAACTCAAAACATTAAATGCCCAAAAAATCATTAATTTCACAAATCCCCACTGGTTAATCCATGATCTATTGTCAATACTTCTGCATTTTCCTGAGCTATCGCCATTCTTTTCAGGAAGTTCTTACCTATGCCTGGGTCTTGAAGTGTTTCCCTGTTTCTCCCCCGCAGTTTCAAAGCCAGCACGGACATTTCTGCTTTGGCTATTTGGGATCTTTTTGCTACCATGGGAATTTTAGGATTTTTTTTTCCGACTCTGGGAAGAATATCACTGGGATTTTGATGGGGATTGCATTGAATCTACGGGTTGATTTTGGTAATTTAGCTATTTTCGCAATGCCATCCCTGGCAATCTATAGCATGAGCAGTGTTTCTATCTTCTAGCATCTTCCTCCATTTCCTTTTCAGTGTTTTCCAGGTTTACTGTAGAGAACTTTTACTGGATTTTGTATGTTGGTTTTGTATTGTGCTAAAAAGCTGTTATCAGATCTAAGAGTTTTCTGGTTCAGTCTTTAGGGTCTTGAAAGGATCAGTCATCCAACAATGAGAACATCTGACATCTTCCTTTCCTTTTATTTCTTTATCTTGCCTTATTGCTCTGGCTAAGACCTCAAGCTCTATAATGAATAAGTGGAGAGAATGGACATTTTTTGTTTCATTCATGACTTTAGAGGAAATGCATTCACTTTCCCTCATTTAGTATAATATTGGTTATAGGTTACACACACACACACACACACACACACACACACACACACACACATTTTTGGCCTTTATTATGTTGAGATATGTACCTTCTAAATCTCTGATTTTTTTTTTTCAGGGCTGGATCAAACTCAGGCCTTGGGTATGCTAGGCAGATGCTTTACTGCTGAGCTGTTTCTCCTGTCTTTGTTCCTCCTATTGCTAATTTCTTTAAGGATTAATCATGAAGGGGATGATGAGCTTTGTCAGAGTCTTTTTCTAAATCTATTAGGTGTCCATCCCTAATTCTGTTTATGTGCTGGATCACATTTATTGGTTTATATACACTGGGACACTCTGGCTTCCTAGAATGAAACCAACTTGATCATGGTGCACAATCACTTTACTATCAGTGTTGAATTCAGTTGGTGAATGCCTTGTTGAGAAATTTTACATCTATGTTCACCAGGGAAATTGGTCTATAGTTTTCTTTATTTGTTGTCCTTATCTGGTTTTGGTATAAGGATAATACTAGTTTTTCTCTTTTTGAAAAAAATATTTATTTATTTATTTGAGAGTGAGAGCGAGAGTGAGAGCGAGCGAGAGAGAGAATGGGTGTACCAGGGCCCTAGCCATTGCAAATGAACTCTGGATGCATGTACCACCTTGTGCATCTGGCTTATGTGGCTACTGGCGAATTGAACCTGGGTCCTTAGGCTTTGCAGGCAAGTGTCTTAAACACTAGGCTATCTCTTCAGCCCAATACTGGTTTATCTAAATGATTTTGAGTGTGTTCTTTCCTCTTCTGTTCATAACATTGCTTGAGAAGCCTGGGTGTCAGGTCTTTTGTAAAGGCCTTGTGATATCTGGCAAGGATTCCATCTGGTCCTGGACCTTTATTGTTTGGGACACTATTATTTCATTAATCACGTTGTTTCAGATCTCTTTGTATTATTTATGCCCTCTTGATTTAAGTGTGGTGGGCCATATGCAACATGGCTTTAAGAGAATTTTCTTTGCTGTAGTTACATAGTATGTGGTGGTGTGTGCATGTGTACATGGTGTATGCATGGGTGGCACACATGTGTGTACCCTGTGTTCATGTGTGCAGAGGAAGACATTGGGTATCCTCCCCAATTTACTCTTTCACCTACTTCCCTGAGACAGTCTCTCACTTACTTGGAATTAGACTGGCTGACCAGGGAACCCAATTATCCCCTCAGCACTGGATTATAGGCAGGAGTGGCCACACCCAGCTTTTTACATAGGTTCTGGGGATCAAACTCAGGTCCTTACACTTGTGGAGAAGGTCCTCTTACCTGCTGAGCCATCTCCCCAGCCCTTAAGACAAGAAAATTTAACCAATACATTGTCATTATTTGTGACTTTTGAATGTTCCAGTAAGATGCTACAAAATCACAGGCTTTTGTATCTTCAAGCCCTCTTGGGACAGAGCGTGAGTTTTTCTAATGAAAAATAGCAGCTCCCTTACTGGGTGTGGTGGCTCACATCTATAATCCCAGCACTCCAGTAGTTTGCATGTGTATGTATGTATGTATGTATGTATGGAGAGAGAGAGAGAGAGAGAGAGAGAGAGAGAGAGAGAGAGAGAGCACGCACTACAGGACCTCTTGCCACTGCAAACCAACTCTAGACTCATGTACCACTTTGTGCATCTGGATATACATGGGTAGTGGAGAATTGAACCTGGGCCAGCAGGATTTGCAATCAAGTACCTTTAACTGCTGAGCCATCTTTCCAGCCCTCTCCTTTTTAAAAAGGAGATAAATCCTAGTGCCTTTAATTTTGTAAAGTTTGTTTTCATCTAATTCAAGTCTTTCAAGCTTCACACTCCCAGAGTCCATGCAGTGAATAATTTGATTAAGAATCTCTAAATTTTTGAGCAACTTTATTTAAACTTTAGTGTTGTCATAGGACACTTAGGTTGACTTAAAAAACTTTGAAATTTCTAAAGTCTGAGAGATGGCAGACAGCAAGGAGCAAAAGCACAGTAAGGCCCACGGAAACATTCTTTATAAGCTTTCATCTTTAATTGGCTTTGTCACAATTTTTTGAACATATATTATTTCTAAATGTTGGCAACCACAGCTTTTACTTAACTTGGTAAAATATAGCCAAATTGGATCTGATTATATGTGTACCATTGCTGATTCCAAGTAAATTTCTGCTCCATATGCTTAATTTCATAAGAATATTGTTTTTGCCATGACACTGTGCTCCCCAAAAGCTATATTTGTACAATCACTGCAGAAACAAGTACTATTTAGCTTCAATGTCAGTCTTTAAATGGAATGTGTAATAGTATAATATGCTATATAGCTTGATTATTCTTCCTGGAATTGCTAATTGCCTTGCTTTCTGCCATTAAAAATTCTTCTACTGGGAACCTTCATATATAAACGGGTTGCAAATTGGTCATATCCCTATCATGTTACTCTCTTATGTCCCCTCTCCCCCACCCCATTCCTCTGAGGACCCTCTTCAGCAGAGTGTCTATAGTGACTCTGGGATCATAGTTGCACTAGTCAGTGTCTGTCAGGGGATGATGACTCACAGTCTGCTTTCCTACTCTGTGGCTCTTACACTCTTTCTGCAGTCTCTCCTGCAATGTTCCCTGAGCCTTGGTGATTGTGTTATAAGTCTCCTCCAGTGTTGAGCTCTCGGTAGCCTCTTTTTTTTCCTGCTTTGGTAAATTTTGTATCTCCTCAGTTTCTACCACCATTTCCATGGAAAAGGTTGTCAGGTTAGCGGTGAGAGAAGCACTCATGGTTAATCCCATTCTTCCTCTGTAACGCTTCCTGGGCCCTGGCAGACATGACAGAGATGACATGTCTCATGCTAGCACTCAGCTGCTTTTTGCCTTTAAAAGTATATTTTACTTATTTACTTTGCAAGCAGAGAGATATAGACAGAGAGAAAGAGTATGGGAGTGGCAGGGCCTCTAATCACTGCCAAGGAACTCTGGATGCATGCACCACTTTGTGCACCTGCCTTTACATACTGGGTACTGGGGAATTGAACCCAGTCATTATGCTTTGCAGGCAAGCACCTTAAGTGCTGAATCATCTCTCCATCCCCTACTTTTTTCCTTTTTAGCAAAAGCAGTAGATACCTTCATTACATCCTTAAGACAACCCAGAAAGTCAAACATACTTTTTAAAAATTCTAGTTGATTTTGACAATTCATATATGAATATCATATATTTAGATCAAATCCACCCCACATTGTGTGCTGTTGTCTCCATTCTGCTCAACACCTTCCCAACTAGTCTCAGTGCTACTTTATGGCTTTTGTTGCGACCCACTGAGTTTAACTTGAGTAACTTGTATGAGCATTGGTGGGAGTATTTACCAGAGCATGGGAGATATATATAGTACTTTTTTGTTTTGAGGTAGACTTTCACTCTAGCTCAGGCTGACCTGGAAATCACTATGTAGTCTCAGGGAGCCTTGAACTCATGGTGATCATCCTACTTCTGCCTCCCGAGGGCTGGGATTAAAGGAGTGAGCCACCATGCCTGGCTCAGCATGGGCAACTTACTAGTGAAAATACCACTGAAGAAAACGTCTCTTCCTCTCCTAGCAACATCAACTGCCAATAGCTCTTCCGGGTGTGTGGGGCTCATGAATGATGGAATATTGATGGGTCCACTCTCGTGCAGGCCTTGTGCAGGTCACCACAGCTGATGTGAGGTCATGAGTGCAGCAGCCCCGTCATGCCCAGAATACAGAGTCTACAATGCTCACCCCATCCTCTGGCTCATGACATTTTTTCTACCCCTCTTTTATATGGTTCCCTGAGCCTTGTGGGGGGGGGCTGTATAGATGTCCCATTTGTAGCTGAGCATTCAATAGTCACTTGTTCTCAGCATGTTGATGAATCTCTCTAGTAATTGCTGTCTACTTGTTGCAGTCAGGTTTGCATTGCTGGTAGAAATCAACCAGCCAAGAGCAGCTTCTGGGAAAAAGAGGTTTATTTTGGCTTACAGGCTTGAGGGGAAGCTCCATGATGGCAGGGAAAATGATGGCATGAGCAGAGGGTGGACATCACCCCCTAGCCAACATAAGATGGACCATAGCAACAGGAGAGTGTGCCAAACACACACTGGCTATAACACTCATAAGCCCGCCCCCAACAATACACTCCTTCCAGGAGGCATTAATTCCCAAATCACCATCAGCTGGGACCTAGCATTCAGAACACCTAAGTATATGGGGAACAACTGAATCAAATCACCACATTCCACCCCTGGTCCCCCATAAATTAATAACCATACATGATGTAAAATACAATGCATTCAGTACAACTTAAAAGTTCCTATAGTTTTTATCAATTACAATGATGTTCAAACATCCCCATAGTACAAGATCTTTTAACTGAGCCATAATACCAAAAAATCCCCCCAGAATCCATATGGCAGAGAATAAACATTCATACTGCAAAAGATGGCATTGGGTATAGCAAAGAAACATTCAGCCAATACGAGATTTAAAACAGCCAGGGCAAATATCAAACTCTGTAGCTTCAAGTCCAACAACTCTAGCCAGTGACAAATCCCCAAGTCCGATAATTCTAACCAGCAACAAGTCTCTGGCATTCCAATTCCGCCCCTCCAGCTTGGCTACTCACAGTCCTGGAAAACTTCATCGGGGTTCGCAGCTCTCCTTAGCAGCCATCTCCTGGTCCCAGCATCTCCACTGGGTCTCCACTACAACCCATGGTTCATCCTCATGGCCCCATGGGGTCTCCATGCAGGCAACCAGCAAACCTGCTTCACACTGCCCATGGCCATTTCCAAAACACAAGACCATGTTGCAAACTCAATGGCCCTCTCTTTCCTGAATTTATTATATTCCACAATACCAGGTAGGGTGTCAATTTGTTCATCCATGGGGGAATAAAGCAGACTTTGAAGAACAGAACACTCCTTGAGCACTCAGGCCCCTTCAAAAGAGTCTGCATTCTTCCTGTTGTCCCAGTGCAGGTCAGCTGGCCCAATCTCAAAGGTTTTATGTAGTCTCTCAATTGCAGCTGAATGGGCAGCAGTTCAGGCCCAAAGTTTTCATTTTTTCTGTGCCATATCCCTCTGCTCACACCAGGTCATTTCTATGCAAAGCAACCCTGTACAACTTCTCAGGACATGGGCATAACAGCAAGCTTTTCACACAACTTGCCTCTAGCCCAGTTGGCAAAGCTCTTTCTCACCCTAATAAACCAAATCTCATAGTCCATAGTTCTTACTGCATTCAGGTCTTGCAGCTGTGACCACAATAGTCCATCAAGCTGTACTTACAGCACTGCAAAGCATCTCTTAGGCCAAGGTTTCAAATCCTCCCACATTACTCTTGAAAATCAGGTCCAAAAGGCCAAAGCCACACAGTCAGGTGTCTAGTAGCAATCCCACTCCTCGGTACCACTTTACTGTTGCAGTCGGGTTCACATTGCTGGCAGAAATCACCCAACCAAGAGCAGCTTGTGGGACAAAGAGGTTTATGTTGGCTTAAGGCTCAAGGGGAAGCTCCACGATGGCAGGGGAAAACGTTGGCATGAGCAGAGGGTGGACATCACCCCCTGGCCAACATAAGATGGTCTATAGCAACAAGAGAGTATGCCAAACACTGGCAAGGGGACACTGTCTATAACACCCATATGCCCACCTCCATCAATACACTCCCTCCAGGAGGCATTAATTCCCAAATCTCCATCAGCTGGGAACCTAGCATTCAGAACACCTAAGTTTATGGGGGACACCTGAATCAAACCACCACACTACTGTAAAAAGAAGCTTCTCTGATAAAAGTAACAGTAACACTAATCTATGGACGGAAATCTAAATTTTTATAAATATTTAAACATAAATATTTAGAGGGAAGTTTGACAAATTCAACATGTCCATTTAGCAAAACACAAATAGTATCTTAGTACGTAGGTTCATGACCTCCCCAGGCACAGAGCTTTGACTAGGTTTTTAGTTTGAGGCATGAGCGTCCTCCTGTGGAGCAGTCTTAAAACCCCCTCAGAAAGCAAAGGGTCACTTCCATAGCAGTCACGTCACTATTGTACTGCCGGGCACATTTTGCCTGGCTGGTCATCAACTATACTCTTGGTTAAAAAGTGTTTTCATTTTGCATACTTTATTTTCCTCAGAGCTCTTTGATGTCCTGTTAGGGTTTGGACAATTTTTTTTTCTAGCGACCTTATAATTTCTTCATTGGACTCTTGGAATAAGTTTACTTTTTTTTTTTTTAGAATAACCATGTCTTTTTTTTCTTACTTAGATTTCCTTTTAATTTTACCAGAGAATGTCTTTTTTTTTTCATTTTTGGTTTTTCAAGGTAGGGTCTCACTCTAGCCCAAGCTGACCTGGAACTCACTATGTAATCTCAGGGTGGCCTCGAACTCACAGCAATCCTCTCACTACTGTATCCCGAGTGCTGGGATTAAAGGTGTGTGCCACTACACCTGGCCAGAATATCTTGACAGAATACTTTTTACAAAGAATATTTGAGATATAGAGTTTCTAAGTATTTTTATTTCTATAAATACTTGTCTTTTGCTTTTTCTATTTTTCTTGAGGAAGGGTCTCACTCTAGCCCAGGCTAATTTGGAACTCACTCTGTAGGTTAGGCTGGCCTCAACTGCACAGTGATCCTCCTACCTCAGCCTCCTGAATTGCTGGGATTAAAGGTGTGATCCATCATTCCGGGTTTGTTTTGTCATTGAGCACTTGTTTTCCAAGACAAAATGTAGGTTGAGAATTTTATTTCTTGGATGAGAACTTGGAAGTGTTATTCCACTGTAGCTTTTAATACAGCTGATGAGACTTCATGTTGAGTATAATTCCTTTGCAAACAAATCTGGCTTTACCATCAGAAGTGTACTAAATCTCTCCAGGCCTTTGGAGTTCTTATTGTCAGAGATTATATCTGAGAGGGGCCTTTTCTCGTTCATTCTGGTTGGCATCCATTAGACCCTGTAAACCAGGGAATTCACAATATGTCATGATTTAGGGGATATCATTCAATCAGTTGCATAAAGTTATATATTATCTTATTTTTTTAGGGTTTTTATTTATAAAAGAAAGAATGGGCATGCCAGGGCCTCCAGCCACTGCAAACAAACTCCAGACACATGCGCCCCCCATGTGTATCTGGCTTATGAGGGTCCTGGGGAATCAAACCAGGGTCCTTTGGCTTTGCAGGCAAATTCCTTAACTGCTAAGCTCATCTCTCCAGCCCTATTATCTTATTTTTTATAACTTTTTTTTGGGACCAGGTCTCCTTATGCAGATCAAGCTGGTGGCCTAGAAATCACCATATAATCCACATTGTCCTTTAACTCACAATCCTCCTGTCACAGCCTCCTCAGTGTTGGAATTATAGGTAGGCGACATCACCCCCAGTCTATTCTTTAATTTCTAGTAAGTGAAAACATAACTTCATAGATTGATATTGTAAAAAAAAAAAAGACAAACAATGCCACTTTTTGTGTCTGGCTTTACATGAGTACTGGAAAATCAAACCCAAGCCAGCAAGCTTTGTAAGCAAGCATCTTTAACCTCTGAGCCATCTCCCCTGTCTGATCCTTTATATTTCACATGTTTTCTCTTATACCTTCCTCTTTTTGCCTCTTGAAATATACATATGTTCTGACAGATTTCCTCAAGTTCAAGTCCCTTCACCCCCATGGAGTTTTCAGTTCAGCAACCACATTTCTAGTCGTCTCAGCCTGTTCTTTTCAGAGTCATGACGTCTTCTTGAAGTTCTCTTCAGGATCTGCTCTATGGACGGTTCTTTTGTGTTCTCTCGTCCTGATGCTTGTGCGGTGGGTGTCCTTCGGCTGCCCTCCAGTGATTGTAGAGAGAGAGCCGAGCTGAACTCTGCCGTTGGGGAGGCTCCTTACCTCCAGCAGACTCATTCTGCCTGGCGTTGCAGTTTCTAATGACCCGGATGCTCATGTTTCCCTCAGCACTTGGGAGTGCTGTTCTATCATTTGTGTACTTTGCCCACGTTCTCATTTCCTCTGGAGTGCCTACAAAATCCTAGTGCTTTCCCCGGAGCCTTCCCCTCAGGTGCGGGTCTTCCTGAACACCCTTGGCCTGTTAGCATCTGTTGCCTGGTTGTTTTCACATGAAGGTGGTCAGGCAAGGAGCAGGAGAACACATGAGCCCCAGCCCCCCAAACTTACACTCTGGCTGACCACCCTTCGATGGAGGCAATCACATCACCATCAGAAAAGGGATCCGGGGCTCAGAGCTGGGAGCAGTACAAAGCTGAAACAGCAATTAGAGCCCTTCGTGGCTCTGAAGTCTATGCATAGCATAGAAAGAGGAAGGACCTTTGGGGCTTGAGAGAGGCTGAACAGAAGATTGAATGAGGCTGGGCTGAAAGGAGAGAAGAGCATAACCTTAGTGAGGGGCCATCAGGGAAACAGAGATGTATGCGCAGGGTGGGGAAACAGCTGGACAGGGCTGAGGAGACATACCTCCCAGGTGGGTGCGAGGCTAAGGCAAGGCTCATCCACAGAAGTTTTCCAGCTGGAGGGCAGCCGCGTGGGCCTGGGCACTAGTGTTGTAGCCTGGGAGGCTGAGGGCACAGTGGGGACAGCCAGCCTCCGCAGGAAGGGCGTGCTGCACTTAACCTTCTTCTTGTGGAACAAAATGCCTGACCCAAAGCAGCTCATAGCCAGAGAAGGTTTATTTCAGGTTGGCAGTCCAGGGGGGAGCTTCATCCTGGTGGAGAAAGCACAGGAGAGCAGAGAGCTGGCTCACATCTTCACACGTCAGCAGCAGGCTGGGAATAGCGAGAGTGAACGAGCTAATTCCCAGCAGGGCCTTGCCTAACAAACCCCGAGGTCCACCCCCAGTGACACACTTCCTCCAGCAAAGCTCTGCCTCCCAAGGGCTCTGTCAGCTGGGGACTGAGTGTGAGGCTGAATCGTAAGCATATGAGGCCATGGGGGACAATTTACGTTCAAACCACCATGGGGTAGTAGGAGATAGAGCCAAAGTACTGTATTAGCTGGGCGCAAGTGTGAGGAATCCCTGTCTAGTTACCCTTCCATTTCATCCATCCACCCATCCCTCCCTCCCTCCCTCCCTCCATCCATCCATCCATCCGCCCACCCACTCACCCACTCACCCACCCACCTACATATCCATCCATCCCTCCATCCACCCACCCATCCATCCATCCTTCCATCCATCAATCCATCCATCTATCTATCCACCCACCCTCCTACCCATTCATCCACCCATCCATCCATCCATCCATCCCACTGATCAAATCCTCTGATGTTCAACTTTTGATCCAGCACTGAGGGGTCCTAGATACAGGTGAAATTCCTTATCCTTACTCTGACACTTCCTCTAACTGTACCAGTGGCCCGTAAGATGCCCTCTTGTCATAAAGAGAGTGGCAGCTGCCCCCATTGTGTCCCAAAGTCAAGATAAAGAAGACCTGTCACAAACATGAATTCCTTTGTACCCAGCACTTGTGTTTGGTTTGGAAAGTGAACTTGGATATTACATCTTCACACATGTGATCCTTGGCTCTCACGTGACTTTAGTCAAGTTGCCTGCATGCCCTTCCCAACCCACAGTTTCATCATGCGTGCGACACTTGGCCTTCTCAGCCTCTGAGCAATGATGATGCTCAGCAGGACCGTGACCACATGTGTCATGGTGGCTTATGAGGGTCAAAAATAGAGATGGGTGAAGGCCCTTGTGGGGTCCCTGGTGGTGGCCTCTGCTTGCTCTGCAGTGGTGGAAACTCACTCGAGGTTTGGCAGTGTCCTTGGTAGCCGTGATGAGCCCGGCTTCCCTGGCTGTGAGGGGCGAGAGGCAGCTGGATCCTAGTGCTCCCTCCTGTTTATCTCTTGAGGAAGGTTTCATGTAGCCTGGGTTAGTCTGAAATTTGCTATAGCTGAGGGTGACCTTGAACTCTGATTCTTCTGCCTCTACCTTCTCAATGCTGGGATTAAGGCATTTGCTGCCATCCCTAGTTTATGCAGAGCTGGGGATTGAACCCAGGGCTTTGTGCACTCTACCAACTGAGCTACATCCCCAGCCTGTTCCCTTCTGTTTTTTCCAGTTGAGCTGGACAGAGTGTTGGAACAGTCTAGATACCTTGTATCCTGCAGCCCATGTCCCATGCCCACAGCCATTTGCTTCCAGGAAAAGAGACAGGGGGTGGGAAATCGTTTTCCAAAATGGGAATATGTGATAGTTTGGTCCCCAAAACCTTCACCAGACACGGGAAGGGCTTTCTGAGTGAGCCCTCTGCTGAGCTCTGGCTGGAGGACATGAATCTGAGTTCCAGTAAATGTGTATCAGGAAAGAACAGCTACACAGAACAGCGGTTACCCATCACTGACTGCCTGTTCCAAGAGCTATAGAGAGGGGTAGCTGGTGGTCCCAGCACCTGCGGCAACAGCCGCTTCTACTGTGTCTGAGCAGGGAGAGGCGTCTTTGACCTGCCAAGCATGACCGAGCGCTGTCTGAATGCAAACAGGCCGTCGCCCATCGTGGTTTTACAGCCCAGCAGCTGAGCAGTGAAACATGTTTTGACACTGAGCTTGCTGGGTTACAAAGCGCACTTCTGATTTTTGCAAGTAAAATGGATTTTATGTCATCCAGGCTCGTTGGGAATCACCACCGGCGTGCCGCTGTCCAGCTTCCTGTCGAGGAGGCCCGCTCCCGCTCGGTGAGTGCGCTGGGCTCGGGCCGCCGGCTCGCTGCTGCTGCTCGCTCTTCAAGCTTCGGTGAGCATGACAACCTCACGTGGTGCGGGAGCCGCCGGCGGCCAAGCACAAGCCCGGCAAACGCGTTTCTGGGAGATGCGGGGCTGGTTTCAAGACCTGCGCAGTCACCAAGGGCCTTGTGATCAGAAAACAGGGCCTCCTCTTGCCACCAGCTTGTAATTTTAACAATATTGTCTTTTTTTTCCCCCCAAGGTAGGGTTTCACTCTAGCTCAGGCTGTCCTGGAATTCACTATGGAGTCTCAGGGTGGCCTCGAACTCATGGCGATCCTCCTACCTCTGCCTCCTGAGTGCTGGGATTAAAGGCGTGTGCCTCCCCCCCCCATGCCCAGCTAATAATATTAGCTTTGAGGTCTGATGGGACATGTGTGACAGACACATGAGCACAGGAGAATTGTACAATATCCGTGTCTACTGCTTCTTCCTGGCTTATTTGCATATCTGCCTTCTCATTTCCGTATCTGCTCATTGTCGCCACCATTAGCATAGACTTCTGGTGGGCACTTGGTGCGTGGGATCTCAGTGACACTCAGCAAGTTCAAGGACACATTGAGAGGGTACTAATAGCTCCAAGAGCCCACCTTGCCATTCAAACCTGAACTTGCTTTGAATGCAGGACACAGGCAACAGCTTTGAAGAAACAGACGTCAGAGAACGTTTTCATGGCCTGCTGACTGTTTCTATAGATTGGCCAGCAGCTCACGCTGAAAATCATGACAGAGGAAAAGGGAAAGATGGGTCAGCCACAGGTCCCGCCCCCCGCCCCCCAGTCCTTTCATACCTGTCAGTTAAGTGAAGGCTGAGAGTTGGTGGAATATGATTCTGTCAACGAGAATCAGAAACGGAAAACGGCCGGGTGTCTGTGTGCAGCACCTGCACCGTTTGGGTGAATACATTTGCATGTACAACCATAAAACACACACACGCGAGCTAAATGATTTGAAACTTCACGTCATGATATAATGATGAATGGCGAAATCCACGCTAGCAATCAACATTTTTCATTTTTCTTTATTTAAACTGGCATCCAATGCAAATCAACAACAGAGCAGTGACGAAAGAAAAGGGCGAGAGGGGTGAGAGAAGGAAGCTTTGCATTTGATTAATTCTAATGGCACTTTCCGCCCCCTGCTCTTTGAACAGTGGTTTCATATTTAATTTTGAACGAAGCGTTCCATACAAGTTAAGATGGTTCGGCAGAAGGATTGGAGGAGAGGCGGCTCACCCACCCAGATCCCCGAGCTGTTCTGAGATGAACCGAGGCAAGAATGCCACACTGTGACGGAGTCCTGGTAGCAGGGGCGATGGAGGTGATGATGGAATGGTGGTGGTGGTGGTGATGAAGGTGATGGTTATGATAACTATGCCTTTCTTTATTTTTATTTTTTTAATTTTTATTTATTTATTTTTTTTGTTTTTTTTTTGAGGTAGGGTTTCACTCTAGTCCAGGCTGACCTGGAATTCACTATGTAATCTCAGGGTGGCCTCGAACTCATGGCAATCCTCCTACCTCTGCCTCCCAAGTGCTGGGATTAAAGGCGTGTGCCACCACGCCCGGCTTATAACTATGCCTTTCATACAGCCATTTAGTGGCTCATCTATCCTCATGGCAACGCAGTAAGGCAGGAGTGGTCAACTTCTACTATTCAGTGGAAGAAACCATGGCTTTGAAAGGTTGAGCCACCTGCCTGGACTTGCCACAGGCAAGTTTTGCAATCAGAAACCCAGACCTTCAGACCCCAGGTGCTGACTTGCTTTCCTTTTGGAAGTGAATAACACACCCGATTTTTCTACCTCTGTCTTCTTGGGACTTAGGGTCTTCTTGGAAAGAAATAGGCCAACTCATTTTATTTACTTTATTTTTCTTTAGCAGATGAATCATGAAGCGGGGTGCGGTGGTACGTGCCTGGAATCCTAAGCACTTGATAGGCTGGTAGGAGACTTATACGTTAGAGGCCAGTTTGGGTTATACAGTGAGGCTTTGTTTCAAAAGGACAACCAACATGTTAAAAATTAGAGGAATTTAGCCGGGCATGGTGGTGCACCCCTTTAATCCTAGCACTCAGGAGGCAGAGGTAGGAGGATCACTAAGGCCACTTTGAGACTACATAGTGAATTCCAGGTCAGCCTGAGCTACAGTGAGACCCGACCTTGAAAAACAAAACAACAACAACAGCAAAAATTTAGAGGAATTAAATTGATTTACAATAGCCCCCTTCTGGATTTGCGCCACAGCGCCTTCTTTTTTTAAAATTTAATTTAAGTTTTATTTATTTGACAGAAATAAAGAGGCAGACTGAGAGGGAAAATGGGTGCGCCAGGGCCTCCAAGTGCTACAAATGAACTCCAGATGCAAGCACCACCTTGTGTATGTGGTTTATGTAGGTGCTGGGGATCGAACCTGGGTCCTTTGGCTTTGCAGACAAGTGCCTTAACCACTAAGCCATCTCTCCAGCCCACACAGCGCCCTCTTGATGACTCATGTTCTTTCTCTCTTGCCTCCCACCTTCTCCACACTTCAAGAAGCTAGTGTGATCTACTAGAAACATGCACATGGAGGAGCGTGTGGAGAGGGCTCAGTTGTTAGAGGCACTTGCTTGCAAAGCCTCATGGCCTGGCTTCAATTCCCCAGTATCCACATAAATCCAGCTGCACAAAGTAGAACATGCATCTGGAGTTTGTTTGCAGTGACAGGAGGCCCTGGTGCACCCATAGTCACCCTCTCTCTCAAGTAAATAAATACATAAAAATATTGGGCTGGGGGGATGGCTTAGTGGTTAGGCACTTACCTGCAAAGCCAAAGGACGGAGGTTCAATTCCCCAGGACTCATCATGTAAGCCAGATGCACAAGGGGGGGCACACATCTGGAATTCATTTACAGCAGCTGGAGGTCCTAGCGTGCCCATTGTCTCTTTCTCTCTTTCCCTCTCTCCTTCTCTCTCTCTGTCTGTCCTATTCTCTCTCAACTAAATAAATAAAATATATTTTAAAAACAAATAAAAATATTAAAAAAAGAAAGGTACACATGTCTATGGCACTTCCTGCTTACACTTCATTGATGGCTCCCAGCACACTTAAAATGCAGGCAAACTCCCTGGAGACAGCCTGCCCAACTCCCTGGGTGACTACCTCAAGACTTCTCTCTGCCTTCCCGTTACTGTCACCGTCCTTGACTCACCCAGTTCAAGCCACACTGGTATGATTTCACTCCTCTAACCTGCTAAGCTCTTTCCTATCTCAGGACCAACATTCGCCATCACCTGGGATTCTCACTGACGTCCACCCTCTCCTTTTCCATTATGTCCCCTGTGAACGCCCAACTCCGTATTCCCTCTATTTACCCGCCACTTAACAAAGGCCCAAGACATGACTAGTGACCTCACTTTCTGCTACTCAGTACTATCAAAACGAATAATGGGAATACTACATGATAAATAATAAAATGTTTGAGCTGTGCAGCAAAATTGATGAAGTCCCCTTCGTTCCCTACCCCTCCTTATCCCCTCCCTAGCTTACCTACACCCTTCTAGACCTTTCCCCTTGAACTTGAGTGCCATGAGAGTTATCAACACGTTCTTCTTGTTCTTGTTTTTCTGTCCCCTAGATACATGAGGTAGCCAAGCCTTCGTGTTTTCACCAGGGACTTGCTAATAGCGCTAAGCTTCAGGGCCCAGAATGGAAAACATTGCACACCAAGACCATGGTCCTGAGCCAAGCAGTTTTGTCAAAAGGCAGATTTCTAAGGGTGAACAAGGACCCACGTGAAGAAGGGATGTGGACTGGGCTGGCAGGGGCAAGAACTTTGTGGCTAACTTTGTAGGTAACAGGTTCCTGGGATCTACTTTCCCACGCCTCTTGGGATAGTTGTGGTGGAGGAAGGGTCTTGGAAGGGCATGGCTATTGGGATACCATAGAGTTGGGTCACAGGTGCCCAGACTCCTGGCTTGTTAGTGTCTGTAACTCAAGCTTGGCATTAAAAACAGCAGAGTTACTCACCCTCCCAGAACTATGTGGCTGGATGCACAGTCCTCAGAGAGGACCCAAAACCTGCACCCGGAACTAACCGGGGCTCTGTTTGATGCCATAGGGACCCATTTACATGATGACATTGCATTGCATTGCTTTACTGCCTTGTGGAATGGGGGCTCCGGCATGAATTTTTGTTGCTTTAGGAACAATCTTAAAAGGTGATGTGTTACCCAGGCCTACTGGTCCATCACATCCATAATCCCAGCTACTTGGGGGGTTAAATCAGCAGGATTCCAGCCAGCTTGGGCAACTTAATCAGGTCCTGTGTCAAAAGATAAAAGGAAAAAAAAAAAACAGTGGTGGAGTGCTTGCCTAGATGAACGAGATCCTAGATTTAATGCCTAGTATCATAAAAAAGTGACATATTAACAGCCAAGTGAAATAATGACACTGAAGTGGATGGCTCTGGTCCCTGCTGGTTCTGGTTTCCTGAAGGTCATAGTGGGATCAGCTCCTGTCTTGGGAACCCAAATGTGCCTCCTCCTCAGGGCCCTGGACCCATGGCCTGTGGTGGGCCATTTATTGGTGTAGTATGGCTGTTTCCTCCAGACTAGATGTGACTATTGCTCAGGGACCTGGGAGGAGGGGAAAACAGGGACTGGGATGGTTCTAGAAGGAAATGCATTTGTGTTGAAATATCCTACAGCCTTTTCCTCATTCCCTTCCGAGGGAGTGAGGTGTTGGGTGCTAGCTGGTACGGGTTGTCAGAGGGGTAGGAGCCTGTCAGGGGACCTGAATCTGCCCCTTCCTCCAGCCCTGGTAGAACACAAGGGGAGGCTCGGCTCTGTTGTGGCAGCTGCAGGCCTGCCATACACTTGCTCTCCTTGCCTGGGCTCCTTTGAACCATATTCTTTTCCACTGGTTAGGAAAATAGTTGGCACAGGTTCTGTGAGAGAACTGCGTTTGTGCTTCTGGGTGTTGGGAGCACGTAGACACAGCGATAGGCCCAGCCTTGCTAGGAGAAGAGTCGCCTCGGGTTGTAACAACAACAGTCATCACCAGGGGAAATCCCATGCCGGTTATGGTGACACAGCAGACACTGAGCACTCGGTGTAAGCCTGTCACTGTGCCTGGGCCCTCCAGCATAGCCCGTGACTGTGATCTCATTACGGGTTCTTTTGCTGGGTTTGTTTTACATATCCTGAACCTGAGGCCCAGCGGCTGTGCTGTGAGTGGCCCAGTTACCAAGATAGCCCTAGGCCTGAGGACTCTAACTCTGGGCCAGTACCTGCTGAATCCCGAGCCCTTAGTCCATAGACTCCATAGACATCTTTCCATCCTAATAGCATAATGGTATTTGGGGTAGCCTCTGCTGCTAATGTTGTCTGAATTTAGGTGCACAGAGGTGCTAACATGCTGATGAGAACTAACAAGAGGCAGGTGGGACTCCAGAGCTCTCTAAGTCCATGCAGCAGAGACAGGCTGGGCTGCAGCTCCAGGAGCATGGGGCCCCAGGGCCGGAGGGTTCTTGGAGTCAGACCATAGCATGTGCCGAGATCACAAGCAATGATGAGGCGCGGGCTGGGGTTCTGTCTTCCACTCTGTGCTGGTCCCAGAGCAGAGGACACTTCTCACAGAGGGCTTTTTAGGGACAACTGAGTCTGGGTCTTGTGGTGGCAGTTCATGGAGCAGGGCTGGGGTCTGAAATACCAGTCCACATGTGGGGACATCTGGGTTACTGTTCAGTTAAGAAGCCTCCAAAAAAAAAAAAAAAAAGCCATTCCCCATGCCTCTGGGGTGCACAGTAGCCCAGGTAAGCCACTTAGCAAGTCATGGGATTGAATTGTAACATGGCCATCCTCCCAGCGGCAGAAAAGACATGCAAGGCCATTCCTCTCCACCCAGAGACCAACGGCAGACCTCGAAAGGAATGGTAGTGTCGGTTGTACGTGGGCTCCCTGCTTCCTCCACCAACTGTCCTTGCTCAGGGCGGGGTTCCCTGGCCGGCCCGCAGGGAGCTCACAGTCTCCTGAGAGAAACAGGTATTTTGGGCATCGCAGAACTGGAGCTGCATGGAACAATTGACTGATTAATTCATCCAATGAATATTTAGTGAGCATCTATTATGTGCATGGAATTGATCTTTAAATTATTCATCTTCTGCATTCATGTAATGGTTTTAGAATCAGAAGGTCTCTGGAGATGTGTTCTGTAAAAACCACAGATTTGTGACCTTGTACACTTGGGGATCAAGACATCTACAGATTGAAGGTTAGATTAAGGTTCTGGGTCTGCCACAGTGCCATGCCAGGGTTTTCTCCACGTTGGCTGCATGCTGACTCCTTCTGCAGGAGGTTTTATAAGGTACCCAGGCCCTAGTCTGGGTCTCCCCCATGCAGATTCTGGTGTGATAGGTGAGAGATATGTCCCTGGGGAAAGGTGCGCCTTGAAACCTCCACCTCCCACCCAATGTAGTTTGCACGTGCTGGGCCTCTGAGCCTCCGTTATAGAGCGGCTCTTTTTTAAAGAGTGTGTGTATGCGTGGTGTACACGGTGTATACATGCATATGCACATTCACACACCTGTTTGCTCACATGTGGAGGCCAGAAGAGGACGCCGGGTGTCCTCTGATTTTCTTCCATCTTGTTTTTTTTTTTTTTTGAGCTAAGCCCAATAGACTGGCCTTTTTTTTTTTTTTTATTTGAGAGTGACAGAGAGAGAAAGGGGGGGGGGTGGGAGAGAGAATGGGAGCACCAGGGCCTCTAGCCACTGCAAACAAACTCCAGATACATGAGGCCCCTTGTGCATCTGGCTTACATGGGTCCTGGAGAATCGAGCCTCAAACCAGGGTCCTTAAGTTTCATAGGCAAGCGCTTAACTGCAAAGCCATCTCTCCAACTCTTTTTTTTTTCTTTTCAGAGAGAGAGAAAGAAAGAGAGAGAACTGGTGAGCCAGGGCCTCCAGCCACTGTAATCGAACCCCACAGGCGTGTGCCACCTTGTACGCGTGTGCAACTTTGCGTCTTGCATAACTTTGTGCACCTGGCTTACATGGGACCTGGACAGTCGAACATGGGTCCTTAGAGTTCACAGTTAAATGCCTTAACCACTAAGCCATCTCTCCAGCCCCACCTTAGTTTTTGAGTCAGGGCCTCTCTCACTGAACCTGGAGCTTGATGTTTCTCTGCCAGTCTGGCTGGCTTGCAAGCCCAGCGACCATCCTGCCTCTGCCTACCTTACCACTGGGATTATTCTAGTGATGCATGGCCACACTCAGCTTTTTATGGAGGTACTGGGGATTGAACTTGGGTCTTCATGCTTGTGCTCTTATCCACCAAGGTTCTCCCCAGCCCTGTACAGCAGTGGTCAACATGAGCAGTACATTGGAACTCCTGGGGACCTTAAAAGTCCCCGTGTCTGGGGCAGCACCTATCCAGTGAATCTGAATGTCATGGATAAGCACCTAGTCACCAATATATGTTAAAGCTCCCCATGTAACTGGAGTTCTAGGGAAAAGCCTGGATTCCTGCAGCTCTGACAGGCTAGGCCTGGTCACCTGTCCCCACATGACAAAGAGACAAGGAATGGTGAAAAGCAGAGAGAGGAGATTTAGTCAATGTGACCCCATTGGGAAGGGGGACAGATAAAGGGGTCCAGTGACCTAAGTTCATCTTTGGGATACTTACGTGAGCTTTGGGTTTAAATAAAAGGCAAAATTGGACAGTGGGCAAGAGGTGGGCATGATTACGCAGTTTTGGTTCATGTGAAGTTGGTTGACCATCATCTCAGCTGTTTCTGCATAGTGTGCCTGAAGACGTTGCTGTCATTGTCATTGCTTGGAGGGGACAGGGCTCTTCTCATAAGATGATGACTTCTGGGGCTGGAGAGATGGCTTAGCGGTTAAGAGCTTGCCTGTGAAGCCTAAGGACCCTGGTTCGAGGCTCGGTTCCCCAGGACCCACGTTAGCCAGATGCACAAGGGGGCGCATGCGTCTGGAGTTCGTTTACAGTGGCTGGAGGCCCTGGCACGCCCATTCTCTCTCTCTCTCTCTCTCTCTCTCTCTCTCTCTGTCACTTTCAAATAAATAAATAAAAATTAAAAAAAAAAAAGATGATGACTTCTGTTGTAGGTACAGCCTGGAGTCACCTTCATTTGGGAGCAGTCTGTCATGTGGGCTTGCCAGTGTGTGGGAGTCATTTCAGTCCCGTGTCACAAAGATGTTTGTCCATCAGTCCTCTTTTCCTGGAATCCAAGCTGACTCATTAGTTGACTAGTGTAGCTTAGTTTAGCAGGAGATACTGTCTCCAAAATAGGTGAACACTGATCGAAGCACACACTCCACTTTAACCATTGGCCTCCACATGCACGTGCACACACGCATCCACACAGAAAAGAAAAAAAAAAAAAAAACCAAAAGTGCAGGCTTCCTGAAGTCCTGCTTCCCCACAGATGTGTGGCGTGCCGCAGAGTGTCACCGGCCTGTGTGAACGAGGCCGATTGAGCTGGGCTGGTGGCATGTCTTCTGTAAGCTTGCCTGGTGTGGGGACTAGCCTTGGGGACCCTTCACTGTGCACACACTTGTGCCAACCTAGGAAGATGAAGGGGGCCACTGATCCCAAGGTGTCACTGCTGCTGAAATGTGCTGATTTAACAGGTGTGGGGACGGTGGCGTGTTTATTGCCAAAGTCATTTCAAATGGGATTAGGCGCCTGAATCCAATTTGCTCTGGCCTCTCTCTCTCTTTTTCCTGCCACCTCTAGAGCACAGTGTGTGCATTAACTATGCACACTCTGAGAGCCTGCTGATGGATCACACTGCTAATTCAGCCCCTCTCTCATTTCCGTCCATTGACATTAATAAGCTCTCCCAGGATGAGAGTGGGCGGAGCTTCAGTCTGCCCTGTAGGGTTGATCCCAACAGTTCTGGAAGAAGCTGGGGTAGTTGTAGGAGGGGACAGACTTAGACACTGAGGAGTCTGTCAGGGTCACACCTGGGGACAGGAAATGGCCATCTGTCCAGGCCAGTCTGCTCCAGATTTCCAGATCTGGACCTCATTCCTACATCTGCCAGTCTTTTTTTTTTTTTTTCTTTGAGGCAGGATCTCATTGTAGCCCAGGCTGACCTGGAACTCTGGAACTCACTCTGTAGCCAAGGCTAGCCTGGAACTCACTGCCATCTTCCTACCTCAGTCTCCCAGTGCTGTGATTAGAGGTGTGAGCCACCATGCTGGGGATTCAGCCCGAGAGTTTTGAACAGACTCTGGGCCAACCTAGGAAGACGAAGGGACCTCTGATCCCAAGGTGTCACTGCTGCTGAAATGTGCTGATTTAACAGGTGTGGGGAGAGTGGCGTGTTCATTGCCAAAGTCACTCCAAATGGGATGAGGCGCCTCTCAAACCAGGCTTCTCTCAAACCCTGCTGCTCTCTTCCTGCGTTTCTTTTGTCTCATGTGTTCCTCATGTGGAAAGAGTTTGGATACTGAGTTCACCCCAAACTCGCAACACAGAGGTAAGCTGGGTCCGAGGAGGCCTGCCACATTAAACGGAGGGCAGTCTGTGAGATTCACATTCCAGAAAAACTTCCAGTGTGTGTGGGGGGGTGTCTAAGCACCCCAAATGCTCCTGACAGAACCCATGTTAGCCCTTACCTGTGTTGCGTGTCTGAAGTTCAAGTGCTCCAGGGTGCTCTGTGCTCCTGTCTGCTGACTTGGGCACCCTGAGGTGGGGTGCGCTTCCTCGGGTGACTGCTTCCGCTCAGCCCCAGACCCTCTCGGGTTCATGCCCTTGAGGAAGCCTTGGCTGGCTCTCTCCCAGTGGGGCGGACTCCAGCCCGTGAGATGCTCTGCAGGTGGACATGCGCAGGACACTCAGGCCCAGCTTGGCTGGTCCCCTCCTGGCCACTCATTGGTAACCCGGTGCTTTGCAGAGAAGACCAGACCCGGTCTGCCTTAGCTGGGGGAGTCACCTCACTCAACTATGCCTCAGTTTCCTCCCCTGCAGAGGTGATTATAGCATCTACTCCCTCCAGGGCTCTTGTGAAGCACACGTGTAAATACACGAATAGCTGTTGACACAGTGCTGGGCACCAGTGGGCCCCACGAGCTGTTGATTAAACAGGATGAATTCCATGGGACCAGCAAAGAGGCATGACCAAGGGAAAGAGTGAACCCTGAAAACAAAAGCCAGTCTCCTGCTGGCCCTGTGGCATTCCCGGGACTGGAGTGTCTTTTCCATGGAGAACTACTTCTGTGCTTTCTGAAGGGAGGTTGATGCCCTTTTTCTGCCTCTCAGGACTCCGTCTTGGAGAAGGAAGCATCTCTTTTGGAAATGAATAGCCTTCTGACATCCAGGAGGCCACTCAGCCCCCAGCAGGCTCTGCAGCCCCTCACTGGGTCCTTGTTCCCAGGGCCTTCTTGGGCCCCTCACTGTCATATATGGCTTGGCACAGACCATAGGGCCAGTGGCTCCCCTGGGAGGCAGAGGAGAAAATACTTCATGGAGAGCCCTCTGTTGCTTGGCCGCCCCCTCTGAATTCCCTTGGAAAGTTGGAGACGCAACACAGCTCTCCTCCATCCCGGGCATTTTGGGACCCTGAACCATGGTAGGTAGAGAATTTTCATTAAGCAGCGGCTTCTATGTCAGCGAAGTGCACCGTGCATAAACTGTGGCACCTTCTGAGCATTTTTACAAACACTTACTCAATGGTCCTTACCTCTCGGGGCGAGTGTCATGGTCATTCCCATTTGCAGTTGAGTTAGCTGAGGCTCAGAGAGGCCTAGTACATTCTCAAGCTCACACAGCTAGTAGCGGTGGAGTTAGAGGTCAGACACAGCTTATCTGCCTCTAAGGCGAGTGCTGCTAACTGCCTCACAAGCACAGCACGATCGGTATCTTCTGGCTTTGCATCTGAGACCAGTGCTCATTGCCCTCAGGAGCCTTCTCTGTGCTGGGTCTAGGAGGGACACAAGCCCCCCGGTTCTGTCCCTAGCAGAGCCTGTGCCTTTGAAAGAGAGGAGGTGCGACCAAGGAGTCATCCCCAGGGAAGTGACACCCAGGCCGCAGGTGTACCTTTCCCTGCCTAGTCACACAAAGGGACACCTCTGATTGCTTCCTGCCCCGGCCTAATTTTCCCACCCCACCCCAGCATCTCCCCCACCCCAAAACCTAAAAACCTCTGCTGGCTTGAACACTTCTGTTTCACAACCAGCTTCCTTCCATCTGCCACGCCTACAGCGGGATCAAAAGCCATCCATGTGGGGAGTTACAGGTCCCTGGGGACACGTACCTTGTTTTCGCATTATGAAACCAATATCACCGGGGACAAGGACTTTAACATGGTGCCTAGTGTCTTTCGTGCATCTTGGCTTGTGTGCAAGTGTACCCATATTCACACTGGTGTGCATGCATGTGCACATCTGTGGGCATGACTGTGGAGGCCCGAGGTCAGTGTCTCCTCCTGTCCTCTACCCTATTTCTGGAGACAAGGTCTGTCATTGAACCCAGTGCTCATAGATTTGACCAGCCTGGCCAGACAGCAAGTGCTGGGGTCCCTCCCATCACCATCACCCCAGAGCTGGGATTACAGGTGCATGCCATCATGCCTGGCTTTTCATGTGGGAGCCGAGGATCGAAACTCAGGTCCTTGTCTATGCTGGTGCAGAAAGTACTTGAACCGCCGAGCCATCTCCTCAGCCCCATGGTTGTCTCTTAACAAACGAGTTAGATTGGCTTGAAGATGCCGAATCCTGGACTAGTTAACCCACAGCAGAACGTCAGCATTCTGCTAACTTCAGACTAACTGCAGCACTTCCTGGGTTAATGGGAAGGATGGTCAGCTAAGAGAAGGCCCAGCAGTTGATGCCTTAAGAGAGCTCGGGATGGAGAGATGGCTCAGCGGTTAAGGCGCTTGCCTGTGAAGCCTAAGGACCCAGGTTCGATTCTCCAGGTCCCATGTAAGCCAGATGCAGAAGATGGTGCATGCGTCTGGAAGTTTGTTTGCAGTGGCTGGAGGCCCTGGTGCACCCATTCACACACACACACACACACACACACACACACACACACACACACACACTTCCTCTCTCTGTCTCTAATAATAAGTAAAAATAAATCTTTTAAAATAGAGCTCCAAAGCCGGGCATGGTGGCACACGCCTTTAATCCCAGCACTCAGGAGGCAGATGTAGGAGGATTGCCATGAGTTCGAGGCCACCCTGAGACTCCATAGTGAATTCCAGGTCAGCCTGAACTAGAGTGAGACCCTACCTCAAAAACAACAACAACAACAGCAAAAATAGAGCTCCCCAGCTTCCAGGAAGGACTTGAATTCTCTATTATGGCCTCATTGGAGGGAGCAGGGGACAAAAAGAGAGAGAGAGAGAGAGCTGTCAGGCTTGTCTGGTGTCTTCCTGAACATCCTGGGGACGCCTTTTTTCATTCTCACAGCCAGAGTCTGACACGTTCCATCTTGAAGTGAAAGTCTACAAGAGTGTAACTTCTTTGAAACCAGACACAGCGGGTAATTTAGGGAAACACATTTCAATTTCAAGATGGATTACAATCATGCAAATATTTGGAGAGTCTCGTTTATCTTTCCACAGAGACGAAAGGGAAACGCCGGATTCCCACAGTACAGGTTTCAGCCCCTGTGCCACGTGCTCCTTCCACGGCGGCTCGCTGAACATCTGTCGTCACGCCTGGGGATATGGGAGAAGAGCATGCTCGTAGTGGGCCCGCCTCGCAGCCCCTGGGGAGGCTGAGAACATCACGGCAAGACCCAGACCGATACTTCCTGGCACAGTCATGCAGCCTGTGGTGGGGACTGTGTGAGGAAACTGATTCAGCAACTGAGTTTAAGCCCAGCTCACAGACAAAGCTTGGAATTCTCTGTCTCCCCAAGAACAAGTTAAGGGAATGGCTAAGAACCCGGATTCAAGCCCCAGGCTCTGCTCCATTCTGACTGTTTGGCTTTGGGCAAGTTATTTTATTTTTATTTATTTATTAGTGACAGAGAGAGGGAGAGAGAGAGAGAGAAACAGTGAGTGAGAATGGGCACGCCAGGGCCTCTAGCCACTGCAAATGAACTCCAGACGCATGTGCCACCATGTGCATGTGGCTTACACGAGACCTGGAGAATCGAACCTGGGTCCTTAGGCTTTGCAGACAAACGCCTTAACCACTAAGCCATCTCCCCAGCCCTTTGGGCAAGTTAATTAACTTCTCTGAACTTCAGCTTTCTAGGAAACAGGACTACTTGTCATATCTACTCCATAAAGCTACTGGAGGAGAAAAGGAAACTGCATCGCACTTTGCCTGCAGCTGGCACACCGTTCACACATTGCTGATACAATCCCACCGTTAGGATCACTTCTACCTCTGTATCATGCGCTGAATAGTGACATTTCCTGTGTGTTCCCAGTTCTGAGACTGCCATGACCCATCACATATGCTCCAAGCGTACTTGCTATAAGCAGAATACTCTCACCATTTAGGACCTTTGGGTGTCACATGGCCCCAAGGAGGCTATCCGTCGAGGCTGTCCTGATAGACAGACATCCAATGCAACACTTCTCCACGAAGCTTCAGCTTTCCCCATCCCTGCCTCACGTTGGCTCTTTCTCTTTCTGAAACGCATCCTGACCCTGCAGCCTCCTCATCGTCACTCTGTCTAGGCCTATCTCAGGGGACACTCTCTCCAGGCAGCCCTCTGGGACTTCGCTCTTGTGTAATGCTTGACCTGCCCCTCGGTGGTTCCCTTCAGTGGACTGAGAAGTCCCCCCCCCCCAGGACAGAGTAGCTGCTTCTGACTGTGTTCAGTGCTTGAGGGGGGCAAGTTTCTTGCTGCTTCTGCCCAGAATTGGGATCCTGGTAGCTGAACCTTGGCAGCAAGGCCCACAGGATGTGGTGGGTGTGGCAGCCAGTTCTGAGGGTGTACCTGGGTTCTGAGTCTCTGGCAGGAATAGCTGCCTCTACTTGTCGCACTGGTCCTGAGATTCCCCAAGGTAAGAGAGGCAGGACTGAGCCTCCAGGTGGGCAGAGAGAATGTTCAAAGCACACAGCCCCTGGACAGAGAGGATGCTCTGAGCACACGGCCCCTGGACAGAGAGGATGCTCTGAGCACACGGCCCCTGGACAGAGAGGATGCTCTGAGCCGAGGCAGAGAGGATGCTCTGAGCACACGGCCCCTGGGCAGAGAGGATGCTCTGAGCACACGGCCCCTGGGCAGAGAGGATGCTCTGAGCACACGGCCCCTGGGCAGAGAGGATGCTCTGAGCACACGGCCCCTGGGCAGAGAGGATGCTCTGAGCACACGGCCCCTGGGCAGAGAGGATGCTCTGAGCACACGGCCCCTGGGCAGAGAGGATGCTCTGAGCACACGGCCCCTGGGCAGAGAGGATGCTCTGAGCACACGGCCCCTGGGCAGAGAGGATGCTCTGAGCACACGGCCCCTGGACAGAGAGGATGCTCTGAGCACACGGCCCCTGGACAGAGAGGATGCTCTGAGCACACAGCCCCTGGACAGACAGGATGCTCTGAGCACACGGCCCCTGGGCAGAGAGGATGCTCTGAGCACACGGTCCCTGGGCAGAGAGGATGCTCTGAGCACACGGCCCCTGGACAGACAGGATGCTCTGAGTACACGGCCCCTGGGCAGAGAGGATGCTCTGAGCACACGGCCCCTGGACAGACAGGATGCTCTGAGCACACGGTCCCTGGACAGACAGGATGCTCTGAGCACACGGCCCCTGGACAGACAGGATGCTCTGAGCACACGGCCCCTGGACAGACAGGATGCTCTGAGCACACGGCCCCTGGACAGAGAGGATGCTCTGAGCACACGGCCCCTGGGCAGAGAGGATGCTCTGAGCACACGGCCCCTGGACAGACAGGATGCTCTGAGCACACGGCCCCTGGACAGAGAGGATGCTCTGAGCACACGGCCCCTGGACAGAGAGGATGCTCTGAGCACACGGCCCCTGGACAGAGAGGATGCTCTGAGCACACGGCCCCTGGACAGAGAGGATGCTCTGAGCACACAGCCCCTGGACAGAGAGGATGCTCTGAGCACACAGCTTGTAGCTTTGCCTCTCTATGAAAGAGCCTTGGCCCACGTTCTACAGATGCTGCTGGGGACCATTTCTTGTTTTGCAAACACTCTCTGATAGGAGGGCTGATCTGAAGCTTATCCTTGATCCCACAGTGTCCTGTTCAAGGTCTTCTAGGCCGGAGGCCATAGCTGCATTTCTTTCTGGCCTCAGTGAGTGGGGCTGTGTTAGGGACTTTTCTTGTTGCTATGATAAAATACCTGAGAAGAAACGACTGAAGGGAGGGAAGGTTTATCTTGGTTCATGGTTAGAAGAGATGTGGTCCAGCATGGTGGAAAAGGCACGGAGGGGGCACCTAGTCTCAGGTTCTCCTGTTTGTGTGGTGAGCACTCTCCTCCACAGAGCCATTCTACAAGCCCCTGGTTTGAATTATTTTAAAGTTTACCCAAAGGAAAGCTTTCTGGATTTTTTTTTTTCCTCTTGAGGCAGAGTCTCACTCTAGCCCACCCTGGCCTCAAACTCATGGTGATCCTCGCACATTAACCTTCCAAGTGCTGGGATTAAAGGCACGAGCCACCAAACTTGGCTGGGTTTCTGGATATTTTAAAATATCTGTTTTGTTCGTGTGTGTGTGTGTGTGTGTGTGTGTGTGTGTCTGCATCACATTCCTGTGGAGGTCAGAGATTAATATTAGGTGTGATCCTCTGTTGCTCTTCACCCCCCACCCCACATATTAGGTTGTTATTGTTACATAACTCTTTTTTATGTTTATTATTAACAAGATGTCTCGTATGAATACATCATGTGTTGGTACTCTCTTTTCCCTCACCCCTGCCCCCATTCCACTGGGGACACACCTCAGTGGGGTTTCAGGTATTCCCCATGGGGTTGTTATGTTATGGTCAGTTTTTTTGGCGGGGGGAGGGAATGTCTCTGGGCATGATGTCTCAACCTGTGCTCTTGCAATCTTTCTTCCCCCTCTTCTGCAAAATTTCCTGAGCCATGGTGGGTGAGTTTTAAGTCTACCTCAGTGATGAGTTCTTAGGAGCCTCTGGATCTCTGCTTTGGTAGGTGTGGAGTATCCTCAGTGTCTGTCTCCTACACCCTGGCGTTGATTCTCAGGAACAGCATGGAAGCAGCACTCATGCTCATCTAAATATATATATTTAATTTAATTTAATTTATTTGAGAGAGAGAGAGAGAGAGAGAGATAGGGCCTTCAGCCACTGTAGATGACTCCAGATGCATGTGCCACCTTGTGCATCTGGCTTATGTGGGATATGGGGAATTAGACCTGGATCCTTACGCTTCGCAGACAAACGCCTTAACCACTAAGCCATCTCTCCAGTCCTTCCACCTTAAATTTTGAGACAGGGTTTCTCATTGAATCTGGAGCTCATCTATTCAGCTAGACTGACAAGCCAAAAGCCCAAGGACTCCTCCCGTCCCTCCTCCCCCGTGCTGGGGTTGTAGGGACACACCACTGTACCTGCTTTTATGTGGGTTCTGCAGATCCAAATTCAGGTCCTCACGTTTGCGTGGCGGCTGCTCTACTGACTGAGTTATCTCTGAAGTCTGGTTTCTGAACATTAAAAAAAAATTTTAAGCTTTATTTATGAGAGAGAGAGAGAGAGAAAGAGAGAGAGAGAGAGAGAGAGAGAGAGAGAGAGAGAGAGAGAGCCCCCAGCCACTGCAAATGAACTCCAGACGCATGTGCCACTGTGTGCACCTGGCTTACGTGGGTCTTGGGGAATCGAACCACACTTCTTTGGCTTTGCACGCAAATGCCTTAACCACAAAGCCATCTCACCAGCCCTGGTTTGTGAACATTTTTATGTCATGCTTTCTAGAATTCAAACCACTCAGAATGCACCATGCATGTTAGTGTCTCAAGGGCTGTGGGTCCAGTGGCCCCTACTTTGGGAACCTGTGGTCAGGTGTTTTCCAGTGACCGAACAGTGACTCAGATCAGGCCCTCCTCGGAGAAGTTGCTAGCTGGGTGAGTCCTGAAGCGGGGTGCTGCCGTGGTGTCAGCTTCCTTCTTGTGGCCTCCTGAACTGCCTAGTGTTGCCCTTCTGCGGCCGGGTGTTGGGCTGCCTCTCCTCACATTGGCATTACTGCTGAGTCAGGTGCCCTGGAAAAGATTGCAGAAATCTCCAGGATTGGCTTTGACTCCTTTTCTTCTTGTCCATCTGCCAGCTTCTAGAGCAAACAGGAAGTGCTTTCCCAGAGGGCCTCTGGTCCTCGGTTCCGATGCCCAGGGAGCTTTCCAGGAGCAAGGCAGCGACTCCAGGCATCCTCTGACACACCGGTGGAGCCCTCAATGCAGACCAGGGCAGCGCCATTTGTCTCTCTTCACCGTCCATATTGCAGTCGGACCAGTGAGGCTTGTTGCCGTCATCCTCCAGAAGCGGAGAGAATTCAGACAGTGGGGCCACCAACCCACGCTCCGTCCTGGCTCCTTCTGAGCCTAGGAGACATGTATGTTTGTTGAACCCAAAGACGACATCACGTCAACCAGGAGGCTCTGTGCTAGGGGTTCCTCTGCCGCTGTCCTCTGCCCCAGAGCCTTGACGCTGTACAAGCAGGTCCAGGCCCCGCAAAGGCCCGAGCGGCTTCCCGTTCACACTTCAAGATCCCATTTCTGACTCCTCCCAAGACCCCAGTAAAAACAGAGTGACCTTCCCCTCTTCTAAAGCAGAAGCCAGGGGTACACTGCTCTATAGCTATTGCTGGCTTGTTGGGGCTGGCGGTGGCTTCCTGCCCCAGGGACTGACTGCTGTTGAGTTCAAAGAAAAAAAAATCCTGCCTCATTTTATTACCCAAGTCATACATACACATAGCTGTTGTTGTTTAAAATGTTCAAATAGGGCTGGAGAGATGGCTTAGCGGTTAAGCGCTTGCCTGTGAAGCCTAAGGATGCCGGTTCGAGGCTCGATTCCCCAGGACCCACGTTAGCCAGATGCACAAGGGGGCGCACGCGTCTGGAGTTCGTTTGCAGTGGCTGGAGGCCCTGGCGCGCCCATTCTCTCTCTCTCTCTCCCTCTTTCTCTCTCTGTCTGTTGCTCTTCAATAAATTAAAATAAACAACAGAAATATTTAAAAAAACGTTCAAATAGCATGAAAGGGCATGAAAATAGAAGACACAGGTTTCCCACTTCCAGCTGTCCCATCTCTCTCTCCCCTCCCAATAACCACCCCTGCTCACTGTGCTGTGACTGGGTTCTGTGCACCCGCATAGCCACACGGTCGTGTGTGATTTCTTTCAATTGAAAGCATCTTTGGAGTTGGGTGTGGGGGTCTCCTGTAATTATACCACTCAGAAGGAGGTGGAGGCGGAGGGGGGCGTGCTTAGGAGTTCAAGGACAGCCCTGACTATACAGAAACTCCGTGGTCAGCCTGTCTCATGAGACCCTGTCTCAACCCCTCTCTCCCACCCCCTAAAAAATAGCTTTGGAGAACTTTCATATGGATGTGTGTAGAGATTGTGTGTGTGTTCTTACAAAGCTGTGGTGAACTACACTGTAATATGACGTTTACCAGTGTCGCTGGTTCTGAGGTGCAGGTTAGCAGTGCTGAGTGTGGTCACATGATGGTGTAACCCATCTCTAGACCCTGTCCCCATCAAATCCTTCCCTCCCTTCTCCCAATCTTGGCAGCTTCCTTTCTTCCTCTATGAGTTGTGTTGCTCTAGACACTTCACACAAGTGGCATCATATAGAATCTGTCCTTCCTTCCTTCCTTCCTTCCTTCCTTCCTTCCTTCCTTCCTTCCTTCCTTCCTTCCTCCTTCCCTCCCTTCCTCTTTCCCTCTCTTCTTTCCTCCTTTCCTCCTTTCTTTCTTTCTTTCTTTCTTTCTTTCTTCCTTCCTTCCTCCTCCCTTCCTTCCTTCTTTCTTCCTTCCTTCCCTCCCTCCCTCCCTCCCTCCCTCCCCCCTCCCTCCTTCTTTCTTTCTTTCTTTCTTTCTTTCTTTCTTTCTTTCTTTCTTTTCTTTCTTTCTTTCTTTCCATACTGAAGATTGAACTCATGCATGCCAGGCAAGCACTCTACCACAGAGCGACACCCCCAGGGCTCTTTTGATTTATTTATTTATTTTTATTTTGAGACCGGGTCTCTTTAAGTTGTCCAGGCTAGCCTTGAGTTTGTGATCCTCCTGTTTCAGCCTCCCTAGATCAACTGGGATGACCGGCCCGTGACTCCGTGTCCTGCGTGTATCTGTCTTTCTGTGATGGACATGCTCAGCACGGGGCCCTCAGGGTGCAGCCTGTGCCAAAGCACGAGTCAGTTCCCTTCCTTCCGGAGCCGCGTGCTCTGTTGGGTGAATGGGCAGCATGTGGTCTCCGCGTTTGTCTGTCGGCTGATACGCAGGCCGCGTCTTCCTTTGGAAGGCTGTGAAGTCCAGTGCTGTGACGGCAAGCACACCGATTTCTTTGAGATCCTGCTTTCAGTTCTTCTGCGTACACACACACCCAGCAGTGGGATTGCTGGCTCGTGTGGCGCCTGCTTTAGAGTAACTGTTGTTAACTGTTGCTGCTCTCAGTGGCAGCTGCACCCGGATGTTTGCATTCCCATCAGCAGCATAGACAGATCCACTTCCCCACTCTCACCGTTGCTTGATATTTGCTTTTTTTTTTTTTTTTTTTGGTAGTACTTATCCTGATGGGTGTGGCTCATGATGGTTTAGGGGTGTGTGTGTGTCAGGTGTGGAGACATGAGCCTGTAATCCCAGCATTGAGGAGGCAAAGACAGAAGCATGCCTGGGCTTGCTGGCTACTTAACTGAACCACATTAGTGAGCTCTAGGTTGAGTGAGAGACCCTGTCTCAAAGCATAAGGTGGAGCGTGACTGAGGGAGACCGGATGTCAACCTCTGGCCTCCACATGCATGCATGTCTGCACTTACACATGCATGTACACTACACACATACACAAGCGACAGAAGGAAAGAAAACACATTGCTTGTTTTTTTTTTTCCCCTCCTCAGGGAACCTTCACAAGATCTGAATCCAGAGACTTCACCATGCCTCTCCCCACAAGAGGCACATGACAGCCGAATTGGGCCCGGGCTGTCGAGTCAGATGGGACTGTGTTTAAACTCAAGTCAGTGCTCACCTGGTGTCGTAGTCATCTTCAGTTGCTGGGATGAACTTTTACAGCAGACCCAGTTTATAGGAGGAATGGAATTTATTGAAGCTTACAAATTTAGGGGAAGTTCCATAATGGCAGAAGAAGCTGGTCCCCTGTCGCAGATCCACACAGAGAGAAAAAGCTACCAGCCCAGGTAAGCACACTCCAGAAACCCCAGACAGAACTCACTGCATATCTTTCGATTGGAATTCCAGGTCCACCCCCACACCTTAGGGCTGGACCCTAGGATCCATCCAATGGCACCTCCTCCAGCCAGGTAGCTGGAAATCCAAGAAGCTTTAATAAAACTCCTGAATCTATTGGGGGACATCCATTCAAAACTACCACACCTTGCTCCATGGTCTTGGCCAATTACTGCATCGTGCTGAGCCTCACTGTGTCCCCCTGAACAACGGGGATAATCGCAGTGTCCCCTAAAGTATGTTAATGTGTGTGAAATACACACAGTGAGGGCTCGAGGGTTGGGGGCTGTGGTCATTTTTGGTGGATTTAAATGCAGTTTACAGAAAGACTCACTCGAATGTAAGAGTTCAGGCGTCAGTGTAGGAAGTTAAGAGCACAGAGCTGGAGGAAGCTCTTGCACTGTGTTCCCTGTCAAGGCTGTAGGGGGCGCTCCACCATCCTAAGGGGACTGTTATTCTTTGATTTTTTATTTTATCTTATTTTTATTTGAGACACAGAGAGAGAGAGGAGAGAGAGAAGGAGGGAGAGAGAGAGAGAGAGAATGAGAATGGGTGCACCAGGGCCTCTAGCCACTGCAAACTAACTCCAGATGCATGGGCCACCTTGTACATCCGGCTTATGTGGGTCTTGGGGAATAGAACCTGGGTCCTTTGGCTTTGCAGGCATGCGCCTTTACAGCTAAGCCATCTCTCCAGCCCCTTGTTATTTTTGTATCAGAACAAAAGTGTGCAGCTGTCTTTAACTCAACTGCAGTGGGCTTAAATCAAAAAATGATAAAATCCGCCCGTGGGAAGGGGATGAAATTTTATTTGGAGCTTAAATCCATTTTGTTCCGATGGGCTTGTGCCATTTCCTCCTGTCTTGATGTGCGGGCTGGCTCCTTGGTTATTCAGTAAGTGGTTACTCTGGAAGATGACGGGCAGATGGGAGCCTGGTGGAGGAGAGTGGTGCCTGAGGGGGACTACATTGTCTGAAATTGATTTCTCCTAATTGGGTCCAGAGCCAACAGCCTTTTAGATGGAAAGGGGATTGTAGAGGCTGAGCAGTATCTAGTTAAACCTGAGCAATTTTGCAGATGGAAAAATGAAGGCAGAGAGGCCGAGGGAATCACCTGAGGTGGGAGGACAGAGAGAGACAAGCTTCACAAGCGCTCTGAGCAGGGCAGTCAGACAAGCATGTCTACCCCGGTACCCTTTCTCAGTCACTATTGCCAGACAATGAATGCTCTGGGACTTAGCTTCTCTGCGTCTGTGCAGGGAAGAGATGGGGCGAGAGGACGCAGGCCCACTGCTGACAGACCTTTTTCCTGTGAGTTGTCACCATACGGATGGCCCAAGCCAAGGCTTGCTGGCCCAGAGGCCCTTGAGCCTCTCCGTCATGAGCATGCAAGATGGGCTCCAGTGATGCTGTCCAGGGATTAGTTGTTGACATTCTTGTACCCTGTGTCCTCCCTTTTCATCTCTTAGAACTTGTAATGATTTATATTGATTAGCAACTTGCCAGGACCTAGAACTGTCTAGGAAGGGAGACTCTGAGCATGCCCATGAGGGGTTATCTAGATTAGGTCAGCCTCTGGACATGTCTGTGAGGGGTTATCTAGATTAGGTCAGCCTCTGGGCAGGCCTATGAGGGGTTATCTAGATTACATTAGCCTCTGGACAGGCCTGTGAGGGGTTATCTAGATTACGTTAGCCTCTGGACATGCCTGTGAGGGGTTATCTAGATTAGGTCAGCCTCTGGACATGCCTGTGAGGGGTTATCTAGATTACATTAGCCTCTGGGCAGGCCTGTGAGGGGTTATCTAGATTAGGTCAGCCTCTGGACATGCCTGTGAGGGGTTATCTAGATTACATTAGCCTCTGGGCAGGCCTGTGAGGGGTTATCTAGATTAGGTCAGCCTCTGGACATGCCTGTGAGGGGTTATCTAGATTACATTAGCCTCTGGGAAGGCCTGTGAGGGGTTATCTAGATTATATTAGCCTCCGGGCAGGCCTGTGAGAGATGATCTTTAATAGGTTATTTCAGGTGGGAAGACCCATCTTACCGGTGGCCAGCAGCATTGCATGAGCTCAGTGTTAGCACTCGTCTCTCTCTGCTTCCTGACCATGGATGCAATATGGCCAGCTGCTTTACACCCCTGCCTCCACGATGGACTGGACCCCCTGGAGCTGTCTTCCTTAAATTGCTTTTGTCATAGCCATGAGGGATCTTCGTCCTGAAGGGACCCAGGACCAGTGTGGCTCCCAGCTGCCTAAGGGATGCCAGGTAGTGGGCGCTTCCCGTACCTCTGTCAGCAGCTGTTGGTGTACCGGAAGGCCAGGTGCTGAGGCTCTGACTACCTGGGCCCAGTCCTGGCTACCTGATTCCTTGGGCAAGCTTGGGTCTTAGCTTCCTTGTGTATAAATGGGAATAATAATAGCACCTCTCCCATCTGGTCATGTGATTTCCTGCCACACTGTGTGTAAACCCACCCAATCCCCAACCCACGTGAGTTCCCATGCTTCTCCTAGAGAGCAGAGAACTGGGCTTCACTGTGGCCTTCAGGAGCTGCTGGCCCCTGGAGGCCACCACAGCCCCCTTCACGGCTCACTAGGAGTGGCTACATGTGGCTCTCATGAAAGGGCTTTGTGTTCTTTCAGCAGGTCGGGCCATCAAATCCCAGGTTCATCTCCACCGAGCAGCTGTTTCCCAGTCCTGAGAGATGCTGTGCCGTCGTCATTGGCAATCAGCAGTCTCCTAAAACATACACCTTAAATTGCTTCTCAACACTCAGGGTGAGAGGGCAGCAGCTACAATGGAGTGGCCGTTCAGGGTGTGTGTGTGTGGAAGTGCTGGTTCCCATGGGTCTTCCCTGGGGTGGGGGAGCTTCCCAGTGGAGCTGGGCCAACCCAGTGACCTCCCTGCCTTCGTTCCTCACCTGGAAAGGATTGTGTTAAGACCTGGCTGAAGCAATTGCTAGCTCTTTCACTTGTGCTGGGGTCCTGTGAGCTGAGTCCTCAGAGGGACTGAGGCTACCAGTGCCTCTGGGGTTACTTGTTGCCCAGCCTGCAGGGCACCCGGATAGGCCATTGAGGACTGGGCAGTGGACTCCAAGACAGACTTTGCTTATTTGGAGGACTGTTTGAGGGAACATTGAAGCTTCCTTTTGGAATGAAGCCACAGGGCTCCTTAGAGCATTGCCCGTTGGACAATCTCTTGGACAGAGAACGTTCACGCCTACTTCCAAGGGCTCTCGGATGGCGTCAACCAACATGCCTACCGAGGCATGCATTTCTCCCTCTCTCCCATATCTCCTCTTCCTAGTTTCTTTGAGCTTAGGCTGAGCTGACTGGCATTTCCTGACCCGGTGCATGCTGGGAAGCAAGATGGCTACACCATATGGGAGGTTATATCTCAGGTTGGTATGAAGCAGTAGTTGTCTCTACCCTCTCCACACTAGATCATCAGGCATTGTTTTCATTGTCCCTCTGTTCTTTTTGAGTTTCTGCCAACTCCCGCCTGCACAGGGAGGGAAATGGTGTCTGCCGGGCCATGACTGCTCTAGCACCTTTGTCTGGGTCCCAGGAGAGGTTTTCATTTGTGAACAGGGCAAGGCTGGGAGAGGGCAGGTGAGTGGTCCAGCCATACAAGGCTCCTGTGTGTCCCCAAAGCCACACCCTTCTTTGCGGTGACCTTTCCCGGCACCCTAACTGAAGAATCCAGGTCAGTGGGGTTGGAGCTGACAGAGGACCTTTGCCAGTGGTTTCTTGACGGTGGAGGCAGGGCCAACCTCAGACGTCCATCTGTGACCTGTTGCTCATGTCACCGCCCCATTCTCCAAGTCCCTGGAGATACAGCCAGCTGGGATTTTCCATCCACCCTGCTTGCTCTTAAGCTATTACATGTCATTCACAAACAAAACAAGTGTGTGTGTGTGTGTGTGTGTGTTTTAACACACGGCCATGCTCCTGTTTTTCCATTTCTCTCTGTGGAATGTGAGGAGGCACCGCGGACTAATTGGACAGGGTTGGAATCCAGCCCGCTGCTCCCTTCCTGTCTTGTGCAGCTCTCCCAACTCACTGCCATGAGGAGTCATGGGTCTCCCTGGAAAATGAGAGATCCTGTAGCCCTACGAGGCACAGGGCAAACAGCTCACAGGAAATGGTGCCCCACCAGGTGACTGAGCTGCCCCTCCACCCCCCCCCCACCCTTGTTTGCAACTTGTCCTCTGGGTGGAGGAGGCAAGGGGAAGCTCGGGGAAACCCTGCAGGTGAGGACACACCGGTGTGCACAAGGCCAGAGTCCAGTGATGAGAAGCAGGGCACCGGAAGTTGGGTTGCCACCTGGGGCTAGTCTTGTACAAGAAAGCAGGGCGTCCTGGAGAGGGCTCAGGGCTCTCATGGCTGCCCGTGGGGTTAGGAGCACACTGGCTCTGGAGAGGCAGTGTGTGGACCCGGTGTGGGTGAGCTCAGTTTTGATTGCTTACCACAGGCTTCCCGGCAAGGGTGTCTTTCTGAGGTGTGTAAGGATGGCGGGAAAGGGACAAGAGTTGGCTGAGGAGCTGAGCCTCTGGGGCTGGCATCTACTATACATCACTGGCCAAGTCATGCATCCCGGGGTAGGGGCTGTGTCTGTCCAGAGACAGGAGCAACTTTTTCTAAGTTACCCCATGAGCTGCATGTTCATGGGGCTACACTGACCCTGAGTGCAGTGACACGATGCCTGTAGCCTGATTCTCTTCCTAGCAGCTCAGTTTACAGATGGGCAAAGGGTTATGATCTATCCTTAGTCTTAATAATTTAGTTATTTACGTATTATTTATTTGAGAGAGAGAATGAATGGGCATGCCAGGGACTCTAGCCACTGCAAACAAACTCCAGACACATGTGCCACCATGTATATCTGGCTTACGAAGGTCCTGGGGAATCGAACCTGGGTCCTTAGGCTTTGCAGGCAAGCGTCTTAACCACTAAGCCATCTCTCCAGCCCCATCCTTAGTCTTATTTGGCCAGCTAGATTTGTAGAGCCAAGCTAAACATTCTTTCTATTAAGGAAATGGAGACCATCAGAAAATCATTTTCTCTCTTTTCTTACAGTATATGTAGCATAGATTTGTATGTAAAATTATGAAGACACAGGAAGTAAAAACAAAGAAAATGAAAATCAGACACAGTCCTGCTATTCAAAGATACTCTAAAATGCATCAAAGTACATTTTAAGTTTTTTTTCTCTATTTGAGTATTAGACTCATATTACAATGATTTTGAGTTCAGAAATTTAACCTTCATATATTGCAAGTGTTTCTTATGCACTCACTTATTCTTTTGGGTCTGTTTTGGTGACTGGGTGTGTGGTAATGGGATTACCTAGCTGAATACAAAGGTGTATGAAAATACTGCTTCTTATTTCTTTTAGGATCTCTTCTAAAAAAATGGAGTTATTGGGTTCAAGGGCATGTAGGTGGTCTGTAAATCAACCCCAGTAACCCTCTCACGTGGGTATCTCACGGTTTGTACCATCCTGTTCCCTTGAGTGTGCACCAAGATCTAATGACTTACTTCTGATGTAGCGTGCAGAGGTGATGTCAGTTTTAGGGTTCGGGTCGACAAGCTGGCTTGCGTCCACTTGTGCTCTCTTGCTTGTGTGCTTTGAGGCCGTGGACCTAGGCTGCTCTATGGAGAGGCCAGATGGCCAGGAACCGAAGGAGGTCTTGGCCCTGAGGCTCTTGGCCCAATAGTATGAGAAAAAGCTGTGTAGAATGTGTTTAGATGCCCTAGAAGTCCACTGGGGAGAAGAAGTGACCAGCCTGACCCTATCATCAACAAGTCTGCCTGAACCTGGGCCCAGGCCGACTCTGGGCTAATTCATGATAACGGCCCTCTGAAGGTCCATTGTGGACCCTTACTGGCTTTGCCTCATCAGGGGTCTGCTGCCCAGGGAAGCTAGCTGTGCATGCAGAGACATGGTCAGGGAAGCTCTGGAGTCCAGAGTTCTCTTGCATAGACTCTGACCCTTGCCCCATGCTGATAAGCCAGAATTCGGCCATGGGAAACAAATGAGGGCTGTTTAGACTGCTCATTAGTCACGGTGGTCCAAGCCTTAAGGAAGTAATTGTTCATGTTATGTGGGTCATGAACCCCATGGAGAACTTAGTAACTGCACACGTTCACGTCTCCACAGATCCTCACAGGACTTGCTCACTGCTTCTGAGGCATGGGGGGGGGAGGTTCAGGCTCTCTTCGTCCCCCCTTAGAAAGTTCACGCACCCCTTCTCCACCACATCTTTACGATGATCCTTGAACTAATTTTACACATTGCTTGGACTAACTTTACACATTGCTGTGACCAAATGCTAGACACGAAGCAGCTTCAGGAAGGAGGGGTTTATTTCGGCCTACAGCTTTAGGAGAAACTTTCCATCATGGTGGGGAAGGCATGGCAGTAGGAGAGGGGCTGCTGATCAAATTGCATTCATAGTGCAGAAGCAAAGGGCAGATAGGAAGTGGGGCCAGACTATAAACCTTGAAGGTCAGGCCCTAGTGAACAACTTCTTCCAGCAAGGCCCTACCTCCTAAAGGTTGCTCAGCCTTCCCAAACGGTGCCACCAGCTAGGGACCAAGTGTTCAAACACATGTGCATATGGGGGTATTACATATTTACTTATTTTAAAAATGTTTATTTATTTGCAAGGAGAGAGAGAGGAGAGAGAGAGAGAGAGGGAGAGAGAGATGGAGTGGACATGCCAGGACCTCCTGCCACTTCCAACAAACTTCAGATGCATGTGCCACTTTGTGCATCTGGCTTTATGTGGATACTTGGGAATTGAACCCAGGCCATCGAGCTTTGCAAGCAAGCGCTTTAACCACTGAGCCATCTCTCCAGCCCCCAACAGTTCACATTTAAATAATTCTTTTGTTCATTTACTCATTTATTTATCCCCCAGCTTATGTTACAAATACTTTTTTGAGCATCTGCTGTGTGCCTGGGAGACCATCTTCCTGTTTCGCTAAGTTAAAAAACACACACAAGTTTGGACAAGTTTTAGGTGGCCTGATAGTAAACATGAATTAGAAGAAGCATCGTTTGAAGAAAGGGCAACTGTAGCTGAACTTATTCAGAAGTTTGAGCCTTCTTCTCTAGAGGCAAAACCTGCGAGTGAAGGATGGGAGAAAAATACCAGTGCATCTTTTATCCCTCCAACTGCCACACGTTTGCCCATGCGAGCAAGCCCAGTGATAGGGATGTGAGTTTATACCAAGATCAAGAGATTCCAGGACATCAGGGTATTAAAAAAATATTCGGGCTGACTGAGTTTTAAGACAGTTGCCAAAAATACACATTGGAGTAAGATAGCATTTTTAACAACTGGGGAAACTGGATATCTGCATGTAGAAGAATGAAACTAGATCCTTCTCTCTCACCTGGCACAAGAATCAGCCAAGGACCTCAAGGAAAAGCCCGAACCTCTGAAATTGCTAGAGGAAAAAGGAAGAAGAGCACTTCAAGGTATAGGCATTGGGAAGGTGGCCCAGGAAATAAGGCCTGTCTCTCTGTTGAATAAATTAAAAAAAAAATAAAAACAATGGGCTGGAGAGATGGCTCCACAATTAAAGGTGCTTGCTTGCAAAGCCTGATGGTCTGGGTTCGATTCTCTACTTCCCACATAATGCCAGATGCACAAGCTGGCAGTGACAAGTGGCCCTGGCATGCCCATATTCTCTCTCTATATGTATCTTTTTTCGCTCTTTCTCACTCTTTGTTTATTTGAGAGTCTGAGCAAAGCAGGGCCTTTGGCCACTGCAAACAAACTCCAGACATACTCACCATTTGTGCATCTGGCATTATGTGGGTATTCTGAAGAATCGAACCGAGGCTGGGAGGCTCTGCAAGCAATTACCATTAACCACTGAGCTATCACCCCAGCTTGACATCAGAGTCTTTTAAGCATCTTTTCTCAACTGTGACACTGAATCAAGCAGCAGCTCTGAATGCTGTTGGCACTCAATAAACGTTGGGTGTCGGGAAACAGATAAGAACAGCTGCTCAGTAAGCTGAACTCATACGACCTAGAGATTGGCTGTGACCATCTGGGTGGGAGGATGGTGGTGTTCTCATTTGTGTGGGGTGCCTGGGGAGGTGGGAGTCAGGTGAGGTGGGACAGGACTAGGGAAAGTAAGATAAGTAACACTCATTTTAGATAGATTGGACAAGTCCTGTATTTTTTTCCTTTAAAAAACATTTCTATTTGTTTCTTTGCAAGGGGAGAATGAGAGAGTGGACACCTGGGGCCTCTTGCTTCTGCAAATGAACTCCAGATGCATGTGCCACTCTGTGCATCTGGCTTTACGTGGGTACTGGGGGGGGGGAATTGAACTAGGATTGTTAGGCTTTGCAGGCAAGCCACTTAACTGCTGAGCCATCTCTCCAGCCGAAATCCTGCATTTCTTTAGCTTTCCACCCTACCAGATGTGGTTTGGGGAACAATTTTCAAGCCTGTGGAGGGCTTTCCTAAACTCCTGCCTTCATCTCTGGATAAACTGAGGCTCTGGAGGAGATAGAAGTTCCTGGCTGGAGGCCAGCTGGACTGAGTTGCCTGTGCCCCTGACCACCTGCAGGTGAATGTAAATGACTGAATTGGCCAAGGTCTCCGCGCTTCCCTTCTTTGTTCCTTACAGTATTGTTCTGGGACAATGGTCTGCACAAACCTGCAGCTGTACGTTGAGGCTTTTGTTTTCCATATCTGATTCTTCCAATCCTACACCCTACGGGAGACCCAACCTGGGGGGGGGGGGGTCGGGAATCTTGGTAGTGGCTGATCACATGTCCTGGGTTAGTTTCCGACATTACAGTTGTCTTTGGCAAGATATTTGGGGGTCACATAAGTTAGAGAAATTGGGTTTTACACGTGCTGTAGGACATCTCAAGGCCTTTAGTGGAGCCAAGCCAGTCTCCAGGACGAGCTTCCCATGTGGAGGGCCCCCCAAGGGCACTGGAGCAATGAATGCCTTTTCCACGGAATGTCTTCTGTCTCTTTGACCTGACTCCTATAGTTAGGCCAACAGTTGTTGGAACGAAGCTGGCCTCTGGAGGTCTTTCCCAAGCCCTTCATTTTATTTTTGGGCAAATTGAGGTCTATAGGGAGCAAGGAATGGCTTGGCAGAGCCAACAGGGGATCAGGACTCCTGGGGGACTCAGTCCCCTGCTGCGGTCCCTGCACTCTCTGCTTCCTGCTTGTGAGGGCCCGTGGTTGCTGGAGAGACTGCTTTTACTTTCCAGGGGACTTGTCTGGCAGGGGTTGGCGTAGGTGCCTTCATCCCCGTGAGGGTCTATGCTTCTGGTGTGGCCTATGAGGACACCCCCTTCCCCTCCCCCCCGTCTCGGAGCCGCTCTGCAGGACCCTGTCCTGGGTGACAGTAGCTATGGCTCTGCCGCTCCTCAGTGAAGTCACTGTGGGCTGGTGAGGTGGGGGATGATTTCTGTCTGGTGGTGACCACAGTGGCGGAAGCTCCACGGTCTCGGAGACAAGGCCTAGCCCTGGCCTTGTGGTCCTGAGTCGCAGGTCCAGGTGCCTGGGCTCCGTGGAGAGGCAGATCAGGCTGTGTGGAGAGGCCTCTGTCAGGCAGCCCCATTTGTTCCAGAGTTTTCTGTGACCCTTGCATCACACACACAAAATGAGATCTTCCTCCATTCCAGCCACAGACATTTATGGAGGGCCTTACCGATGCCAGCACTCTCGGGAAAGCTCTGGGGTGAGGGCTGGTGTCTCTGTTGGGGTCCCTGGAAGATGAGGCCTGAGGCTTGGATACGGGGAGGGGAACTGGAAGTAATCCCAGGAAGTGGGCGGGTGGAAGTGGAGAGAAGAGATACTAGGAAAGGAAAAAAAAAAAAAAAAAAAAAGAAAGAAAGAAAACCCAGGACAAGGGTAACAGAGGGTGCTGTGATGGCCATGGTTGATGGTGTCATTGGATCTCCTGGGACACGATTGTGCACATGAAGGGCAAAGGCAGGTTGTTGCAGTCAGGTTCGCATTGCCAGCAGGCGACACCCAACCAAGAGAAGCTGTGGAAAAAAAAGGGTTTATTTTGGCTTACATGGTTGGCAGGGGAAAACGATGGCATGAGCAGAGGGTGGACATCACCTCCTGGCCAACATCAGATGGAAAACATCAACAGGAGAGTGTGCCAAACACTGGCAAGGGGAAATTGGCTATAACACCCATAAGCCTGTCCCCAACAATACACTGCCTCCAGGAGGCTCTAATTCCCAAATTGCCACCAGCTGGGGACATGGCATTCAGAACACATAAGATTATGGGGAACATCTGAATCAAACCACCACACAGGGCCAGCTCACCACTGGTTTCTGTCTCCACTGGTAGAGATGTGCCCCTGGGCTTAAATACCCACACTTCTTGCTGTGACATTTGGCAAGAGCAGGATCTATGGACCTGTGGCCGTCCTTGAGGGTATGCAGTGAGAGGTCAGGTGAGTGTGGGGTCACCTGGATCCTAAGCATACCCCTGAGTTAGAGGTGCTCCAGGCTGTTGTGAGGGAACTTGGGCATCTGCCCATGCTGTCTGTGTGTCTCCAGAGAGGAAAGAGGCTGGACAGCCTTGGGCTGGGGAGAGTTGGACACAGTGGGTTCTACTCTCTGCCCAGGATGCAGCTCACGCACAAGGCTTCCTTGCATCTCAGTTATTATTGCCTGACAATTGTCATGGCGTCACAGTGCCCCAGGACAGATACTTGGGAAGTGGCCACTTTTGGGAAACACAGTCAGGGGCCTTAGTTCCCCATTCCCTGTTCTGGGCAGGAAGCCGACTGTAGCCTAGAACATTCCTAAGAAGGGGCTAAGTAATGATTTATGCAAAGCCTTTGGATTCAGGAAGTCAGTCCTCTCTGGCTTTTTGAAAAACTGTAAGTTAGAAAAGCAAGCTGGATTTTCCTCCATGGAAGTTCAACTGCTGATAAAGCTTTTCTAAAAACATGATCCCCAAAATGTTAATCTGCACCTTGGCAATGAGCCCGCCAAGGCTTCTGAAGTGGCTCTTGTCAACTTGGGGTTGTGCCGACAGATGGACGAAGGAACTGGCTTTGTGTGGAGCCCCTAGAGCAATTTGTGCAATGCGCTGGGAAGCTGTGATGTGGGGAGCTGCCCTTCCTCACCGCCCGTGAATTCCTTACATCTTTCTGCAGTCAGCAGAGCCGAGTCCCTGTGGGGGCCATGCTAATTCTCTGTCACACAGGGCTGTTTCCTGGCTGAAGGGGCCCAGGTTCCCTGCTCAGCAGTGGTGAGTACCAGAATAACCAGGATAGAAGTGTGAGTCCTTTCCTGTCACCTGGGGGTGATTCCTGGGGCCGGGGCCAGTGGTGTGTCTAGGTTCTGGGGAAGGGGGAGAAAGGCTCCCCGTGACAGGTTGGAGCCATGTTGTTCTGGGCCCTGTGTCAGGGCTGGGAGTCAGCCAAGGGCCAGTGGCTATCACAATGGATGACCATTGCAGGAAGGGCTGGGCATGGATGGAGGTGGCAGGGGCAAGGTCAAGGGGCCTGTAGTTATTACATTTCCTATTAAAAAAAAAGAGCCTGAAGCCGGGCATGGTGGAGCATGCTATTCATTTCAACACTCGGGAGGCAGAGGTAGGAGGATCATCATGAGTTCGAGGCCACCCAGAGACTACATAGTTAATTCCAGGTCAGCCTGGGCCAGAGTGAGACCCTACCTTGAAAAACAAAACAAATAAACAAACAACAAGCAAACAAACAAACAAGATCCTGAAGAAGTACCTTGAGGAAGGGTTTATTTTGGTTCACAGTTTGAAGGGATAGTCCATCATGGCTGGGAAGTGGAGGTAGCAGGAATGCGAGGCGGCTGGTCACACAGTGTCCACAGTCTGGAAGCAGAGGCCGTGAGTGCTGGCGATGTGCTCACTGTCTCCTCACTCAGCCCTGGGCCCCAGCCGGTGGGGTGCTGCTGCCTCCATGCACGGTCGGTCTTCCTCCTCAGTTAAATCTCCGTGGGAATATTCTCATAGATGCACCAGAGGTATGTTCCTATAGTGATTCTAGATCTTAGTCAAGTTGACAATGAAGGTTAACCATAACAAGCCACAATGCAGTCAAATTTCAGGCACTGAAGGTGCCCCCATGCCTCATCCCATGAGGGTCAGACCAGTGGTTAGACGATCAGGTGTCAAAGACAGAGGAAGAACGTTGAAACAGGAAGATTTAGGAGGAGATCGGGATAAAAACAACATGCTATTGGCTGGTGAGTGGGGTGGCCCTTTTGGAAGAGAAAAAGATTGAGAGGAAGGGATGTGGGGGGTGCAGAGTGGGCTGGAGAGATGGAGAGCTCTTCTCTGCCACACAGAAGGTTCCTACCTGGGGGGTGGGACTTCCCACTCACATTAGCCCTCGGTGTGAGGGGGCAAAGCCGTGTGAGCTCCTGAACCCACCACTCTTGGACCACAGGGTTTGGAAGAGAGAGACTTGATCCAGGGGAGCCAAATCATGGAATCAGAATTGGCACCAGGATGGAAGTAGCCAGGTTTGAGTGTCTGAGCGAAGAGAGCAGCAGTTGAGGGAAGACTGAAGAGTCCAGCGGCCAGAGAGAAGCAGACGTGTGGGAGCGAGGCCCAGCCCTAGGGGTGGGAGTGGAGGTGCTGGCCTGTTCTCCCATCATCCAGTACTTGTTTCCCAAGTCTGTCCTTCCTGCCATACTCGTATGGTTCCTTTACATATTCCCACGCCCCTGTTCAAGTCCTGCTCTGTGAGCCGAAGTGAGAAGAGGCGATTGATTACTGGCATCGCAGGAGAGCCAGTGCCCTCACTGTCAAGGTGGGACAGCAACCTGTCAGAGGTGGAGGGCACAGGAGTGAAGTCTAGGAAGGCTCTTGCTGCTTTCTGCATGGCCGAATCACGCCGATGCCCATCAGAACCCCCGGACAAAGTAGACCAAGCTGGCACCCGTACAGCGGAAAGCACCTGGCATCGAGGGTGCCTGGACTCTGGCCTGTGAGGAAGGCATAACGACTTTATCATCAACTTGGAGAGAAGCAGTTAACGAAGGACGTAAGGGGCCTGGTAGCCGGATGGTGGAGAAGATGAGGCAATCTTCTGTGCGCTCCAAGAATGTTAGCTTTGTTGCTAAGGTCAGGGTCCGCTCTGGGCTTGGTGTAGAGGACATCTCCTAGATGGCCCTGTGCACTGGAAGCTACCTATTTCTGCAACAGGAGGACCACTCATAACGGCATCATGGGACATACATGTCGTGGACTGGACAGTATCGTCCCACGCAGGTATGTATGTCCCATGGTCCAGGGCAGTAAGAGCTCCAGCCGTGATGAGGAGCGTGAACTAAGAGTAAGATGTGAAGGACTCTCTCTCCTCAGGACAGGCAGGTGAGGTCTTTGTTCCTCAGGAGACAATGAGCAGCAGAGGCCAAGGAGAGGAGGGGGAGGTGTGCTTCAGGGATGAGGCAGCTGCAGGAACAGGCACGCCTTTAATTCCAACGCTGGGGAGGGAGGCCGAGGTAGGAGGATCACTGTGAGTTCCAGGCCACCTTGAGACTACATAGTGAATTTGCAGGTTAGCCTGAGCTACAGTGAGACTCTACCTTAAAAAATTTTCAGTGCCTGGGATGGGATACCTTCCAGTGAGTCGTTGGCCAGGGAGGTCCCTGTTGCATCCAAAACATTACAGCCTATTGCCAAGGCCCTTGGTTCCCCATGAGAAAGAGATGGTAAGACCCTATTGCTGAAGACTTCACATGCCTGAGAGGCAAAGTCACTGAGAAATCAAGCTGGTGCTGAGCAGAAAACCTTCTCCCTATAGCCCAGCCAACTGAAAGCTGGAAAAAGCTGCACTGTATGCAGTCTTATGGGAGACAGAAGTCATCAGCGGTGAAAACAGTGGATACTGGAAACCTCAAGTTTGACCAGACAGGCCAAATGAATGAACAAGTACAATAGTGGCATGTCTGCTCTGGGGGAAACCAACTGCTCTCTAATTGGACCGAGGGTGCACTCTATGGGAGGAAATATGTGCCTGGTACTGAAAACCTAATCAAAAGCCTGTGGCAGGGGAGGTCATGAGCCTTAGGGGTGTAAAGCCTGCTCTTTTCTGGATAAATGCATATATTACTCTCACCAAATTGCCCTGAAAGCACTACACTTAATGTTCATACTCACATATTAATGCTCCTCTCACTTCTGGTTAGAGAAACTTCACTTTTCAGATGGCGATGACCACTGGGATGACCCAAAAGGCAACATAGTGCTGAGAAGAAGGGACAGAGGAGTGTCCAGCACTGAAACATCTCACACCCTCCAAGGCTCGGGGTCCATTGAGGAAGAGGTGGCGGAAAGAATGTAAGAGCCAAACGAAGGGTACCACTCCTTACATACAACTGTCTGGACAGAATTTGGTCTCGATATCCAAGACCTTGCAGTGCCTAGCAATACCTACCCAAGCCCTCATAATAGGAGAAAAAGATGATGACATCAAATTAAAAGAGAGACTAATGGAGAGAGGGAGGGGATATGATGGAGAGCAGAGTTATGAAGGGGAAAGGGGGGGAGGGGAGGGGGGAGAGGAAATACCATGGTTTGTTGTCTGTAAGTATATAAGTTGTCAATAAAATATATATATATTAAGAAAAAGAAAGAAAAAACCAAAAGTAACTAAATAAAATAAATAAGGGACTCAAGAAGATTTGCACCACCATGCGCAGAGCAGCTCCTCCACTAGTCCCTCTGCAGTAAAGTCTGCAAGACTTGATGTGCTTTTGTTTTGCTTTTTTGAGGCAGTGTCTCACTGTAGCCCAAGCTGACCTGGAATTTACTATGTAGTCTCAGGGTGTCCTTGAACTCACAGTGATCCTTCTATCTCTGCCTCCTAAATGCTGGATTAAAGGTGTGTGCCACACTGCCCTGCTTTTGACCTGTTTTTGGAGTTGGGTATTGTTGCAGTCAGGTTGGCATTGCTGATAGAAATCACCCAACCAAGAGCAGCTTGTGTGAAAAAAAGAGGTTTATTTTGGCTTACAGGCTCAAGGGGGAAGCTCCATGATGGCAGAGAAAAATGATAGCATGAGCAGAGGGTGGACATAACCCTCTGGCCAACCTCAGGTGGACAATAGCAACAGGAGAGGGTGCCAAACACTGGCACGGGGAAACTGGATATAACACCCATAAGCCATACACTCCCTCCAGGAGGGGTTAATTCCCAAATCTCCATCAGCTGGGAGCCTAGCATTTAGAACACTTAAGTTTATGGGGGACACCTGAATCAAACCAGCACAGGCATGGAGTGTGTCGGGAGGAGAGGAGCCATCAAATGGGAGATGGAGAAGGCGCCCAAAGACTACTAATTACAGCTTGGTTCTTTCTTTCCTCAGACTCTAGGTCTGATTTCCTGGTCAGAAAGCTAGTGTTCCTCAAGGACTAAGCTAAGCTCATGATGCTGCCCAGGGTCCCCTCTTCCACAGAGGGCTCAGCTGCACCCGGGGCCTCTCCATCAAAGCCCAATTCAGACCTGCTTCTGTAATGGCTGCTCAGTTTCCTCAGGTCTGCTAATTTTAGACCAACAAGGGGAACTAGGCTATTTGACAAACTGGGTTAAAATGACTTGAGATCCATTTCTGGGAGGCAGGTTACACCCCGGGAGGCCTTCCAGCCATGATGGAAACAGCTTCTGTAAGGGAAGGAGCAAGACGAGAGTGCAGTGTGAATTCCTGCCCGGTGGCTTTCCCAGAAAATGGAATTTCTCAGTGGAACCAACCCATTTACTTAGCTTGGCAAAGTAGATTGGGGCCTTGGCCATTTCTGGGGCAGCTGCAATCTGGCAGCTTTTCGTAATTAGCTGTTGGTAATTATCTGCTAAGACTTTGGTAAACAGCAGCCTGTTTAGCCATCCTTGAAGAATTAAATCATTACGGTTATTGCTCTATCCACTCACTATTAACCTCCTAAGAGGCTTTTCCACCTCAGAACTCTACGGAGAGCACTAAGGCACAGTGGCCTGGAGGGCGGGAGTGGCTGACCGAGGTAGCTGGCTGGAGGTAAATGTTACAGTCTGAGGCGCCCCAGCAACTGGTTTGTGTCAGGTGTCCCCTGTGGCTGGACCCCAGACAATGGCAAATGCTCTTCAGGGAACTAGAAGCTTCCCATAGGGAATGGAGATTAAGCAAAAGCCCGGCTAAGAGGAGCCTAGGCAGTTCCCTAGGGGAGGCTACATGCAATTGGTAAGGCTGGCCACATATCCTAGGATGGGTGGATGAGGGAGGCGTGGCATGGTACGGGGTCTTCAGCTTTATGGCCAAGGGGAATGACTGAGGTCCTCGGCTCCCTTGGAGGCTGTGCTGTTCTCAGCTGCTTAAGTGAAGGTCATATGAGGATCAAGGTGATTGGACTTAGCTAGGGTTTGTCCCACTATTCTCTTTGTCGTTGTACTTTCATCTGTGGACACTTTAGGGATAGCCCCAAGCCATGACCCATGAAGATGAGCCAGCTGTGAGATCTGATGGCTCCTGACCCATGAGGTCTTGGATCCAGATCCTGTCGGCAATGATGGCTAAGTCTCCCCAGAGACAAGCTTGGAGGTCAACGTGTATGTAGGTGCCTGATAGTCCTGGTCATTGTCCTGTGGGTGGTTCCTGCCAACTGAAGGGACTTGGAGGTGATGGTGGGGGTCTATGCTCTGAGCCATAGCTAGAGGCACAGGGGTAGAGGGTACCAACATAGAGCAGCTCCAAGAGGCTTCCAGCAGTCCCCTGCATCTAGAGGCATGGGCACAGAGAGTGCCAACACAGGCCAGCTTCAAAAGAGTCCTGGGGCTCCTCTGTGCATGCATTGGTGGGAGTGAGGCAGTGCCCTGTCACCTGGGCAGGTGGGCATCAGGTGTCTGGAGAGCCCAGGCAGAGGTCATCAAGCGTCTTGGCTTTGAGTAGTACTCACTGTGTGTCAGGGCCTGTTCTAAGCAGGGGATGTGTAATGCTTAGGAACCCGGATGTGGCCCATGTCTCACACAGGTTGGCCTTGAGGGGAGGATACTTATAAATCTCATACTGTGATCAGAGTCGGCAAGGATGCTGGGCAGTCTGGCCTCTGAACTTAGCCCACTCTAATAGTTGGCAGAGATTCAGAGCTAATTAATTCTCTAATGTGTTCCTTAGGCTCCGGAACCATAATGCATGAAGTGAAATTCAGAGGCAGGGAATGAACAGGATGGATGTAACTTCATTGGGGAAGGGGCCATTGTAATAGCTCATTCTGCAAATCCTTTCCCACTCCTACCCTCTCCATCCTCTTTTTACTTTTGTGTGGATATGTACGTGGTATGCGTGAGCATGTATGTGTGTTTGTATGTGCGTGTGGGTATGCATGCATGTGTGTGCATGTATGTGTGGAGATGAGATAGGGCACCACAATGAACCTAGAGCTCAGTGCCTCTGCTGGACTAGCCGGCGAGCCTCAGGGATCCTCCTGTCTCTGCCTCCCCAGCATTGGAATTATAGGGGGACACCATGATGCCTGGCTTTTATGTGGGTGCATAGCAAGCTCTTTACCCAGTGAGTCCTTCTCCAAGTCCCTCTCCATCATCATCTCCTCCTCCTTCTTTTTTATTTTATTTTTTTAAAGGTGTGCACCACCACACCCAGTGTGTTTTTAATTTTTATTTATTTATTTGACAGAGAGAAAGAGGGAGAGAGAGATAGAGAGAGAGAGAGAGAATGGGCACACCAGGGCCTCCAGCCACTGCAAACAAACTCCAGACGCATGAGCCACCTTGTGCATCTGGCTTACGTGGGTCCTGGGGAATCTAACCTGGGTCCTTTGGCTTTGTAGGCAAATGCCTTAACTGCTAAGCCATCTCTCAAGCCTCTCCTTCTTTTTTTGAAGTAGAGTCTCACTCCAGCTCAGGCTGACCTGGAATTCACTAGGTAGTCTCAGGCTGACCTCGAACTCACAGAGATCCTCCTACCTCTGCCTCCCAAGTACTGGGATTAATGTCGTGTGCCACCATGCCTGGCTTCCACCTTCTTTTTAACAACCGAGATACCTCTTGCCTTGAAATGGAACTCTGAAAAGCCCCAAGTTGGATCACAAGGTTGAGCAAGGAAAGTTGAATACGTAAGTATATATGCAAGGAACTAACAGATTGAAATACAGAACTTTCAGTATAGATTACCTTCATTGCTTAGTTCTGTGAAATGAGGAAACTGGGATTTGGTATTTGCTTTCATCTTTTGGGTTGGGACTTTAAAAACTGAGGCACATTAGAATGGCTGGAGGGAATGAAGATCAAACTGCTAACCACTTCCTACGTCACGGAACCTCAGATTGCAGCGCTTGAGGCTCCGATCACGTAATACTGGCTCACTGTCTCTCAGTGAATGGAAGGCTGTCAGGTGCGGCTGCTAAAGCCCAGGCGCTGCCCGCCCACCCCACGGCCACCCTGGAGTCCCTTTGCCCCAGCAGGGCCTCTTCCTTCCACCTCTCTGGCTCGTCTTGCCCCTGCTCCAGCTCTGGCATCTTTTTCTTCCTTCATTGGAGAGCACCTTCCAGATGAGCTGATGTTCCCGTGCTATTGTGGAACAACCTCGCTTCACTGTGGTGGGAGGAAAGGCCTCCTCTCCTTCATTGTGAAGTGGGGAAGAAAGGCCAGGCTGGAGGAGCCCGAGTAACCCTCTCTGCTCTGGTCTCAAGCCTGCCAGGTGACTGTGGCACAGCAGGTGGCCTGTTACCCCCCCGCAAGCACCTGTGCATGCGTGCCAGAGGCTGGTCCTCCGAAGCAGCCAGGCAAGCCAGCGCATCTGGCATTGGACATCGCTTCCATCTGAAATACTCCCGTCAGCCACATTCCGTCCCCCCGCCCCACCCCAGAGAGCTTTCCATGCGGTCAGAGTCTGTGCCGAGCTTTGGCAGAGTGTTGTCCACTGTTTACAGTGGACTCAGCAGCAGGAAGGAAGCCAGGTGAGATGAAGGAGATGTAGACATCATCTTCCTGGACCTGGGCTGGATGCTCAGGCCAGTCTGTCCCCAGCAGTGCCAGGAGTCTTGTGTGAGAACCCCCAGATAGGGTCTGAGGGAGGGCACTGGGAATGTGTCCGTACAGGGCCCACGGAGGTAGGAACCTTTGTTCTGGTCTCAGAGCTCAGCCTTGACCAGATGTGACTTGAGCAAGTTAATTTTACGGTGACTGGGCACTTACTGTCAGCAGAGCAGCTGGCCAGGCGCTCAGAATTGGCAGGTGAGAACGTGTTCCCTGGTTACGTGCAGTCTCTCACATGTGGGATAAGCGGACAGCGAGAGAAGCATTGAGAGGAGAGGCATGCACGAAGCTGCCTGGGGACCACAGAGGAGACGTCCATGCTAGGAGGTGTGGGGGGATGCTGTCGTGTCCTCCAAGAAAAAACAATTGCCATCATCATCAGGAGCAGCTGTGGTCACTCGGGGAGCCCCTTGAGGTTGGGCCTGTTGCTGTTCCCCCATACAGGGAGGGACTTGGGGAAGCCTAGCATATCCTCCCCTGAGATCTCTGACACCCCCTGAGCTAGCTACGTGCAATGTTGCACGTGATCTTGTGGCTTCAGGGGGAGAAAGGCTAAAACTTGGAGGACCAAAGCACAGGGAGACTCATCGATGCCACTGTGGGGAGGTTGTATCCAAGCTGGGGTGAGACCTTTTGATGCTATGGTTGCTTTGGGGGACCTCATGATCTTGTAAGTAACCCCTCACCCATGATCTGTAAAAAAACAAAAGCCCAATAAACTCATTGATTTGCCAGGGTGCACATGCAACTGCACTGTGTCTGAATTAAAAAAAATTTTTTTGTTTATTTTTATTTATTTATTTGAGAGTGACAGACAGGCAGAGAAAGAAGCAGACAGAGAGAGAGAGAGTGAGAGAGAGAGAGAGAGAGAGAGAGAGAGGGAGAATGGATGTGCCAGGGCCTCCAGCTACTGCAAATGAACTCCAGACGCATGCACCCCCTTGTGCATCTGGCTTATGTGGGTCTTGGGGAATGGAGCCTCAACTAGAGTCCTTAAGCTTCGCAGGCAAGTATTTAACTGCTAAGCCATCTCTCCAGCCCCTGAATTCTTTTTTTAAAAATTATTTATTTATTTATGAGAGAGAGAGAGAGAGAGAGAGAGAGAGAGAGAGAGAAAGAACACACGCATCAGGGCCTCTAGCCATTGCAAATGAACTCCAGACACAAGTGCCACTGTGTGCATCTGGCTTTACACTTGTACTGGAGAACCGAACCCGGGTCCTTAGTCTTGGCAGGCAAGGGCCTTAACCAATGAGCAATCTCTCCAGTGCCCCGTGTCTGGATTTTTGACCAACTATGGAACCAGTGCCAATAAATGCGTGTGGGTTGAAAGTTGCTGTGTTTGGTGGTGGTTTGTTTTGCAGGAGTCAATATTAATATAGTTCTGCTCACTTCCGCCTGTCTCACTTATCCTGTTTCCAGGTGACTGCTTCCACTTGGAAAACCAAATCAACTTTGGTAACATCATGGGAGGCCACCATGGCATGGTGGCTAAGAAGAGTAGTGAGACGTAGGTTCAAAGCCAGCTTCTCCCATCTCTTCCCCATGTAACCTTTAGAGGTCCCTAAGTTTCATTTTTCCAAGTGTCCCTCATGAATCAGAGAGGGAGGTCACACTGTGGATGGCATGATCAGCACTGGCCTGGCCAGAGAGCTGACATGTGGGCTCGTGAGCAATCTGCAAGAGCTCAGCCCTGGAATACAGCAGGTGTCTCGTAGAAGCTGCGCCTTGTTGTTGGGGGACATGGCCTCATTGGCTTCCTCCCAGCCACTGCTGTGAAGGCCTTGCAGCGCCATGTCAGTGAAGGACCTGGGTATGTCTGTGAGGACACCGCTGCTTAAGGACAACGGGGGGGGCGGTCTCAGCTGGGCAATCACCCAGGCTCTGCTTGGCTTCTTTGGTATCCAGTCATCTTTTGCTCCATGTGTCTACGCCAAGCTCTGTCTACATAGAATACCATAAACTCTAAGCCTCTCCACTGTGGGGCCTGAGGGTCCCTCCCCACTTGAGTGTTTATTTCTTGCTGCATGAAGCGATGATTTAATTCTTGCTTGGGATATCACTCAGCCCAGCCTAGTTGCTGAAGGGAAACATTTCAGCACCTACCAATTTCCATACAGATAAAAAGAAGGGAGAGAGAGAAAGAAAACAACTGCAACCAGATCTTCACAAACGATGTTTCTGAAACCTGTTTCTTGAAGATAGATGGCCCCGTTAGCCACTAAGAGCTTTTCTTGACTTGCCAACGTCTTACCCCCACACCAGACATTCTTGCCTATAAATTATTCATTGCCCAGTTAGTGGATTGAAAAAAAAACGATGCCTGGGGCTGAGGCACTTTCTTAATCTTTCCTCTGCTTTTCAGACCCCAGCTGTTTTCTTTCTTTCCATGTTGAAGTAAAAATAGCTGGAAGCCTCTGGACTGAGAGGTTCAGGGATCCACGGTCACAAGAGACAGTGTCAAGCCCAGTGTGCACTTGTCTATTTACAGTTTGGGGTATAGCAGGAGGGATGCCGGGGTTATCAAGCACACGTTAGTATGAGACTCAGGTGCATTTGGGGCCCTTTTCCCTTTTGTGCTGGCATGAATGCCAGTGTTTTCTTAGAACATTTCTAGAATGTTTTCTCAGAGAAGCCTTGATTGTCAGTCATGTATAAACCCCAGCTGGCTGCCTCACAGTGTTTCCCTCCTCATCCAAGTCCTCCCCTTTCCACCCCTTCCCAGATTGGGGCCACCTAACCTTCCTCCCTCTCTTACCCTACATACCCTGGGCTTTGCTGTGACAAACCCTTTGCAGCTTCTCATGGCTGGGAACCATCTCTTTTCTAGCTTGGGTTGGCAGCTGGACTCTGCCCTGTTGATGTGGATCGAGGAGGCATGGGCGTGTGGCTTCAGACTTTGAGGTCTATATTACTTTATTTTCTTAAAAAAAAACTTTTTATTGACAACTTCCACAAATATAAATATGCCATGATCACAATCTCCTCCTACCACCCTTCTTTCCCCTTTCTAAAATCTCCCCTCCACTGAACCCCATATTCCTTCCAACTAGTCTCTCTTCTATTTTGATGTCATTATTTTTTTCCTTTTATTAGCAGATCTTGTGTAGGTAGTGTCAATCACTATGGGGCCATGACTATTTAGGCCTCTGTGTCTAGAAGACAGTATTGTTGACACTCTGGGATCTGTATTAGTTTCTGATGGCAACTGGGACAGATATCACAAGCCAGGTGACTTAAACTGTGACAGAAGTTGAGGCTAGAAGTCCGAGGTCATGCTGTAGTGGGCCGCGCTAGCTACATCTGAGACACCACGAGGAACCTTCCTTGCCTCCAGTGCCCTGGGCTGGCTGGTGGTTTCTGGTCGGTAGCTGCCATCACACCTCCGTGGTCACGCGGAGTTTCCGGTCGGTAGCTGCCACCACACCTCTGTGGTCACGTGGAGTTTCCGGTCGGTAGCTGCCACCACACCTCCGTGGTCACGTGGAGTTTCCGGTCGGTAGCTGCCATCACACCTCTGTGGTCACGTGGAGTTTCCGGTCGGTAGCTGCCACCACACCTCTGTGGTCACGTGGAGTTTCCGGTCGGTAGCTGCCACCACACCTCTGTGGTCACGCGGAGTTTCCGGTCGGTAGCTGCCATCACACCTCCGTGGTCACGTGGAGTTTCCGGTCGGTAGCTGCCATCACACCTCCGTGGTCACGTGGAGTTTCCGGTCGGTAGCTGCCACCACACCTCTGTGGTCACGTGGAGTTTCCGGTCGGTAGCTGCCACCACACCTCTGTGGTCACGCGGAGTTTCCGGTCGGTAGCTGCCACCACACCTCCGTGGTCACGTGGAGTTTCCGGTCGGTAGCTGCCATCACACCTCCGTGGTCACGCGGAGTTTCCGGTCGGTAGCTGCCACCACACCTCCGTGGTCACGTGGAGTTTCCGGTCGGTAGCTGCCACCACACCTCCGTGGTCACGTGGAGTTTCTTCTGTGCACCTTTGTGTCCAAGTCACCTTTCTTGTAGGTCCTGTATTCACTTTAGGGTCCCACTTACTCCAACAGAATCTCACCTTGACTTTATTAATTACATGTGAATGGCCTCATTTGCCAAATAAGATCCCAAGAGGATAAGACTAACACGTTAGGGGACACAATTCAATCTGCACTGGGGCCAGAGGAGGGAGTGACGCGATGCAGAGGGAAGACTCCCCGGGCTGAGGAGCCTCCTCCCTGCAGCTCGCTGGCACTCAGTGACCCGGAGGAGCTCTGTTGTCTCCAGCCCTGAGGCAGAGTCATGGTGGAGGTTCTGCTGTGTGCTCAGAATTCCTTTCACGCCTGAGAAAGGATGCAATAAAAATGGGCCAGCTAGCTGGGCATGGTGGTGCACACTTTTAATTCCAGCACTGGGGAGGCAGAGGTAAGGAGGATCATCGTGAGTTCAAGACCACCCTGAGACTACATAGTGAATTCCAGGTCAGCCTGGGCTAGAGTGAGACCCTATTTTGATCCCCCCAAAAAAGGGCCAGTTGTGAGGCTCATGTCCTTCATGGAGCCCAGGACCTTCCCGGGTCAATGTAAACCTGCCCCTGTGGCCAGCTCTGAGGGCAGGGCTACCCATCTGTCACTGATGCAGAGACGGTCTCTTGCTGGCTCCGACTTCACCTTGACCCCCAGGTTCTTCTCCTCCCCCACACATCTTGCCCAGGTTCTAGGTAGTTCCTGGACACTGTTCCTGGTCAGGTTCTCAAAGGCCTCTGAGTGCCACTGGTCAACCCAGTGCTGTCTAAATGGCCCTCTGCGTCGGTGCCCTGTGAGACAAGCGTTCCACAGAGATGGACAAATGGGACTGTTTGTCTGGTCTTAGCTTGGACATGGGATTAGTCCGCCAACCCTATCCTCCCAAATGGGGGGAAAAAGGATTGATGATTTTATCTCCAAATGTTTGTACTGGAAAATTGAAGCTGACACAGGGAAATGGCCTAGAGTTTGGCTTTCAAAGAAGATTCCAGGACGCTGGGTTTGTAAACACTAGTGGTCATCTGCATTTCATCAAGGCCAGCTCTCCTGCTGGAATCCATCACTGTCCACTAGCCCAGCTACCACAGCAGAGTGTTGGGGTCTTTCTGGAGAGCAGACCTGAGACAGGGTCCTGGAATCTGTCCACAAAAGTAGTTGCTACTTTCTGGGTCATTCACCATTCATTCCATCTAGGCTTAGGCCAAGCAAAGCAGGCATTGGTTGGAGACCCTGGTGTTCCTCCTAAGCATAGGAGGGACAGGATAGCAGAGGGCATGGAGGAAGAAGGAGGTTCATGCCATGCTCTCTTACATGCTTACACAGATGAGAGACTGGGGGTAAGAAAGACCACGTGACCTGCCCAGGACGCTAGCTAGCGAGTGGCATAGCAGATCAAGTGTTCCTCTGATCACACTGGGGCAAATGGCGGCCAGTCTGAATGATCTGAGAAACACGGGTCTCTTCCCAGAGCTGGGAACTGAGCAGAACCCTCTGGAGCTGAGAGCTGCCTTCTCATGGTTGTGGGATGAGCTGTGTGTGGAAACACATCTGGGTGTGAACTGCAAAAGCAGACCAGCCATGGCATTCTGGGAAGGATGGAAACTTAGCAAAGACCCTGGGGACAGGGATACTCTTCTGGGAGCAGTTAGCAGAAATATCTTCTCCATCCCAGGGTGTGGGAGGTAAGTGAGGAAAAGTGTTTCAAATGAGGGTCTTGTGGGGAGCCCTAGGAAGAATTTTGTAGAAATCAACTGCTTTAAAGAGAAAAAGGACAGGCAAGACCGCCCGAGAGCAGCGTGGTGGCGATTCCATGGTATTTTCTGTTGTCCAGGTCATTTAATTTTGTTTTTATTGTTTCCTTTCCCTCAGGACTGAGCTCTTGAAATAATACTGCGGTAAATATGTAGGTCATTTATTTTTGGCATTATTATTTTTATTACCTGCCTTGTTGAGATACAGTCCACATATACATCCATTTAAGGGTACATTCCAGTGGTTTTTAGCGTAGGCACCGAACTGCACATTCATCAGCCCTCCCAGCCTTAGAATGCTTTCATTCTGCCGAAGCTGCAGGCCTGGGCATGAGTGCAGCTGACCAGGGCACTGATTTCAGTGGGCTTTTTGCCTGTGTCTCCCCACCGTTGTCTGTTCAGCTGTCACCTTATTTGGTAAAACACCCTTCCTGTCAGACTCCACCGACTATAGTACCTTGGTAATTTCTCATCGTTTCTGCAAATGCCCAAGACATAAATTATATTTTACTCTGATCGAGCTAAATGAGGGCCCCGGAAGGTGTGGAGGCCAGTCCTTGGGGTTTCAACTCTAGGAGGGCTGTTCTCAACCAGCCCTCTCTTCTCCCTGGTGCACCGGCTGCTCTCTGGCGTAGCTTGTTGCTCTGAATTAGGGGGTGTTTGAGAGTGCCCTTGGACTTGAACATTCCACCGTCTGTTTCTGATAAAGCTGGTTCCTTTTGGGAGAGCCGTGGAGCTTGCTTCTCCTGGGTGTCTTTAGTCCCTGTATGAACTCCCTGTCCTGTGTGTGAACTGGGGTGAGGGTGGGTGGGCCTCAGAGGTCTTGGCCTGTGGGCAGTGGCTGAGGGGAAGGCGGTCTAATTTCTTGGCTACATGGGCAGAGCATTAGCCTTTTTAATCTGGATTTAGAGGGGATAAGAAATGCTGGTGGCCTATTGCTCCTGGAGAGATCCAGACAGCTTTGATTGGCAGATGAGGGGAGAGTGTTGCCATCAGGGCCGCATCCCTGTGATGAAGCTTCTGGCAAGCTAAGCTGGAGGGGAGAGACGGAGGGGCACGCAGCCGAGCCGCCACAGATGCAGAGTGCATTGTGGTAGATTTTCTCTTCCTCTTGCTCCTCTTCTTTCCCCTCCTCCTTCCCCTTCTCTTCTTTCTTCTCTTCCCCCTCTTTCTCCTGTTCTTCACCTTCCCCCCTTTTCCTCCCTCTCTTTTCCTCTTGCTTCTCTCTCTCCCTTTCTCCTCCCCCCTCCATCCTTTTCAATCCAATAGTTTGTTTAGGGTGTGTGCGTACATATGTATGTGTGTGCGGTGTGCGCATGCGTGCCTCTGTTTGGGAGCACACGCATGCCAAGGCGTGTGTGTGTGTGTGTGTGTGTGTGTGTGTGTGTGTGTAGATCTGAGAACAGCTTTGGAGTCCGCCCTCACCTTCTGTCTTGTTTGAGGCAGGATCTTTCTCTCGTCACCACTGCGTTCTCCAGGCGAGCTGTCCCTCAAGCTTCTGGGAGATTCTCTTGTCTCCGCCTCCCTTCTTGCAGTTGGCCTCCCGGGATTAGAGATGCCTGCCTCAACACCTGGCTTTTATGTGGATTCTGGGGCTATAAGCTGGGGTCCTCATGCTTGTGCAGCAAGCACTTTATCCACGAGCCATCTCCTCAGCCCCTAATCCTTTTATGTACTTGTGCTTCATGGGCAAGAGTCTGAGAACATGTGGGAAATAGAGTGTCCCCTGAAATCCCTATGAGCTAGCTAACATCGCCTTAAAAGTTGCCTTGTAGGGGACTGGAGAGATGGTTTAGTGGTTAAGCACTTGTCTGTGAAGCCTAAGGACCCTGGTTCAAGGCTTGATTCTCCAGGACCCACAAAGCCTAAGGACCCCGGTTCAAGGCTCGATTCTCCAGGACCCACATAAGCCAGATGCACATGGTGGCGCATGTGTCTGGAGTTCTTTTGCAGTGGCTGGAGGCCCTGGTGCACCCATTCTCTCTTCTCTATCTGCCTCTTTCTCTCTTTGTCTATCTGTCACTCTCAAATAAGTAAATGAAAATAAAAACAAAATAAATTTTTTAAAAGTTGCCTTGTAGGGTGAGGGATACTGCTCAGCTGGGTAAACTTCCTGGTCCAGCATGTTCCAGGCCTATAATCCCAGAAGTAGGCTCTGACTGCACAGCAAGCTTGAAGCCAGCCTGGGCTACATATAGCAATCTTGAGTCTTTTGTCCCCGAGTCCGCATGTCCCGTGGCAGAGCCCAGGGGTCATGTTCCTTGTGGGCTCAGAGCCAATCAGTGCTGAGACTCTTTCATTTCACAGGCAGTTCTTTTGGAGTAGAACTGGAGTATCTGACAGGACCTTTCCTTCCTCTGCCGGAATAGTGTCCTGGACAGCCGGCTAGGCGTCCTCGTCACAGTGCGAAGCCTGGACAGCTGTTATTTTTAGGACCGCACTCCCGCACACCTGCGAGAGGAGGGACTAATGGGCTGGGTGTGTGCTTGGAGCAGATCTCTGCCTCTGGAGCGCACTTGCCATCTGTGTCTTCCCTCCTGGACCAGCATCTCATTTCCTACACCCCTCTACCCACCCTCTCCTACCTAGGGCTTCCAGCCAGCTTCTGTCGGGGTTCGGGTGCTGCCATAATTGATGTGGAATGACCAGAGACCCCCTTCTGCTGTCCTCACATGATAATCACTGTGGGGTTGGACTCAGTTTCGTGTCACCGTGTGACAAAGCATCCAAAACGGTGTGTTGGGAACTGAGAGCAGCCTTGTGCTAGCACACGCAATCCTGTGCACTGGGAATTCGGAAGGGGCTTCAGCACGGACCCTTCCATGCTGTTTTCTGTCTGGGACTGGAGCGTCACTTCCACACGGGGCTGGCAGGTTCCCACCAGCTGCTGGCAGGAGGCCTCCATCCCTTGCCACAGGGCTATGTTGCATTTGAGAACAGATGAGTCTTATGGTCCCTCCAAGTCCCCAGATTCTTGAAGTTTACTATGACCCTCTTGTTCTCCAAGGCCCACAATGCGCTATTTTAGGAACTAATTTATGAGTTAGTTTCAGTTGTTGGCTACACATAGCATCATTCCTTCAAAATTCTTGGCACCCAGCATGTTCCTGTTGAAGTGGAGAAGGTCTTTTCTTCCCCCACCATTGTCTGGCGTTTTCCTCATCAATGACTTATTTTACGTTTTTTTTGGTTTGTTTGTATTGGTTTGTTTTGTGCCAGACACTGCTCTTCGCTCTTCAGGTCTGATGTGAGCTTCCTTCCAAGAGTCTGCGGTGTGGGAGGCTGACACCTCCTCTCGGAGCCTGCTACCTGCCATCCCCCTGTCTTTCAGTGGTCCCCACATGAGCAGAAAGGGGAGCTTGGAGACACTGACTGCGGTAAACGGGGCTGGCCTAAGCCCTCTGTGGGTGTCAGCAGAGGAGATGAAAGATAAGTCAAACCTTCACGGGTGGAGCTGGTGTCTCCCAGCCTGTGGATTCAGAGGGGACCCCCTCATAGGGCCAGTCGTATGTCAGGTGAATTTCTACACTTGCTTCCATATTTAAGTAAGTGTCAAATCCAAGGAGGTGAGGAACCTCTAAGGAAGCTGATGGGTATTTCACACACAGTGCCCAACCCAGTGTCTAATGAGAGCCTAGTCACCCAGGGTTCGAAAGAACTGGAGATAAATCTGGGCTCTGACGATGACTCTGAATCACCTAATTGCTTCATTTCTGTAGGCCTCAGTTTCCTAAATGTAAAGTGGGCTGCTTAAGCCCACCTTTGGGGAGACTGAGTGCACATCTGAAGGGGCTGTGTTAGCCCCACCCTGGACTATATCCCTGGCCTTGGCTGTTCTGACCCTCCCTGCGTGAGGCCTTTAGATTCTCAAAAGCATCAGTAGAAAGAACGCTTTGTCAGCGAGGCCCCTCCTGGCATTCTTACCCATAACCCTGGCCGACTGACAGGAAGGAACTCAAGATGGGCCATGGGTAAGGAGAGAGTGCGCAGATGTCTGCCAGAATGGATTCTAGACAGGGAGTTGAGCTCTCGTTTTCCCAGTCCACGTGTACGCTTGATGAATTGCGACAACGTCTTGAGATTTGCGCGCCTTTCCACAGACCACCAGCCAGTGTGCCTTGAGGCACAGCCAGGCTCGGCGGTCCCTTGGCTCTCAGGTGACTCCCTGCCTTCCTTCTGTAGCTGGTCCCTGAACCACCACGGCGGTGCTTGCTGCTACTGCCCTTGTGTGACAGCGGGCCGTGGATGGTTGAACCGGAGGGTCCCACATGTTGTTGACGAGCATGACCCTCACTACCATTTCTTCTGTGAGTGGCTTGTGACAGGCTTGCCGCAGGTTGCGTGGTGGGGAGTGGTCACCTTACTAGGCAGCAATTTGTCACAGCAGTTCGAGGAGACAATACAATAGCTTTGGAAGGATGATACAAATTTTTAAAAGTTTTATTTATTTGCAAGCAGAGAGACAGAAAGGATAGAAGAGAGAGAGAGAGAGAGAGAGAGAGAGAGAGCACACCAGGGCCTTTAGCCATTGCAAACGAACTCCAGATACATGTACCCCTTGTGCATCTGGCTTATGTGGGTCCTGGGACCTTTGGCTTTGTAGGCAAACGCCTTGACCACTAAGCCATTTCTCCAGCCCGGATGATACTATTTTTGCATTACACAGGGTAAACTGAGGCTGTCTGTGGTTATATGTTCCGGACCTGGGGGAGGATAAGGGCTTCTCCTGACCCCCACCTCCCCTGGGACTTGGCAGACAAGGCACCATGACTGTTGCACGGGCGGCTCTGGTGCAGGGCACCACGGTGAGCACCCTGAAGCCCTGGTGTCTTATGATTCCATGGCTTTGGTGCCCGTGACCCACTGTAGTGATGGGTTGGTAACAAGTAACTCAGACTGAGTGGCTTACAACCACAGAAAATTATTTTCACATGGAAGCCAGAAGCCCACTGTGTAGAGGTCAGAGGGTCCTTCTCCCTCTGGGGGTTCTGTGGGGCTCTTCTCATGTCTCCCAGCTTCTGGTAGTGGCTATAAGTCCCTGGCTTCCTCAGATTGTGCCTGTATCACACCCATCTCTGCATCTGTCTTCCTGTGGCCTTCTCCTCTCTTTTGTGTCTTCTTTTCTCCTTCATAAGGACCCCTGTCCCTGGATTTAGAATCACCCCAATACAGGATGACCTTGTCTCAAGATCTTTAAGTGACATTTACAAAATCCTTTTGCCAAACAAGGTCACAGTCATGGATCTGGGATGTGGACATGTCTTTTGGGAGCTACATTGTAAGAGGCTGAGGATGTCCAGCTGCCCCGAGGCCCAGCGTTGGGAGCTCGCTCAGCTGTGGAGAAGACCACTGCATGCATGGCAGCATCCTGGCTCTGTCACTCTGCCTGGTCCTGAGCTGCTGCCCAGCCTCTGTCCGCCTCACAATATCCATCTGAGAAGTGGCCACCTCATGGGGGTGTTGTGGGATGTAAGGTGGTCATGAGTGAGAGGGCCTGACTGCTGGGTCTCTCTTTCATCCTGTCACATTGTTGCAGTCAGCTCCACATTGCTCGGATGAACATCCACACCAGACACAGTTTGTAGGAGGAAGGGTTTATCTCAGCTTACAGACCCAAGGGAAGTTCCATCAGTGGTGGAAGAAGCTGGATCCTGTTCATAAAGGTAAGGAAAGAGAGAGAGAGAGAGAGAGAGAGAGAGAGAGAGAGAGAAGAGAGAGAGAGAAACCACCACACAGCTAGCACCACAAGCAAGCACACAAGGGCAGCAAACAGCAGGGACCCAGCCAGAGCTCAGACTTCTGTGCATGTCTTTAGCCTGACATTCAGATCTGCCCCAGTGACACCTTAGGGCTGGTCTCCAGGATCAGACCCCAGGGGTACCTCCTTCAGCCAGGCAGCTGGAGACAAGCTTTATTGAAACACGTGAGTCTATTGAGGGACATACATTCAAGCTACCATGCACACAGTGAAGATGAGGCCTGTCAGTGGAGGGGACTTGCCCATAATCCTAAGGAGCAGACATAGGAGGTAAGAGGTCTTGCCTGGTTCACTTTGAGCTAAAGACCAAGAGAAGGAAGCCAGCTGTGGTTCCTTCTTTCCAATCCTTCTCTCTCTCTCTCTCCCTACCTCCCTCTCCCTTCCCTCCTTCCCTCCTTCCCTTACCCTATGCATTAGTAGGGTGTGGAATGAGACTGGGCCTTCTAATGTGATGGAGACCACACTGAGGCAGTGCATAAAGCAAGGGAACCCCTTTCTTCCCACCTGCCAGGCCTGGACCTGGGTCCTCACTGAGCTGAGGAGGGGGCTGAGTGTGTTGCTTGGGTTTCAGGGTGGGTGGCACTTGATGTGGTTCTGGAAAACATTGTCACCTCCTCTTGGGCAGATGAGGGGACTGGGTCCAAGCCCGGGCTGGCCAGCATGTGGACTCTGGACAGAGCAAGTCAACATGCCTTCCTTGAAGCCAGAGGGGAGCATGCTGTTTGTTACTTATTCTTTAAACAAGCCACGGTGATGGACCAGCTATGTGACATGCTCAGGGCTAGACCTGGATGATGAAGGCTCTGTCTTTATTCTCCAGGGGCTCGAGGTCTCATGGCAGAGTAGATCTGTCATGCTAGCTGGAATTACAGAGCAGTACGAGAAACTGGGATAAGTACAGAGAGCTATGAGAGAGCTCACAGAGGATGCAGCCCGTTACCTGGGCTTCAGTGGATGAATAGGAGTTCTCTAAAATATGTTGGACATCTATAGCTATGTAAATAATTGTTTCCCAATTCAGATATGCATGTATTTATACACATTTATTATTTCACAGTTTCCACGGATCAGGAGTCTGGGAGCAGCTCACATAAGAGGGTCAGTTTTCACTTACAGTGTCTCACCAAATTCAGTGAAGGTGCCCCTGGGTTTTGGCTACCTCAAGAGGTAACGGGGGCAGCCATTCCCCTGGCCTCCCCACAGTGCGGTCTCATGGCCTATCTGACTTCTCCCAGAGTGACTGATCCAGGACAGAGCAAGAGGGAGCCACTGCCTTTAGTAACCTAATGCCATCACTTCTGTTCTTAAGAAGCAAGCCACAAAGCAGTCCACCTTCAAGAGCCTCAGTCCCAGGAGGCAGGGCCCAAGAGGGTGGCGCCTGCGAGTCTATTCTGGATGTTGGGGCGTTTGGCAGAGAGCTGACAAAATGGTGAGTTCAAGGCCTTGGCTCTTCCCACAAGGCCACAGCAAGGCTGTGCCAAGGAGCAAGAGCTTGAAGACTGCAGTCCGTCTCTTCCGTCTTTTGCAGTGCGCGGATGTCTGGCGCTGTGGTGGTCATTCACAGCGCTCACAGTTCATCCTCTCAGAGTTCCCTGTGAGGAAGATGCTGTTCCAAGCTCCCCTTTACAGAAGAAAAAACTGGGGTGGGAGAGCTTCAGGCAGGTGGTAGAGCAGGCTTTCAGTTTCTAAGGTCATGTGTCTCAGCCTAGGGCTGCACTTGCCCTAGAGTCACAAGGTAGTGCCTGTCCCTCAAAGTCCCATGGGAGGGTTGGGGACAGTCCCCATTCTGCTTCTTGTGTCACACAGAGGGCCGAATACCAGCAGCTCCAAGGTCATTCCAGGCCCCACAGTGGCTGATTTATCTTCTGTTTTTCCATCAAGGAAAGGTGGTGACATTTCTTCAGGGCCAGCCGGATAAGGAGCACACATCCTGTGTCACATTTAGCTCAAGGACGTCCTGCTTGGACAGATATATCCCTTTGTCCCGTCTGACAGCAATGGTGGCTTCCTCAGGCACACATCATCCGCCTTGGGTGACTGTTGCCAGTCTACTTGTAAGACTCTACCCTTTGTGGAGCCCTGGGTTCAACCTGTGCTTCCTGTGGAAGTGCCAACTGCCCCCCTCCATCCCATCCATCTCTCTTGTACTCACAGAAGCCACCACGGAGAGAAGAGAGCCAACACCCAGATTGCCGTTCTTCCCCTACAGAGAGGCAGCCAAGGTCCATATCTACCTGCCTTTAGTCTCCCAGAAGATGAGTGATGGGCCCCAAGCAGGATGGCTTCCTGTCAACTCTGGTCAGAGGCATAACATCCTTCCTGGGGACCTACTTTCTGGTTCCGGTGAACACCATTCTGGTGGGAGACCATGATTTGCTTTCCGTCTCTGAGTGGCAGTTTTCTCCTTGACCTTATGTCCCAGGCTTCCGTCCCACCCTCCAGCGTCTCCAACCTGAACTTGCACAGGCATCCCCCGGAGTCTGCCAATTGACAGGCTTGGGGTAGCGCTGAGGGAGGGTATCTCGCTAGGTTCTCCTGGTGAGCGTCCTGGGCCCATAATGTGTGCCCTGAGTGTTTACAGGATGAGCTCTGGATGGTGGCATTCAGGGTTATAGAGGCATGGTCACCCCTTCTCCATTTCCAAAGCACCTGCTGAGAACCCGCTGCACAAAGCTTGGGGTTCCGGGTAGACACAGGTGTGCTTTTCCTCCTGCTGGTGGGCCTGTCGGCTGCCAGAACAGCTCATGTGGTAAGTGCCACTGTTCAAGCCCTGTGCTGGAGAGAGGGCAGGAGGTGGGCAGAGGCTGGTTGGCAGTGAAGGCAGGCAGACATGCCACATGTGGGTGGGAGGTAAGCTCTCACCCAGGGTTGAGGTATGGTCACATCATGGGGTTCCTTTAAGTCCACAGTGTGGACTTGGCCTCTGTCCCTGGGAGGTGAGAGCAAGCAGAGGGTGGGCTGTGCCTGCTTGGTTTGGCTCTGACACCGATGTAAAAGCCAACAGGTAAAGCGACAGAGTCTTATGCTCTGTAGCTGTACTCTAGGAACCCTAAAGTCAGCAAGGGCACTGCATTTGCCTTTTAAACCAGACACAGGGATGCCTGCTCTATGGTCCCAGGGCCTAGCTTAGCCAGATCTTCCACTGAGTGCCTACTGGAAGTCCGGGTCAGTTGACCATGGCTGCATGACGAGAAAGAAGAGTCAACCACAGGAAGGGGACCCTGGGCCACCAGGAGAGGACGCGGGGGAGACTTAAGTCACTTAGCAGCTCCTAGAAGCAGAGGGGTGCTGAGGGGGGCTCCGGGTCTGCAGGATGGCTGAGGTGGGTGCAAATTCTCAGCCAGGTCGTGGGGTGTGAATGGAGAAGAGCAGAGCAGGGCAGCTCTGGTGAAGCATCTCTGTTTTTCTGGCCCAGGGGTGTGTCCCACTCCGCCAGCGTGCAGTGCGAGGTGGGACCTCATCAAAACTTACATCTTTAATACTTTAAAAAATTTGTTCATTTATTCAAGAGAGAGATAGGAAGAGAGAAAGAGAGAGAGAGAGAGAGAGAGAGAGAGAGAGAGGAGTATGGACATGCTAGGGTTTTATGCCACTGCAAATGAACTCCAGATTCATGCATCACCTAGTGCATCTGACTTTATGCAGGTATGGGGAATGGAACTCAGGTCCTTAGGCTTTGCAGACAAGCACCTCTCCAGCCCCAAAGCTCACATCTTTAACAGCAATGACAATGCTAGAACCTGCATTAGTTTCCTGTCATGAGAGCATCACACGATCACATGCTTGGTGGCTTCAAACAGTTCAAACAGGAGATCCTATGTCCCAAATCAGTCTTATGGGGCTGAAGTCAGTAGTTCAGCACAACTGATTCCTTTACCTCCCTCACTTCTCCAACTTCCAGGGGTTCCCTGTACTCCTGGGCTCGTGGCTCCATGTTACCCCACATCTGCTTGCCTTCATACCTTTCCCTACCCCTGACCTACCTGCCTCACTTTCAGAAGGACTCATGTGATCATCTGGGGTTGTACAGAATAGCTTTCCCACTTCTAGGTGTTTGATCCCGTCTCCAGGTCCCCTTTGCTCTGCAGGGTGACTGGCATTCATGCTGTGGGCATTAGCATGGGGAGGTCGTAGGTGTTTCGAGTTCTGCCGAATGCTGTTCGTTGTAGCCCTGGCTAACTTGCTACTTACAGCAGTGCTGGGAGGCTGTGTGAGGCTGCGCACCTGTCAGATGACGTCTGACTAGAAGCGCAGAGCCAGATGTCTGTCACCCGTCTCAAAAGCCCCGACTTCCACACTCTGAGTATTTCCCTGGGGTGACGAGCCAGGGAGATCAGCTCCTCGGGGAATTGGCTGAGGCTCAGCCTGGCTGCTCTCCTGGACAACTGAGTGGGAATCACGTCCCAGTGGGCTCGGCATTCCAGGCTTGAGCCCCAGCTTGACCCCAGATGCTCATGGATCAGCTGCATACCCTCCTCAAGCCTCAGTTTCCTTGGCTGTGAAATAGGCGCAACGCTTTCTCCCTCTCAGAGTCGGGATGATGGGTGCTGCAGGTCAAGTGCTTTAGGGCAGAGAGTGAACATGGGTGTCGGTGAAGGGTGCCCTCTTGCCAACGTGAGGACGTTGATGTCAGCCACATGTACAGTGAAGCCTCTACTGGCCTGAAGTGAGGTAGACGGTCATAGCTCTCGGCTCAGCTGTGAAAGGCCAAGGGAGGACTGCAGGATGTAGCTTGCGGAGTGGCAGTGGACCGGTCTCTTCCCTCTCTGTTCTTCCACATGTGAAAGGGCAGGACTGGGCTGGGGAGATGTCTTAGTGGTTAAGAAGCCTGCCTGAAAAGCCCAAGCACCCGGGTTCAATTCCCCAGGACCCATGTAAGCTGGATGCACAAGGGGGTGCCTGCATCTGAATTTTGTTTGAAGCGGCTGAGGGCCCTGGCGCACCCATTCTCTCTCTATATCTATCTGTCTCTTTCTCTCTCTCAAATAAATAAATAAATAAATAAATAAATAAATTTTAAAGGCAGAACTGTTCCTCGTGTGGGTCATGTCCTTGTATGCCTGCTCCCTCTGGAGCTGTAAAGCAAAGGTAGGAGGTCCTGGAAGCCCTCAATGATGATCAGAGGGGTCGAGGACTGGTGAACTTGACTGGCATTGGGGACAAGTTGACGATCTACTTGGGGGACAGGCTGACACGGTACTTGAAGGACATGTTAGTGTTCTGTGAGCATATGTTGTCTGGTACTTGGGGCACAGCGTGGCCTCTCATTCACCTTTGGTTCTAACCACCAATAGTGATTTCAGACTCAGGCTGCCCTCTTGGGTCCGCTCTTCCTTCTTGACGCCTCTCTCTGTAAGGCGGTGTCAGGACAGGCTGTCCTCGCCTAAACCTTGTGTCCTTTTCAAAATGCAGTGGTCTCCACCAGGGCCATTGCTGCCAGCTTCTCTTCCTGAGAATGAAAGGGACACACCTGCAGGGACCTCATCTCCATTCATTCCTGAAAGGGCAACAGGGACAGAAAGTCTAGCAACAGTGACCCAGCCGAGAGCTGCCCTTGAGCCCTGCAGACCCCTGGCTCCAAGGAGCCGCCCTCTGTCTAGTCAGCGACGAGCAACACGGTGGGGCCACTGCCTCCCCCGTCCAGCTTGCCGCGGCTCTGTGTTTTCTTTCCAAGTTCGGACTCGTGGTAAACAGGAGACACCAGATTTCTTTCCATCCTCTGTCTCCACCCAGGGCTGGCTCCCCAGCCCGGTGTTTTCCACTGGCTTGTTCTCGTGCCAGGCAGGGCAAGGTTTTGAACTGGAGAAGGGAAAATGTAACTGCGGCAAGTGGAGAGCCAGGACCTTTGCCCCTTAAAGGGAACAAGTCACCCCGTTAGTCAGTGACTACCTGCTGAGTAGGACACTAGGATGGGGTGGAGGTCTCCTCTCTAGGCACTTATTCTGGTATGAAGAAAACAGGGAGAGAGGAGAGGGAGAGAGAGAAGCACACACTCCCACACCCACACACCCACACATGAGAGAGAGAGAGAGAGAGAGAGAGAGAGAGAGAGGTGCTATGAAGGTGGGGTCAAAGGGCATAGAGATGTGGCTGAAAAGCCCCAGGGGGCCGGGCGTGGTGGCGCATGCCTTTAATCCCAGCACTCGGGAGGCAGAGGTAGGAGGATCGCCGTGAGTTCGATGCCACCCTGAGACTCCATAGTGAATTCCAGGTCAGCCTGGACTAGAGTGAGACCCTACCTTGAAAAACCAAAAAAAAAGCCGGGCGTGGTGGCGCACGCCTTTAATCCCAGCACTCGGGAGGCAGAGGTAGGAGGATCGCCGGGAGTTCAAGGCCACCCTGAGACTCCATAGTGAATTCCAGGTCAGCCTGGGCTAGAATGAGACCCTACCTTGAAAAACCAAAAAAAAAAAAAAAAAAAAAAAAAAAAAAAAAAAAAAAAAAAAAAAAAAAAGAAAAGAAAAGCCCCAGGGAGGTGGTGATCCTGGAGGGACACGTGGAGGTATCCCCCGAGAGGAGAAGAGCGCTGCATGTCGGGAATGCCAGCTCCCGAGCTATATAGGAAAGTGGGGAGGTGTGTGCATCAGGAAAGGGTTGGACTGGACTTGAGGTCCACAGGGTGGGGTGAAGCCAGATAAAGCTGGGGTTACATGTAGCACTTGGGTGCTTGGGCTTCCTGGCTTAGGGCCCATGTAAAGCAGCCTGATGCCATCAGACTCGTGACTGAGAGGTCGGTGGAAAGCAGGGCCTGGAGCCAGGGCAGCACATGGCAATGGCGGCAGTGGCCATGGGCCAGTTGGGGGCAGGTGAGGGGTGAAATGACCTTGAGGAATGCTGTTGAGACATAGCGGTGGACCTGAGGAGGGAGTGCAGGCATGTCCCAGGGGCACGACGGTGGAGAAGGTTGGGGCTCAAGGCCTCAGACCCACCGGGGCTCAGGAGCAGGGCTCCAATTTCCATTGGCACATCTTAGCCTGAGCAGTTGAGTCTTGAGCTCCTGAGCAGGAACTAGGGCAAAGATCTGGGCATTTAGAAATAGGTTCTCCCTCTTGCTAAGAAATTTGTAGCGCTACGTAATTAAATTCTGACTTCCATCTTGCAGGTGAGAACACGGAGCTTTGGAGAGAGCAGAGAGGTCTTAGGAGCTGGGCTAAACTGGGAGTGATGGGAGGTCATCAACATCCAGCCTGGCATTAAGAGCTTCCGGCCTTCCCGTGGCCACACTGCTCATAATCACGTTGACTACCCAACACACTCTTCCTCCTCCTCGTAGTGCGCTACCGTGGCTGCCTTTCAGATGTCTCCTCTGCAGTGATTTCAAGGGAGTGGGGGGATCAAGTTGAATCACAGTCTGTTGAGCCTGCTTGCTCGTGCGTGTTGATCCTTAGAGACCTTAGAGACCCTGTACTTCTCTCTCCTTTTACTGTAATAAGCACCCACCATAGGAAAATCAGACCCCTGAGGTGACTACAGTGTATTCCATCATCCAGAGCTCTCCTCTGGCTGACCCTAGGCCACAGACTTCTGTAAACATTACCATCCCCTCACTTTTCACCTGATCACATTTCAGTGCCACCCCCCACATGTAGTCATGTTTAACTTCAAAAGGGTATTACTGGGGGGAGGGGCTGGAGAGATGGCTCAGCAGTTAAGGTACTTACCTACAACTTCTAATGACCCAGGTTAGATTCCCCAGGACCCACGTAAAACCAGATGCACAAAGTGGCGCATGCATCTGGAGTTCATTTGCAGTGACTGGAGGTCCTGGTGCACCTGTTCTCACCAGTTTGACTAGCCTAGCTAGCCATTGAGTCTTGGGGACCCTCCTGTCTCTGCCTCCCCAGCAGTGGGATTACACGTGTGCACCGTGCCTGGCTTTCACAAGAGTGCCAGGGATCCAAACTCCGGTCCCCATGCTTGTGTGGCAAGTACTTCACTCAGTAGGCCATCTCCTTAGCCCTTTAAAATTCCTTATTTATTTATTTATTTGTTGTTAAGAGCAAGTTTAGATTCATAGAAAAGTTGAGAAGGCATATGGAGAGTTTGCAGAACGGTTTGGGGCCTTTTCTCTGGGGCCGCGTTACTGCTGGGAAGGCCTCTGTGAAGCCGACCTCAGGGGCCTTTGCTGACAGAGCCACTCTGGTCTCGAAACGTCGTCAACAGCCGGCATACAATCAGCAGAAACAGGTGAGTTACGAGTCAGATGAGGTTTGTTCAAACACTGGGGTGTCTGTCGCAAAGCAGGAAAATGGGAGGAAAGGAGGAATAAAACCAGGCCCAACAACATGGGTGAGCTATAGCAATGAAAGCAAATGAAAACAAGAGGAATGCTGGGTTTATTTCTTACTTGGTACATAAGATAGTTCAAGAGGTTGTGCCAACATTTGGTGCAAAGTCAGCCAAAGTCAATACAGCAGAGCAGGTCCTTGCCTGCAGGAAGACTGCCCTGCGAGGGATGTCACCGAAGGAATGGTGGCCATGGCTGTCCCTGAAGCATGCCATTGTGTGTCCCAGCTGAAGTGTGATGTTTTGGAAGGGTCTTGGCAGGCCAGGGCTCCAAGCAGAGGAGCTGGCTCTATGAGAGAGGTCAGGAGGAGAGAGACCCTCAGCTTGGCCACAGGAGGGCTGTGGTCTACCAGTGAGGAGACTCGGCAGGGCAGGGTGACTTCTCCAAACACCGGCCCAGCTGAGCAAACTATCCTTCAGCCCTGGCCAGTTTCCATGCTCACCTAGTAACGCTCATATTTTTCTAAGTCATTTTTATTATAAAAACAGTATGTGCTTATAAAAGAAAAAATTGAAAATGCATGAAGTAGAAAGGGAACAAACATTATCCAGGCTTTCGCCACTCAGGGCTATATTTCGGAGCATTCTATTTCAGTTTCTTTCACGTAATGGCGCCCATTATTTTAACTCGTGTCTCTAGCTCAGCAAATTTTTCCACTTTAAACCTTTAATAATCATATTTCATAAATGCATATCATGAAGTGAATGAAGCTCATCCATCAATTTATCTTTCTTGTCTGTCTCTCTGTCATCTATCTATCTGTTTATCTATCTTATCTATCTATCTATCTATCTATCTATCTATCTAACTATCATCTTTCTAAAGTAGTATCTATCTCCTATCCTCCACCATCAATTTATCTCTATCTATCTATCTATCTATCTATCTATCTATCTATCTATCTACCTACCTATATATCTATCATCTATCTGTCATCTTTCCAAACTAGTATCTACGTCTTATCTCCCATTTCATGGAAAACACACACACACACACATACACACTTACTTCAATGGCTGGCCGTTTTGTCTGTTTCTAAGGTTCTGCTATTCTACCATTGGAAACAATCCTTCTAGAAATGTCTTGGTGAGTAAAGCTTTTTCAGTACTTAAGTTGTTTCTTGGGAGGCTTCTCAGAAGTGGAATTATTAGATCAAAGCATTTGACTCTATCAAAATTCCATGATGCTCACTGCCGGCCTACCCTCTGAGCCCATGGCAACAGTCTACCCTCCTGCAGGCAGTTTTCCATCAGACCCACTCACTGCACTGGGCAGACTAAGTTTTACACAGCTCTGCTAATTTTCAAGGACCACCACATGTCATCAGTAGAGTCCTCACAAGCAGAGGAATGACCCTATGGTACCAGGTCCTGGGAAAGCATCACCTTAAGTATGAAGGGATTTTGCTGCTACAGGGAATGCTGGCCTGTTATCAGTTCATTCCATGAGAAACAGTCCTCTGGTCAGATGATGAAATGGAGCTCTGGGGTGGGCTGAGCTGAACACCAAACCCTGAAACTTACATGACCAAGGATCCAAACTGGCATCTGTCTGATCACTCCTAACTGCTGCTCTGTCTAGAAAAGGGCATCTGAAGAGCATGCAGCTGTCAGGCACAGCGGAGGGCTGTTGGTGACCGTGAACTGTCTCACTCCTGTCTGCTGTGCACGTGGCTGTGTAGATTTACTGATCTCAGGCACACTGAGCAGGTGTAGACATACTGTTCCCATTGGCCTGCCACTGGTGCCTGCTGACTTGCTTAGTGTGAACGGTCAGAGTTGGATGGGTGGGACAGACTTGGCTGGCCTTCAGCTCTCTCTCCCTCATTCTTTTCTTTCCTGCCTGGGATGCCAGAGGGACAACAGTCATCTTGAGACTGTGTGTTGACCAGTACAAGGTTAAGAGACATATGTCAGGAATAGCTGAGCAGAAAGGTAGCATCCTTGAACAACTGTGACACTGGGGGACCTATGTCCAGACTTTTTATTCTGCAGAGAAATAACCCTGTGTTTGTTTGTCATGTGCTTGTGACTTTTCTTGCTGCTTATATCTGAATGCATTCCCATTCTGTATTAGTCAGGATAGATTATGCCAATCTCTGTAACAAATACGTCTCAGATACCAATGGCTAAACACAAGTTTGGTTTCTCACATCGCACTCTGTCAAAGCTACGACTCGGGGTTCACTTCCATCCTGTGACATTACCTTTCACAGCGTAGGATCTCTAGGGTTGCTGTGGACAGCCGTGCCCATGATTGTGTGAGCAATCCTGTAAGCGATATGCATCACTCCATCAACTTCTCTTTGGCCAGGACTTAGGCTCATGGACTTAGGCCAGCTGCAAGGGAGGCTGGAGAAAAATTGGTCTTCTTGGGTGCTCAGGAGGAAGTAGATGAGTGAATCAGGAGCCAGGTTCTCCTCCTCAGTCACTGAAAGGGAAAGTCTCAACAATCAACATGTGTCCAGAACCTGTTTCTCAAGTTGTGTCTGGGCTCGGGCACGCCTGTGCTTGGGAGCCAGCCTGGTCTATGTGGAACTGCTGAGCTATGCCTGGAGCAGCACAGTGGGTCATGTGCATCTGAGGTGAGCCTTGCCAATGCCTCCCCTCATTTCCCTTAGATTTTAATCCTGTAAAGAATGACATTAGCATGCTCAAAAGCATGCCATGACGGTATGACTCTTTCATTTTTCAACTTGTACACCTTGAAGAGACGGCTGGCATAGCTTAGTTTTGAAGTGGGCCAGTCAGGGATCTTATCTCTCTGCCAGGTTCTTGTCTTTTTAGGCTCTTTTTCATGGATTCACTCACTGTCAGGAGATGTGCTTAGCTCGGGGCCACACAGACACTGAGAGGGGCATGCAAGCTGGGCTCCTGCTCTCAATGAGTCTTCCATATTGGACACATATGTCCACAACCAAGGGCCTGAGGACTAGAGGCTGGCCCTCACACACAGGAGGCTCACTACCAAGGGACAGGACCCTTGGTGCCAATGTCTACTCATTTATCAGTACTCAGGAAATGCTGAGAATGGGATTGGCACTGAAGTTTATTTCATTCATTCATTCATTCATCAAACAGGGTAGGTGGGCCAATTGGACACTGTGCTCTGAGGACAGAGACCCGGTCTGCCAACTAATATGGCTTGCCAAGGAGCTGTCTGGATGGAGTTACAGGACAGCAGTGAGAGGTGAGCTGTTGACTGTGAGAGTATGCAGGAGGGTCAACCCTCCCCCTCTTTCTTGGTGTCAGAGAGGACTTCCCAGGGGGGTAGAGTCTTGAAGGATAAATAGAAGTTGGCCTGGTAGGGGTGGTTACATAATTTGTAGAGCTTGGTGCAAAATAAAAATAGAGGGCCTCTTGTTAAAAAAAAAATCAGGACAGGGCTGGAGGGATGGCTAAGTGGGTAAGGCATTTGCCTGCAAAGCCAAAGGACCTGGGTTTGATTCTCCGGAACCTACATTAGCTAGATGCACAAGGGGTGCACACATCTAGAGTTTGTTGCAGTGGCTAGAGGCCCTGGCACACCCATTCTCTCTCCCTCTTTCTCTGTCAAATAAATAAAAATAAAATACTTTAAAAAATTCAGGACAGTGGAGCTGGAAAAATGGCTCAACAGTTAAGGTGTCTGCCTTCAAAGCTTAATGACCTGGGTTTGATTCCCCAGTACCAAGTAAAGCCAGATGCACAAGGTGGTGCATGTATCTGGAGCTTATTTGCAGTGGTGGGAGCTCCTGGCATGCCCATTCTCTCTGTGTGTTTTCTTACTATCTCTCTCAGCTTGCAAATAAATAAATAAATAAATAAATAAATAAATAAATAAATAAATAAACAAACAAACAAACAAACAAACAAATAAATATGTTAAAAAGCAGGAAAATACCTTTAAAAGTCCTAAAATCTAGCCAGGCTTGGTACATGCCTTTAATCCCAGCACTGGGAAGGCTGAGGTAGGAGGATCTCCACGAATTCAAGGCCAGCCTGAGACTGCAGAGTGAGTTTCAGGTCAGCCTGGCTAGAGCGAGACCCTGCTTCCAAAAAAAAAAAAAAAAAAAAAAGTTCCCCAAATTTGAAGTGTTTCCTTTCTTCCAGTTTCTCTCTTAATTTGTAGCATTTTAAAGTTGCTATTTGATGATGGTCTGAATAAAGTCAGGCAGCAAATACTTAAATGGTTACTATTCATGTTTAATTATGCAATGCCAGCTCTGGTACAAATAGAAGAGCTCATAATGGAAGGGCCGCAGTGACCCAAACGTCACTGAGCGGCTCTCGGGGCGGCGCTCCTCTGCTGCTTCTGTATGGCTTTGCAAGACACTCCCACCCTACCAATATGCCCCCCTCGCCTTGGCCATGAGCAAGGTGGTTCCGGAAGGAGCATGCCCTGCCCACCCTCCCTGCCTTCCACATCATCAGCATCAGTGCCAGCCTGAAGGGTGGAATGGGTCTCTGGTCACCTGCACATTCCGACCACTGCAACATCTGCGGCCCAGGAGCAGCAGGTGCTGTGGGTGAGACAGTGTGGCCAGTCTTGGAAACAACGCAGTCACAGCAGCCTGGAGGATCCATGGGCGCCCCATCCTGGCTCGGTCTCCCAGTTTGGCTGGGCTAGGGAGGCTCAGCTGACTTGTACGCAGATGCAAAGCGAGAGCGAGCGGGCGGGGGCTGGGGGACGACACGGACCTCCTGACCAAGCACCTGCTACACACATTGCCTTCCCTTCGAGTTCAGCGCCCCGTGGGGCCAGCTGGCCGCTCTGATTTCAAAAGGCCCAGTGTGTTCCTTGCTCCTTCTGGTCCAGGCAGATCTATTTCTGGGAGATTCATTTCGGACGCTCCTTTTCAGTGAGGGAAGGGTGGCAGGAAGGGCGTCTAAGATGGTTGGACTGGGAGCAAGCTGTCTTTAGCGACCCAACTGTGATACCCGCACCTCATTCCTGGGGGTAGCCAGGAGTGGAGGCTCGGGCTTAGTCGGGATGGGAAGCTACTCTCTGGACTGAAGGGACTGAGGACCATTCGCAGAAGAACTCTCAGGTTGAGTTACTTTCTCTGTCCACCTGGTAAAGATGGTAATGGGCTCGGTCCCCACAGGCTCAGGCCAACAGTACCCCTGTCCCTCCTAGGTGACATTAGGAGTCATTGAAATGCCAAGCATTCCTGAGCACCCAGGGCCAGCTGGTGCCTGATACGTGGCAGGTGTCCATCAGCGGTGCTTGTGGCCTGTCTCTGTGTTGCTTAGTACTGACACCCTGGGGGTGGAGAAGGAGATAGCTGGGGCAGACTTATGACGCATGCAAGAATTCTTATTTATTTTTATTCTTTTTTTCAATTGTTTTAGAAAGAGAGAATTGGTTGCCAAGGCCTCACTGCAATTGAATGCCAGAAACTTGTGCCTCCTAGTGGGCATGTACAACCTTACACTTGCCTCACCTTTGTGCGTCTGGCTACCGTGGGATCTGGAGAGTCGAACATGGGTCCTTAGGCTTCACAGGCGAGTGCCTTAACCGCTAAGCCAGCTCTCTAGCCCAAGAATTCTTATTTGAGGACTCCACGCCAAACTGAGGGTGCTGAGGGTGAAGGCAGGCATCGGGATTTGGTGGGAGTAAGACTGGACAATCCCCTTGTGCTTAAGATGGGCAAAAGGAAGGTCTCAACTCCCCAGATGTACCGGCAGTACCTTGGGCTGGATTCTGAGCCTACATGCGACACTGGCTGGGACTTGTGAGGACATAAAGGGACTTGACACATGTTTGTTTTCTTGTTTGCTCACAGGTAAGGCAGAGCAGGAGGTTGGGCTCCATCCACACTCTCCAGAGTAACCTGGTCCTGGTCCAACCTGACTCCATTGTCCTGGTGGTGGGGAAACTATAGGGCCTGAGAACCTGCCCTCTGCTCAGGTTAGCCCAGCATGGGTTGTGTGTGCATGGGTGATTGGTGGTACATATTCAAGGGCCACAGGGAAGTACAAGCTAAGGTAGAATTGGGTTTGGTTATTCAACTCGCCACAAGTCTGGTGAGTGCAGTGGCCAGTATTCTAGTATTTTGCTCCTGCTTCTCTTCAGATCAAGGGTTCCAAAATGTTACGTAACTGGCTTCTGGAGGACTCGTAGCTTCGGCCACTGAGTGGCAAAGCAAAAAGAGCTCTGATCCTGGATTAAGAAGGTGCCAGGTTCAAAACCTGGCCCCATTCTCTCCAGGATTCAGGAAGAAATGTATGCCAGGAGCCCAGCCAGTGCCTGCCTTCATGGCTCTCCCTCTCTGCTGGTTTTTGTTCTGTAACTGGGTCTCTATTACACCCGAGGGGAGGGGCTGGTGGGCATAGGCTTGGGGTGTCAGGCTGGGGCTAGAGAAGCAGCAGGAGGCAGAGCACTGGGTATAGGATTAAGAAGGATCCAGAATGGCTGGGGAAGTAGATACCACCAAGCAGTGGGAGCCAGTGCCCTGGAGGCAGAAGGCGGAGAGCAGCTAAAGACTTGCCTTCCCTCAGATGGTGTTAAGTTACCTTAGTGTCCGCTGCAAGCCCAGCCTGGCCTCAGTGGTCTCTAGCAGCTGGGCTGCCATGCCCAGATGGCCTTTGCTGATACATCCAGCACTCCTTGGACAGAGGTGAGACAGTGAGCTAGGCTTGTTCTGGGGCCCAGGAGGACAGGACAGTGGCCGACTGAGGCTTGCCTTCCTCAGGGTGGAGGGTGGGATGTCCCAAGGGGTTAATGGATACAGGTCTTAACCTGTACAGCCTAGGCTAAGAGCTAGACTACCACACTTCTGTCCAAATCCAAACAACCAGAGCAAGTCTTGTGGCCAGAATGGATGTGGGAGCCGAGCAAGAGTGAGTGATTAGTGAGTGAGGAGGATCCCATCTGTGGCCACGTCTAAGACCTACATGGAATCAGGGCCAGAGCGAGCATCTACACTCACAGTACTTCTCTTTGAAGACTGGGTTCCAGCACCTTCCTAAAGGTGTTCCAAGGCTCTGATGCTTCCCAGTGAGGAAAATGGAGCCCCTTGTCCTGGTCCAGCTGGTACTACCCTCCCTCCCTCCCAGTTGCCGATTGCTCCATCAGCTTCCACGGCGCAAGTGGTCCACCCTCCGGGGGAGGATACTCAGCCTGTGGAAAGGTTGGCGGCTCGTTACTAGGTCCCCAACGTGTGTCCAGGCAGAGCTGGGAGCTGAGCAGGCATGTGACCACCTTTCTGTGTGTAGGTCTGAGATTCGGGGAAGGAGATCAAAGCTTCTAGTAGATGTGAAGAGAGCTTTGGGGGTAGAGAGGGCTCCTAGAAGGAAAGAAGGAAGGAAGGAAGGAAGGAAGGAAGGAAGGAAGGAAAGAAAGAAAGAAAGAAAGAAAGAAAGAAAGAAAGAACTGGGGGATGGCTGAGTTGGTAGGCCCCATGTGCCTCCTTGGCTATTTCCAGGGACTGACAGCAATTGGTGACATGGTCATGAGACCGAGTGATACTCCTTAGCCCTGCTGAGTGAATCTGCTAAAACACAGGCTTGAGCATAGCATGGGGGCCATCTGTGGGGGGTCTTGATGGGGAAATGTGTCAGTTTGAAGTGATCCCCAGCCTACTGAGAGGCACAGGCTGGCAAAGCCATCCCTGCTCTATTGGATTTCCCTCTATGGCTGGTAGAGCTCTGTCATGGGCTGTCTTGGCCATGGGGTCTTGTCACAATAAGGTGACAGACTCTTAATTCCACAAGCTATTACCATAAATGCTGACAGGACCCTGGAATAACCCATAACCCAAGTCCCACCTCTGCTTCTGCCAGGACCACTTGCGGCTCATCGATCTTGCCGGTCGATGGCCCCCGCATGGTACTCCTGCATGCATGGCCGCAGCTTCCGAGTGGACTTTGAGCAGTCTGCCGTGCCTGTCACCCCTTGAAATGACCTTGGAGAATGATGTCTCCAGGTCTCTAAGCAGGAAATTTGTATTCATAAGGAAACTGACAAATGCAGCCCTTTGGGGCTATAAAAAGGCCTTTGCATGGGGGGCTAATGCAACTCCGAAATCAATAATCCGTGAGGCCTTAAGTGTTAGAGAAGGAGGAGCTGTTTATTTCAGGTTTGCCTCTAAAATTAGATAAATTAATGCAATGAATTTTCCCAGCTTATTTCCATACATTGCGGATTTAATTTTAGGAAGAAAACACTGGAAAAGACAGTATTGCGGATGTACAAGTCAGGGTTTGACCTATTTTCTAAGCTGTTTGTGTCTGCAAAGTTCACACCCCCTAAGTTGTGGGTGCTGCACTTTTTTAGAACGAACTAACTTTTTAGAAAAAAACTAAACATCTTCTGCCTATGTATAAGTGAGCCAATGGCCCAAGGAAGAATATGGGTTTCTTGTGAATTTGGGGGACACTCGGTGCTTCTGGTGGCACCTGAGTCAGCAAATGACTTCTGGGAGAGTGGCTTGACCCTTCGACATTCCGTCCTTCTCCTCTTCCAAATAAGCAACACATGTGTGAGGCTGGAAGTCCAAGGACTGTTTGCAGCTTGCAGGGACATCAGGAGGAGGCCATGTCTAGGCTGGGGGTTGCTCTGGGGCACGTGTCATTTGTCCTTCTAGTGCTACACTGGCTTCTGGGGAAGCCAGCTCTGGGAGTCTTGGAGGCAGTGGCAGAGAAAGGCAACCTGTCCCCCCCCCCCCCCCCGCCATCTTCACACCGTGTTAGCTCTGTAGTCTGATCCCAGCGATGTGAAGCTGGACCATTGATCACTTGACTGCTCTGACAGCATCCCAGACACAGGGCCGGAGGTGTCCACTGCAGCGTGGAAAGACCTGAGCTGTGACTAATTCCCTGGTCAACCTCCGCCCTGCTGTGGTTAGTACTCAGCAGCTCTGGCCTAGCGGAGGAGCCTGGAGAACTGGCTGGCAGAGCCGAGCAGGGCCTCCTCCCTAGGGGTGGTGGCTGAGTCCCCCTTACCTTGCGCAAGGGTATCCAGTCCCTGAAATGAAGTGCTCCCATGAAAATCACTGCATTCAGCTGATGTGGGAAGCTAAGTATGTGGTGTGCATATGTGCTTGTGCACACGTGTGGTCTATGTGCTCACACGTGACTGCATGTGTTGGAGGATTTAAAGAGCACTGGAAAACAGTGGTGAAGGAGGAGGTAGAAGCAGTGTGGAAACGTGGGATTTCCCCAACTGTCCAACTGGAGAAGGTGAAATTTCATTGACGTTGTGTATCCTCGAGGGCTAATGTAAAAAGGCTTTCTCTCAAAGCCTTCCTAACACCATAGGGGATTCCCAGAACTCCACGGCCCCTGTGTTTTCTGTGGGATGTCTACAACATGGATAAGGCTTCTTCTGATCTGGTCTATGTGCAGGATATAACCTGATCACTAGGCTAACCTGGGTTGTGAATCCAGGCTCAGGAAATGGATTCCCTGGCCTGGAGTCTTGATTCTGCTACTCATTAGCCTGGAACATTGCTTTGCATCAATAAGCCTTTGGCATCAGCTGTTAAGAAGCTCTGAATGAGCCACAAGCCTGCCACTGGGAGCCCCGAGGACAGACGCTGGCTTTGCTCCTGCCTGACAAAGTGAGTCTGAGATGGAGATCACCAAGAGTATTCAGTCATTGTGAGGGTGGGCAACCTGAGCCTTTTCCAATAGTGTCTTGAGGAATCCCCCTGGGCCAACTGCCCCACCCCGTCTCTGACAATTTAAACTGCCCAGAGCTCTCCAAATATCCCAGCTCTTTCCTGTTTTCTGTGCTTGTGTGGTGGTTTATATTGATTGTCAGCTTGACAGGACGTCTGTGACTAGAATCATCTGTGAGGGATTATCTATATGAGGTTGGCTTTTGGGCATACCTGTGAGGGATTGTTTTGATTAGGTTTATTAAGGTGGGAAGGCCCACCTTAACTGTGGGTGTCACCATTCCATGGGCTGGGGTCCTGGACTGTATACAAAGGAGAGAGTTGGCTGAGCAGCAACATTCATTGTTCTCTGCTTCCTCACTGGGCTGAATGAAACCAGATCAGCTTTAAGCTCCTCTGCCTCCCCACACCCTACGTAATGGACTGTAACCGGGAACTGTAAACTGAAATACACCCTTCCTGTGGTGGTTTGATTCAGGTGTCCCCCATAAACTCTAGATGTTCTGAATGCTAGGTTCCCAGCTGATGGAGATTTGTGAGTTAATACCTCCAGGGGGCAGTGTATTGTTGGGAGCAGGCTTATGGGTGTTATAGCCAGTGTCCCCTTGCCAGTGTTTGGCACACTCTCCTGTTACTGTTATCCAACTGATGTAGGCCAGGAGGTTGATGTCCACCCTCTGCTCATGCCATCATTTTCCCCTGCCATCATGTAGCTTCCCCTTGAGTCTGTAAGCCAAAATAAACTGCCCCCCCCCACCCCTGCCACAGGCTCCTCTTGGTCAGGGTGTTTTCTACCAACAATTTGAACCTGACTGCAACAGTAAAGTTGGTACTGAGAAATGGGATTATTGTTGTTAGAAACATGACTGCATGGCTTTTGGCCTTTTGCAGTTGATTTTATTTTTATTTTTACTTTTATTTTTATTTGGTTTTTCAAGGTAGGGTCTCACTCTAGCTCAGGCTGACCTGGAATTCACTATGTAGTCTCAGGGTGGCCTTGAACTCATGGTGATCCTCCTACCTCTGCCTCTCAAGTGTTGGGATTAAAGGCGTGCACCACCACATCCGGCTGGAGCTGATTTTAAAGAGGAATGTGGAAGGATTTGAAATCTTGGCCTAAGAGATGCCTTGAAGTGCTGTAAGTACAGATTGATGGACTATTCTAGTCAGAGTTGAAAGACTTGAATGCAGTAAGAACTATGGACTGTGAGGTTTGGCTTATAAGGGTGAGAAAGAGCTTTGCCTGGACTGGGCTAGAAGCAGTTTGTATGAGAGGCTTGCTGTTATGCTCATGTCCTGAGAGTTTGTGCAGGGTTATTTTACGTAGAAATGGACTGGTGTGAGCAAAGGGATATGGAAAAGAAAAAAATGAAATCTTTGGGCTGAAACTTCTGCCTGTTCAGCTATAATTATATGAGATTACAACCTTTGAGATTTGCCATCTGACCTGTACTGGGGCAACAGGAAGAATGTAGACTCTCTTGACGGGGCCTGAATGCTCAAGGAGTGTCCTATTCTTCAAAGTCTGCTTTATTCCCTCCTGGATTAACAAACTGGCACCCTACCTGGTATTATGGAGTATAAGAAATGCAGGAAAAAGAGGGTCATTGAATTTGAAACACAGTCTTGTGTTTTGGAAATGGCCATGGCCAGTGTGAAGCAGGTTTGCTAGATACCTGAATGGAGACCCGATGGGGCCATGAGGATGAACCATGGGTTGCAGTGGAGACCCAGTGGAGATGTCAGGACCATGAGATGGCTGATAAGGAAAGATGCCAGCCCTGGATGAAGTTTTCCAGGACTGTGAGTAGCCTAGCTGGAGGGATGGAATTGGAACTCCAGAGACTTGTTGCTGGTTGGAATTATTTGACTTGGATATTTGTCACTAACTAGAGTTGTTGGTTTTGGAGCTATAGAGTTTGATGTTTGCCCTGTTTTAAATCTTTTATTGGTAGACGATCTCTTTGCTATGTTCAATGCCATCTTTTGCAATGTGAATTTTTATTCTGTGCCATTATGGGGATTTTTGGTGTAGTTTTTGGTATTATGACTCAGTTAAAAGATCTTCGACTATGGGAATGTTTTAACATTGTTGGGATTTATAAAAACTATAGGGATGTTTAAAGCTGGGCTGAATGCATTGCATTTAACATCGTGGATGGTTATCAGTTTATGGGAACCAATGGGTGGATTGTGGTGATTTGATTCAGGTGTCCCTCATAAACTTAGGTGTTCTGAATTCTAGGTACCCCAGCTGATGGCAACTGGAAATTAAAGCTTCCTAGAGGTGGTGTATTGTTGGGATGGTCTTATGGGTATCATAGCCAGCTTCCCCTTGCCAGTGTTTGGCACACTCTCCTTTTGCTATTGTCCACCTGATGTTGGCCAGGGGTGATGTCCACCCTCTGCTTATGCCATTGTTTTCCCCTGCCATCATGGAACTTCCCCTTGAGTCTGTAAGCCAAAATAAACCTTTTTGCCCCCTCAAGCTTCTCTTGGTCAGGTGATTTCTGCCAGCAGTGAGAACCTGACTGCAACAGGCTAGAAGCAGTTTGTAGGAGAGGCTTCCTGTTATGCTTGTGTCCTGGAAACTTGTGCAGGGTTGCATTGCATAGAAATGGACTGGAATGAGCAGAGGGATATGGCACAGAAAAATGAAATCTTTGGGCTAAAACTGCTGCCTGTTTAGATGCAATTTAAATGCATTGAGATTGGACCAGCTGACCTGCATTGGGAAAACAGGAAGAATGCAGGCTCTTTTGAAGGGGCCTGAATGCTGAAAGAGTGCTCTGTTCTTCAAAGTCTGCTTTATTTCCCCATGGATTCATAAGTTGGTATTATGGAGTATAACAAGTTCAGGAAAGAGAGGGTCATTGACTTTGCAAAACAGTTTTGTATTTTGGAAATGACCCCAGGTAGTGTGAAGCAGGCTTGTTGGATTACCTGCATGGAGACCCGATGGAGCCATCAGGACTGAACGGTGGGTTGCAGTGGAGACCTAGTGGAGATGCCAAGACTATGGGATGGCTGCCAAGAAGAGCTTCCAGTGCCAGATGAAGTTTTCTGAGACTGCGAGTAGTCTAGCTGGAGGGGCAGAATTGGAACTCCAGAGGCTTGTCACTGGTTAGAATTTTATTGGACTGGAGGCTTGTCACTGACTAGAGTTGTTGGACTTGGAGCTACAGAATTTGGTGTTTGTGCTGTTTAAATCTTGAATTGGTTGAATGTTTCTTTGTTATTCCCAGTGCCATCTTTTGCAGTGTGAATGTTTATTCTGTGCCATTATGATTTTTTTTTTTTGTATTACAGCTCAGTTAAAAGACCTTGAACTATGGGGATATTTGAACATCATTGGGATTGATTAAAAACTATGGGGACATTTAAAGTTGGATGAATGCACTGAACTTTTTTAAAATCATGTATGGTTATCAGTTTATGGGGGCCAGGGGCAGAATGTGGTGGTTTGATTCAGATGTACCATATAAACTTACGTGTTCTGAATGCTAGGTTTCCAGCTGATGACGATTTGAGAATTAATGCCTCCTGGAGGCAGTATATTGTTAGGGGCAGGCTTATGGGTGTTACAGCCAGTTTCCCCTTGCCAGTGTTTAGCATACTGTCCTGATGCTGGTGGTCTATCTGATGTTGGCCAGGAGGTGATGTCCACTCTCTGCTCATGCCATTGTTTTCCTCTGCCATTGTGGAGCTTCCCCTTGAGTCTGTAAGCAAAATAAGCCCCCCCTTCTCCCCCTCAAGCTTCTTTTGGTCAGGTGTTTTCTGCCAGTGATGTGAACCTGACTGCAATACTTCCTCCTTAAAATAATTTTTGTTATGTCCCAGTAACAAGAAGGAAACTGGTTGATAGCTTGTTTCTTTCTGTCCCTAGCTTGGACACCTCATGAACTCATGCATATTCATGTGTATTGGGGTGGCATGTGTATGCATGTGTGCATGCGAGTATAGAGGCCGTATGCCCATGTTAGGTCTCTTTCTCAATCACTCTCCACCTTATTTTTTGAGAAATATCTCTCACTGAATCCAGAGCTCACCAATTCAGCTTGTATGTGGGTCGTAGAATTCATTTCCCCATGTTCGTGTGACAAGCACTCTACCAACTGAGCCATCTCCCAGTTCTTTCTTTCTTTTCTTCCTTCTTTCTTTCCTCCCTTCCCTCCTTCCTTCCTTTCCTTTCTTCTTTTTTTTTTTCTCAAATATTGCTATGTTTTATTTTCAAATCAACCTTAGAGTATAAATATTCTTATCTTTATTTAGGAATTTGTTTTTAAAAACCTTTATTATTATTATTATTGTTATTAACAACATATTTCATATTGAGACAGAGACTCAGGAACCTTTGACTTTGATTTCTGCCTTAGCTTTCTGAGGACTGAGATTACAGGTATGTGGTGGTTTGAATGTGAATGTTTTCCACTACAGCCTCAGGTATTTTTAAATTTAATTTTTATTTATTTATTTATTTATTTATTTATTTATTTATGAGAGGGAGAGAAAGAGAGAAAGAGAGAGAGAGGGAGGGAAGGAGGGAGGGAGGGAGAGAGAGAGAGAGAATGGGCACACCAGGGCCTCTAGCCATTGCAAAGAAACTCCAGATGCATGTGCCACCATGTGCATTGGGTTTACATGGGTTCTGGGGAATCAATCCTAGGTCCTTAGGCTTCACAGGCAAGTGCCTTTACCACTAAGCCATGTCTCCAGCCCTCCTCGGGTATTTTTGATTAAGGTTAAGCTTCCTGCTTACGTCTCCAGCAGCCTGTTGAAGGAGGTGTTACTGGGGGTGGACCCTGGGGTCCAGTCCTAAGGCGGGTTTGGGAGAGGATCTGGATCCCAGCCCAAAGGTGTGTAGAGAGCAGTTTGAGCTCTGGTGCTTTGTGCTTGCTGGTACTGGAGCGGTGCCTGGTGCTGGCTCTGGCTCGCTGCAGCTCCTGCTCTGTGCTCGGATGCATGGAGGAAGCCGTTCCTTCCTCCACTGATGAAGTTTCTCCCTGGATTTTGTAAACCTGAAATAAACCCCTTCCTCCCATAGACTGTGTCTGGTTGGATGTTTGTCCCAGCATCAAGGAGCTGATTGCAGCAAGATGTGTGCCACCATGCAGGCTCATGCTTTTCTGGGTCCCCACTTCTTCTGAGAGAGGCAGTAGCAAAACGAAAATGGACTCAGGGAGCCGAGAACGGATTTGGGAGGCTTCTGGGCCCCACATGCCTCCCCAGGAGCAGAGGCAATGCAGGGCTGGTGGGCAGCATGAGTGGCCCAACCAGATGTGTGTCTATCCTACGGAAACTGCTTTACTCACCAAGAGGGCGTGGGGACTGGAATTCCTAAAAGGAAATCAGAGATTGACAAAAATACCCTTTCAAAAATAGACTTTGTTTAGCCAGGGATGGTGGCGCACGCCTTTAATCCCAGCACTCGGGAGGCAGAGGTAGGAGGATCGCTGTGAGTTCAAGGCCACCCTGAGACTCCATAGTGAATTTCAGGTCAGCCTGGGCTAGAATGAGACCCTACCTCGTAAAACCAAAAAAAAAAAAAAAAAAGACTTTGTTTTGTTTTGCTTCCTAAAAACCAGGGGCTGCAGCTTCCTGGTTTGGGAGACAAGTTCTGAGCAGCATGGGGATCCCCAGGATGGGAGTGTCCAGCTGCAGGGTCTGACCTGGGCCTGGGGTGATTTCATTTTGATTGGATCCTGGAGGGTCAGGGTGTGTCCTGTTGTCTAGCCTCACCTTGTAGCCTAACAGTGGGTAGTAGTATTGAGGACCAAAGCCTCAAAAAATTCATTTCTATTACATTCTGTGACTCTTGCAAATAGGAAGAGAAGCAGAGCTTCTTTTTTAAGTATTTTGTTTACTATTTATTTATTTGAGAGCAACAGACAGAGAGAAAGAGAGAATGGGCACGCCAGGGCCTCCAGCCACTGCAAACAAACTCCAGACGCATGCGCCCCCTTGTGCATCTGGCTAACGTGGGTCCTGGGGAGTCGAGCCTCGAACCAGGGTCCTTAGGCTTCACAGGCAAGCACTTAACCGCTAAGCCATCTTTCCAGCCCCATTTTGTATATTTATTAAAGGTAGAGCTAGAAAGAGAAAGAGAGAGAAAATATGGGCACACCAGGGCCTCCTGCCTCTGCAAAACAGCTCTAGTTGCATGCACCACTTTGTGCATTTGGCTTGACTTGGGGACTGGGGAATTAATCCCAGGCTGTCAGGCTTTTCAAGCAAGTACCTTTAACAGTTGAGCCCTCTCTCCAACCCACAAGTCTTCTTTAACTGAGAGATTTTCCTAGCCAAAGATGACTTTTCTTATTCTACCCTGGCATTTGAGAATGAGAATTTATGGAGTGAAATTGCTTTAACCTTGGGAACTCTGAGAGGGAATGCCGCCATCCCAGGGAGCGAGCCAAGGATTCATGCCTTCCTATCCCTGTCTCTTTCCTCTCCGTCCTCCTGCGCCCTTCCCTCTCCTTTCTTTCCCCCAGCCTTTCCTGCTCTGCTTTCCTTGTCCTCCCATCCCTTTTCCTGCTCTGCCCTCCTCTCTTCTTCCCTTCTCTCCTTGTAATCCTGTCCTTTCCTGCCCTCTCAGTGTAACACACATAGGGAAGAAAGCTTCAGGAGGCGTGAAACCCAGTCCCATTACCTTTCAGCCACGAAATCGTCACCAGGCACTTGGGCCTTGCAGCCTCATGTCTTTGTCTGTCAAATGCAAACCAGAGTCCTTACTTGGTATGGCACTTGCCAGCGAGTCCTAAGCACTAGGCGGCACCTTGGCTTCAGACCTGTAGATCATTCCTCTTGTTTTCCCCAAAGGAAAGTCAACTTAGACAATTGGCTTTTGCGGGGCTGTGATGGAGACCACCGGTGGAACCTGTGTGAATTTAAACCTCAGCCCCTGGTGGATCTGCTACAGGCAGTGTGCGGGCCCCAGATTATGGTAAGAAATGTATAGCCCAGAGCATCCAAGGTATGTCCAGGGCCACGTGGCATCAGGGCTTGGACTGCTCTCTCCTTGGCTGGCACCATGCTCCACCTGCTGGACTCTTGGCTGTCGTGGCCCGAGCCTCCTTCAGACTCACACGGATGCCAAGCCCAGCAGCCAGCCATGGCCCTCGGTCAGCAGTGGCTTTGGAGCCGCTGTTTTTCCCATTTGCTTTTCTGTGTCTTTCAGAAGTTCTGCCTTGCCTGTATTTGTGGTTAGAAAAACAAAAACAACCAAGGTCATCCAGAAGGAGCTCTTGCCTAGCCACTGCTTGCTGGCTTAACTTGCCATCTCCATGGCCCTTGAGAAGACCAGCAGGGTGGGCAAGGGACTGGCAGAGGGCAGAAGGGGCCTTCCCCAGCCACAGGAGCCCTGTGCGGGCTTCAGCCTACCCCTGGGTTGGGCCCGCAGCAGAGACAAGGACTCTCTTATGGCCCAGCGATGGTTGCCGGGAGGGTCTATGCTTGGAGGCCTGCTCTGTGCCCAGCCTCGCCAGTCCCTCCTCCTTGGTGTGGTTTTGGTCAGTTCCTTTTTGAGCCCTGTTCTGTCCCGTTCTGACTTCTGTTCCTTCTGCAGATTATAAAGCTCTTTTGTCCGGGGATGCTGCATTTTCACCCAATTATTTTCCTCCTGTGGACGTTTTGACCCCAAAGACACTTTGAATGGAAGCATTTTAATCACAATTACCCAGCCGCGCTACATTTTTGATCTAGAAAGTACCAGAATTCCCGTGGGAACTCCATTAAGCTGTTTTGATCCCTCTATCAATTTTCCATGCAGTACAGTTAAACCATTTCCGAAGTTTCCATCTCCATTTTGCTGAAATTATTTCCATGGAGATCAATGCTTTTGCATTTGGAACCTTGTGTTGGAGTGTTGCATCATAAATCAGCCCTTTATCCCTATCAGACTTTACTAATTGCAGCCTCTGCCATCACCGGCAGCCACGGCTTCCGACCAGGGCGTTGCCCTGGGTAACTGCAGCGTGCGCTGTTTCTCAGAGGATCTGGGGGACATGGCGAGGCCCAGAGGAGGCCAGAGGAGCCTGTGTAGACGCAGCTGTCACCTGGAGGTGACTGTGGGAGAGCAAAGGTCAGAGCATCCTCTTGAGCCCTTGGTCATCATGTGGTACAGTCCAAGTCAAAAACTGTCCCCTCCCTTGGTGCCAAGTGGTAGCTTGTCCTGGACCAATGGGGGGCCTTGTATTGCCACTTGGGGATGAGGGACTGAAGGTGAGACTGGGGTCTATTGGCCACTGTATTGCTTTTTCCCAGAGCCTATCCCAGTAGTAGGGCCAAAGATCAGAGGAGAATGAAGGAAGGTCTAAAACCTGAGAATGAGAACATTTATCTTTTCACCCTGCATTGAGCTGTGCCTGACATGAGCTCTTCAGTGGCCCTGTCACATCACCCTGAGACAATGGCTTTCAGGTGCTGAAGTTTGCAACTGAACCCGTTCTCCCATACACCTCAGTTCTGTGATTACAAGGCTGTGGCATCTCGTGCTGTTCTGATGTCCCTAAATGTCTTGAAGACCTCCTTCTCTCCTCTCCACTACCCTCTGTGCTCAGGGATGACCCAGCAGGAGTCCCTTTCCAAGTCCTATGGCCAGTGTCTACTGAGTGTCCAGCATGCTAGGGACAAGATGGGAGGGAGGCATGTGGGCCTATTTCCCAAGCCTTACCGGGAGAGCGAGTATAAGACCACATGAGGAGTACAGCATGCATCTTCTCCTACAGCACGATCTGGGCATTCACTGGAGGCAGGGTGGGCTCCCCAACAGGCTCTCCAGCTCACTGAGTTGCCCTGGCACTCTGGAGTCCTTACAGCTTCCTGTGGTCTAGGAGGTGCCACATCGTGTTCTAGCCATCTGCTCCCCAGCAGTGAGTCAGGCTCTGTAGTGACACACAGCTCAAGTGTGTGTGGCATCTGGGAGTGAGGAGCTGTGATAGGTAATCTTTGACCTGGCATAGTCAAGGCTTGAATATTCTATTTGCAGAGCAAATAAGGAAGTCCCATTGTTCTGGTAAAACAAAGAAAATCACCTCTTAAACCTCTTGCTGCTAAGGGTCATAGATGATCGTGCCTTCTCACGGGTGGGGGAGGATGGCAGATCTGGGGTGGGGACCTGGCACGATAATGAAGTGGACGTGCCAGTCCACTTCATCTGGATCAAACTGGATCTGAAACAGAACCAGCTATCCCATCCCACAGTCTCACCCAGCAGAGTTGGGATGCGGTGCCTCCTTCCTACAGGGGACACGTCATGCTGCAGAGAGCAGGCACTGGGGGTGGTGAGGGCCACACACTGTGCATGCGTTTCCTGAGTTGCAAACAAGTGCTGTGCTGTGGAGTACGGCAGGGGTCAGGGGGAGCTGAGGAGCCCCTGTGAGATTGCAGGAAACTGTTCTTTCCCTTGAGTCTTGGGCAGAGCAATTAGGACTTAGGAACCTGCTCTGAGGTAGCTCAAAGCCCTTGACTCTTGTCTCCAGCTCTGCCCACAGTGAGTATGATGGATAGGAGGCAGATAGGATGACCTCTGAGGGCCAATTGCACTGTTTGTTTGCTGTGTGACCTTGGGAAGCTCACTTAGCCTTTTTGGGCCCCAGTTTTCATCTTTTTAGGGCAGTCTTGGTTCCTTCTTCTCCTTGTTAGCATCAGTGATGTTTCTGTTTTCTTTCCCAGTTAGACTGTAGCAAAGCCAATATTGTAAAGATCCTTTGGAGATAGGGCAGAAAGGCCCACTTCTCCCCAAGACACTGGGGCAGGCTGTCAAGTGTTGTTAATACTACTAGTATTGCTTAATTCTATTAGATCAGTAGTTCTGTGTTGATCTCTGGCTTTCTTTTAAACTTCTTATTCAATTTCCATAAATATAGACAAGATAGCATGATCATAATCTCCTCCCACCACTCTCCTTTCTTCCCTCCCAAATTCCCCCTCCACCGAATCCCTTCTTCTTTCCAACCAGTTTCTTTTCTATAATGCCATATTTTTTTTCCTCATATTATGAAGGTCTTGTGTAGGTAGTGTCAGTCACTGTGAGGTCATGAATATCAAGGCCACTTTGTGTATGGATGACAGCCTTGTAAGCAGTCTTCCCCTATCTTTGGCTCTTACATTCTTTCCACACCCTCTTCCCAAATGGTCTCTGAGCCCTGGATGGTGTGATAGAGATGTCTTACTTAGCATTGAATACTCTAGTGTCACTTCTTCTCAGCACTTTGAGTAGTTTTAAATCACCCCAGTGGTCACCGCCATCTGAAAAGAGAAGCTTTTCTAACCAAAAGTGAGAGTAGAATTAATATATATGGGCATAAACATAAGTGTGTAGAGGGCAGTTTGGTGGTCATAATGTATCCATTTAGCCTGCAACAGAAGTAGTTTTCCCCCTAGGGCTGTGACCACCTCAGCCATAGGCTGTTTTCCTGATATTTATTTATTTATTTGAGAGAGAGAGAGAGAGAGAGAAAGAGAGAGAGAATGGGCACACTATGGCCTTTAGCCACTGCAGATGAACTTCAGACGCATGCACCATCATGTGCATCTGGCTTACGTGGGAACTGGAGAATTGAACCTGGGTCCTTAGGCTTTGCAGGTAAGCACCTTAGCTGCTAAGCCATTTCTACAGCCCATCCATAGGCTTTTGACTAGATTTTCAGTACCAGGCATGAAGTCCCATCCAGGGATCAGGCCTCCAGTCCAATCAGCAAGCAACTGGTTTCTCCCAAAACAGACATGCCACTATTCCACCAACTGGTACACTTGGCCCAGGCGGCCAGCCATAAAGCTTGCAGAGTCCATTATTAGTTAAGACTGTTGATGACTTTTCTTCTCCCAAAGGCTGCGTGTTGCATAGCTCTTCCCAGGATCCTGACAGCTAGTTAATAGGGAGGAGGCTTCCAGCTCAGCCACAGTTTGATTCCTCAGTGACTCGCCGCCAAGGCATGTGCATGTGAACTCTTCAATAGCAGGGTCTTACCGTGCTGGTTAAAACTGCCAAGAGCTGGCAGCTTGAGAGACCTTTCCTTTATGCATTTGAACCTTGAGCAGACAACTGTCAACTAAGCAGTCCTTCACTGACAATTGGCCCCATTGCCCTTATGGTGGCCATCAGTTTGGGGTACTTTACAGTCACTCTTAGGACATTGCAGCAGCTTGTAGACGACAACTACAACCAAGGTGGAAGACATGCTCGAGTCATGACCACTCCTCTAAGCCAGACAAGCCTAAGTGAACTCTGGGTGACCCTGCAAACCTCAGCTATTCTCACTCAGGCCAGAAGGGGGCGCTCTCTCTGATGGCCCAGAAGAAGGGCTTTGATTGGTGCAAACACAATCCTTCATTTACATGAAAGACTGCTGAAATTGGTATAAGCCAGTCCTTCATTTGCATGAAGAACTGTGCTATGATTGGTTCAAACACCCTTGGCACCTTCTAGTTGTATAACCCAGTTATTCAGCTTAATTTAATTTAATTTATTTGAGAGAGAAAGAGGCAGATATTGTATACACCCCCACACCTAGCATTTTACATGGGTGCTGGGGATCTGAACTCCGGTCTTCATGCTTGCTTGGCAGGCACCTTACTGACTAAGCCATCTCTTCAACCCTCACTTTATTTTGAGTGTGTTTTAAAAACCATTTTCTTCCTGATCCAACGCGGAGCTTTTGCTACTTGGTGAAGCAGAACACCCGAGGTGTTGACAGCGGTAACGTTTCCTCCGGGTTCCTGGTTGTTTACCCACAGTGGCTGTAGATTATGCTGGCTCAGGAGGGTGAGGAAGGAAAATTTCATTAATTTCTCAGCCCACTGTGGGTCTTGTGTCTTAGCTAGCAGCTCACCTCCAGCTGGTTTCAGCAGCTACTAAACATAAACTTCAACCTGGGGGCTATTCCTTCTAGACATAATACAGACACATCTCCAGGTGTTTGGCAGCTGGGAGGGTTGGGTTCACTGGGGAACATCCTCAAGGACTAATTAAGTCTGCCTGTTGATTCTTGGCCATGAAGAAGTGCAGGCTAGCAGCGGGCTGGACGCGGGTGGCAGCCGCTGATCTGTGGGTCTCCGTGGCTGATTCTGGCAGCTTGTGATTTCTACCTTGGATGCAAGAAGGGAGGATGCAGTGAATAACAACCCCTTGGAAAATGAGAATTAAGCAGATCTTTCTGCCCAGCCTCTGTGCTTTACGAACCTTCTAGGGCCCTGGCCAACAAATCTCACAGTCCTGCTGCAGGCTATCGACACAGTGAAATAGATGGCCCTGCCTGGTTGTTGATGGCTGCCTTGCTTGATGACCAAGGGTGTCATCAATCTTGAAATTTTCAGAAAAAAAAATTGTATGGATTTTGTGGGAGAGGAGACTGGCTATCGTTGTGGAATAGAGAGCCTTATAAATTAGAAACATGGCTCCCGGTAGTATTTTTGAAGCTCTCCGTGGCATTTTTCATCAATCCTTCAATAATGTCTAACATTAATTTGTGTACTTCCTCCACGCCAGGCACGTGCTGACGCCTTGTCAGAGATGGGCCCCGTACATTAATCCTCACTGTACCCCACAGGGGTGGAGTTGGAAGGGAAGGAGACACAGGAAGTGAAGGGATCACCTGAGGTGATGTGGTAGGACTGAGACCAGAACTTACCACCTTCTCCGGCTACTCTTCACTAAATGGCCTTGGAGGGGAGAACTGTTGCCTCTGGATGATGCAGGTCAGGTTCCAGCCCTCTCCAGACCTCAGTTTCTTCCCCCTGTGAAAGGAGGACCAATGTTCTGATGTCTTATGCCTTCATCAGGACCATGATAGTCCACTTTATGTGTCAATTTAATCTGGATGTCCAGATACTCGATGGAATGCTATTTCTGGGTGTGTCTGTGGCATTTGTGGGCGAGATGAGCACTCGAATTGCTGGCCTCAGTAGCCTGCCTTCCCTAGTGTTGCAGTCAGGTGTGCATTGCTGGCAGAAAACACTCAAACTAGAACAGCTTGTGGGAAAAATATTATTTTGGCTTACAGACTCAAGGAGAAGCTCCATGGTGGCAGGGGAAAATGATGGCATGAGCAGAGGGTGGACATCACCTCCTGGGCAACATAAGGTGGACAACAGCATCAGGAGAGTGTGCCAAACACTGGCAAGAGGAAGCTGGCTATAACACCCATAAGCCCGCCCCCAATAATACACTGCCTCCAGGAGGGTTTAATTCCCAAAGTGCCATTAGCTAGAACCATGGCATCCAGAACACCTGAGTTTCTGGGGCACCCCTGAATCAAACCCCCACACCCAGCGTTGTAGGCCTCATGTAGTCAGCTCAAGCACTGAGAAGAGTCAAAAAGTAGGGGGAGAAAGCAAGAAATCGTGAGGCCCTTTGCTGCCCTACTGGAGAGCTGGGCTGCCCCAGTTCACCTTCTCCTACTCTCACACACTGGCTCCTCTGATGCCCAGACCTCAGGCCTCGGACTGAGTGACACCACTGGTTGTCCTAGGTCACCATCTTGGAGGCAGCACCATGCCTGGGATGTCTTAGCTTCTGTAGCTGAGTCAGTAGTTCCTTGATGTCTACAGGGGTTCCCTTGGATACCAAAATCCATGGATGCTCAGGTCTCTTGTATAAAACAACATAGCGTCTGCGTAGAACCCTTTTCATATGTCTTCCCCCATACTAGCATTTAGATCTGGAATGACTCCAAAGGCTCACATGTTAAAAGTGTGATCACCAGCGTGTGGTGCTTGGGAGGTGATGGAACTGTTCAGAGATGGAGCCCAGTGAAAGGAAATTAGGTCATTGAGAATATGCTCTCGAAGCAGATGTTGGGACCCGATTCCACCTGTCTCTCTTTGCTTCTTGGCTTTCATGAGAGAAAAGGCCTCCTGTACCATGAGCTCCTGCCATGACACGTTGCGCTGCCATAGGCCCAAAGCAATAGAGCCAGGTGACCATGCGTGGAAACTTTTAAGACTGTGAGCCTAAATAAACCTTTTCTCCTTTTAAGTTGGTTAGCTCAGGTATTTTGTCACAGTGACTGAAAGCTAACATATCTCTTAGACTCTACTACCCAATGCAATGTAAATAGATGTTGCTATCATTTAAGGAATAATATTCAACAAAGAAAAATGTCTGCGCTTATTCAGCACACATGTAATAATGATCTATGGCTGGTTTTATCTACTCATGTGGAACCCCAGGTGTGGAGGGCAGGAAGTGCATGCTTCCTGCAGGCTGTTCCTGTAGAGAGCTCTCAGTGATACGAGGACCGTGTTTCTGGGTCTTGCAATTAGTGATGGATGATAACTCCCACCTGGCCAGGAAGAAGTACAAATACGCCTCTCACCACCAATCCTGGGACCTTTCTATAGGCCTGAATTCCGCCACTCTTGCTCTTCCAGAAGGTTCTCTCACCTAGCTGTGAGTATCTTTCCCTAAGAACTGCTCCCTATGGCACGTGGTGCTTTTTCACTGCTCACTGCGGACTGGTTGGTGTAGAAGGGCAGTTTTGGGTTATCAGGTCCTCAAGCTAAAATTAGAAGCCAGCCATACAGTCCCGAGGCATGTTGGGAGATGAGGAATGCTTCAAGACCATAAGAGCTGAAGGCCAACTTCTTCCTACGCCCACATGTTTCAGATATTCATTTTCACAAGGATTCATGGGTCCTGAGGCTGAGAGGGACCTAGGGACCATTCACCTGTCTGTTGTCATAGGCTGACCCTCCTGCTGCAGCTACCCTGTGCTGCATGTCTTGGTTTGGGTCCCCAGATGCAAGCCAAAGGAGAGAAGTTGAGCGCATGTGGTTTATATGAGACTTGATCCCAAGGAGACTGGAGACTAGAGAAAGAAAAAAGAGAAATCAATCAGTTAATCAATGGACATCAAGCTAAGTCCACAGGCAGACACTTGTGGCGGCGGGGGGGGAGGGGGTTCCAGGAGACAGTGTGGAATTCACCTCTGGTTCTCACAGACGAGGGGCAAAGACATCAAAGGACCCATCTATCAGCTTTATGTCTGAGCCCCTGAAGGCTGCGTATGGGAGCACTACCTCTGCGGTACTCCTTGCTTAAATTCTCCTGTCATGTTCCCACAGAGAACAAAGATCCTATCTGAATGTCCTCTCAGATTCATGCTGCAGCTTGAGGAAGGCTAGAGAGGTGTGAGGGAGAAAGAGAGACATATTGCAGTGGCTGGTGGATGCTGAAATGCAGAACTGTGTTATAGCAAGACCACCCTGAGCTGGCTGGAACCAACATAGCTTGTTGAGATAACTGGTTTTTTTTTTTTTTTTAATAATAACATTTCCATGTCATTGGCCTTGCAAAATTATTTGCTGTTTACCATGCATCTGACACCATGACTCATCCAGAAACCTTGCATAAGGACAGGAAATGATGTAGACTCAATTGTACAAAAATCCTTACCCATTCCTGGAATTTCCCACCCCCCCAATCTTGACTAGTTTAATAATCCTCCTCTCCATTTCTTCCTTTACCACGCTACGTGAAATTCCAGAGATTCTTTTCTGCGATTTAAGTCGAAAGCCTGGCTTTCCGTCGGTGGGTCTCTCTAAAAGGGAGACCTCAGGTGGCAAAGATGGCGACACAGAGCCGCTCCTCCAGCTGCTGGTGATGCTGCCTCAGGAGGTGGGGCCTTTGGGAGGTGACTAGGTCACTGTCCTCCTTCGTGAACGGGATCGATGTCCTTCTAAGAAGAGACTGGAGAGTGATCTCCCCTTCACCTCCAGGTCCCGGGGAAAGGAGTATGTAGTCTTTGAGCTTCCGCAGACTGGGTCCATTTTCCCTCTTGGGATTGTGGAATCAATGAAACCGACAGTGAAGGAAGGTTTGTTCTTGGTCAGAGAATAAAGGAAACTGGGAGAGGTCAGCTTCCTGACCCATTGGGTGGGGAGTCACAGAGAGAGCAGAGAAGTGAGGGGAGGGAGAGGTAAGGAGGGAGGTCTTTTCTGGAGATGGGTGGAGATTTTCAGGGAATCCAGACATCACTTTTTTTTTTCTTCTCTTATAGCTCTTTCCAGCCATTGTCGAATCATCATGGAACTGGGGTTCAGTGTGGCAGCCAACTTGGGTCTCACCTGCACTGGCTCAGCCCTCCTGAAGAGGGAATCTGGCCTCAGGTCTCCTGTTCTCGAGGTCATCAGAACCTGGTAGAAATCAGCTAGGCCAAGTGGACAGTACTCAGGTAACAGCTAAGTCTGCAGTATTTTGTTGTGGAAGCTGGGGCTGGCTGAGCTCGGCCTGCAGTCCTCACGTTTGAAGTTAGCATTTGGTGTGCATAGGCCAGGCTTTGTGACGGTTAGTCGCACATGCGCACTTGACTGAGCTGTAGCACCACGTTATTTAATCAGGACCTGATCTAGGCAATGCCGAAGGTATTTCATGCATGTCTTAATGTCTGCAGCCAGTTGACTCAAGCAAAGGAGACTATTGGTGACAGAGTGGGTGGGCATCCTCTAATCAAGGGAAGACCTCGACTATTGCAAAGCCCGAGGTTCCCTTCAGAGTCTTCCTCGAAACCACAGCCTAAATGCCTGCCTGTGTAGTTGGGGATTTGATTAAGCTTTGCAGGAAATGACTTCTTTTTTTAAAAAAAATTGATATTTATTTATTATTTGACAGAGAAAGAGGGAGAGAGAGAGAGAATGGGCATGCCAGGGCTTCTAGCCTCTGCAAACGAACTCCAAACGCTTGCACTCCCTTGTGCATCTGGCTTACATGGGACCTGGGGAATTGAACCTGGGTCTTTTGGCTTTGCAGGCAGACGCCTTAACTGCTAAGCCATCCCTCCAGGCCGGAAATGACTTCTTTTTTAAAATTTAATTTAATTTTTTCTCAATTTTTTTAAACATTTTCCATGATTATAAAAAATATCCCCTGGTAATACCCTCCCTCCCCGCATTTCCCCCTTTGAAACTCCATTCTCCATGATATCCCCTCCCTATCTCAATCAGTCTGTCTTCCATTTTGATGTCATCATCTTTTCCTCCTCTTATGATGGTCTTGTGTAGGTAGTGTCAGGCACTGTGAGGTCATGGATATCCAGGCCATTTTATGTCTGGAGGGAGCACGTTGTAAGGAGTCCTACCCTTCCTTTGTCTCTCACATTCTTTCTGCCACCTCTTCCGCATTAGACCCTGAGCCTTGGAAGGTGTGATCGAGATGTTACTCGGTACTCTAGTCACTTCTCGGAAATGACTTCTTTTTAAAGCACAACAAATATTCCCTCCATTGAACTTGTTGAGGCCTGGTTCTTTCTGCTCCAGGACTGCACTTGTCAGGGCAGGAGCGGAACACAGAGCGTCTCCCTTTTTCCTGTACTCAGCCCACCACCCTCTGTGTATGCCCTTCAAGTTCCCAAGGTGTTTGGGGGGGGGGGCTTCATCACTAACCAGAGCTGCTTTTCCCTGTGCACTAGGGATGTCCCATGCTTGGCACAGAGCACCATCTCCCAAGGATGTTGTCACCCTCGACATATCTGCCTTGCCCCCTGGTAGAGCGGGCATAGAGGAAGGTGTATCAGTACCTTCTGCTTCCTTGTGACCACAGAACCTGGCAGGAACAAAGGGTGGAAAAGTTTAGTTTGGCTCATACTTTCAGAGGGTTTTGGCTCCTTGTGGCAGGGAGGGAGTGGCAGAGCAGCTCCGCTCAGAGCACCACGGGGAGAAAGTAGCGACTGTCCACAGCTCAGTGGACCTGGAAGCAGAGGCAGAGGCTGGAACCAGAGACTGGATACAGCCTTCAAAGGCCTGCCCGTAGTGACCTACTTCTGCCAGCTATGCCCCACCTTGAACAGTTCCACAGCCCCCCCGCATCAAATAGTACCATCAGCTGGAGAGCAAGTGTCTCAAAGCATGAGCCTGCAGGGGCCAGTTCAGATTCCAACGACTCTGGACCTCCTACCCACCCTCTCCCACCTCTGTCCTGCGGGGTGAGATGATGCCCTGGTGACCGTTTCTCAAGAAGCTTGCCTCTGTGGGCTGTGGGGTACTTGTGCAGTGGTAGAGTCAATCAATACTGTATTTCTTGGGCTGGAGGGATGGCTTAGCGATTTAGGCATTTGTCTGCAAAGCCAAAGGACCCAGGTTTGATTCCCCAGGACCCATGTTAGCCAGATGCACAAGGGGGCGCACGCATCTGGAGTTTGTTTGCAATGGCTGGAGGCCCTGGGGCACCCATTCTCTCTCTCCCTCTCCCTCTTTCTCTGTCAAAACAAAAAATAAATAAAAAAAATACTGCATTTCTTGCTTGGCAGGAAGAATCCATGCCAGTGAATCTTCCTACATGTTGTCTTTGGCAGGAATCTGAGGGCTCAGTGATAACATCTGTATTTAATACCCTTAGGAGCCGTATGAGGAGAGTTAGGAGACTCCTGCCGAGTCTATGGTCAGCGCACAGTAGTGACCATAGCAACCTGTTTTGTGTGTTAGCTACTCTTCTCATTGTTGTGACAAAAACACCTGATGAAAGCGAATCAGGGAAGGGTTTATTTCCGCCCACAGATGCAGCACTCGTGGTTGGGAAGGCATGGCAGCAGGAGTATGAGGCAGCTCGTCACACTGCCTGTACAGTCAGGAAGCAGAGAGCAGGCAGGATGTGGGCAAGGCTAAAAACCTCAAGGGCCACCTCTAGTGACTCCCTTCCTCCGGCAGGGCTTCACTCCCAGAGGTTCCACCACCTTCCTAAGCAGCATCACCAGTTGGGGACCAAGTGTTTATAAATACATGATCCTATGGTGGCGGCGGGGTGGGGGGGGGGATTTGACATTTAAACTATGGAAAACACTATGTTTTCCACTGCCCAGTAAATATCAGTGGAACTGAATGAATGAGCGGCAACAGCGGTTCTAAGCATGCCTCCTGGTTGGGTGTCTCACAAGGCTGGAACCAAAAGGTAGTCTGGAGCTGTGGTCTCAGTGGCAGGCTCACTGGGGAGGGCCTTTCTCCATAGGGTAATTCTTGTGCTAGTTGGCAGGTCTTAGGTCCTTTCTGGCTGCTGGAATGAGAGCCTCTCTGGGGGAGGGGGGACATTGCACTACAGGGGCCTGGCTTTGCTTGGAACATCGGAGTGAGCGGTCAGAGAGGGGAGGGGATAGGAGTGAGCAAGAGGCCAGCCAGGATCTTCCTTCTGTAATTGAACCTCCCAAATGACGGCCCATCATTTCTTCCATATTGCAAGTGTCATCAAGGCTAGGGAGATTGCTCAGTGGTTAAACACGCTTGCTGTGCAAGCCTGCCAGTGGGAGTTTAGGTCCCCAGGACCCCTGTAAAATCAGACACATGTAGCACTAGTATCCGTGACCCCGACAGATTGGGAAGCAGAGACAGGAGAATCCTCCAGCTTGTGACCCAGCTAGTCTGGCATGCCCAGCCACCAAAAACAGTAAAAGAGACCCTGTCTCAAACATGATGACAGGGGAGGACCCACACCGCAAGGTTGTCCTCCAACCTTTGCACGTGCACCATGGCATATATCAACACCCCACACACACACACACCCACACAAAGAAAAAAAAAAATAAAAGTGTCACCAGCTCTGCCCCTACTCACAGGGAGGGATCACACAGGGGATTAGAATCAGCAGGAGCCAGCATAGGGATTTCCTATCACAATCCAGTGGTGTGACACAAGAATCAAGATCTCCAAGTCCCAGGGGCTGGGGCTGTTGCTCAAAGGAAGAGCAGTTGCCTGGTGTGGGCCAAGCCCTAGGTTCACTTGCCAATACCAAAAGGGGATGTAGCTAGGACAGCGCATAGTAGCCTGTGTGGAAATCGAGTAAGTGCTTATACATGACAGCCCAGCCATGCTGCTGTGCCCATAGCAATGAGAGGTTTGCAAATTAAGCCCGTCAAAATTGCCTCTCCAAGTTAGAACTCCATGCACACGGCTTCTGCTGTTTCAGGAACATACATTCAGGGAAATTTCTAGATAAAATGATGCTTATATCAAGAATCCTAGAATAAAGAGGTCTCTATTCAAAGGCTACCAACACAGGGCAAGTAGGCAGGATCCAGTAACAGTGGCATAGGCATGAAGGTCCATCGATTATGGGACACTTAGGGAAAATGGGGCTTTTTACATCAGGTCTTCATCATTAGCAAAATTCTGCATCCAAAATTAGTCAGAAAAAGTAATTAGTGTCAAAGAGCGATTGCTGCTGCATCGTTAAAGTGATGGATGCTGGCGCGATGCACGTTGAAGACTTACGGAATTTTCCTTCAGGAGACAATTGGAGCAATTTGGTGGTCAGCACAGTCTGAGAATCAATCACACAATAGTCAATAATTTATCATTTCTATTTAAGTCTGGAATCTGCATCAGCTTGAATAAAAGGGAGCCCTGGTGGGGGAACATCCTGAGCCTGGGCTATGTCTATTTACATGGTGTCCACTTTACTCGTGTGCATGGGCCAACAAGAATGTTGTTGGTGGGGGTGCTGGGAAAATGGCTTAGTGGGTAAGACTGATGCTTGCCATACAAGCACAAGGGCTTGAGACAGTCTGCATTCGATCCCTAGCACCCACATAAAAAGCCAGGAGTGGCCATGCAGACCTGTGACCCCAATCCTGTAGGGGGCAGAGACGGGAGAGTGGCTGGGGCTCTCTGGTCAGCCAGTCTGACCAAAAATGATCTCCAGTCTCAGTGAGACTCAGTGAGAAAAATTTGTTGGAAGGATTTTCTTCTAATTCCATCCTGGGGTGGAAGCGGCCACGTGCACTAACTAAACAGAAGCCAAGACTGATGTGTGATATATATATATATTGGCCTGGAGGGATGGCTTAATGGTTAAGGTGTTTGCCTATTAAGCCAAAGGACCCAAGTTCGATTCCCCAGGACCCATGTAAGCCAGATTTACAAAGTGGAGCATGTTTCTGGAGTCCCTTTGCAGTGGCTGAAGTCTCTGTAGCACCCATTCTCTCTCTCTCCTCATAAATAAAAATATTTAAATATATATATATGTTAGACTTAGTTTTACATGTTCATCTCTGAGGAATAGGAAGAGAACCGACTCTTAACACTCAGTGACCCCCAAACTTCACCACTGGTGACTGAGGTGAAGAGAGATTAGATTCTATCCTCTGAGAGGACACTGGCTGTGAGGACTTGAGTGTTTCCGACCTTAGCGTTCTGAACTTAGTCTTGGGTACCATCATAGGAGCATGCACATTAGTAGTAATAGTAATTAATGACCATTGCAATGCCTCTTCAGACCTTCGTGTGAGCCCAATATTTTGCATGTGTTGTTTCAACTTGGCCTTTACTGATGGAGGCTTACAGAGGTGCGAGGAATAACCGAGCTATTCTTCTACCCCAGATCCTAAGCACTGTGCTATTGACCTAGTGCTAAATGCAGGAAACTGATGGCAAATCCTTCTTGCCTCAGCTATCTCATCTATAAAATATGAATAATAATGTGCTCCACATGCAGTATCAGGAGTAACTTGCTTACTAAGCTGCTGCCCAGGATGCTGGAGCCGGTCAGCATCTGTGATCCTGGTTGTTGTTCTGTCTGTCGTCACCCATCAGTTTTCTTCTCAAGTCCACCGAGACACCGAGTCCTGCCCAGTTGTTTCTGACATGTGTCCAACATGCCCTGTTAAATGCATATCATAGTTCATCTATAGCTTCTGTCAGATTCACATCCTGCTATCTTATGCCCATGAGTCTCTTCTTCCAAAACTTCCCCATTTTTTAAAAAATATTTTATTTCTATTTATTTATTTACGAGAGAGAGAGAGAGAGAGAGAGAGCAAATGAGCATGGCAGGGCCTCTAGCCACTGCAAACGAACTCCAGATGCATGTGTCACCTTGTGCATCTGGCTTATGTGGGTCCTGGGGAATCGAACCGAGATTCTTAGGCTTCACAGGCAAGCACCTTAACCAGTAAGCCATCTCTCCACCCCCGCCCCCCCCATCTTTTTAGGCTTAATCCTAACCTTCTTGGAGTAACGTTATAGGCATCCTCGAGTCCTCTTGCATAACTGGCTGTAACCTGTCTCAGATCACTGTCTTCTTCACAGATCCACCACTAACTCCATGTCCCTCCCTTACCATAACCACAGCCATCACAGCTATTGTCTTTCCCAGGACAAGGACAATAGGCCCTCAGTTCCTTATGACCATCCCCAACCCAACAGGCTCCCAGGAAAAGCCTGTCTTTGTCCCTAGACAAGGATCCTCTTGGCTGCTTCCTATGCCAAGATTGCAGGTGTTGAGACACACAGTGGTACCTTCTTCATGTCCAAGAAGGCCCAGAGAGGTGGCTGAGCTGGGAGGGGGCACTTGCTGCACAAGAGTCTATCTTCTTTTCTCTGTTGTTCTCAAATCACCTAACGGACTCTTCAAAAATAATGGTCACTGGGCTGGAGAGATGGCTTAGCAGTTAAGGCGTTTGCCTGCAAAGCCAAAGGATCCCAGTTCGATTCTCCAGGACCCACATAAGCCAGATGCACAAGGGGGCGGCATGTGTCTGGAGTTTGTCTGCAATGGCTGGATGTCCTGGCACACTCATTCTCTCTTTCTGCCTCTCTCTGTATAAATTTAAAAAATAAATCTTTTTCAAAAATAATAATGGTCACCAAAACTCTGAACTGGGGCTATCAGGCTTTCAGGGACAAGGAAAACCCTTTCAAGAACAAAGGTCTGTCTCTCTAGCCCAGGTTGACCTATAATTCACTATAAAGTCTCAGGCTGGCCTTGAACTCATAGCGATCTGCCTATCTCTGCCTCCCAAGTGCTGGGGTTAAAGTGTGCACCACCAGGTGTGGCAGAAAACTCAGATTTTAAAGAGAGGGCTCCTGGCTTTCCCAAGACTCTCCAAGGCATCCAAGACCAGAGGGGCAGACTTGAGCTGCTGCTGGTAACACTCATGTGAGTCGCCGTATCTGTTCTTTCCTCAGGGACGTGTGACTGGAAGCCGGCAGAGCACATAGGACATAGCAAGGCTGCCTTGAGAGTGAATGAGGAGGAACTGACAGGACTTTAGAGAACACACACATCTCAAGCACGTGATTAATATCTCCCCAAACTGACATGTCAGGTTATAAGAAACATTTCAACAGATTCTGAGTCATCAGCTCTATCCTTTAACTGTCCCATAACAAAACCACACACCAAAGCTGCATCCACTCCCTCCCAATAGCCAGACTATGTAATTAAGATAATTTTACTGGGCTGAAGAGGCTGCTTAGTGGTTAAGGTGTTTGCCTGCAAAGCCAAAGGATCCAGGTTCAATTCCCCAGGACCCATGTAAGTCAGAAGCACAAGGCGGTACATGCGCCTGGAGTTTGTTTGCAGTGGCTGGAGGCCCTGGTACGCCCATTCTCCCTCTCTGTCTCTCTCTCTCAAATAAATAAAATTAAACATTTAATAACTTTACATTGCACAGAATGTAACAAAGTTTATACTCAGATCTTAATATGTGCAAAAGGACTAGGATAGGACTGAAACCCCATAGGTATATGTGCAATGCAAATTGTTGAACCTTTAAAATATATAGGACATCACAGGTAACGTGTGTGGGGTTTTGGGTTTTTTCTGTTGTTGTTGTTTTGTTTGTTTGTTTGTTTTTCATGGTAGGTTCTTGCTGTAGCCCAGGCTATCCTGGAATTCATTATGTATTTTCAGGGTGGCCTAAAAGTCATGGCAATCCTCTTACCTCAGTCTCCCTAGTGCTGGGATTAAAGGTGTGGGCTACCACGCCGGGTTGTAGTAATGTGTTTGAAAGAAATAGATCACAGGTGTCGGTCTGCAGCTATCTCTAAAAGGATGTAAATTTGTTATAGTTCCAAATTTGTTAAATTTTGTGACTGGTAGAAGCTGTACAAAGCAGAACCTTGGGTCATTCTATCTGAAGAAAAAGTGAATAGACCATAGAATGGATTATAAAATAATCTTTATTTTGTGTGAACTTTTTTCTTTTTCTTTTTAATTTTTTTTATTGACAACTTCCATCATTGTAAACAATATCCCATGGTAATTCCCTCCCTCCCCCCTTGTATGAACTTTTTTTTTTAGTTAAATAAAAATGAATGCTTCTTAATGTGTTAAAAAAAAAAAAAACCCTACTAGATCATTCATATATTGAAAAAGAAAAGAAATTAGAGTTGGGCATGGTGGCACATGCCTTTAATCCCAGTACTTAGGAGGCAAAGGTAGGAGGTTCACCATGAGTTTGAGGGCACCTTGAGACTACATAGTGAATTCCAGGTCAGGGCGAGACTCTACCTCAGAAAACAAAACAAAAAGGGCAGAGGGCTGGAGAGATGGCTCAGCTGCTAAGGCCCTCCAGGACCCACTTAAGCCAGATGCACAACGGGGCGCATGCATTTGGAGTTCGTCTACAGGGGCTGGAGGCCCTGGCGCCACCATTCTCTCTCTCTCTACCACTTTCTCTCTCCCAAATAAATGAATAAAATATAATTTTTTAAAAAGAAAAGAAACTGCCGGGCGTGGTGGCGCACGCCTTTAATCCCAGCACTCAGGAGGCAGAGGTAGGAGGATCGCCGTGAGTTCGAGGCCACCCTGAGACTCCATAGTGAATTCCAGGTCAGCCTGGGCTAGAGTGAGACCCTACCTCAAAAAATCAAAAAAAAAAAAAAAAAAAAAAAAAAGAAAAGAAAAGAAACTGTAATAGAAATTAGAAAATAATAAAAACACTACAGGAAATAGGCAGTTTCCTTGGCTAGGCAGAGAGACAGGGAAAAGGAGCAGTTGATGGGTTGGCTGTATTCTAACCCAAGATGGCAAAAGGGAGGATCCCCACTTTTTCCTTCTTCCTGGCCTGCGTGGATTTTCCCACAGGCAGAAAGGCTTTCCGGACCAGCAGCGCCTCACCTTCCTTTGGGCTTGACCAATCGTAGGCTCTGGAGGGGCGGGGCTTCTCTCATTCACTAAAAATCCACTTCCACTGGGGTGCTGCAGTTTTCACCTCGGGAATTCCCTCCTGTTAACTTTGAAATGAACCTTATTCTTTTAAACCTTTTCCTGCCTTTTCTTTTACCAATAGAGAAAATGAACCCAACACCTCCAGATGGTATCCACAAGAATAGAAAAACACGACAACAGAACAGTCGCAACAAAAGTAAGGGAAAATGACACCAGCAGAAATTCATGAAGTGGAAAAAAAATGAGTAAATCAACAAGACCAAAATGAGATTCATTTAAAAAAAAAATAAGCTAGAGGAGCATGTGGCAAGATAGAAAAAGTAAAAAAAGAAAGAGAAACAAATACATAATGCTAAGAATTTCTTCTCAAATGTCAGAAAGGCTCACTTTTGGAGACAGTAGCAGCTGAGTGTGGAGTTTGTTTCCTTTTAGTCAAAAGGAGAGGCGATGGGGAAACGAACAGACTTGCCCCTTAACCAGAGAGTGGAGGATCTTTCCATTTGTATTTTTTTTTTTTCAAGGTAGGGTCTCCCTGTAGCCCAGGCTGACCTGGAATTAACTTTGTAGTCTCAGGGTGGCCTTGGACTCACAGCGATCCTCCTACCTCTGCCTCCCGAGTGCTGGGATTAAAGGCGTGAGCCACCACGCCCGGCTCAGGCCTTCCTATTTGCAATGAAGATGTGCAAGCGGCCAACTTGCTGCCTGGGCTTTGGTTTTATAAACCGTGGCTCTCCAGAGGCAGCAGCAAGTAAGGCATGGCGTCTATAATCCCGACACTCCAGAGATGTCGCAGGAGGACCCTGAGTCTCAGCCTACTCTGAGCTAGTGAGATCTGTTCTTAGGGGAAAAAAAAAAGCAGGAGTTAATATTGAAGTTCTAGAATACTCTAGGCTTTATATATTCTAAACACTTTACATAAAGAAACTTGTTTATGAACTGGGCATGGTGGGGCACACCTTTAATCCCAGCACTCGGGAGGCAGAGGTAGGAGGATCCCTGTGAGTTCAAGGTCGCCCTGAGACTACATAGTGAATTCCAGGTCAGCATGGGCTAGAGTGAGACCCTACCTCAAAAAAAAAAAAAAAAAAAAAAAAAAAAAAGAAAGGAAGAAAGAAAGAAACTTGTTTATTTTTCCTCAGAACTAGGTCTTGGCATTATCTTTTTTATTATAGATGAAAAATTTGAGGTCCATAAAGTTTAAATAATTTCCCCAAGATCACATGGCTAGAATATGTTGGAGCCAGATTCCAATGTGGGAAACTGGAATCCCCTCCCCAGTGTCCCCCTGCCTAGAAAGTGAAGACCATTGCCCTCTGACCCAGGATGGTCGGAACTGATCCTGATGGCACCTTCAGACAGGAGAGTAGGGGTCTCCATCCATGGTCTGGTTTATCTTTTTGCTTTGCTTAGGGTGGTTTCGCCTTGTAGAAGGTTTCATTCTAATGTGTTCAGACATAATAGTCTTTTCCCTCGTTGCTTCTGGCTAAAACAAGATTTTTCTACGCATAGGGTGTGAGCTTCCACGAGGGGTTTTCTCTAATACCCACAAGGTTTCTTTTTTTTTTTTTTTTCCTATCTGACTGTCTGCTCCATTTTGGATGTTACCGCAGCATGTGCTGTGAGTTCCAGGGTTGACTTTTTCCATATGGTTATCCAATTATCTCACTACTGATTTTTTTTTTTTAAATTTCATCTCTCCACACAGATTTGTGAAGCCGCCTTTCTCATATAATAACTTTCCAGATGCAGTTGGATCTATTTCTGGAGTGTTTCTTTTGGTCCCATTGGTCTGTCTGTTTATTCATGTGCCAATACCAAACTCCTAATTGCAGGCGCTCCAGTACGTGTTAATGTCTGCTAGTGCTGGCCCCCCAGATGGCACTTAGCTTTCTGGGATCTTCTGGCTAGCTTTTCTTTCTTTCTTTCTTTCTTTTTTTTTTTTTTTTGTTCTTTCAAATAAACTTCATAATTAACTTTGCCTAGCTCCAGGAAAAAAAAAAATCTGGTACTGTTTTAAAATTGGAATTGTATTCAATCTTCAAATTAAGTTAGGTGGAACTGACATCTTTATGGGGATGAGTCTTTTTAGTCAGTAGTGTGGTGCATCCTTTCATCCAAAATATAATTCTGAGAGAGAGAGAGAGAAAAAAATAAGTTTCAGGAGAATACACACAGAATGATTATCATTTAAATGAGTTTTTAAAAAGATACAACAGAGTGGTCTGTCTAGTTTATGGATTCATATATTTGTAGTAAATAGACCACGATCCAGAATGTGAGTGACTCACACCATTTCAGAGCAGGGTAACTTCTGTGGAGAGGCAAGGAATGAGAGAAGAGCTGGCTTCCCCCAGTTCTAAGTCATTTGGGCAGGGGGCAATCTGAAATAAATGTGGAAAATATTTGATTTTGATAGAGGATAGTACTACTATTTTTCTAATACTTCTATGTTTGAATATGTTTTATAATTGAAAAGACGAAAGAAAAGATTGCTGTTCCTACCACTTCAGAGTTCTCTCCAGAAAAATAGCCTGCTTCCATCTTCTCTGTGTAGCTCTGGAGAAGCTGCCTGCTGACTAGGCCTCTGTGTGTGTGTGTGGGGGGGGGGCGTCTGGAGCACTTTCTGTGGAGGGGAATCTTATTAAGGCCTCTCAGCAGCTGGGAAAGCAAGATTTCCTTCCTTTAAATGGGCATTCTTAGCTGTTCCCAGGCAGACGTGAGATGGTGTGAAACTTGGGAGTTTAATGAAATCTCCCCACAGTCTCCTGAATTTGTGATAAGAGGGCTCCTCAGTATTAAAAACCTGTTTCTCAATATGTTGTAAACATCTTATTTTCTTACCCTACATCCATCCAAATGCAAGATTTAAAATCTTGAGGAAAGAGAAATACTTCCAAATCAAAGAGGGATTCATCCCTCCTCCTCGCCATACAATGGCGTGAAAACAAATTTATTTAGAACCACTGACAGGAAATTGTACTTTCATGAACTGATTTATTGTACAGCCTCAGTACTACCCATTTCGACAGGACTGAAGCAAACAAGTTCAGAGCTGGGTTATGGAGTTGGTTCATTCCGAATAATTGTCCTCTATGAGAGACATTTTTCATTATCCAAAATCATTGCCCAAACCAATGCGCTCATGTTTTCCGGTGATCCTGGCCTAGCTGGGACACGCGTGTGGAGGCCTGGCTCCTCCAGCACGTCAAGCTTGCTGTGCTCGCTCCCTGAAGCACGCCTAATGTGAGCCCCGCCACTGGGCCCAGGCCTCATTACCATTCTCCTCAGCAGGCTCTCGCGCGTTACAGCCGCCTCCTCGGCCCACACAAGACTTCCAGAGAAATGAACATCGCATTAACCACCGCGTTTTGTGTGAGGAGAAACACAGAGGCAATTAGGCCTGGCAGCCGAGTTGCTCCGCACAACGCCTGAGAGGATGGGGTGGGGGGCCCATGGGGCCACCTGTGCCTCAGGAATCTGTCCTCCTTGAGGCTAGTCCCAGCAGCATCCTTTGAAAACAGATCAACATTGCTGGAAAGGGAAGCGATTCTGAGGAAGAAGGGCTAACCGTGTGATCTGTGGTGGACAATGCCCAGCAATACAGGGACTCCTGACAGAGCTGAGGGACTTGCAGCAGCCTGACAGGAAAGTGTGCGCCAGAAAAAGAGAGCAGGGGGAGTGTTCTCATTGTGAAGAATTACCAGAAAAAAAACTTCCTGGGGGAAATATTTGACCTTAATACAATTTATTAATTGAAATCAGGAGCAGAAAGAAGTGGCGTAGGAAAGGGAGAAGAGCGGCTTCTATTTGAGTCTGTCTTCACCACGGGTTTTACGGGAAAGCTCAGTTTTCTGCTGGCTGAGTGAGGGAAGCTGAAGGGGCGCAGACATGGACGGTCTCCAGAGGGGGATGCGGACAGCGAGCCCACGTGCGAATCCTCGTACCTCATCTTCCTCAAGCCTTCTCATCGTGCTGCGTGCTGATGCCGTTTCTTGATGAATCTGCCTCTCAGCCCCGAGACTGGAAAGGGTGGCAACGTTTACCAGCTCCTAGCTGCCTCCAGCCACTGATGGCCACGTCATATGATTTCACTTCAAAATGTCCCTTTGCTCTGAGCTGCAGTGACCCCTGGCCATGGCTGACAGTGACGTCCAGTGAAGCTTCCTGCCTCTCAGTCCCTTCTTCGCCTCTGATTTTCGTAAAACACCTGGATTGAGTTTCCTGAAGGACAGCTGTGGCTCTGAGAGCTCCTTGCCAGCTCAAGGGTTCTCAGCTGCTCCACGGCCTCTGGTCCAACTCACACCCTTCTCTCCTCTTTCTTTCCCACCACCTTCCAGACCTTGGCTAACATCTCCTGGCAAAGAAACCCTTCACGATTATCTGTTATTGTACCACATCAACACAGCACCCTTCTAAGCTATGATCAGCATTTGTACTTGGTTAACGGCTGGGTTTTTTTTTTTTTTTTTGGTCTGTTTTCCCACTAAATTCTAAACTTCATAGGGATCAGCAATATGTCATTTTATCCACCCACAAATATTTAGTTGTAGCATAGCAAATAACCTGAAGTGGGCAACCGATTTTTTTTCTTCAAACAATTTTTTTTAAAATGCTTGGATATCTCAGGATAAATTAGTAGAAGTTGAAGTGCTGTATAGATATATAGTTGATTTTTTTCAGTTTCATGTGCACACGTCCAAACCGCATTCTGGAAAACTGTGCAGCTTTGCATTCTGTCTGCACTGTGTGCAACTGGCCACCTCACCGCATCCCTGCCAGCACCAGGGGCTACTCTTTTTTTTATTTTAATTTTTTTTCGAGAGAAAGAGAGAGAGAGAGAGAGAGAGAGAGAGAGAGAGAATAGGCATGCCAGGGCCTCCAGCCAGTCAGAAGGTGAAAACAGTAGACTTGATTGCTAATGGAGTTGACTGGCTTTTTATATATTTGGGTCTTTTGCATGTCTACTTCCTGTGAATTTCATTCATTTACTTGCAGATTATTGTGTGTGTGTGTGTGTGTGTGTGTGTGTGTGTGTGTGTGTGTGTCTGTGTGGTGTGTGCATACGTGCACCCCTGTCCACGCACGTGGAGGCCAGAGGAGAATGTCGGGTGTCCTCTAACCGCTCGTCCACATATTTCTTTGAGGCTGCCTCTCTGTCTCTCAACCCAGAGCTCCTGTCCATTGAGTCCTGGCAATTCTCCAGTTTCTGCCCCTTTTGGTAACAGACATGCGTGGCCATGCCCAGTTTCTTATGTGGGTTCTTGGGAGATGAGTTTGGTGGTCTTCCTGTTTAAGCAGCCAGGGGTGTTCACCCACTGAGCCATCTCCACAGCCCCTTTTGTTGACGTGCAGATTTTTTGTTTTTTGTTTTTTTGAGGTAGGGTCTCACTCTAGGTCAGGCTGACCTGGAAATCACTCTGAAGTCTCAGGGTGGCCTTGAACTCATGGCGATCTTCCTACCTCTGCCTCCCAAGTGCTGGGATTGACTTGCAGATTTTTGAAGACGTTTTTCGTATCTTCTGCATAACTCACTCACTTTGCTATTGGTGGTGCTGGCCTCTGATTGCCCCTGTAGAACTGGGCACCTTTCTCAGACCGGGGCGGGGGGTCCTTCCTCTGGTTTAAATGCGGCGTACATTTGCAGCTCCGTGGACGTCACACCTTCTCTACATTTCTCCCCAGCGTCTTCGAACCAGTTTGGCAAAAACAGTCATTGAGACCAGTTGTTTGACATGATTGATCGTGTTCCACACATCTTATCCGGGACTGTGGGTGTGTGTCGATGCGGGCTGTGGCTCCCTGGGGACTGGTGCAGAAGTCTAGAAACACTTGTCTGCTCTGTGCTTGTCCATTCCCTACCACTATGTGTATGTGTGTGTGCACATGTGTGTGTACGCATGTGTCTGTGTGTGTTTGACAAGCTGGCGCAGTTCCTCACAAGCCCAGCTGTGTGTTTATGCTGAAGCAAGTATTAAATACACACAACGGAGCAAAGGCTTTGCAGATGCCTCCAAGATGGTCTCAGCTCAGGCCACAGGCATGCCCATGTTTTAAGAGTGTTCTAATCAGGAACACGTGTGTGAGCTTGTCATTGTCCATGGTGGAGTCAAAGGACCTGCACTTGGCTAGTTCACTCACTTGCTCAGCGAATAGTCAGGGGTTGTGAATCCAAAGCAGGGCCAGACAGACAAGGCCTGCTCTTGTGGACTCCCATGGGAGAGACAGAGAATTAAGATGTAAGCAACTAAAAAGAAGGCAAGGTTAGGGAACAAGAGTGGGGTGTGCTTATAGGATGTGTGTGGAGAGAGCTCGCAGGATGTCTTAGCCAATTGTCAAATGCAGCAGAGAGGCCCATCGGTCCCATCGCTGAGCAATTGTGAGGCCTCCACAAGACCCTGGAGATGAAACTCCTAATTGCTGTCCGATGTCTACTTTCTCTCTCTCCTTGATACGGGCGCCTTTGAGTCTTCCCTGGGCACAATACTGTCATGAACGAAAACAGGCTGAACGACAGGCCTGCAACCCCAGCTACTTTGGAGGCTAAGCAGGAAGATTGCAAGTTCAAAGTCTGCCTGGGCTATAGAGTGAGTTTAAGGCTAGCCCAGGCAACTCAGTGAGACCCTGTCTCAAAATGAAAGTGGTTAAAAGGAGGCTGGGGATTCAGCTTACTGGCACAGCATTTGCCTAACATGTGTTAGGCCCCGAGTTCAATTCCCAGTGACTAACAAAGAGTGTCTGCTAACAGTCTTGAAAGGAGCAGGACATAGTCTGACTTGCCCCACTCCCTTTCTTTCTAGCTAAAAGCCAATGCAAGGGCTGGAGCTCAAGGTAGTCCGTCACAGACTGGGAGACACCACTGTCGTTCTCATGACAGCAGAGCAGCCAGGTAGAAATGTGTGTGTTGCTGACCTGGAGAGTGCTGTGAGAGACCTAGACTGTCCACTTCCAGCCTTTATTTACTGAAGAGCCATGAAGGTCGATGTTTATGCTACTAGGTTTTGACCAACGGCAGGGTCCTACTCAGCTAAACCGACGCCTCGCGGACACAGCTCCGCAGACACTGTTTTGAGGACAAGGGTCATTTTGAATTCTTTCATGTCCACTTCCCCAGAAGAGCTCTGAACCAAGCTGGGCACAGAATGGATGTTCTTGGTGGATCCACCTGCAAGGGACCTCACCTACATTGCTGGCAAGTTAGTGCCAGGTGTCGCAGGAGGCCTTAGTTATTCCCCAGGGAGATGTCTCTGTGGGCTCCTCAAGCATCCTTATGAAAAAGTGGTTTCTCCTAGAAACAGTGGGTCAAGAGAATGAAAGTGGAAACCCTAGTATTTCATGTCTTTTATGACCTTGTCTAAGAAATTCTCCTCTCACTCAACCCCCTAGTCTACCCTATTGCACGTGAGAAGGAACTCTACAGACTGTCAATACTGGCAGGCTAGAATCACTGGGAGCCATGTTGAATCTTGCCTCATCCATCCTTTCTCATCTCAAAGATACCTCAAGGAGCCGGGCATGGTGGCGCACTGCCTTTAATCCTAGCACTCGGGAGGCAGAGGTAGGAGGATCGCCATGAGTTCGAGGCCACCCTGAGACTACAGAGTGATTTCCAGGTCAGCCTGAGCTAGAGTGAGACCCTACCTCGAAAAAGCAAAAAAAAAAAAAAAAAAAAAAAAGATAGCTCAAGGCTTTTTAAAACTCACATCCTCACCAAAGAGAATCTAAGCTGGAGGCCGCCTCACGTTCCTTGGAAGAGTGGACAGGGCCATTATTTGACAGAGGACCACCCGGGAGACTGCCAGATGCAGAGAGCTGGGCTTGGAGCTCAAGGACTGAGTGTCAAGAAATGTCACAGAACGGAAGCTGGAACCTGGTTAGGCTGACTGCGAGAAGAGAAAGTCTACCTGCCAGGAGCTAGGCTGAGGCAAATGCTCTGCCTTCTAAGCCAGCCTGGCGCTCCTCTGTGGCTAAACTGCTGGCCTCGGGGAGCTGGTGCAGTGGCCACTTCCTAAGTGTGCCTGGACTAGTCAAGGTGACATATAGCAGTGACTTTCTGCTGTGGCCACTGTGGTGTGGTGGAGCCTCCTGAACTGTATCATGAGAGCAGCTCATCAGGTTCTTAGGCATTCTGAGAGCTGGTTTCTGACCAAAGCCCTTGTTTATTTTATTTTATTTTTTAATATATGTTTTATACATACTTCAGTGTACTGCTTCCTCATGGACACATGTTGTGCACTAAGACCATCTCACCACCTTTTCTCTCCTCACCATTCCAGCCTCTAGTAATCAAGATTCTACTTGCAGGTCACCACTTTTTTGTTGTTGTTGTTGTCTTGTTTTGTCTTTCGAGGTAGGGTCTCACTCTAGCCCAGGCTGAATTGGAATTCACTCTGAATTCTCAGGGTGGCCTTGAACTCACAGCAATCCTCCTACCTCTGCCTCCTGAGTGCTGGGATTAAAGGCGTGTGGCCACCATGCCCGGCTCCAACCACTTTTTAACTTCCTCATATGACAGGAAAAAAGGAAGTACTTGTATTTCTGTGTCTCTCTGATGTATTTTACTTCACACGATGACCTCTGACCTCTTGTTTCTTCCATTCTGTGGCAAATGACAGGATTTCATTCTTCGGTAGCTGACTAATACTCTGGTGTGTGTGTGTGTTAATTCCTTCACTCATTGTGTCTGTGTATCATATTTTCTTCTTCCCTTCCTTCCTTCCTCCCCCTCTCTCTCCCCTTCCCTTCCCTTTCCCTTCTTCCTTCCCTCCCACCTTCCCTCCTTCCCTCCCTCCCTCCCTCCTTCCTTCACACAGGAGTGGAATAGCTGGATCATACGGAGATTCAACTTTGAACTTTTTAAAATTTTATTTTATTTTAGAAAGAGACAGAGGGAGAGAGAGAGAGAATTGGCACACCAGGACCTCAGCCACTGTAATCGAACTCCAGGCGCTTGTGCCACCTGGTGGGCATGTGTGACTTTATGCTTGCCTCACCTTTGTGCATCTGGCTTATGTGGGATCTAGAGAATCGAACATGGGTCCTTAGGCTTTGCAGGCAAGAGCCTTAACCTCTAAGCCATCTCTCTAGTCCCAACTCTGAGCTTTTTAAGCAACCTCTATTCTTTTATTCCAGGTGGTTATACATGCTGGGCATGGTGGCTCATGCCTTTAATCCCAGCACTTGGGAGGCAGAGGTAGGAGGACTATTGTGAGTTCAAGGTCACCCTGAGACTACATAGTGAATTCCTGGTCAGCCTGGACTAGAGTGAAACCCTGCCTCGAAAACAAACTTGCCACTTTATTATTTTACTATGGCCTGGTTTTTGAGGTTCGCTTTAGCTGTCATCTTTGTGTGGTGAAACTGCTGTGCCAAGGTGGCTGTCAAGCACCCCGCCTCTCCTGCGACGCTCTCCCTTGATCTTCAGCTTGCTTGGGGAGAACATTCTAGGCGGCCAGAAAGCATACCTCTGGGTGTGTCTGTGGCGAGGTTTCCAGAGACCATTTACTCGTCACTCAATAGGTGGGGGTGCTGGACAGAATAGAGGGAAGGAGGAGGACGCCTGCTCATGCAGGGGCACGTGCTTTCAACCTCTGCTTCTGGCTGCCAGGAGGCGAGCAGCTCTCCCACACGCTCCCAGAGCAACGTGTGGCCAATCCTGGACTGAAGCCCCCCCCCACCCACCTGCCCAAGCCATGAGCCGAGATAAATTATTCTTCCCCCTAAGTGTTTTCACAGGTCCCCCCCCCCCTCAATGATGAATAAATCTAATACATGCTCTGTTAGCAGCATAATGTGGCTAGTGAAAATAAAGCTGAGGCAGCCAACCCCAAGGTGGTCAGCAGCAGTGCATCATGGGACTAGGCCCTGACCACGTAAAAGCCAGGAGGTCCACACGCTGTCACTTGTCACAGTGAATGTCTTGACAGGACTCCTGAGCAGCCTGCGAGGACCCCTGGAGATCATCAACGTTCATCCTGGACGTCTGCTTGCAGACCAAGTGTGGTCACAGGTGAGCTGCCTCCAGGTTAGGGCAGGACTGAGAGGAGAATAGGTAAGGGAATGATTGCTTCTGCGAACATTAAGAGTGTGGGTGATTTCAGCATTATCACGGAGGTGCTCCTGATTGCTCACGACAGGCTCTGACTTGACATTAGTCATGGAGGGAGAATTTATATCACAGAAATTGGTGGAGGCTATAAATCGATAATTAAAGATTTTGTAGCACATAGCCATGCAGGGCATGACATGGAAGGGTCCCCTGGCAAAGGGTGTGCCCAGGGAAGAGCGCGCTTGGGAGAGAGTAATATCTCCTGCATTGACTAGTGCGTAGCTGAAAGCGTGTCCTCTCCCCTCTGGACCCCAAGACAAGTCGGTGGCCTCTGGGTTACCTTCTGGCCATTGAGTTCTCAAGAGATATGAATTTGAAGAATGTTATAGTAACCATTTAGAATGTGCCAAATGTAGGAGGGGCCAAGAGATAATGGGAGGGGATTATGATCAAAATAGATTATATACATGTATACTAATTATCAATAAATGCAATTTTAAAAAGAAAAATGAAATACCCCATATGTCAATTGTCAGAGATTCCTACCCTATGGAGAATTATTAACACTGGGTCTGGGGAGATCTGAGGGTAGGAGGATCATTTTCTGGCAGAGTTGGTGGAAACAAGGAAGGAAGTGAATTGGAGCTGGACAAAAAGGTTAGGCCATTCCTTCATATCGATATATAGTAGAAAAGGGAAGTCCCAGGCCATTTAGTGTAATCTAGTCAAAAAGCCAGCACCTCACTGTCTCAACAACTTCTCTGCCTTCCCCAAGCCCTGTTCTCTCTCTCCCAAATTCATTTGGCTAGGAGGCTCTGGCAGGGACCAGAGAAGAAGGAGTTAATCTATGGCCACCACAGGAGTGATTCTTCATTCTGCCTTTGAGGCGGCAGACCATTAAAATGTAATATTACGTGTATCATGGTCCATTTCCTGAATGCGTGAGAGTGGCGGTGGGCAGAGGCTACGGCGCACTGGGAACCGCGATCAGGTTCCCCAGAGCCATAGACCGCACTGAGCTGAGCTGGGGAGGAGCCTGGGCTCTGGGTCTGCCGTTTGTTTCACTTGGGAGCGTACCTTCTTCCCTCAGAACCCCTCTTGGCCTTGAAATTGCAGTGGTGGAGGTGCAACAGGGATGTAGATCCAGGAACCCTTCTGTTTTCCCTGAGGAGAGAGCTGTGGATCATTCACCCCAGACGGGACCTGGGGGTCCATTTTAATGACCAGGGGACGACAGTGGAGTCACAGCAGGTGTCTGTCTGGGTTTGGAACCAAGACTCAACTGGGGGGGGGGGGGCTCCTAGTCCAGGAGGTGAGACATTGATTGGTCTGATGTCCTGTGAGCCATGGAGACAACCTGTTTGTCACTGGGCCTGCCTCTGCTGCTCCTTTTCCATAGGGTTCTAGAATCCAAAGCTAATGGAACTGAGTGTGTGTGTGTGCGTACACATGTACACGCATGTGCGCGCGCACACACATACATTGCAGCTCTCAGGTCTGATCTACAACCTTTCCATTAGAACAGCTGCTATGAGCTAAATGATCCGGAGACAAGGATGGAGTCAAGGGATGGGAGAGACATTCACTGTCACCATTCAGGCCCACCTGTCAGGAGGGGCTGTGTCTGTGGCCAACGCTGTCTGTCTTCTTAGTTTACCTTGCTCAGTGTAGGCAGCAGGCAAGTGAGACCTCTGCCCTGCGTCCATTGATTCCCACACTGTCACCTCCCTGGGCTCTTGTCCTAGTGCACACACTGGACCATGCAGGGGCTCACTGCCTGCTCCCTTTCTAGCTGCCACCGTGGCTCACGCAGTGGACCTGCACCTGGTACCTTGTGTTCTCTCTAGACACCCTAGTGTCCTGCGCACCATCTACCACCAATCCTCACAGGCTCCTGCCCAGGGCTGGTAGAAAACATCCCACAATTCACCAGGCTTACTTGGATGAGGTGGTCTGCCCATTCCTCCAGATTCAGCTGGTGAATCAGGTGGACGTTCTCTGCATTCCTTAGCAGGAAGGAGAAACCTGACTTCTAAGCCACAACTCCCTTTCTTGGACAGATGCTTCACTCTGGCTTCCCTCTGCTCTCAGGATTCTCTTCCACCTCTTTTCTTGAGGAATAAATTTCTAACTCATGAAGCCCTTGCTGGGGTCCCATTGCAGTCTGAGCAGCTGCTGTGCTTTAGGCTGTCCCCAGCCCTCCCCCCCGCCCCCCGTGGTGAACTCCGCGAGGAGGACACAGCTGTGTCGATCTTGGCTGCTGGGAATTTACACCCAGCAGAGAACTTCACATAGAGCAGCCACGGGGTTCCACTGACTTCAACCAAGGGCAAAGCTACACAGGGCTGGGGAGGGGGCGAGAACGTTCTAGACCTTTCCAGAGATGCCACTCACCGCTCTCCAGAAGGTAATGAGTTTTCTCTCACCGCAGGCACACTGATTCTATTCCCCGGTGTGGTTTATGCATAATAGGGATAGGCCTGGGAGGTCAGTTACAACGTGAAGGTTCTAAAATTTTCCTTGTCCGCAGGCTTGAAGGATGGACAGTTGGATAGAATCCAATGAGTGAGAGCAGAAAGGACCAAAGTAAGGGCAGCTTGGGCCTATAGGAGGATGTAACTTCAGAATGAAAGAGGCATTGGGTGGTGGCTTTACTGTCACCCCGTGTGCCAGTGTCTCCAAGCACTGACATGCCTGGTGCTGGGCGGAGGGCTTTCCTGGCCCCGGCTCTGTTATTACACTCCTCGTACAGAGCACGCAGAGGCTCAAGCTGCTGGCACTGAGATGCGGCATGGGTTGTGTTCCTCTACAGCTGACTGGAAGTGGGGCACTCCTCACCTCCCCGCAGGGCCACACCTCACCAGCTTTTCTCCTTTGGTTATGACCGCTCCTGTGAACTTTCCCTCCTTCAGGCCTCACCATGACTCTGGCTATGTCGCTTCATGAGACCTTTCTCTGCCTGTCTCCCGGCTTTCCAGTGAGTGGTATGTGAACTGGTGACCTGCCACGTATTAGCTTTGGGAACTCAGGCAAGTGTCTTGGCCTCCTTGAGTCAAGGTCGTTTTTTTTCTGATCATACAAGGCCTTGGGCCTTTCCTTCAGGCTCTCCCCTATGAGCCCTATTAGTGATTAGACTTACATCATGATTGTCTCTGCTCAGACACCTGTCCCTGAGGTGGTCCCACACTGCTGTCACCCACGGCTCAGCTGTGGGTTCAGAGCTGACCACCTGGAAATCATTCTTAGAAGTGCAGATCCTATGCAGTGGGGGAAACATGGGGAGGACAGGACCCGAGTGTGTCAAAGAGTCTCTGTGTCCCTGGACGATCCCTCCCCAAGCCTGCTCAACACTGTATCACATCACAGTGAGGATGCAAGCATTCTGGCATGGTCACCTGATGCTGGGCTTCTCAGCCCTCTGCTTTATAGCCTTCACTTTAAAGGTCCCCCAAATCTGACATCTACGTTGTCAGAGCAGGACTCGAACGCAGCTCCCTTAGGTTCCCCAGCCCTGTGTGCTCAGCAGTTTGGATAGCTGTCTTCTGGAAGAAACCATTAACCACACAGAGGACCTCACTGTGAGTACCTGGAATTGGATATGCTTGGGACTCACAGGCCATTCCAACATCAGGCCTGCTGCGGCTACGGGCTGCCCGTGTAATGCGCCACACTGGAGGCAGCCGCTTGGAAAATTGAAAAATGATGATGGCCCGAGTGAGGTGACCATTCTGATACCAACCAATGGTTTGATGTTGTGGAAGAGATGGGCAAAAACAGAGAGGCCTTTTGTCAGAGCTGCACACAGGAAGATGGAAACAAGCCCTGGGATAGGGTCGGCATCAGGGACAGGGCCAAGCAATGGGCACCACCAGTCCTCAGTGGGAAGCCACTTAGCGACATGACTGCCCAGAGCTTCTCTTATCTTCCAGAAGGGGAAGCTTAAGGGCAACTTGCAGCCCCGAGGCTCTCGATGGATGCTCTCCAGGAAGGAGACACCTGACTTCTAACCCACACCTCCCTCTCTCAGGGCTCCTGCTGTCTGGCTTTTATTTTTAGCAAGGGTACAAGATTATTGAGTTGACAACATGGGCCTCGGTTAAAGAGCGGTGCAATTGGTGGAGATAGATTCTGGAGGCTTCTCAAAGGACAGACAGAGATGGAAAATGGGCTGACGGCCAGCTGGTCAAATGTTTTGGGCCTGGCTGCCTCAGAGGTACCCAGAGGCCAGAAGCACAGAATCTCAGCCAGAGGGAGCCCAGGGCCTTGGCCTTGACCTCCCCTGCCCCTCTTCCACCCAGCTTCCGAGACTGGCCAGCATTCTACCAGATTCCTCTAAAATGCAAGCTAAAATGAAAAACAAAAATGGGGTGGTGGAGATAGAGAGGAAAGCTCTGTTTATTGTCTGCCAGAGCCAGGAATTGTGCTAGGTATAGTTCTGTAACCTCCCCTAATCCCCTTTGCATGTCTCTGACACACATATTAAAGGAAACAGGAACTTGATGTTCCTGCCCTGGGCCGAAGCAATGCCCCACATGTTATTTCAGTTATCCATCACAGTAGCCTCGTGTGGCCAGAAAAACAAACTTAACTCAAAGAGGCCAAGACACTTGCCTGAGTTCCCAAAGCTAATCCTGGCAGCCCAGTGGTTCACATGCCACTCATTCCAAAGCCTCGGCCCTCACACTTTCTTCAGCGGCTATGGGGACAGGGCCCCCCAAGGTAGGAGAATGATGGCCCTGATATTGACACGTGGGCAAGAAAAGGCATGGCCATGGGGAAAAAGTAATCCGGCAGCATGGCTAGATTCTGGGATGGGAGGAGAGTTCCCCAGACCCTAGGAAGAAAAATGGGACAAGCGACCTCACAGCTGCTTGCTCTCGCACCTAGAAGTGGGCGGGATGGAATCTTGCTGACACATGCACTGGGGAGAGTGATCACTGGAAGGTTCTGGGCTGGGCTGGACAACAGGGATGCGTAGCGGAGTGCTGAGATGAGATCACACAGTGCGCAGGGACACACCTCACTCTTATGTTGTTCTCTTAGCTCGCCTCAATGTCACTGAAGGTCTCAAAGGGAAATGGGCTTTCCTCGTTGGAGGAGGGATTTGGGCTGCGCACAAGATTGGTATAGTCAGCCCCTAAGAACTGACTTCCTGGCAGTCACCATCCTGAATCAGCAATTAGTGCAACCTGAACCCTTGGCATCATGTGCCGGAAGCGGATCTCATACCCAGCTGCAGTGACGGGCAGCTGCGTGACCTTGGGAAAGCTGGGCAGCTGCGTGACCTTGGGAAAGCCGGGCAACCTTCCATAGCTTCACTTAGTTCACTTCAGCTTCCTGAGTGCCCATGGACAGGATGAGACGCCTTCCTGAGTTATCATGGGTACCCTCGACACAGTGCCCAGCCTGGAGCACCTGGGGCCCTGGCTGTTGTTGCCACTGTACTCAAGACAGGAAATGAAGGCCCCAAATGAATCATAGGTGAGGAGAGACGGTTCCAGAAGGGGCCAGAGCAAAGCTTTCCCCATGTAAACTGAGGCAGGAAGGTGGGCTGGACTGCATGGGGCAGATATTTTATTCCCAGACTCTCTGGTCTCAGATTCTGTGATTTAAGTAGGTCTGAGTCCGCGAGTCATGGAAAAGCAGTTTTCTCATTGGCTCCAAGTAGACCAGCTGCCTAATTGCGGAGTGGCTTCGGAGAGTTTCAGTCTTGACTAGAGGTGTGTCTCCTGTCCCAGAGTAGCACTCATGGCTAGTGTCCTCTTGTTCCCAACCCCAAGGTGACAAGAGTCCCCTCTGATGAGCAGAGCTGCTCAGAACACTGCCCCACCCCAATGTGAGATTTTTCAACGGGAGGTCACAAACGGGAAGATGGCGGTCATTTGGATGGTTAAGGGTGTGGATGTGTTCTGAAAGTCGCTCTGTGCTCTGCAGGGCTCCTAATTGCTTTCTCTGGCCCCAGGGTCCTGGGAATTTATAGCTTTGGAACCAGTCCCTGTTTTTATACAGCCAGTATCTGCTGTCTGCGTTGCAATGGACATCTGGGAACAGGGAGCTGGACAAGCCCAAGCCGCCGAGGTCAGCCTCGGGGCGCTGCGTGGGGTGCAAGGTGGGAGGGGCACGTGGGAAACACCCACGCAGCCGCATGCGATCTGGGGCTGGGCTTGACCACGCGAGGGACACCGATTCACTCACCACAGGCTTGCTAGGGCAGTCTGCCACCAATACTACAAGCAGGGTCCTTGCCCAGGCCCGGAGCTGCCAAAAGTCTTTATAGAAACTTCCTAAATGAGTCCCGGTGTCTTAGGAGCAGCTGGGGTCAGCTGTGCTATCTGGGAACAGACTCAAGCTTGGAGAAGGATTCATGCGGGAGTCTGAACCCTAACTTTTCCCCTTTAAGTTTTTCAACCTTTTACCCTCTGCTTATGTGCTGTGAGCCAACGGTCAATCCTCCTTCTCCTTCCTTTAATCTGTTTCTCTAAGGTGTTTGTCAAAGTGACAAAAAGCTAACACATCACCCCATGTGTTGGGTGGATTAGCTGTGCCCAGGAACTCTGGGACCCCTGTTTAGGGGGTTACTGGAGCCCAAGACCCTGGTTTCAGGAGGTTAATATATGGGGATTGTTCCCACAGACTGGCCTGGCTTTTCCTTCCTTCCTTCCTCCCTCCCTTCCTTCCTATTTTATTTATTTTTCTCTTTCTCTCTCTTCCTTCCTCCTTCCCTCTCTCCCTTCCCTCCTTCTTCCCTTTCTCTCTCCCTGCCTCCTTCCCTCCCCTCCTCCTCTTCCTCTTCTCTCTTTCCTTTTGGGCAGAGTGATATGACCGCGAGCTAGTAATTTAGGCGACTCAAATTATTTCTATAAACAGAAGCCCGGTATTATTTGTCCAGGGAGCTCACAAGCTATGGGCAGCCTGTCTGTCAGCTCTGCATGCTCTGTCTGAGGTTCTGAAGCCAGAACCCACTGTCCTTGGTAGGTCTGTCCACTTAAGGGGTTATATTCTTGGTGCATTGGCAGGGTAAGAATAGTCCTCTGCTCATTGCCACAAATCTGACCAACCTTATAAAAACTGCCCCCTTAAGGAAGCACCGTTCCCTTATCCTCTCAACTACCCTCTCCCTTAAGTGTGTCCAGGCCTGTGGGAGAAACCTTGTGCTTCCTCTGTGTGAGTTCACTTGCCTCCTGTTTGCTGGGTCCCATTGTAGTCCTGAGGATATCACAGTTTTCTAAGTAATGCTCTAATGTCAAAAGATTTATCTAAGCAATTCATATTCTCATTAAACTTATAGGATTCCTGGAGTGATTTCCTTTCTCCTTTCTGAGGAAAACTCCAAGGACACCGCATAGACGTCTTCCCCACTCATCCACTGTGGGGACAAGAAGCCATGCTAATGTTCCTGGAGAGCCATTTGACAATGCTCACTAAAGCCTTGCTTCTACCTCCAGGAGCTCACCTGAGGGAAAGAACTCAAGGTGTGTCCAGAAATGTGACTACAAGACTACATGCTCAAGCACAGTGTGCAGCAGTGAGACACTTCAAAGAGCAGACTGGGGGCTGCAGAGTATGGGCAGTGCATGGGCAGTGGGCATGGACTATAGATAGAGCGTGGGCAGTACCCCTGCCCCAGGCACTAGAAACATATTGCAAACTAACAATTACCCCAGGAAAAGGTGTTCATGATGCATTTCATGTTTCTATTTTTTGTTCCTTTGCTGTTCTTATTGTGATGGTGTCTCTCTCAATAGCCCAGGCTGGCCTTGAACTTGAGCTCTTCCTGCCTGATCCTCCCGAGTGATGGGTTTATAACCATGCACCATCACACTCTGTTCATATTTCTGCAACATAGCAGACAGGCTATCAGCCCCCAAGTTCATTCTCCAAAAGCTCCAGGTGTATGAGCTACTTTCTCGTTGCTGTGATCAGGTACCTGACAAGAAGCATCTTAAGGGAGGAAGGGGCTTGCTCGGGCTCACAGTTTGAGGGTACAATTCATCCTGCTGGGGCAGGAGCTTGAGGCAGCTGCTCACACTGCATTTTCGGACAGGAAGCAGACAGAGATGAATGCTAGAGCTCTTCTCATTCTCTCCTCCACCTCCCCGGACATTGTTCTTTTTTGCCACTGTAAACTTTAGACTCACTGACCCTGCCTCCCACTACAGTAGGTACTTTAGGATTACAGATTGCGTGTGACTTGTTTCCCACTTTGTGTTGACTTCTGGGGATTTGAACTCTGCTCATCACGCTTGTGCTGCAAGCATTTAAAACTGCTGAGCCCTCTCCCCAGCCCGACTTTCTTTTTTTATTCAGTCTAGGACCCCAGCCCATGGAATGGTGCCACTCACAGAGGGTCTCTTTCCACCTCAGTGGACCTAATCTGGACACTCTCACAAACATATCCAGGGATTTGCCTCCCAGGGGATGCCAGATCCAATCAAGTTGATGGGAAGCGTGAAAGCAAAGCCTGGGAAACTTTGTGTCCAGGTGTAAATGGCGCGATTGCGTTTCTTTAGTGTTCTTTATGCTAATAGTTCAGTGGCAACTGTGTGGTAGAGGTGAAGTCTTTTGACAGGAATGGAAAGATTTTCCCCCCTGGTGATGAAGTGCCTCCCTTTGGGCCTGCATGGTGAGTCAAGATCTTGGTCTGTCTCTGCTGTCTCTCTGGTGAGAGTGGGGCATCTCTCTGACAAGCTCTAGGCATGCATCAGGGGTGGGAGTCCATGTTTGCCTGTCCAGAGTGTAGGCTCTAGAGACTGGAGAGGAGGCATCCCTTCCAGGAGGAGCCCTGGACACCCAGGACCATGACCTGTCCCCCTGGTGTAGGAAGCAGATAAAGACAAGGCCCATGACAGAACTAGGTGCACCATGACGATTAGTGGCCAAGAGGCTTTGACTGATGGCTCAGAAGCAGCCAATGTCTTTGTGGGGGGGGGGTGTCATGAGAGATTCTTTCTGGGTTGTACCTCACTACCTCCAGGGTGCCAAGGCCTTGAGGGACGTCGGTTTTGCTTAGGTCTTGGGCAGAGGCCCTTTCCTGTCAGGGAAAGCAGGAGCACTCATGGTGCAGTATCAGAAACTCCCTCCCAAAAACTTTTATTAAAAAAAAAGGGGGGGGCTGGAGAGATGGCTTAGCGGTTAAGCGCTTGCCTGTGAAGTCTAAGGACCCCAGTTCGAGGCTTGATTCTCCAGGCCCCACGTTAGCCAGATGCATAAGGGGGCACACGCGTCTAGAGTTCGTTTGCAGTGGCTGGAAGCCCTGGCACGCCCATTCTCTCTCTTTCTCTCTCTCTGCCTCTTCCTCTCTCTGTCACTCTCAAATAAATAAATAAAAATGAACAAAAAGATTAAAAAAAACTTTTATTAAAAAGAAAAAGAAACTCCCTCCCATAGCTTGAGGCTCTGACATCCAGCCTTCCTGCCACATGCCACTGACTGGAGATTTCTGACTGTCCTACTGGAGACTTCTCTGCTTTCCTTTTAAAAGCTCCTCTTGGGCTGGAGAGATGGCTTCACAGTTAAGGCACTTGCCTGCAAAGCCTAAGGACTCGTGTTCGACTCTCTAGGTCCCACGTAAGCCAGACACACAGTAATACAAGTGTGCAAGGCGCACATATGCACAAGGGGCCTCACACATCTGGAGTCCGATTTCAGTGGCTGGAGGCCTTGGGGTGCTAATTCTCTTTCTCACTCTCTGTCTGTCTCTCACTCTTGCATAAAAAAAAAGCAGTCTGTTGGGCTTGCCTCAAAAAAAAAAAAAAAGCTTCTCTTGGGCGAGATTTTGTCAGACTTGTAGCTGTATGCATTCCTAGCTCCTCAGGACCTGTCAGGCTTTGGGCCCATAACTTGGCCATTTGTTGGAACCTCAGCTTTCTTTTCTGTCAGGTGTGAGATATGAGGAGGCTCTCAGAGCATTTCCAGGTGCGAGAAGCACGGTGCACACAGAGCTGAGCACACAGTAGGTGCGCACCACTGTGGAGACGTGGGTGGGCAGAGCAGATGGAGGCGCTGGTCTAAGGCAGATGTATCTCTGAGCGGTTAGCATGGAGTTTCCTGGCCTCTGACTCTGCCCTGTAGCTAAATTGCACTGCCCAGTTTCCCTGGTTTTTGCCCTTCCCCTACCTGAGCGTTCTTAGCAGATTGAGAATTGCAGAGACACATGAACCTCTCGGGCATTGCCCCTCCGATGGGGACCACAGCTCACAGGCAAAGGGGAAAATGTTACACCTGAGATATATGTTTCCTGGGCCCAAATCAGCAGACTAGCCACAAGTTATTGAGGACGCACTCTTGGTGAGAAAACATCTGTCCTGTTTCCTCTGTCAGCTGCCACAGACCAAGCAACTGACAGCAAGCCTCGTGCCTCCCTGAGAGGGTGGGGGTACAATTTAGGGTGACTGGACCCCTGGAAGTAAGAAAAAGGCCGGAAAGTCTGAACTTGCTAGAAATCAAAAATGGTCTGACTTTTTCTCTCTTACCTATTTCCTGAGACCTGTTTTTCAACAAACAACCAGAACCAGGACCCCTCCCAGGAGGGAGGTCTTTCATAGGATTTGAACATTGTGCTTGGTCAAGTCCAGCCCCTGGAACTTGGTGTCAGGGCTAGCCTCTTCCTTAGGCCCCCTAGCCCTAACCAACCAGCTGTCCCTCTGGTTCACCTGAGCAGGAAGTTAGCCCACCACTGTAAGGTTATAAATACCTTTGCAAGGGAAGGGCAGGCTCTCTGACCACTTGGGAACGTCCAGCTGTGGGTGAATTTTTCCCTTGGCTGGACCTGGGCTGAATTAGCCCAGGCCTATCCAGGACGGGCCCCTAGACTTTACTCTCCACAGGGGCTCCTTTTACCCCCCTCCAGCCCCCCACATGGCAGGAGCTCCTTGAACTTTCTTTTCTCTCTTCTCTTTCCATGGATTTTCCAGCCCCTCCATGTGGGATCTCCAGCCGTGTGGGTTCCTCTCTGTGGCTCTGCACTTCCCTTAATAAATATAGTAATATAATAATTATACTTCTCAGTCTTTTATTCCATTCTTTGATTAAAATTAGGAAGGAACCTAAGGTTTGGAGTTCAAGGACTTTCCTGGACCCCTAGCACCCCGTTATATCTCCTCGTTTGAGCCAAAGGCCCTGAGCTGCCTGAGGACTGGGGTGCTGTGCTCTGAGCCTGCGACCGCAGCCAGAGAGTTGCTGCTTTGTTCCTCTGGGCACTGGGGGTTGGGAGCCATGGGTGACACTGAACAAACCCTGGCCTGGTGACTGGCAGGGAGAGGGCTAAGGGAGGCAGCGCCTGCTCCATTGCTCTTGTTATGGCCACAGAAGCAGGCACTGAGGCTCCCTCACCCTCTGCTGTGGGTGGGTACCCTGGCTGCCCCTGGCCAGCTGCCCTGAGATGAGCTGTGAAGGCCTCAGGCGTAAGATGCCAACTCCAAGAGCCCACTCTCCAGAAGCATGCATTTGGTGTACATTCTCTCAGGCCGTCCGGGCAGAGCACCGAGGTCAACCTTATAGTCAGATGGCCGCGTGTAGCAGACAGCTTCAGGTTCGCTGAGATGAACTTCCGGACCAGGCACAGTTATGGAGGAAGGGACATTTATTGAAGCTTAGAGATCCAGGGGAAGTTCCATAAATGGCAGAAGAAGCTGGCCTGCCTTCACAGGGCCAAGCAGAGAGAGAGAAGCACAAGAAAAGGCTAAAAAGCCACACAGCACAGCACACTTCAGGAACTCCAGCTAGGTACACTTTGCATATCTTTAGATTGAAATCTGAAACCCACCACCACACCTTACGATCCACACAATGGCACTGACTCCAGCCAGGTGGCTGCAGATGCAAACTATAAACAAACAACTGAATATATTGGGGGGCATCTATTCTATTCAAACCACCACACTGAGGTACCCCCCCCCCCATTGCTTGCTAGCTGGTGGCTTTGCAAGTGTCTTGGTCTGTAGGATGGGCTAATGGGCACATCCAGCTCAGCGGCTTGGGGAGACTTAGAAACGAGGCATGAAATGTACCTCCAGCTGCCCCTGGCACATGGTGGGTGCTCACAAGTGGGCAGCCACGGCGCTGTAATTAGCTGTTGGTGTGCCTCGGCATGAGAGGCCAGCTGGGCGTGCATGGACAGGGCGAGGGTGGTGGAAATGGGTAACTATGGTCTATGAAGGCGAGCATGCAAAGCTGAAAGAGCTGCCCAGGTATGCGGAAGTTAAACAAAGGCTGGGGGAGCAGGGACCGAGCTAAGAAGTCCCCACGGTTGACATGGTAGCCAGAGGGCAGAGGACAGTATAGGACCGGATGCCCTGCTGGAAGTGAGGAGGCTGGTTGTCGAAGGCTGTGGCCAGGGTGGGCGTGGGTGGGGCGGGGGGGGGTGTCACACATCACCATAGGCTTTAGGCTGTAATTAAAGGGGATATGGGAAAGTCAGGCCGCACTTCCTTGAATCACCTTGGAGAATGTGCTTGCTGGCATCCCGCAGTCCTGGGACCCCTGCCATGGGAATGAATGAGTCATTTAGGCATTCCATATGGACTCTGGGAAACTGCTAGATCCATTCCTGCAGGAGGAGAGAGGGCTCTTTTCTGAGGTGGGGGGGGAGTGGGCTGTAGCCTGGTGATTGGCTCCCTGCCGGGTAACTCCCCATGGGAGAAGAGCAGAGACATCCCCATGTCAGTAGAAGTCTGGGGCATCTCTTCCTCTGGAGGTATAGACATGTTTCCAAGAGAGGAGGAAATTCAAGGAACATTAGAATGAAATCCAAAGGAGCGTGAGGCAGGGCCTGCTCCCATGGGTGTGGCTGTCCTTGCCTGCAATGCCAGCCCACCCCACTGTGTGGCTGAAGTGGCCCCTAAGCAGGTGGCAGGATTGACCCTTTATGGGCACCGTTGGCAGCAGTGGAACATGGTGCTGGCCCAACGGAGAATGAAGGTCTGGAGACCCGGTCCCCTTTCCTGTGGACCTTAGTGAGCAAGCTTGGGGAATCTATTTTTAGCAACAGTAATGAAGGCTTTTCAGGAAATGAGGGGCAGGGTGAAATATATGGTGTGGCCTCAGGTCTGTGGTTGGTTTCATTTTTATTTAAGAAATGATTATGCTGCTAAGTCCAATCCTTTCTAACTCTGAAAATGAGTAGAGTCTAAGGATCATGAGTATGCATGTGGTCAAAGCAGGGAGGGGTACTAAAATGAGGGTGGTGAGAGAGAGAAGCTGGGATTCACAGAGGGGAAGGGGAAGTTGAGGAAAGGGGGACAGAGGGCCAGAAACAAACTGTCCCTCCATAGGGTCTTTTAATATTTCTATGCCTATTTCACAGCTGGAGATACTGTGGCTGAAGGCAGTCTGGTCTTGTCCTAGGAGGCCTTGGGACTTCTGGCTCCCCCTGCATCCCTGTCCTAACGGGGACTGGGCAGCAAGTAGGTGGCTGAGAATCACTGGCTGTGGGGCCGACACGAAGAGGACTAGAGGAGACCAGGCTCTGCCACGCCAATGACAGTAGTGCCTGAAGGACCAGTCTGCACACGGCGGGGGGCCGGGGCTCTGTAGCGCCTGACAGAGTCCTGTAAAATCTTGTTCCAGTGTCCCTGGATGGACACTGTCCTGTGCTTCGGAGGCTCAGAGCTCACTGCCACCTCTCTTGTGGGCTACTGTCCTTCGTTGGCCCTCTTGGGGGCTGGTGGGCACCGGGTCCTAGCTGGTGGGGTACACCCACCTCTTGCCTGTGCCCTCTGGCCCTGTGGAGACACCCTGAGCGGCGAAATGCTGCCTCATTCTCGAGTTGCCCTGTCCTGCTCCGGACCCAGGTCTCTCCCTGCTCCCCGGGGGCAGGCAGGGGTGGGAGTCATCACATTAACACCCGACAGAGGGGGGAATGCCTGTGCATGTTGTACGGGCCATCGCACATACAATCAGGGATTTAAGCTTTGCCGGGGACTTTTCCTTGTGGTGAGGGGGGCTCTCCAATCTTTCAGGGCCCCGGATGTTCTCATGTCCTTTCCCCTACCCTGGGCCTTTTTCCAGTTCAGTGTCAACTACTCGTTACTGCGCTCTGTCAGCTCCTCACAAGCCCTGAACCCCTCCGCCTGCTTCCCCTGGCCTTGCCTGCGTCGCACACAGTCCCCAGGCCTCACAAAGCATCTGTGCTCAGGGCCCTTCTGGGACCGGCCGGATCAGACGCATTGATAATCACGTACCCACCAGTGACTTCTTTACTTTTATTTATCTTCGTGTGTGTACATGTGTGTGGCTACACATGTACATGTGTGGGTTCACATGCATGTGGAGGTCACATGTCAGGGGTCTTCCTTAGTTACTCTCCACCTGATTCTCTGAGACAGGCTCTCTTGCTGAACCTACAGCTCACTGTTTGGGCTAGACTGGCTCGTCACCAAGTACTGGGGACCTTCCTGTCTCTGCCTTCCTAGCACTGGGATTCAGGTGTACACCACCATGCCTGGCATGTTACGTGGGTGCTGGGGATCTGAACTCAGGATCTGAATATGCTTGCATGGCAAGTACTCTATCCACTGAGCCATCTCCCCAGCCCCGCCTTGTGGGTTTTAACAACAAACCTTATTTGTTGAGTGGCTATCTTCCCTATGGGGACGGGGGGGGGGGCATGCCTTCAAGAGGTCAGAAACACCCTCTGTGTTCTCTCTACTCACAATTCCCCGTGAGGCTCTGGACGCTGTGATTGCTTTAAAAAATTGCTGTGGGCTGGAGAGATGGCTTAGTGGTTAAGGTGCTTGCCTGTGAAGCCTAAACACCCATGCTCGACTCTCCAGATCCCACATAAGCCAGATGCACAAAGGTGAGGCAAACGCAAGGTCACACGTGCCCACTAGGTGGCACAAGTGTCTGGAGTTAGACTGCAGTGGCTGAGGCCCTGGCATGCCAATTCTCTCTCTTTCTCTGTCTCTTTCTCTCTCACTCTCTCTAAAAATAAAATAAAATAATTGCTGAGCTCAGGAAAAGCGAAGTAGGTAGCAGAGTGAGGGCACACCCAGGAGCCCGGGCTTTGGTTCATTCTCCCCCGTCTGGAGCAGCCTGATCTGAACAGGGTCTGCGTGAAGGGGCTGGCTGTGGAGAAGGAGTCAGATCCACGGGGTGCTGAATCACACTGCTGAGGACGGAGTGCCGAAGATGGGAAGGAAAAGGGAAGCAGACAGCGACGAGGCTGCGTTGACTCAGATGATTCAGCAGGTAGCTGCCCCTGCTTGCCTGTGCCAGGTGGCAGGAGCCGTGAGCGGGCCAGAGCAAACAAAGGCGCGGACAGAAATGGCCTCCATCTGATTCTCCCGTTGCTGAGGCTTCCTCCCCACGCCCAACCCTGCTTATCCCTTCTCTGGGCCTTCCTTCTGTCCTGTCTCTAGACCTACTTCCCACTGCACCTAAGGGACTCGATAAGCAAAGGCCAAGCCTGCTCCTGCTTCCACCTTCTTGTCATCTTGCCAGGGCTCCCTGTTGCGGACAGAAAGCAACCACATGCATTAGGCTGGCTTCAGAGGTCCCTTAGGGATTCAGCCTCTGTTGGCTTCCTGAGCCCATTTCCCTCTGCCCTTCCCTCATCCCCCAGCTCAGGCCTCTCTGAAGTGCCTGTAGGTCTCTAAACACATCAGACCCTTCTTACCTGTGCTGTTTGCGGGAGTCCCCTCTCCCTGATGCTTGTCCCGCTGGCCTCTGGAAATCTTGCTTCTCCCTTGAGATTCAAGTTAAAGATTATCTGCCACAGAGACTTGACCGGTCCCCACTGCTGAACTTCTTGGGATGAGGCTGGGTGCCCATATGCCCTTGTTGTCCCTCCCAACGTGGCACAGGTGACAGCCCTCGGCAAACAGCCCGTCACGGTCTGTTTCCTCCTATGTGCCGCTCCTTCTAGAGCGCACCAGGACAAGGCCACTGTGCAGACAACAGCAAATCCTCCTCGGCAGGAGGGAGTCCAGGGAGGGGCTTCAGTAAGGTTGGTGGGCTTTCTCAGACTCCTGGTTCCATGTGCCAGAGCTGTGATCACAGGAAGTTGGGGGAGGCTTGCTTCCCGAGCAGCTTACAGTAGCCCCTGGTTCTCTTGCCAGAGACGGGCATGTTTTTCCCACTCCACAGCCTACAGCCCAAGGGGGTGTCTCTACCCCTTGGATAAAAGGACCCATCAGTCACCAGATCATTGCCAGAGCAGCTGTGCTGGCAGTCAGAGAAGCAGGGCCATCAGAGGGGCTGCCACCAGCAAGGACATGAAAGATACTCGTCTCGTGAATTCGTTTGCATGAGTCCCGGCTGTGATATTTTTCCCCTCGGGAGAATGGGATATCACAAGTCTGACAGGCATTCAACAACTAGAGTAGAAAGGGAAAAGATAACAAGTGGCTAGGGCTTCAAAAGCAACACTTTCTTGGCAAAAAGGGTGTGATAACAAGTTGAGATAAAAGGTATGGAGCTCTGAGCTATACAGTGGTGGGATGAAGACACAGGTGGATTCTAGGAGATCAGGTGGTACCTAGGTACTGGCTCTGAGAACTTCCTGTACAGCGGTGGGGTAGAGACACAGTTGGCTTCTGGGAGAGCGGGTGGTGCCCAGACAGTGGCCCTGAACACACACTAACAAACAAGCTCACACACTAGCATGAGGTCAGGCTAGGCCCTGGGTGAGGTGCGCTTACTCCACAGGTGTGTGTGAGTGTGGGGACAGAGATTAGTGGTCCAGTGGTCCATGACTTAAGTTTCTGTGATTGATTATGTGTGTCTACAGATGTGTTTGCAACATGAATGTTCCTTATGGGTGCTGTGTGTGCTCTGAGTCCATGTGTAGATATTACATGAGCTTGGGGTTTGTATTAGGCAGTTATTGTTACAATGCTGCGTAACAAACCACTTCACACTTCAGTGTCTTAAAACAACACTTAGTCTTGTGGCTCTTTGGGATCAGCTACACTCAGTAGGTCAAGCTTAGTCTGGAGGTTCCTGGCTCTGGGCTCCAGGGTCCAGGCTGCAGGTTGGAATTAGGTGCTCCCATAGGCCATGTTCCATGGGGTAATGCCACCATGCGTGCTTAAGATGTCTCCTCCCACGGCCTTGACTAAGAGGCATGTTTCTGTCACATGTTCTTTCTACCAATGACCACCAGAGTGGTTGAACAGGTGCCACTCTGGAACATCTTGGGGCCCTTGCTTGCTAGATCTAAAAGCAACATTGACTTGGCCAAAGCAAGTCAAGGCCAAGCCCAGGGTCAAAGGTCAGAGTGACGGTTAATTCCAGTTATCCACTCCAGTGGAATAAGAGATGCTTAGGGAAATAGTGAAGCACAGTGTTAAGTGTGATTTTAGGGACTAATCTGCTTGGCCGAGGAAATTTTGAGACAGCATAGCATTCAGACTATGCCATGGCTATTGCTCATGACATTTCACCAAGTTGATAGTAAGAAAGATTTGAAAGCATAGTTTGGGGCTGGAGAGATAGCTTAGCAGTTAAGGTGCTTGCCTGAAAAGCCAAAGGACCACAGTTCAATTCCCCAGGACCCACATAAGCCAAATGCACAAGGTGGCACATGCATCTGGAGTTTGTTTGCAGAAGCTGGAGGCCATGGTCTGCCCATTCTCTCCCTCTCTCTCTATCTTCCCCTCTCTCAAATAAATAAAAAAAAATTTTTTTAAAAAAAGAAAGAAGGGCTGGGGAGATGGCTTAGTGGTTAAGGCACTTGCCTGCGAAGCCTAAGGACCCAGGTTCAATTCTCCAGGTCCCACATTAGCCAGATGCACATTGTGGCACATGTGTCTGGAGTTCATTTGCAGTGGCTAGAGGCCCTGGCATGCCCATTCTCTCTCTCTCTGTCCCTCTGTCCCTGTGTATCTAATATATAAGTAAAATGAAAAAAATATTTAAAAAAAGAAAGAAAAGCATAGTTTGGTGATGGATGTGGATGAAGTTTCAGAAAGATGGGGTGCAGACAAAGAGGATGCAGTTCTTAAAGAGATCAGCACTATTAAACAGAAACCATGCAGTTTGCACTGGAACACTCAGAAAACTGTCTTGAGGGCAAGACCCCACCCAGTGAAAGCACCAGCTTATAAAAATGCAAGTTCCTTTTAAGAGACAAAGTCTGAGAAGGCCCCCTGCCGTAGGAGTTTCCTGTGCGAATACAACCAACTGCCAGTGGAAGTGTTTCCTCAGGTTCATCTTAAGTTTGAACTCTGCGTAGTGTCCCAAGTGTCTTTAAATTTCTGCTCATACCTCTTCATGCATTTGTCTTTCTCCTTGTTTGAATGTTCCAGGGGTTCTACCTTGTCTTCAGGCTCAGCTATTCTGCCCTCTCCTTGGTCCATTCCCGTGGTGAGACTGTCTACTGCAGTTTGTGCTTGACTTATTGTGCTTTTCATTCCCAGTATTTCAGATTGGTGTTTCTTCAGGTACTCCTATTTCCTTACTCCCATCTTGTATTGACATCCTTGTTCGTTAGGTTGATTTCCTGTGCTCTCCTTCAGGAGTTTGTTTCCTTCTTTCCTCTCCCTCTTGGCTTCACTGAGAGTGTTTGTAATCATAATTTGAGTTCTCTTTCTGGCAGTTCATCTAATTCGGTCTCACTGAAGGTCATTACTTTTGGATTAATAAGTTTTGGAGGAGTGATGTTGTGTTGTAGTTAGATTCGTGTTGATGGAAGAAAGTACCTGACCAAAAGCAATTTGTAGGACGGAAAGGGTTTATTTTGGTTTACGGACTCCAGGGAAAACTCCACGATGACATGAGCAGAGACTGGACATTACCTCCTGGCCAACATCAGGTGGACAACAGCAGCAGGAGAGTGTGCCAAAGACTGGCAAGGGAAAGCTGGCTGTAACACCCACAAGTCCACCCCCAGCAACATACCTCTTCCAGAAGGCTCCAATTCCCAAATTGCCGTTAGCTGGGAATCAAGCAGTTAGAACACATATGTTTATGGGGGACACCTGAATCAAACCATCACATGTTGTCTCAATTTTTTTTGTGTGTTTCTTATATTATTGTATAACAGTTTTTGCATCTCATCTTCAATGTTTGTGCTTTCTGGTTTTCAGTTGTATTCTTAGAAGTGTAGATAAGAAGTTATATCACCAACGTGCCAGATGTGGCTACTATATTACTCCTAGAGTAATGGCAGAAGTGACCCCACTGGTAGATATGCCTGCTATGCAAATGACCTAGTAATGAATCAACAACAATGTGCTGATTTATTTATTTATTATTTATTTATTTATTTATTTATTTATGTCAAGGAGAGAGAAAGGGGAATGGAGAATGGGTATGCCAGGGTCTCTTGCTACTGCAAACAAACTCTAGACACATGCACCACTTTGTGTCTCTGGCTTTATGTGGGTACTGGGAAATTGGACCCAACCATCAGGTTTTTAAGGCAAACGCTTTTAACCACTTGGCCATATCTTTAGCACAACAATGATCCTTTCAACTTCAGGAATTGCTGGTGGACAAAATGAACAAGGTTCATATGAAGTATGCCAGGGTTATTGTTACTTACAAGTGGGAGCAGTGTAGGGTCCCTCAGTGTGAGTACTAGTATTAACTTTGAAAAGATAGAGGTGGCAGAAGTATCTGGGAGAGGGGTACTGCTGGTTTCTATAGACTTTAGAGGTTGTAGAGGACATGGAAATTTGTAGTTATTGAGAATAAAGAGTCGGAAATATGGAGGAGAGAATGTGGGAAAAGGTTGGAAAGAGGAAAAGTAAATGAATTGTGCATTTGAAGAGTAGTAGAGAGATTCCAGTTGTAGGTTGGGTGGAGAAAAAGTACAGAGCATACCTAAACTCCAACTGAGCAGTATACAAAAAAGTATACAAAAGCTAGCTTGGAATAGTTTTGCATGAGTGGGGATTAAAACAACAATCAGACAAACTAATAAAACCAAAGGCCCTATAATGAGAAGGGATGTTGGCTCACATCCTTAATCCTGTCAATTGGGAGGCTGAGATTCCTGGACTGTAACGAGTTCTTGGGCTGGAGCAAGGATCTTCCCAAAAAGAAAAAGAAAGAAAGAAAAGAAAGAGCTATAAACAAAGAAACATCAAAAGTGGCAAACACCACTGCTAATAAACAACCTACTCAAGAATGGCAAAGTAGACCAAATGTACGTCAGGTCGGACATATCAGCATTTCTGTCTTAGGAGGCTACGTTCGAATACTTTCCCTCCTTGATACTCTTTTCTTTTCTAACTTGCCCTGATATAGAAGGTGCAAGTAGCACTTCCAATATAAAAGCCTGGTTTTAAATATTTTTTTGTTTTTTGTTTTTATTTATTTATTTGAGAGTGACCTACAGACAGAGAGAGAAAGAGACAGAGAGAGAGAGAGAGAGAGAGAGAGAGGGACAGAGATAGAATAGGCGCACCAGAGCCTCCAGCCACTGCAAATGAACTCCAGATGCGTGTGCCACCTTGTGCATTTGGCTTATGTGGGTCCTGGGGAATCAAGCCTCAAACCAAGGTCCTTAGGCTTCACAGGCAAGCGCTTAAGCACTAAGCCATCTCTCCAGCCCCTAAGAGCCTGATTTAATGTATGTATTGCCCCAGTGCAAAACATCCCAGTTACTTTTTGGGGTGATTTTCTATCTTACCTACATTGAGTGTAAGGCTGTTTTCCTCTTCGTTGCACTGTGGGTTTGTCTCAGCTGGCCAGGTTGGTCTGCTCTTCAGCTGTGTCAGATCTGATATATATATATATTTACAGAGGATAATACTTAAGAGATTGCCTTAAGTCTCAAAAGAGACTTTGGGCTTTTGAACAATATTAGAAGTGTTAAGATTTTGGGGACTCATCAAGATGGTTTATACACATTTTGCATTATGAGATGGACATGAGACTTTAGGGGCTAGGGATGGAATGCAATGGTTCAAAGTGATATTCTTGGGTGTCAAGTTAACCAAGGGTGGACTTGTGATATTTAATTTTTATTTTCATAATGATTGGATTTTTAATAAACACCTAGCTTATTAGTGAGGCACATCTTTAAATATGCCTATAAGGCTGTTTCCAGAGAGGATGAAGGTACACCCTGAATGTGGATGGCACTATCCCATGGGCTGGGGGCCTAGCCTGAATAAAAAGGAGAAAGGGATTGTATCAGTTACTTCCTTATTGCTGGGAAAAAACGCTTGACAAGAAATAGCTTCAGAAAGCCAGGCGTGGTGGCGCATGCCTTTAATCCCAGCACTCAGGAGGCAGAGGTAGGAGGATCACTGTGAGTTCAAGGCCACCCTAAGACTACATAGTTAATTCCAGGTCACCATGGACTAGTGTGAGACTCTACCTTGAAAAACCCAAAAAAAAAAAAAAAAAAAAAAAAGAAAGAAAAAGAAAAAGAAAAAGAAAAAGAAAGAAAGAAATGGCTTCAGAAAGGGAAGGATTTTATTTTGGCTTACAGTTTCAAGGGGGAAGTTTCATCATGGCGGAGAAGCCGTGGCAGGAGCAGACAACAGTGTCCCATAATCACATCAGTGGGGAGGAAGTATCAATAGTGAGAACACCCAGCAGGCCTGGACTTCAACACCTCAAGGCCCGCCCCAGGTGACACACTTCCTCCAACAAGACTCCGCCTCCTAAAAGTTCCATAAGCTTCACAAACAGTGCCACTGACTGGGGGTTGAGTATTTAAACATAGGAGTCTATGGGGGACATTTTACCTTGACACCACGAAGACAACGTGAGCTGAGCACTCGCATTCCCTTTTGCTCTGCTTCCTGACCACCCAGAAGTGAGCCATCTGCCTCACTCTCCAGCCGCTGCGGCTGACAGCTACTCCTGCCACTATGCCACTCCCACCATGAGAGACAGCAGCCTCAAACTCTAAGTCCAAAACAGACCCTTCCCATTTAACTTGGTTAGTTCATGGATTTTATCATGGCAAAGAAAAAAGTGACAAATACAGCCTAGAAAGAATACACTGCTCGCACGAGACTGACACTGGGGAGAAGTGTGATCAGTCACTCCATTACCGTGACCGTGAGTGAGGCCTTGAGTGGAGTGAGAGGTTCAAGTTTTGCATGCATGCTGCCTGTCTCACCGTGTGTGGACGAACACTACGTGTACACTTATGCATTTAGTTCAACGATCAGTGCACACTCTCAGAGGAACATCATAAAATTAGCGAGATAATGGAGAGCAGTTAAAGGAAGGAGTGCCCAGGGCTTCAAGGCTGTTGGAACCATGTGAATTTAGTGCCCAGTTATGTTATCCCCTCTGATGTGGAAGTCATAAACCACATGAAGCTACCATGTGCACCTCTCACCTTTCAGGTCTGTGATGTTTTGCCTTTTTTACCAGCTCATCAGAAGGGGATGGAAACAGCCAAGGGGGTATGATTTGCCATTCCATTAACGTGAGCCCAGCCGTGGGGTATTTGATCAAGTTGGAATGAACATGAGGGTAAAGGGACTCTGCTCTACCAGCCAGCTGAGCTAGAAGAAAAATCAAGTCCTGCCTGGGCCAGTTCCAGGGGAACATTAGAAAGAAGTGCACCAATCAGTTTCAGGTAGGAGGCCTTGGAAGGTAAATTCTCACTCTCCCATACGGGACTGTGTGAGCACTCTGTGGGACCACACTCTAGCAATACATTAGGCAGAACCCCCTTCGGTGGGCAGCAATGGAGCCAAACTTTCCCTCTTAGCTACACTAGTTTGTTTTATTTTCTATGAGATGAATTTTTAATTTTTATAGGAGTATTTATTGGGAAAATCTCAAAGAATCTCCACAAGGCAGCTTGCAAATGTACTGCATATTGTGTCAAAGAATCAGTGCTTCCAGGCCGGTCGCCACAGGGATGAAAGAGGAAGGAGGAGGACAGATTCCTTCCTCTACCTGTGAGCAGGGGAGAGCATGGGCACCTGGCTCCTCTGTGGATCACATGTGTCTTTGACCCCAGTGCTTTCTGAACGCAGACTTGGTGCCAGGTACCATGTTAGGTACTGGGGCCCTGGGACAAATCTGGAATACAGCATGATGTCTTCGTCCATCCAGTTTCCATAGTAATATTCCATAGACTGCTGCTTACAAATGAACAACAGAATTTATTTCTCACAGCTATGGAAGGTAGGAGTCCAAAATCAAGGTGCCAGCAGGGCTGAGTCCTTGTGAGGGCACAGGACTGGCTTCTCCCAGTATTCTCATAAGCACAGAAAGAAAGTGGGCTGGCAATCTGGAGTCCTTTTTAAAAAAATATTTTATGTATTTATTTGAGAGAGAGAGAGTACAGAGAGAGAATGGGTGTGCCAAGGCCTCTATCCACTTCAAATGAACTCCACATGCATGTACCACCTTGTGCATCTGGCTTACATGGGTACTGGGGGATTGAACCTGGGTCCGTAGGCTTCACAGGCAAGTGCCTTAACAGCTAAGCCATCTCTCCAGCTCTGAGGTCCTTTTCATGAAGGAGTTGACCCTACTTAGGAGAGTCCCATCCTCATGACCTCATAATTGCATGTGATTACTTGAAGGCGAAGATTTCGTCATGCTTCTCCTGCACTTACCCCACCCAATGTCGTGATGAAATCCTGCCTTCTAGGTGACGGTATTGACTTCGGAGACACACTCAGTCATTGACACAATGGTCTTTGACACCTTGGAACTCACTTTGTACTGGGGAAGCTTCTCTGAAAGAAATCTGGGCTGGGGGTGAAGGATGGGGAGGAGCAGACTGATCAGCACAGTGGGCACTTCGATGGGAATGGTGCCTCCCAGCCGCCAGGCTTCCCAGAGGGGTGACTGTCTCATCCCAACCTTGCTCAGAATAGATGCCCATCCCAGAGCGGGTCTCTTGCCTATTTCTGAAGCCGAGGAATGGCCTCAGGTAGCACTCTTCAGATAGCGCTTCTTCTATCTCTCTTCTACAGCTTCAAAATGCACCTGGGGTTGAGGCCAAATGACCCACAGGCCCATGCCAGTCCATCCAGAAGCAAGTGACCATGTCCACTGCCAGCCCTTGCACTCTGCACCCCTTTCTTCCCTCCCCCTCCCCCGGGACTGAAAGCAGAACACTAGAGGGACATTGAGAGGGCTGGGGCCACTTCCTTCTTGCCATATACCTGCCCCGTCCTCCCTGCCCACAAATGCCAGGGCTTCCAGAGGAACCTCCAAGTCCAGTCTGGCTTAGGGCCCGCAGCGAGAACCTTGCTAACAAGGTCAGGAAAAGGCGGGCCTGTGAAATGAAACCCGCTAATATCTGAGGAGCATAAACAGCCTGAGCCAGAACGGAGTCTCCTTCCTTACAGTGCAGGCACTGCATGTCCGTAGCTGTGCTGGGTGGAATCCGGCACTACTGGCAGAGAAGCTGAGGACACTGTACGAAGCGTGTGTGCTCTGCTGCCAGGGACCAGGAGAAGAAGCGGAGGAAGAGCAGTGGGCGCTGCACGTGCAGGAGGAGTTGGAGAAGGTCCACCTGAGGATGAGGTCACCTCTCCGACGTGGGGCAGAAAGCTGGTCTGCAGCTCTCTTCTGTGCGCTGAATGTTGGCTTCTCTGAGACAAACATCCTCACAGATGGATTGTGGCTTTTTTAAATTTATTTTTATTTTTAATTTTTTATTCTTTATTTTTTGGTTTTTCAAGGTAGGGTCTCGCTCTAGCCCAGGCTGACCTGGAATTCACTATGTAGTCTCAGGGTAGCCTCGAACACACGGCGATCCTCCTACCTCTGCCTCCAGAGTGCTGGATTAAAGGCATGTGCCACCATGCCTGGCTTAAATAATTTTTAATTTTTATTTATTTATTTGCAAGCAGAGAGCAAGAGAGATAGAGAGAAGAGAGACAGGCAGAGAGAGAATGGGCACGCCAGGGCCTGTAGCCACTGCAAACAAACTCCAGACACATGTACCCCTTATGTATCTGGCTTACGTGGGTCCTGGGGAATCGAACCTGGGTCCTTTGGCTTCACAGGCAAACGCCTTACTGCTAAGCCATCTCTCCAGCCCCTCATTGTTCTTATAAATGGACCCCAGAGCACTCTCACCCTCACCTTTCCAGGGAGGTGTAGCTGTCTGCAGCCTGGAAGGGATCCTTCACCAGAGCCTGATCATGCTGGCCTCCTGACCTTGGCTTCCCAGTCTCCAGAACCACAAGCGACCAGTTCTGTTGTTTATAAGTCATGCAATATATAGTCATTTGCTATGGATGAATGAATGCACGAAGCTATTCTCCCTCATCCCGTGACCCTTTTTGGGGAAGAGCTGGATGTGGGAATCTGGTCTGGAGTTCCAAGGCCCAATGAGAGGTTTTGATGATTGCTTGCTGAGCCAGATTTTCACCAGGCAGGAGGTGAAAATTCTCCAAGCTGCAGGTAAGGAGACAGGATGACAGCTGGACACTAATGTGGGTGCGAGCTGTGCCTTTCCCTGACCCGGACCCCAGGGAAGCAGTGATGGACTTGAAGACATAACAGCAGAGGAGGCCGTGCCTGCCCTCCCCCCATGCCAACCACATTCCCAGTGCACAGCCTGCCACTTCCAGTTCCACTTTATTTTTCTGTGCAAAGAGAACTACAAAACTTGTGGAAGGATGTGGCTAAGATCTGCAGGGTTTTACAGTTTTCTCCAGTGTCTTACAGAACTGATGGATGGAATTTTTAGCAATTTATCTTTACCAATCATTACTCCAGCCTGTAGCAAGCACAGTTTTCCTAGAAACAACGGTTCCCTTTCTCTTCGTATGAATATTTCATCAGCTTCAACAGTATGTAATGAAAGTGCACAACTACAATAACCCATAAAGCTGGCATAAACAGGTTTGTGTTAACTCATGGGACTCTGGGTATATGTGACACTAGAAAGATGGGAGCAGAAGCAGCCAGACACACCAGGCAGCCCTTGCGGAGACCCTGCCCACACTGACTCCATCAGAGAGCGCAGCTGGCCGAGGGAAAAGGAAGGAGGGGTCTGCAGCCACTCAGCTAAGCGGGAGCCCATGAAGAGAGCCTTCCAGCAACTGGAAGGGAAGGAATGCATTTAACGTGGAGTTTCCCAAAAGCAGAGAAGAAGACAAGGACTTCAGAGCATGTTTTGATCAAGAAGCTTGGCTGGGGCTGGAGAGATGGCTTAGCAGTTAAGCGCTTGCCTGTGAAGCCTAAGGACCCTGGTTCGAGGCTCGACTCCCCAAGAACCACATTAGCCAGATGCACAAGGGGGCGCACGTGTCTGGAGTTCATTTGCAGTGGCTGGAGGCCCTGGTGCACCCATTCTCTCTCCCTCTCTCAATATCTGCCTCTTTCTCTCTTTGTCGCTCTCAAATAAATAAATAAAAATAACAAAAAAATTTTAAAAAAAGAAGCTTGGAATTTAATAGGTGTAGGCCCTCTTGTAGCCCACAATTGATAGTAGTTTGACACTGGAGAGTGAGCTTATGTTTGGATATGGTTAAAGTAAGGGTTATCTCATTTGTCCTGGTGCTAACTTACTCTCCGTTGGAGAATCTGCTTCTCTTTTTCAGATAGATGTAGACCCTAAGGAGAGAGCCACCCCATCATACCTCAAAAGGGCCCCGGCTGAAACTAAGAAAACTTCGAGAAACAAGCAAGGGGGCTGTTTTCCTGATGAACCGGACACCAGCACAAGGGGGAAGGAGATCAGCATAGAGAAAAATCAACTCCTACCAAATCAGAGAGCCAGAGCCTCAGAGGCCCTCAACACCTCATCACTGAAGCAGACCAAAAATGAACCCAACATGGCTCAGGGAAATTTTGCGGAAGAGGGGGCGGAAAGAATGTCAGAGTCACATGTTGGGTCATGATATGCAGAGACATTTAGCTTACCCATAACTGTGGGCTAACTCCACAATGCATGACCCGTATACCTCAACAAGGAGGGGCCAAGGGGAGGGGGTAGGTCACGGATGAGCCTAATAATGGTACCAAACTGACTGTATTTGCTGAATACAGAACTGACTAATAAAAAAATAAATAAAATCTAAAAAATAAAAATAAAAAATAAAAAAAGAAGCTTGGCTGCATAGGGGAGAGGGGAAGAGTGAAGAAAGTTAGTCTAAGGCACGCTCACATTGGCTCGCCTCTGTGGGCAACTGAGCTTAGACTCGTTAAGGACTTCAGAGAGACAACATGGTGCGTGGCTTGGCGGACTGCAGGCTGTGGAAGCTGGAGCAATCATCTACCAACCCTGTCCATCTATGGTCCAGGGATGCTCATGGGGGCACTGAGTGCCAGGTAGAGGTGCCCCGTGGGCAATGTGAGAAAGCTCTCGGCTGGGGTTGGAGGCAGCATGGGTGTGAGGGAGGTGATGGCAGGTGCAGAGGCATGTAGTGGCAAAGAGGAGGCAACTGACAGGGCAGATGGGCAAACGTCATTCCAAGTCAGATGGAGGCCGTCAAACCAAAAATGACCCTGCAGGACAGGAAAGCAAGCCAGCCATACGCGGGAGCGTGGCCTCTGCGGGCATCAGAACCTGCTCTTTCCTCTAGCCATTAGCCTGCCCAGTGCTTTCTAGGTCAACAGAGGCAGGCTTGAGATTAGAACACAGGTCTTCAGGCTGAATTGTCCAGGCTTGTTTTGTTTCCTTTTGTTTGTTTGTTTGGGGTAGGGTTTCACACTAGCACAGGCTGACCTGGATTTTACTATGTAGTCTCAGGTTGGCCTCAAACTCACGGCGATCCTCCTGCGTCTGCCTCCAGAGTGCTGGGATTAAAGGCGTGCGCCACCACACCTGGCCAGGCTTGTTTTAACAGGTAGTTTTGTTTTTTAAAACTATGGACAGATAAGCTCTGTTCTTGGTCAGTAACATAAAATATTGAATAACTGTCTATCCTCTCCCAAGTTAATGCATAGATTAAATGCAATTCCAATCAAAATCCCCAGAAAGATGTTTTAAAGATCAATGTACTTTGAAGGTTCATGTGCATAAAGGGACTCGGCAAGAATTTCAAAGAATGCTTCTAAAATGAAGAGCCACGGCGTGAGGGCTAGGGAGAGAGGGTGGTAAGAGCTGAGCCAAACCCGAGAGCGCAGTGTGAAAACAACACTGTTGCAACCTGAACGCTGGCTCCTCACTCAGAGGCAGGAAGAGGACAGCCCAGGGACCAGAGAACAGTCTGGAAATGTCAAACACACGATCAATTGCATTTTACAGAGAAGCATGAAGAGGGAAGTGTTTTAAAATTGCACCGGGTAATAGAATGATCACTCAGAATAAAAGATTAGGTTGGCTCTGTGTAACACCACGCACCGAATAAACTCCAGGTGGGTCAAAGCATTAAATATGGAAAAGTAAGTTTTAGATAAGCTAGCAGATGAAAAGAGGGATATTTGTTGGCTCTGTGGGAGACTTCTCCGTCTCACCAGTAGTAGAAACAAGAGCAAAGACAGAGATAGGCTGAACTGAATGTGGAAGGCCCCTAGACTCCCAAATTGACATTCACAGCAAGAAACCAAGTCTAAGTGTGTGTGTGTGTGTCGGGGGGGGGCACACTGAGAGACTATTTACAGCCACCACTGAAGGTAGCGTGGTTTAAAAATACGCCTGACAAATAATCAATGTCTACACCATCTGGAGAGTTTCGGGCCAGGAGATGGATGACCCAGTGGCTAAAGCACTCACTGCGCAAGCGTGAGTGCCCTAGTTCAGATCCCCAGAGCGCATGTAAAGCTCGATGCCATAGCACTAGTGGGGAGGGAGGCGGAGGCAGGAGAATCTCGCGGTCTGCTAGCCTGGCAAATGTACTAGTGAAGGAGAGATGCTGCCTCAAACAAAGTGGAGGGCAGGGACCAACCTCTGGACTTGTCCTCCGACCACGGCATGTGCATGCCCACACTTACATACATGAACGCATGCACATCTTGGCTTTTTATGCATGTGTGGTGTGTGCGTGCGTGCATGCTTGTATGTATGGGGTGCAGATGCACATGCATGCCTGTGTGCGGAGGCAAGAGGTCAATGTTGGGGGTCTCATTGATTGTGCTCCACCTTATTCTTTGAGACGGGGGTCTCTCGTGGAACCTAGAACTCACCAATTTGGCTAGACTATCTGGCCAGCAAGCTATTGGGATTCTCTATCTGTGCCTGCCCAGCCCTGGGCTGATAGGCACATGCTGCCACATATGGCATTTACATGGGTTCATAGGAACTGAACTCAGGTTTTCAGGCTTGTGCAATAAACACTTTACCCACTGAGCATCTCATCTCCCAGCCTGTATCTCAGTTTTTTAAAAACATTAATACACGCCTCCTCACCCACCCCCCCCCCCGCCTAGATAAGAAAGAAACTATGGTAAAAATCATTCTTGGGCGAAGAACAAGTTGCTAGTAGTTAAAGAGGCTGAGTCTGAGGTACCATCTTGTACACTTTAAGACTCTCTTGGGACTGGGAGGATAGCTCAGTTGGTAAAGTGCTTGCCTTGCAAGCACAAGGACCTGAGTTTGAGTCCCAGAACTGACGTAACAAATCAGGGCGTCATGGCCTGCATTTGTAATCCAAGATCTGTGGAGGCACAGAGGAGCCAAGCCCTGGGCAGCCAGTTTAGCCTACTTGGTGAGCTCTGGGCCAAGAAGAGACGCTGTCTCAAACACGGACAGTGCCTGAGAGGAACAACGTTCCAGGTCAGCCTCCAGCTTCCACATGCCCCTTCCCCTACACATGCGCATGCACACTTGCTACACACACCTAAGGGAGACAAAACCCCGAAGAGCCCCTTATTTTGTACTATTGCACCATTGGACCTTGACTCACGGAAATTAGGGCCCTCCTGAAGCTTGTGGAATGATCAACAGGCACAGGTTTGAAAAGCAAAGTGGTGGTAGACACAAAACAAGAACCAGGAAAATTTAACCAGTCTAAATCAGCCCTTCTTTCTCCATCTGAAATGCCAAGCTACGGAGCTGATCCAAGGAAGCAAAGCTCACACACAAAGCCGCCAGTTCTCACCATCACGGTGTGTTAGATAGCAAAACAGACTACAGGGAGAGAGAAATGACTTTCGTTATATTGTAGCATATTTGCCCAGTGGAGAATATTGTTATTAAGCTACATGGAAAAAATTAACAGTTGCTGTGTTAGGTAGGGCTAAAGTTTAAATAATTTGAGGAGAAATCTCTCACGAGGTTATTCTTCCTCCCCCCCTTCCCTTCCTCCTTTCTTTCCTCCCTTGTTAGGCCATGCATGGAGCCCACAGATTCAGAATGCTTATAGCTCTCTCTCTACCATAGCTTAATTCAGTAAGTCTAGAGGTGGGTAGGGGCTTAAGTGCCTGGGAGGAGTGGAGGTCTTTCATCTTCCAAACACACACTCCCCTATTAGGTGTGAATCCAAACAATGAAACATTAGGAGTGCAACCTATATTTTTAGAAAATCTCCTGTTTGCTAGTTCCAGTTTTATTACCAGACAAACCCAAGTACTATTTTGGGTATATCTGAAAAAAACAAAATCACCTCCTGGTGAAAATATATCACATTGGCAGAAAAACCACAAGTCTCAACCCCCAGGGTTTCTCCATCCTGGGCTAACAGGGGAGCTTGTGTTTCCCTGGATCTATCTATTCATTTCTCCTAGGAGCCGCCACAGTGGGAGTGGGGCTCCCCATGTGGGACTTTGGCTGAGGCTTCCGGCTCTGCAAGCCCTGGCTTCCAGCCCTGCCGTTTCTTCTTCTCACTGACCACTGACCATGGACCGTGGTGGTGTGGCTCTTCTCAGACCACCATTGGGCCTCTCTGAGTGCCGCCTTCCTCTATCCCCAGAACTATGGAGCCCAGGCCTGTTGCCTTGGTGCCCGGCTTCTCCTCTGCCTCTTCACTCCATCCCCTTCTCAATTCCACCTCTTAGAGGATGGAGGTCTGGGGGAGGGGAGGCGGGCTCCCCAGAAGGGTTGTTGGCTCCTAGTGAGGTGATAATTCTCTCTACCATAGCTTGTTCTTTCGTTTGCTTGTTTGTTTGTTTGGAGATAGGGTCTCACTGTAGCCCAGGCTGACCTGGCACTCATTTTGTAGTCCCAGGCTGGCCTCGAACTCATGGTGATCCTCCTACCTCTGCTTCCTGAGTGCTGGGATCAAAGGCATGTGCCACCTACAGCTGGCTGCCATAGCTTCTCATTCCCAGAGTTCAAGGGGCTTCTGGGGGGCGGAGGTTTGCAAAGAGAATTGGTTAAGTGAGCCTGGTTCTGTAGTGTCCCACCCGGGTCACCATGTCCGTGTAGCCACTGGTCAGTTCCTTCAGTTTTGATGCTGTTTTCTCAGTGTGCCCCTGTCACTTCTCCTTGTCAGATTCCTTTTAGGGGTCACCCCACTTACCGCAGTTCACCATGGAGGGTCTTAGAGGTGCCAACCTGCAACTGTTGACTTTGTTTGGTTCTTGCTTCTGGGCCCCACATAGTTGGTCAGACATGTCCAAAGAGAGTTTGCATGTTCCAGGGCATTCTGCGAAAGCTGAGGGTCTGGTCTCCTCAAGGCACACAGGCAAGCTCAGGAGAGTGACAGTCCTCTCACACCGGTTTCACGAAGCCGGTTCACCCCGGTCTTACGGAGGAAGCTCATGCCACGGAGCTCGTCCAGGTTGGGTTTCTGTCAAGCAGAAGGGTGAGTCAGGAGGGGTGCTGCTTACCTTCCCCTGTTTATGTGGCTTCGGGGGCTGCCACAGGCTGGGGGACAGGTAGGGAAGGAGCAACAAGGAGCCCAGCTCGAGCCAGGGGGCACACTACATCTTTGTGATATGAGGTAGATGGAAGTTGGCAGTCCTCTGAGGCCATGTGAACTCGACAGTTGACAAGCAGCGCTTGAGTCCTTCTTTGCGTCAGCGTATGGAGGACAGGCTGGTCCCAAGGATGGCAGCATCTGTCCCCACAGAGTGCTCACACGAGAGAACAAGTGGTACAACATTTTGGCTGCTCCCTGCCCACCGGCACACGTTGCTGATGCATTTCTGTCAGTGTCGACCTGGCTGATAAATTCATCTCAGATCCCGAGGATGCCCCGGCATGTCTCTTCCGGTGAAGTGAACTTTAATTTATTTAAATTTAATGGAAAAGCATATGGAGGGGAACCGAAAGCTAATTTAAAATAGTGCTCAAAGCAATCAATATGTTAACAGATTCCTTCAACTTTTTATGCTTGGCTACAGAAGAAAAAAAAATAACACCAAAAAAAAAAAGTCTTTTAAAATGTAAGAGGATCCCATCCATCCCCCTCCTCCTGTATTATGAAAACACTGTTTTTGATGTTTGGAGCTGAATCCTGAAGAGTTTAAATCAGCTAGGCTTGTAAACATTAAAATATGTGCTCAGAGGCATAAACCATCTAAAGGGAGTTAGTAGTGGTACTGCAGGTAACTTTAGTCGAAAGGTTTGGTTCAGTGTGCCCTAGTAGGCAAAGTCTCCGAAGTTAGATCAAACTGTTATGTCCCACATGCACAAGGGCTGCTGCCTCGCCAAGGGGACATCACAGCTGCATCCATTGCTCTCCTGAGGAGCCCATGGGCGAGGGGCAGAGCTTGCTGTGTAGACTGCTAACCTGCTCCATTGCTCACCTAGGACATCTGAGGCTGGATAGAAAGACACGGGAAGTTATGGGGACATTCAAAGGAAAGGGGCCCCTTGCCCTAGAATCTGGCTGGGGCTCCTCCCCAACAGCAAAGCAAGAATTCCTACACAATTAACAACTGCCTAAGTTTCTCCCTTCCCATCTGTAAACCTGCAATCACCTGGAAATTACACCAGAAACTCCATTTACAGAGAATGGACATGGATTCAATGTCTCGTGTAACTGTAATGGACCCTGGTTTTAACGTGACAAGTCATTACTCCATCTAAGGCACCTCTGGAGCCACCCTATAATTTCTCTAATCAAAATGAGAGAAAAGAAGGGGGGGGGAAGGGGAGGGTTTCTCTTACCAATTTTTTGAGTGTAATTTGACAGCCACCAAAATGGCGGGTAATGCCAAGACATTTAACTACAACTCTCCCTTGAGGGGAGCCCATGCCTGCACTTGGGTGAGTCTTTTCTTCCTTTCCCTCAGTGACCCTGTTAGAGAAGTCCACGTCCATGCTCTCTGGAGTGTTTTCATTCTTTTCTTGAGTATCTTTCTTAATATCTTTAATACAATCTCCAGCTCAGCCTCAGACAGGCTCTTCCTGAAATTCTTTTCTGTGTTGTAGCCACGAATCTTGAGTTTGCCTGAGCTGAGGTCCCTAAAATATTAGGGGCACTCCTCAGACTTCTGAGAAGTGACAGTGTGGAGCTGTGTCTCGGTCCCCTCACCGCTGATATGTCTCCCAAGAGACTATGGCTCTTTGAGGGTCAAAGATCATTAAGTCCCTCCAAGGAGGCAGCCTGGCTGGCTGAATTCCAGGGGCCTCAAGGGGCGAGCTCAGGAATCCTCCCCAGCCATTTGCATAAGCCACAGTGTTGGACCTTCCGCCAGGTAGGCAGCCAGTTCTTGGCAGTAGTTTTCTCTCTTTGCCTCTTCTGGTGAGGCAGAGAGCTTGGCGTGGTACAGAGGGAGGAGCCTTGCATCCAAGAACTGAGTGTGACTTCTGCCTCCAGCACCCTTCCTGGCTCCCAGCGTTCCCCATCACTCATGTGTGGGGTCCTCAGTGATGGGGCCCTCGGGGTGATTGCAGGGGAGTCGACACGGCCATGTGTGCTAAGTGGTGATCTCCATTCTCAACATCACATGCTGGAATTTGGGATCTGGCTAGTTCTGCCTTCCCGGGCTGGAGCTGGGCAGGGGAAATAGCAGAAGTTACCAGATTGCTTTGAACTCTTATGGCAGTGCCAGTGGGCACTGGGTGGATATCTCTGTATAACGGCCACCTGGTACTCTGGGGTTTTTTTTGGGGGGGGGTGCGTATGAGCATGGGCACACGTGTGAAGGTCAGAGGTCAACTTCCATGTGTCCTCATCTTCCTCCTCATTTGAGGCAGGATGTCTCATTTGTTTTGTTCTCTGCTACATCCAAGAGCCTCTGGGAAATTCTCGCTCTGCCTCCCATCAGCACGCTGGGATGGTAGACGCCCGCGGTGTCTACCAGCTTCTACCTGTGATTTTGGGGATCCAAACTTAGGCACTCCTGCTTAAGTGGCAGGCGCCTTATCCGCGGAGCCATCACCCCAGCCCGAGAGCGCCCTTTGTCCTGGAGGTCAAGCAGCACCCTCTTTGGCTTTGTGCAGCCATGCTCGTGACAACTCCTCAAGGCCGACTGTTTCTGATTGAAATTTCGAGAGCGACCATGGACACCACCAGCATCCCCATCTGCCGCCTCTCAGCACTGACCTTGGAGGTCCGGACCCTGTTAAGATGCTGAGGCGTCTCCCCGATGAGCTGCCAGGTGTGTAGAGTCCTCATTCGCTTATATATTACAAGGAAGGAAAAAGTGCTTCCGGAGCATTTTAAAACTCCGTATGTAATCAAAATCTGCCTAATTGTATCTTCTCTTGGAAAAAAAAAAGAGCACCTGGGGGCGATGGAGTTACCTCCCAGCCTCTTAAAGGTGAGTTGGATTTGCATAATGTGTCCCTGGCAGGGTTTCGCTATCGGAGAGGTCAGAATTGAGATGGGTTCAGCAGCCCTGGGCTTCCAGACAGCTTCGCAGCTTGCCAAGAATCTGACTGTGCGAAATGTTACCCGATTTAGGCAAAACGTCTGTCACCAGGTATCCAGAGGTGGCTTTAGAAGGTTAAAGAGTTGCTGGGCTCTTCTCCAACTAGGAGGTGAGCGTCTAGAAAGCTAAGGCGGTTCCATTCTGCAGAATTCTTGGAGGGAGGGACTGCAGATAATCATAGCAACACCCATGTGAAGTCTGGGTGCAGAGCGTCACATCCTGTGGGAAATCCAAACGGGGCAACAGCACCTCCGCCCCGGGAGAGATGAGCAGAGGAGAGCGCGGCCCCTGCTCGGGGCTTCCCGCACACAGCCTTACCTGGTTCTGCGCGGCAGCCTGACCTGACCGCGTGGCTGAGACTGAAGGCCTCAGAGAAACCCGAGCCTTGGCTAAGTGCAGACAGAGAACTCTTTGTCACTCATGAAAGTCCTTGATGTCAGGAAATTACTACCCTAGCGTGAGGAGTGAGGGGTTCAGAAGTGCGGAAGGGGACTGAGCGTCCCTATCTGAGACCGGCCGTGGCTGGGGGAAGACCACAGGGAGTCTCAAGGCTGGGGGGTTGGTTACCAGATGGCTTTGCAGTCACTCGGCTCGGCTAGCTCCACTTTCTGCTCCAAATCAGAATGTGATCACTCACTTCTCCCTCTCTAGACCCACCTCACCCTCACCTGCAAAACAGGGATTACAGTGGAGCCCAGCAGTCACGAATACCAAGCCGAATCAATTGCAGTGCACTGGTGTGCAACTGTATCTTGCTTCTCCCACACACCAAGCAGTGCTGTGTCTTCTCCTTGCTGTTACTACAGCCACTAATGTGGCTGTTTTCATTACCCTTTGACTGGCTCCGTAAGGGTCTGCTTAAAGAACTCTTTTTTAAAATTATTTATTTATTTGAGAGTGACAGAGAAAGAGGGAGGGAGAGAGAGAGAGAATGGGCGTGCCACGCCAGGGCTTCCAGCCACTGAAAACGAACTCCAGACGCGTGCGCCCCCTTGTGCATCTGGCTAACGTGGGTCTTGGGGAATCGAGCCTCGAACCGGGGTCCTTAGGCTTCACAGGCAAGTGCTTAGCCGCTAAGCCATCTCTCTAGCCCCTTAAAGAACTCTTAAAGAACTCCACTGGGCATTATCAGGGAGGGAATTGCCAATGGGATTTCTTTCTTTTTTTTAAAGATTATTTATTTATTTAAGAGAGAGAGAGAGTGAGAGACAGAGAATCGGCATGCCATGACCGCCAGCCACTGCAAATGAACTGCAGAGGCATGCACCACTTTGTGCATCTGGGGTATCGAACCTGGGTCCTTAGGCTTTGCTGACAAACGCCTTAACTGCTAGGCCATCCCTCCAGCGCTCCCATTGGATTTCTAACCCTGTTGCTATGGAGAGTGTCTCCCTCAACGCTCTCCCTGCAAGCATGCCTCAGCAAGGTTGGCCTTCACAGAGGCCCTGTCTTCTCTCGGGGGTGGCGACACTCATGCAAGCCCTCCCTCCTAGCTCGCATGTAAAACAGTGTAGGGCGCCACCGAGACATATAATATGTGAGCTATAAACGGGAGCCTGACTATTTTTAGAAGCAGCGTTCACAAGTATGCGATGTCGTGAAAGGTCTGTAATTTCTCTTGGGTTGAGAAGAGAATGTGGCTTCATCAGTATTTGAAGAAAATGTATCTCAGCCACAGAGTCTAAGGTGACATGTTGTCCAGCCCCTCTCTTCTGCCACCAGACCTCCCTGGGCGGGAGAATGGGACACTGGCCCCTGGAACGTTAACCTGGTTGCCTGTGCCTCCGCGGAGCCGTGGTCGCAGCCAGGTGAGTCCTCATTTGTACCTCTGGGTCAGGAACGCTGGGCTGTGGCCTTGGCTGAGGCAGAAGTGTCAGGTGTGAGAACCCGCCTTGTGGGCTAAATGCACTTGGGGACGAAATGTACCCCAAATGCTTGGAGCAGTCTTGTCACACGGGCAAGGTACTCGGTAATTGCCAGCTCTGAACAGTGAGGACAAGATCTGAGTCTGTCACTCACCATTCTGTCCCCAGGTGCCCTGGATGTCACTGTCCTTAGGGGTCACAGCAGGGCTCTCACCTGTATCCAACAGAGCATGCCTGATCACACAGAGAAGGCAGAAATGCACTTGTGTCCATCAAGGATGGGGGACAGAGCTGGCCGTGGTAGGAAACCCTGGGATAAAAGAGCAGCACTTTGGCCTGGAGGAGAATCTGTCTGGGGGCCTGGGAGAGAGGAACAGGCAGGCATGCTGACTTCAAACCCTCCAGGTCTTCACCTGTCTTGCTCAAACGGCTTCATTCCTCTCGCCTCAGTTTCCTTGGCTGTAAAATGGGTCATGCTTACTTCTAATGGAGCAAGTGCGGGTGGTCTTCCAGGGGCTGTGCTTTGCAGTAGGCAGCTTGAATCTCCCTCCCTGCACTGGGACTCCAGCATCTAGTGATATGGTGAATCCTCCGTTCTGGTTTTCTTCTTCCCATAGCAGAAATTGTGATAAAAAGTTGATTCCAGGGCTGGAGAGATGGCTTAGCGGTTAAGTGCTTGCCTGTGAAGCCTAAGGACCCCGGTTCGAGGCTTGATTCTCCAGGTCCCACGTTAGCCAGATGCACAAGGGGGCGCACGCATCTGGAGTTCGTTTCCAGTGGCTGGAGGCCCTGGCGACACCCATTCTCTCTCTGTCTCTCTATCTGCCTCTTTCTCTCTGTCACTTTCAAATAAATAAAAATGAACAAAAAAAATAAATAAAAAAAAAAGTTGATTCCAGGCAGCTAAGCCACTTGCCTGCAAAGCCTAAGGACCTTGTTTTGATGCTCTAAAACCCACATTAGCCAGGCGCACAAGGTGATGTATGAGCACGAGGTGGCTCATGTGTCTGGAATTCAAGTTCAGGGGCTGGAGGCTGTGGTGTGCCAATTCTCTCTCCTTCTCTCTCTCTCTTTCTCTCATAAAGACGTTGATTTCAACTGTCAGAGTTTTAGGCTTTTTGGTTGGACATCTGAGGTATAACCCATATCAGAAGATGGCTGTCACTTCTCAAAATGGCCACCACACCATCTCCTCAGCCGGTGACCACAGGCTGGGCATCAGGATGAGGGTGGGGCAGCTCTGAAGAGCTGGCGTCCTGAGAAGGTCTGCCGTGGCTGGGAGGCCTCTCCAGGGGCCTAGCGCGGGTGTCCGGTGCAGGACTGCAAGTCTCCTCCTCCCTTCTGTCACCTCTTCCCGCGTGGCCACTCTGCAGTACCCTTGTCTCCACAGTCGCTCAGATAGGAGTCACTGACATCTGCACTTATGGTATTGTCACTAAGCGGCCTCAGCCCGAATCATTGGTAATAGCGGATGACGAGCCCATGTCGCCCTTTGCCAGCTGGTCCAGCAGACATTTTCTAACCCCTCTGCTCCTCCATTCCAATGGCAAAGCTTGACTATACTTATTTTGCAGGCGTACTGTGAGGACTGAACGAGACATGTGGATATGACCCCAATGTATGGGTCCTCCTTGAGCTCATGTCTGATTGTTGGCCAAGGATGTTTTGGGAGAAACAGGACACAGTGGAGCCCCCCCCCCCCACTTCCCATTTGGGCATCTAACTGCCCGAGAAAGCCTTCCCCTCTCCTTCTCTAGCCTTACTCTAGCTCTCCACTGACCCTGAGTGAGGCTAGTCTCTTCCCTTGCCCCCTCCCTAGCTGTTGCAGCCCTCATGCCTCCTCTGAGCTGCTCTTGCTAGCATTTTCCCCAAAGGTCTGATTTCTAAAGAGCACAAATAAATAAAAGCCCCTTTTTGCACTGAGTGAGGAAGAGGCACTGGGAAGCATTTTCAGTTTTATTTCTCGGCCGCACCATGTGCAGACGCCCTAAGCGGTGCCCGGCCCCTTGAGGCTGTTGACCCAACCATCACGGTTGCTGTCATCGGGGTTCCAGGCTGAGTGACTCCTCCACCTTCAGGGGAAGGGTCCCTGAGGGGCTGCACACAGAAGACCCGGATTTCAGGGCCCAGCTACCCTCGCTCCAGCTCTGCACAGTGCGCTCCCATAGATTCGCCATTCATTCCTTGTACCCGAGTCGTCCAAACGGAAGTCAAGGCTTATAGACTACTGGTGCCTGTTCATGTTTGTCAAGGAGAATAGGCTGATGGCAGTGGGCCTGACAGCTGGCCACACTGCTGCCTAGAGACCTCACTGTCTCCCCAGCAACGCACCCAGTGCCTTGGTGGTCTGGCCCTCTCGCCTCTCAGCTGTTCTAGAACTTTCACCTTAGGCTCATTGCGTGTGCTATTCTTCTTGTTTGTGGGGTATTGCCATCCTTCCCTCTTGCCCCTCCAGGGCTGGTTCACAACCCAGTGCAGTCATCCTCAGCCTGGTGTTACAGTCAGGTTCTCATTGCTGGTAGAAATCACCCAACCAAGAGTAGCTTGTGGGGAAAAAGAGGTTTATTTTGGCTTACAGGCTTGAGGGGGTAGCTCCATGATGGCAGGGAAAATGATGGCATGAGCAGAGGGTGGACATCACCCCTGGCCCATGTAAGGTGGACAACAGGAACAGGAGAGTGTGCCAAACACTGGCCTAGGGAAACTGGCTATAACACCCATAAGCCTGCCCCCCAACAATGCACTCCCTCCAGGAGGCATTAATTCCCAAATCTCCATCAGCTGGGAACTTAGCATTCATAACACTTAAGTTTATGAGGGACACCTGAATCAAACCACCACATTCCACCCCTGACCACCATAAATTGATATCCATAATGATATAAAATACAATGCATTCAGTCCAACTTTAAAAGTCCTCATAGTTTTTATCAATTCCAATGAGGTTCATACATCCCCATAGTCCAAGGTCTTTCAACTGAGCCATAATAGCAAAAAAAAAAAAAAAAAAAAAAAAAAAAAAAAAAAAAACCAAAACCATAATGGCACCGAATAAATACACTGCAAAGGATGGCATTGGGCATAGCAAAGAAATATTCAACCAATACAAGATTTGAAACAACCAGGGTAAACATCAAACTCTGTAGCTTCAAGTCCAACAACTCTAGTCAGTGACAAATCTCCAAGTCTGATAATTCTAACCAGCAACAAGTCTCTAGAATTCCAATTCCATCCCTCCATCTAGGCTACTCACAGTCCTGGTAACTTTATCAGGCCCAGCAGCTTTCCTTAGCAGCCATCTCGTGGTCCTGGCATCTCCACTGGGTCTCCACTGCAATCCATGGTTCATCCTCATGGCCCCATGGGGTCTCGATGCAGGCAACCAGCAAACCTGCTTCACACTGCCCATGGCCATTTCCAAAACACAAGACCATGTTGTAAACTGAACTCATGACCCTCTTTCCTGCATTTCTTATACTCCACAATACCAGGTAGGGTGCCAATTTGTCCCTCCAGGGAGGAATAAAGCAGACTTTGAAGAACAGGACTCTCCTTGAGCACTCAGACCCCTTCAAAAGAGTCTACATTCTTCCTGTTGTCCCAGTGCAGGTCAGCTGGCCCAATCTCAACAGTTGTAATCTCTCAGTTGCAGCTGAACGGGCAGCAGTTCACCCAAAGATTTTTCTTTCTGTGCCATATCCCTCTGCTCACACCAGTTCATTTCTACGCAAAGCAACCCTGCACAACTTCTCAGGATACAGGCATAACAGCAAGCTTCTCACACAAACTGCTAGCCCAGTCCAAGCAAAGCTCTTTCTCATCCTCATAAGCCAAACCTCACAGTCCATAGTTCTCACTGCACTCAGGTCTTGCAGCTCTGACCAGAATAATCAATCAAGCTGTACTTACAGCACCGCAAGGCATCTCTTAGGCCAAGGTTTCAAATCCTTCCATGTTCCTCTTGAAAATCAGCTCCAAAAGGCCAAAGCCACACAGTCAGGTGTCTAGCAGCAATCCCACTCCTCAGTACCACTTTTCTGTTGCAGTCAGGTTCACATTGCTGGTAGAAATCATCCAACCAAGAGCAGCTTGTGGGAAAAAATAAAGATGTTTATTTTGGTTTACAGGCTCAAGGGGCGCTCCATGATGGCAAGGGAAATGATGGCATGAGCAGAGGGTGGACATCACCCCCTGGCCAACATCAGGTGGACCATAGCAACAGGACAGTGTGCCTAACACTGGCATGGGGAAACTGGCTATAATACCCATAAGCCCGCCCCCAACAATACACTCCAGGAGGTGTCAATTGCCAAATCTCCATCAGCTGGGAACCTAGCATTCAGAACACCTGAGTTTATGGGGGGCACCTGAATCAGACCACCACACCTGGTGTGGCTCAGCTGGAGGCCCTGCCAGTTCTTACCCCATCTGCACATTCTTGGCCCAGCTCTGGATCATCTGTTTTCCTCTCAGAGGTACCCCGCCCTTGACCCTGTGCTCTGTGAGTCCCCCCCCCCCCCGCGCCCCGGTGTGGTTGGAAATACACAAAGGCTCACGTGGATGAAGGAACTTGTAGTCTTGCTTTGCTTTTTTGACAAAGAAATTTTTTAATTCTACAAATTTATCCTTTAGATGTTATTACTTTTGGCTTTGAATATTACTTCTTTCATTCCTTCTTTCTTTTTTTAGTGTTTGTGTGGGGGGCGGGTGTGGGTGGGCCAGGGTCTCTTGCCTCTGCAATGAAATGCCTGTCTGGCTTTATTTTGGTGGCTGGGGAATTGAACTCAGGCTGGCAGGCTTTGAAAGCAAGTATCTTTAACCACTGAGCCATCTCCATCTCCCCAGGCCCTTGAATACAATTTTTTAAAATGGTGAACTTTCGTTTTGTGTTCTTGCTTCGTCGTAGAAGGTGGTTTGCCAGATCTCTGGAATCCTGGTTGGGTCTAGTCTCCATAAAAAGTAAAACTTTTCAGTCAGATTGTGTCTGGAAGTTTGAGGGTAAGTCTGGGCTGTGGCATTCCCAATCAGCTAGGCTCAGCCACCCGCCTCCAGTGCGCCATTAAAAGACAGGAGTAATAGTGAAAGGCAGAGAAAAGGGCTGAAGAACTGGCTTAGCAGCTAAGATGCTAGTCTGTGAGCCTAAGGACCCAGGTGTGATTCCCTAGTACCCAGGAAAGCCAGATGGACAAGGTGGTTCATGTGTCTGGAGTTTGTTTGCAGTTGCTGGAGGCTTGGCATGCCCATTCTCTCTCTCTCTTCTCTCCTTCTCTCTCTCTCTCTCTGCCTCTTCCTCTCTTTCTCTCTCAAATAAAGAGAGAAAGAAAGAAATGAAGTTTATTAAAAAGCAGAGAAAGATTTATTCATTGTGGCCATACTGGGGAAAGGAACAAATAGAGGGGACCCTACTGAACCCCAAGTCCATCTTCCTGACATGAAGTTTAGGTTTAAATAGGAGGCAAAATCCAGACATGGTGACTCACTCCTTTAATTCCAGCACTCAGGAGGCTGAGGTAGGAGGATTGCTGTGATTTCAAGGCCAGCTTGGGATACAGAGTGAGTGTCAGGTTGGCCTGAGCTAAAGTGAGAACCTGCCTCAAAAAGAAAAGAAAAAAAAAAAAACACACAGAGAAAAACCACTAAGTAGAAGGCAAGAGGAGCACGTGACCAAGTAGTCCTGGTCATGGTGTGGTCCTGCTAATCACTGACCCACCTCTGTCTTGGCACCAGTCTGGCTAGCAAGGTGGTTCAGAAAGCTGTCAGAACTGTGAAATTTCTTCCTGGGAGGTAAGTTTGTCTTCTGACTGGCTCTAGGCTTCGACCTTTTCCTTCCCCCAGCATGAGATTCCTGGGGAAAGTTGAATTAGTTCGGTCCTTTGTTTTAATAGTCTGATAGCCAAAGGGACGGGTACAAGTGTCTCTATAAGATCTCTCACAAATGTCTCTATATGATCTCTCCTGTCAGGAGAGTTACAAGATCAATTTTTTTTTTTTTTCATGAGGAAACAAAAGTCCACAACCAGAAGTCTGGTTAAATTAAGTCATCCTACACTATCCTCTTTCCTCTGCGCAGCCTCAGTTTGAGGTCCCTACAGGGTCTGTAGAAGCCCATCCCAGAAGCAGGTGGAAGAAAGGCTTGGGCTGGTACAATCTCTAGTTCCGTTTCCAGATGATTTCACGCTCTGGGGAGAATGCTTTGTAAAGAGCTCTCCCTCCGCCAGCCCTTCAGCAGGTTAGTTTAGCTTAGTAATTAGCAATCACAATATGAGCTGGGATAATTATCCCCAAAAGTCAAAAGAAAAACACAGATGTTTTTTAAAACTGCATGGTAGAGATTTTGTTTTTCGATTGTAATAATTTAGCATGCAAAATGAATTCGATGCCAGCTTTTCCTGAGACTTAATTTCCAAGGTAGGTTGAGGAAAATCCTACTGTTTTTGCAAAGAGCAGTCATGGTTGGGGAAGATGGAAAGCACACATAATCATTGTCAAAATCCAGCAAGAAGCTAGGAGGCTGGATTGGATAACCAATGAGCTCTCTGCTCCTGGGGTTTGAGCTAAAGCGTTTTTATAATTGAAAACTTGTGGGATGTTTCTCCAGACCAAAATGCACGATCACAGGTGTGTGCTTGGGGTTCAGTATGACTGCTGTGCCCCGCACAGAGATGAAGAGCCACAAGCGTCCAGGCAGAAGATTGGGGTCCCCCACAAGCCAGCTCTGAGAAGAGGGGGGCTGTCGTCTCCCGTGGGTAATTCCTGTGGTACCTTTCTGTCATTTTCTTGCTTGAATTCCTCCATAACTTTGGGAAGGTATTTAACAGGAAGGCCCTGTAAGGGCCCCTTGCTCGCTCTCTCTCTCTCTTTCTGGAGGTTCATTGGAATAAACCAACAAAGATGAAACGGAGAAAAGGTGTACAAACTTATTACACATATAGGAGACAGTCACAGGCTTGGGGTCACCCACTAGGCCTCTTTGGTTCAGAAATGTAACATGTGCCTTTTCCGACCCGGGAGGTGGAATGAATGGGGAATGTTGGGGGGACCGTGCATGATTTGACCTATGCGAGGGGATGTGGGTTTGAGCTTCAGATTTCCTCTCCACTCACTCATTTTTGTGCATAGACTGTCCTCCTGGACCTGGAGAGTGTGCAATGGCTGGGGAACATCCACAAGGGGCTCACTGTCCAGTGATGCTGACAGTTTTCCGTGCTTCTTCCAGAGCCCTGAGCGTAGTCGCGTCAGTGGGAGGACGCAGGGCAACCTCTGTCTCCTGGTGGATCCAGGCAGGTGGTCAAGGGAGCTTTGCAGAAAACCTCTCGATGCACTGAGAGGGGAAAGGGAATCGGGAAGTACTGAGAAGCTTCTCAGGCCTCTCCATGACAGGGTACTTAGCAGGGCAAGCCCACCTCGATCCAGGAAATTGATGGTTGGGGAGGTAGGAGTGGCTCAGTTGAATGGACCTCTGTTCATGGAGGGTCCTCTGTGCCCTAGGTCCTTCCCCAGCAGGCTCTGTCCTATGCCACCTTTCAGGCCCCTCAGGAAGATTGATTTCTCCACTGACCTGGGTAGAGGGATGTGGGTTTGAGTTCAAGATGTGGTGCTGATTCCCTTCTTTTTGGTTCATAGATTCTATCTCTTTGTTAGGCCTCAGTTCCCTCAAGAGTTAAATGGACATCGGTGCCCATCAGTCTTTTCCTGGCTGTGTCCTGCATTGTTCTAGTTCCAAGAGTCAATAACAGGTGCTACACAAAAGCCAAAAACTCTCCCAGGATGACCACCTTGGCTTGGGGCTGTGGTCCCCAACTGGGCTGACTCCCTGCCCTGTCACCCACCTCTCCCAGACATTTGACAATGTCGGGAGACCATTTTTGGTTGTCACAAGGAGGGAAGGTGCAACTGGCATCAAGAGGACAGAGGACGGTGTTGCTACTGACCTCCTACAATGTCCACGACAGCCCTCAGCACAAAGAACTGTCCAGCCCACATGGCACTAGGGTTGAGGGCTGAGGAACCCATGTGAGGGTCCCAGACTCACTCTAACACTAAACACCATGAACTATCCTGTAGTCAGGAATCTCATTTGCCTTTATTTTTGGCATGTATGCGTACATGTGCTTATATGTGTGTGGGCATACGTATGTGTGCAGGTGTGTGTGCATGTGTGTACGCAGAGGCCAGAGGGCAACCTTGGGTGCTAGAATGCCATCCACCCCTTTTCAGACAAAGCTCTCCTTGACCTGAAACACACCAATTAGGCTAGCTGACTGGCCAGTGAGCTCTAGGTTTCCTCCTGTCTCTGTTTATACCACCGCACTTGGTATTTTACCCAAGTGCTCTTGGATCTTTATGCTTGCACAGAGAGCCCTTTACTCACTAAGCCATCTCCCCCAGTGTCCTATGTAGCTTTAGCTCTTGTTGTTGTTATTGTTTGTTTTCAAGGCAGGGTCGTCTCACTCTAGCCCAGGCTGACCTAGAACTCACTCTGAAGTCCCAGGCTAGCCTCGAACTCAGTCATCCTCCTACCTTTGCCTCCTGAGTGCTGGGATTAAAGGCGTGCACCACCATGTGAGCTTCACTTAGTTTTTTTAAAGGTTTTTGTTGTTGTTGTTATTTATTTGTTTGAGAGAGACAGAGAGAGAAAGAGGGGGGGGAGAGAGAGAGAGAGTGGGCTCGCCAGGGCCTCCAGCCACTGCAAACGAACTCCAGATGCATGCGCCCCTTGTGCATCTGGCTAACGTGGGTCCTGGGGAATCGAGCCTCGAACCGGGGTCCTTAGGCTTCACAGGCAAGCGCTTAACCGCTAAGCCATCTCTCCAGCCCATTGTTGCTGTTTTTAAAGGTTTTTTTTTGTTGTTATTTATTTATCACTTAGCTTTTAAACCACATCCCTATCCTATTTGTTTCCTTACCTGGCCTGTGTGTGACTGGCCTTCTCAGAAAACGCTCTAGAAGTATTGAACTAGATGTCACCTAAGGCTTCCTTTTGCTCTGGCTACCTCGGCCGTAATTCTCAGGGAACAGCAATCCCAGGAATGACCCCGGGGTTTCTTATTCCTCAGCCCTGGTGCAGTGTGACATTCAGTGAACGTGCTCAGGGGTAGCTGTGGAGTTAAGTCGAAGTTGGCCACAGAGCACATTTCTGGGCCCTGGGACAGAGATGCTTGTTTATAGGAGAAGGATTCTTGCAGCAGCAGCGACGGGAGCAGATGGAGCAGGTGAGGAGCTAAGAGAGGAAGCGGACTCAGGTTGCAGACCAGCCTGGCTTCTGCTTCTCTCCTTAGGGGCTTGGGTTGTATCACAGTCACCTTTGAGGCAGGAAACCAACTGACTGCTCTCCACAGAGTCCACACAGGACGGGTGCTGACCTAGGGCATGGCCTCTAAAGCACAGTGTCAATCGTGGGATATGGCCACGGCTGTGAGCAGGCATGAGCTCCCAGGCCAGCTGGTCGAGGGGACCCTGTGGGCTCCCAGCAGCCCTGACTGCGGTGTGGCACAGTATGTAGGGGCTCCAGGCTCCCGGGGCTCAGGTAGGTGGGATGTTGGCAGTTTATGTCTGCTACTTGTTCCCCTCCTCTGTTTCTTCCTGGAGCTTAAGACTTGAGTGAGAGATGTGCAGTAGGAAAGTGTTCTCCCTCTTCTTTTGGGCAACATTTGGGCTTTTAAAGTTTTTCTCTCCCCTAGTTTCCTGGGATGCTATTGCTACTGAAAATTGAGGTGTTCACAGAGGAGTCACATGACTGCTGAGGAAGATGACTGGGGAAGCTAACTATCAGCCAATGCCAGCCATTTGTAGAGCACCACAGAAGGACAATGTCCAAAGTAAGGGCTTTCTCAGAGGAGGGAGCCCGGCTGGCATCCTGAGTGGTCCAAGAGCCCACAGCTGGTAGGTGTCAGAGAGTCAGGACATATGGCCTGTCTTTGCACCATTCCCATATTGACCACGTGGCCTCTTCCAAGCGGCAGGGTGGAGGTGATGATGGCATAAACAAGGGTGAAATATGCAAGTCCAGAGATGGAACTACTTAATAGCCTTGTATTTAAACACATGTGACTTCAGACTGGACACCACTAGAACATCCTGACCCACATCCCTCAGCCCCAGGCCCCATGGCTGTGTGACCCATTCCCTGGGTGTTGGCTGCAGCTGTCTTTCTTCCCAGGGCAGAGTAGGAGGCGACCTCCCCTTGTACAGGACACTGCACTGAGCTCTGATGCAATGGAATTTCTAATAGGGACTTTTATGGTTTTTTTCCTCTCTTTCTCTCCCCCTTTCCCTCCCTCTCTGTCTTTCTCTGCAAAGTATATGTGTGGGGTATGCATTTCATATGTTTGTGTTTTCATGGGTGTGGGTACATGTGTGGGAGGTGCTGGTGTGTGTGTGTGTGAACACTGGAGATCATGGAAGGTGCTCATGCGTGTGTGTGTGGACACTGGAGTTCATGGGAGGTGCTCGTGCATGTGTGTGAACACTGGAGGTCACGGGAGGTGCTCGTGCATGTGTGTGTGCACACTGGAGGTCATGGGAGGTGCTTGTGTGTGCGTGTGTGAACACCGGAGGTCATGAGAGATGCTCGTGCGTGTGTGTGTGAACACTGGAGGTCACGGGAGGTGCTCGTGCGTGCGTGTGTGTGTGAACACTGGAGGTCATGGGAGGTGCTCGTGTGTGCATGTGTGAACACCGGAGAGAGATGCTTGTGCGTGTGTGTGAACACTGGAGGTCACGGGAGGTGCTCGTGCGTGCGTGTGTGTGTGAACACTGGAGGTCATGGGAGGTGCTCGTGCATGCGTGTGTGTGTGAACACCGGAGGTCATGGGAGGTGCTCCTGCATGTGTGTGTGAACACTGGAAGTCATGGGAGCTGCTCGTGCGTGTGTGTGTGAACACTGGAGGTCACGGGAGGTGCTCGTGCATGTGTGTGTGAACACTGGAGGTCATGGGAGGTGCTCGTGCGTGTGTGTGTGAACACTGGAAGTCACGGGAGCTGCTCGTGCGTGTGTGTGTGAACACTGGAGGTCAGGGGAGGTGCTGGTGCATGTGTGTGTGAACACTGGGGTCACGGGAGGTGCTCGTGCGTGTGTATGTGAACACTGGAGGTCATGGGAGGTGCTCGTGTGTGTGTGTGTGTGAACACTGGAGGTCACGGGAGGTGCTCGAGCGTGCGTGTGTGAACACTGGAGGTCATGGGAGGTGCTCGTGCATGTGTGTGTGAACACTGGAGGTCAGGGGAGGTGCTCGTGAGTGTGTGAACACTGGAGGTCAGGGGAGGTGCTCGTGAGTGTGTGTGTGAACACTGGAGGTCAGGGAGGTGCTCGTGAGTGTGTGTGTGAACACTGGAGGTCACGGGGTGCTCATGGTGTGTGAACACTGGAGGTCAGGGAGGTGCTCGTGAGTGTGTGTGTGAACACTGGAGGTCACGGGAGGTGCTCGTGAGTGTGTGAACACTGGAGGTCATGGGAGGTGCTCGTCGTGTGTGTGTGAACACTGGAGGTCACGGGAGGTGCTCGTGCGTGCATGTGTGAACACTGGAGGTCAGGGAGGTGCTCGTGCGTGTGTGTGTGAACACTGGAGGTCACGGGAGGTGCTCGTGAGTGTGTGTGTGAACACTGGAGGTCAGGGAGGTGCTCGTGAGTGTGTGAACACTGGAGGTCATGGGCGCTGCTCGTGTGTGTGTGTGTGTGTGTGAACACTGGAGATCACGGGAGTTGCTCGTGCGTGTGTGTGTGTGAACACTGGAGGTCAGGGGAGGTGCTCGTGCATGTGTGTGTGAACACTGGAGGTCACGGGAGCTGCTTGTGTGTGTGTGTGTGTGTGAACACTGGAGGTCACGGGAGCTGCTCGTGTGTGTGTGTGTGTGTGAACACTGGAGGTCATGGGAGCTGCTCGTGCGTGCATGTGTGAACACTGGAGGTCAGGGGAGGTGCTAGTGCATGTGTGTGTGAACACTGGAGGTCACGGGAGGTGCTCATGCGTGTGTGTGTGTGAACACTGGAGGTCACGGGAGGTGCTCATGCGTGTGTGTGTGAACACCGGAGGTCATGGGAGGTGCTCGTGCGTGTGTGTGTGAACACTGGAGGTCACGGGAACTGCTTGTGTGTGTGTGTGTGTGAACACTGGAGGTCATGGGAGGTGCTCGTGTGTGTGTGTGTGAACACTGGAGGTCACGGGAGGTGCTTGTGCATGTGTGTGTGAACACTGGAGGTCATGGGAGGTGCTCGTGCGTGTGTGTGTGTGTGTGAACACTGGAGGTCACGGGAGGTGCTCGTGCGTGTGTGTGTGAACACTGGAGGTCATGGGAGGTGCTCGTGCGTGTGTGTGTGTGTGTGAATACTGGATGTCACGGGAGGTGCTCGTGCGTGCATGTGTGTGTGTGAATACTGGAGGTCATGGACGCTGCTCGTACGTCTGTGTGTGAACATTGAAGGTCCATGTTGAGTATCTCCCTCAACTGCTTTCAAACCCCAGTGCTGATGTTGGGCAGACCCAGGTCTTTCCTTCTTCACCTTTGCCAATCTGTTAGAAGGGAAATACCACCTATATTTTTCTGAGACAGGATCTGTCACTGTATTTGAAGCTTACTGATAGAGCTGCACCATTACGCCCAGCTCTTACATGGATGCTGGTGAGCTAAGCTCAGGTCTCCCCAGCCCTGAGTCCCTTCATATATATTTACTCTAAGATAGTCAAGAGCAACGATTTCTTTTCAGACATTTCAGCTATTTAGGCCAGATTTTCCAATATCATAAGTAACAACACAATGGCTGTCTTTGTGTGCTCAGGCCTGAGTACATCTTGACTAATTCTCTTGGGATAAAGGGAATTAACTGATGTATCAAATCATCTTAATGGCCCCTTCCATGTGCTGCCCTATTGCTTTTCAGAAAGCCAAATGCTGGTGTAGGGAGGGCCCTTTTTGTTTGCTTGTTTGATTCTTTTGGTTTTTCAAGGTAGGGTCTCATTCTAGCCCAGGCTGACCTGGAATTCACTATGTAGTCTCAGGGTGGCCTCAAACTCATGGCGGTCCTCCTACCTCTGCCTCTGGAGTGCTGGGATTAAAGGTGTGCACCACCACACCTAGCTGAGGGCCCTTTCTTTAAAAAAAATGTTTATTTATTTATTTATTTGAGACAGAGTGAAAGAGGCAGACAGAGAGAGAGAGAGAATGGGAGCGCCAGGACCTCCAGCCACTGCAAACGAACTCTTGATGCGTGCGCCCCCTTGTGCATCTGGCTTACGTTGGTCCTGGGGAATCGAACTGTGGTCCTTAGGTTTTGCAGGCAACGCCTTAACCACTAAGCCATTTCCCCAGGCCCTCCGCCCTTTTTATTGCTTCCTTGCCTGCACAAGGTAATGTCTTTGCCAATCTTTGGGAAGAACAAATAACCTTCCTACTGTTTTGCTTTCCTTTATTTATTTTCTAAAAACGATTGTCAAGCTGCAGAGATGGGCTAAAGCACTTGCAGAACAAGCATGAAGACCCGCGTTTGAATCCCCAGAACCACCTCGGAAAAGGGTGATGGCAGTGCGCGTGTGCACTCCCAGCTCTCGGGAAGCAGAGGCAGAGAATCCCTGGAGCTCACTGGCTGGCTACTCTGGTCAAATTGATGACCACGAGGCTTAATGAGACCCTGACTCAAAGAGTAAGATGGAGAGCTGTAGAGGAAAACATGACATCAGCCTCTGCCTTCCCACACACATGCATACATGTGCACATGCTCCCATACACACACGTGTACACTCACACACATGTAAATATGCACACACACACACACCACAAATATACATACATGCAAAAAATCTGTAACTTTAGTTTTAGGATCTACTTGGCATGTATTACTGATTCATGACTGGTACAGCAGCTCACTTAAAAAATGTAAAGGACTTAGCCTGGCGTGATGGTGCACGCCTTTAAACCCAGCACTTGGGGAGGCAGAGGTAGGAGGATCGTCATGAGTTCGAGGCCAGCCTGAGACTCCATAGTGAATTCCAGGTCAGCCTGGCCTAGAGTGAGACCCTACCTCGAAAAGCCAATATATATATATATATATATATATATATATATATATATATATATATGACTTGTCTAAGAGCCTGGGCAGATGAGGTGGGCTTCCTGGGCAGACAAGGGCTGGAAAGAAAATAATTTTGCTTTTAAAAAAGCAGATTCTTCAACGAAGAGTGAGAGCAGCTTGCATTAAAGGGCTAAGCATAGTTATCTGAGAGACTTTCGTGTGTGCCCACTCTTCTTAGCCAAGGGTCCGCATCCCCTCACCTTTCTCGTGTTTGATTTCATGCCACTGGCCTTGGGTTTTGACATCTCCACCCTCAAGATGGTTGGTGTCAGGCTCCGTCTCCCGTGTCCCGCCCCTGCTTTTAAACACCGAAGCTCAGCTGAATAGTCAGCTCCGTGGGGAAGGAGTTCAAGGGGTCAGGCATACCCTGTTCCTCATTTCACAAGCCACACCACTAATTGCCCAATTTAGAGTGATTTGGCGGTGATGCTTGGCAGCAGGCGGCGGAGGATGCTTTCCTCTGGCGGGCGCTGTGGGCAGGAGGTCTCGTGGTGGCCTCTTGGGTCCGGGAAGCTGGTTCTGAAGTTAGCAGCCCAGGCTCCATTGCTTGTGTGACCTTGAGTTGTTAGCCTGTCTGTGTCTGAAAATCAGGCTCCTCTGTTTGTCCTGCCATGGTGTCCCAAGGACGGGGCAGAGACAGATGTGATGTGGCCCTTCCTAGTTCCAGTGATCCGGGGCAATTGGAAGGACTCCCCTCTAGCCCTGGCCCAAGTTACGAGACGTAGAACTCGTTTTTCCTTTTGCCCTCACTCTGTGTCCTCTTCTTATCGATGAGAAAGAATTGTTTTCACGGCGCTGGATGGAATGTGGCCACCATGTCCCCTGGGCTGCTTGGGTTCCCAGAGCAGAACTTTGGGTCATGCACTCTTGCAGGCATCCCTGCTGGCACAAGGGACCCTCGAAGTTCCTGCTCTACAATGGCTGGCCTCCCTACCAAAAATGGAAACGCAGCAGGGGCGGAGCCGGAGAGCAAGCTGGGATAGCAGAGAGGGCTGACGGCTGCCAAGCATGCCCCGGGTGCCAAGCCCAGTGAGACATGGAGGGCCCACACCACACGACCACCCCTTCGGTGCTATTCGCCCTTTGTAGGAAGGATGCACACAGCCACGTGCACACATACCTCACACTCTCAGACCCATGCCAGCACTATGCTGTCACACACTCACTTGCACAGGCACACTTACACCTGCACAAACTCACACAGCCACACACTGAGGCAGGAATATAGCTGTACTCACTTGAACTCAACTTTATCACCTCCACAGCCTCACACACAGTTTTATAAGGCTCAGATGCATATGTGTGTAGACACCCACATTCACACAAGCTCTCTCTCCTGTGTGCATACATGTGTGCACACACGCACATGCACGCATGCACACGCGCGCACACACACACACACACACACACTGGCTTTAGAGCCTGTCTGTCCTGTGGTTGTTCACACGACTGGGAATGCCGGCCTGGCTCCTTGTTGTCACCCTGAGAAAGAACGGATGCAGAAAGAAACCCGTTGGAGGGGCTGGCTTAGTGGTTAAGCACTTGCCTGTGAAGCCTGAGGACCCCGGTTCGAGGCTCGATTCCCCAGGACCCACGTTAGCCAGATGCACAAGGGGGCGCATGCGTCTGGAGTTTGTTTGCAGTGGCTGGAGGCCCTGGCGTGCCCATTCTCTCTCTGTCTATATCTGCCTCTCTCTCTCTCTGTCCGTCGCTTTCAAATAAATAAAAATAAACAAAAAAAATTTAAAAAAAAGAAACCCGTTGGAAAGAGGTATGGGATTCAGGAAGCCACAAGGATAACATATGTCCAGCTAAATAGCAAGGCAGGGACACTGGACACCCTGCAAACAGTCCTGTAGAGTAGTAGTCCCTGTAGAGGCCCAGAGGCCCTAGGAGTGAGAAGTAGCCATCTTAGTTCAAAAAAGAGCGGGATCATTTGTTAGTGGGATGCATTTGGAGCACCCATGCGGGGCCAGGCACTGGCATCCAGCGTGAGGAGGACAGAGCCACCGTCACCTCCCGAAGCACTTGCTCTTCCGGGGGTGGGGGGAGGTCATGACGGGTGAACCGGTCATGGGCCTGTGAGAACTGGGCGGACTTTGTCGGGTCAAGCTGAGGGCGGCTCCTGAGCCAGCAACAGGACGGAGTGCCCCATCATCAGCTGTGTGCAAGTAGGGCTGGGCTGCGGTAGACGCGGACCGTGATGCTGAGAATGTACAATACGCGCCCACCCTCACCGCATTTTATTTGGACACTTACTCTCCACTCAACGGTGATGCTGGGGAAGGTTGTGGAAGTATTGCGGTTTGCCTCTTGTTGCTGGGACAAAACGCCTGACCAAAAGCAGCCGATGGGTGGAAAGGGTTTATCTTGGCTTACAGTCTCCAGGGGAGCTCCACGATGGCAGGGGACATCATGGTAGAGCAGAGGCTGGGCACCAATCTCTTGCCACAGGAGTTGGAAAACAACAGCAGAAGAGTGAGCCAAGCTCTGGCAAAGTCGGTGGGGGGGTTGGCTATCACACCCCCTAAGCCTGCCTCTATCAATACACCGGCTTCAGCAAGTCTCCACCTCCCAAATTGCCAAGAGCTGGGGACCAAGCATTCGGAACACATGAGTTTATGGGGGACACCTGATTCAAATCGCCTCAGGACCCTTTGGGAGATAGAGACTTTGGGGGGCTCATAGCCTAGCCCCACTTGCTACAGCTAGCTCTCTTTTTCTCTTGCTCTGACTATGCAGGGTAGCTTCCGGCTCCTTCCATGATGAAGGTTCCGCGAAGCTATAGGCTGGAAATAAACCTTTTCCTTCCATGCACTGCTTCTGGTCAGGTGTTTTGTCCTGACAAATGAGAAAGTAATTGAGTCAAGGAAGCGGCATTGGGGCTTGGATGAAAGATCTGATGAGACCATCCCCCCCCCCCCTGAGCTCCTGAACTGATCTCCCAGGGTCAAGTTTTAGGTTTCACTCTGTTTCCCTGCCCTTCTCCCTCCTCTTCCTCATGGGGTCTTATTTGAGCCCCTTTCTAGTATAAAGAGTATTCCAGCAGCCCAGTTGACCGTTGTGTGGCCAACACAAAAGTTGTGACATGCTTTGGCAGATGAGTGGTCAGCTTGGGAGGGTCAGCCAGCGGGGGGGGGGGGGGGGGAGAGGAAGGACAGAGCAGGGCAGGGCCTTGCTCTGCATCTTTTTTTCTCTTTCTTTCTTTCTTTTCTTTCTTTTTTTTTTTGCTGTGTGTCCTCTTTGGGCTTTGGCAGTTATGCTAGCGAATTCCATGGCCTCTTCCATCCTGAAGTCTATAAGCCACTCTGTACTGACGGAGTCCACCAAGGGTGGGTGGGCAGGCACACCCTGTTATAGCTGCCAAGCTCAGATCAAACGTCTGGGAAGGAATGTTTTCACAGTGATGCTATTTATTCCTTTCTGGGTTTCAGAACAAAACCCCAGAAGCAAAAACCACTTACTTCACAGCCCCGGAAATTTCCTTCCAAGGAAGATATATGCTAACCAAAGACAGCTGCATCTGAACAGAGACTTTCCTTTACCCCTCTTTGGTAACCCTGCACACTGGGCATACCATCTATCTGCTGTGAAACTCAGCTATCACTTTAAATAGGTCTCCTCAGGGCCCAAGATTCCAACAGAGGATGAATTTACCCTCGGCCAAAAGTAAATGGAAATGCAAAATCTCTCAGAGACTTACATCTTAAAAATGGCAAAAAGCATGCAGTAAGTTTAATGAAATGACCGTATTACCAATGGCTCTACTCCTCCCAGTCTTTAACAATTTGATGCTGGTGATGTGCCTGCCAGTCAGGGATAAATCTGGAATAGTTTCCAAAGGTCATGAAGTGAGTTGACATCAATCCATTTCCTGAACCAGTTCCAACCCTAGGAAGTCATGCTGGGCCAGTTTGATAGGTGGACAGAGAGGACTCTGGGTTTAGAAGAACCTCCTGCTTGGTTTAATGATGTGGGGGTCTTAAATGTTTTGTGAATTAAGGGGTTGGGAATATAGCTCAGTTGGTGGCATAATTGCCTAGCTTGTGTAAGGCTGTGGGTTCCATTCCCAGTATTATGTGCACTGGATTGCCAGGTGTGATGGCAGAAGATCAGAAGTTCAAGGTCATCCTCAGCTACATAGTGAGTTCATGGTCAGCCTAGGCTACATAAAACCTTTGTCTTGCAAGTTTTACTAATTATTAAACAAGGGGCTCTTCTACTACATGCACTTTGTACATTAAAGCCAACAAAAGACCTCAAAATATCTAAGACAAAAACATAAACAGAAGGACTTGAGAACCCACACTGGTTACATGTCTCTATTGATCGAGCACAAGACAAAAGCAGAACAGATATTGGACGTGTTTGATTTATGAAAGAATGCATAAATAACCTCACAGCCAATCTATATTGATGAAAGTGTTAAGATCGTATGGGTGTTTATAAAAATTTGTCAGGCAGTGAGTCTTGAATGAAATCTCACTGAACACGAGGGAAATGTCGTGGCGCTGGCTCCTCCTCAAGCACAGGTGACCAGACATCAGTGGGCACGTAACAGCACGCTTGGGAGCTGCCATGGTCGAAATGCTGACATCCTACCGGCCAAAGTGAGATTAGCAGTGGCTGGGCCCCTGAGAGGGGATTAGTCATGAGGGTAAAGCCCTCAAGGATGGGATTACTGTCCTTCTAAGAGGCCAGCCAGAGACCCCGTACCTGTCCTATGTGAAGACACAGTAAGAATCTGCCACCTGTGTCAGGAAGCAGGTCCCCATGCAACACTGAATTTGCCCGCATATTGATTTTTTTAAAAAGCCCCAGCCTTCAGAACTATAGCAAATAAATTTCTGGTGTCCATAAACCACCCAATTTATGGAATTTTCTTGTTGTATTCTGTGTATCAGATGCCTTGTCCTTACTGGGACAAAATACCTGACAGAAGTCAGTTTAAAGGAGGAAGGGGCCAGAGAGATAGCTTAGTGGTTAAGGCGCTTGTCTGCAAAGCCTAAGGATCCAGGTTCTATTCCCTAGGACCTGTGTAAGCCACATGTACTAGGTGGTGCATGTGTCTGGAGTTCATTTGCAGTGGCTGGAGGCCCTAAAAGGCTCATACTCTCTGTCTCTCTCTATCTGCTTCTCTCTAATAAATAAGTAAATAAGTAAATGAAATTTAAAGGACGAAGTGCTTGTTTAGTGTACAGTCTGAGGCTACAGTCCATCACGGTGGGGAGGCGTGGCGGCAGGAGTTTGAGGCAGCTGCTCACGTTTAGTGCACTGTGAGGAAGCAGAGAGCGATGGACACTCGTGCTCAGCCAGCTTTCTCTTCGTCATACAGTCCAGGACCCCAGCACATGGGATCATGCCACCCACAGTTAAGCTGGGTCTTCCCATTTCAATTAACCTAATCAAGATAATCCACTTACTGACTGTGGCTAGGAGTTCTTATTCTCCCAGGGATGTGGTGGATTGGATTGGCTATTTTGAATGTATATGGCGGGGAGGGGCTTTGGGGGGGGAAAAAAGGCACAAGGACACAAGAGCTAGTTAACTGACATCTTGGTGAGTCATGATAAAATAGGTGTTGTTTTTTTTTTTTACCCCCCATATACATTCATTGGATTGATCATTAGTGCATTAGTGTTATTCTGGTTTTTTAGTTTTTAAAAATGTATTCTTTATTTATTTATATGAGAGACAGAGAGAGAGAGAGAGAGAGACAGAGAGAGAGAGGGAGAGAATGGGCGTGCCAAGGTCTCCAGCCACTGCAAACAGACTCCAGACACATGTGCCCCTTTGTGCATCTGGCTTACTTGGGTCCTGGGGAATCGAACCATGGTCCTTAGGCTTCAAAGGCAACCACCTTAACCTCTAAGGCATTTCCCCAGCCCTCATTAGTGTTATTCTTATTGGGCCTGTAACCCTGACTAATGACCTTCAAAATGGGAACTAACGTTCTCCTAATTGCCATGAGCCTGAAGGCAGCACCTCACGGGGCTGTAGAGGCACAAGTCATGACCTGAGGGGAGCTGGGAAATCTGGCCGGAGGGAGTGGCCAGGTGACAGGGTGAGCAGCGAGCCTGCACTGCCAGATGGGGTCTGTGTGCCGCCCCTGCCTCTTGCTGCTCTGCTGACACGTTCTCCCCCAGCTGTTTGCGGGCTGTTTCTTTGTGTCACATCTCTTGATTCAGTCATCACCTCTTGTTCTGGCCATTTGTCTGTGTCTTAAGATCTACCCTCTTCCTTCCCCACCGTGTCAGTTATTGCTCAATGGCTTCTGCACCCAGTGTCTATTTCCCGGGGGAAATACATCTTCCGGCTTTCTCATCCTTCCGTTTATGGTCAGGTTCAGCAAATGGGAGGTGCTCGTGGTGGGTTGGAGGGTGAGGGGTGGGGAGGGAGAGAGAAGGCAAGATCCTTCCTACACCACCCCTTCTTCTCTGGGGAGCCATCTCAGACAGCTACTCCAGCTCCTCAGCAGTTAGAGATCCTACTGGGCCACCTCAGCACCATTTTGTCCCTCCTGAGCTGTGCAGCCCATCCCTCTGTCTCCCAGTCGGGGCTGTAGCTGCCGCCTATTACTGCTGATGTCCGGGGAACCTCACCATACGCCCACCGCTTTCTGCCCTTTGAGATCAGTTCTCTGTATTAAAGTCCTTCTCTCCTCCTCATCTGCTTTCTCAAATGGGGATGAACTGATTCTCCTCACACTCTCCCTCCCTCACCAGCCCAGGAGAAAGTAGCGCTGGGCTCTTCCCATTACATTACTTTTCCTCCTTGCTCCCAGGATCTTGGAAGAACCAACCAGTGCTAGATGATCAATTTCGTGTAATTGTCTCCTTGCTTATTCTTTCTTTCTTTCTTGAGGGAAGGTGTGTTGTCTCATTCACCAGTGTGTCCCCAGCACCTACCAGAGTGCTGGGATCAGGTAAGTTAAGTGTTCTATGAATGTTTCAGATCAGCCTTTGGATGCCACTGATCTAATATGTGGCCTCAGGCAGGTCAGTCAGATTCTGTATCAAGAGTTCACATTCTCATCTGTCTAAAAGAATGGGCTTGTTGTTAAATATCTAGTGTTAAATGTCTGGATTCTGTGACTTTGCCCGGAAATTACAATTATAGTTTTGTCAATTTGGAAATAACTCAACATTTCTAATTTTCTTGTCCCGACTTGTCAGTACGGCTAATCAAAGTCAGAAATCACTGAGTCCTCCAGGGTTTGTTCTGTGGGAAGGCCATTTGTCCTGGAAAGCCACAGCTCTGTAGAAAGTGCTCGAGTATGTGTTTCCATTAGGAAGAAATGGGACAGAGAGGCCGTAACTCAGTGTCAGCAATGACCTGACAGCATGAGCCGCTTGCAGGAGCCATTGCAGATGCCAATAAATACATAATTAAAGCACCGGGAGACCAAGTTCACTGGGACCTGCCATGCTAAGTCATCTCTGGCAACACGTGGGAAGGGCTTTGAATGCGAACACAGCCATATGCTGACCAGTCATTTCCAAGTGGACACCCGCAGCACTAGGATCTTTTGAGACATAAGACTCCCCCTCCCATTTTCCCTCTCATGTTTAGGAAGATCCTTGCTTAGCACCCACCCTGCCTTCCAGACCCCTCCTCATATTCTGGGAGGCAGGGTGGGTGCCCATCTTCCTTACTCCTGGTTTAACTATTTTTGTATATGGTAGTTTTGATTGACAGAGATTTTTAAAAAATTTACTTGTATTGCTCTATTTTTTTCTTTATGGTTTATCATAGTTTATTTTGTCTCATTCCCACATAATCTGAGGCATGGATCTAATTTATTTTCTATATGTATATCCAGATTTTCTACCATCGTTAGGTTAATAGTTAATCCTTTCCTCTCACAGTTAATCAACATTTTCTACTGATGAAAAGCAGTGATCTTAGCCTTCATTCATGATTTTAAAAGGAATACCTTTGAATGCCCCAAGAACCAGCTGGTAAGTGTGGAGTTATAGCTTAGTGGTGTTTGCCTAGCATGGGCAAGGTCCTGGGTTTGATCCACAGGCTGAGGCAGGAGGATTGCCATGAGTTCACAGCTAGGCTTACACAGTGAGTACCAGGCCAGCCAGGGTAACATAGTAACCCGGCCAAAAACCAAAAGAAGAAACACACAGCTGGGGACACAAATGAGTGGTTATGGCATTTCCCTCCCCGAGTTCAGAGCCTTCTAGAAAGGAAAGGAAGTGAGCACATCGTGTCAGTCCAGTGCCTCGCTCCACGGGTTCCTTCCCAGGTTCAAGGTTCAGCTTCAGAGCCATTCCTTCCAGGGGATTTCCCTGGGCTTCTATTGAACCCAAGCTTCTCTGCTGCCTCTGCCGAGGCCCTTGCTGGTTTCTTTTATCAAAGACTCTAGTATGTATTTGATCATTTACTGTCTGTGTATCACTTGTCCCCTGATGGATTCTTAACTCCACAAGAGCCGGGATTGTCGCCTGTTCCACACTCCCTTGCAAGCCCTAGGACCTAGCATCTGTAAGTCCCCGTGCAATCCTAGTACCTAACATCTATAAGTACCCTTGCAGTCCTAGTACCTAGAACCTCTCAGTACCCAGTAAATATTTCTCTTTTCTTTTGTAAACTACTTTGAGCAAAGCTTAATGGACTGATAGATCTCCTGAGATCATGGAAAGAACATGGAATGCTGTGGGATCAGAGCCAAATTACCTTGGGCTACCTTTACCCGCCAGATAGCCACCTTTGCTCACCTCTGTGTGTAACCTAACATCCTTGTGACTATCAGGGGAAACCTTTCTGGAATGTACTAGCAGACTATCAGCCTCCACCACCCCAAAGGCTAAGAAGGTCATCAGATAACATCTGAAGCCTGTAGCAGAGACTTCTCTGCACTGTTATAACCTGCCTACCTAACATTGTTTCACCAATGTATTTGATAAGCGTGTTGGTTTATGACTTTCCTCTTTCCTGTAACTATAAAAACTTCATGAAATTGTTAACACATAGAATTTGTGGTAACCTAAAATCTGTGTTCCCAAACATGGTCAGCCTTACTTGGCTCCAGAATAAGCTAGCTCTTACTCCTTTCGAGCTGAGAGCTGTGTGATTTGCATCGATACTTGCTTTTTGTTTGGTTTTGTAACTCCTTCAAGGTTCAAAGTCCCAGGAGGATGCCCCCCACCACCCCATCCAGCTGCGACCATTTAAATTGCATAAACATTTTCTGTCTTCTCAGTGCAACTGGAGGACTGACTGGCTCATCGGTCCCGAGGGGCGGGAGAAGTGTCCTCCTCTGAGATGTGTCATCAGAACAGTGACAGCATCTGATATTAACCGGGCCGGTCTTCATTTCCTAGCAGTGCCTAAGCGTTGTTTGCTACTCGCTTGCACCATGCTGCCTTCCCAGATGGTCCAAGTGTCTTTGCATGTGTGGGCGTTTGCACCGCGTATCTAATGTTTTATGGAGGAAGCCAACATGTGGCAGAAACTGAAAAAAAAAATTTTTTTTTTTTTGACAGTATTGGAGATTGAGCCTAGGACATGGTGCTTGCTAGGCAACACTGTCTGTACCATCCAACCCCAAACAAATTTTTAAAGGATATTTAATAATACAAGGCTCTGTTTTTGACATTTACCTACACTTTGCAAGTTTGAGTTTCTAAGATCTTAGAGCCTGCTAATAATGCAGTCAGGACTGCGTATTCAGCCATGAGCTGTTTAACTTTAGGAATACTGTCTGAGATGTGCATTGTCAGGGAGTGGAGTCACTGTGGTGCAGACATCACCAAGTATGCTTAGACAGAATTCCATGGCTATGATGTCACCTTGCAATGTAATCTTATGGGTCTACGGGTGCACATGTGGTCTGTCCTTGACCAGAGAACATTTCTGTGTAGCTGATGACTATTGAAAACAAGAGTCCTCGTACTAAAACAGAAGTTAAAAGGAGGCCCACGCTGCTCCGTGATGCTTGCTGTGAAGCCAGTGTCTGTCCTCCCCACTACACAAGCCCTGTCACCTGGCAAGTTTTCACAGTAACCGTCCTCACTTCTTTTCTGCCCAGGCTGCCTCAGTTTACGCACTTCACACTGGGAGCACACAGCTGTTTTTTTTTTCTTTTCCCCTCCTGAAATGACAAATATTGGGTTTAAACTGACCAGTGATTTGGGAAGTGAAGAAATGTTAAGAAGACATAGATACAGTCAGGCAGGTTTCAACAGCGCCAGAACCTTCCAGTCCAGGCCAGGCACCAAATAGGAGCCTGATAAACATTGGAGCAGCTAGTGGATGAAAATGTCAAAGTCTTTAATTGTAGGGCAAGAAATCTGATCACAAGGAGCTGACTTGTTACATCCTTGATTTCAGCTCATTCTTGCCTTTAAAACAAAGTGGGCATGCCATGTTAATTTTTAATATCTAGGAACTTCCAAGTTTCAGCCCGAGGCAAATGAGAAAGATCAGTGACTTCAGAGAAAAGAATGGGAGCAGCTTCTGCCTGAGGGTCTGTGGGGGAATCCCGAGGTGACCCAGTGAAATGCTGTCGGTGACTTATTGCAAAGACTCTTCCTTCCTTAGCTCATTTTTTTAGTTGTTTTGTTCCCCTCTTTATGTTCCCATTCCGTTGCTCATGACTCCAAGCCTCCATCACCCCCTTGTTATTTTCCTATTTTCTGGGTTCATTTCTATCCTCTTGGGACTAAACAAGCCTATTCCTAGCTACAACCTGAAACCCAGGGAGCAAAAAGAGGCTGAGAGGGGAGTGAAGGTAGAATGAATGGGAGAAGGGAAGGGAGTGGCTGTCCCTCCTGGGTCACCAAGCCGCAGTGTCAGCCAACAGTGGCAGGGCAGTGGGAGGCATCTTCTGGGCTGGCCTTGAACCCTGTTGCCTGCATAGTCACAGTCTTTCCACTACCCCACAGTGTTAGGAAGCTCTGTATTCCTGGGCAGTTACCTCAATTTCCCTGCTTAGTAAATCAGGTCTACTCAGGTCCTCAAACCCATTTTGAGCTGTAGCCTGTGGGCTGGACCCCAGCGCAGAGCCCAGTGGCCTTTCTGACCCACAGGAGAGTCATTTTCCAAAACAACTTCAAAAGACCTTTCGCCTGAAGCAGGCTAGTTTGGGGTCTGTATTTCCGAGCTTCTCAAGTCCAAGTCGGTTGCTTGTGGGGATGTGGCTTCATGCACTTGGAATGATAGACCTCCTTTCTCCACTCCTGCATGCCAGTGAAGACTTGGGGCCTCGCAGCTTCCCCCAGCAGGTCAAGAGGGCTTGACTTCTCGGCTCTGTGGAATGGCCTTGGAGCAGAAGGCGGGCGCTCAGCAGAGGATGGTCTTATTCACAGTGATCTAGCAATTCTTGAGGACCAGAGGGGAGAACTGCATTGGAAACACGTGGCCTGCTCTTCTTACTAGCACGAGTGAGGCGCCAGAGGATTTGGCCTCTCTAGGGCTCAGGTGCACACCTGTAGACCCATAGCCTACCTTCTCTCTTCTGTTGCTGGGGCTGGGGGGAGATGAGAGCATTGGTCTACAGGCCCTTCCACCTTCCCGCTGAGCCTCCTGATAGCGAGCCATTGTCCCAGCTTCTCCAGACCCAGAAATGGCAGCCTAGTTCCATTGAGGCTCCCCTTTGGAGACTAGGAATAATTTATGATAGGAGCAAAGTCTAAAAACCAAGGCTCAGCCTTGTGGTCTGTAACCCTGATGAGGCTGTCTCCCTTGGTGGATCTTGTGATGTGGGTCTCTCTCTCTCAATCTCTCTCTCTCTCTCACACACACACACACACACTCACACTGGGGGTGGGGGTGGGCAGGAACATGGAGGAGGGAGATGGAAGAGAAGGAGGAGGTCCTAAAGGCCTGGGTGCTTCTAGAAGCCTCTCAGGAGGATTTGTAGAGAAGGGAAGTTACAGCTAGAAGCGCAATTGGAAAGCCCTTTATTAAGTTAATTACCCCTTTTGGAGCAGTGGCTTCCCAGGAAGCTTTTAACATCCTGCATTATGGCTGTACCATCTCGAGGCTTGTCAATTATACATGACCCCAGGCTGTGGAGTCACTGCCCCAGAAGAAACTCTGTATTGACAGCTCCACAGGTTCAGACCCATGGGCCCCCGGGAGAGGGAAGGATTTGGGCTCAGTTCCCAGGCTGCCCCACCTTCAGCTTGACACCCCCCAATCCAAGGGCTGCATCTCTCCCTGAGTTACTTGAAATGAAAAGTCATCTGGGTGGTGAAGATTAAAAGGAGGAAACACATCCCTGCTGGATATCTGAGCACAACTGGTGGTTAGCGGGGTGAATGCAACCGCCCCCCCAAAAAGAGTTCATCTCTGTGGGTTTCTAGGGCTGTGCTGAACCCATGGATAGGAGGTGTCTAGGGCAGTTCTTGTGGGAAGGCCTTGCGCAGACTCTAATTCACACTCTCAACTGACAGATGAGGACACAGAGGAGGTGACTCACCCAAAGTCTCTCAGCAAGGCCAGAAGGCCAAGGTTCTGTTATGCAGAGGGCAGCGAGGAAGGAGGAAGCTGGGTCACCTCATAGAACTTGGACCTCACAGCCACCTATGAGGCTCATTCCATTTTTTTTTTTCCCCCAAGAAGAGGAATGCAGGGGCCAGAGATTAAGCATTCAGCCACTCAGAGGGTACTGGGAGTCAGAGCTGGGATTCAAACCCAGGCTCTATCTCCACACCTGACCCACATAGAATATCAGGCTGAGCCAAGAGCCTCCCGCAAAAGTCTGTGGACATCATACCCAGTTCTTGGTTGCTTGTCACCGCAAAGACCCTCAGTGCCACTGGCTACTCCTGGTGTCATGGGGCCTGAGCCTCTGGAGAACCACTGAGCACAAGGGGTGAGCCCAGGCTAGCCTGCTTCTGGCCTGTCTCTGAGGGCAATGAGGCCCATGGTGGCAAAGATGAGAGCTTTGGAAGGCCCGAGCTAGGCTTAGTGCTCACCTGGGAAAGGAATACAGCAGCGGAGGGAGCCAAGGTGGCTTCTGGACAAGAGACTTGATCTTGGAAAGGATCCGATCAACTAGTCCTCTAAACAACCACTGTTCTGCCAGAAATCCCCAAGGCTTTGCATTTCTCCCTGGCCTTGGGAGTGGGTGCAATGGATCACAGATGCAGTGGGCAACTTCTGCAGCCTCCAACGAGTAGCAAGCATCGGATAAAGGCAGTTCAGTCCTGAGGTGCCTAACATGAACATTAAAAGAAAATGCTGCCTTAACCCCTTCATCGCAGCTCAGTGGGGGTAGCAGCAGGAGCTGTGTCTGTCCCTACAGCCCTCCTGGGTCTCCTCTTAGCCCGCCATCCTTTGCCTTACTGTTGTCTCCCTAGCTGGTCCCAGTGCATTTGCCATCTGGCAGGAATTGAGAGAGAAGGTGGCCGCTGGGGTACCAGGTTCCAGGATATGAGGGCAGATCTGCTGTGGAATAGTTCAAATCCTTTCAGATGGGAGCAAAGCGGAAGCTTCCAGAAATAGAATCCCCAGAAAGCCGATGCACAAGTGCTTGGTGCCTGCTTGAATATAAGGCAAGGGGTCCTCTGGAAGGTTGGATAGTGTTGGCTTCCCTCCCAGGACCACCGAACTATAGCAGAGGAAGACTGGTCCCAGCCCAATCACCTCCCGGCTTGATGGGCTGAATGTCTGTGTCTCCCTCAGATTCCCGTGTTGAAGCTTTGACTCCCATGGTGAAGGTGTTTGTAGATGGACCTTTGGCAGTCAGGAGGCTGGGGGCGCACGGCACTGGAGCTCGCCTTTCTTGCCCGTGCACGCAAGCACACACCAGGAGGGTGTCATTGCCGGTGAGGCAGAGCCTTGCCAGAATCTGGCCCTGCTGCCACCCTGCTCTTGGATTTCCAGCCCTTAGGATGGCGATAAGTCAATGTTTGTTCCATCTGTGGTGTTTTGTTCTTACAGTTCAAACAGATGAATACCAGCTGTCTGGCCTTCGTCATCTCTGAATCCCTCCGAATCTTAGGTGACGTGCTGGAGAGAGGGAGATCCACTGTGCTTCCACGTTTAGTCTGGCTCAGGACTGAGAGCCACAGCCTTTCTCAGGTGAGTGTCTTCTGTGCTTACGTGGCTCGGGGGTTAGAGCTGAAACAGAAACGTCACTGGGAGGAGAATCGACGGCATCTGACGACCCTTGACAGGAAACCCAGAAAACCCAAGAAAGGTGTTCCTCTCTCCACTGCCACCTTCCCCTCTGCCTCCCGAAGGGAGCAAAGAGCTGGACCATAAGCCCAGGGAGATCAGGACCCTGTTTCTCTGCATGGCAAGGCCCTCAGGGCACACTTGGGAGAAGGAAAGGAGGTGGAGGGGAAAGCTTGGGAATTGGTCCATTCACCTAATATACTCTCGCCCACAGGCTGTCTCTGGGCCCAGTTCCTTGTCCTTTATCAGAGGGTGATCACTGTAATCTTGTCAGCTCCTTTCACAGGCTCAGAAACCCCCTTGGCCACCAGTTTCTGTTTCTGTCCCACAGTGCATGAGGGTAGGGGCACCCTCATCAGAAGGCCTGGCTTCTGGGCATTGCGAACAGCCCAGAAGGCCCAGTTAGCTCACTGTGAGGAACAAGATGCTGCTGGCCACCCCCAGGGCCTCTTCAAGCTCGCTCTGGTTCCATGGCTGTGCTCAGGTCAGAGTCCACAGAAAGACGAGGTGTCCGCGGCTCAGGGGTCACGCAGCTCAACTCAGAACGAGAACGACTTTGGTGTCTAGCCAGAATCCTGTATTAAGGGGGTAATTTTTCTCCTGTTATAAATCCATTAGGAAATTAAAAATCTCAGCTATGACTTTAAAATATGGAATGGAATTTTCTTCAGAGCCTCCTAGGTAAATTCTTTTTCTGTGGTAAATGTAGAAATCGAATGAATATAAACCTTCTCATTGAGGATTATGCTCCCAGAGGCGACTGCCATGCCAAGCTATTCATTGACTTGAAGCTGGGACCGTATTTTCAGTAAAGTTAACATAAAATCTGACAGTGTTGGCCCCAGGCTAGAACCGTGAGCTACGGCTCACCGGTACTGAGAAGTAACCTGTTTTGTGCTGGGTCCCCTGGGTGCTGAGCTGTAAAGGAGAGGAGGAGAGGAGAGGGAAGAGAAACAGATGGACTCAAAGCTTGCCTGGACAGCAATAGACCTCAGCAGCTGAAATCTGGGGTTGTGAGACACGGGCCTGAGAGGAACTGCGTAGAGATGGTTTAACAGTGTGCGTGTCTGCCAGGCCAAGCCAGGGTTGCACCAGGGCAAGGCCGGATACAGCTAGAGCATGCTAAGCTGGGCTAGTCTACAATCAGGGAAAATTGTGCATAATCAGAGAAGTTGGTATTCAGTCAGGAGCCATTAGCATAGACGGGGTGGGGGGGGCAGCGTATAGCCAGGTCAAGTCACTGTAGATCACGTGAGCATGCAACACTCCACCAATCCAGAAGACAGACTTTCTGCAGACTTGGCTCTAGAACAAACTGAAAAGCTGGGGGCAGCGATACAGAAACAAGCAAAGCAGGCTCTGAGAAGCCTGGCATCTTCCTGGTGGGCAAAGCAGCCCCGGGTCCTGTCCGAGCAACAGTGATTTCACCGAGGCAGAAATAGCAGTCAACGCCAGCTGAGCTGCACGGAGACCTGCACTGATGCCAAAGCCTGGCATCTGAGAACCAGCCCCTGGCGCCGGGAAGCTACAGCTTGGTGCTGGAGGTGGGGGTTGTGGGCTGACCTCAGAAGTGCCCATGGGAAAAGAAAATGAGCACTCTGTCTAACTCCCAAAGTCAGATAGCAGTTTCACAAAACATCTTCACACACCCTGATTATATCTAAGCCTTATCAATACACAGACAATTCCTGGGCAAACCTGCCAGCACTGGTACCCGAGGGTCTATAAGGACGGTACCAGAACTTGTAGGTGTGTACCCTGATTCATCCATTAGCTGCTGTGGGACCCATCTTGTGCTCACCTTTCCTCTGGAAGAGCGGTGTGACTTGGCACAATGACCTTTCTTGGGGTTTCATTGTCTGTAATATCTGTAAAATGAAGAAGTTTGTCCAGACACTGGAAGGTAATATGATAGTCTGTGTTGATGGTCAACTCCACAGGACCTAGAATCACCTAGGAAACCAGCCCGTGGGCATGCCTTCAAGGAATGATCTTGACCAGGTTAATTGAGGCGGGAAGACTCACCTTAACTGTGGGTGGCCCATTCCACCATCTGGGGTCCTGGACTGTATAAGAGGGAGGGGCCTGGCTGATCACCGGCATTCATCTGTCTCTGCTTCCTCACTGTGGACACGGCGTGACCTGCTGCCTGCAGTTCCTGCCGCCACACCTTCTTCGCTGTGAATCACTATAGCCTCCAACTATAAGCGAAAACAAACACTTCCTTCCTTAAGTTGCTCCTGATCAGGTATTTTGTCCCAACAGTGAGAAAATGACACACACAGATGGCCAGCAGAGCCTATGTCAAAGTCACCAAGGACACCTTTTCAAAGTATTCAAGTCCAAACCACACACCAGATCTACTGAGTTCGTGATACCTGGGGCTGAGTTTTTGGGACCTAGATATCCAGTAAGTTCCACATGTGATTTTAACCATGATCCAAAGTTGGGAAGGGGTTGTTAGCTAATGATAGGTGTCTTAAAACAATACCTCAAATTTCACTGGTTCAGTGTGATTAATGTTCGTCCTCATTTTTGTATCGATCCGTGGAACAACCCAGCAGCCATTCTGCAAGGGACCACTGGGTTACTCTGGCTCCTTCTGCCTTGTTTCTCTCTCAGCTTCGATGCTATCTTCCACCAACTCTGGGCTCTCACAGGGCTGTCTGTTTTCGTGAGCAGGCAGGAGAGGAACAGGGAAAAATGTGTGGAAAGTTCTGATGGGCCAACTCATCTCACCTCTGCTTTCTTCCCCGGATGAGAACAAAGCCATCCGGCCACACCTCCCTCAAGGCAGCTGGGACAGGTCACTCTCAAGCAGACTGCAGGATGGGCTGGGTGACAGCTGGCAGTCTGCTGCAGCTCTGGTTATGAATTCTAAGACTCCAGCAGCAGTGGTCCTGAATGTTCATCTGTTTTGCAGAGCAGATCTCATTCAAAATGCCTGTGTGGGGCTGGTTTCTTCCGTCTAGCATGCAGGCGTCTCTCTGCCTCGTATGTAGCCCAGATGGTGTCTCCATAAGCAAGGGCGATGTCCTCAGCATCGCTCTCCTGTTCCCCAAGGAATCCAGCACACTACTTTGCACAGATTACGGACTCAGATGTTACCTGAGTGAACGGCTCATCATGCACGATTGACATGAAACCCCTTAGCTCAGGGAAGAAGGGCTGGAGGCTGGTGTGTGTGTACCCAGGTCCCATTCTGGCCCCGTCTCTTACCGTGAAGCCCTCCCCAAGTCTTGGTTTCAGTAATCTTAGGCAACAATAGAACCAACTCATTAGGCTGCTGGGAGGATTAATGACATAACAGTGATGACATGCTGAGCACAGCATCTGGGCAGACAATTGGATCACTGTCTGTCTTCGCAACCAGTGGGATCAGGACGGATCAGATCTCGTTTTGTATCTGCAAATGGCCTGGGAGTTTGTCCCTGTGGAAAATAACATCCAGAATGTCTGATACTTTCTCCAGAGGTCCTACTGAGTCTTGTGATGCTCCAGCAGGGGGAGGGACAGCATTGTCACTATAGCTCCTTATGTTTCTGTAGAACTCTGTGGTACTCATGGGTTTCTGACATCTGATGTCCCAGTTTGGTATTCGGCAAACTTTGGAGTTCCAGGCTATATAGTGTCTGTCACAAATGTAAGGCCCTGTTGGCTTAGTGTGGAAATGAGCACAGGCAGCATATAAATGAGTGGGTTTGGCCACATTCTGCTGAATTATTCCTAAAGGCAGGAAGCATTTCAGATTCGGCCTGCCTGCAACTGAAGTTTGGGTGTCATTTGGTGCGGTGACTCTGTGACTCTTCCCTCTGTGACTGACTGGGCCAGAATGACAAGACACAAGGCCTGCAAGTCCTTCGGCCCATGGTCATTCAAATTCTTTTCTTGTGTAACTGCAAATACAAAGTTAGCCTCTGAGGATCAACCTGTCCTGCTCTCCTTGTGTCCCCTTGACCTCTCAGCACTGGGCTCCTGGTGCCACCCCAAAGGTGCCTGTGAAAGGCGGGGGGGGGGGTGGAGCAGGTGATCTGAGATATACCCATCAACACTGCAGCATCAGATACACTATGGCGGACCAGAGAGGGAGCTGGTGAGCACAAATGGTCCAGAGAAAAGCTAGGGAGACACAGAGAGATGGGAGATGGAGACACAGAGAGAAACAGGTTCTCAGGCAGAGATAGGAAAAGCGGCATCTCAGTGATGTTCCACCTCTGAGTTCTCTTGAGCTTTCAAATCAATAAATATCCTTTCTCTGAGAATTCCAGGCCTCTAGCAGCAGCAGTACTGGGGTCCAGGCCTCCAGAGCTGCATCCCAGGGTCTGGCCAGCCATTCAGTACTTCCTGGGCTTAGCAGTGACCATATCCCAAAGCCTGGACTTCTCTGCAGTAGAAACAGACACCGACTTCGCTGAGCACATTCTCAAGCTTAGCACTTTGTACCTTCCACTATGTTCATAAGGCCTTGTAGTTTCCTGGAGGCCATTTTCCTATTCTGGGACCACTTCTGCCTGGAAAGCTTCTGGGAGGCAGGAAGTGCCCAGCTACAATGTCCCTGGTCCTATCCCCACTGATATTGGAACTCCCCTCATAAACACACACACACTACATATATACACATATCACACACACACATGACACACACACACACCATGTTCTTTGATATTCCTGGTCTTATTTCCACTAATGGGTGGTGTTACTCCCATGGGCTGTCAGACACAGCATATTTATATCACACACCACACACACACCTTATACCACATACATACCCATATATCACAGACACATCACTCTCTCTCTCTCTCTCTCACACACACACACACCATACAATGCATTACCATACAGCATGTATACACCACACAAGTACACACATGTAGACATACCCTTCACCACTTCCTGTTGTTTCATTATAGAGTGACTACCCTCTTCCTTCTCTTCACACCATCAGCATGCTAAGCACAAGCTTCTGAACTATTCAGCAATATTTAGGCCACATTCCCAGTCCCCCTCATTTCCTCCTATTGTTCCAGTAGATGTGTTGGAAGCTGGGTGTTTGTGAGAAGGAAAGAGCCAGAAGCTGGCCAGTGTTGGTCAGGAACATGTTGACAGCTTTTCATGCTAACTTCTGGGAGGAGACGAACACAGGTCCTCTCATCTAGTTCTTTTCTGCGGCTTCAGGACATAAATGCTCACTGCTTACTGCATCCATGGGAGGTGGCAAAGGAGAATGTGAAAGACCAGTCCAAGCTGAGGCCCTCTGGCTTGAGACAGTGTAGCTAGCTCCGTCCTCTGTGCAGCCCTGGAGCTAGGCTCCATTCGATCCTTATCTTGGAGCCTCTGCTGGAAGGTGGTGCTGATATGAGAGAGAAAAGCCGTGGCTTGAACCCATGTCTGCTGCACTAGTCACCAGGTTAGGTTGACTTTGGGAATAAACAAAGCCAGGAGGGAATCCTGTTAGTTCCCACCAGACTTCAGCTGGATACACGGCATCAGGAGGCAGCTGGAATGGCAAGGCTGCTGGCGTGAGGGCTGACATGATGGAGGAGTGGCTGCTCTGAGTTCTAGAAGGAGGCTGGGGGCCCAGGAAAGAATGCCAACCAGGTTGCTCCCAGCGAACAGTCCCTGCTCAGGATTGGAAATTATGAAACCAGCTCTGGCTAGGGACTTTCCTTCCCTGTCCAGAGGGACTTTTGATCCTAGCACACATGATTGCCCTTGCCTCCCTTCCCTCCCCCTCCCCTCTCCTCCCACCCCCTGTCCTCCCCTTCCATCTCCTCCCCTCCTCTCCCCTCCCCTTTACATTCTCAAGCAAATCTGGTGGGTGAGTGTGACGCTGACTCTCTCTGAGTCAGGTTTCCTCAGGAAACTGCTTCTTTAACAGAGTGACAAGAGGAGAGCTATCTTTCTCAAGTTTATGGAGCCTGGTCTTAATAATACAGTCCAATTACTCTGTAGCAGCCTTCAGGGTGCCTGCTGGCAAGTCATAGTTGATTGGTGGCTGATGGGAAATTAAAAGGACACAGGTGGATGGAATCCCAGCTTGGGCCACAGCCCAGTTACTGAGAAGGGGCAGGAGGTCTTCCCTGTGGAGTCCACTCACTGCTCCCCATCTGGTCCCACCAGCTCTGCATAAAACCCAGCCTGGACTAAGTACTTCAGGGATCTGGGGCCCAGCTGAGGCTCAGAGATAAGACTCAACACCGGACCTCGATGATCTGTCCTCCCCGCTTCGCTTCTCCGCGCTTTCCCACCAGCTCAGTGAGACAATTGGATGAAACAGTGGCTGTGAATAGCGAATCACTGGAGAGCTTTAAATACATGACAGAGGTCGAGCTCCATCCCCTGGAACCCTGACTTCACTTGTTTGGGGTGGGACCTGGTATCAGTACCATTAAATATTTCCCCAGAAGGGGTAACCAGTTACTCTCTGATTGGATCTGAGTCCTGCCCCACAGAGGGAATTCATGCTGTTCGCAGAAAACAAGAAGTCAAGAAGCCTATGGCTGGGAAGGTTGTAGGCTCTAAGACGGAAGCAACTACTGTTGTTTGACTAAATGGATGTGTTGTTACCAGCGGATTTCCCTCTAAATATTAATGTTATACCCACAGATTATTGCTGCTCCCACCTTGGGTCAGTGAAACTCCTTTTTCAGTCATGAGAGTGCTGAGGATACGTGACGGTTGAATGCTTAGGGCATAATGGGGCAGTGAGCCTGGATAGCTCTGTTGGGGCTTCTCTCCCACCCCCTCCAGGGCTCAGGAAACACTTCAGAGGAGGGAGTATACAGCACATAAGAGCCAGAGGATGGGGAGGAGTGCTGTGGAATGCTGTCTTCTGGGCATGAAATGACTGTTACATTTGTGACCACACAGTGGCTGTCTTAATCTGCACAAGGTCTACATAATATTGGGCCCATCAGCATCCCATCATGGATGGTGGAGGAGAGCAAAATGAAAAAACCCATGACATCAAAGTAGAAGAGGGACTAGTTAGAAAGAAGTGGTTCAGTGAAAGGCTGATGGGGAAGGAGGCAAGAGAAGGTAAAAAGAAGGGATTCTGAATATATATATATATATATATATATATATATATATATATATATACACACACACACACACACATAGGGCTAGAGAGATGGCTTGGTGGTTAAGGCAGTTGCCTGCGAAGCCTAAGGACCCACGTTTGACTTTCCAGATCCTACATTAGCCAGATGCACAAAGGTGAGGCAAATGTATGGTCACACATGGCCACTAGGTGGTGCAAATGTCTGGTGTTCAATTTCAGTGGCTGAGGCCCTGGAGAACCAATTCTCTCTCTCTCTCTCTCGCTCACTCATGTGGGTGTGTTTGTGAGAGAGAAAATTGTCAATAAGAAAATGTCACCATCAGATTCTAACACTCAGCTAGGGTAGAGAAGCAAGGGACAAGATGGCCACCCACTCTATTCCAGAGCTCATGGGAGGGGATGGCACTTTTTGCTTTGGAAGGAGATATCAAATACTTAAAAGTCAAAATTATTTTCCTTTCCATGTGTGTGTGTTGGTGGGGGGGGCTGTCCTGAGTGCCATGGTGTATGTGTTGAGAGCCCAGAAGAACCTTGGCACAGGGTCCCTTGGTTTTTACTCTGCCAACACCAGACTAGCTGGCCGGTGAACTTCAAGGCTCCCCTGCCTTTGCCTTCGTACATGTGCTACTGATATCTGGCTTTATGTGGGTTCCTGGGATCACACTCCAGTCATCAGACTTGCACCGCAAGTGCTTTTAACCACTGAGCCATCTCCCACCCCTTTTCTATTTCTCTAATTTGCAGATCAACTCGCAGCTTGTGCTGACTCACTCAAAAGTCAGATGAAAGTTGGCCTTCGTGGAGATGAAGTGCATGACTCAGGACAGGGAGGCTAGGGCGGCTCCCTGTCCCATCCAGGATGGTCACCACCTGCCATGGGTACCTATTTAGTCAACCAAATTGGCAAAGTTAACTACAATGAAAATTCTGGTTCTTCAAGTGTCTCAGCACCCACAGGTGACCAGGGACCACGACTTGGACAGCACGGGTAACCACAGTGCCATCATCGCAGAAAATCCTACACCGGACAGTGCTAGTCTGGACTATAGTCCAAATTTGACATTTTTGTAGATGGGGAAACTGAGGCCCAAGAGTCCAGTGGCTTCCTTACAGTCTCAGATCTAGGTGAGGCTGAGAGTCCCAGGATCCTGGCACTTCATGTAGGAATCCTCCACTTTGGAGGACCTGGGAGGACAGAATTTGGGCTTTTAATACTGGACTTCCTGACCCACATACCTCCTTCCTTCCTATCTGCCTCCACTTCCGAGTTGACTGTGGATCTGGTCACTTCTGTCAATTCCAGGCACATCGTAGGAGCTCAGACACGTAGACCTGGAGGACAGCATGGAGGGGTGGCATCTTACAGGGGGTGCATGGAGGGGAACTGCAGGAAGATTTCTAAAGTAGAGAGGGGCTAGAGGCTGGAACTGAATGGAGCAAGCCAAGGCAGAGAGGGAGAGTGGCCACCAATGGCAAGCGCTGCTTGGAGGCCAAAACAGAGACTGAAAGTGAACGCGAGTCTCAGACATGGTCACAACCTTGTAGGCTAAGAGCTGGTGGAGCCATGTTCTGGGAATTTGGCCTGGTTTTCTCAGGTTCCAATTCGGTTTCCGGCTACATTCCTGTCCTTCTGAAGCCTTTTGTATCAAGCGCGTCCCCCAGGACTCCTGCAACCATGCCCTAGATTCCCATTCAGCAGACGACACGGAGGGGGACCTGAGACCAGGCGTGTTCTCGGAAAGACTGGCTTCTTCCCAGCTTCCATCCTCCTAAGGTGAGGCCTTGGATACCGATGGAGCCCCCGGTTACTGTCCAGTCAGCGCTGCCCTGGGCTGGGGTCCTGAGGCTCTTTCTGAAAGTGCCTCAGTGGGATTGAGAGGAAAATGGATCTCTTCTGTGATTACTCCATTCTCAGTCACAGAGGCGCTCTGAAGCAACTTTATAAAAGGGCCTGATTTTATCAGGTATGGATCAGAGCCAAGTCTGTTATCTGAAGGGAGGCCTGATTGGGTTCCTTAGAAGTCCACATCACCTGGGAAACAGCCTCCCTCTGTGCTTTCCTTGTGCGGCAGGCCTGACCCAAACTCCAACCCATGCCGCCAGCCCCTCAGCCTTGTCTTCAGGCTGAAATGAAATTTCAGATGGAATGTGTTTTTAGGGTAACAGTAAGTAATTTTTATAAAAGTTTTTTTTTTTCATTTTCTTTGCTCTTACCAAATTCTGGGTTGAATGTGTGACAATTATCATTTTTTAAAAAAAGTAATCAGGGGGCTGATCCAAGGGCAATTAGAGCAGTCACTTTAAAATCCCTAAAGTGCTCTGAAAGTGGTGTGCTAATGGTGATCAAATTATAAATGCAAGCTGGGCTCCTGCTGGAAGGAGGAAAGAAAGCTTGGCTGAGGGGTGCTCCGGGTCTGCAAGTTGGAAACGCAGGGATAATGGTGCCCTGACCCCAGCTGCCTGTGGAGACATTTCAGAGATAGCGGAGAGGTAGGCACTTGGGTATCCCCAGCAGTGGCTAGGAAGGAGATAGTGACGGCCCTCTGTGAGGCAAGCCGTTCCAGGCTGAGGAGACGTCTCAGACCCCTCAGTGGACAGACTGAAGGTCAGACTGCCGAACCCTGTCAACTTGTCAGTGTTAACTGAAGGTCAGTGGTGATGAGAGAGGTCTTTCAGTTAAGAAATGTAAAACCAGGGCTGGAGAGATGCCTTAGTGGTTAAGGTGCTTGCCTGCATAGCCAAAGGACCCAGGTTTGATTCTCCAGGACTCGCGTAAGTCAGATGTACAAGGTGGGGCATGCATCTGGAGTCTGTTTGCAGGGGCTGGAGGCCCTAGCGTGCCCATTCTCTCTCTCTTTCTCTCTAATAAATAAATAAAATAAATCATTAAAAGAAAAAAGAAATGTAAAACTAGAGTAGGAGGAACCTGAACTCGTGGCTTTAGCTCACAGGGTCTTTTCTCCTACATGACATAGACAGGCTATCAGAAGCCTTCCTTCTTGTCGACTCTCACTTTTCCTATCTGTTTTACAGGTTTCTTGGGTGCTTGGGGGGGGCTTGTTTGTTGAGTGAGTGCTTTGTAAACATGGATCTGTGTCTCCAAGCAGGGCGTGTGTTCTCATGTGAGGAAGCGGGCAGTAGGCAGTGGTTCATGAGTCTGGCACTGAGCACAAAGCCTGCACTGAGACCCGCACCCCCCCTCCTTGCAGCCAGAAGCACATTACTTAACCTCCCCGGGGGCACATCCATGTTACTGCAGAATCTGTGCATTGGAAACCCTGACTGTCTCTCTGGGTATTAGAACCAAGAGGGACAACCCATGAGCAGAAGCTGGGAGTGTAAGAAGGAACACAATCCCTGCAGCTCTGCTCGCCACACTCTCCCGGGAGGTGTGTGGGTTTGAGAAGTGCCTGCAGGCAGCTTCTCCTAATGGAACTATTGGGGCCTGGAGGACGGAGATGAGCCCCCATGCCTACTTACAGAATCTTGGCGTCACAGGCTATCTCAGCAAATATTCAGTGAAGGTTTGCCTACTCGAAGCTAAAGCTGGCGTCTGATCTGCCGCCCTTGGTTTCTTGCAGACAGTGATCCGTTGACCCGTGAGAAGAGCCTGCCCCTGGGCTCTTCCACCTCCTCACTATCCCCACTCCCGTTCCTTCTCTCAGCATGAGCTCCCTGGTCTGCCATGATGGCCCCTGCTCCCATTCACCATCCACATGTAGCATCTTTCTACGCGTCATGCTTTTGTGACAAATCACAGCCCTCCTGAAGATCCAACTTTCCATCCCACACTCTGGTCTGTGCCCTGGAAGTTGACTGTGACTATAGGAAAACAAACCTAAACTGCGCAGCCGCTCCTAGAGCTCTGGACCATGACTCCGTGAATCGGATCATACTTCTGCTTTCCTGTCCTCTGAAAAGTTCCAGTGCTTCTGTCCTGAGTCCAACTCTCTGCCGGCCTTGTGCCCACTTAAGTGAGGTCATGCAGCCCAAGGTTCCCCTTTCTTTCTCTCTCCTTGTTCTCCCCTGGTCAGGTCTCTTGTCTCCTCTTGCTGTGACAAACAACTCTGCATCCAGCTGAGGCCAAACTGGGGCACCAGGTCCCATCTTCTCTTATTTGCCTTCTCCTGATTCAACAGTTTTCTTCTTCCTGGGCAACACCCATCACTATCCAAATGTGCAGTTTTCCTTAGAAAACAAAATTCATCTCATGACCCCACTTTGCCTTTGGGTTCCCTTCCCCTTTCTACTCATCTGCTTTCTGTCACAGCTAAACTCCCTGAGAACATTAGACTCAGCTGCCATCAATCTTTATGCTCCTAACTTTTATTTCTTTTAATTAATTAATTAATTATTTATTTGAAGGTGACAGAGAAAGAAGCAGATAGAGAGAGGGAGAGAGAGAGAGAATGGATGTACCAGGGCCTCCAGCTACTGAAAACGAACTCCAGCCTTGTGCGCCCCCTGTGCATCTGGCTAACGTGGATCCTGGGGAGTCGAGCCTCAAACCAGGGTCCTTAGACTTCATAGGCAAGCGCTTAACCGCTAAGCCATTTCTCCAGCCCTGCTCCTAACTTTTCAATTCACCTTCCTCTGATTGTTTTTCCTCTGTAACCTTAGTATTAGCACAATACTCATTTTATAATCGCCCTTTGGTTCCATAGGAAGTTGGCACTAGGACCCTGCTCAGATAATCAATACTATATCTATTCAGGCCCGTTATACAAAACAGTGTAGTATTTGCATATAACCTACACATATTCTCCCAGATATTTGAAGTCTCGATTACTTATATTGCTTAATTTAATGCAAATGCTTTGCAATAGTTGTTATCCTATATTGTTTAGGGAGTAATGACAATAAAAATGTCTGTACATGTTCCATACAGATGCAATATTTTTCAAATATTAGCACTCTGTGGCTGGTTGAGTCCTTGCATATAAAACTGTAGGATGTGTAAGAATGATTAGATTTATATAATTTTCACATCACTTCCTTCCTTCCTAAAGGGTAATCTCTCTGAGAAAAGAGATTCAATCCGGGTTACTCATGGCTATAACCTTAACACCTAGATTGGTATTGGTGTCTTTAAGGACTAAATAAAACAATTTAATAGCCGGGCGTGGTGGCACACACATTTAATCCCAGCACTTGGGAGGCAGAGGTAGGAGGATCACCAAGAGTTCGAGGCTACCCTGAGACTACATAGTTAATTCCAGGTCAGCCTGGACCAGAGTGAGACCCTACCTTGAAAAACCAAAAAATAAAAAATAAAAAACAATGAGAAGATGAGTTCATAGACTATGAAATACCTTCACTTACATGAAGAAGACATTAGGTGGGTGCCAGTGAGTCTTACTGTGCACACAAGAGGACATAAGCATGAGAAGCTGGTTAACATCTCCATGGGCACTGGGCTAGGGCAGCATTAGGTCTAATCTCTGAAGTCATGCCTCTGACTCTGAGTCCAGTGTCCCATCCTTTCTTCAACAGCTGCCTCCAACAAAGGTCCCCACTTGCTAGCAGTTTTGTTTTTTTTTTTTTTAGGATCATCATGACAGGGGACTCACGTTCACCAACTTTATTAATGGCTCAATAGCGAGCAAAAACAGAACCAGGACTGAAGTCGGAGGCAGCCTGCATTAACCCCACAACTCAGTGCCTTAGCGCTGTCCTCCCAGACCCACGCTGACCTTCCATGGCCTCCTGAACCACCATCGTTGGGCAAAACATTGATTGCAAGATGCTGGTTAGGGTATTATGTTTTGGGGTGTAATTAATTCAAAGGCAATTAGGTATTCAATATTTCTTATTCTGTCTGCCAGTAGGAATTAATAGGAAACCTTTCAATCAGCAACAATTGCAAAACAATTTCTGGCCCCAAAGATAATCAATATTACCCAGATGGGCATTCCTCTGTGTGTGGCAGAGTTTTCATTTCTGGTCCTTCTGAAGAGAGAGAGAGAGAGAGAGAGAGAGAGAGAGAGAGAGAGAGAGAGAGAGAGGGAGTCTGTTTCCCTCTTTGTGAGAAGTCCCTGCCCACGTCTTCCTACAATCTTTAAGCTGGCCCAGGACTCTATGTGGCCTTTTCCTACTGTCCGGCTGCATGGCAAGGGTCCAGGTACTCACCTGCCCAGTTGGAAGGAGAGGAGGGATGGTTATACTATTAAGAACATGAGTTGCAGCCATGAAGTCTCCCTACCATGGACCCCGTGAAGGGAAGCTGAGCATACAAGAACATTTATCTTGCCACAGGGTGGTTTGTCCCAAAAGCCAATGCCCCCCACCCACATTCTCTGAGAAGCGCCTCCGAGCCACTGTTGGCATCTTCCCTCCCCTCCGCTGTGTGGGCCCAGAACTACGGCTGACCTCTGCCTCAGTCTCCTTGCCACTGTGACGACTGGAGATTCCTCCTTGGAAGACCCCACTGTCCTTTCCAGCTGCCGTCAGGCCCTTCTCTCGGTCAGAGATAGGGGCGTGTGGAGCAAGGGTTTTTATTGACTCTTACTTTCTCTGCTTCCCCTCTGAACCGTCCACCCTCCGTTCCTGTGGTCACACTGTGCTCTGCTCTTCGACCTTTGGGACATATGAAGGGGACTGTTGACTGTGGCCCTCAGTGCTATGGGAAGACTTTCTTATTATCATAGGGAGAGTCTACGAACTCACCTCTCGTTGTTTAGATTTGTTCAGTTAGCCCTTATTGACAGCAGCACTGAGGTAGGTCTTAAGGTTGTAGCCATGAGTAAACCAGATTGAATCTCTGCTCTCAGGGAGATTATCCTTTAGGAAGGAGCGAGGCCATGAGCAAGTCATAAACATGAATAGCAGGGTAAAGCAGATCAGAGGTCTATCAGGTCATAGAGGAGATCAGAGAATGTTCTAGAACAAAGGCATATATGTATGTATGTATGTATGTATGTGTGTGTGTATATATATATATTCCAACTACCTTGGGTTCCCCCACAGGCTAATGTCTTTAAGAGACAGCCGGTAACACTAGAGGAAGCTCATAAACTCACAGATCTGTTGGGGTATGGAAATGGATTCGGGAGGATGCCACTAAGTCTAAACCATTAGAGAAAAATTTTTCATGAATTTTCACAACTGAGGAGAATCTCAGCCAGTCTCGCTTCCCAAAGACAGTCCACTTAATTTTAACAATATACCTAAGCAGAACCCAACGATTTAATCTATGAAAGAGTGAATTTTAGGAAGCTAAAAATCCAGCAAGCGAATAGTCATTTCTGATCATAGACGAAGGTTGTCAGCTCCTCCAGCCCTTCTGATCTCTTACATTCTCTCTCTCTCTCTCAATCTCTCTCTCTCTCTCATCTTAATTCTCTGCTTTCCATTTTTCACAGAGCCAAGCTCCTCCCCCATGCCCAGCAGGGATCCAGTCTCCACCCCAGTCATGTCACACTTGGGGAAACTGAAGGGCAGAAATGGTCAGGGGGCAGCCTGCATCTCATCAGCCTGGAGGTGACAGGGTAGGGTAAAAGCCAAGGCTGTGACTCCATGTGCCCTCCACAACGGGGCTCCCAAGAGGGTTTGGATTAACTTCACACAAATGTCCCTTAAGTGCCCCCAGCATCCGGCCTGCAGTCCATTTACCAAACATCTAATGGGCATTTAGAAAGCATTAGGCAGCTGCCCGAGGCAGAGTGGCTTATTCCGGCAGCACAGAAGGTTCTACACACCCTGGTTCTGTGATCTGTTCCCCGTTCCCAAGTCCCACGCTGACATTTCCCCGGGCTCCAGGTTTGAGACTTCCTGCATTGTTTCTTGGTGAAAGAACGAAGGTGGTGCCTACAGTTCTGTGGCTGTGTTTTCAACTAGTCATGCTTACTAGTGACTGCACGCTGACACTGGGAGGGTGCTGTTCTGGGAGGGTGACGGTCAGTGTGTGTCGGGCCGCTGGGGAGTCATTACTTGCGGCAGCATGACAGCCCGGATGGGTGTTGTTGGCGTTTCATGTGCTCCTAGGTCACTGCACAGGGTCAGCGGCTTGGTGGGCTGCTCCACAGGCGAAGCTTGCTTGTAAGGATGGGGGTTGCATGGGTCAGTGACCCCCCAGCTTGTACCTGCTTTCAATCTTTCCTGCTCTTGGCTCCCAAGCCTCTTTCTGATGAGCCCATCTCCTTTAAAGCGACCTTGTACTTTTGCTCAGGCTTTTGCCATCCATCCATTCATCCATCCATCCATCCGTCCATCCATCCATCCATTTACCTACTCATCCATCCATCCATCCATCCATCTACCTACCTCCCTCCCTTCATCCATCTATCCTTCCAACCAACCAACCATCCATCCATCCATCCACCCATCTCTCCATCATCCATCCATCCATCCATCCATCCATCCATCCATCCATCCAACCAACCATGCATCCACCAATATTTATATTGCTTCCAGGATAAAGGCAGGGGCTCCTGATCTATCAACTTAGGATGACTTTGCTCTAAGCAATAGAAGCCACCAACTTAAACTGCTTTAAGTTGTCAGACATTTGTCATCTCACAGACCAGAAATTGAGAGCAGGCCATCTCCAGGAAGGATGTCAAGTCTCTGATGTCACTTCTCCTTGATGCCATTGGATCTGCTCATTCCTGTTGACTGACTTCACCCTTAGGTTGACACCAATATGGCCAGGGACAGACATGACACTCTGTCTTCTTCTCTCTTCCTGTGTCTCCTTCTTGCGGATGACAGGATGGGGCAGGGCTGCTGGGAGATAGGCTTTGGATTTGTGTTTTCTAATCCCTAGGGAAATCCTGAAGTATAGACTCAAATCCACTGGCTATCTCAGTGGGTCTTAAATCAAGCCAGGCCCAGTGGAAACGCATAAACAAACAACTACCTTCAGCACATTCCTGGAGCGGGGGCGGGGGGTAGGAGGGGGCAGGATGCAACCACCCCAGCAAACCCCTGCCCCAGGACAGAGCTGGGCATCAGCATCCAGTGGATAAAAGACAAAATGCAAACTGTCTGCTCCTCTCCCAGTCCTCCCCCCATTGCCCCTGCCCCATCCAGGAGCTGACCTTCCACAGCCTCCAAACAGTCTTCTCGCTTGTTACCTTGGGGTCATTTTTCTTCTTACCCAGGAAGGAAGACAGACAGCATAATGGCTTCCTTGTGTTCCATGTGACCCCACAGGCAAGCCTGCCAGGACTGCCTGCTCCTCTCTCCTCCCTGGCCCAGCAAACCTCTTCTACTCTAGAAAACAGAGGTGGGGCAGTCAGTCATGTGCGCTCTTACCCCAGAGGACCCGTGGTCCAACAGAAGCCGCTGAATTGAGTGTCCTGGTGGAAGCCAGCGATGAAGACTGTGGAAATCCACCCTTCTTCACGAGTCTTCTGCAAATGGAGTTAAGGGGAAACGTCTGGGGCTGACTGTCCTGACAGGAGAGCTATGAGGGACTGTGATGAGCATGCCCTGTCTCTGTCCCCAGCACCTAGCAGGCACCCACCTCTCCCTGGAAGCGGCATCACATAAAAAGAATGTAAGAAAGCAAAGCGTCGCTCAGGTTATCATTCAACAAATGTCCCTAAAACTACTGGGTGCTGATCCCATGCTGAGCACTGAGGATGTGGAAGTGGGCAAGGAAGGGTCTCGCAGCAGCAAGGCATATTGACCATGGACTTGGGCAGATGGCCCCTCAGCCACAACCTCTGAGCCACACTTCCCTGCTTTGTAAAATGGAGAGAGTAAATACTTGTGACTCAGAGGGCGATTGTGAGGTGCGGTATGTGCAAGCTCTTAGAAGTGATAGGCAATACCCAGCCCCTTCCTTGTGAGAACTCACAGGATGCTGTAACGCACAGTAGGGGCTGCTAGAATGTGACTTAGGAGTGTGGGCTGGGTCTTTGATACAGTCACTAGCAACCCTCAGACTGCAGTGTTTTGACACATCCATTCATTTCTCTCTTTTTTAAAAAAATTTTTTTTGGTTTATTTTTATTTATTTATTTGGGAGCAACAGACAGAGAAAGAAAGAGGCAGAGAGAGAGAGAGAGAGAGAGAGAGAGAGAGAGAGAGAGAATGGGCACGCCAGGGCCTCCAGCCACTGCAAACGAACTCCAGACGTGAGCACCCCCTTGTGCATCTGGCTAACATGGGTCCTGGGGAATTGAGCCTTGAACCAGGGTCCTTAGGCTTCACAGGCAAGCGCTTAACTGCTAAGCCATCTCTCCAGCCCTCTCTCTTTTTTTTTTAATTTTTTTTAATTTTTTTTTAATTTTTTGTTTATTTATTTGAAAGCGACGGACAGAGAGAGAGAGAAAGAGGCAGATAGACAGAGAGAGAATGGGCACGCCAGGGCCTCCGGCCACTGCAAACGAACTCCAGACGCGTGCGCCCCCTTGTGCATCTGGCTAACGTGGGTCCTGGAGCATCGAGCCTCGAACTGGGGTCCTTAGGCTTCACAGGCAAGTGCTTAACCGCTAAGCCATCTCTCCAGCCCCTCTCTTTTTTTAAGAGAAAAAAATCTTTTTATTTATTTGAGAGAGAGAGAGAGAGAGAGAGAGAGAGAGAGAGGAGGGAGGAAGAGAGAGTGAATGGGCATGCCAAGGCCTCCAGCTACTGTGAATGAACTCCAGACGCATGTGCCACTTTGTGCATCTGGCTTACGTGGGTCCTGGGGAACAGAACCTGCGTCCTTTGGCTTTTGCAGGCAAGCGCCTTAACCACTAAACCATCTCTCCAGCCCTCCATTTGTTTCTTGGTGTGCCACGAGCAAGCTGCTGCTGGTGTCCAGGGGCTCAGCATCTCAGGTGTGCAGCATCTCAGCTTCCAGGAGGCTTAATAGCAGCTCCCACTGGCCCTTCCACACTTCAGCCAGAAACGACACTGTCCATGCAGCTCCTGGTGCCTTGCACAGGGCTTGTCACGTGACCCCATCTCAAGTACAAGGGTGGCTGTGTGATGCAGGAGAGCAAGCGCGTTCTCAGCGGGCACTGCTGTGTACACACAGGGTGGGACAGAGTGCCTTCTAGTTTGTGGGAGCAGTGACAAGAAGGAGACAGTGTTTGGGAAGCTCTGAGTGTCTCGGGGAGGCCTGCAACATGAGAATAAGAGGGAGGACTGGGTTTCGGACAGAATGGTGGCCAGGTTGAGACAGAGGGCCAGGTGGGCTAGTGAACTTTGACGAGTGAAGATGATGGATCGGGGGGGGGGGGCAGAGGCGGAGGCAGGGAGACCCTTGGGAGGCTCTTCTAGGGATGTGGGCAAAGGGAGCAGAAGCCTGAATTGGGACCATGGTAAGTGGATTGGAGAGGAGACAGCTCCTTGAGTCAGCGACAGAGTAATCAAATTAGGGACAAGAGAAAGTCCCAGACTCCTCACCTGAGTGACTATCATTCCTGAGCTAGGAGTCAGGGAGGCTGAAACAGCTGTGAGGGACAACAAGATGCTCGGTGGTGGATCTTTGAGGATCTTTGAAGGCTCAGGGATGAGGACTGACTGCAGGACTCTCTGCCCGCTGTGTGCCTCTCAGCCCACCAAACGCAGTACCCGCCGTAGGCCCCACCTCATTCTCCCAGGTGCCTGCGGGTGTCTCTCTTGAGGAAATCAGCCAGTCTTGATAGAGCGGAGGTAGACAGATTTAAAAGCCTGCATGTTATCTCAGCAGCTGAAGTTCAATACGAGCAAACACAAACTGGGGACTGGCAGCTTGGCTGAGGCACAGACACCCGGGGGGGGGGGGCACTATGGTAAGTGGTATATGCTTGGAATACCAGGACACATTATGTAAGCACCTTGCTCTGATTGCAGAGGTCATCAAAGCACAATTAACCCTCTAGTCTTTTTTTCCTGGAGATTTCAAATTGAGTATGTCATAAACCACTCTGTTGTGAGAGTGCCACCTTCATCAGTGCTCCCCTGAGGATAGGAAACACCTTGCGCATTACTGAGTAGTAGGGTCACCTGTGTGTTCTGAGCCCTGACGTCTAAAAAGTCACTTTGGATGTGCTGCTCAGCCCTCAGGATCAAGCCCCACAATCCTGAGTGGGACTCCGCTTTGGGGATGAATCAGGTTACTTGGGGACAAGTCAGAGGAGCACTCTTCCGAAATGTCCCAGTACCTGAATTTCACTCCAGCCACTGCCCAGAAGGCGCAGGAGAGGCTGAGGGCTAAGTCATTGAGCAAAACAAGGCGAGGGTTAGGAGAGGAGACAGGGCTCGTGTGAAGGCTAGCTGTCCTCTGCGGGGGCCAAGACAAGCCTGCCAGACTCATGGAAAATGACATGCACCCCCGGAGCAAGCCTGCAGAAGTGGCAAGCCCAAGACCGCAGAGCCGTGCCCGTGGAGCCCCCTGCCCGGGAGAGAGGCTCCAGCGCCTTTGATTAAACAGAAGACTATTGAACAATAAAAACGCCTCATGCAGCCAGAGAAGTTACCGCGATTGGCTCCTTCCCAGCCAGGCTGAGTCAGCAGGAAATCTGCCAAGGTGCGGAAAGCTTTGTGTTCTATGGGTTCGGTGTGTTGATACTTTTAAAATACAGGTCTGGGGGGCTGGAGAGATGGCTGAGCAGTTAAGCGCTTGCCTGTGAAGCCTAAGGAACCCAGTTCGAGGCTCGATTCTCCAGGACCCACGTTAGCCAGATGCGCAAGGGGGCGCACGCGTCTGGAGTTTGCAGTGGCTGGAGGCCCTGGCGTGCCCATTCTCTCTCTCTCTGCCTCTTTCTCTCTCTGTCACTTTCAAATAAATAAATAAAAATATACAAAATTAAAAAAAATACAGGTCTGGGAAGCCTAAAGATGGACAAACATGTGTAGACATGACATGCCACCCTCATGGGTCCTAGATTGCTACAGCCGTGAAGGGTGAGTGGATGCATGGATGTTCCGGTGACTTTGCTATGGGATCAAAGCAAAAATCCCCAGTCAGTTTCCTCACTTATGAGATGGGTTGGAAAATGTACCCTCCTCAGAGCTGTGGCAGTTTGGGATTTTCCAAGTCTAGGGATTTGTGAAGGGCCAGTGTTAGACTTGGATTTACTGTTTTTGGGTTTGTTGTTGTTGTTGTTGTTTTTTGAGGTGGGTCGGGTCTCACTCTAGCCAAGGCTGACCTGGAATTCACTAGGTAGACTCAGGGTGGCCTCAAACTCAAAGCTATCCTCCTACCTCTGCCTCCCAAGTGCTGGGATTAAAGGTGTGCACCACCACACCTGGCAAGCTTTACTTTTTTATTGATGTATTTACTCATTTGCCACACTGGGGATTGAACCCTAACCTTGACTGTGCTAGGCAAATGTCTTACTCTGAGCTACACCCCAGCCTTATACATGGATTAAATCCTCCACATTGTGGTGTTGAGTTATCAACCGTGGTTACCTAAGCAGAGGACTCCCCTCCCTCAACCTACTGCTACACTGAGGAAACAGGACATTAGTCTTTCCCTCCATGAATGTTTAGACTTATGGACCCGTATAAAGGATCAGACCAATATGAAAGTGTTTGCAAATTACAAAGCTGCAAAGAAAGTCAAGATGATATATATATATATATATATATATATATATATATATATATATATATATTATTTGTTGTTGTTGTTTTGGTTTTCCATGGTAGGGTCTCGCTCTAGCTCAGTCTGACCTGGAATTCACTATGTAGTCTCAGGGTGGCCTCAAACTCACAGTGATCCTCCTACCTCTGCCTCACAAGTGCTGGGATTGAAGGCGTACTCCACCATGCCCGGTGTATTTGTTTATTTTTACGTAGGGTCTCACTCTAGTTCAGGCTGACCTGGAACTCAATCTGTAGCCCCAGACTGGCCTCTAAATCACATCAGTCCTCGTATCTCAGCCTCCCTAGTGCTGAGATTAAAGGTGTGTGCCACCACACCTGGCTTTTTATTATTTAACTCCTTGATTCTTCAATTATCTGACCAAATTGGGAGAACCAATAACTGTCTTATAGCCACCGTTTCAGGCAGGGAGCTAAGGGGCCCATTCTAGCTTCAGAAGGTTTGCCTGGGTAAGGAAAGAAGTGTGAGGCATGTGTAAGCGTGGGTGGGTCCTGAAGGGAGAGGAAGTCCTTAGGTGGCAAAAGCAGACTTTGTGATATCAGCACTTGAGAAGCCCCACATGGAGGCTGGCCTCAGCTGTGCTCCTTAACTGGAAGGGGAAGTACTTAATTCCCAGGATGCCTAGCGGGCCAAGCAGATGGATGTTGAGGGCTGCTGTGATGTCATCTCTAGTGTCCTTCATGCCTGAGGACACTTTGGGAGGCAGGAGGGGCCCAGCTTCAGGGGGGACAAGGCACTGCCTTCCTTGTGGAGCAAAGTAACAGGGAACCCTTCTGATTCTAGAGAGGGCCTGGCCCTGCCTGAGCTGCTACGACCTCTGGAGGCTTCTGGGATCACAAAGTTTCTCCTGCATGGCTTGGGCCTCAGACTCTTCCCTGTAGAAGTTTCCTTCCCAGGGCTAAGTGAGACCAGTGACACATTGAAGAGATAGAAAGGAGGTAAGGTGAGTGTTGCTAATAGAAACCGATAGAGATAGTGAGCAAATGTCATTCTGTCCACTGCTCGTCTTGGGAAACAGAAGATTTTTTTTTTTATGACACATTGGAGACAGCCCAAGAGACCACCTCGCCCCACCTGTCACGTTACATGGAAGGATGCGAGTTTCACAGAAAATGAAGTTCCAACCAGAGGCTGGGGGCTTGTAGACGTTTTCTGAGAATGCAACTGCTTTGGCAAGGCTCTGGTGTGTTGTGGATGGGGACTTGATCTGGGTGATCCTCTCCCCTGAAATCACACACACACACACACACACACACACACACACACACACGCACACACGGTAAGTCATCAAAGCAACTTAAAAAAAATCGTGGCATGTAGCATGTGTGTTGTGGTGTGTGTGTGTATAGTGTTGGCACATGTGCGTGCAGATGTGCATGTCCTTGTGTGCACACATATGGAGGCCAGAGGACAACATCAGAGCCCTTCCTCAATTGATCTTTCACATTGTTCCCGTGAGAAGTAGTCTCTTACTGAATTAGAACTGCTATTTTTACAAACCTTTTTATTGACAACATCTATAAATATAAACAATATACCATGATCATAAAAGAGCTGCCTTTTTTTTTTCCCAATCAGACTGACTGACTTGCAAGCCTCAACGATTCTGCCGTCTTCACCCCCTCCCCCACCGTACCAAGACTGGGGTTACAAGCGTACGCGCAGTCACGTCTGGCTTTTGATGGGAGAGCTGGGGCTCGGATTCAGGCCCGCTCAGGCCCTCATAGTTGTGTGGTTTTTACCTGCTGCTGGTTCATTTCCTCAGCCATTCATCAAAACAGCTTTTTTAATTATTTTTTATTTTTTTTTTATTTTTGAGGTAGGGTCTCGCTCTAGCCCAGGCTGACCTGGAATTCACTCTGTAGTCTCAGGGTGGCCTCGAACTCTCGGCGATCCTCCTACCTCTGCCTCCCGAGTGTTGGGATTTAAGGTGTGCGCCACCAAGCCCGGCCATTGAAACAACTTTGAAGGAGCCATTTTTCCTCCAGTTAGCCCACATGGCAAGAGCTAGTGGTTCCTGGAAATGGATACCAGGGTTTTAGGACAGTGTGACACCTCCTTCCTCCACTATGTCTGCTGACTTGGAATCACCTGGGGATCAGTGTGGATGGAGTTGAGATGAGAGCTACTGAGGCACATGGGTCAGAGAAGACACATGACCACGGCAGCAGGGCCTTGTAAACTGCCTGGCTACACAGATTCCAAGCACTTTATTGGTCACGTGGAGACCGGGTATCGAAGGTTTTAACTAGAATGCTGAAAGGACCAGACAGTGTTTAGGGAAGGTTCTGGTATGCATTCAGGAGGAACCAGTCAGTGGTAGTCCAAGGAGGAAGAGAGAGTAGCAGGCCAGTATTAAAGTCATGGCCCCGAGGGAAAAGGACAGGTATTAGAAGCAGTCTGCCCCGGGCTCCACTCCACATGGACTGAAATGGAATCTCTGGTTCTGGGGCCTTGGAATCTGCATTTAAAAAGATATTTTATTTTACTTATTTAGGACAAAGAGAAAGAGAGAGAGGGAGAGAGAGAGAATGGGCGCACCAGGGCCTCCAGCCACTGCAAATGAACTCCAGGTGCATGCGCCACCATGTGCATCTGGCTTACGTGGGTTCTGGGGAATTGAACCTGGATCCTTTAGCTTTGTAGGCAAGTGCCTTAACTGCCAAGCCATCTCTTCAGCCCCTTGAGATCTGCACTTTAAAACTCCTCATGTGCTTCAAAGATGATCCAGACTCGGGATCTGGGTGAACTGGGTTGGGATAAAGGAGCTAAGGGTGGCACTCCTGCAGAGGGGCATCATCTGGGGGCAGGGTCACAAAGCCAGTGTGGTCCAGGTTGTCCCGCAGCAAAGAGAGGCAGACTAGGAGCACACATCACAGTCAGCTCCCAGCATCTGCCTGTGGGTGTCTTTCCCATTATCCTCCCAAGCACCACACTGCAACATTCGACTGCATGAAACCCTGAACCAGAAGAATGAAATGTATTTAGAAGGCGCACATATTCCTCATTCAGGGCAGGTGAGGACACTCTACACTTCCCAAGTCAACAGCTCATTTTTGTTGTTGGCTAGGTGGTGTAGATCTTGTGACAGAAGCAAGTAAGTCAATGAAGTGCTCCGGTCTGTAAACTTTTATCTTATTGGCAAAATGTCTATTATGCAGCTAAAAACATCTAGTTAATAGGAACTGCCCTTCAACAACCGGTATCAGCAGTCCGAGGCAGCGATAACAATGTCATTATGTCTCCTTCATCACCAGTGGTTCTTTATGCAGCCAATTACTGGGTGTGCGTTTCCTCATGGCCCCGCGTCTGTCTGTCACTCTGGCTGCGCTCCGGTCCTCCCCTACTTTTCTTGTAGCTGGTTCTCCCTGTGCGCTTACTATTCTGAAGCTCCATCGGCAGGGAGAAGATCTGACTTTTCAGAAACAGGGGCCATCACGGGAAGCTAAGACTGATGGACAAGGTATACTCAAGGCAGTTGACTACAACAGGGTCCTTGCCAAGCCCCTACCAGGCAAGAGGCAGGGGTTGGGAGGGCATCAGTATACATGACTCCACTGCTCTAAGAGAGGTTTGGCATGACAGCATTTTTTGGAAGAAACAAACTACCCCTCTGGGGCAACTCATTAGATTGCTCTCAAGCGAATATACATGTGCGGACACGTGCTTCTTCCCCGAAGGCTGAACACAGAGTCAGGCCTGCCACTTTAAGGAACGGCTCCATACTGTCCTACATCCTGGAGAGGTTTTGGATCGGGTGTAGGAAATATTCACAAGAACCCAAGTTTCACGTCGATTTGTGATGGATTAGCATACCAAAATTGGCTTAAAGTGCACTTAATGGATGCATTACTGCGGGAGGGATCCGCCTAACCAGAGTATTTCTAAATTTATGAAATTGACATGCACTTCAGGGCTACCGAGCAGTCTAAATTTGTCTAAGTCACAGGGTGGGTGGCAGGTCGTTTGCTGGTGGCAGAAATCTGAAGGCAGGCCTGCCAACATGAATCCGAGAGCCTCTACGATGACCTCAAGGGCCTTCTCACACCTAGGCATCTTCCCTTTCACGACAGAAGCAGAACCTGTGTCGGTGGGGGGGGGGGCTTGTGTTTACTGAGTGCCGGCATGTGTGAGGCACAGAAAGGGACAGGAACTGAGTTCATTCCTTCCCTCTGGCCCACTGTGCACTCCCAGTAAGTTTGCCCACCACTAGCCTGAATTTGCCAGCATTAGTGCAGACTAATAGTATGGGAGTAGACTGTGATCTGTTCCTAAGTGCTTTGTTTCTAGGCCTCAGTCTTCCAGCCTGTAGGATGGGGATAAGTAACACTGACTATTGCAAAGGCCTGATGATGCAGCATGGGGAAGTGCTGGTCACATGGTGGGGCTAGCAACTTAGCAGCCCCCACATCCATCCCAGCCTATGGCGTACCACGTGGCAGGTGTTCAACGTCTGCAGCATGAATGAGTGAGTGTGGTTTTAAAGGATCCTGGTGGGCCCTTGATGTTATTGTTTCCTGATGCCCTACCGCTGACATATAGAAACTTTATTCACGTTATAATCGTTCACTCCTTCAATTCATTGACAAATAGCAATGTGACTATTACATGCAAAATTACTTGCAAAAACAATGATTACTAAGAATAACTCATATTTTTAAAATATTTTGTTTATTTATTTGAGAGAGGGAAAGGGGGGGGAGAGAGAGAGAGAATGTGAGGGCCTCTAGCCACTGCAAATGAACTCCAGATGCATGTGGCCCCTTGTGCATCTGGCTTACATGGGTCCTGGAGAGTCAAACCCAGATCCTTTGGTTTTGCAGGCAAGCGTCTTAACTGCTAAGCCATCTCTCCAGTCTGAATAACTCATATTTTAATCTCTTGTTATGGCCCAAGGATTACACTGAGCATTTTTCAACCATTTCTATTCATCTGCGGAGCAGTCCGTTGAGGTACTGTGTTAGTCAGCTGCTGCCACACGGTCATGGAACAAAGTGGCCTACAAGCCCTTTCCTTTACTCTCTTGTGTATGCGCCTCTAGGTCAGTGGAAGTGGCTTTGAGTACAGCTGCAGGTAGCACTGACTTGGCTCCAGGCTGCTTCATGTTCATTCCTGGCGGCCTTGCTGAAAGGGGCAGCTGCTGTTCAAAACGTCTCCTCCTGACAGTGGGCCGCTAGAACAGACAACAGGCCCAGCCTTGTACGCACACGTGAAGCTTCTGGTGTCCCCCAGCATCTCATTGTATAAGTAAAGGAAGTCCAACGTCAAGTACAATTCCCGCACTATGAGGCTGTGGCCAAGTGTATAGGTGTATGTCACTTGTAGAGTTTGGATGTGGTTTGAATACGTCTTCAAGAATACATAGGTTGATACTTAATCCCTATTGTGATCTATTAAAAGGGTGGAAGTTTATTCAACTATAGTGCTTAGAGATGGGGCTTCTGGGAAATTTATTCAACTAGAGTGTTTAGAGATGGGACTTCTTGGGGTGGTTGGAATTAAATAAGGTCATCAGGGTTGGAAGCCCCAAGATTGGATATTTGTGCCTTATAAAAAGGGGGCAGGAGGAGATCAGAAGACATACGTATATGCATGCACACTCTTGGCCTCTTGCAATGTGATGATCTGAGCCCCCAGAAAGAACTGTGTGCTGACTAAACTTCTTTTTTGATAGAGCTGTCCAGCCTCAGATATTTTGTTATAGTAACACAAACGAACTAATGCAACCACATAGGGGAAGAGGTTGGATTAACAGTTCAGTGTATCTCCAGAGGCTCAGAAAGAAGGGACTTATCCAAGGTTACTCAGTAGGTGTTAGAAGACTGTAATTCCATGTTCACAGAAGCCAGTGTGCATGTGTGTGTGTGTGTGTGTGTGTGTGTGTGCCTGAAATGAGCATGTTTATTTTCGTAAAATTACTGCATTTGGTTTTTACCCATGAGTTGCTAATGCTCTGTCAACAGTAATCTCTCTCAGTCCCATCCATCTACACACACTGGACATTTAGAATACTCCAGAATAACAGGCCCAAGTGCAATTCTTGAATATTTTTTTTTTGAAGGGGGAAAAAAAAATCCTTCTCCAGTTAATCTCAGGCACGTGTATAAATACCTTTGGAAAGTCCCTGGTGGACTCATATCAAAGTGGTACGGTGATTTTACTTAAAAACAATTTGCTGCACGTCAGCTGTGATTTCTGACACCTGAATCTGAAAGTCATCTGGGTGGGCCCGGCGCCATCCCTGTACCAGGGCATGCGTTCATTAAGAGGGAGGAGAGGAAAGACCCTGTATGTGTGGCCCTGGCATCGTGTTCCCCACCCTTACAGGAGGGGATTTCCTCCTTGCTGTTTCCATAGAACCTTCCCTGTGTTTGCTTAAACCCACTGCACACCCTGGTCTGACAGCTGCCTGGCCCAGGCCCTTCCTTGCTCCCGCCTGCGCAGCTCGCCCTCTTAAACACCAACCTGCACTGTGTCCCGATGCAATTACTCGCATATATAAACCTCGCTGAAAGGCAGGCTTTTCTCGGGAGCTAATAAATAAACCCCAAAGCCACAACGTGAGTAAGACCTTGAAAAATGGCATCACCGTCTACTGGGAATTGTGAACCCTGCAAAAAACCAGCTCATTGTATTTTCAGAAAAAGGTTTTTGTTTAAAAAAAAATAATAATAAAAGAGCCCAAATCACCAAGCAGAGTCAACATGGAAAAAGCAATCCAGTCTGTGATTGGGAGGTGGTGGTGGTGGTTGTGGGGGTGGGTGGGAGATCTATTCCCGCATTAATCTTTAGTTGCACATATTCTGCATGGGGCAGTATTTGTAGGAAAACAAGACAAGGGTGTTAAATAACTCCCCAGCCACGCCTGCTCTAATCCTCTGGTTGTGACCACTGAATCAGTTGCCATGGATGCTGAGCAGAAGTTTACAACCTCAGGGTGACAATGGCTTCTAGGGGGTGAGATGAAGCCCGCCAGGAAGAGAAAGGGGGGGGGGGAGCTGGCATGGTCAAGAATCACCTTTCACACATGGGCTGACACTCTACAGCTTAGGTAGCACTGTTCTGTGACAAACCGGGCACTGGCTTCTGGCCATGGGTCTGTCAGCAGCTCAAAAACTGCCGCTTCTACCTGTCTCTGGGACCTCAGCCCCTTGAGAGGCTGGACTTGCTGTTCCAAGGGCCCTCCTGAGCGAGTCTTCAGAGTTTCAACTGTCTTTTCATTAACCGTTGAAACCTTCAGCCCATGGCCAGGGAATGGCCCACCGGAGCCCTTCCTTGCCCAGGGGCTGCCCAGTTGGCTCCGTGGAGCTGTCGCCACGGGCCACTGCGGCAGGCCTCGGTGCTGGGGTCCTGCAGAGCCTTACCTCCCGGAAGCTGCAAATACGCTGGGCCAGGATGCAAAAATTCAACAGAGGGCGCCGAACCCACCAGCGCCATGGCCTTGAATATCAATGTTTCTTAAAAATGTTTCCGTCAGGGGGTCACCGCCAGACTTTCGGCGGTTCTGTTTGTCTCCTCGGCCCCACAGCGTCCCACACACACCGTGTTGACTTGGAAGGGGAGGGGGCGGAGACCGAGCCCCCAGCTCGGGGCGCGCACACGCCTTGATCTCACATTCCAGACTCGAGCCGATGTGTGTCAGCGCGACATGGGGCGGGGGCAGGGCTCCGTGCGGATGTTTCATTCGCCATCCGCACGTCACTCCCAAACTTTTCCTCTCCGCACTCGGGGAGTCAGGTTGACGCGTCCTGGATGCGGGGCTCTCGGCGCCGGGCTGAGCGCGCTCCCGCCGAATCGGAGCTGCAAAGGCTTCGGGCAGATCTCGGGCTTTTCAGGTACAAGTTGGGTGCCAGGTGCCAGGGGGCGGCGAGAAGCAATGGACAGGGGTCGGGCTCCGGGCTCCAGCGTCCCTCTGAAGGTTCCGGTGGGGCAGCACCGGCGGCGGCCCGGGCCGGGCGCTGGGAGTCCGGGTGGAGGATGCTGCGCGCAGCCTCACTGCCCACGGCGTTCCCGAGGCCCCGGCAGACAATGAACTTGCGAGCGCGGGGAGCCCAGGCAGGTTTGGGCCCCGAGCCCCAAGGTCCGGTCTCCTCGAGCCTTTGATTCCGGGCGGGTGGCATTCCCTCGCCGCGCTCCCGGAGCCCTGCGCGCTTTGGGGACCCTGTGGGAAGGGAGGAAGGAAGGACTGCCGGGTGGTGGCGCCGTGGCTCACACGCCCCCCTCCCTAGCCACAAGGAGAGAATGTGGTCGGAGCACCGAGACCGGGGGACCGGGTGGTGGCGTGGTGGCGCTGTGGACAGCTGGAAGGCCAGCGGAGGACGCACGCCAAGGGTTAGGCACCGGCTGGCTGTCCCGCAGAATCGTTCCTGGAGTTGAAATCCTGGGCGACCCTGGGCCGCCTAGGGCGGATGGACAGACCGAGCAGGACTTGCTGGGGACGAGCGCATCTCCGGCAGACTTGGGGACGGGAACTCCCCTAAGCCGGGCTCGCCGCCCCTTCCTGCCCCCTCGCGCACTTTGGGGAAGTTTCCCGGCGCGACCCGGGCCAGGTCGGTAGGCTTCCGCTCCTCTCCCCGGGCACGGCTCGGAGCATCATCCCCAGAACCTCGGCTCTAGCGGCTTGGGGCTGGAAGGAGCGCGCAGGGCGCGGGAGGCGGGCTCAGGCACCCACGCCTGTGAGTCCCGGGTCTTGGAGAGGGGACCGTGGCGGACGGGCGTGGGACGAATCGGGGGGGCCCCCTGCGGCCTGAACTTTTGCTCCCCGCCTTTTCCTCTCGCCGCGGGCGCCCGCCCCCGTCTCCTCCCCGCGCCGCGCCGCCCGGCTCTCCGGCAGCGGCGTGACTCGGGAGTTGCCGGCGATTCTCTCCGCGGCGTCCCCGGCCAGCCTGGGCGCGGGGGAGCCGAGCGAAGCAGGTCTGAACCGCGCCGTGGGGCTGAGGGCGGCGGGAGCCGGGGAGAGCGTGGCCCCGGCGCGGTGGCGACACGGGCGATCGCGATGGAGCGCGAGTCGGTGGGGCTGCGTGTGTCGGGGGAAGAGGGAGCGGCGGCCGCGGGTGGTTGGTGGCGGGTCATGGCGCACTTGGCCCGGCGGAGCCCCCGGGGGATCGCGGATGGAGGCGCCGGCGCGAAGCGAGTCTGGCCTCTGGGGGGGAATGAATGAAGAGCTGGGGAAGCGCCTTCCGTTTCCTCCTGGAGAAACCATTGGCCGGCGTGCGCGCGTGTTTGTGCGTGTTTAGGATCCCCAGCCGGACATCACGGATTGCCCCATCGCGGTCGCGGGGCTCACGTTGCCGGCCCGTCCAACGCCCGGGGCGGAGGATGGGGGCGGCGGGCGCTGCTGGAGCTCGTGGCCGCCCGAGGCTGGGGCTGGATGGCCGGCCGGCTGCTGGCCGCTGGACGTCGGTGCCTCCTGTAAAGCAGTTCCCGGAGGCGGAAAGGCTGGGGGTTGGGACCAGCTTTGGGGCGTGCGCGCGCGCCGGGGGCTTGGGGTGTGTGTGTGTGTGGGGGGGGTCCTCGTCCCTGTTTTCTTGGCGAATCCGCCCGGTTCCTTTCCCCACATCCACGTTGGGTAAGTTAAGTGAACAGTTTTCAGGAATGAACCTGTGGCTGCGCGAAGCCTCGGGAAGGCTTGTGGCCCTCCTAGTACAGAGCTTGAGCAGAGGGCCCCAGCAGTGCCCTGACCCCGTTATCAGCTGCTATTTCTGACAGGTGGATGTTTCAGTGAATGAGGCTAGCTGCTCCCAGCCGGCCACTGCAGTTCCTGAATGGTGGCTTGCCAACCATAAGGCTCTCTGAGGGCATCTGCAACCCCCTGAGGCTGCCCAGGAGGAAACCGAGGCCTAAAGATTTGCCCAAAGTTTCTCTTGGACGCCCTGCCATGCTTGGTCTGAAGTTTTCCTAACAGCTCTCCCCCACTCGTGACTACCATGTTGTAAAATCAAGATACCTTCTTCCAGAGTATGGCCCTTGTTTTATAAGTACTTTTATAACCCAGATCTGTTGATTGATACATGAAGACAGACACCATATGGCTTTGTTCAAAATAGCCTGGGAATTAAAACGCCTTGTAATTAGGAGATTGGTTTTGACCATACAAGTCTGATTTACCCCCAAACTAATGAGAACGACTTTTTAATTTTAATCCTTTTAAAATTATCATTATTGATAATAACATATTTTGTATGGATACATCATGTGTTGGTACCCTCCTTTCCCTTGTCCCTGCCCCCATTCCATTGAGAACGACTTTTTGTTTATTTATTTATTTTTGGTTTTTCGAGGTAAGGTCTCACTCTAGCTCAGGCTCACCTGGCATTCACTATGGAGTCTCGGGTGGCCTTGAACTCACCGTGATCCTCCTACCTCTGCCTCCCGAGTGCTGGGATTAAAGGCCACCACGTCCTGGGCAAGTTTTTGTTTTATTTGCTACCTCCTGAAATTGAATTGGGAAGCAGCTTTCTATTAGGGCAAAGGTAAACAGGAAGTGTCTGTTCAGGGCCAGCCTCCCCTCTGAGGACTAACTGTCCAGGGAGCCCTGTATCAGGGGCCTCTAAAGGAAACCGTGTGGTGTTTGTGTCTCACTCCACGTGGGCATTGCCCAACTGCAGCCAACCCCACAGCACTCCTTCGCTTACGCAGGAGGTTGTGTGGGAGTTGTACCTGTAGGTTAGTGCTGGGCCCTGCTAGTGCAGGGGGCTGGGGAGAAGAGGAAGATGGGAACTGACTTGAACAGGTTAACCCATGCCTGCTCACAGGGGCAGCCTCCACCCAACTCCACCCAGTTTGGGGGTTGTGTTAATTTCAAGACAGTTTTCAAGCTTGGATGGAGAGGTGTGGTCTGGAATTGGAGAAGGGTGATAGATTGGTGGAGGAGTGTCCTTCCAGGCGCCTGAAGCTTGACATCTGCCTGTGTGTTTATATGTCAGAGAAAATGTCACACTGGTGGAGAGATGAGATGAATTCTATGGACTAAGAATTGATCGCCATCATGTCTGGTGCCACGTGGGCTGGGGAGTTGGAAATGAGTTGACCAAGACTTCTCCACATGCCTTGTGTGTTCACTAGCCAATCCATGCATCCCATAGTGTGGACAATGAGATTCTGCAAAACTTCTCATGTAACTATTCACTGAATAGATCCCACTGGGGGAGGGGGGTGTAGACAGACAAGGTCCCAGCTGTCATAGGAGGGCCACAGAGAAATGCCAGGAATGCTCCCTAAGCTGCAGCTAGGAGAGGGGTGGGGGCCACAGGGGGGGTCCCTCTTTTCTAGAAGTAGACATAGAGGCTCAGAGCAGTGTGCCCAAGGTCCCACGGCTGGCAGTGCCAACAGCCCCAGCTTCTGAGCTCCAGCTCCGCCCCAACAAACTCCCAGAGGAATGGAGTCAATGGCTGGAACTTTTCCTGTCCACAGCTCCTTGAGCCTGTACGCTTCCCTAGAGCCTAAGCCAGACGCAGAGCTGCCATTTGAAGGCCGATCGTATGAGAGAGGAGTCGTCTTCCATTCTAAAAGCAGAAACCGTTTTGTAAAGTTGTGGCTGGCTTGAGAGTGGTTATACATGTGAACCATCACCCAGAGGGGTGCGTCTTCAGCAGTGTGCTATTTCGACATGACTCTGGGGTCACTGGGAGCCGTAATGCCTCCCCTTCTGCTCTGTGAGCTGGGAACTCCGGTGTGATATGAAGTTACTTCAAAGGGGAATTTGGTTCCCTGATTGAGACTAAGGAGATCTTCTTGCACTTAGCTGGCTAAGTGTGCGGAGACTGAGGCCACAGTGTCTTTCTTTATTGTTCCTGAGTGCCACAGTCTGGGCTGCTCACTGAGACTGCTTCCCTCTTAACCCAAGCGCCAACCAAGTCACAACGATGCGTGTGAAGACCTGGCTGTCCACATGACGAGGTAAGCATCAAGGTGCCAGTCGCATGCTGACCGTGTCCAGCCTACTATTCAGGAAAAAAAAAAAAAAAGGTTTGTGTCCATATGGGACAGTACAGATCTCTTTTTCTTTTTAAATACAAGAATTGAAGGGCAAGACAGTTGTTCGTGAGAGCTGTCCTTAGTCGGGTCCCTACAAATTCACAGCTGGCCCTGTGACCCCGCAGGTATATCCCTGTGGTCTCCCTTAGAAGGCTGCCCTTGGTGGGGAGGCCCCCTGGAGATCTCCCCATGATTTTGGTCACTCAGATGTGAGGAGGCAGGATGGAGGAGAGTGGAGGAAGGAGGAAAATGGGGGGGTAGGGTGGGAGAGTAATAATCCTCATTCCAGAAGGAGCAGGCAGGCTTGAATCAGCAAGTGGTTAGGTGGGGGGTGGGGGGGGTGGCAAATACAGAGCGCTTTCTGCTCCCCGCGGACTTCACAGGGGTGCGGAGGGGTGGCGGGGCCTCGCCTCTGTCATCCCTAGCAGCTATCTGCCGGCACTTACCACTTACGTGGCTCCTGCTAGGGGCCAGGTGCAGGGTGGGGGTGGGGAGGCAGAGTCAGCGCTCAGCACTGAGATTAGCGGGCGAGGGCGAGGCAGAACTTGTGCAAGTCAAAATTACATAATGCTGCTGACAGGCGCCTTCCAGGGGCCTCGGGAAAGTGCTATGGGAACCTGTTTAGTTAGTGACTTGGGAGATCGCAGTGTTCTGGGATGATTTCACCCAGGTGTCCTATATGAGAGTTAAGCCCTGCCAGGTGCTTGGAACAGTGCCTAGTGAACAGTAATCGCTCCGAGCATTGGCTGGTGTGGCTTTTTTTTTTTTTAAAGCTCATAACCAGCGATAGAGGAGTTTTGAAGTCTCGAGACTGCACTGTAGTTTTTTTATGTACATGTGTACGTTTCTTGGGGGTGTCGTGATACTTTACCTCACAAATCTCAAGGCCATAGCTAGGGATCTAGCACAGTGATAGAGGCTTCTCCTAGCATGTGCGCAGGAAAGACAAGAGAAGCTTACAGAGCTCTAAGCCAGGAGCCCCTGGTTGCCTTGGATTGCCTGGGGCTAGGTGCTTCACCTGTCTGGGTGGTTTCTCCTCCTGTGCAGGGAGGGCACGAGATCACCGCTGTCCTTCAGGCCCCTTTCAGTTGACTTTGTGGATAGCCTGCATGTCACTTTAGCTGGGCAAGGAGGGAGACCTGACTACTCTTGGGGAAATGTGCTGGTGTCGCTCACCTTTGAATGTCCCATCTTGAGCCCTTCTGGAATCGTAACGGGATCCTGCTCTGCAAAGCTGGCTCTGGGCTGAGGCAGGCGCTCCCTGACATTGACTTACCTTTCTAGACCTCATCCTGGTCCAGGGCTCTCGGGCTTCTGAGGAAAGTGAGGCTGACAGAGCCTCAAAAGCAGAAGGTGTCCTTGTAACAGAGACTTGAATGTGGTCCAGAAGTATGTTTGTGGTAGAAATATTGAAATAGGCAAGCCTCGTCACCCAAGTGCCTGGAAAGTGCCCCAACACGAACAAATAATTCGATACAGTCCAGACACAATCACGTTTTTCCTACAGGGTGCTTGGGCCCGGTGGTTTCACATTTTCTCTCTTGAAATGGAATGTGTGCCTGCTGGGCTGTTTGGCACCCCGTGGTCAAGAAAAAGATAGTAGTGTGACCACCGACAAGGAAGACAGGCCACAGCAGGATGGCCCCGCTTTTCTGTGTCCAAGTCGCTAGCTGTCCTCGGGGACTGGGCCTATCACACCTTTGTTATGGGGTCCAACCCTGCATTTTTCTGGGTGTGCATTTGGAGGACGGGGAAGATGCACTGTTAGTCTCGGGTCCCTGTTGCAAGGGGTCGGGAGAGCATATGCTGCCGCTTCTCATGCCTGGGAGGGAGCTCAGCTGATGGGAGGAAGGAGATCCAGGGCTCCTGGTTTCTGGTCAGCAAATTTTGGGGGCCCACAGTGCAAGGGGTTGAAGGCTATAGCCACTCAGAGGGGCTTCCTAGGTCTGGGCAGAGCCTAGGCTCGATGCTGATTATGGCTCAGGTCTATTGTTCTATGTATGTGTGTGATGTACGTGCTTATGAGTATGCGTGTTCATGTGTGTGTGTAGAAGCCAGAGGTTGATGTGGGGTATAATCCTTGACTACCTTCCACTGAGGCGAGGTTTATCACTTGAAGCCAGAGCTCACCAGTTCAGTGAGTGTAGCTCACCAGCTTGTCCCAGGGGGTCTTTTTTTCTCTACCTCCCAAGTGCTAGGTAATCCTACAAGACAGACACGCATGCAGAGAAATGAGTGGTTTGGCCCGCTCACCAGTTGTGGCGCTGGCAGAGCTGGGAAGCGTTGGCCCCTCCTGGGTATAGCCCTCTTCCTCTTTGGGGCAGCCAGCAGGGGAAATGTCTACCCGCTGTGGCTCAGGAAGGGCAGGTTTGTGGGCCCTTACATTCATGGGTTTGTAGAAACCATCAGCACTAGACACCTGAGAGGTCCCATGTGGCACTTTGGCCCTCTGGCAGGAAACAGAGTCCCGAACGAAAGTGCCAGGCCTGCATCGGGAGGTTGGTACATGGCATCTCTTGGGCGTGTAGTGGGTTGGGTGGCCATAGCGTGTACGCAGTGTGTGAAGTCCATGTTGTCATCTGCCATAGGAAGTTACCTGACTTTCAATTCAAGAAGAATGCTGCTTTCATACCTGGCGGCTGGAGGAGTGACCGTGGACCTCAAGGCCTCCTTCTAACCTGACCACAGGTGCAGTGCAGGTAGTGGCTGACTGCTAGCTGGGAACCTTTTCTGCCGTGGCCCCTTGTCTGACTTCCTCCTCTTCCTCATTGTTGCAGTCCAGTTCGCATTGCTGGTAGAAATCACCCAACCTAGAGCAGCTTGTGAGAAAAAGAGATTTATTTTGGCTTACAGGCTCGAGGGGAAGCTCCACGATGGCAGGGGCAAACGATGGCATGAGCAGAGGGTGGACATCACCCCCTGGCCAACATAAGGTGGACCACAGCAACGGAGAGTGTGCCAAACACTGGTAAGAGGAAACTGGCTATAATACCCATAAGCCCGCCCCCAACAACACACTCCCTCAGGAGGCATTAATTCCCAAATATCTATCAGCTGGGAACCTAGCATTCAGAACACCTGAGGTTATGGGGGACACCTGAATCAAACCCCCACACTCATCATCCTCTTTGTCTTGCCATGTGGCCCAGGTTGGTCTCAAACTCCTGCACTCAAGCGACCCTCCTGCCCATTGCTGGAACTACAGGCACGTGCCGCATGCCTGGCACTGGCTTGTAAATTTAGTAGGGAGGGCTCCGACTTTGCAGTCAGATCCCTAGCTGCCCGGCCTGGCCAGGGCTGCTCTCAGGTTCCTTGCCCATGGAGAAGGGGAGCTCCTGTGTCTGCCTGGCCTTCCTCGTGTCCCCTCCAGAGCCGTGGCCTTCAGGAAGCCTGCGCTCCTCATTCTGACGCCTCGCTCGCGTGTCTCTTTCCCACTCCACAGGCTTCCTGCTGGGAACTGCTGTACTTCCACCCTGTTGTAGTTCTCAACTTGGAACCCTGCCCATGTGGTACTGTGTCCCCGTCTCCTGGGTGCTTGTCAGGCCTAGTGGGCTCCTCAGCAGCAATGAAGGTGACCGGGGCCCTTGACACAGTCACACAGCTGGACCCTCTTTCGAAGTTGAGAGTGATTGCCATTTGTCAAGCTCATGTGCTGATTTAAAAAGCTCCTTCTTTCTGGCCGGGTGTGGTGGCGTACACCTTTAATCTCAGCACTCAGGAGGCAGAACTAGGGGCATCGCTGTAAGTTCAAGGTCAGCCTGGGCTAGAGCGAGACCCTACCTTGAAAAACAAAACAAGAAACAATGACAATACAAAGCTTCTTTTTATATGCTGTTCTCCCATGGAGATTCTAGGGTGCGCCCAGGAGTCAGAAAGGATTCCTGGGTTTGGTAGCATGGCGCTGGAAAGTGGACACTTGCCACTGGCCTTCCGGAAGAGTCAAAAGTCTAGTGCAATGACCTTGGACTTCTGGTGGCAAATTTAGTTGCTATTAAGAGATAGTTTCCAGCACTTGGGAAGCTGAGTTAGGAGGATTGCTGTGAGTGCGAGGCCAGCCTGAGACTACATAGCGAACTGCAGGTCAGTCTGGGCTAGAGGGAGACCCTAATTTGAAAAAAAAAAAAAAAGATACTCACTACAGTTTGTGTGTATGTGTGTGTGTGTTGGGAGAATGCTACGGCAATTTCACTGGTGTTTCAAGACTATTACTAGGAGCCCTCTACTCAGGCAAGAGCCAAGGTCTGCTAACATTTTATGTGCCTGAAATATATAGCTTGTCATTATGTCCCAGCCTCCTTTGTTTGGAATGTAAATATTTGCATTAAAAATATAAAGTGTGTCCTGGTGTGTATTTTTAGCGACTGCAATTTTTAAACCCCAAATCAGACTCTTGGCCTTCGGAGGATTATTCTCCTCCGATTTGTGAACCTGTTTATATAAAGAGACTTCCAAATGTACACACACCAAGCCGTGTTGGTTTTATGCGCATGAGGGACCTGCGGGGCTGCAGGAAAGCCATGCCCTGGGGAATCTGGGCCAGTGGTGGAGTGTCCTCGCACAGCACGTGCCGCTGATCCTTCTGTCTTTTGAGTTGCAGAGGTATAGGGAGGCGTGGCAGGGTTTGGGCCAAGGCCCCATGGGATTGTTCAGCCCAGCTTTCCGTCCTGTTTCCTTTATGTCCAAGTGGGGGCTGGGCTGGCAGTGCTGACTGGCCTTTGTGTCCTCCAACCAGGAGCCCAGTGTCCTCGCCGCTTGTTGCTATAGGAAGGCGTCCAGGAGAGTGGCGTTGGTGCCTTTGCAGCCCGGAGCAGGAAGCGGGAAGCTCTCCTAGCTGGGTTAAATGTTGAACTGCATGGGTCTGTGTGACATCTTCCCCTGTCAGGTTCTCAGGGGCCAGTTAAGCTCTTCCTGTGGAGACCAGCCCAGAGCTGTCAAATGCTTGCTTCTGTGGCCTGCCCTGTTCTCTGGGTTCAAGGCCAGGGGCTGATGGGAACTGAGCCAGACCCCCTGCTGTGCACGGAGGAAGGCCATTCCTGAGATTCTCCTTGGGCCAGCTGGGATGGGAACTGTCGCAGGGTGAAAAATGTCTTCCGTCTTCTCCTGTAGATCCTTGGCTGGGTTCCAAATTAAATTGACATAAGACAGATGACCAGGGGAAAACCCATACTTAATTATATATACATCGCAGCCCCATACAGTGGAAGATGGGGAAGAGGGGTGGGATGATTGCAGGTTGTCCTGAGCTGGACGATGCACTTGAGCTTGAGGCACTGGGGTTGGCCACACAAGTCACAGAGGCCGAGGGAGCCAGTGCACGGTGAACAACGGCGGCCTTGTGCAGCTAAAGTCTCTCAGGTCTAACAGAAGAAGAGGCAGGTGGGTCTGGGTGGATGTCAACCTCCAGCCTAATCCCCGGCCTCTGTGTCATCTTTCCCAGGTGCCCTCCGTTTAAAGGAACTAGCATACCACCAAGCAGCATATTTTGCATGTCACCCTTGCGCAGCGGCCATGCTAATCTCTGTATCATTTCGATCTTGGTTCAAGTGTAAAATGCCCCTCACAGGTTCATGTATGTGAATACTTGGTCTCAAGCTAGTGGTGCTGTTTTGGAAGGTTGTAGAACCTTCTGGAGATGGGCCTAGCTGGCAGACATAGGCTATAGGCAGTGTTTGTGGGTTCCAGGCTCTCTATGCTTCTGGCCTGAGTTCCCTTCTTGCTGGTCGGGCATCGAGATGTGGCATGCTCCCACTGCCACGGGTGGTGCTGCTTGTCACTGTGCCCTTCCGGCTGTGACAGCTGTGTGTCCTGAGCCACGAACGAGATTAGATCCTTCCTCCCTTAAGCTGCCTGGCATGCTGTCCCAGCAGTGAGAAAAGCTAGCTAACACAGAAAATTAGTATTGAGAGTGGGGTTGTTGCTGTGATCAGCCTGCAGAAGGAACGCAAAAGATTTTGGAGCTGCAAGCTAGGGAAGTCTGGAATGCTGTGAACAGCTTAAGAGACCATTCTGCTGGGAGCTGGTAAGCGTGTGGACGGTAAAGCCAGGCTCATGACTTTTCAGAGGGGAAGCAAGGAATTTGTGGGAAACCGGGCTAGGGGCCATTAATGGTACATCCATGCAAAGAATCTGGCTATGTTCTTGCCCATGTTGTGTAAATTGAGTGTGGCTGAATGACTGCACAAAGAAATGGACTAATTAACTGGCTTGGAGGAGATTTCAAGACAGCATAGCATTCAGGCTGTAGCATAGTTACTGCTCACTGCTTTTAGCCAGACTTGCAGTGATAAAGACCAGAAAATGAAGTAGAGGTGAAAAAAATATATATATGTATATGGTTTGGCCAGAAAAGGAGTGAGAACAAGTTTAATGTTGTAGATAAGGCAGATCTAGATGAAGTTGTCTGTAATTTTAAAAGAGGTTACTGCCATTAAAGTGAAACTGCCTTGAGGGCAAGGCTTTACTCTTGGAAAGCTCCTGGGTGTAACAATATAAACTCATTAAAACAAACAAACAAAAAAAGACCCTGCTCTTCCACCAGGATTGCCTAGGGAGGAGTTTTCCCAGGGCCAGCCAACCAGATGCTCTGGAGCCACTGTGGCCAAGGTCCAGGAGGCCAGACTAGATCTTGAACTTGCAGCAGAGTTTGGCATCTTCCATGGGGGGGTGGGTGTGGGGTGGGTGGGTGTGTGCTGGTTTTGCAGGTATTAGAATTCTAGAGTTACAGCGTCAAGAAGGCTTATAGCAAGGTTCCAGAACAAAAGTTGCCAAGGCCAGGCAATGTGGAGCAGGATGGTGTTACCTGTGAGGAGCTCCCGAGTGGGCTGTGTGCAGGGCTGAAGCTAAGTTGCAGTAGAGATACAAGGATGTTGGGCAGGCAAGCAAGGAGGCATTATCTGCTAGGATAAGGTCCAGACACTGAGTGGAATATGACCATACAAGAGGTTACGTGTGCTTCAGGTGACAGGGCTGTAGGTATGGGGTCACCCAGTCCTTTTGGAGCCCAGATGATGCCATTAGCAACCTTGGATGCTGGACATGAAGCTGTATGATTTCTTGTTTGTCCTGTTAGTTTTTGGACTTGGTTTGGTCTGGTCTTTATGGTGGTTTCATTCTTCCCTTTTGGAATGGGAAGGTTTAGTCTGTGTCATTGTATGTTGATGGTCAAGAGTCTATAGACAGCACATTTTGTATGTGTGTGTGTGTGTGTGTGTGTGTTTATTACTTGAGTGGGAAATGTTCCACCCTGGCTGATGTATTCGAACACTTGGTCCTCAGCTGGTGACACTGTTTGGGGAAGTTGTGAAACTTTTAGAGATGAGGCCTGGCTGGCAGATGTGGGGCCACAGGGACAGTGCTAGAGGATTGTTTTTGGCTTGAGTTCGCTGCTTGCCCGTTGACCACTGGCCTATGAGCAAGCTGTGCTGCAAGCCTCTGCTACCAGAGATGGAGTTGCCTGCCCTCCCCCCGCCATGATGGACAGTACCCCGGAAACGGAGGCAGGACAATCCTTCCTCCCTGAAGTTGCTCCTGGGACATCTGCTGACAGTGATGAGAAAAGCTAATGCACACAGGTGATGTTTCTTCATTTCTTCAACACTCTTGTCTCAACTACTCAGGACGACAAGGTAGGTGGATCATTTCAACCCAAGAGCTCAACACCAGACTGGGTAGCGTCATCGAGGCCTCAATCTCAAACAACACCAACAATAAGCACCAACCTCTCTGGCCATGAGGCTCCATTGAGGAAGGCCGGGGAAGCAGAGGTCAGTTGCTGGCTGGGACGCTAGGCCAGTCCATGAACAGTTGGCCTTCTGACAGCCTCCTAGTCACTGCAGAGTGCGGGACAGATGAGAGAAGAATCAGGGCTGAACTCAGTAGTCAAGAGTTGGGATTGTGTTAAATCAGTTGCCACATTTTATTCACTCTTCACACATGTTAATTAAGCCAGGTCCCTTTTCTCCCTTATCCTCTCAACTAGCCTAAACCCCCAGGCCCTCACTTGCGATGTCACTTGGCCCTAGAATGTTATCCAGGGTCCGGGTCCTGCAGTGTCCACTCCATGCCGGGCTGCGGAGCAGTCACACAGGCTGCGTCAACACTGAGAGGGACGTGGAGTCTGCCTCTCTGAGTTGAGTGACACTGTTCTGAGCTTTTGCTGGGGTATGTATATACCCATTTTCCCCTCAGTCAACCTGGCTGCTGATAGCCACCTTACGGTGGTTAGCTCATTTGCATATCAGCACTCAGCCAGTCTCTGGTCAGCCTCTGGTCGTGGCCCCTGATTGCCATGATGATGTTGTCCCTACTGAGTGCCCCATTTTTACTTCTAACTACTGTTCCTAAAAAGGGTCCTGGCGAGGGACTTGCAGGGCTTTTGGCCCCAATCATTGGGTCCCTTTGAAGCTGGAACCAAAGGCCTCCATTGTTGCTGGTTCCCAGCCAGCCCACGACCCCTTCTCTTGGATGGGACCACCTCCTCTTCCATCCACTGAACGCAGATGGCTTACAGCAGGACTGCCTGGTGCATCAGGATCTATCTTCCCTTGTTCAGCTCTGTCTCACAAAGGGCACAGATTCCTGAGAACAGAAGCGTCTGGTGTCCTGCCTGGAAGACTTTCTTTCATGGGCTCCCAGGATGCTGAGCTCCAAACACAAGAAGAAGGTGGTCCAGGAGAGAGGAGTGCCACTCACCGTCTAGCATGGAACTTCCTGCTTGGCCCTTTGACCAACGAGTGAACCCAGCTCACGTGAAGGGTATGCTGTGTGGGCTTGGGGAAGGTCGTCATTTGCACTTTATGGGTGTTGTTGGATTTTGGAAACACACACTACCTTTTCTGTGCACATCTTTAGCTTGATTCACACAGCAAGTCCCTCGTCATTGTCTGTCACAGTTTTTGATTAAGACAGTATATTCCGGAAAGGGCCCATCCAATGCTACCCCGGCCAGTGACAGAAGTCAGTGATATTGGAAGTCAGAAAGTAGTAGCTGTTTTCAGGACGTGCTGATCTCACCTGAAAAGCGTTGTCAGGAGGACTCCGAGAGAGATGAAAGGACATGCCAATTAATGAGAACTGTACCAGCCTGACATTTGGTGTCACCCTAACTCTGAGGAGCTATTTATACCCATGCGACAGCAACCTTGATGAGCAAGGAGAGAGGAGTTAGCAGCTAGGACCACCTCCTCAGAAGTGTCTTCTGGACCAAGGGAGCAACGTTTACTCCGTGACCAGCACTGGGAAGTCCACAAGACCTTTGCATTGCACCCAATTTGGCTCTGAATAAAAACGATGTATTAAAAAGCAGATAAAACCTCCTTGATGTTGGCGTGGTGGAAAATAAATTTCCTTTTAGCCGTTACAACAGAAACAAATCAATAGAATAAAGCAGACCTGCCCACGCTTGAGTCAGCAGGTTCTCAGTTTGCAGGAGGAAGCTCTGCGCACTCGCCGGACGCCCCCTTCAGATGGCCTGAGGACTGGCCAGCTTCTTTGTCCATGTGTATAAAACACAGCTCTTGTCAGGCTAATTTTGAAAAGTTACACGACAGACCAAAGCAGTGACTGTCTTGTTGCTAGGACAAAACACCCAGCCAGAAGCAGCCCATGAAAGAAAGGGTTCATTTCAGCTCACGGTTTTGAGGGGACGTTTCGTCATGGCGAGGAAGGCATGGAAGGAGCAGGCCGCCTGGCTCACATTTTCTCAACAGCAGGGAAGATGTGGCAGGAGAAAGCTGAGTGTGGCAAGCAGGGCTGGGCTCTGACATGCCCAGGCCTCCAGTGGGGGATTGAGTACGAGGCCTAAGTACAAACCCAGGGGATTGAGTATGAGGCCTAACTACAAACCCAGGGGATTGAGTATGAGGCCTAACTACAAACCCAGGGGATTGAGTATGAGGCCTAACTACAAACCCAGGGGATTGAGTATGAGGCCTAACTACAAACCCAGGGGATTGAGTATGAGGCCTAACTACAAACCCAGGAGGCTATGGGGGGAGACTTTACACTCAAAACTACCATTAAGGCCTTTTCATGTGTGTGTGTATGTGTGTGTGTATGTGTGTGTGTGTGTGTGTGAATTTTATTTATCTATTTATTTGCAAGCAGAGAGATAGAAGAGAGACAGACAGAGAGAATGGGGTGCACCAGGGCCTCCAGCCATTGCAAACGAACTCCAGACGCATGTGCCCCTTGTGCATCTGGCTTACCTGGGTCCTAGGGAATTGAACCTGAGTCGTTTGGCTTTGCAGCCAAATGCCTTAACCACTAAGCCATCTCTCCAGCCCCTACGGCCTTGATGATTTCAACATGTTCTTTTACAAACAGCTTTAGAGAGATGCGACTCAAATGCTATATGGTGTTCTTCTCATTGCTGTGATGAAATATCCAACAAAATCAACTTTAAGCTGGGTGTGATGGCACATACCTTTTATCCCTGCACTCTGGAGGCAGAGGTAGGAGGATTGCTGTGAGTTCAAGGCCAGCCTGGGACTACATAGTGAATTCTAAGTCAGCCTGGGCTAGAGAGAGACCCTACCTCAAAAACAACAATAGCAACACCAACAACAACAACTAAAAAGCAACGTAAGAAGGAAAGATTTATTTTGGCTCACAGCTTGAGAGCACAGTGCATGGTGGCATAATGCAGCAGGAGTATGAGGCGGCCGGTCACATTACATCTGCACTCGGGAAACAGCGATGACGCCGACATTTACCTTTCGTTCTCCTTTCAAAGATCTGGACCCCAGTCCACAGGATGTGCTGCCTATATTCAGGGTGCCTCTTCCCTCCGTAGTTAAACCTTTCTGGAAATACCCTCAAAGAGCACTCAGAGGTATGTTTCCATGGTGATTCTAAATCCAGTCATGTTTCAATGAAGATTGAAGATTGACCATCACACTTGCCATAGAGATTTACAACTTACTGTTTTAGTATATTCATAGGTACTTGCACTATATCATGACAGCCCATGATAAATCATTTCATCGCCTCAAAAAGAAAGCCCCCCCTCTCCCCGTTCTCTGTAGTATTCTGCCCTAGCTCCGCATTCCCTGGCCGCCACGCCCTATTCCTGAACAGCCACCACTCTTCTTTAGATCTCTGCCTCAGGTCCCAGTTTCTCTGGACTTGTGTATGGACGGAATCATGTGGACTGTAGTCTTTTGATACCCGCTTCTTTAAGTCTGCATGTTTTTCTGTGGTAGCCTGTATAGTCCATTCCTTTTTATAGCCAGATAAGAATGAATGGTGTGGATCAGCCACTGTTCTATTTGTGCATGTGTCCGTCCATAGACATTTGTGCTTTCTCCACCTTTTGGCTCTCATAAATAATGCCACTGTGAACATCTGTGTACAGGCTTTTTCATGTGAACATGTTTCCATTTTTAAGAATATACATATTTAACTTTTTCCTGTTAATAAGGTTCATTTATTTTTCTTTCCCTCAAGCCCGCATGAGGGCTTGCTCCTGCTTGTCATGATGTTGAGTAAACACGGAATCGTCTGAATTTTAGAGGTGAAAGGATTTGATGAACATAGTACACATGTCTTCATAGAAGGGGAAACTGAGGCTCCAGACAGGTCATCCACAGAGTCAGGATGAACCCTGGCTTTAGAGCCCCAGTTCAGTCACACTGAATGTTCCCTTGCATTCTTGATAAAACCCCAGGCTGTCTTCTTGACTGGCCTGAGGCAGCAGGTCAAGGTGGTTGGACAGATGGTGGCCGCCCCGCCCCAGTGCCTCTCTGACCTGACAGAGCCCGAGAATGTCGCATCCTGTACCAGCTGCCAACGAGAGCTGCAACTTGTGGCGCCAGCATCTTTCTAGTCCTTTCCCCCTGCAGCAAGGAGAGGCCTTGCTTATCCGGGGAGTAATTAAATTAGGAACCAATTCAGAGAATGAAATTTTATCTGATCTGGCCAAGGCCATAAACAAGGGGCTGTTATTGTGACTCCAGGAGACATTAGGAAGTTGTGTTTCAAAGAACTGTGCTGGGCTAACGCATGCAAAGAACTCCGCTGGGGCTAGTCTGGAGACCTCCACTGCCAGCGGGGGTGGGTACAGCCTTAGGCATTTGGATGTGTCCCCAGACCAGCCTTTCAGATGCTTTGTCTCCAAGCCCTACTTGAGCCCCAGTGAAGTGCTTGTGTGTGTCTTGTGGCTGGAACAGTCTCTCTGCTCAGGGGCCTTGAGCCCCAGGGAAGGGGTTGTGCGTGTTTTGTGGCTGGACGGGTCCCTCTGCTCAGGGGAGTAACTCTGTCATCCTCACCGAGTGGCTCTCACGGAGAATTGGGATGCCACGCTGCACGTACATCCTGCCCCGTGCTGCTCGGACCAGTGAACAAGACAGTTAGGATGGTAGAAGCTGGCCACAGGAAACCAGAAGGGCCAGGTGTCTTCTTTGTCTCCTCAGATGTGCAGAGAACCGAGAAGACACACCCAGTCCCCGTCAGTTTTGCAGAAATTTCCGAGAGCACCGAGTGGCAAGAGACAGTGTCTAGAAAGAAAAGTGTGAATTTAATGTAGTAGTCTTGCCCACAAGACTCTACCATGATAGAGCAACAGAGGACCGTGGGTCAACCCAGGGAGACAAGAGGGACCACCCGCTGCTCTCCAAAGAAGCCACCTGGGTTCTTCTTGTTCTTTTCAGAGTCAGACTCTACACCAAGCCACAGAACCTGAAATCTCTTGTGGAGATGTTGTGAAGAGGTGTCGTAGAAGAGCAAGTGGGCTGTGAAGTGACACGGAGACGGTGACGAGTAGCCCTCTGTCACTTAAGATGGGGCAGCTGAGCCATGCTGCTCACAACCTGTGCAAACTAAAGTTTGGTGGTGCCAAGAGGCCATCTAAAGTCCCCTAGAAATAGGTGATTGGGAGCTGACGAGGAGGCTCACTTGGTAAAGTGCTTGCCATGCAAACATGAGGGCCTGAATTGGATTCCCAACACTTGTATAAAGATACCTAGAATGGCAGTTCATGCCTGGCATCCTAGAGTCAGGGAGGCAGGACAGGAGGTCCCTGGTCTGCTCACTCACTAGCCATTCCAGCCTAACGGGCAAGCTTCAGGCCAATGAGAGGCCTTGTCTTAAAGAAGGCTTATATGGCATTTTAAAGAAACGACACACACACACACACACACACACAGTGCAATGGTTACCCCCACAAATGAACACGCACACATTCAGACATAGTACACACATAAAAAAGAGAAAAGGATGGATGGAGAGGATGGAGAGAAGAGGAAGATAAGTTAAAAGAACAATCTCTTAAAAAATCCACGTGTCTCTATCCCATGCTGTCCCTGACATCCACATGGGCCTTCGCAGCTGTACAAAGAAGTAAATTTGGGAGGAAACTTAGGGGTTTCACTAGGGTGCTGCGTTGGAACCCCATGAGGCCTTTGAAAGGCAGGCACCTGCCCTCGTTCCACATAGGCTCCTCTACCGCATCAGATCGTTGGAGACGGGTGCCAGACATGCGTGTGCACGCGCATGTGCACATATGTGGAGCCTACTCAGTAAGCTCTTCAGCAAGGAAGCACTTTTGGAACTTGGCAGTGATTGCAATCTTTCTCTGAAGAGTGTTTCCAGTTCTTTCCTCCGTGGGGAAGACAAGAGACAGATAATCAGCACAGTGACCTTGGGAACAAGCCTCATTTGTCCTCAGCCTGTGTGGAGACTTCCGCTGTGCTTGTCTTTGGGTCTGTGTCCAGAGTCCCTGGATGTAACTCTCATAATAGACTTTCCCTCACTGTGCAGGAGGTGGGGGAGTTTAGATGAGTTTTCTTTAATAGTCCGACTCCATGTCCTCACAGCAGTCAGGCCGGAGGCATAGGCATCTCCTGTGACAGTTAGCTGGCAGTGCAGATCCCATCCTGTCTCCGCCACTGGAATGTTCTTAATTCCTTTGAAGCAGGAAATGTGTCTCATTAAAAACTGTGCTGAGAAGTGACGGAGGAGTGCTCAGCACTGACACATCTCTATCACACCCTCCAAGGCTCAGGGTCCATTGCGGAAGAGGTGGCGGAAAGAATGTGAGAGCCAAAGGAAGGGTAGGACTCCTTACAACATGCTCCTCCAGACACAAAATGGCCTGGATATCCATGACCTCACAGTGCCTGACACTACCTACACAAGACCCTCATAATAGGAGAAAAAGACGATGACGTCAAAATAAAAGAGAGACTAACGGAGAGAGGGAGGGGACATGCTGGAGAGCGGAGTTGTGAAGGGGGAAATGGGAGAGGGGAGGGAAATATCATGGCTTATTGTCTGTAGGTTTAGAAGCTGTCAATTAAAAAAATCAATTAAGGGCTTAGCGGTCAAGTGCTGGCCTGTGAAGCCTAAGGACCTCGGTTCAAGGCTCGATTCCCCAGGACCCACGTTAGCCAGGTGCACAAGGGGCGCACGCGTCTGGAGTTCGTTTGCAGTAGCTGGAAGCCCTGGCGCGCCCATTCTCTCTCTCTCTCTCTCTCTCTCTCTCTCTCTCTCTCTCTCTGCCTCTTTCTCTCTCTGTCTGTTGTTCTCAAATAAATAAATAAGTAATAAAATTTTAAAAAATCAATTAAAAAAATTGTGTCCTCTGGGCATAGGCCATGGGAGAGAGGACTGGAAGGATGGGTAGACAGCAGATGGCTGAAAGGAAAGGTAGGAGAGTGTTGGGAAATTGAGAACCTTGACTCCCCCAGTGCATGGATGGTTCTAGTCTATTCTGGCCCCACCGTGCTCACTGCTTGTGTAGCTAGAGAACCCTGCAGAGGTGAGTGGCTTCCTTCATGAACAGTACTTGGGAGCCTGACCCCAAAGTGTCATTGGCAGTTCCACCATCTCACTCTTCCCCTCTGGGTGAGGAACAGCTGGCTCACAGCTGCTGTAGGGTTTCTGAGACAAAGACCACCCCCTCTCCCCCGGCTTTGTGGGTTTGTGAGCAGAGGTTATTTTTAGGCTTACTTGTGCTTGAGGGGGAAGTCTCAGGGTCAGCAACTGAAACTAAATTCTTATAAACAAGACTGAAACATATTATATCGTCCCAAGAGTAAGCCTGTCCTGTTGACTTTAATGCGGCGACAGTTCTAAGTCACCTGAGTGAGGGACTGGGGACCTTTTGCAGAAGGAGTAAGCATAGAAGCTGTTTACATTGGCCTGGCTTCTCCCTTGAACTTCTCTCCCTCAGGCCTTGATTCTCCTTGAACCTCCTCAGATGGAAGTCTTTGCTCCCTCTCGCTGCTGTTTCTAGACGTTTCTCTCATCGTCAGGCACTTCAGCCCCTCCAGGGCCCTGAAATGGTTGTTCTTTTGTTGCTGCTGACTCCTGACTGCTTCCCACCCACGTCCTGCCACCCCCACCCCCACCAACGGCATCTCTGGTCCTCTCAGTCCTTGTCCAGTCCTGCCTGGGCTGCTCCCCGACAACATGCAGTTGCTCTATGTCAGTGACATGTTAAAACCAGGCTTTCTAGTATGGAGATGACACAAGCAGGTCCGCAGCTGATTGTCCTGACCTTCGCTTCATACATTAGGTCTCTCTCTGGTCCTCTTACTGATGTAAGGTCATCGCATTACAAAGTTTCCCCAGTAAATATTTATCAGTAGTTGTATTAATGCATACAGCTCCATTTCATGTTGAGTGTGATGAATTTTTCAATCTGCAGACAAAACATACATCTCCCCGTGCATTTAATCAATGGAGAGATAAAAGAAATAGGTTTCTTTTTTTTTTTTCCCTGAACAGTTTAATTTGGAATCCTTCCATACAATTGCCCAGCATTTCTCCTTCCCAAGTCCATGTGAGGTATACCTCCCCACCTGGATGAACTGACATGCTGAGCGCCTGCTGAGGGGACCCTTAATCCTTTGACACTTCCAGATGCTGCCTATTCATTTTAACTTTGCATTCTGAAATGATTTTAGACTTACAAGGAGTTTCAGAGTTCCTGTGTACCCTTCATCCAGCTTCCCACCCTGATAACATCTCCCATGACTCTGGGGCCTTATGGAAATCAGGAAATTGAGGCTGGTGCTGTCCTATTAAGCAGGCTGCAGGCTGGGTTCTGCTGCCTTCTAATGTAATTAAATCTAGGGATCCACAGCACTTTGGAAGCGTTTTGGAATTTCATAAATTTCAGTCGCGTTGTTTATCATTTAGATTATTTCTGGATCTCTTCCAATTGGCGGTCAATGAAATCAGTGTCCAGCAGCCAGTCCGTAGCGGGAGAGCCGTGCTCCGTGCTTTTCACGTACTCTGGTGGCCCACGTAGCGCTTTGTGCGGGCATCCACCTGGCGTGTGCCCGCAGGGTGCTCTCTTCCCGGAGCCCAAGGTATTTTTGGAAACAGGCACCAGTGGAGAGCAGTTGGGTATAATAGAAAGGGGGATAGGAAGGAGCTGGTGGGCTTGTCTTCTGGTCGCCGTTAACAAGCTTGCATGGGGTGTCGAAAGTGAGCTCACTCCATTTAATACTCCCAGCAGTGCTTACAGTTAACAGCCCCGTTTCACAGAAGCAAATAACGGAGTTGGATTGTTGCCACTCGCCGGTCAAGTCAGGACTTGAACCTAGGTGGTCTGAAGTCGGAGATGGCTTGCTACCTGGTAGGGCTCTGTCCCTGGTTCGGGTCTGCACACTTCTGCCCCGGTTCTCGTGGCTGCTCCGTGTCCTGCCGCTGCTTGCCCAACCTCTCCGAGTGTCTGTGGCCTCCCTGCCCTGGGAGGGCCTCGTTGGAGAAGCTGTCTCATCCCTTCATTTTGCATGGATTTTTTTGTTTTGTTTTGTTTTTGTTTTTCGAGATCAGGTCTCACTCTGGCTCAGGCTGATCTGGATTCCACTATGTAGCCTCAGGGTGGCCTCGAACTCATGGTGATCCTCCTACCTCTGCCTCCCGAGTGCTGGCATTAAAGACGTGCGCCACCACGCCCGGCTCATCCCTTCATTTTGATGCAGTTGATTTTCTGGTGAAATGTTTTATGGAACTGGACGCCCTCACAAAAACGAGCAAAATTCCCTGACTCTGACTTACAGGCGCTTTGAAGGTGGGGACATTTCTGTAGTCTAATCAGGTGTCATGGGAGCCTTAATTCCACTTGAATTATACTCTGGTGTATTTTAATTAAACCACCTACAAACTGATTTCTTCAAGATGCTTTAATACAGAGTAGCTGGCTGGGCCAGCACCTGGACACTCGGCTCAGATCTGGACTGAAATAATGCTTACTCTGACCAGAGGGTGTGTGTGTGTGTGTGTGTGTGTGTGTGTGTGTGTGTCCATCCTGTGACATGCTGCTAGAATGGGATGCGGGGGGTCGGGGAGCTTCATCTGCTTGTACCCAGTGGCTTTTACATTCTCTACCAAGGAAGGTTAAAGCGAAGTCTGTTTTGTAAATGGCGTTTGAACTGCGCAGGCTTGGGGATGATCTGTAGAAAACCAACAGAGCAGGGCGGTGGGTGGAGGGCTTAATTTTCTCTTCAGGTCGGGGGCTGAGCGCATCACTCCACGAAGGTAAAGATCTTCCCATTTGCAGGGGTTGCGCGGGGTTAGCCTCAGCTCATAAATTTCCCCCGTGCCTCTTCGCCTGGGTGCCCGTGAGATGGCCTAACTCTGGGGATGAATGTCTAATCACATTAGTGCCATAAATTAAAGGGCCCAGAGTGTTTTAAATTGTCAGCAGAGCTGTGTTTGAGGAGCTACTGTTAGAGATGGGAGTTGTGGTAAATAGGCTTCAGCTAGCCTCCTCAGTAGAGTGGAAGATTCTGGCTCTCACCCCCAAATGCTCCTAGAGAACACCCAGTGGCAAGCCTAAACCTGAGACAGAATGGAATTTTTCTGAGCATTTGTGTGTTCAGTGTAATATGTAAGAAGAACTTCCTGGGTGTGATTTCCTTTCTTTTCAATCCTCATTATCCAATCTTTCTTTTTTTTTTTTTTTTTGTTGTTGTTTGTTTTTGAGACAGGTCTCATGTATTCCAGATTGACCTTGAACTTGATGCATAGCTGAAGATGCCCTTAAACTTCTGAATCTCCTGCCTCTACCTCCCAAGTGTTGGGATTATAGGTGTGTGCCACCCTCCCACGTTTATGTGGTGTTGAGGATGGAATCTGGGCCTTGGTGTATGATAAGGGAAGCCCTCTTAACAACTGAGCTACATCCCCAGCCCTGGTTATCAACTCTTTATGTAACTCTGGGACTAACCATATAATTTCCAGGGCCCAGTGCAACATGATCATGTGAGCCCCTTATTAAAAAGCAATCGTTAAGAATCTCAAGACAGGAGGCTGTGGAGATGTCTCAGTTCATCAAGTGCTTGCCTCACAAACACAACGACCTGCTTTCAATCCCGAGATCCCACCTAAAAATGCTGGGCGTGATGGTATAGTCTTGTAATTCCAGCATTGGATCCCTGGGGCTTGCTGGCCAAGCCAGTCTAACCTAATTGGTGACCTTCAGACCAGTGAGAGATCCTGTCTTAACAAAGTATGCATGACATTCCTGGGGATGTGCGTGCGTATGCGCGCGCGCACACATACACACACAACACGTGTGCAGTTTTAAAAAATAATTTCAAAATGGGGCCAGGAGAGCATTAACCCAAGTGTGTGCAAGGCTTGTGCATGGGTGTGTGGTGGCACTATCACTGTGGGGCTGCTGGGTCCCTGGCCCTGCAGCTGGCTCTGGGAGTGTGCATGATCCCGAGTCTAGAAGGAGTTGATAGGGGCCACGTTGAGAGAGCAGACTCAACGTCCTGAGGCAGAGGTGTGCTTTGTTCTGAGGTGTGTCATGTTCTGAGGAGTGTGGCGGGGACTGGGTCGAATGTGCACTTTGGAAATGCTTACAGAGCTGAATCCTTGGTCTGACATAGAGTTTCACACGGCACTGTCAGGTTCCATTTTTTTTTTTGCTTGTGGGAGAAAGAGGTTTATTTTGGCTTACAGGCTCCAGGGGAAGCTCCAGGATGGCAGGGGAAAACGATGGCGTGAGCAGAGGGTGGACATCACCCCCTGGCCCACATAAGGTGGACAACAGCAACAGGACAGTGTGCCAAAGACTGGCATGGGGAAACTGGCTATAACACCCATAAGCCCTCTCCCAACAATACACTCCCTCCAGGAGGTGTTAATTCCCAAATCTCCATCAGCTGGGAACCTAGCATTCAGAACACTTGAGTTTATGGGGGACACCTGAATCAAAGCATCACACTTCGCCCCTGACCCCCATAACTGATATCCATACATGATGTAAAATACAATGCATTCAGTCCAACTTTAAAATCCCCATAGTTGTTACCAATTTCAATGATGTTCATATATCCCCATAGTCCAAGGTCTTTTAACTGAGCCATAATACCAACCCCCCCTAAAAACCCATAATGGCACAGAATACACATTCATACTGCAAAACACGGCATTGGTCATAGCAAAGAAATATTCAACCAATACAAGATTTTAAACTCTGTTCACTATGCACAGGGACAGGGACTCAAACCATCCAGGGGAGCTCAGTCTTCTCAGCTTTACCTTGAAGACAAAACCTGAGCACACCACTTTTCTAGGGGTGTGTGTGCACGTGTGTGCGTGTGCTTAGGTCCTTGCACCTTTCCTTGCAAAATGGGGAAGGCCGATACCCATGATTCTCTAGTGCTGATGTGAGCTTCTGTTCTTGGCTCAGTCCTGGGAGTGGTGCCTACCTCTTATTTCTTCTTGGCTTTTCAACTGTGGTATTTATTTATTTATTTATTTATTTATTTATTTATTTTTGCCTGGACTCTGCTCTTCCTAGCTTGGTAGGAAGGACAGTTTGTGGAGAGAGAGCCCAGGATTTCAGGGGCCAACATAAGTGGCCCCAGAAGCCACGAAGCATGCCAACTCCTGGAGTCTAGGGGACAGAGGCAGAGGGGAGGACAGAGCATCTCGGAGAGGAAACAGAAGCCAGCCAGAGATCTCTTTCTGGAGCACATGGGAGCGGGGAGCTTGGGAGGAACTGGTCCTTTGTGTCGAGGCTTTGTTCTCCCTGCAGCATGGGTAGTCTAGACTGGTCCAGGAGGCACAGCGGGTGCCTGGGGAAAGCCAGAGCAGTATCCAAGGCCGCCTGCCAGAGAGGGGAGCTCCCAGCCCGGGAGCCTAGACTTTTCAGGTTTTCAGTTGGAATAGGGATCACGAAGGAGGATTAAAGTTACCCTTGACCTTGGTGGGGGGAAGTGAGGGAGGGCTGTCCATGCCAAGTCGCTTCCGAGCAGAGTCACAGGGCGCTGCTACGCACAGCCTCTACCAGTTTCTCCTTTTGCCCTCGGTTTGTACCCAGGCCACACTATGTGTGAGCTCCCAGCCGGCCAGGATACTGTTCTCTCTCCTCACATTGTCCCCAGCCCCAGCGGATGGCTCTGAAAGGGGCTTTGACACTTGAAAGAAAGAAGCTGTCTTTTATGCCCCCTGGCTATGGAGAGAAAGCAGGGCAGGCAGCCAGGCACTCCGGGTACAGTGAGGGGAAGTCTGTGTTGTACCTGCTTGTTTGGACTTGGATGCTCGCAACCGTGGCGCGCTCAACGTGTTCAAGAAATAGCTAGAACAGTACTGGTGTGTTCCAGCAAAAGCGCGTTTCATTTTATCTTTCCTGTTAAGACATCCACAATCACTGTTTTCATTTTAAAAGGGAGAATATTGGGATTAAAACCCATGATCCTCTTTATTTCCTGACGTGGGAGTCTTGAAAGGACTTAGATAACACGTCTGGTGTAAAACTATGGGCAGGGGGCGAATCTTGATGTACAAGTAACAGAGGAGAAAGAGAGTAAGAGGGAGGGCAGGGAAGATGTCTGTCCTCTGCAGAGCACTGCCAAGCTTGAACAGGGCAGCATCCCGTTGTCATGTCCACCCACTGGGCTCTAGGCCTGGTATGGTGGCACACAGGGTACTCTGTCAGTGAATGACCGGAGCAGGTACTGGTACTCAGCGTTCTTGGACAGTGGCCTCAAATGGAAGAAAACTGTGGCAGTGCAAGAAAGTCAAGCTATTGCGTTTGGCCATTGTGGCCTATGTTTTACAGAGCTCAACATAAGTCTACCTCTGTATCCCTGGAAGGCAGGTGGCATGGGAGCTGTTTACAGAGGCGAGCAGACTTGTCTGGAACCCTGCCTTTGTGGAGCTTAGAGATGTGGTATGGACCAGGAGAAGGACTTAGTCAGGTGGCCATCCAAGTTCAGTAGCGGTTAGGGCATGGTAGGCTGTGAGTGTGGTTCCTGGCTGCCTTGGGGCCGCTGTGCATCGGTTTCCCAGGGGTGTCCAGGCAGCTGCAGAGCAGGTCTTGAGTGTCTGGGAGTGTGACAGGAAGAAACACCCAGGAGACTGTGTCAGAGGAAGCTCGTTTATTTGTTAGGGGGAATGGGCTTGTAAGACTTCATGTAGTGGCGGGAAAAGGTACGGAGTACAGATCACAGGGGGATTGGCTGTGTGAAGGCTGCTGGCTGATACCTCATTAACATACAGGGTTAGGTTGGGGGTACAGGTCACATGGCCACCTGGGAAACCGAAAGCCAAGTCTTATCTGGACATCCAGGTGCCCCAGGCAGGGGGAGGGAGCAGGCTCACTCCTGCTAGTCTCCAGGGGAGATTATCGGGGTCTAGGCCTGCTGCAACCTCCTGAGGCCTGGGGCCCTGAGCGATGCCTGACAGCTCAGGCCTGCTTAAACCTCCAGTGGCCTGGGGCACTTAACTGTGCCTGACATGTGAGTGTTGTGTTTAGTGAGTGCAGTGAGCCCACAGCGGAGAGGGTGCTGTGCGGTGTCCCAGAGCTCAAGGCCATTGTGGTGGTTTGATTCAGGTGTCCCCCATAAATGTAGGTGTTGTGAATGATAGATTCCCAGCTGATGGAGATTTGGGAGTTATCGCCTCCTGGAGGGAGTATATTGTTGGTGATGGGCTTATGCGTATTATAGCCAGTTTCCCCTTGCCAGTATTTGGCACACTTTCCTCTTGCTATTGTCTACCTGATGTTGGCCAGGGGGTGATGTCTACCCTCTGCTCATGCCATCGTTTTCCCTGCCATCATGGAGCTCCCCGTTGAGCCTGGTAGCCAAAATAAACCTATTTTTTTTCCCACAAGCTGCCCTTGGTTGGGTGATTTCTACCAGCAATGCCAACCTGACTGCCACAGTAAAGTGGTACCAGGAGTGGGGTTGCTGATAGACACCTGACTATGTGGCTTTGGCCTTTTGGATCTGATTTTCAAGAGGAATGTGGAAGGATTTGAAACCTTGGCCTAAGAGATGCCTTGCAGTGCTGTATGTACAGCTTGATGGATATTCTGGTCAGAGTTCAAAGACCTGAATGCAATAAGAACTATGGACTGTGAGGATTGGCTTATGAGGGTGAGAGAGAGCTTTGCCTGGACTGCGCTAGCAGTTTGTGTGAGAAGCTTGCTGTGTCCTGAGAAGTTGTGCAGGGTTGCTTTGCATAGAAATGACCTGGTGTGAGCAGAGGAATATGGCACAGAAAAAATGAAATCTTTGGACCTAAACTGCTGCCCTGTTCATCTGCACATTGTTTGAGAGATTGCAGCCATTGAGATTGGGCCAGCTGGCCTGCACTGGGGAAACATAAAGAATGTAGACTATTTTGAAGGGGTTTGAGTACTCAAGGAGTGTCCTGTTCTTCAAAGTTTGCTTTGTTCCCACCTGGATGAACAAATTGGCACTCTACCTGGTATTATGGAGTATAAAAATGCAGAAAAGAGAGGGTCATTGAGTTTGCAACATAGTCTTGTGTTTTGGAAATGGCCATGGGCAGTGTGAAGCAGGTTTGCTGGATGCCTGCATGAAGACCCGATGGAGCCTAGAGGATGAACTGCGGATTGCAATGGAGACCCTGTGGAGATGCCGGGATGACGAGATGGCTGCTAAGGAATGCTGCTGGCCCTGATGAAGGTTTCCAGCACTATGAGTAGCCTAGCTGGAGGGGTGGAATTAGAATGCCAGAGACTTCTTTCTGGTTAGAATTATTGGACTTGGAGATTTGTCACTTGTTGGACTTGAAGCTACAGAGTTTGATGTTTGCCCTGGTTGTTTTAAATCTTGTATTGATTGAATATTTCTTTGCTATGCCCAGTGCCATCTTTTGCAGTGTGAATGTTTATTCTGTGCCATTATAGGTTTTTAGGGGGGGGATTTTTTGGTATTATGGCTCAGTTAAAAGATCTTGGATGAGGACGGTGTTTGAACATCATTGGAACTGATAAAAACTATGGGGAAATTTAAAGTTGGATGAATGCATTGCACTTTACATCATGTATGGTTATCAGCTTATGGGGGCCAGGGGTAGAATGTGGTAGTTTTATTCATGTGTCCCCCATAAATGTAGATGTTCTGAATGCTAGATTCCCAGCTGATGGAGATTTGGGCATTAACACCTCCTGGAGGGAGTGTATTGTTGGGGCGGGCTTATGGGTGTTATAGCCAGTTTCCCCTTGCCACTGTTTGGCACACTCTCCTTTTGCTATTGTCTACCTGAATTTGGTCAGGGGATGACGTCCACCCTCTGCCCATGCCGTTTTCCCTGCCATCATGGAGCTTCCCCCTCGAGCCTGTAAGCCAAAATAAACCTCTTTTTCCCACAAGCTGCTCTTGGTTGGGTGATTTCTACCAGCAATGCGATCCTGACTGCAGTAGCCACAGTAGAGGAATCTTGGAGGAGAGCACAGGGCACCTGGAGTTCTGAGGCCAGGGTCAGGAAGGGGAGATCCTGGAAGAGCCTCCCCCTACTCAACGCAAGAGGGCCTGCAGGCAGGTATCTGGCACACAGGGAACAAGAAGGCACAGGTCACACAAGCTCCGAGTGGCACATGGATCTGTGGTTCTCTTGCGAAGGTGTAGAATGAGCTCGAATCTGTGTTCCTGGAGACTGCATTGATTTTCCTAGCTGGCCGTTTTCCCCCACCCTGCAGCCTCTCCTGCCTGCTCCAGTGTCCTACCTCCTTCCGTGGAGTGACACTGTCCTGTGCTTCTTGCCCATCCCCTCCCAGCAGAGCTGGGCTTCCTGAGCCAGCACTGATGGCCCCAGGGATTTGTTTTCCTTGTCTTTGGGGGAGACTTAAGATAGTCTGTGGAAGCAATTTGCAGAGTGGAAACTTCCAGTGGTGACAGCATAAGGACTAGAAGTCTCCCTGGTCTTTGGGGACACTGGCTCTGCAGAGTGACCAGAAGATCCTGAGATGAAACAGAAAGTCAGCTTCTCCAGGTGGGGGGTGTTGTGTATGACAAGGTTGGCTTGTGCTTCTGTTCCAGAAAAGCCTTCCTATCGAAAGGGGCTGAAAGGAGTATGTGGATGGCATTCCTTTTAAAGCCTCACCTGAGCCCTCTCCACCCCCCCCCCCCAGCTTATGTGTCTAAACCAGCAGGTGGCCACTGAGTGGAGCAGGACCTGTGGTCTCCCGGCTGAGCTCATGGCAGAGAAGCCATTTAGGCCCTGGAAACCCATCAAATCTGGCACCCGGAGGTCATTAGCTGTCTGACTGCAAACTGGGTTATAAAATAAACCCTAAGTGGTTATGCGCTCTGCTAACCATTTAGGAATATATGGACAGAGGAAGTTTGCTTTGGCACCTCTGAAAGGAAACGGGCGTTGGCGTGACGGGAGAACCCTCACCTTCAAGGTCAAGGTGGCAAGAGCCCCACTGTGTGCACCGCGCTGGCCGTTCATGCTCTTGTCGAGTTGCCCGTGGTTCCTTCCTCACAGAGAAGAAACCCGGGGAACTGTACTTATGAACTGCTTTTACTGTTTGCATGTGCATGAGTATGTGCATACATGTTCCTGTGTGTCTGCGTGTGCACATGGAAGCAGAGGTCGAGGTCAGGTCTCTTCTTTAATCGCTATTCACCTTTTTTTTTTTTTTTTTTTTTTTTTTTGAGATGGGGTCTCTCACTGGACCTGGAGCTCACCAATTTGGCTAGACTAGCTAAGCCAGCCACTCTCCACCTCTCCAGCATGGGCATTATAGGGGTGCCCCACATCTGGCTTCTACGCGGGTGCTGTGGATCCAAACTCAGGTCCCCAAGCTTGCACAGACAAGCACTTGACTGAGCCGCCTCTGCAGCTCTTATTTCGTGTGGTTTGTTTTTTTGAGGCAAGACCTTACCTGCTCTTAGGCTCCCTGTGTAGCTAAGGCTGCTCTTGAACTCTCCATCCCTCAGCCTCCACTTCCAGAGGGCTAGGGTTAGAGATGTTCGCCAATACTCTTGGTTTATGAACTTTTTTAATCTTTTTTTTTTTTTTCCCTGATCTAGGGTCTCGGTATAGCTCAGACTGACCCGGAATTCACTATGTAATCTCAGGCTGACCTCAAACTCACAGCGATCCTCTTACTTCAGCCTCCAGAGTGCTGGGATTAAAGGTGTTGTGCCGTCATGCCCGGCTGATTTATTTTTAAAACTATCTTTAAACTGGAGCATAACATACATAAGTTAAAGTACATCTTCAAGCGGATAGCTTGAAGAGTATTCATGACCAGGCGTGTGAACCCCAAAGTCCCTGGTCCCTTACAGGTCACTAACTGCTGCCCCATCCTGTCTGGGGAAACCTCTTTCCTTTACGTGTGCAGCTGTGGTTCGTTTTGCTTGGAGTTTGGGTTCTATGGCAGTGGGCTCTGTGGGCAGAGCCGGTTTCTCTTGCTCAACTGCACAGCTGTGAGAGTCTTCCCTGGTGTTGCTTGTTCATTTTCATAGCTGTGTATTTTCCTGTGGGGTGACGCCATGAGATATACAGTTGGGAGTGTCACAAAGAGAACTAAGGATGTTGCGGCTGATGTCTTCCGATAAGCCTGGGACGCGTTCTTGATGTGCACGTTTGCAGCAGTCGGTGGCTGGTCTGGGGATGAGCGAGCTTCGCTCAGGAGACCCTGCCTGCCCTTCAGGTGACCATAGCGTGAAGTAGTCCCCACCAGCAGTGTGAGACTCTGAAAGATGAACTAAGAGCCTGTCAGACAGGGGAAGTGAGATGGAGGGCTCCTTGTCTGCTGACCAAGTCCCCCCCAAAAAACGACCCAGAGGAATGACCTCTGAATGGGTGAACTAGGGAGGGGAGAGAGTCTCCATGGTGACCCCCAAAATGCTTCTGTCCCTCCTGGGGTTCTGCACCTCACTCTCATACTTCACTGGAAAGCAGTTTATGTCTAAACTAGGAATGGGGATTGACTGGTCTCTGAGAAGAGCCCTGGACCAGCGGCTCAGTCCCGTGCTCTTGGGTATGTGCTTGCATGGAAGGAAAGCCCCCAGGCTGATCTCTGATGAAAGGGGGGCTCATCTGGAAGGCGGTTTCTCCTGAGAGGAGAGCCTGAGGTTGCCACTGCCACCCACACACCCAGCGGCTCAGTAGTAAAAAGTCTAGGAAACCGCACTTACCTGTGAAGCCTAAAGACGCTGGTTCAAGGCTCGTCCCCCAGGACCCACATTAGCCAGATGCACCAGGGGGCGCATGCGTCTGGAATTTGTTTGCAGTGGCTGGAAGCCCTGGCGCGCCCATTCTCTCTCTCTATCTCTCTCTCTGCCTCTTTCTCTGTCTATCGCTCTCAAATAAATAAATAAATAAAATAAACAAAAAAAATTAAAAAAAAAAGTCTAGGAAACCAAAGAAGAGAGGACTCCACACGGTCCCCCCTGGCTACTGTCTCTCTGCCCTATTCAGCCTCCTATCCCACAGGTTCAGTAGGCCCAAGCAAGCGCTCCAGAGTCTTACAATGGCTTTGGGAAGCTGACTTCCCAGGGTTTTCTGGCAGAAGGGAGGAAGGCAATGAGAATCAGACCTTGTCCTCCATCCTCCATGGCTTCCAGTCCCCGCAGTCTTGAGCGGCAGACCATTCTGTGATTCCGGGCACGCTGTCCACCTGCCCTGTCTACTTGCACTGTCCACTTGGTGATACCAGTCACTTATGTGGCCAAAAACACAGTATGACTAGAACATTCCAAGGAAATCAAATTTTGTTTCACTTAAGTTAAAATGCAGGTTGCCAGTTTAATCGCTGGAAGACCTTCAAGACTGTTTGGAGTAACCTGAGCACATAACTCAGGTGACATTTTAAGTACAGATCAGTTACTTCTGATGGAAATCTAGCGTCTAAATTGAGATGTACGTTAAGTGTAAAATACACGCCGGGTTTTGAAACTTAGTATGAAAAATGCGACATTTTCATTAACAACTTTTTATCACCAAAGACATGTGGAAATTGGTAAGTTTGGAGTAGGCGGGGTTGCATGAACCATGAAAGTGAACTTCACCTGGAACCTTGCGCTTCAGGTGTGCCGCTCTGTTTCTTTTGGACAGAGCTGCCACAAGGATTCTCCATTTCTCTTGGAATTTGAGCAAGGAGTTGGAGGGAGGTGAGGGGAGCACTCTGTTTCCCATTGTCTTTTTCCCTAGGAATGGGGTTTGGGCTGGACTGTCCATTGCAGATGGCCTCCAGTCTACCTGTGACAGGTTTGTCAGGCTCTGGTTGGCCCATGGTAGTGCTCCCCATTGGGTACTTTGTCTAAAACAGGGGAAGTCGGGCTGGAGAGATGGCTTAGCGATTAAGCGCTTGCCTGTGAAGCCTAAGGACCCCGGTTCGAGGCTCAATTCCCCAGGACCCACGTTAGCCAGATGCACAAGGGGGAGTACGCGTCTGTAGTTCGTTTACAGAGGCTGGAAGCTCTGTCGCACCCATTCTCTCTCTCTCTCTCCCTCCTTCTCTCTGTCGCTCTCAAATAAATAAACAAACAAAAATAAATAAAACAGGGGAAGTCCTCAAAATCCTTCCTGGCACCCCTCTCCCGTGCCTTTATGAACAGGTACCTTCCCAGTACTACATGCCAGGAAGAGAGTGGACTGGATCTCAGCTGCGCCAGCTGAAGTCTCACACATGTGGCCCTTGCCCAGTCCCCAGTCACGAAGCAAACTCTCCCTTTCAATTCAGTCTTAGCTATATTCTCCGCAGCAGGGAGGTGGGGAACACCACATGCTAAGTTACAGAAATGGGACCCAGAACGTAACCTGAGCTTCACATCTGCCTCCTACTTCTGCCTCATTTCCGGAGTTATGGTGGGGTCCTGTGAGGCTTCCCGAGGAGGGCACCCTGTGGAGCTGTGGTGGGCCGGGGCTCCAGGGTGAGCAGATTTCTATCTTAGAAGACTGTCTCATCCTGTACTCTGCCCACGTGACATGAATCCTGTCTTCACTGGGTTTGGGATGCTCTGCTGCCTGTTATGTGGAGTGGATTAAGTTTTGGTCTTGATTTAGGTGTCAGATATGGCCTGGTGGGTGAGGAGAGTGGTCTTCCTGATATCACCCCCCAGCAGGTGACATGCACATTTTTTTTGGGAGAGATTCCCCAGATGGGTGAGACTTGGGTTTGGTTAGGAACCTTGGATCACTTGGGACTTCATTCTGAAGATCCCAGTGCAAGTTTTTCTTTTCTTCTGCAAACTTTTTTCTTGGGCAACATGGTGACTGTTAAACATGGCAGAGAGATCTCATTTGTATCCTCTCTTTCTCTTGCAGTGTGTTTACTTTTATTTTGTGTTAAAAAAATTACATTCATTAGCCATACACTGTACTGTGTTACATAAATGTGTGAATGAATTATAAGAACAGACTGGAAATGAGCTATAAGAATGAATTATGGAAATAAAGTATGGAAAAGAACTGTGGAAATATTTTTTATAGACCTTACAAAAAACTTTTGTAGTATTATTACTGTGAGATGCTAAATTCCTTACTTGAAACTTGCCTTACAGTTAATCTTACAAGTGTGTAATCTACCCGCTTAAAGCAACGTGACCGGGTTTCCTCTGCCTCGGTGTACCTTTGGCCTGAACAGCTCAGACGACCTGTACTGACAAGCAATGTCTAGAGATGCTGACTGGGCTTAAGCAGTGCTCCACCCAGTTTTTCTCAGTGGCCTGGTTGGACTCTTGGCTCATATGATAAAAAGTGCTGACCATAGCGTTGAAGATGACGAGGTCAGTAACTGAGGGTCACGGATCTGTTGAAGACAGCAAATAGGCTTAATGCGATTACATTTGTGACCAGAGTGCATGCGTGTTCTGGGTCAGCAGACTCCAACATGCCACACCCCTAACAGCCCCTTCCTTTATCAAACATTTAAGGATTATCCAAAGTCAAGAGTGTCTTACCCATTGCTCACGCAGTGTACTACTTGTTTACGTATTACTGGCTTTTGGCTGTTCACTAAAACGGCCACGAGTACCTGTGTGCGTGCATCAAGCTACGGCCACAGCGCGATCAGAGCAGCGGCGACGGCGCTGGCTTCACCCTCGGCTTGGACAGAACCTCAAGGCTCAGCTTCTCTCCCCTGTGCTGCGGCTGGGGAACTCTGTGAGCTAGTTCTCCTGTCCAGGCACTGTCCTAACTAGCAGTTAGCCCCCTCTTGGACAAGAAAACTCCAAAGATTAGAGTCTATAATTTCAGGGTTGTGCCCCCAAGTAGGGCACGTAAGCACATTTCTGAAGGGATGTTGCATAGTGAACATATTCTCTCGTTCCCTCATTCCCTCCCACCCTTTCCTTTCTCACTCCTCTTTGTTTTCTGGTCAGTTTCTCTTCTTTTTCTTTTTCTTTCTTTTCTTTTCTTTTTTTTTTTTTTTTGGTTTTTCGAGGTAGGGTCTCACTGTAGCCCAGGCTGACCTGGAATTCACTATGGAGTCGCAGGGTGGCCTCGAACTCACGGCAATCCTCCTACCTCTGCCTCCCGAGTGCTGGGATTAAAGGCGTGCGCCACCACGCCTGGCCAGTTTCTCTTCTTTCATGTCTTAAATACTAACATGATTTTATGTGTCTATAAAATCTAGGTATCACATATCAGAAAAAAAAAACACAATATTAGCCGGGCGTGGTGGCGCACGCCTTTAATCCCAGCACTAGGGAGGCAGAGCTAGGAGGATCGCCGTGAGTTTGAGGCCACCCTGAGACTCCATAGTGAATTCCAGGTCAGCCTGGGCTAGAGTGAGACCCTACCTCGAAAAACCAAAAAAAAAAAAAAAAAAAAAAAAAACCCACAATATTTGTCATTCTGAGACCGGCTTAATTCACTTAATCTAATTAGCCTTTCCTTTTACAAAGCCTTGCCCAGTTGCCTTAGTCGTTTGCTCTTGGAGCGTGGTGGCAATGCCACCATTGTCGTGTGCCTCCGGGAAGCAGGTGTGACTGCTTGTCCAATGCATACAACAAAAGAGGGCACATCTGGACCTTCAGTTCAGCAGGGCGCCCATCCTGGGTGATTTCCTCACCCTGGTTGTATTCCACATTTAAAGCACTCCAATGTAAAATCTCTGCTTTTCATGCCCCAGGGGCAGGAAATGCTAAGCTCAGGTATGAGGTCCTGAGAAGAGATCTGTCTCCCATCCTGGGAAGATTGAGGTCTGTTCCATCAGGGAGAAGCTGGCCATTCCAGGAGACGTTGGTCTCTGGGTCCAGGCGTCCCTCTTAAGGAGCTTGTGGAGTAGGGACCCCCTGTGCCTATGTAGAGATCCTTAGCTGCACCTACGGTTTAATCAGTGATTCAACTTTCTCCAGCCTGAACTGTCAGCTTGGATCCCCAACCCACTTTCAGCCTTCCCCAGGCTACAGATCCTGCATGGGGCTGTTTGGTCACATTTCTCCTTCTGTGACCCTTGGATGCTCAGTGATCTTACCTGGCATCATAGTGTGGTCCGGGACACCCTTTGACTTTCCAGAGACCCTTACCTCCCCCTTCCCGACCTCTCAGGGTCGTCCTGATGGACTCTTCTGTTACCCTGCCATGGTGTCCCAGCTTGTCACCCATGCAGTGGTGCGAGTTGGGGAGGGATCCTGAAAACATTAGGAGCAAACTTGAGCTACCAGACTCCAGTGTTTCCTGGTTATGAGGTATGGATTTTGCTGCAGTCAGGTTCGCATTACTGAGAGAAGACACCCGACCAAGAGCAGCTTGTGGGGAAAAAGGGGTTATTTTGGCTTACAGACTCGAGGGGAAGCTCCATGATGGCAGGGGAAACGATGGCATGAGCAGAGGGTGGACATCACCCCGTGGCCAACATCAGATGAACAACAGCAGCAGGAGAGTGAGCCAAACACTGGCAAGAGGAAGCTGGTTATAACACCCGTAAGCCTGCCCCCAGCAATACACTGCCTCTAGGAGGATTCAATTCCCAAATTGCCATCAGCTGGAGACCTATGCGTTCAGACCACCTGTTTATGGGGAACACCTGAATCAAACCATCACATCTATATGTGTACTAGAGCCAAGCCTGCAGAATTCATTTGAGCCTGACTTCCACTGGGGGATGAACAAGATGTGGGGACTCAATAGGATGTTGGTTTGTGTGACTTCATAACTTGGCCCTCGATGGGGGTGTGTTGATGCTAAGCACAGGGCTGTCTGTGTTGTAACAAGGAGCCACCGTCTCCGCAGCCCGGAGACTAGCACTGGCTCTACCCGATCCTGTCTCACTCTGCCTGCACATGCTCAGATTTTGACACTTTTCTTCCCAGACTGGATCACCTTGCTTTGCTTTACTTTGTGTGCTCAGGGCCCAAAATATCATAAGATGGAGCATCTTAAAATATAAAAGTAGTCCCGATTTTATCGTTTGAGTTTGTGTTTCATATTAAAATCAAGTGCTATTTAGCTGTTCACAGCAAAAGGTCTCCTTTTAAAAGTGTGTTTCTTCAGTTTGGTTTTTCTGAAAGTAAGGATATTAAGTCAGGGACTGACTCTTTTTTTTATGAGAGCAAAGCAATGATTTTCGCAACCGATTTGGAAGGCATTAAAATGTATGCGTTTTGATCTTTTTTTTTCTGGCTTAGAATCTGAAGGATCAGCTATCACCAACAGACAGTAGTACATTTTTGATGCCTTTCAATAAGTCAGGCTTCTAGAGGAGACCAGAAGAAAACACGAACCTGCATGATTCAATCTAGACTAGACCATCGGCACGCCCAGTATACGCCACCTGAACAAACCAAAAAGCAGATGGTAACGGGAATCACGGTGACGACGATGTGAGCTTAAGGCAAATTGTCTGGTATTTACAGGGTCATAAACAAACATGCTGGGATGACAGAAGCCTGCCATAGCGTTTGGCTTTTATGGGGGTGGGGTCTGTGGATTTGAACTCAGGTACTCACATGTGCATGACAAGTGCTTTATCCACAGAGCCACCTCCCCAGCCCTTGTCATCCTGTTTCTAAGCTGAGGAATTGAAATTGGCTTACTGAGCCACTTCTCTGCTCCCTAGTGCTCAACACACACACAGCTATGTGGAGATGAGGCACTGCTGTCCCCTGCCTCTGCCTCTGACCCCCAGAGAAGGTGGCAGCTGGAGCCAGCTATTCCCACAGTTGGCCATATGCTTACTTTTTTTCTGCAGTTATTTTACCAGTTGAGGCAGAGGTGCTGGGAGTTGTGACATGAAGAATCCGGGTAATTGTTCAATGCGTCGTTTTCACTTTACATGCTTAGAGACAACCTTTCATGGAATCCGAAAACCTAATTTCACCTGGAGGAAACGACATTAACTTTAATCTCTAACTTTCTCAGAGAATTGAATGGCTATTTAAATGCCCAACATAAAATGTTCCAACTGGGCCTGTTGCTCGGATGTGAAAGTCAGCCTTTGCCCTTGTCTAACTCTTCCTCATCTGGGAGGTGAGAGCCTTCAGACCATCTGTCCATGGCCTTCCGCTGCCTCTGACCTGTTCCAGTGGCCTCTGTGCTGAGGTGGATTGCACATCTTAGGACCCAGGACAGAAGCCTGCCCTCCTTCACTTCCCTCCTTATCAAGGACTAGCACCCATGACTGAGCAGCTTGGGCAGAATACGTCTAAAGGAGCCTGTGATTTCAGTGAGTGACATAATGCTGTGAATCATTGGCCAGGAACTAACCAGAGAAGCTAAATATGCAAGTGCTTCATGCCACCTCTGAGGGCATTTCTAATCTCTTTTGATCTCCAAAGGTAAAATTTAAATTTATTTATTTGAGAGAGAGAGAGAGAGAGAAAGAGAGAGAAAGAATGGGCGCACTAGGGTCTCCAGCTGCAAATGAACTCGAGATGCATATGCCACTTTATGCATTTCTATATGGGTTCTAGAGAACTGAACCCCAGGCCATTAGGCTTTGCAAACAAGCACCTTTAGCCAACGAGCCATCTCTCCAGCTCCCACCAAAGATCATTTTAAGCAGACTTGAAGTACATTGCTTGTAAGTCCTGGTACTTCAGTACGTATCTATGTGCTTGTGGTATGCAAAGTCTGGAGGGTGCCTTGTTACCTGGGGCAGGAGGCTGTATGTCTGGCGGTGCTGTGAGAAGGCTAGCCAGTTACATTGGAACGACAGGCAGTCCCCCTACTGCAGACCCTAAAAAGACAGCAGAGAATGCGACAGAGGAGGAGGCCGAGCCCGTGGCATACATCAACAGTCCTGCTGCCATCAAAAAGCCCAGCATAGTCTCAGAGAGCTCTAGTGAGATTTGGTAGGGGTGCAAGAGGGCCACAGGGAGACAGCAGCCCTAAGAAGGAGCAGGCCCTAAGCATGGACCCACCCTTCAAGCAGGGAGATGCTTGGCCTAGGTTGGGGTTCCCTCCCCTAAGATGATCTGTCTCCATCTCTTTTAAAAATTGTGAAGTGAGTGCTTTGAAGCCATCTTTAGGTCATTCTTTTAGTTGTTGTTTGTTGTTCAAGCTTTTGAATGTGAAAACCTTAGAAAAATAATCAAATATTTCTGGTGAGGGTGTCAGCCAAGTGTATCATCAGAGAGAGAAGATATCCCAGCTGAGGAACATTGAGACAAAGTCACCTCAAATTGTTTTGGGGAAGTATATGTTTTTGTTTTTGCGAGCACTTTCATAAGCTGAGTGGGGTGGGGCAGAAACAGGTGCAAAAAGCAGCAGAAATCGTGTTGTGGCCGCGGGGGAGAGGCTACTACAATGACTGAGAAACACTAGTGTCTTTCTCCCATCTGTCCTCCCCCCCCCCCCCCCCGCCTTCTTTCCTTGCTGGAAAGGTTCCCAGCCTCAGCGCTCTCTAGCAGGATGAGTAATGATGGAACCCCAAATATAGACCCCTTTTAAAACCCAGCAAATGTCTGTAGCTCAGCGGACGAGCTCACTAAGTGACATGCATCTTTTCTGAAGTGTAGAAGGGAGCTGCGGGAACCGGGGCAAGGAGAAAAAGAGAAGCAACGAGGTAAGTACTTGATGTTTTTGAAACACTTCCAGATTTCCTTTATGGGAAAGAAATGGAAATGGTCCACAAGGGGGAGGGCTTTCCCCCCTTCTTTTGTCTTGATCTCAGTACCTGGGATTTTATTTTGTGACATGTGGTGAAAAACGGATGTTGTCTGAATGCATCCAGAAATTTTCCTGAAAATGTTGTAAGAACTGAAAATGGGGGATAACAAAACAAAATGGAGAAAACAAAACTTCTGCCTGCAGATAAGATCATGTAATTTACCAAGACATATTATTTTGGTGTTTTCTTGAGTGTGTGAGCCAATTTAGAAAATCCAGGGAGGTGTAGTTGGGTTGGCAGCAGTGAGACATCATGGGGCCCTTGGGGGCACCTGGTTCCTGCTCCCAGCAGAACTGAGCAAAGTGTGGGGAGGGGCCGTATCTGTGGACCTCAGGAGCCCTCAAGCCAGTGAAGCCAGGGATATAGTCTCCCATGAAACCCCACACCCACATGACAGCATCCAGCCTGCAAGACATCAAGAAAGGGGTTTTCAAGCCAGGCGTGGAGGCGCACGCCTTCAATCCCAGCACTCGGGAGGCAGAGGTAGGAAGATCGCCGTGAGTTCGAGGCCGCCTTGAGACTACATAGTGAATTACAGTGAGACCTTACCTTGAAAAACAAACAAACAAACAAATAAGCAAAATACCCCAAACAAACAAACAAACAAACAAATAAAAATACCAGGGGTTTTCAGTAACAGAGATTAATCCTAGACAGGTAGTATTTTAAATAATATTTTAGATAGAAAAGCAGTTTTCTATTTATGGTTGTGCTGGGTTTTGATGTGGTGTCTATGTCTTGCCTTCCTTTTTTGTTTTCTTCCTTCCAGACGTTTCTGTAGAAATGAATAGAGCCTTGCTTGCCTCTGCAGAGCTCCTCCTCCAGTGGTTAAGGCAGGCTCTGTCAGGCACCCACAAAAATGCAAAACACAACCGGCTTAGGGGACAGGGGTGGGGTCTGATGTGGTCCAGGGGCTCAGGGGGAGATCGGAGATGCTTTGGTTCAAGTTTGCATTGTGGATGGCCGTGCTGCGTCCACAGGGCCAGTGATTGTTAGGGAAGAAGGTGCCAGCTAAGGAGGCTGGCGAAGGCAGAGACCGATAGGCAGTGGGATACAGACAGGTAAGTGGCCGCGGCGGACGGGCGGTGGAGTTTTGTTCCTCCATTAATTCTCCCCACGAGTGTGTAAGGGAGCATCCGGCATCCTGGCAATGGAGGAAGGGCTTGTTGAGGGCAGCTGCTTTCCTCAAAGCCACAGCTTTGGTGTGGATGCCCCATGACCTTGTGTGTCCACTGAACTGTAAGTGCCACCAAGCCAGGAATGCGCTCTGCTCATCCTGAATTGTTGAGGACTCCAAGTTCAGGCGACACGTGCTCTATAACCTCTGCTGTGCCTTTGCAAGGAAACAGCACCACGTAGGCACTTGACAGGAACTGATACAGACACTGAGCTGACCAGATGGCGGAGAATTTGTATTTTGGTTAAGTGTTTATTTTTCCAAGACAGGTGAGCAGCTCTTGATAGGAAGTTAACTACAAGGGCTGGATTTTATTTTTTAACACTTAATTTTTTTTTTTAAACTTGTATTTGAAGCTTGCTTTTAGCCCAGGAGGAAGTCTCCTTTGTGAGAACAAGTCCCAACCTTCATAGGGAGGCCTCCCAGGTGTCTGTGCACGTTTCCGCTCTTCTGTGGTTAGTTCTGAGGTTACAGATTTCTCATATCACACATCATTTGCTTTGTGGGAGTCACTGTGCCCGAGCCAAGATCTACTGATTATTTTATTTGTTAATTAATTTGTTTACACGGAGCTGAGGTCACAGAGCAGCCCTCAGAGCTGGGCTGGCTGGTGTCATACGCTTTGTCAAGACCTCTCCCTTCCTCACCTGGCCTAGCTGCCAGCTGTGGCTTCCCCCCAGGCTTGGTGGTGTCCTTGGCGCATCGGGCACAGACAGCCATGCTTGCAGTGTTTCTCAGCAGAACGGAAGACAGACCCTGGGATTCGCTGACTCTTGCTATAATGGTTACTCACCGTGGTTCACCTCTACCTACAGCTTCAAATGCTGAGACGTGACAAGATCCCGAACAAAGCACAAAACAACAAACAACAAAACACGCTCCGCCAAAGATTTTTACGTTGTTTTGACTAACAGAGGACAGGGGAACTGAGAACAAAGCAAAGCAAAACGAAAACCCCCTCTATTGACAGACCGGCACATCCTTGCCTGGTGTCTTGGGTGATGTGTCTATAAATAAATAAGTGTTGGGTTGACCTAGTTTACTGAGGTTGGGAATCTAGATTCCAGGTATGAATGGTGTTCCAGAAACTGGGTCTGATGGAAGTGGGTTTCCACCCTGGGCCTCTCTTTCTAGCCCCAGGCCTCTCTTGCCTCTAGCATCCTGAAGCTCTAGGTGGACTTCATTGCTCTGTGGGGCAGGAGGGTGCTCTGTGTGGGTATGCGTGTTCCCGCGCTCAGTGGAGGATTGACGTGGGACGTGGGTATACGTGTTCCCGCGCTCAATGGAGGGATTGACGTGGGATGTGGGTATGCGTGTTCCCGCGTTCAGTGGAGGGATTGACGTGGGACGTGGGTATACGTGTTCCCGCGCTCAGTGGAGGGATTGACGTGGGATGTGGGTATGCGTGTTCCCGCGCTCAGTGGAGGGATTGACGTGGGATGTGGGTATGCGTGTTCCCGCGCTCAGTGGAGGGATTGACGTGGGATGTGGGTATGCGTGTTCCCGCGCTCAGTGGAGGGATTGACGTGGGATGTGGGTATGCGTGTTCCCTTGCTCAGTGGAGGGATTGTCTTGGGATGTGGGTATGCGTGCTCCCCCGCTCAATGGAGGGATTGACGTGGGACATCGGTATACGTGTTCCCGCGCTCAGTGCAGGGATTGACGTGGGACGTGGGTATACGTGTTCCCGCGCTCAGTGGAGGGATTGACGTGGGACGTGGGTATACGTGTTCCCGCGCTCAGTGGAGGGATTGACGTGGGACGTGGGTATACGTGTTCCCGCGCTCAATGGAGGGATTGACGTGGGACGTGGGTATACGTGTTCCCGCGCTCAATGGAGGGATTGACGTGGGACGTGGGTATACGTGTTCCCGCGCTCAGTGCAGGGATTGACGTGGGACGTGGGTATACGTGTTCCCGCGCTCAATGGAGGGATTGACGTGGGATGTGGGTATGCGTGTTCCCGCGCTCAATGGAGGGATTGACGTGGGATGTGGGTATGCGTGTTCCCTTGCTCAGTGGAGGGATTGACGTGGGACGTGGGTATACGTGTTCCCGCGCTCAGTGGAGGATTGACGTGGGATGTGGGTATGCGTGTTCCCTTGCTCAGTGGAGGGATTGACGTGGGATGTGGGTATGCGTGTTCCCGCGCTCAATGGAGGGATTGACGTGGGACGTGGGTATACGTGTTCCCGCGCTCAGTGCAGGGATTGACGTGGGATGTGGGTATGCGTGTTCCCGCGCTCAGTGGAGGATTGACGTGGGATGTGGGTATGCGTGTTCCCTTGCTCAGTGGAGGGATTGACGTGGGATGTGGGTATGCGTGTTCCCGCGCTCAGTGCAGGGATTGACGTGGGACGTGGGTATACGTGTTCCCGCGCTCAATGGAGGGATTGACGTGGGACGTGGGTATACGTGTTCCCGCGCTCAGTGGAGGATTGACGTGGGACGTGGGTATACGTGTTCCCGCGCTCAGTGGAGGATTGACGTGGGACGTGGGTATACGTGTTCCCGCGCTCAATGGAGGGATTGACGTGGGACGTGGGTATACGTGTTCCCGCGCTCAATGGAGGGATTGACGTGGGATGTGGGTATGCGTGTTCCCTTGCTCAGTGGAGGGATTGACGTGGGATGTGGGTATGCGTGTTCCCTTGCTCAGTGGAGGGATTGACGTGGGATGTGGGTATGCGTGTTCCCTTGCTCAGTGGAGGGATTGACGTGGGATGTGGGTATGCGTGTTCCCTTGCTCAGTGGAGGGATTGACGTGGGACGTGGGTATACGTGTTCCCGCGCTCAATGGAGGGATTGACGTGGGATGTGGGTATGCGTGTTCCCGCGCTCAATGGAGGGATTGACGTGGGATGTGGGTATGCGTGTTCCCTTGCTCAGTGGAGGGATTGACGTGGGACGTGGGCATGCGTGTTCCCGCGCTCAGTGCAGGGATTGACGTGGGACGTGGGTATACGTGTTCCCGCGCTCAGTGCAGGGATTGACGTGGGACGTGGGTATACGTGTTCCCGCGCTCAGTGGAGGGATTGACGTGGGATGTGGGTATGCGTGTTCCCGCGCTCAGTGGAGGGATTGACGTGGGATGTGGGTATGCGTGTTCCCGCGCTCAGTGCAGGGATTGACGTGGGACGTGGGTATGCGTGTTCCCTTGCTCAGTGGAGGGATTGACGTGGGACGTGGGTATACGTGTTCCCGCGCTCAATGGAGGGATTGACGTGGGACGTGGGTATACGTGTTCCCGCGCTCAATGGAGGGATTGACGTGGGACGTGGGTATACGTGTTCCCGCGCTCAGTGGAGGGATTGACGTGGGATGTGGGTATGCGTGTTCCCGCGTTCAGTGGAGGGATTGACGTGGGACGTGGGTATACGTGTTCCCGCGCTCAGTGGAGGGATTGACGTGGGACGTGGGTATACGTGTTCCCGCGCTCAGTGGAGGATTGACGTGGGATGTGGGTATGCGTGTTCCCTTGCTCAGTGGAGGGATTGACGTGGGATGTGGGTATGCGTGTTCCCGCGCTCAGTGGAGGGATTGACGTGGGATGTGGGTATGCGTGTTCCCTTGCTCAGTGGAGGGATTGACGTGGGATGTGGGTATGCGTGTTCCCTTGCTCAGTGGAGGGATTGACGTGGGATGTGGGTATGCGTGTTCCCGCGCTCAGTGGAGGATTGACGTGGGATGTGGGTATGCGTGTTCCCTTGCTCAGTGGAGGGATTGACGTGGGACGTGGGTATGCGTGTTCCCTTGCTCAGTGGAGGGATTGACGTGGGATGTGGGTATGCGTGTTCCCTTGCTCAGTGGAGGGATTGTCTTGGGATGTGGGTATGCGTGTTCCCTTGCTCAGTGGAGGGATTGACGTGGGACGTGGGTATGCGTGTTCCCGCGCTCAATGGAGGGATTGACGTGGGACGTGGGTATGCGTGTTCCCGCGCTCAATGGAGGGATTGACGTGGGATGTGGGTATGCGTGTTCCCGCGCTCAGTGCAGGGATTGACGTGGGATGTGGGTATGCGTGTTCCCTTGCTCAGTGGAGGGATTGACGTGGGATGTGGGTATGCGTGTTCCCTTGCTCAGTGGAGGGATTGTCTTGGGATGTGGGTATGCATGCTCCCCCGCTCAATGGAGGGATTGACGTGGGACGTGGGTATACGTGTTCCCGCGCTCAATGGAGGGATTGACGTGGGATGTGGGTATGCGTGTTCCCGCGCTCAGTGGAGGGATTGACGTGGGATGTGGGTATGCATGTTCCCGCGCTCAGTGGAGGGATTGACGTGGGATGTGGGTATGCGTGTTCCCTTGCTCAGTGGAGGGATTGTCTTGGGATGTGGGTATGCGTGTTCCCGCGCTCAGTGCAGGGATTGACGTGGGACATCGGTATACGTGTTCCCGCGCTCAGTGCAGGGATTGACGTGGGACATCGGTATACGTGTTCCGCGCTCAGTGGAGGATTGACGTGGGACGTGGGTATGCGTGTTCCCTTGCTCAGTGGAGGGATTGTCTTGGGATGTGGGTATGCGTGTTCCCTTGCTCAGTGGAGGGATTGACGTGGGACGTGGGTATACGTGTTCCCGCGCTCAATGGAGGGATTGACGTGGGACATCGGTATACGTGTTCCGCGCTCAGTGGAGGATTGACGTGGGACGTGGGTATACGTGTTCCCGCGCTCAGTGGAGGGATTGACGTGGGACGTGGGTATGCGTGTTCCCGCGCTCAGTGGAGGGATTGACGTGTTCCTGGGCTCAGTGGTTGAAGGTCTGCTTGGGCTTCCTTCAGGGCGGTCTCAGTCCAGCTCTCGTCTTGCAGGGACTGTGATTTAGGGCAGGTCCTGCCCAGAGCCTTGGTCCTGCTGGCACTATAGCAACCATACCCTCCTTGGCTGTTGTCAGTGTGGGGGTCACTGAGGACCTTCATGGGTGGTCAGCACAGGACCTGCCACCAACCAGGCACTCAGTTCCCGCCTGTCCTGCTTGGCTTCCGGCCATGTTTCTCTGCAGCCAGAGGCACGTCCTCCTGTTTTGCATTGTACGTAATTTTAACACCATGTTACTAATGTTTGAAATTAAAGCTTTTGAACATGGAGGATTCCGTATATCACGTCGTTTCTTGCAGCCCACTGGCACCTCTGCGCACCCCTCGGAAGTCTCTGTGCCCACGCTGGGGCAGGCGCCCAGGTGACCTGCGAACTCCTCTCCACTTGTGGTGAGGGGTGGTTTGCTTGGGCATGGGTGACGCATGCTCAGTTCTACTTTCTCTCGTTCTAAAGCCCTCCAGGGGCCACAGTCTGGTAGGTGGCTCACCAAAGAATAACTTACGACAAAGTGTTTGTCTCAGACGGGTCTCCTCATTCAAGGGTTAACCAGATTCTTATTTTGCTTATCTTTGGAAACGAAACAGTGTTTAAAGCTATTCAGACCGGCGAGGCCATCTGGCGGGGAGCGTGCAGCTGCTGCTGTTGGATTGTGCCGTCTCTAATTTATGCGTTCGAGGGCACTGGTACATGTGTACAGTCAGTACTCGTAGTTAGTTCTCGACGCGAGAGCTGTGTTCTATGCAAGGCCTTTCCGTCCCGAACGGCGTGGGATGGACTGGCCATCTCCGCTGCTGGGAACCTTTCGTCCCTTCTCTAAGGTCAGTCGCAGCAGGCAGGAAGGGTCTTAGGGACATGAACTTAGAGCTGCCCTGTCCCTTATGGGTCTACTATGTGGTCTCTGTGCATCTCTTTTCACTTATTTTCCTCAGGGTTGGGGTGTCGGGGTGGGGGGCAATGTTGGCGGGCAGCGGAACTCTATGACTTGGACCAGTTAGTGGTCTAGCTGCTGCGTGAGAGGGAAATGACCCGTGTGTGAAAGTGTACTGTTACTGTGAAGGTTTGCTGTTGTAGATGTTTCAACCATTGCAGGCACGCAAAAAAAAAAAAAAAAAAAAGTAAAAGAAAAAGAAAAATATAACAGCGGTCCTCTGATGCATATTACGTCCATAGAGTCTTCTATGATGACCTTGGGAAGAACGGATTGGGGTCTCAGTGGTGACAAGGGTTTATTTGTGTCATGTGGCTGGTTAAGGGCTGAGGCTGATGCTCAGTGCAGGTTCTTGTGTCCCTAGCCCACTCCTGCCCCCCACCCCCGCCGGCTCCCATCTCCATAAGCTATACCAGGCAGGAAGTGATTGACGTGGAATTCTCTGGGGCCCTGTTGTACAGTGTGGGGTAGGGGTTGCTTTTCCCTCCTATGTTATCATGATGTTTAAACAGAGTCGTCCACATCAACCCAGGCCGGTACAAGGCTGGCTTTATCAGCGTCCGCAGGCGCTGGACGGTCAATCTGGACACAAGCTGGTGTTAGCTGATGTCATTCTTGGGACTGAGCTACAAGAGCTCTGTTCTGGAGAGTGGCTGGGGACTCCCAGAGTATGCTAGGTTTCAGTCCTCCACTCATTAAGTTGGACGTATTTACCGAGTGCCCACCCAGCGTGAGGCATGGGCTCTTCGAGGCTGAACATCTCCGGCCGTGTGCGTGCACGGGCCTCATAGTCTGGCCTGGCCTCCTTGCCTGGGAAGTTCCCGATCTAGGCCAGCCAGCCTAGGTGAAGGCTGACTTGCTACTCTGCCAGCCTCTGCTGGTGACAGTTTTGTTTATGTGACATGGGACAAAGGTCACAGGCTTTGCAGCCAAGCATAACTGTTGTTGGATTTGGCTCTGCCACCGGCAGACTTTATGACTGTGGGCAATATTTAACCCTGTGTGCCTCAGTTTCCCACATACGCCTTGGGGAATCCCTGTTCTTACCTGGGATATTTATCATTTATAAGTGTTCTACATGGCGCTCTGCCATGGCCGATACTATAAGAGTATTCATTTTTATCTTTCACTGTTTCTGGGTTCATTGAAAACCCTGATCCTACACACTCTCTTGGAATGCTTCCTGTTCTAATGCCACGGTCACTTTATTGCCCAGAGCCATTTTGGTGGGCAGGCTCCACAGCTGTCCCCAGCACTCAGCTTAAGTAGGTTCCATTGGAGTGGAATACCATAGCCAGTGGACAGACAGGTTTGAGTAGAAAACCTAGTGCCCGCAACCATTTGAATTACCACTGGAAACAATAAAATGAGTGCTCTGAAGCAGCTTTTCTTCTCCATTGAGTTCAGAAAAGGAAAATTACCCGTTGTGTCACAAAGACCCTCACAGTCTTTTGTGCACAGCACTGGGGGACAACTGCAGCGTGAGCGTCTTGAAGCCTTTGCAGAGTAAGCCGTTGTGCCGTGCATTTTGGACAGAGTGGGCATCTGGCTGCGTTTGGACTGCTCCTCAGAGTTGGAGCAGGGCTCGAAAGACCCCACCCACCCGCTCCGGCTGTTGGAGACCTTGTCCTGGAGCCCCGGGAGTCTTGCTCTGGACGTAGCTGGATGCTCCTAAGATTCGCACTGTGCTGTCTTCATAATCCTAGCCCCAGCAAACACAGTCTTTGTGTGGTGCAGGCGACTGATCCCCTGTGAATGATGGATGGGTGGGTGCTGAAGGGGTGGCCACTCATCGGGACTGGCTGCCTAGCTCCTCTGGAAGCTGGCACACCCAGCCTCATATCAGCTTTTGCTACAAACCAAGGTGGCTAAGCAGCCGGGAAGATAGAAGGTGGAGACGGTGGGGGTTTTGCTAAGGAGAAATCCACTTCAAGTCATAGTTGGACAGAGAAATAAATTTCAAATTCTCGGTCCAAGAGTGTTAGGGCTAAAAAGGCTAGTTCCAAACCCATGGCTTCCACATGGGGAAGCTGAGGCTAGAGGCTGTGGCTTCCCCAAGGGTGACTGGAAGTGATTGCGTCTGGCTTGAGAGGTAGGGAAGCTTGCCTCTCTGCCTCGCTGGGAAGGCACCACCTTTAAGTCTCTCAAGCTTCAAAACACATCCCTTCGAAGAAGCCCCTCACTGGTTCTCAGCCTGCCGGGCCTCTCAGCAGTCACACCGAGCATAGGCCTAGCTCCTTGACTCACAGGAATAAGAAAGCTGTCCTTGGAACCAACCTGCTACTCCATTCTCCTCCGTGCTCTCTGCTACAGCTGGTGTTGGTGGCCCAGCCCTGTCCCTTTCTTTCTCCTCTGCGCCGTGGCCCTAGCTCCTCTTTGCTTTCTGTCCTTCCTCCTCCCTGCCCTGCACTTGGCACCAGGCCAGCATGAATTCCTGGTCCCTTGTCTCTGTCTGGGTGTGAAGCTGTCGCCCGTCCCTTCTGAAGATGGAGGAGATGAGCCTGAGTGGGAATCGAGAAAGCCTGAGACTCAGTGCCCAAGGCTAACAAGGCACTTGGAGACTGGATAAAGGCATACCTGTTACCTTTGGGTGGGCATCCCTGCCCTCCCTATGCTGAGCCCCATTAAGGAGCAGAAGCTGTTCTTTGAGAAGTCTTGAAGGGACCAAGAGAGGAAGGGTCAGCGAGACCAGGATTGTCTGGTCCTGGATGAGCTACTGGACTTCCTGAGGCCCTGGCCAAGATCATTGGCAGAGGTTAGGTGCAGCTGGGAAAGGCTGAGTTCTAGGCCCCTGAGTCTCTTTATCTCTTAAGAGACATGTGTTCTTGGAAGTACAGAACCATACTGGGCCTCAGTTTCCCCTACAGAAGGTAAGACTGAATGGGCAGGTGCCTGAAGCCTTGTGCCACAAAGTTCATGACTCTCCAGAGCCTGCTTGGAGTCACCTGGGCTCAGGCTGTGCCCACCAATCATCTGGGAGATGTGCCAGAGCTTTCAGGTTGTGAATGGCATCCCCTATGAGCTCTCTGTTGCCTCTTCCCCAGACCTTTAAAAAAATTTTTTTTAGTTTTTTTTAAATTTATTTTTGAGAGAGAGTGAAACAGGGAGAGGGAGAGAAAGAGAGGGAAGGAGGGAGAGAATGGGTCTCTCCAGCCCTTCCCCAGACCTTTGCAGAACAGGCACACTTCCGGAGAACTGGCCCTCTCTGTTTAGCACTGGATAGGGGCTGTCATCCTGCAGGGTGGACTTTTCCAGAGTTGTCCCCAGCCTGTACCATATTCTTTAAGCTACTGGCCCTGCTGGCCAAGGCACCCAGATTGTCCCAGTCAGCTCTGCTTTTCGATATCTTGTTTCTGTGATCAAAGTCAGTGTTGTGTCCTGCATCTGGGTGCCCTTCCTGAGCTGCCACCTACTTCTTTCTAGAATTTATGACTTCTCATCAGTTGCAGATGGGACAGTTGGTCATCTAGAACTGGGAATATATGGACATTGAAAGCAAGTTCCTATGGAGTACTTCTCCAGCAGTGAGGAATGCGTTTCACTTACGGAAGCTTGCTGTGTACAGGTTCGAGGATAAGCGTGTCATGCAGGTGACCGCTTCACATTAATGCTGGGAATCTGCAGTGCTTTTAGTCCCATTTTACAGGTGAACACCCAAGTCATAGGATGGCCCAGTTTGTTGCCTGGGTTTATTTTTATTTATTTGAGAGCGAGAGCGAGCGAGAGAGAAAGAGAGAGAATGAGCACACCAGGGCCTCCAGCTGCTGCAAACAAACTCCAGATGCATATGCCACCTTGTGCATCTGGCTTATGTGGGTCTGGAGAATCAAACCTGGGTCCTTTGGCTTTGCAGGCAAGCACCTCAACTTCTGAGTCATCTCCCCGGCCAATGTTGCCTGGGTTCATAAAGCTTGTAACAGTTGAGCTAAATTGAAAGGCAGGTCTGGCTGGGCGTGGTGGTGCACACCAGAGGTACAAGGGTTGCTTGCGTTCGAGGCCATCCTGAGACTATGTAGTGACTTTCAAGCTGCTCACTCAATCACTCAATTACTGTACTTTGATGGCATGTAAACCATTATTTGCTCCGTTCTATCTTTCTATCAAATGGAGGCTCAATGGGCTCCAAGGGCAGGGTGCAAAAGAAGGGGGTAGGTTGTATACTGTGGAGATTGTTTTTTTTTTTTCAAGGAGGGTCTCACTCTAGCCCAGGTTGACCTGGAATCACTTTGTAGTCCAGACTGGCCTCAAGTTGATGGTGGATCTCCTTCCTCACCCTCCCAAATGCTAGGATTGAAGACCTGAGCCACCACACTGGCTCACTGTAGAGGTTTTTAAACATGTGCTTATGGGTGCGTGAGCCTGTGTGTGTTCATGTACATGTGCAGGCTTGTAGAAGCCAGAGGACAACCTCAGGTACCATCCACCCTTTTTGAGGCAGAGTCTCTCACTGGCCTGCAGTTCACCCATTAGGCCAGAGTAGCTGGTGAGCCTAGAGACCCTCCTGTCTGTGTCTTCCTAGCACTGGGATCACAAACACAGGCCACCACGCCTGGCATTTTTACATAGGTACCGTAGATTAGACTGGGGTCCTCATGCATGAAAGGGAAGCACTTTATCAACTGAGCTATTGCCCCAGCCCCCAGTGAAGAGATTCGATCTCTGTGAAATACCTGTTTCTTGTACATATGGGTCATAGATGGTTCACACACATATAACATAGATGGTTCTGTCCATGCTGAAGACATGTACGGCGCTTGTTACCAACACACATGATATTGATGACAAACTTATTACAGAGTCAAGGATGCTTTAAAAATCACTCAAAGATTGGGCTTGAGAGATGGCTTAGAGGTGAAGGTGCTTGCCTGCGAAACCTAAGGACCCATGTTCAACTCTCCAGGTCCCACGTAAACCAGGTGCACAAAAGTGACACAAGCATGCAAGGTTGCACATGCGCACAAGATGACACACACATCTGGAGTTCAACTGCAGTGGCTGGAGCCCCAGCCCACCAGTTCTGTCTCTCTTTCTCTCTCACTCATAAAAAAAAATTACCAAAAAATTTGTTTGGGGCTGGCTAGCAAGATCTGCCTATTGTGGTCAGACAGAACGCTGATGTCCCAGGCACCAGGAAAGAGAAAATTTGGCAAGGAACCCGTAAGGGTCAGATTACAGGAAGGGCTTCCTGAGGGAGAGGACCCGAGCGAAGGACAGTTCCTCTGAAGAGGCCAGGCACAAGGCCTGGCCAGCATGGTTCGGGGGAGTGGGGTCAGCTATCTGGGCTAACCAAAACAAACCAGCCATGGATGTGATAAACACACATTGGCCAGAAGATAGTGTGGGATGTGATGTTTGGGGCAGTTGTGTGCTAATTCAGGAGCAGCCCCCATCTGGTTTCCAGCCTTGTTTTAGCGTATCTGCTTCTGGCATCTGTGCGGCAACCCTTGCAGGGTCTTGTTCAGTGGCCTCACTGCGTCCTCGCTGAGTTGCTGTGGCCAGAATTGCCCCTGGTTCACTTTATCCAGACACACGCTGCTTACGGCTCAACTTTGTTAAATTATTTTTTTGTTTATTTTTATTTTATTTATTTATTTGAGAGCGACAGAGAGAGAGAGAGGGAGGGAGAGAGAGAGAGGGAGAGAGAGAGAATGGGTGCGCCAGGGCCTCTAGCTGCTGCAAACGAACTCCAGACACGTGCGCTCCCTTGTACATCTGGCCAACATGGGTCCTGGGGAATTGAGCCTCGAACCGGGGTCCTTAGGCTTCACAGGCAAGCGCTTAACCGCTAAGCCATCTCTCCAGCCCACAGCTGAACTTTGTAATGCCTACGGCTCATAACCTCGAGGAGGAGCGCCTACCAGTTTGCTTCCTCCGCATACTGGGTGGTATTGAACTCAGTGGCTGAGAACAGCGCCCTTTATTCTTTCTGCCACTCTGGGGGGATGGGCTGGGGCAACTGGGTTTCCTTTGCTCTGTGCTGGGTTCATCCAAGTGGCTCTACTTCATCGGGCTTCTGGGCCCAGCCATGTTCTTCCGTGGGACAGCAAAGATGCGGCGTGTGAGTCGACGACACATGCTTTGCTTTAAGGATTGGCGTGTGGTCTCTTCTGCCTCCTGTTGGCTCGAGCTGAAGGGTAAAGAAATCCTTTCCTCCTTAGCAGAGAGACGCAGTCGTTCAGGTAGCAGAGTACGAATGCCGGGAGGAATAATGAATTGGGGCCAGTAATGCAATCTACCAGAAATGGTATTTATCAATAATGATTAGTAAAAAATACTCACTGGGGGCCTGGAATATTCATATGTAATGCTAGCTAACATTTATTGTTTACCACGGGCAGCTCTTTTTTTTGTTGTTATTTTTATTTATTTATTTGAGAGTGACGGAGAGAGAAAGAGGCAGTTAGAGAGAGAGAGAGACAGAGAATGGGCGTGCCAGGGCATCCAGCCTCTGCAAAGGAACTCCAGATGCGTGCACCCCCTTGTGCATCTGGCTAATGTGGGTCCTGGGGAATTGAGCCTCGAACTGGGGTCCTTAGGCTTCACGGGCAAGCGCTTAAGCGCTAAGCCATCTCTCCAGCCCACGGGCAGCTCTTTTAAGCGCTTCGTATGAATTCATTCACTGAATGCTCACAGCATTGCTGTGCATTAGGTTCTCTGGTCGTTCCCACTTTATGTTCGAGGAAATAAAGAAGAGAGGCTTAATGTCCTGTTCAAGGTCATACCCAGGTAATTTGGCGCCGACATTCAGGCTCTTAACTCTGAGGCTGTGTGTGATCTGTTGCCAACGGGGATGTCATTTGAGAACAGAGAGCCGGATAAGACATTTATCGGAGGTCCCTCGGTAGGCAGGAGTTTGGGATTCTGACCTGCATGACCCACTGTGCGCTCTCTGCAAATGCCACAGGCCATGATGCTGGGAGCTGCTGAGTGTCATTGGGATGTATGGCCTTGTTTTGTTAATTGACTTGATCCTATGGAAGCTGTGACCCTCCAGGTGTCGGGAAGGCTGACGCTGCTAGTTTACTGAGTGCACCACACTCCTGTCTGCCAGCTTTCTTCTTGGTATGTGCCACAGCCTTTGATACCCTCAAGTTGAATGTTATAGCTACTCATTCCCCTACTTGTTGATTAATATTCCCTGGAACAAAGTATTTCCATATACATAGCCCATAGTCAGCATCCAGACATACTAGTCGGAAGAAGGCTTGTGTTTTAGTAAAGGTTAATTAAGATCAGTCATTTTTTTTTCCCCTTTAAAACATAAAAGTAAAATAATGTAATGAACTATTTTTCTCTCTATCCCCCAGAGGGCAGATGTAAATGTTTCACCTAAATGAAGCTATTTGTTGAAATCCATCCAGATTTCTTTTGAAGTTTCATACATCTTTCTTCTGCTCTATCAGCTTCTGGCTACAATAATGTAATAAGTTTTCCTAGGGTGAAATTGGATGCCCTTTATCGATCTTCCACTGAGGGGGCATTCAATTACTTAATCTACAGTGGTATTTCTGGGTCTCTCAATTACAATTTTGTTATAAATGGCTTGCTAATGATGCCCAGGGTACACAGGTTAATAGGGGGCATCCAAGCAAAGGCTGGGTAATTGAATGCTGTATTTGGGGACCAGTTATCTGATCCCTCACAGTAGCACTGGGTCCCCACAGTTAGGGTCTGTCTACATAGGGCACAGCATGGAGCCGTGACTGGGAAGCAATTGTACTGAAATTTATCCATGAGCACTTTGGTTTTAATCTGTGAATGGGAGAGCCAAGGGTGCTATCTAATCTGAGCTCAAGGGCACCAAGTGCGGGCATTCCAGCCAGGGGGTGCAGGCGGTATGTATTACCTATGTCTGAAGGAAGAACCCTTCATTGTGGGCCTCTGTTCCTGGGATCACCTGTGGCATATGGAAAAGGGCCAATTAGGGAACCTGACGGCCATCCATTTTCACAGTCACACAAACTAGATTTTTCTCGAGTTGAGAGTTTATGCACATCACGAAGATCCTTGGGAAAGAATATGTGGTGTGCCTCTCTTTCTATACTTGGGGTGGTCCCAGCCCTGACTCTGGCCTTCAAGGCCCTACAGTCTTGTCCTTGCTTCCTCACCTACCTGGTTGCTGCCCCCAACCAGCCGGTGCTATCAAGGATCTGCCCGCAGGGAGCTCTCCGGGGTTAGATTCCCATGGGTCTTGCTTCCTTCCCCATCTCTGTGGGACTGGCTTTCTTCCTGTCCCTCTGGCTTCAGCTCAGATGGTTCCTCTGAACTTAGTTCCTCTTCTCTGTATTCGAGCTCCTTCTTCTAAGACAGTAGTTCGCATCTGGGAGTGAGTGTGGTCATGCCCACCCCAAGAGCCGCTGATCATATGTGGACATGCTTCTGGTTGCTGTATCTCAGGGGATGGGTGCTCCTGGCACCTAGTTGTGAGGGCCAGGGATGCTACTGACTGCTCTGCCGTGGCCTACGAGTCAGGGCACAGCTTCCACAATGAAGAAGTACCCAGCCCAAGTCCCGCGTCGCAGCACCAAGCAGCCTGCTTCCCGTGGCTTCCTTGATTGGCCCTTTCTCAGTACCTGAGGTTATCTTGTGTGCACATGACTTCTTCATAGCCTGTTAGACGGCAGCTCCCAGCCCTGGTGCAATGGAAGTCAGCTCAGGTGGGGAGAGGCCCCTCAGGGTCCCCTCTACAGGATGGAACCCTTTTAGGGGAAGGCTTGTCCAGAGGACCTCATGTTCCACACCCTCCACTGACCATCTCATCACCTGGTCACAAGATACAAGATTGTTCTTTTTTTAAAAAAAATTTATTTTTATTTTTATTTATTTGGGAAAGAGAGAAAGAGAGAGAAGCAGAGATAAGAAAGAGAGAATGGGCATGCCAGGGCCTCCAGCCACTGCAAACAAACTCCAGACACATGCACCACCTTGTGCAGCTGGCTAACGTGGGTCCTGTGGAATTGATGCGAGGTCCTTTGGCTTTGTGGGCAAGCGCCTTAACCACTAAGCCATCTCTCCAGCCCACAGGATTGTTCTTAATCAACTTTATTGAGGTGTACTTTACATGGGAACAGCGATGACATGGTTTTGGTAAAACTTGTAAGGCAGTTTTATTTATTTTTTTCTCAAAGAAGTTGGTCCCCCACCCTTGGGTGGACAGTGTTCAATGACAACAAGTTCTCCAACTCTGACACCAGCCTGGGGTCCTACTATTCAGTGCTGACACCAGCCATAGGCGGTTTGAAGGCTCAGTCCCATGAGACATCTCCAGTTCACCCACCAGTCCTGAGTACTGGGTCCCCAGGACATCACACTTCTGTCTGCATTGGTCACACAGGTGAGGGTTTCCTCGGCTTCCTGGACCAAAGTCCTGCTCTCAGGGAAGTGTCTTCCCGTCAGCGCTTCATCAGGAGGATGTGGTTCAGGATGTCCAGTAGGAGGGCAACCAGTCAGGGGGTAAGGGAGGGGGACTAATCAGGGCTTCCCTGCCCTCACCCCCCATGCCTAAACTTTGATGTGCCCACCACCTCCGAAGATCACATATCCCTGGGGTTTCTGGCCTTGGTGGAGGTCCCGTTGATTATATCATTGGCCACTAATGATTAATTTAGTCTCCAGCTCCATTTATTCCTACTAAGAGTTCAAGATCTTTCTGAGGACCTCTTGAATCCCCCTACTGGCTCACCTAGGGTCACCTCATTAGCTTACACTCAAGTATGGTGGTTGAAAGGGGCTGGTCCTAGCACTCTAGAACCTTCCAAGATTTAGAAGCTGTGTGCCAGGAACAAAGGATGAAGACCGAAATCTACATGTCTATTCACACATCTGTACACCTATATATCTATACACACATGTGCATGTGTTATCTTGGACCCTGTATGTGCCCAGCATATGGTTGGCCTTCAGACTGTGGTTTGGGGGTTAGGATGGTGGCTCAGTGGATCAAGTGTTTACCATGCAAGCTCACGTACCTGAATTTGGGTCCTTAGCACCCATGTTAAGAAAAAAAAAAAAGCTGCCTGTTGAGAGGGAGTCAGGTGTTTCTTTTAAGCACTTAGGGTGACCCCTGAAAGTAAAAATAACAAACAACAACAACAACAAAAACCAGGCATGTCTTTGGGCCAAGATCTGACTTCTTATCTCTTACCTAGATCTGTTTCTCTGCAAACAACCTGGGCTCCTCCCTGGAGGGAGGTCTCTCCTAGGATTTAAATCTAGCCCTAACATTGTGGTTGGTCAAAGTTCAACCCCCAGTATTTGGTGTCATGCCTAGTGTCTTCTTGAGGCAGCCCCTAGCCCAATCTAATCAGCTGTCCCTCAGGTGAGCTGAGCTGGAAGATAGGGCCCACCACCATAAGGTTATAAATATGTTTACAAAGGGAGAACAAGGTCCCTGAGCTGTCTGGCCACTTGAGAACCTCCAGCTGCTGGCGACTTTCCCCTCTGAGGGGAGGGGAGCCCCCCCTCTCCCCACATGGGCTCTTTACCCCCTCTAGCTCCCCACATGGCAGGAGCTCTTTGAACTTTCTTTCCTTCCCTGTTCCTCCACGGTTTTTCCTGGCTTTCCATGTGTGATCTCTAGCCACATAGGTGTCTTTCCTTGGCTCTGTATTTCCCTCAATAAGTATAGTAATAATTTAATAATTACCCTTCTCAGCCTTATTTTATCAATTCTTTGATTAAAATTGGGCATGAACCTAGAGTTTGGGGCTCAAGGACTTTCCTGAACCCCGAACACCCCCATTACGCTATGGTGGCACATACCTGTAATCCCACAGTTGGAGAGGCACAGACAGGAGGATCTGTGGGTTTTGCTGGTAGCTAGTCCTAGCCAGACCCATGAACTCAGATTTAGTGAGAGACCTGCATCTCAAAAAATAAAGCGGGACATGTTTGAGGAAGACAACCAATGTTGACTTCTGGCCTCCACACACGCATTCACACATATGTACGCACATAAGTATGCATACTCATACACACCTGTACACAACACACGCAAACACATACATACACTAAAAAAGGTGCTTAACGAGTGAAAGAATGCATAAATGAGAAGTGAAAGGATGTATGAACGAGACTAGAGAACACTAAGACCTGGAGGCAGACTCTCCCACTCTTTGCCCTGTCCACCTGGAGGTACAGCTGCCAGGTAGGAGAACACTGGGCCTGGCAGGTCGGTGCCAGTCCTCGGTGCCTCCTGTTGAGACTGTCAGTGTGCCCCACTCCCAGGATTTCTTTGCCCTTGTTAGGAATGTTTTGCAGGATCTGTCGGGTCCAGACAATGTAAGCTCTTGGGCTCTGGGAGTCCCTGCCTGCTTGTTTTCTTTTTAGAACCGGGAGTCTAATCAGACCTCCCGCAGCCGTGAGGGGCAAGGGTGCGAACGCCCTCCCGCCGAGCTTTCCCTCCTACCCGCCTTGGCCTTGCCTTTGACTTGTGAAGAAATGTTTTCTTGGCTTCGGGGATGGAGTTTCCAAGCAGGGATCTTGCACTTTTGTTTCTTTGGTTTGGAAGGATTGTTTGTACCAAGTGATAGGTCAGGGGCCGGGCCGCTGAGCAAGCTGGAAACAGAGGTCTGAGCCTGAAGATTCCTCACACGCCCTGGCAGCTGCCCCAAGGGAGGAGAAAGGGACCCCTCCCACACTGCCCAACTCTGCTCTTCCAGCTGCCCCAGACCCCGCCTGGCTCTCCGCCCCTCTGACCAGCGCTTCCCAGGCTAAAGATTATCAGACATCGTGAGAATTCCTCTGCTATTCTGTTTTGTAGGGGGCTTAAAATATTTTTACAATTTTATTCATTTCTTTTGCAAGGAGAGAGAGAGTGGGCATGCCAGGATGTCTAGTCACTGCAGACAAACTCCAGATGCATGTGCCACTTTGTGCATTTGGCTTTACATGGGTACTGGGAAATTGAACTCAGGGTGTTAGACTTCGCAGACAAATGCCTTAGCCGCGGAGCCATTTCTATAGCCCTGTTTTGTAGTTTTTGTTGATTATATTCCTGGCTGTGGATTCACAGGGCTCATTAGTGTATTGCAATTCTTGAGGTTCTTGCTGTAAAGAATTCTCTGTAATTTTGTCCATCCTACCCTTTTCCTGAATACTTTAGGCACAAATACTGACAGTGTGCTACACATTTTGTGAAGCGTGGGGGGGGGGATGTTTTGGGAAATACTGCATGGCTATGTATTGGCCAACATATATCAAGAAAACTTGGGCTTTTGGTCTAAGGGAATTGAAGATTTCTACTGCTGAGTTGTGCATGCACAACCAGTATGAGGAGAGACTGTAATGAAGGTTAGTTAATGCCACCTCTCTGGGGACAGAGGATTTTTGAGGCACATATGAGTACAATTGGAGATGAATTTACTGCTCTTGGGTAATTGTCATTGGTGAATAAAAAAGAATGTGGCTTAGATCTCCCACCTGGGACTGCATTTCAAGTGCTCTTGCAATTCATTGACAGTTAAAAACTATAATAGTAGTCATGAATGATGTACCATTTTTTTTTTGCATATGTGTGTGTTGTACATGCATGTTTATATATGTGGACACACATGCACACGTGTGGGTAGGGCAGACTCCAATGTCATGTGTCATCCTCAGCCACTCTCCACTTCGTTGGTTTGAGATGGGGGGGGTCTCATATTGAACATGGGGCACACCAGCTCAGCTGGACTAGCTAGACAGCAAACCCCAAAGATCCTCTGGCCTCCACCTTCCCAGCAGTGGGATTATAGGGGCATGCCATCACACCTGCTTTTAGGTGAGCCCTGGGGATCTGAACTCAGACCTTCATGCTTGCTTGGTAAGCACTTTACCAATTAAGTCATCTCCCCAACCCAGATCATGCTAATATATATCAGGCATTACACAATTTTTTAACATACATTACATATATTAACAAATGTAGTTCTTTTTTTAAAAAAAGTATAAGAGAAATACTTATTATTTTTAATTTTACTGGTGAGGAAACCAAGGCTCAGAGAGGTTGGATGGCTTGGTTAAGGTCACATAGTCACGGGGTGGGTGTCTACTACAGGTAGGAACCAAGTGGCTGCCTTTTTTTAGTTTTGCCCATGTAATGCTCCTTTTAAAGTATTTTATTTTATTTATTTATTATCAAGCAGAGAGGGAAAGAGAATGGGCACAGCAGGGCCTCTTGCCACTGCAAACTGCAGATGCATGCACCATTTTGTGCGTCTGGCTGATGTGGGTACTGGGATCTGCACCTGGCTCATTAGGCCTTGCAGGCAGGTGCCTTAACTGCTGAGCCATCTCTAAAGGCCCCTAGTGCTCCTTTTATGATGCCTACAAAGAAGTTTTATTTGGACAACACACTTTAGAACCAACCACAGCGTTATGTTAATGGATTTTAAGAATCATGTCTTACCTAGTATGATAAAAGTGAAAAATGACTTTAGGGTCTAAAGTGTTATTTTGCTTAGGGGAATACTATATATTGGATTTAATTGCTTAATAACTTAAACAATTTTTTATATAATATACTCTCCTGAAGAAGAGAATCATTTCATTGTTGCTAAATTTTCATTAACTTTTTCTTCCTAAGCTGATAGCAAAAGTTAGCTGTAGGTAGCTAAGTAACTACTGAGGCCACAGGGAGTGGGACACCCTTTCTTCTGTTGATTCCCACCTGAATGATCCTTTTCCTTAAAATTCTTCAGATTTTTTTTTGTCTGGAGAGATGGCTTAGTGGTTAAGGGGCTTACCTAGGAAATCTGAGGTCCTAGGTTCAATTCTCCAGGTCCCACGTAAGCCAGATGCACATGGTGGCACATGCGTCTGGAGTTCGTTTGCAGTGGCTGGAGGCCCTGGTGCATCCATTCTCTCTCTCTCTCAAGTAAATAAATAAATCCTCTTGAAACAGCATTGGTAATTTTAATTCACTCTTCAAATTCACAGTCATTGATTGGGTGTGATTCTGAGCATAGGTGTGTAAAATCTGGGGACTCTGTGATGTTATAACCCTGGTATATGAAGGCAAGGGTGCTGGAGGGTATGTCTGGGTTATGCATGATGTGCAGCGTTTGCTGGTATTTGGGGCCACATCTGGTGGCAGAAAATGGACCTTAAAACCAAGCACAAGGGCCCCGAGCCACTCTCTTTATCTTGTCTGATTTTCTGGGATTTAGGTAAAACAAAGAGAAATGAACATCTGTTCTCCCCATAGTCTGATCCCTATGACGTCACGGTTACCACGTAATGTGACAAAACTCATTTTCTTTATGTTCAGGTAATCTGGCATTTTGAGTCTACTCGCAGCAAGAGGAAACACTGTGGAGGAATGCCAGTCTCCGGGACAATGAGAGGACCATGACGTCTTCTAATCTCCCGTGTGGCTCCATGGTCTCCAGCCATACCACGCCTACCTTTCTCAGTGCCATGGGAAAAACCTGAAACAAACACACAGATCACCATACCTGTGACCACTTCTGTGTGGCAGTAGCTGGTACAGAACATGACTGTTGGAGAGCACGTCCTCACCTTGTCTTTCGGAACAGAACCAAAGAACATACCTCCTCATTCTCTAGTGTACTTCTGTTGCTCATGACTTCTGACCATCTTCTGTAATCACAGGACGCCCTTACAGCTTCCCAGCTGGACTTGCGCATGCAGGGACTCCTCCTGGGGCTTGCCTATGGCTCAGTAAGACAGCCGTCCAAGGCCCCTACCATGAGGCACTGCATTAATTCTTGCATACAGTTGTGTCCCAAAGACACCTACACACAGCAAGTTGGCTGCCAAGGAGGCCCCCATCCCAAGCATCAGGTGTGCCCCACGTGCAAAGGAGAAAACAAAATTCTGTTCCGTGTAGACAGTAAGCAGATGAACCTGCTTGCTGTTCTCGAAGTGAGGACCGAGGGGAACGAGAACTGGCCTGGCTTTTTACGCTTTAAGAAGGGGAAGCGATGTAGCCTGGTTTTTGGATTAATCATAATGACGTTGGTGATGGTTTCTTATATCCTTTCTGGGGCTCACCAGGAACTTCTAATTTCATCTCCTTTCCACTATGAGGGCTTTCCCAGTAACCCCAGCATGATGGACAGCGAGAACCCAAGTGACACGAAAGAGCATCATTACCAGCCCTCTATAAGCAACATTTCCTACGCGAAGGACTACCCGAGCATTAGAGTCATTATCCGCAGCATTACGGCCAGGATTGAGTTCACCACCAGACAGCTCCCAGACCTGCAGGATCTCAAGAGGCAGGAGCTGCATGTGAGTAGCCTCAGGTTAACCTCCACTGGCTGATTTAAAAAAACAAAACAACAAAAAAAAGTGGTGTCCTCCTTTCCTGTCCCCATCTTTGGGAACACAGAAGTCACGTGACAGAAAAATTTCTTAGATGAAGCAGCTGCGCAGCTTGAGGTCTGCTTGTGCCATGGCACACCGCGAAGGGGATTTGCCGTTCTGAATGGCCTGTCTTAGCCTGTGTTTAAGGACCACCTTGGCTCAGAATTGCATTCCGGGACTTCTTGTTTGGAGTGGTGTCATGGGGTTTAAATTTGCTTTTGCAGATTACTATTATTTGGAATTTTAAAGCTGGATTCAATTTGATATGTTTTTATTCTCTCCTAATCTTTACTTTTGTCTCTGATGGCTACTTAAATATACGAGTAGCAAAGATTCTGAACTGGTTAATGTCTGTGGGTATAGGGAAGATGAATCATGACAGAGCGGATTCTGACTGAACTTTTGCTTAATTCTCTCCAAAAATTTCATTTTGGGATAACTTGAGAGTATAACTCTCCCCTGCTTAGCTTTATCTTTTGTTGAATATAGTTCATATTTGATTACTGTAACCAGTATTAGGACATGACAATACAGTGATTATTATTATTTTTATTGAGACAAGAGCTCATGAAGCCAGGCTGACCTCAGACTCACTATGTAACAGATGCTGGGCTTGAACACCTGATCCTCCTGCCTCCACGTCCCCAGTGAGCCACCATTTCTGGTTTAGGATTTTTTTGGGGGGGGCTATTTTTATTAATTTATTTGAGAGAGGGAAAGAGGCAGAGAGAGAGAATGGTCGCACCAGGGCCTCCAGCCACTGCAAATGAACTCCAGATGCATGTGCCACCTTGTGCAGCTGGTTTACGTGGGTCCTGGGGAATCGAACCTGGGTCCTTTGGCTTTGCAGGCAAGTACCTTAACCGCTAAGCCACCCCTCCAGCCCCCTGTGTTTGTTTTTTTTTTTTTTTTTTGTTCTTTTCCCTTCTCTCATGTGTTTTTCCCTGCCTTTTTCTTTCTCCTTGCAGATGTTCTCTGTAATCCCCAACAAATTCCTTCCAAACAGCAAGAGCCCCTGCTGGTACGAGGAGTTCTCGGGCAGGAACACCACCGACCCCTACCTGAGCAACTCCTACGTGCTCTACTCCCGGCGCTTCCGCTCCACCTTCGACGCCCTGCGCAAGGCCTTCTGGGGCCACCTGTGGCACGCGCGCGGGAAGCACTTCCGCCTGCGCTGCCTGCCGCACTTCTACATCATCGGGCAGCCCAAGTGCGGCACCACCGACCTCTACGACCGCCTGCGGCTGCACCCCGAGGTGAAGTTCTCCGCCATCAAGGAGCCGCACTGGTGGACCCGGAAGCGCTTCGGTGAGCTCGGGGTGGGCCGTGCTCATCCGTGTGACTTGTGCACGCCAGGGCTGGGGTAAGGTTTGGGAACCAGGCTTCTTGGAGGGTGGGGGGGAGAGAGGACACGTGGGTTAAGAGATACATGCAGGGCTGGAGAGTTGGCTTAGCGGTTAAAGGCCTAAGGATCCAGGTTCGATTCCCCAGGTCCCACGTAAGCCAGATGCACATGGTGGCACCTGCATCTGGAGTTCATTTGCAGTGGCCACAGGCCCTGGTGTGCCTATTTTATCTCTCTCTCTCTTTCTTCCTCTCTCTGTCTCTAATACATAAATAAATAAATTAATTAATTTTAAAAAGGAGGCATTGAGATTCAGAGACCAGACACTTCACTTTGCTAGGAAACAGTTGTGTTAGTCTGCTTGTGCTGTAACAATGAATTCCGGAGGCTGGCTGGCTATGTAAAGGGAAAGGTGCCTCTGGCTCATGTTGCTGAAGGCTGAAGGGTCCAGGCAGGCTGTTGTTAGCGTCCTGGCCGGAGCCTGTTGGCTGAAGGCAGCATGGCAGAGGAAAGGACAGGAGCAGCACGGGTCAAGGGCCTGGCTTCATGGTCACCCGCTGTCACCGGAACCAAGTCGCTCTGCAGAAGAGCATTGATCCCGCTCCCGACCATGACCTGATCACACTTCCATCAGACTCCGCCCCTGGGGGAGACAGTCAAACCATTTCCACGCAATAACGGCGTTTCACAGGCAAAGGCTCACCAAGGGCTGGAACTTAGTGTCCAACCACCCAGGGGTTGGGGGCCAGCTTTGTCCAGGCAAAGGGACACAGAAGGCGCAGAATGAGCACCCATCCCTCCCTCGCTTTCTAGCTTTCTTTCTTTGTACTGGAGGTGAACCCCAGGACCCTGCATATGCTGTGTAACTTACTCTACCTCTAAGCCACCCCCCCCAGTTCTTCTTGGCACTTGACCCCAGTAAGGATCCGTATTGGTGAGGCAGTGGACCAGGAAGGTGCAGCTTACTGAGATGGGGTGGCTGGTACCCAGCTCCGTGCCGTTTCACTGATGGCCCCCCACATCAGACACAGCTGCTTTGGGCTCCAGCTTGTGTGACCTGCCCCGTCTGCCTCGTGGTTTTCAGTTCGACACTGTGTCGTCCCCTGCAAGAGGTTGACCATGGACGCCACCTATCCCTCTTGTGGGCTGGTTTCTGCTCCACCCAGCTCCAGGCACCCTGCGGCCCTCAGGTCACTGTTTCCTCTCCATGACCTTTTCCCTCTGCCAGCAGACGTTTGGTCACTGGAGCTAAGGGGGTGACACATGGGCTGTTGTCTGCCAAAGCCTGGGCGGGCCACCAGGGCGTTTCCACATAAAGGACCTAGGTTGCAGGGTGAGGAGCTCAAGCATTTTCCTTAGAACAACTTAATGTGCTTCCTGACAAACCTTTGATTTCCATCCTTTTGATGTTCATCCTGGAGTGAACAAAAGTGTGTTTCTTTTGTGGCTTAGCCGCAGCTGCTGAGGTAGCCAAAGTTTCTTGTCCAAACACATTTGCCAGAAGTGTCTGAACACACTCCCTCCTACAGGGTGCTTTTCCTTCCCTCCGGGGCTCCCTGTCTCCCTTAAAGAAAACCCGTTTCCCACTGACGGGAGGGAGGGTAAGAACAGGGCACACCTTGCAAGCTAGTGTGCAGTGTCATCTTTAACCTCTTGTTGCTTTGGCTGTAGATGCGTTTTTCTCACTTTTCAGTAACTCTGGGAGCTGTGGTGTGAGGCAGTGTGTGTCTTTAAATGTTTACAGGTCACTTTCTTTAAGGCAAGGGGCAAATTCAGGCCAGACGCTGTGACCACCCAGGGGACAGTCAGCTCCCCCTACTGTTGGATCAAGCAGCAGGTTCCTTGATGGACCGTGTCCACAGATGGAATACTAGGTAGATAGGGATTGGGGAGGTGGCTCAGTGGATGGAGCCTTCTGCAAGCGGGCGGTAAGAGAAGGTGGAAGGTGATCAAAGACACCTGAGGTCAACCTCCAGGCGCTACACACACATACGTGGACACGCATACACACACTGCAAACTTACCAAAACAAGGAAGTCTCTAAGTAGGACCCTGAAGAAGGAGTAACTAGGAAGGCGATAGACTGTCGTCTCCTGGTCGGCCGCCTTTGTTCCTCTTTCTGTTTGATGCACCGAGTGCACCTCTGCTCCACGGCTTCTGTCTCTCTCTGGTGGTTACCTCAGGCCTCCTGGGTAGCCATTTCCTAGCTCTTGGGCAAGTGTGGCATCTCTAGGTGGTGCTGTCTTCTACCCGGTGAGGCATGCTTGTCTGCAAGCAGGCAGCCGGCTCAGAGATCTCCCTGCACCATTCCAGGTGCCTCGTCATGACCCCTACCTGCCTGAGCCTTTTGCCGGTGGCAACGTTGTCCTCAGTAACCTGCTCTTTGGTTCCTGTAGGCATCGTCCGCCTGAGGGATGGACTGCGAGACCGCTACCCTGTGGAAGATTATCTGGACCTCTTTGACTTAGCAGCACACCAAATCCATCAAGGACTGCAGGCTGCCTCTGCAAAGGAGCCGAGCAAGATGAATAAAATCATTATTGGTAATGGCTGTGTGCAGCTGTGGGGGGTTGGGGGGGTCCTGGAGGGAGCTTGGGGCCTGGTCTAGCTTTGCTTTACCCGAAGAACGCTTTGCAGGTGTCTCCCTTCCCCACCTGGCTGTCATTTTCACCCCTAGATAAAATGATCACATCATTTGTGGCGCTTATTATAAAGCAGAGCGTTTAGTCACTCTCTCATCCCGTGTAGACTGATGATGGCAGAAATGGCTTAAAAAAAAAAAAAGATTCCTTTTATTGGTACTGTTGTTTTGACTTGAGTTCTTTTCACAATCCCATGATCCTACTGACTAGTCATTGAGTAATTGGGGGTTGCCTCCCAGGTGGATGAAGGAGGAAGTAACATCTTTTCTCACAGTCCAGGCAAAGCCCTGCACACCATTTTAAACCAATCCCTGTAAAGGCTTCAACCTTGTGCCTGTGAATATTCAACATAGTTTTTTTAAAAAAAATATTTACTTGTTTATTTAATTTATTTGAGAAAGAGAGAGAGAGAGGGAGAGAGAAAATGGGTGTGCCAGGGCCTTCAGCCACTGTAGATGAACTCCAGACACATGCGCCACCTTGTGCATCTGGCTTACGTGGGTCCTGGGGAATTGAACCTGGGTCCTTTGGCTTCACAGGCAAGCACCTTAACCGCTAAGCCATCTCTCCAGCCCTCAACGTAGGGTCTTTGAGTGGCACATGCCTGTAATCCCAGCATTTGTAAGGCAGAGTTAGAAGAATCTGGAGTTTGAGGCCAGCTGGGGCTATAAAATAACAAGACCTGTCTCAAATAAGATAACAAAATAAAATGTTAGATTGATCATTTACTTTAAAAATCCAACTTAAGCATGCTTTATTAAAAACATACCAAGGGGTTGGGGAGATAGCTCAGTTGTTAAAGGCACTTGCTTGCAAAGCCTGCTGACCTCAGAAGCCACATAAAGCAGAATACAAAAAGTGGCCCATGCATCCGGCATTTGTTTGCAGTGACGAGAGACCCAGGTGTGTGTGTGTGCACACGCGCACATGCGCATACACATGCATATACACACGCCAATAAATAAAATTAAATTATTAACTTTCCTAAAAAGCCTAATGATATACTTAATATGTACACACATATGAACTAAATTTTGGTTGGATATTGATATAGTTCAGCCGCCTGCCTAGCATGCACAAAGCCTGGGTTAGATGCCTAGGACCTCATAAATAGGGAGCAGTGGCCCAAACCTGTTCTCTCACAACCTGGGAGTAGAAACAAGAGGATCAGAAGTTCAAGGTCATGCATAGTTACGTAATAAGCTTGAGGCCAGCTTGGGCTAGAGACCCTTTCTTAACCAAAAATTATCTATTCACTCATCTATCTAAAAAATTAAGTATACACATATTTTATTATATATAATAAAATAATCATTGCAGCTATTCAGGTTAGCCCTATTTGTCTCCCCATACTATTCTTGCTTTTCTTCGCCCCTCATTTGTCCCTTCTTCTCTCCCTTCCTCCTGATGACAGTGCCTGAAATCCCGCTTAGCAAATTACAGTATATTGCACAATATTATTATCCATGGACACCATGCTGTGCAGTGGACCTCTAGCCTTGTTTTATCCGACAGAACTCTTTTCATTGGATTCAGCTTAGGCCGGAGCATTTACCCACTGATGCCTTCTGAAAGAGAGAATTGAATCACACATTTTACTTAAATTGGTTACCTGAGGCAGTGATCTATTTTGTGTTCCGAGATCTATTATATTTTGATTCTCCAAATGAAATGAATTTCTTAGTGGGCAGGATGAATTGTAATCAGCCACTTGATAGGGACTTGGGGACTCTTTCTTTATGACCCTGTCCAGAGCCACATTACTATGTGCCAAGGCCCTGATTGATTCATTTCTATTTGAAATTCAGACGTGAAGACCCTGGGAGTCAGTGGGAATGTACCTCCCTGCCACGCGTGCGTGCTCACACGCACACATACCTGCAGTATGAATTAGTTGTTATTCTATTTCAAACTTGGGTAAAAGCCCAAATAATAAGTCTAATTAATATTTTGCTGTGACTCCCATACCATATGCCTCTGGGGAAATCTCAGGTTCTATGAAAGAACTAAAAACATTCCTCCTAGCGCTAGGAGACAGACTTAGAAAATGAATGAAAAGGGACAGGCTTCGTTTCTTAATTTTAGTTACTGCTAGATTTTTAAAAGAACAAGAAATAAAAATACCACACACTGATATTTACTCTCAGCTGGGCTTGGTGCTGTGTCTTATGGGAACCTCATGGTAATTTAGGCAGGGTGGAGGGGCAGATGAGGAGCCTGGCATCTGGTCCTGCCTGTCACCAGCCACTGTGCCACGTGACAAGTCAGGCCTTTACTACAGTCTACACGTCTGTAAAGCGGGGTTGTTTGACCACAGTGGTTCCAGGCTCCTCTCAGCCATGAAATGTGACTGAGTTCTGCTTCAGTGTGTCCATACAGTCAGGGCCTCGATCGAGGCCACGGGCTCCGGTCTCAGCACTTTAGGCGATAGACCATGACTCAGAGGGTCTTTCCTGAGCAGTGTGTAGTAGGAGAGGCACTCGGGGGAAGCCAAATATTAAAGCAGCGAGGTTGGGGGGGGGTGCTTGGGCCTGTTGAAAGGCCCTGCCCTGCACGTACCGCACCCTGCCCTGTCCACTCTGCACCCTCACTGGGTGGTGGAGAACTTTCTGGACTTTGGTCTTCCTCTCAGAGGAATGGCCCATGCTTGCATTGTTCCCCTCAATTCCCAGCGCTAAGACCACACGGGGCACAGATTAGACACCAGATGAATGCTTTGTAGGCGGATGAAGGCTGGAGGGTGGATGGGTGGACAGATGATGGGAAAATGGACAGATGCCCCTGTGGTTCTAGAACTGGCTCCTTTCTGCGAACTGACAGGATTTGTGCCAATTTCTGTTTAGCTTCATCTCTTATCTTTCATCTTCTCTTATTCACTGTAAGATTATTTTTCAAATGACTTCTGATTGAGTTGTCTTTTCTATATCTTATCATCTGTTTAAAAAAAAAAAAAAAAGGGAAAAAAGGCCAGCACAGAACTGTTCCCCTGACAGGATCACACATCCAGCAGAACAAATGGGACCCTGCTTCTGTCACACATGACTGTGATGAGGTGTTCACCACTGACTGAAGAGACTCAGTCCCGAGGCTCAGATCTTCCTTGAATAAGTGACTTTGACATGTGTCATACAGTTCTGTGTACAATGTCCATAAATCTCACAGAGAATTGATTGATTGATTTGCCTTCTAAATTTCTGAAGATCATGCCAGGTGAGATGATAACATGAGATAAGACAGAGTCAGACCAGGGAATTAGGTTTTTTCTTTTTTTTTTTTTTAATCTGAGAGGCTGATTTTGAAGGGCCTGTATCTTTGTCTTGTCTTTGTCCCCAATGCTATCCATCCATCCTGTGGACTCTGAGAAGCAGGGACGGAACCTCTTTGTACAGCCAGCACTGAGTGCCAGCTGTATGCAGAGCAGTGAGAGGCGTGGGCCGTGACAGCTGGCCACGCAGGAGAGACCCCCGCGGCCAGTTCAAGGCCCCCTGCGCTTCTGAAAAGCCTTCATCTCGTCCGCTCTTAGAGTGTGCCCTGTGACTAACTGCTATGGTTCCAAGGAAAGACAAATTCGAATTGCATCCAGCTTTCCACTAGCTACTTTCCTAGGCAAACTCCTTTCTCCCTGACACTTTTTGAAGGAAACCATCTAATACATTCTCAATGGGCCCTTAAAATGCCACAGAGCTATGAGCTACCAGCAGAGTAAAATATTGTGAAATGAAGGGTCTGGACACCAGTAGAGATCTTGTTTTTGTTCATGCTGGAGAAAGAAGCTGGGGTTGGGGGGAGGAACAGTCGGTGTTGCACAGAGCCTCTTGGGGTGGGGGGAGGGCTTGCTGGGGCAGGAGTGGCCGCTGGTCCTCCTCTCCCCAGAGTCCCATCTGCCAGCCATGGCTACCAGCTTGCCCGTCACGGCTATTTAAGAGGACAGCACAGGAGTCAGGCTTGGCTTTCCTCTCACAGTGGGAGCCCACATCCCGGGCCTCAGCAGCCGCTCACTGCAGGGCCCTCTGTTTGCTTGCAGGGGAGGCCAGCGCCTCCACCATGTGGGACAACAATGCCTGGACGTTCTTCTACGACAACAGCACCGACGGCGAGCCGCCCTTCCTGACACAGGACTTCATCCACGCCTTCCAGCCCGAGGCCAAACTCATCGTCATGCTCCGGGACCCCGTGGAGAGGTGAGGGGTGGCTGTCAGCCTCTGCCTTGGGGGTGACAGAGGAAGGTGCTCTGGAGCCCAGCGCTCCTTCTCATCGCAGGCAAGATTTTGCCTCTTAAAAAAAAAATAAACAAGCTTAACTTGCAATGTTTCTGCTATTCCTTTTGTAAATGTTATTCTTAGGGCAATCCTTCCTGTATTTAAACAAACCGTAGACTGATTTCTCAGCAGTTCTGACCCCGGTCTGTGGATCTTGGCCTCTGCTCAGTGGTTTGACTTAGGGACACGTGATAGCTCCTTGGGTGCTGTCACAGCTTGGGGACAGCCTTGGGGCCAGTTGTGTTGGGGTTGTCTGTGTGGTCTTATTCCCAGAATTTTTTGTGTCCCAACTTGCTTGATGCCTTTTTCTTTGTCAGCTCCGAATGGGCACTCTCCAACTGTCCTGGAGACCAGAGGGAAGACAAATGATGGACAGAGATGCTTTGTCTCCAAGGTCAGGGGTCACCCAGGGTTGGATGAGGCAAAGCTAGTGTGATATTGATCAGGCATCACCAGGGGGTGCATTGATGAAGCTGTGTTGATCATGGGCTGCTGGGACCTTTGTAATACTTAGTCTAGTGTTACAGTCACATATGACCACATCAGAAATCAGGAGGCTGCTGGCTGTCCAGAGTCCCCTGAGACAAGGGCTCCCCACCCAAGAAGGCCAGTCTGGGTGAGGACAGCTCAGCTCCTTGCTTTCAGACCAGCTCCGTCTTCTCTGCCCACTGTGGTCTGTTTCTTCTCCTTTAAGCCATATAGTCCAAGTCTAGCCCCTTCGCACTGGAAGAGTTTGATAGATATTTAAAGACAGGGGCCACAGTCCTTTGTGCCTGATTTTCCTTTGGGCTGACTATGATTCGTTCTGGGTTGGATTATGCCTCCCTCCACGCCCCCCCAAAATGCTAGGCTAAAATTCTAAGCTCTGGCTCTATGACTGTGGCTTTATTTAGAAATGGAGCCTTTGTAGATGAATTAGGGAATTTACCATGCGACGTGATTGAGGAGTGTGGCCACAAGCCAAGGTATGCTGAGGGTGACTGGCATCTGCCAAGACCGAGAGAGAGAGAGAGAGGCATAGTGTTCCAGAAGGAACCAGCCTTGCCAGTCTCTACAGTTCACACTTGCAGCTTCCTGAGCAGTGTAAGGATGACTTCTTGTGACATGTCAGCACTGCAGGCTGGTCGTGACAGCAGCCCTAAGATAGACACTCTCATTCCTTCCTCAGATGGCATGCCTGCTTGGCCCCAGTTGTAACAAAGGCCACATTTGCTGTGTGTGGAAGTGATAGAGAATGCACTAGAAAACTGTAAAGGGAAGGTGATTTCAAAAACATCTCTAATCTTCTGTTCAGATGACTACTTTAGTTTAGTTTTATTTATTTATTTGAGAGTGACAGACAGAGAAAGAAAGAGGCAGAGAGATAGAGAGAATGGGTGCACCAGGGCTTCCAGCCACTGCAAATGAACTCCAGACGAGTGCGCCACGTTGTGCATCTGGGCTTACATGGGTCCTGGGGAATCTAGCCTTGAACCAGGGTCCTTAGGCTTCACAGGCAAGTGCTTAACCGCTAAGCCATCTCTCCAGCCCCCAAATGACTACTTTTAAGTTTTGGTGTATATTGCTTCTAGAATTCTTTCCTATGCTGATTAAGTTCACTGCGTATACATGTGTGTCTTTGTGTATATGTGCATGTGCATGCACGCGTGGGTGTGGGAACATGCAGTGGAGCTGCTTGCTGCCTTAGTATGTCATGGCCACCCCTTGAGGATGTGTTTGAACATCCTGCTTGCTAACTCCAGTTCCACATCCCTTCAGTTCCTCTCATTTTGACTGGTCAGAAGAGAGTCATGTGAGCCCTCCTGGGTTCATGCCGTGAGGCAGCCTTTGCCTGTGGCCCCCTCTGCTGACCACCTCAGGATGCAGCCAGCCACATTCTACCTGCTGGCTCTCACACCTCCAGGCGGGAACTCAACCCCTTACCTCATGGAGTGGGCTGCTTTGCTGGCCTGGAAGAGCTGACACTGGCCAGAGGCCCACTCCATGACCGTGTCACCGGCAAAGGTACACTTGAGCGAACTGACTTCACCACCCACCGAGGTGTTTGCACAGCTGTTCCTCATCTCCCCCCCCCCACACCACCCTAGCCCCAATTCCCAGGATGGTTTGCTGACCATCACACACCTCTCTGTCACTGCTTCCTGGTGTCTCACTGGAGGAAAGACAGGCTGTTCCCAGCGTCAGGGCCTACAAGTAGCTCTGTGGGCAGAGGTGGGCGCTGGGCAGTCTTAACTGGCTTCTGTGTGTGCCAGCCCTGGGAGATGGGATTTTCCAGGCTGCTTGAGGGCACAGGTGTGGCCACCATTGGTCCTGGAGACTCAGCAAGAGCTGTAGGGGCTGGAAAGGGAAAGAGGCTCCAGCTGAGGACCCCTGGACTGGAGGATCTGCCGCCAGGCGGGCTTTAAAGGGTGGGTTAGAGTTCGCCGCACACACAAGGGAGGACAGTGGGCCTGAGCAGAGAGACGGTATGTGTGCTCTTGCTGTGAGTGGAGCAGAACCTGCAGTTGTCGACCATCTTGCCAGAGGCCCTTGTCCACACCTGGGCCTCTCAGGCCCACCAGGTTTTCTTCTTGCTTATTTATTTATTTATTTATTTATTTATTTAAGAGTGAGGCAGTAGAGAGAGAATGGGGGCACCAGGGCCCTCTAGCCATTGCAAATGAACTCTAGATGCGTGTGGCACTTTGTACATCTGGCTTTGCATGGGCACTGGAGAATTGAACCTGGGTCCTTTGGCTTTGCTGACAAGCACCTGAACCACTAAGCAGTCTCTCCAGACCCTCTTCTTGCTTTTTAAAAAAATTTTATTTGAGCAAGAGAGAGAGAGAAGCAGAAAGAGAGAAAATGGGTGCACCAAGGCCTTCGGCTGCTGCGAACCAACTCCAGCCATGTGCGCCCCCTTGTGTACATGTGCGACATTGTGCACTTGCGTCACTGTGCGCCTGGCTTAGGTGAGACCTGGAGATTCGAACATGAGTTCTTAGGCTTCGCAGGTAAGCGCCTTCACTGTGAGCCTTCTCTCCAGCCCCTGTTCTTGCTTTTTAAAAAATCTCTGTGTGTGTTCATGTGTGTAAGTGTGGGTACAGGCGTGCCATGGCATGCATGTGGTGGTCAGAGGGCATTCTTGGGAGCTCATCCTCACCTTCTACTTCATTTTAGGTAGGGTCTTGTTTGCTGTCACATATGCCAGGTGGCCCACAAGCTCCCAGGATTCTCCTGTCTCTGCCTCCCATCTCACCGTAGGAGCTCTGGGATTATAGACACACACCACCGTGCCTGGTGTTATGTGGGTTCCGGGATTCTGAACTCTGAGCCTCATGCTTGCATGGCAAGTACGTGAGCCATTAAGGTGACTCCCCATCTCTCTGCTTGCCTTTTTTTAATGACCAAAATAATAATAATAATAATAATAATAATAATAGCAGCCAGGCATGGTGGCGCACGCCTTTGATCCCAGCACTCGGGAGGCAGAGGTAGGAGGATTGTCATGAGTTCGAGGCCACCCTGAGACTACAGAGTGAATTCCAGGTTAGCCTGGACTAGAGTGTAACCCTACCTTGAAAAAAAACCAAAATAATCATCATCATCATCATCATCATCATCCCAGCACTCAAGAGGCAGAGGTAGGAGGATTGCTGTGAGTTTGAGGCCATCCTGAGACTACATAGTGAATTTCAGGTCAGCTTGGACCAGAGTGAGACCCTACCTCGAGAAAATCATTTTATTGACAACTTCCATACATATCATAATCTTCTTCTTCTTTTTTTTTTTTTTTTTTGGTTTTCTGAGGTGTAGGGTATGGCTGTAGCTAAGGCTGACCTGGAATTCATTATGTAGTCTCAGGGTGGCCTCGAACTCACGGTGACGGGTGATGATCCTCCCACCTCTGCCTCCCAAGTGCTGGGATTACAGGCGTGTACCACCACCCCTCCTGAGTGCTGGCCCTCTTCTTGCCTTTCTTAAAGAACAGTCACCCTCTGCTAGGACTTGCCTGCAGGTGAGCTGCGTTTCTGGTCCTTGGCATAACAGAGGTAGTTCATCAGTGTTGGCACGTTCTGAGCCCCTGCTGCGTGGTGGGCGCTATGCTGGGCACTGCTGGGCAGTGGGGAGCTGTAGTGGTCCGGGGACTGCTCTTTGGGAGCAGAGAAGACACCGACTGTGTCATGTCAGTCCAGAGTAGGGGAGGGCAGGAAGTACCGTGCACAAGGTGGGGTGATCCCCCTGTACTAGTTACCCGATGCTACCTACCAAATTGCCCCAAGATGTCGTAGCTTACGGTACCCAGTTATTGTCTCACATCCTGGGGGTCTGGAATCCCCGTGCTTCTTGACGACGTTCTCTACTCCCACGTCTCTTAAGGCCACAGTTGAGGGGTCCGCTGGCTACTAGTCTCCTCCTTCATGGCTGATGACTATACACCCACGCAGTACGGGGGAGCCAGCTGGCCCGTGATTTACAATCTCATTGCCGCTGTGACACCCCAACACTGTAGCCAGAGTCTGTCCTGCCACTGTCCTTGGGATGAGCGTATGGGGTGTGAGTACCGTGTGAATACCATGCCTTTGAAGTCAGACAGCTGGCCCGTGTGCTCTGCGCTCCCCACCTGGCGCCGGGAACCCGGTGCCAGCCCCGTGTCAGCAGGAGGGTGTCTCGCGCATGCTCCATGTCTCACGCACCCTTCCTGTGGCAGTCGCTGACAGCAACAGCTGTTTTGTTTTCCTTAAACATTTACAAAAATGCAGCAGCAACAGGAATTTCTCCTTTTGAAACCCTCAGCTCATGTCCCATCCGGAATGGCTGGCTTCCTCTCCATCCCAGCCAGAAAGAATGATAAATACTGTGTGTTTAGATCCCCCTTGAAGAAACAAACACTCGAGGTCCAAGTCCCCATTAGTCTAACTGGCCCCTGGCCCACTTGGGTTGTTCCGTGACCTTGACTTCTGCATGTGGGAGATTCTCTGGGCTGCTCAGCGCTACTTAGATGGATCCCAATTGTTCTTTTCCTTCTACCCATTAGCTGGGGCTGGGGGGTGGTTCGACTTTGAAATTCATATTTAACCTCTATTTCTATAATTGATCAAAGGCTGAAGGGTTAAAAATGGTGGGATTTAGAGCCAACCCATATTACTTTCAGGTTTCCAGAGAAGGATGCCAATAGCAAGTCTGTTCACCCCCCCCACGCACCCCCCACTGGGGGAAGATAGAAAAATAGTGGGAAGAAGGGGGTGGAATGGTTCAAGTTGCAGAGGCCAGCTGAGAATTCATGTTGCAAGTCTATCTCTGTGGTCCTGCGTTAAATTGTCCACTTGAGAAGCTAACAACAGACAAGCAGGATTTTTCTTCATTTAATCCCAGTCTTAAATGGTCAGGACTGTTCTTTTCAAATGTCTGTCACATTATTAGCCTCCTGCCTCTTCATGTGGGAGATGGCTGATGGAGTTTGCTTCCACATTCGGGCCTCTCCTCTCCAGCCCTCATTCAATATGACAAGTGCCTGGAAGGTGCTGGCCTCTTTGACCCTGTCACATTCCTCTTCCATTCAAGGGACATTTGGAGAGGGGGTCCTACACCCTTTGTCAAGGCTTGTACGGTTGTCTATATTTTGCTTTTGATTCTGCATGTGGTCATAGCACGACGCCCAGAAACTACCATCACAAGCATAGTTGCTTTTCACAGTCTACTGTAATGGGGCTGCAGGGAAGGGGAGCTCAGCTCAGTTAAGTAAAATTCAATTTGACCCAATTCCCTTGAGCCTTGGAGCCTGGGTCGCTGTTTCCTTCCTCTGCTTCTATAAACTGGTTTTTAACAGCCCCCGAGGCTGGTTAAATAATTAATCTACGTATGACGATCAGCTAGAAAGGGAATGAGACTCTTAATGAAACGTGGCCACTCGCACGCAGCTGCTCGCGGGCCAGAGTGGTGGCGAGGCCAGGTTTGGACGGGGACTTCGGTTTCATCCACTTCCCTTGCTCTTCAGAGCGGGTGGAGGGCGTGGCGGTGGGCGTGGCTTCTCCCACTGAGCGTGTGCAAGTGGAAGGCGTGCCAGAGTCAGAGACTACCCCAGGGTGCACAATCAGCCCTAGAACCTCAGCTCTGTGGCCTGTAGGCTTCGTGACCTGGGGCCAGCAGCTTACCGTCTGTGTCTTCTTCTTCACCAGTAGAATGGGGGAACTCGTCTGTCTTTAGGACCGTGGGAGTTAAACGACTGCGTGTGTCCGCGTGTTTGCCTGGTGTCGGGCGCTGGCTGCTGTTGAGCAGCCTCGAGGCGTTGCGCGTGCAACGTGCAACGTGCAAGGCCGTCCACCCGCTCTAGTGACAGGGTGGGCCCAAGCCCCAGTGAAGTCATTGCACCCACTCTGTGCTACACCCAGCAAAGACAGGGCCTCACCAGAGCTTTGCCGTCATGGTACGTGCGCAGGTGGGGGTGGGGGATGGGACAGGCAGAGGAAGGGTGGGGCTCCCATGCAGTCCCCCCAGCCCGAGGTATCAGCTAATTCCATGGACCTGGGGGGGGGGGAGGCTCCCTGGGATGGTCTTTTAGTGGTCTCCCTGGTTGGCGAATTTGTCACGCATCAGCCACTGGATGTAGACTCCTGAAGGTGTGGGGGTTCCCCTGGGTGGGGGCAGGTCTTTCATCCGCTAGGAGGCATTTTTAGCGTAGGGAACGGCTTCCAGTTTCACAAAGTTCTCTGAACAGTAAGGACACCAGTCTTTTGTGGGGCTGAGCCTGGACTCCCCTCATACACTTACCTGTGCTCTGAGGGAGTCAGGAGCAGACCTGGGGTCGGAATTGGTGGAAGGGAGCTAGCTGAGGGATGTCTTGGAGGAGCTGCAGACCGTGCTGAAACGAGGGTGTCTCGGTGCTGAAACTTGCTCCCAGCTCTGCCTCTCCAGGCCTGGAAGCAGAGTAAGTGTGGCAGATGTGTTCAAGCCGGGGAAGCCTGGCCTGCCCGTGACGCTGCAGGAGCCATGCAGCCCTGGGGAGACACGGGGCGTCCTCACCTATATGGCCTCCCTGTGCTTTCCGAGCACTTGCCGGAGTTCCTGAAGGCAGATGCCCACACAGGTGAGAAAATTAGGGTCGAGACACTGGGGTACATACTTAGGAATAGATCCTTCCCTCCCTTGCTCCCAACTTCCTCTCTTTGATTCTGAACTTGGGAGGATTTAGAAGGAGCCAGAGCACAGTCTATTATTTAAAGTCGCCCGTCATTTCCTGGTGAATTCAGGCATTTCCTCCTCAGAAGTCTCCCCTTTGGTGTGTTCACCATGCCTTCCCATGGGCCCTAGAAGTGGCCCTGGGGCACTAGAATAGAGCTTTGCCATCCTGCCACCCGCCCGACGGCCAGGTCGCTGTCCTCAGACCACCGGGCAGGGAGGTTCAGCTGCAGCAGCCAAGTCACAAAACAGCATCTCTGTCCGTGTGCTTGTCTGAAGACCATCTGGGGTGACCACCTGGTGAGGTACCACGTCTTGTGATTGGGAGAAAAACCTTCAGGTTGGCAACTCTTTGCCTCCCACACTGTTTATTTTGGGGACATGTCTGCCAAGCCACTGGCAGTCCTGCGCATTCCCACAGGGACTGTTTGGAAAGGGCAGTTCCGTGGGGACAGTGAGGAGGCATCCTGGGCAAGGAGCGTGTCATTTCTGAAGGTGAGAAGTGCCCTGACAGTTGGGGATCAAGGAGCGAACCCTGGGCAGTCCAGGAGACCTTCCAGACTTGTCACGTGCACAGGTCTGGGACACTGCAGAGGAGGGGTCAGTACGTTCTACTCACTGGCCAGCCATGGTGCGAGTGGCTGCCTCACCTGGAGGGTCCCACCCTGGTATACATAGGATGGCTTAGAGCCCCCTGATTTTGTCATCTGTGTGGGCTTCTGCCTTCAGGAACCCTGGCAAATGCTGAGAAGGGATATGTAGGCCAAGTGGGCTTGAGGATGCCAGGGGTGCTTGAAATGCCCACAGAGGTCCCTGTCCCTATTCCACAAAGCACCGCGATACCCTGTGATCAGATGCAGGAAGAGATAGAGATGGACAGCCAGGGACCTCTGGTCCTCTTGGGGACAGAAGACCCCCTACTCAGTGGCCCACGATGACAGGAAACTGCTTCCTTAAGCTGCGTTTTGGTCTCAGTTTATATTCTCAGCTGGTAGAACCTGTGCCTCGTCACTGCCCCCCGCGTGACCTGAAGTCACCCTAGACATTTCCTAATCCACCTGGCCTGTCTATTCCTACCTCATTACACCCTGTGATAAGATAGTCATGGTTTTGTAATTCAGGGGCACAAAAGGACTCCTTCCCAGCTACATGGAATAGCTTTTGTTTTATTCTTGTAGGAAAAAAATATCTATAATCATTATTGATGGCAGCCTATCCGAGGCTGGGAAGCTATTGATCCGTGATTTGAATGTGGATGCTGGCAAATGGAGAATAATGAGGCCAGCTGCTCCTGCGCTCATCTCTCTGTGGCTGCGGGATTGGAAGACGGGGTGGAGAGTGGGAGGACACAAGTGTGTTCACCTTCGGGGGGCTCCTGGGAGAGGCAGTGTTCACTCGTGTTCTGGGGGAGCTGATAGGTGGGGGCTTGAGGAACACAGGGCAGCGTTAGCCCTCCCAGAAGGTACCAGTTATACTCCGAATCCACCACTCCAGAAACAGCCACAAACTCTCTCTGTCTCTCCACATGGAGGGAAGGCGAGGAAGAAACAGCTCGTCACCCGTAGCAAACGCTGCCAACATCTTAACGAGTGGATGCAGGCGCCATGGGCATTAGCTTGTCCAGTCAGTCACACAGCATGTGCCACGCTGTGGCAAGCACCCCAGTGCCCGTTTATTGTTGCTGCATTTTCTAGATACCCAGTGGGATGCCCCATAAACACTTTTGCTCCTCTTGACCATGGCAGTGACGTTCCTCAGGTCACCCCCAGTGTTTGCTTGTGTCTCTGTTACTTGTAATTGTTTTCCAGTCTCCTGTGACTTATTTATTAAGTCGTTCCAGAACGGAATTGACTTTTGCTGCCAAATGACCTGTGTACCCGAAGTGATGGAAACGTCAGACAAAACCTCTAAGCCATTGCCTCAGATGGTCAGTGCCCACCCTAGTCAGCCATTGATCTACCGCCTTCCCAAAGCTTATGAGGGCCCATGCGCTCAGTGGGCTTCGGGGTTTGGCCTGGCTTTGTACCTGGGTCATGTGACCTCTGAACCTGCCTAAATGGAGTGGTTGTAAGGATAGAATAAGAACAGCGTTGAAGTTCCTAGCCTGGGGCCTCAGCAGATCTTTCAGTTCCCACCAGGCCGGAAACGGAGGGGATGTCAGGGGCTAACCTGTTAGCCTTTGCACGGAGCCCTTGGGCTCGCTGTTCCTTTTGCTTTATTTTCTCTTCCCTGTGTTGCTGGGGATGGAACTGAGGGGTCTCAAGCGTGGAGGGAGGCCCAGCCCTAGCTCCTGTTTCCATCGTCAGTATGTGGCGGCTCTCTGCTTGTGTTAGATCAGCGCTGCGCCCCTTCAGTATCAACCAGGGCCTTTAGCAGTGGCTTTGGGGTATCCACCCAAGTTTTATGTGATGAAACCTTGGGCCCCCCTTCCAGATACTGCTAAATCCCCATGGGGAGAGTGGTCACTTTCAGAGGAAGCTTTCTCCTCCCCCCCACCAAACACATACCCCATCTACAGGGGTACTAGAACCCCCGTGTTGGTGCGTACTCCGCAGGAACTGGGTACACATTGCCAGCATGCACACAGGCCCACAGTTGCAGATCCACACCAGCCGGGGTCTAAAATAACCGCAGCACAGAAGGCCTGGAATGTGCTTCGGCTTATATTTGGAATTGCCATTGGAAACAGTCTTGGCCAAATGTAACACCCATCTGTTCAGGGTGGTTTGAGAGTGAGAAAATGAGGTGATCTCGGGAGGGGGATGGGCAGCCTGGATTCTGGGGGCTGAGGGGGTGTCAGGCTCCCTGGCTCTCATGCTCACGCAGAGCCTCCAGCCCCTCCAGTTTAAGCTATTCCTGCTGCTCCAACTACTAAACTCATTGAGAAATGTTTCCCTTTATAAAGCTGATCTTCCAGAACTTTTTATCACTGGCCAATCCCTCAGGAGTCCAAAAGAGCAGTCCCTCCCTGAGTCCCTGCTTCCCTAGGTGGGGTGGGGGTGCCACTCCCTCCCTTCACCATCTGCTGACACCTACCACTCAAAACAAGTGTTCCTTTAGGCCCGGCCTGCCTGTTGCTTTGCTGTACTGTCCTCCGTTCTTTCTTTTCTTTTATGTCTTTGTGTGTGTGTTCATGTGTGTGTGTGTTTGTGTATGCGTGGGCACACGTGTGTATGGAGGTCAGAAGGCAGTGTCAGATGTCTTCCTCGGTTGCTGTCCACCTTATTTTTTGAGGCAGAGTCTCTCACTAAACGTGGAGTTCGCCTAGACCAGCAAGCTGGCACGCCTCAGGGAGCCTCCTGTCTCCGCCTCCCCAGTGCCAGACGACAGGCACTTAGCACCACGCCTGGCTTCTGTGTGTGCTGCGGATGTGAACTCAGTTATCAAGGTCATGTGACAAGCACTTTACCCGCTCAGTTATCTCCTCAGCCCCCTCCCCACATTCTTAGTCCTGGGTCTCTCTGTTCATTCATCCCGAGGTTTCATCTGTTTTCCTCCAGTTCGGTGATGACTCACACAGCCTTGTGTCAACTAATGACTTGTAATTTCCATGTTGCTTTCTCTCTCGTACTTCATCACAGTGCAATTGATTTTAAAGACTAAACTCTGACATTTACATCTGTGTCATTTTTAAAAAATAATTTTTATTCATTTATTTATGAGAGAGAAAGAGGCAGATAGAGAGAGAATGGGCACCCCAGGGCTGCTAGCCAGTGCAAATGAACTCCAGACACATGTGCCACCTTGTACAGCTGGCTTACGTGGGTACTGGGCAATCGAACCTGGGTCCTTAAGCTTCGCAGGCAAGTGCCTTTAACCACTAAGCCATTTCTCCAGCCCTACTTCTGTTTCTTTACATATTGTACTTTTCATCATTACCATTTTTCTTTGCTTTACATGTGTGTGTTGGGTGCATATGTGGGTTCATATGTACGAACTCGTGGGTGTATGTTCACATTGTGTTGCATGTAGAGACCAAAAAGCCTTCCTTGATTGTTCTCTTGTCTTATTGGGTTCTTGCTCGAGCCCAGAGCTCACCGATTCAGCTAGTCTAGCTAGGCAGCTTGCCCAGTGACTCCCTGCTTCTGCCCCCCATGTTTTGGGATTGTAGGTAACTACCATGCTTACCTGGTTTTTGTTGTTTGTTTGTTTGTTTTGAGGTAGGGTCTCGCTATAGCCCAGGCTGACCTGGAATTCACTACATAATCTCAGGGTGGCCTCGAACTCATGTTGCTCCTCCTACCTCTGCCTTCCAAGTGTTGGGATTAATTTTACATGGGTGCCGGAGATCTGAACTCTGGTCCTCACGCCGGGGCAGCAGTCACTTTACCATCGGAACCATCTCCCAGCTCCTTCTCACTTTGTTGCAGGCCCATGCCTGCTCTTTCTCAACATCTTCGGAGGGCTTTGGTCCATCCTAGTGCCTATTAGTCATCGTCTTCCCAGAGAGCTGACTGGACCTTCCAGTGAGACTCTGGTCTCATCCTTGGGGAGGACCCAGCAGTCCTCCCTGAAGGAAGGGCTCTTGCCACGTTTTGCCCCCACTCCCTTGTTTGCTTATGGAAAGTCCGGCCCCATGGCCAGGGCCTTTCTGTACACCAGGGCCACTGTTGCAGGGTGTCTGGTCGGGAGAGTGGGCTTGACCAAAATAACCCCTCAGCCTCTCTTGGAATTTGGAGTCTGGATCTGTTTCCTAGGGCTATCCAAATAAATCACATACACTTGGTGCCTTTGAAAACAGACATTTCTTCCCGCCCGGTCTGGAGGCCAGAGTCTGAAACCAGGGTGTCATAGGTTGACTCCCTCTGTTGGAGCTGAATCTGTCCCCTGCCTGCCTCTGGCTCCCAGCTTCTGGTGGCGTTCAGTAACCCTTGGCATTGCACAGCTCATGGCTGCATGAGTCCAGTCTGTGTGTCTGTCTTCACATGGCATTCTCCTGTGTGTCTGTCTGTGTCCTGTCCTTTTTGAATAAGGGTGCCTGTCGCCGGGCTGAGGACTCACACTAAATCTAGGATGATCTCTGCTCATCATCTTAATTACAAGTGCAAGTGTCTCCTACTTCCAAGTAAGATGACAGTCCAGGATTTGGACTTGAATATATTCTAGGGGTTGGGGGCACTGCTTAACCAACGACAGGATCCAGATGCTGGTGTTGGCCATTGTTAAGGTGAATCTTGCCCCTGCTCAAATGTCTGCTGACCAGGCAGAGCGCGAAGGACCCCCAGTGTGGGCACTTATTGGAGGAGGGGTCCAGTGAGTTCCGAAGACTACCTGAGCTGTGGCCAGATACAAGGATTTAGGAGGTGACCAGGGACCCTAGAAGTCTCCTCTCACGTTGCCAAGGAATAACATCAACTGATCTAACAGTTGTGTACTTGACTCATAGAAAGTGAGGTTTGGAGTTCATCTCAGATGCAAACCTACAGTACGTGCAGCTGAACTACTGTGTATTGGTCTTGGCATTTACCCATCAGCCTTTAGGCCCACTATCTATGATGGAGGGCCCTTCCGCCAGTGTTGGGGGCCACGTTTCAGTCTTAGTGCTTGTCCTGACGTTGAGGAAGGAAAGTAGCAAGCTGATGTTTGAGGACAGCTGTGGACTAAGACCATGGGTGGATGCATGAGCACTGGGCCACTCTGCTCATGGCCTGAGCACCTTTCATGACGCACCCTTCCTTTGGGAGTGTTTAGCTGGCCAAGCTGAGACCATAAGGCATCCCATTCCAGCGTGTGCAATAATACTGGGTGACGTGCAGGTCCGTGTAGATGTACGACCCCCAGATGCTTGGTACCTGGTTGAGACACCAGGGTGGTCTTCGTTGGACAGAGAGCACCGGGCTGGAGGCACAGGGAGATGGAGGGCAGAACTGGGAAGAGAGAGGAGCATGCCACACGGCCATGGCCATGTCTGACACCTGGCCAGTATCGTCCTAGGCAGGTGGTGTGGCTGGGGCTTGTGCGCTGTGGGAACAGGGACAGGTGTGTGCCAGAAGAGAGGAGGAGGGGCATCTGGAAAAGAAAACCAGGGGGATTCTCCAAAGCCATAGAAGAAATTCCTTACCTCGTCTGCAAGCAGAAATGGAGGAGAAATAAAGAGTAGGAAGCACATCCCAGAAGTTCTGTCAGTGACAAAGATGATCGTGACATCTGCTACAATGATCAAACAGACTTCGTTTCCTGCTGCTGTCGGTCTCGCAGTGCCGTGATGGGTTTTGCGAGATGGAAGAGAACTGGGTTCAGCTGGGAATTCAAGAAGTGATTTTATAGCCAAGGAACAGGGAGATGGGGTTAGGGTAATCTGGCTGAACCACTCTAACAGGGTTCTTGCCGAAGGCAGGGCAGGAGGAGCCCACCAGGTGAGGTCAAGGTTTGACCTAAATCAGCTTAGCAGCGTCTGACCAAAAAAATTTAAAATATTTATTTAAGGGAGAAAGAGAGAGGGGTCGGAGAGAGAAGATGGGCATGCCAGGGCCTTTCACCACTACAAATGAATTCCAGATACATGGGCTCTTTTGTACATCTGGATTTACATGGGTACTGGGGAATCGAACCCAGACCAGCAGGCTTTGCAAGCTAAGCTATCTCTCCAACACTAAAACCAAGATTTCAACAGATTTTAGTTTAAGAATCGAATTGGCCTCCTGAGTACTGGCCACCATGCCCAGCTTCTGATTCTAATACATTGTTGTGGAGTGCATATGCATGTGTGTATGCATGTTTGCGTGTATGTGGGCACACGTGCCCGTGTATGCACCTGTGTGTGGAACCGAAGAGGTCAATATCAGGTGTCTTCCTCTATCACTCTTCCACCTTACATTTTTGAGACCGCGTCTCTCACCAAACTCGGAGCACACCGATTCAGCTCGACAGGCTAGCGCGAGCCCAGGAGATCCTTCTGTCTCCACCTCCCCAGTGCTGGGGTGACAGACTTGTGGAACCACATTGAGCATTAAAAAACGTTTTATTTATTTAGGGTTTTTTTTTTGCAAGGAAAGAGAGAAAGAGAGAGAATGAATGAACATGCCAGAACCTCACGCCACTGCAAACGAACTCCAGACGCATGGCCACTCTGTGCCTCTGGCTTTCTGTGGGAGCTAGGGAGTTGAACCCCAGGCCATCAGACTTTGCAAACAAGTGCCTTTACCCACCGAGACATCTCTCCAGCCCCCATGCCCAGCATTTTATGTGGGTGCTGAGTGTCAGTCCTCAGGCCCTCCTGCTTACACAGCAGGCATTTTACCCGCCGAGCCATGTCCCCAGCCCACATATTAACGTTAGGAATATGTAGGAAAGAAAGACTCTCACGTGGGATTGTAATACTCTAGGTTTATTCTCTCCAGAGAGGAAAGGAGTGGGAAGGAGCAGAACATTTTCATGACCCTTTTTAAAAAAATATTTTATATTTATTTATTCTTTGACAGAGAAAGAGGGAGAGAGAAAGAGAGAGAGAGAGAGAGAGAATAGGGCATGCCAGGGCTTCCAGCTACTGCAGACGAACTCCAGACGCATGTGCCACCTTGTGCATCTGACTTACGTGGGTCCTGGGGAATTGAACCTGGGTCCTTTGGCTTTGCAGGCAAACACCTCAACCGCTAAGCCATCCTTCCATCTCGCCCCCCCCTTTTTAAGTTTTCATAATCTGGTTGTGGAAACAGCCTCAGTCTGAGGTAACTGGAAAGAATTACAAGCAAAACAAAATACAAATGAGACCAAAAACAACAAGCACTGGTGGTTGTTTGGGACATGCCTGAGTGTGTGAGGGATGAAGCGGGCAGGGAGCCCATTTGCATTAAAAGGAAGAGAAATGGATGTATTTTAATGAACTGCACTAGATAACTTAATTGCACACTTATTTTCATTGTCACCCAAATGGCTTGATTTCACATCCGTGGATGGTGAAATGATCCCCTTATTTTCTTCCCAGGTTGTACTCAGACTATCTCTACTTCGCAAGTTCAAATAAATCTGCAGATGACTTCCACGACAAGGTGGCGGAAGCGTTGCAGCTGTTTGAGAACTGCATGCTGGACTGCTCCCTGCGTGCCTGTGTCTACAACAACACCCTCAACAATGCCATGCCCGTGCGTATTCAGCAAGCCAGCCCTACAGAATGGGCCACTTTGAAGCTATTGTGTGCCAGGGCCGTTGCGGAGCGGAAGTTTGGTGCGGAAACGCAGAAGGAAGTGTTTTAATGTGCAAATGCCACTCAGCGCCTTTGAGCGCGAGCTATTGTGGAAACCGATATTCTCAGTTCCGGGCTGTGAGAGCTGTGGAAGCAGGCGGGCCCTTCTAGCCGGTTTCTTGTTTGCCTCCTTGCCCGTCACCCAAGTGCTCTGCACCACGCATCTTCTCCTGTACTCGCACACCAGGGCGCACTTAGGAAGACTGCCATTTAGTGAGGCTCCCAGAGCACACGCTGCCATTACAGTTGGCACAAGAGGGGACAGAGGCTCTGGGCAGTCCTAAGAGCATCTGGGGCATGGATTGTTCTGTGGGCTTTACAGTAACTTTGAATGCTCCCACAGTGTCTCCATGCAAAAATGTTTTGTTGTCGTTGTTGGTTTTTTTTCCATTATCTGTTTTTCCCTTAAGGAATATATCTACATTTCCAGCCTTATGCAAAAACAACTGCTGGTGATGAATTCAGCATTTTCACTGACCTTACTTCTTGACCGGAATCTAAGCACTTCCTCTTAGCAGGGATCTCTAAAAGGCAGACTTCCACAGTGGCCCGTCACTGCCAGCTGCCCCACATGTGCCCATGTCACACACAAGGGGCACCAATTGACTGTTAGGGAGGCTCAGTGGTGCCCCTAGGGTGGTGAGGTTCAGAGGGAAGGCTCCTCAGGCCTCGGGCATACATGGTGACAGCTGGTAGGACTCATGGGTGCCTTCCTGGGACTTTGTAGTTTGTCAAGGAAGATGTGACATGTGATAATCGCATTATCAGGCGGCAGGCTTGGCCTTTGCAGGCGGGCAGCAGTGTGGGTTCCGTTCCCTGCTCTGGCATTTCCTGGCTGTGTGTCTGCGCAGATGTCTCAGCTTCCCTGAAATTCCGTCATTTCTTCGCGACACTGCCAGGCTGTTGTTGCCGGGATGAGAAAGCAACGGTTCTTTCACACAAATGAACCTGTGGTGCTGGGTCTGAGGCTGGGCCCTGGTGCACGGGCTCCCATGGATGGGGCTTGCTGTTTACAGCTGGGGAAACTGAGGCTCTGACAGGCTGCCTTCTTCTGGAGTCACTCACCTAATAAATTCGGGCTCTGGAGTCCAAATCCAGGTCTTATGACCCAGTTCTCCGCAGGGCTGCAGTATGACAGGAATGGACAGAGGAACAGAAAGGAAACAGACCAGCGTAGGGAGAGGTGAGGTGTCTGGTGTGGCTCATGGTAGGGTTCAAAACCTTTTCTCTCGGGTCCTGTAATCTGTCACTAGCTTCTCACTTCGGGAGATTTCTTGAGAATGACTCAGAGTGGGAGGGACAGGTTCAGGCCCACATCAGACAGATTAAGAAGTGACCTAAGCTGGCTTGAGGAGAGGCAGGCCTGTGAGACTCTTGACCGAAGCATAGTTCAGTTTAATAGCCGGGAGTTGTGTTTCACTCCATGGAAGTTGAATGTCTGACAGAAGTGGATCTGTATATCAGAGGCATTTTGTATTGCTCTGAGCAGCCAGACCCCCTAGGCCCTTCTCTTTCAATTTTTCAAAAAATTTTATTTTGGGGAGTTTTTTTAGTGTATATAATGTATTTTCATTGTATACACCTTTTACCCTCTCTTTAAAAGTATTTTATTTATTTATTTATTTAAGAGAGAGAGAGAGAGAGAGAGAGATATGAGGCAGAAAAGAGAGAGAATGGGCATGCCAGGGCCTCAAGCCACAACTTCAGATGCATGTGCTATCTTGTGCATCTGACTTATATGGGTACTGGGGCATCAAACATGGATCCTAAGGCTTTGCAGGCAAGCTCCTTAACTACTAAGCCATCCCTCCAGCTCTCCTACTACCCTCTCTTAACCCCTCCCATCCCTACTACACCCTTTCTTCTTCCCAATTAATTCCCTTCCTATTTTCATGTTGTGTGCGCACGTGCTGTGTGTGTGTGTGTGTGTGTGTAACCTACTGAATAAACTTAGGTTAGGGTTGCTTGCACGAGCATGGGTTATTTACTGGAATGTGGGTGACTTAGCAGTCGCTCTCCCACTAAAGAACATGATTCCTCCTCCTCTTCAGAAGCCATGAGTTGCCAGTAGCTCCCCTGTGAGGAGTGGGGTCCCCTGAGCCCTTCCCCCACCCGCGATGGAGTGTTGACAGGCTCAGTCCTGGGCAGCACCTCCTCTTAGGCCAGGCAGAGTCTGGGCCAAGCAAGCTGGATGCACTTCAGGAGAGCTTTAAATAGGTTTCCTGGAGACAGGATTTCCTCCACCACTTCCTGCTGCAGAGAAGAGAGGGTGTGTCCTTCCCTGTTTATCCTGTTTCTGGTCTGCATGTGCCCCGGGAGCATGGGAACACCACTGAGATTGGGGGGTGTGAAGGGGAAGTTCATGGGCAGCTGCAGATTCTCTTCACCTCTGGGTGTCTGGAAACATCCTAATAAAAGTTTATTGCTAAGAGACAGGAAGGATGTAACCTTTGTTCATGGCTAACTGGGCCTGGTCCTAAGCCTTCAGTCCTCACAGACTCTTGAAGTCCCTTTGCAGTTTACAGATAGGGACACCAAGGCTCACTGTAGGTACTGTTTTGCCTGTAGCCAGCAACAGGTTCAAGGCTGAGTCCTGGGTCTGGTGACTGTTGAAACCCAGGACGTTTTCACCCTCCCTTCTTACCTGCTAATAGCGAATCTGAGCCAACGGGGAGGCATGACTCCAGATTCCACATGTGTCTTGCCGAGGATGACAGCACTGTGGCTGGCACCTGCTGTCAGGGGCAGGGCAGTGGACTGGCTGACTAAGGTGGGTGACTAATCTTCCTTCCAGTCCCCGTGAAGGAAGGAGTGAGCAGCTAGGGACGATGAGGATCCATCTCTTGGAGATGGTCCCTCACTTCTAGGGTGGGAGGAAAATTCCCCTTCAGAGGCCATTCCAGCCCAGCTACAGCCTGGCGGAGGGCGGGGGAGCATCTCAGCGTCCTGAGTGCCGGGATTACGGGTGTGCTCGCTGAGCATACCCCCCGAAGTAAGACTTCACTGCCTTCCTGCATTACCTCATACCCCATGGCCTCGTCCCCTCCTCACCATCATTCCTTACCTGTCATGGTGTCAGAGCCACACATGCCTAGTTTAGGTCCTCAGATGGCCTCTGAGCAGGGGTCTCATGGTGGCCCAGGGGTCTCAGGTCCCTGAGAACTGGTCAGAAATACAAACTCTGTGCCTCTCCTGAGTCAGACACTCAGGTGGGTGCAGGAGGGGATAGCCATCTGCCTAACTGTCCCTGCTGCAGGCATGCACGCGTCCTGCTGCTTGGCTTTGGGACCACAGCTCTAGAGACTTCCCACCGTTTCTTTCTTCAACCTTTCTCTGGTTGTGCTTGTTGAAGGCTTTATCACCCAGGTTTTTCTTTAATCTGACCTGTTCCCCAGTTTTATTTTTTAATAGCATGTATTGCAATTGGTGGTGGCTGATGTCCGTTCACCCAGGACCAAGCAGCAGGTTCCGTGCAGTCAGAGCTTTGCCTCTTATGAGGCCCCACATCTCCATTGCCTAGTGGGGTCCCTGGCACATGGTGTGAATTCAGATTAATTGCTGAATGTGTGAATTAATAGATGAATGATGGATAAATGAGTAAGGAGTTTGGGAAGATAGTAGGGAAGCCGAGTGGGAAGTATCAATTGAAACTTTTTTGTTATTTTATTTTTTTGAGAAAGAGGCGGACAGAGAGAAGAGAGAGAGAGAGAGACAATGGGCATGCCAAGCCTTTCAGCTGTTGTGAATGAACTTCAGATGCATGCGCCCCCTTGTGGCACATGTGTGACATTGCATGCTTCCATCACTTTTTCTGTCTGACTTACATGGGATTTAGACATTTGCACATGTGTTCTTAGGCTTCTCAGGCAAATGCCTTAACAACTAATCCATCTCTCCAGCCCCAGGGAAATCTCAATTGAAATCTAGAATGAGGAATAGCTGCTTGATGGGGTGAAGTCGTGGGGCCATAATCAGTCAACATTGGATCCCTTGAAGTGCTCCCCACGTGTTCCTGTGGTGCTCCCTCCTCACCAGGGATCTTCTGTGGTAGGAAAAAGCCACACATGCACGAAGGGCCTGGCCTCATGACCTGGCTTTAGTGAACGTAACTGCTAACCCCGGCTCCTCTCGTCCTGGCCTTGCTGGTCAGTCAGCTGGCACTTGTAACCTCAAAGGCTTCCCTGAGCTCTGGTGTTTTCTAATTTTAAATGTATTGGGCCCTCGTCCTAAATATCCTCTCTACTTCGGTTCTATTTTGATTCCTGTTCTATTTTGGTTCTCATCCTGTGCTGGGCGAAGGAGAGGACAATGGGATGCCGTGGGGCTGTCTTCTGGGGTGTCTCCGTGGCCCCTAGCTGTGGCGGTGCCGCTGCCTTCACAGACTCTCCCCAGCAGCCCAGAGCGCTCCCTGGCCATGGCTGAGGGAGCGGCGGGAGGGTCCGGAGCAGGCAGCTGGGGAGCTCTCAGCTTTGCCCCAAGACGAGCCCCCAGAGCATGCCTGTCAGCGGGGCAGGTGCAAGGACAGGACACAGTGTCCCTCCGAAGGCAGGTCTTCTGGGACAGAGGACTCTCGGTGCAGCTGGTCTATCCGAGGGGCAGCCTGCAAGACGGCGCAGCCTCTGCGGCCTTGCCCTGGAAGCACGCCGTTCTTATCCCTGCTGCGCTGGAGGCTGCGTGCGTGCGTATCTGTTTTGGAGAGAGGCACGCACTCCTTTTCTCCACAGCTTTGGCCCAGCTTGAAGTCTTTTTTCTTTTTTCTTTTTTTTATGAGCTGGTGTATTCTGCAGCACCAAAGCGTGGGCTGGAGGCAGCTAATGAATTTTGGAGACAACTGATCTATTCCCTCTAATTGTTTTCCTTCCTCCCCATTTTTCCTGTGTTCTTAGAAAAATAATGAAATGGAAAGAGAACAGTGAGAGATGTTTTGTGGAATGTTTCGTCATCGTACTGCTAATGCCTTGTTTGTGGTTCCACCACGAGCCGCACTGAGCGCTGGCACACGGCGTTGTGGAAGGTAGCTTCGTGACAGAACCCTGGTCCCTGCTTTCAGGGAGCTCAAGGTCAAGCTGGGCAGGGAAAATGGCCAGAAAGTGTCTATCAGGGGGCTGGAGAGATGGCTTAGCGGTTCAGTGCTTGCCTGTGAAACCTAAGGACCCTGGTTCGAGGCTCGATTCCCCAGTACCTACGTAAGCCAGATGCAGAAGGTGGCGCATGTGTCTGGAGTTCGTTTGCAGTGGCTGTAGGCCCTGGTGTGCCCATTCTCTCTCTCTCTCTGCCTCTTTCTCTCTCTGTCTGTCACTCTCAAATAAATAAATAAAAATAAACCAAAAAAATTAAAAAAAAAGAAAATGTCTATCTGAAGAAATGGGGACCCCCAAAGAGGAGCTTAGGACTGGAAGGCTTTATGGGGAAGGGAATGAGAGGGAGTCAGGTAGCTTTGTCAGACAGTTGGGGTGACTGGGCCCCTGAAAATGAAGAGCAGGAATGTCTGTGGGCTTTGCTAGAGATCAGAGGAACCTGGCTTCTTCTTAATCTCTTGGCCTAAAGGAGCTCACAAATAACCCGAGACCCTAGCCCGACCAATCAACTCTCACTCTGGCTCACCTGAGCCACAAGGTCAGGCCCACTGCAGTCAGGTATAAATATGGTTTCCAGGGGAGGGCAAGCTCTCTTAACGGCTGGTTCATTCCCCCTGAACCTCTAGCTTCTGGCGAGTCTCCCCATGACCCCTCTGTACCCCCTTCTGTCCTCCACATGGCAGGAATTCTCTGTACTTTCTCTTTTTTATCCCCCTCTAAATCTTTTTTCATGTTTCTTTTTTTTTAAATTAATTAATTTTATTTATTTATTTATTTGAGAGCGACAGACAGAGCGAGAGAGAGGCAGAGAGAGAGAGAGACAGAGAGAATGGGCACGCCAGGGCCTCCAGCCACTGCAAACGAACTCCAGACGCGTGCGCTCCCTTGTGCATCTGGCTAACGTGGGTCCTGGGGAGTTGAGCCGCGAACTGGGGTCCTTAGACTTCACAGGCAAGCACTTAACTGCTAAGCCATCTCTCCAGCCCTTTTTTCACATTTCTTTTAGGCCTACATGGCCTCTTAGACCACATGGGTGTATTCATTTTCTTTCCCTTGGTTTTGTGCTTTCCTAAAGAAATAATAATTCTCCTTCTCAGTCTGGTTTGCCCAGTTCTTTGGTTAAATGCAAACATGAACCTAGGGCTTGGGGTTCAAGGACTCTATTCCTGAACCCCTAACACCCCGTTCCAGGAGGAGCTGGAAGTCGAAGCTACGGGGACGGGTTGTACACATGGAGAGCCACCGGCCCTGCCAGATGCAGCCCGCCGCTTTGCAGAGCACGTGCTGAGGGGCAGGAGTGCAGAGACCAGAGGTGGTCGGGAGCCCTGTGGGCATCTAGCGGGTGTTCATGGGAGTAGACAAGGGGCGGGAACGTAAACAGGGAGGTGGGGCAGGGGTAAAGTCATTCCTTGTCACTTCCACTTCTGACACGAACTGTGAATTCCAGAGAAGAGTTCTTAAACCACCCCCAAGTTCAGCAGTGCTGTAGGAGGCCTCACAGGATACTTAAGGCTTCTGTGACCATGATTATAACTTACAGAGAAAGGAGCCAAAGAAAGAAGTGAGTGGAGCGGAGCTTCCAATTCCCAGCTCCCCAAGGCACCTCCTAGCCATGATGACCACGCGACCACACTGAGGAGTATTGTCACCCCTAAGTCTTGGTGTCAGAGTTCTTAGGCTCTGTCACTTACCACCTGGGGCCAGAACTGTTGTCTCCAGTCCCTCGGGAGGTCAGAGCTGTGGCAGTGTTAGACTGTCTGGGGCCAAAGCCCTAAGCAAATCAAATTATTCCTTTCAGAGCATCCCATGGGCTTGCAGTCTCCTTCCAAGGCAGAGGGACAAAGACCACGTCTGTCTTTGTGTGGATGGGCTCTTCACTCTCTAACTTGCGTTTGATGTGAAAGGGGGAACAAAAAGACAGGGACCCAGGATGTGAGCAGGCAGGAAGGAGAAAGAACTGAACTTGTTTCCCCCCCCCCCCGGCCTCATTCCATGGATGCCGTGTCACAGGGCCATGCCAGCGCTGTCACCCTCAGGGCTGTCCCTCGGGCACCTAAGCCATCTCTGAGGTGCTGGGCATGGGGAATCAACTGGTAACAGGGCGACGGCCACATGCCATTGACTTTCTGTACCGTGGCCCTCACCTGTGACACAGAGGCATGGAGCCACTTGGTGTTGATTAGACGCCACCCTAAGTGTAGGACTTCCTTGCGCACGTCGCCCAGGACTCCCCGCGAAGTGTGTTGACGCGGTGCTGGAAGGAATGGCTTGCCGGGACGGCCCTCCCGGGTGGGTTTACAGTGAGACGCCCGGGGCGCCTTGGGCCATTGCTTCTCCTGCAGTGACACCCTCCTCCTCTGTTCTAGGTGAGGCTCCAGGTTGGGCTGTACGCCGTGTACCTTCTGGACTGGCTCACAGTTTTTAAAAAGGAACAGTTCCTCATTCTGCGGCTGGAAGACCACGCTTCCAACGTCAAGGACACTATGCGCAGGGTCTTCCAGTTCCTGAACCTGGGTCCGTGTCATGCTTCAGGCCAGTGGGGTACAGTGTGAGACTCGGGGGTCAAGTGCCGCTGGGCAAGGACAGCCTGCTGGGGTGCCCGGGGACTCACAAAAGGGAGGCCAACTCAGCACCTGCGGATCCGGCACCAGCGGAACGTGGGGCGCAGGGTGGGGAGGGAGGAGGAGGTGGCCTCCCCCGTGGGAGCCTTCAGCCTAGCAGGAGAGGGGTCTGCTCGGCTCGGTGAATGACTGGGGACAAGCCGTGGGGGAAGTGGGTGTTGTCACAGGAGATCTGCTGATGCCCGGACACCCAGCTGCTGATGGGTCATTGGGTCGGAGCCCCGTGGATGGGTTTTGGCCGCTGGTCCCGGCTCTGAGGAGGGAGATCCGCCTTTAGCTCAGGGGTACCAGCCGTGGTCTCCAGGGACAGTCTGTGCTGACAGGCCCTACCACTGGCTGGCAGAGTCACGTACTTAGGGGGACAGAGCTACCTGTGTGCACGGATCACCCAAGGACAGCTGCGAGGGCGGAAGGCAGGTCAGAACAAGCCACTTTTTTGCACACGACATCTCTGCAGCCCTGTCTGATGGCCTTGCATAGGGATTTTTGTTTCAACTGAACCAGTCAGCCAATCTAACTTTCTCTTCTTCTCCCTCCCTTCCTCCCTCCTCCTTTCCCTCCCTCCTTCCTTTCTTCTCTCCTCTTCCCCCTCCTCTCTCTCCTCACTCCTCCATTCTCTTCTCTTCTCCTCCCTTCCTTTCCTTTCTCCTCCCCTCCCCTCCCCTCCTCTCCTCTCTTTGGCACAGATCCACTGTAGCTAAGGCTGACCTGAAACTCACTCTGTGGCCTAGGCTGGTCTTGAACTCACAGCCATCTTTTTACTTCAACCTCCCCAGCGCTGGGATTAAAAGCATGAGCCACCATGCCTGATCACTGACTATTTCTGCCCACCACTGGGACTTGGGACTCTTCAGCCATATAAATTTTGCCATTTATGGAGAGCTGGCAGTGGGCTGGAGTGTGGACAGGCTTTTCTCATGTAAAGCCTAGAGCCATTTGTTTTTAACTTGGCCGTTTATAGACTGTTGCATTAATGAGGTTATCTTTTGTTCCTAAGAGGGATATTAAGGTCAGTTTGCTGTCTGGGACAGTGGGCTATGCTGAGGATATAGGCCAGGTCCCTAAAGCCTGGGGCCCAGAGACCTAGGGCAGTGATCAGGTTTGTTAAGCCAGTGGGGATCTGGGAGACTGCGGGAGGAAGGTGCAGTGGTCAGGTATGTTAAGCCAGTGGGGATCTGGAGACTGGGGGAGGGAGGTGCAGTGATCAGGTATGTTAAGCCAGTGGGGATCTGGAGACTGAGGGAGGGAGGTGCAGTGGTCAGGTATGTTAAGCCAGTGGGGATCTGGAGACTGAGGGAGGGAGGTGCAGTGATCAGGTATGTTAAGCCAGTGGGGATCTGGAGACTGGGGGAGGGAGGTGCAGTGGTCAGGTATGTTAAGCCAGTGGGGATCTGGAGACTGGGGGAGGGCGGTGCAGTGATCAGGTATGTTAAGCCAGTGGGGATCTGGAGACTGGGGGAGGGAGGTGCAGTGGTCAGGTATGTTAAGCCAGTGGGGATCTGGAGACTGGGGGAGGGAGGTGCAGTGATCAGGTATGTTAAGCCAGTGGGGATCTGGGAGACTGGGGGAGGGAGGTGCAGTGGTCAGGTATGTTAAGCCAGTGGGGATCTGGAGACTGAGGGAGGGAGGTGCAGTGGTCAGGTATGTTAAGCCAGTGGGGATCTGGGAGACTGGGGGAGGGAGGTGCAGTGATCAGGTATGTTAAGCCAGTGGGGATCTGGAGACTGGGGGAGGGCGGTGCAGTGATCAGGTATGTTAAGCCAGTGGGGATCTGGAGACTGAGGGAGGGAGGTGCAGTGGTCAGGTATGTTAAGCCAGTGGGGATCTGGAGACTGGGGGAGGGAGGTGCAGTGATCAGGTATGTTAAGCCAGTGGGGATCTGGAGACTGGGGGAGGGAGGTGCAGTGATCAGGTATGTTAAGCCAGTGGGGATCTGGGAGACTGGGGGAGGGAGGTGCAGTGGTCAGGTATGTTAAGCCAGTGGGGATCTGGAGACTGGGGGAGGGAGGTGCAGTGGTCAGGTATGTTAAGCCAGTGGGGATCTGGAGACTGGGGGAGGGAGGTGCAGTGGTCAGGTATGTTAAGCCAGTGGGGATCTGGAGACTGGGGGAGGGAGGTGCAGTGGTCAGGTATGTTAAGCCAGTGGGGATCTGGAGACTGGGGGAGGGAGGTGCAGTGATCAGGTATGTTAAGCCAGTGGGGATCTGGAGACTGGGGGAGGGAGGTGCAGTGGTCAGATATGTTAAGCCAGTGGGGATCTGGAGACTGGGGGAGGGAGGTGCAGTGATCAGGTATGTTAAGCCAGTGGGGATCTGGAGACTGGGGGAGGGAGGTGCAGTGGTCAGGTATGTTAAGCCAGTGGGGATCTGGAGACTGGGGGAGGGAGGTGCAGTGATCAGGTATGTTAAGCCAGTGGGGATCTGGGAGACTGGGGGAGGGAGGTGCAGTGGTCAGGTATGTTAAGCCAGTGGGGATCTGGAGACTGAGGGAGGGAGGTGCAGTGGTCAGATATGTTAAGCCAGTGGGGATCTGGAGACTGGGGGAGGGAGGTGCAGTGATCAGGTATGTTAAGCCAGTGGGGATCTGGAGACTGGGGGAGGGAGGTGCAGTGGTCAGGTATGTTAAGCCAGTGGGGATCTGGAGACTGGGGGAGGGAGGTGCAGTGGTCAGGTATGTTAAGCCAGTGGGGATCTGGAGACTGGGGGAGGGAGGTGCAGTGGTCAGGTATGTTAAGCCAGTGGGGATCTGGAGACTGGGGGAGGGAGGTGCAGTGATCAGGTATGTTAAGCCAGTGGGGATCTGGAGACTGGGGTAGAAGGTGCAGTGATCAGGTTTGTTAAGCCAGTGGGGATCTGGAGACTGGGGGAGGGAGGTGCAGTGGTCAGGTATGTTAAGCCAGTGGGTATCTGGAGACTGGGGGAGGGAGGTGCAGTGGTCAGGTATGTTAAGCCAGTGGGGATCTGGAGACTGGGGGAGGGAGGTGCAGTGGTCAGGTATGTTAAGCCAGTGGGGATCTGGGAGACTGGGGGAGGGAGGTGCAGTGGTCAGGTATGTTAAGCCAGTGGGGATCTGGAGACTGGGGGAGGGAGGTGCAGTGGTCAGGTATGTTAAGCCAGTGGGGATCTGGAGACTGGGGGAGGGAGGTGCAGTGGTCAGGTATGTTAAGCCAGTGGGGATCTGGGAGACTGGGGGAGGGAGGTGCAGTGGTCAGGTATGTTAAGCCAGTGGGGATCTGGAGACTGGGGGAGGGAGGTGCAGTGGTCAGGTATGTTAAGCCAGTGGGGATCTGGAGACTGGGGGAGGGAGGTGCAGTGATCAGGTATGTTAAGCCAGTGGGGATCTGGAGACTGGGGTAGAAGGTGCAGTGATCAAGTTTGTTAAGCCAGTGGGGATCTGGAGACTGAGGGAGGGAGGTACAGTGGTCAGGTATGTTAAGCCAGTGGGGATCTGGAGACTGGGGGAGGGAGGTGCAGTGGTCAGGTATGTTAAGCCAGTGGGGATCTGGAGACTGGGGGAGGGAGGTGCAGTGATCAGGTATGTTAAGCCAGTGGGGATCTGGAGACTGGGGGAGGGAGGTGCAGTGGTCAGGTATGTTAAGCCAGTGGGGATCTGGAGACTGGGGGAGGGAGGTGCAGTGGTCAGGTATGTTAAGCCAGTGGGGATCTGGAGACTGGGGGAGGGAGGTCCAGCCTCAAGTACAGCCCCTGCTGACCTGCCCCTGAGCTTCTCCCTGTAGGCAGAGATGCCACCAATGGTACAGGTCGCCAGTCTCCCAACCCTAGGGCCACATCACAGCAATGCGCACAGATGAAATAGAATTCACTTAGGCCCACGGTTAGGGTTAGGGTTAGGGTTAGGCCAAAGTAACAGTGGTAGAATTTCAGCAGGCTGCTTTGCAGAAGACCCCAAACCCCTTGACTAGCCTGCAGGTCACAGTTAGCAGGACTGGCCAACAGCCCCGCAGCTCATTCTGGGAAGGTGGGAAGGGACCTGATGTAGCCCACGGGTGAACGTGGCATGATCCCACCCTTCCAGCAGGGCTCCATTCGGGGTGGGCATGAGAGACAAGTCTGAAATTTCTTTGCAGTTTCATAATGGTATTCCCTCCCAGTGGATCCAGCCAGATTAAAAAAAAAACAAACATATGTTTATTTATTTATTTGCAAGGAGAGAGAGAGAGAATATGCCAGGGCCTCCAACCACTACAAATGAACTCCAGACGCAGTCACCACTTTGTGCATCTGGCTTTTCCTGGGTACTGGGGAGTCAAACCTAGGTTGTTAGGCTTTGCAGGCAAGCACCTTAGCTGCTAAGCCATCTCTCTTCAAACACATTCTCCTTAAAGAGACTCCCATCTCTGCATGACATGCTGGGATTCTGGCAGACTTCCTTTTACCTCTCCCCATGCCTACAACCTCATAGGGCATTTTTTCCTTTCATTCCAGGGCCCCTGAGTGCGAAGCAAGAAGCTTTAATGACCAAGAGCCCCGCATCCAATGCACGGCGTCCCGAGGACCGCAACCTGGGGCCCATGTGGCCAGTGACACAGAAGATCCTGAGGGACTTCTATGGGCCTTTCAATACCAGACTGGCACAGGTACTCGACGACGAAGCGTTTGCCTGGAAGACACCTTGAGGACTGAGCCCACCCTCCAGTCATTGGGCTTCCCGACTCTGTCATTGTCCTGACTTTAAGTGTCTTGCTGGAGAGCTGTTGACTCACTTTGGAGACAAGCCTGGGGCCCAGCCTCTCCTCCCAAGGCCCCTGTTAACTGTAACCATTTTGGTTCCCCTCGTGAGTTCAGTTCAGCAGCTCTGTACTTGACCCCCTGCTGAGCTCCTTGGGGGAAAATGCATTGGGGAGAGAACTCTGTCTGGTCTGGGGCTGGGCACACTTCACGTGGCAAGAGTTGGCTTCGGAAGGCCACAGCGCAGCCCTGCTGGCCAGCCTCCAGGGGAGCCCGCTGTGGGGTTTGACAGCTCTGGGCTCTGATTAAGCTCTTGAGGGGCCGCGGCCGGAGCTCCCCAGAGCCGCCCTCCACACGCTGCTTTTGCTGAGCACTTTGTATAGACTGCTGACTTCATCAGGGCCCAGAACGGAGTCTCTGCGAGGAAGCAGGTTCTCATTTGTTTAAATTCTTACTTCCAAGAAGCGCCGTTCACTTCACTGTTTCCAAGAGGGGTGGAAAAAAGTCGACTTTTGGCAGCGCACTGTTCTCTCTGACCTCCTCTGGTTCTGCCCCTTAGACTCAGTTCATGTTGAACAGAAAACGACTTCATTGAAAACAAACCCATTCCCTGCATTTGACTAGCCCCAGCTTTCCTTTCTTCTTCAGTAGATGCTTTCCCAAGAAATTTGGTTTATATTTGGAAGAGGACTTCTTGCTGTTAATGCAAGAGCAGAACAGCCTCAAGGATCTGAACACTTTATGGAAAATCTGAGTGAAGCCTCGCCACACACACAGGGTCGCGGGAAAGCGAGAGGAAGTTCAGTATCTTATTCTGGATGGGGGTCATTATGGGCTCCGTGCCACACGTTCCCTGTTGAGTATGGTCAACGGTCCTGACTCATTAAGGATCTTCAAGATAACAAGCCCACTTGGGCCACATGTAGTATGCGTTGACTCGGAAAGAGATTACTGGGAGCTGTGCTCTTCGTGGAATGTTCTAGGCTTCTCGGCAGCTTGGCTTGCAGAGGGCGAGTTGGAGGTCTTGTCACTTCATGGAAGTCCCGAGGAGCCCTGGGAAGAACACTGGAGAGCACTGGGCACACTGGTTCCAGTGCAGTTGCAGCAGAGCTCTCCAGTGACACTTCCCGTGAACCTGTGCTCTCAGGTCGGGCCTCCCTGCATGTGCACACAGTACATGCCCGGCTGCCACTCGCGTGTGTGGGACAGGCTGGGCTTTGGTGACGTGAGGGTGTGCAGCCAGCTGTCTGGGTCCTTCTGCCACTATCTCTGCCGTGGGAGATGGGACGCTGCGTCCATTAGACTGTGTGGAAGGCTCTGGGCGCTGGCATAGCCTGGGCTGGTTCTGCTACTGAAGGAGCTATGTGTCCTGAAGACCCACGTGCAGGGACAATCCCACGTGCGGGGACAATCCCTCCTGCTCAGAGCCGGCGCCTAGTGCAGCAGCCGGCGGGGAAATCTGGCCCGTTAGCACGGGCATGCTTTGGGGAGGTGGTACTTCAGCGTGTGTGAGATTGTGTATTTATTCGGAACACAGAGTGTGTGTGCGTGTGAGTGCACTTACTGAATGGCTTCCCCTCAGCTCTGTCACTGACCAGGCTTCTCCCTCCACTGCGGACACGATGCCTTTCTCGATTAATTTCTCTGCCAGTTAACTTGTCATTTCCAGCGCGTAGTTTACGACTCCTCACTGACACTGATCACAAGGGATCTCTGTTACGCACTCGGCATGTGAATAACATGTAACATAATTCTGCTTCTTACAGAAGTATTACCGAAGGTGTTATTTCCAATATTATTTGGTTCATTGTTGATCTTTTTATATCTGCAGCCCCCCACCCGCTGTGCCACACCAGGCCATCCAGGCTGGGTTTTCCAGAGGCCCCTCAGAGAGCACCCACATTGCCTTTGCTCTCAGCGGAGGCCCCTCTTACTGACAGCACAGGTAGCATTTCGGGTGGTGGCTTTCTAGTCTGTCACCCCAAGCCAAAGTGAAGCGGACCATTTCTCACAACCTGGTATTGAAGACACTGTATTCCCAAAGGCCACGTGCGGGATTGTATTAAACTGTTACTCCCTTAGTCCTATAAGGTATGCCACGCGAATCACATGTATGCTGTACTTTTATTCATATTTAACATAATTAAAGGTGGACCCACACGGCTGGAGCCTGTAGAGTGTGTGTCCCTCCGCCACAGTACGCCGGTCCTGAGCATGTGACCGAGGCTCAGGGAAGGAAGTTCAATGTCTGTCTTGCTGTCTGCAAGCCCTCACCAAGGGCCAGGTCGGCGAGGGCTGTGCTTCCGAGATGGGCTATGAAGAAAACCCAAGAACAGAGATCAGAACGCCGGTATTCCTGGGAACTCCCTGTGGGGTCCCATTGTGGTTGAGAGTTAAGGTGGGGGGGACTGTCATTGTCTAGAGACCTAGGAAATTAAGGTAAGGTGGCTATCGGCTTTACTCCTGTGGCCTGCATGGCTCTCTTGGATGTGGGTTTCAGACTGGGTGCATGTCCATTTCACTCAGCAATCAGTGTCCTGTTGAGACTGGAGGGTGAGGCAAGGCTGAGGAAGGAGAGGATGTACTGTCCCTGCTGGTCATCGTCCATGACACTGAACCTCAGGTGAGGGCGCCTCATACAGCCCATGTTCATCTCCTCGGCTGTGAGGTGGAAGTTTGGGAACAAGCTTCTTGCAGGTCGGTTTTCCTCTTGCTACCTCTGTATACGTCTTCCCTCTAGATTCCCGGGGCTTCTCTTTTCACATGGACACCTGTCAGCCCCCAACAGGCTCCTGGTAACTTCATCACCTCTTCAAAGATTTCTCCAAGCCGGGGATGGTGGCGCACGCTTTGATCCCAGCACTTGGGAGGCAGAGATAGGATCACTGTGAGTTCGAGGTCAGCCTGAGACTACATAGAGAGTTCCAGGTCCAGCCTGGGCTACAGTGAGACCTTACCTCAAAACACTAAAAAAAAAAATTTCCAAATGAATGAAGTCATGTTATGAGGCACCAGGAGTCAGAACTTCAGCACATGAATTCTGAAAGGGAAACACAATTAGTCCACACGGAAGGTTTGACTCCGACTTGCAGCTCTGGGAGCGTGGGCCATCCTGGGCACAGTGTTGACCCTACTTTGGTCCATCAGCTCTGGAAAGATGCCCCTTAGAAAGCCTGTTTCCTCAGCACTGTCCTTTGGTACCCTGAGTGCGGGGGCTGCTGGTGGCTCAGCTGGAAGAGAACCCCGTGAGTTCTTCACAGGCCACAACTGACTGCTTAGCAGGAACGCACGTGTCTGGAAGTGAGAGGCGGAAGTTGGGGAGCAGAACAGGTTAGGGCTCGATGTGGAGGGCTGATGCCGTGCCTCTCTCCCTAGTCCTCCCCCCAAGCCCTCCGTGTGGCGTGACACCATTCTCTGCTCAGGAGACGGGAACTTGGCCCTGATCAAAGGGTGGTGCTTTCCCCGCTGGCGTTTAATCTTTCACTCCAGGAATTGCAAGCTGCGGGTGGCCTGGGCCCACGGGTGAGGCTGATCATGTGGTGACTTGTAAGAAAACATTACTTTGAGGAGTTGGGTTTTCCCAGAACTTCTGGGCCAGCTCCCCTGCAAGGGCACCAAGAAGGAATAAGGGTGGAGTAGGGTAGGCACTGCATGTGCAGGAGAGCCCTGGTCCACCAGGTCTGGTTGAGTTTACCATCCACTGCCACTGCAGACTCCCCCAACCAGACTGCTAGTCATCCCCAAGAGAGCTTTGCCATCTGGAACCTCCCTGGCCCCAGCCTCACTGGCACCCAGCCCACGATGTCCCAAGCATGGTCTTGTCCCCGTGACCTCTCTCCCTTCCCGTTAACCACTGTGGTCACTGAGTTTTCATCCTACAGTCCTAGAGAGCTCTGGTCCCTAATCAGCCTCCCTGGGCTGAAAGCCGGCTGTGTGCGTAGGGCCGTGTGACCTTCTGGGTCTCCAGAGCAGTCTTTGGCAGGGCCTTTCCCAGCTTCTAGAGACTTCTGAGTTCCTGTGCTTTCCCGGCTTACTCCACTCACCTTCCTGCCTCTCGTGAGGACCCCGGGGCTCCATGGGCTCACCTGGGATGTCTCCATCTCCAGGCCTCATCTGCAAAGTCCCTCTCGCCATGCTCAGGGGTCGCACCCACAGGTTCTGAGACCTACCATCATGCAGCTGACTCTAGGACCAGGAGCTAGCTGGGCAGAGCACACAGGATGGCGTGGGTGCCCAGTGGCTGGTCCTTTGGGTTCTACTCTGTGAGGCCCTGGTAGGCGTGAGTGGGCAGCAGCTCAGCAGAGGCCCTGAGACAGTGTGATGGAGGTGGGTCAGAGCTTCCAATTACAAATCCTGTGGGGTATGCCACTGTCCCCAAGAAAGTCACCTGGCTTAGTGACCTGCACAGGCTAGATGGGACTGTGTCTGTCTCAGGAAAAGTGCGATTTGAGGGCCCTTGGCTTTGTTTGCCTTTTAATGCTTGTGGTGCTCCCCAGGAGTCCCCACACAGTCACCCCTGCAGTTTTTGAGTTTTCTGAAGTCCGGCTGTTGTTGAGGTCAGCATGTTTCAGACAGAACAGCTTGCGAAACTTGGGAAAATATCTTGTCTCTCAGGGACCGAGAGAGCTACGGGCCCGTAGCGTCCCTGGCCGCAGCCTCTACGAGGCTGACTCGGTCCTCGCTGGCCTCCGTGGGCGTGACGGTCCCACACTGGTCTTGCCTCCGTGAGCTCTGCCCTGTCTCATTGGCCCTAAGCCCTGTCCTGGCCCCCCACCCTGGCCAGCTGCCTTGCTCCTCTTCTCTCTCTTCCTTTGTTGTTGAGTATGGCTGGGAAGGAAGGTTGAAAGCCCGCAGACAGTCCTGGGGTCCTTGGAGCTGTAAGTTACTATCCCAGGGTGTCGCAGTCAGGCTCACATTGCTAGCAGAAAACATCCGACCAAGAGCAGCCTGTGGGAGGAAAGGGTTTATTGGGGGGAGCACCGTGATGGCAAAGGAAAACGATGGCATGAGCGGAGGGTGGACAGCACCCCCTGGCCAACATCAGGGGAACAACAGCAACAGGAGAGTGTGTCAAGCATCAGCCAGAGGAAGCTGGCTGTGACACCCACAAGCCCACCCCCAGCAAGTCACTGCCTTCAGGAGGCTTTAATTCCCAAATTGTCATCGGCTGGGGATCTAGTATTCCCAATACCTCAGTGTATGGGGGACACCTGAATCAAACCACCAAACCTGTGTGGTAAGGAGTGAACCCGGGGGTGATGATAGGAGACCCTCAGGTGACTGGGCAGGTAGTGGACAGGGAGGAGCAATAGTGGACCTCAACTGCCACCAGCAAGTGGGCATGTCCTTTGGCATTTGGCCTACAGGACCAGCTCAGACCTGCTCCAATGGCAGAACAGGAAGAGCTGGCTGTCCCACCTCATGGTCTCCCTAGCGAGGACAACGGCCTGGGGAAGGCTGGGTCCCCTCGGGACTCTGTTGAGTACAGAGGTCACTGGTCTTTTAGGGTACACTTCTAACTCTTTGCTCTCTGAAAAGTCCCATGGAATCAGGCCCTAGTCAGATCTGGAAGCTGTGGGTGTCGGTCAAGTCTCAAAACACAAGCCTCCTGGACACTTGTGACTTACCCAAGGCAGCTGCACAGTGAGTGAGGTGACAGTGTGGACCGAGCAGATCCCTGAGGACTCCCTCGCTAAGCAAAGGCTGAGTTTTGGGAATAGAGGTGTATGTGGGGGGGCTGCCACCAACCCTGACCTCAGACCTCAGCTGTTCACCATAAAGGTCGGCCTGATTGGCACCCACCAAACTCCACTTCCCCAGCTCGACAGACAGCCCCGGGGGGGGGGGGCAGCCTTGGGTCTGGAGCTCCGATAAGCTGGATTCAAAGCCCAGTGCCCCAGAAGAGGGCCAGGAACAGCCGTCCTGTGTCATGCACACGAGTAGGTGTCAGAGTGAACAAGCATGGTACAAGTGAGGCTGCCCACCTCCCTGAGGTCGCAGCTCAGGTGCTGGGGAAGGAGTGACTCAATGCAGCTCAGGTGTTCAGCCCCTCTTTCACTTCAAGGCCAACGCTTTTAAACCCAGTGCTATGCTGAACACATCCCGGTGCCCCATCCTTAGCAACATGTCTGCGTTCTGCTTCAGAACTCCCTGCCCCTTCTCTTTCCATTTCAAATGCCCCTGGGGAAGAGCAGCTGCTTCTGGGGTCACCTGGAACAGGGCTCCCTGAAGACCTGCAGGGAAGGGTCTAAATGTGGCTGGGACATCCAGGGGGAAACCAAAGGACATTAAACACAAGTCCCAAAGGCTCCTTGTGCTGAGAGACAGAGGTGCCCTCCCTTCCTCGCCCCAAGTTGGCCAGCCCATGGGCTAATCCTCTCATGCAGGAGGGCTTTGGGTGGGGGGATGGCTGTACTGAGGTATCTCTCTGGGACCTGTGCCATAGCCAAAATGGACAGCCCCACCCTGTGGGCCCCAGCCCTGCCCAGTGGCTCTGAGGTCCACGCCCTAGCTAGAACTTGTTCAAATAACATTTCATTTTCTCAGTAAATACCTTCTGAACAGCCACTTTGCACAGGGCACAGGGCCGGGCCCTGCTGCATGGTTGGGTGGTGGTTCGCTGGTCTGTTCGCTGATCTTTGCTAGGGTTTTCCAGCAGGAACTGGTGGGTCACCCAGGTGCGCCTGAGAGTGGAGGGAGAGCAGAACCGGACCCCACCCCACACAGCTGAGGGCAAGGACCCATCAGAAGTGGACAGAGATTAGACTGGGGAGATGGCTCAGTGGCCAAAGGGACTCGCTTACAAAGCCTACTGGCCCGGGTTCAGTTCCTCAGTACCCACATAAAGCCAGATGCACAAGATAGCACATGTGTCTGGAGTTTGCTTGCAGTGGCAAAAGGCCCTGGTGTTCCCATTCTCTCTCTCTCCCCCTCTTTCTCTCTCAAATAAATAAAATATTTTAAATGAAGGAAAGAAAAAGAAATGGACAGATATTGATCCCAGCACTACCCAACGTGATGCGGGACTGTGGCGGCCCTGAGGAGAGGTGCTGGGGACAGCGGTACCTCAAGGTGAGCCCCACCCCCCTCTGTGCTCTGCCTAACCTTAAGACCAAGCTCAAAGGCTAGGATGGAACTGGTGGTCTGGCTTTCTTCAGGCAGCATGAGGGTGTACTGCCACATGCCCAGGCCCTACTTACTGGAGCCCACACTGGCCAGGTCACCTCAAGACCCTGGTTCCTGCTCTGGCCCCCCATACTTTATGCCCCATGGGAGCCACTGCATCCATGTTTTGAGTTCTGTAGGCCTCAAGGCCCGCTCGTCCGCCCTCAGGAGGTGTCCTCCACCTTCCTGCTCTGAAGCACCACATGTTAAATATACCACACCGTGGATCCCAGAAACAGTACAGAAGCTGTTAAGTCCTGATTTAAAAGGAGAGAAAATTCCAATATCACTGATGGAATTCAATGCACAATAATGGAGAATTTCTTGGTAGAAGGTCTGCTCTTGGAGAGAAAGGGTGGGTGACATTGGGCTTAATTGGGACTCAAGTTAGTACAGCCTGTTAGAGGGACAGCAGGCTTGGAGCTAGTGTCCAGCCTCCTGTGGAGGAGAGGCCCTTGCCAGAGTGGGAGGGGCTTGGGGTGAGGTGCATCCCATAAAAGTTAGGTGAGCAAACTGGATCAATCCTACCGAACCACATGCACATTTTTAAAACATATTTTATTTTGTGGAACTGGAGATTGAACACAGGGCTTTGCATAACCTATCAGACATTTCATTTTTGCATTACATTGTGTGTGTGTGTGTGTGTGTGTGTGTGCATGTGTGTCATGTGTGGTGGTGTGTGTGTGGTCTGTATATGTGTGTGCAGATGCCTGAACCCTGGGCACTAGTGCACAGACCCGAGCAGGACGTCGGAGAGGAGGTGTCCTCTGTCACTCATCCATGTGCTCCCAGAAGATAAAGACTCTCACTGAACCCAGTTTCATTAGACTGGCTGATTAGTGAGTCCTTGTGATTCTCCTGCCTCTGCTCCCCATAGCAGTACTGGAGTTACAGGCATGCGTGACCGTGCCAGCTGCTTCTGTGGGTGCTCGTGACCATGCCAGCTGCTTCCGTAGGTGCTGGGAATCAAACTCGGGTGCTATCAGGTGGTTTCAGGCCTTCTGCTTATGTGGGAAGTGCTCTTAACCACTGAGCCACCCCTGCAGTGTCCTACTTAACGCATTTATAGCATACTGTCTTGGGTGCCAGGCCAGGACCTTTTCTCAGCACAGGTTGGCACAGTGAATTGGCACCCGTTTCCGGTTTCCCATTCCTGGTTTCGGTTTCTCTAAGGGTAGGAGGTGGGCTGCGGGCCTTTGGCAAAGCAGGCAGAGAGCTTCATTATCTGTGGAGTTGTCCCCGCCCTCCATGTCTCCCCTCATCCATGCAGATCTCCCCGAAGCGTCTAGCCTGCTTCTGCATCTTCACCAGCAGATCTCGAGGTGGTCACGGGGTCTCCAGGTCCTCCAGGAGAATGTGCAAGTCTGGGCTTTCTCCATGAGCACAGCGTGGTTTGCCCATCCCACTTTCCTTTTCTCACACCATACAAGCGGAGGCCTGCAGAGGCCCTGGGCCACTCTCACCTCTGATAGGGTGTGTGCATGGGGGTTCCTGGGCATCACCATCTCCCCACTTTGATGTCCAATGCGGTGGAGATCAACACAGTAAAAGCTGCTGGGTACGTTCCGTAATGGCAAGATTGCAAGGCATTCCAATATGAAATAAGCAAATGGGTGATTTATGTAATATATATGGCTAACTAGGGCCTTGATACCATCCAAAACAACTCACATGAAAAGGGATAGGAACCAATATGTTTGACTCGTGGTTAAATATAAAACTGACGGGAGCTGGGCGTGGTGGCGCACGCCTTTAATCCCAGCACTCGGGAGGCAGAGGTAGGAGGATCGCCGTGAGTTCGATGCTACCCTGAGACTACATAGAGAATTCCAGGTCAGCCTGAGCTAAAGTGAGACCCTACCTCGAAAAACCACAAAAAAAAAAAATAAAATAAAATAAATAAATAAATAAAACTGACGGGAGCATTTTGCAGAATGGCCCAAACCTGGGGAGCCAAGCATGCTCTGAGCATTAGGTGGGATGTTCTCAGTCATGGTAAAATGCTTGTCACTGAGGAGGCCAGATGCGAGGCTCCTGTGGTAAGAGAGATGGAAACAGATGGGGCCAGGTGTCACTGAGTAAGTCGTACATGCCAGGCTCCTCAAAGGGCAGCTGTGTGTCTCTCACTGGACCTTCCCCACAACCCTCAGAGCACATCCTGTCTCTGATCGGATTCCAGTAGAAAGGCAAGGGGACCGATGCTCAGAAGGGCCAAAGGATATGTCCAGACCACATTGGTGAGATGCAGATGGGCCTCGAGCTCAGCTCTGTTGGTGTTCAGGGACAGCATCCTAACCCTGGCTTCTCAAATCAAAGTCCATGGGAAGGTTTCCAAGGAGGCAGGTGGAACCTTCTGAACTGTCTGGACTGGCAGACCAGGCAAGGTCCCACAGAGAGTGAAAGCTGGGGTCAGGCCAAGTGGCATCTTCTGGGCCATTTTCTCATGGAAGTGGCAGAGCTGATCGCTGGAGTCTCCCTTGTTCCTATATTCATGGAGACTCTGTTGTGCCTTCACTGCCTCCCTCCATGTCCCCTCTCCCTCTGGACAGCAAGGATCTGTAAGAATGCTGCTGACCCTGGGGAGAGCTCATTGACTTTGAAGAATGGCCATGCATGGCCCTCACACCTCCCAGCGGAGGCCATCTCAGAGACCTGGAGCCCTGGGCTGCCCACAGCCAGCCAGTTCTGAAGCCAGTGCGGAGACCCTGTGATGAGCCGCCTGGGCTGCTGTAGGTTCGAGGGATGGGGTGAGACTACTTCCTTCCAGGGCTGGCCTCCGGCCCTTGGAAGCGCCCCTGGACCTGTCCAGTGGCCGCTGTGGCCAGTTGTTTACTTCCACCTTCACATGAGCTAATCCGGGGAACTCCTGCCACCGTCAGCACTTTCAGCAAAGTGGGATTCTGGAAATTTCCCTTGTGAGCCAGCAACAGTCCTGAAAACCCAGACAGCCTGCACGGACTCGGTTCAGGCAACCTTCACCTCCTTCCCCTCACCCACGCTCCGGAACACTGACTCCTGCTCCCCCTCCAGAGTCAGCATGTTCTCTCACCCCAAGTTCAAGTTCAAAAGTGCAGCTGCTTCCTCCACAAAGGCTGCCTGGATTGCCCCACCCCACTTCCAGGCATCCTGCAGTGCAGCCATGTTTCTAAGAGGAAGCAAATTTAGGGGTAGGGAAAGAGCTGGATGACCTTAGGCAAGCCATTTAAGCTCTCTGAGCTTCAGTTTCCCAACTTCAAAGGGGGTGGGAGTCAGGAGGCGTTCAAGGAGCCCTTTCGGATCCATTTCTTCACTTGCCCAAGCTGCTTAAGTGCGTAGTGTTCTTGCAGAGGATTGGGTAGAGGAGAATGGAGAGGACCCTGGAAATGATTCCGCACACCATCCATCATCTGCCCAGACCAGGCGGCCCTGAGAGGCAGCCCTGTGCTGCCCTCCTCTGTCACATGTAGGTACTGCATGCAGGAAGCCCTTTTCCCCAGTCTTTCAGATCCGCAGCAACTTTGCCAAGGCTGGACCACCCCTAGCTGTCCATCACCTCTGATCTGGATCTGAACTAACCTCAGCAAAAGGGTGTCCCCAAAGGTCTAAAGTCCACGTTCAGCCACCAGGACATGCTCCTGAAGAGGCCTGATGGTGATGGTGGGGGTCCCTCCCCGGCAAAATGTCCTATGTGCTACTTGCCATGTTTTGTCTCCGTAGAGGCTTGTCGTAGACTGGAAGGCGGTGCACTGATGCCTGCCCTGGAAGTTGTCGTGGTCAGCTTCACGTTGCTGGGATGACCCTCCAAAGCAGGCACAGCTTACGGGAGGAACAGGATTTACTGAAGCTTACAGATCAGGGGCTGGGGGGAGTTTCACAGTGGTGGCCCCCTTTCACAGGTCCATGCAGAGAGAAAGACCATCACCGGCACCACAAGCAAGCCCACTCCGGGAACCCCAGGCAGAGCTCAGGCATTCTGAGTACCTTAGGCTGGAATTCAGATCTGCCCCCCGGTAACACCTATAGGCTGGACCCTAGGATCTGCCCACAGTGATGCCTCCTCCAGCCGGGCAGCTGGAGATCTAAGTTACAAGCTTTAATAAACTCCTGAGTCTACTAGGGGGACATCCGTTCAAACTAGCACAGCAGGCCATCTTGGCCGCAGAGCGCAGCTGCAGTTGGGCTGAGGAACGCTTCCTCCCCAGCATCTTTGGAGCGGGTGGTGGCCGAGACGCCTCCAACCCCCTTTCACACAGTCCTTCTACCCTCAAGCCACCTCTCCGTATCTTCTCCCACACGCTCTGTCTTGCTCCGGCCTCTAGCACCATACCAGGACTGAGGAGGCCGGGAGAGTGTCACCCACCAAGGGGCTTTGAGGCGAGGGTGCTGGAGAGAGGTTCTCCCTGAAGTCCCAGCAGGACCCCTCCCCGCACCCAGTCCTGACCTAACCCTAACCTTTCTCCAGATTTCCCTGTGCCTCCCTGCAGAATGGCCACCTGGCTTCAGGCCACTTCCTTCATCCCCCTGCCCCCTCAGTCCTTACAGACGTGCCCTGCTACTCCAGAGATGGGAAAGGGAGAGAGACTATAGTGCTCTTCCTTTCTCCCTCCTTTTCTCACCGTTCCTTCCATCCACACCCCAGCCTGCTTGGATGGTGCTGCCTGGCCACCTTCAGGGCAGGACCTCCTGACTTTCCCCTGGAGGCCCAGACGTGCGCTTTACTACTGGTCTAGGTGCCTCTTCACCCTCCCAGGTTGACAGCCAAGACTGACCACGGCAGCTGGTGTTGGAGTACCGAGGGGGGCTGGGGGGGGGGCGCTGGAAAAGCTGCTCCGGTATAGATCTAGGAGTACCCACTCCGGTATAGATCTAGGAGGCTCCCCAAGAAGCCGAGCTGGGCCAGGACCCTGGAGGAACAGTGTCCAATCCTCACACAAAATGATTACATATTTTCTTCATCTCCTGAAAGATAAGTTTTTGGAAGGTCCAGTTTGTGACCCTTAGCTTCACTCCTTAGCTCCCTCGTAGCTCCCCTGGCATAGACCTTTCATCTCTAGCCCTCACCCCCTGGCACTTGCTGGCACCCTTCTGGAGCCAAGGATGCTGGATCCAGCATCAGAATGGAACCTTGGGGCTGGGGGGACGACTCGGTGGATAAAGTGCTTGCTGTGCAAATGCTCAGATCCCCAAATGCACATGAAAACCCTTGTGGTTTCTGTTACCCTAACATACCCACGATGGGATGGGAAGCGGAGACACCAGACTTTCCCAAAGCCTTCGGACCAGCTAGCCTGGCAAACTCTACTGTAACTAGAGACCCCGCCTCATATGAGGGGGAAGGTCAACCCCTGAAAGTTGACCTCTGACCCCTTACACACACTGTGGCACACGTACACCCTCACATACACATCACACACACACACATGCTAAAAGAGAGAAAGGAAGGAACTCTGATGGCGCCAGGGAAAAGTGACTTATTAAGTCTACTCATTGCAGTGACCTGAGTTAGACATGGGACTGTCGAGGTGTCAAGTGAATAGATTATGTCAGTCCCGGTATTGGGGAGCACTTGTATGGGTCCCCACTGTGCTCAGAGTCACCCTGGACTCACGCTGGCCCTTCTCCCTCTTTCTTCTCCATCCATCCATCCTCGGTGGCTTGCCGACCCCCTCATACCTGCATGGTCTCGGTGAATGTCTCGTGTGTGAACCCCCCAGCTCACCGACACCTTGAACTGGTCCACACCACCAATTCTGCTGTCAAAACAGCGACTACAGCTTTGGAATCACTTTCAGTCCTAAAGCTATGATGTGGCTTATTTTCAAGTGTGGCTGTCGTTTTGCTTTCATAGAAGATTGCTCTTTCAGGACGATTTTCTTTCCTTTTTATGTGTCTAATCATTTTAAATGTTGGGTTTCTAATTTGATCTGGACTGTTCTGTGAGCAGGTGCCTGGGGACCCAATTACCCTGCTTCTTTGTACCCACTCTCTTTCCCTAGTGAGTCACTCCCCTGTGAAGTTGGGGTTTTCTGCAGTGGTGTTGATATCCCCCTGCTGTGGAAAGGTCCCTGGGACAGAATTCATCTCTAGCTTGGATCCAAGGACTCACATTGCCGAGACCAAATTTTACAGTGGCTGTATTATCATATCATCATTAGTATTAGGTCTGACATTATTATTATTGAGCTTACTTCTTACTTACTTTGTGGAAAGTAAACATGAATGTTTGTATCTGGTTGAGGTCAGGGGCTTCTTTCTTTCTTTTCTTTCTTTCTTTCTTTCTTTCTTTCTTTCTTTCTTTCTTTCTTTCTTCTTTTTTTGGTTTTTCGAGGTAGGGTTTCACTGTAGCTCAGGTTGACCTGGAATTCACTCTGTATTTTCAAGGTGGCCTCGAACTCACGATGGCGATCCTCCTACCTCAGCCTCCCAAGTGCTGGAATTAAAGGTGTGAGCCACCACACCCGGTTGGGGGTTCCATTTTTAATGGGAGACTTTACTGTCCCTTTTTGGATCAGAATCAGGTTAGTTCTGGACACTTCCTATGACTGTTTCCAGTTTTCTTCTACAGGAGGAGGTTGCAGGGGCCCACTTCATCCAGAGTTCAGTTCATCTCTGCCTCATGTAGTTCAAAACCTTTTTCCTTGTGGACATTAGAGTGCAGTCCGGAGAAGGACAGAAGCCCATGGCAAAGCTAGCTCATAGAACAGAGAAGGGAATTTTAAACTTAGCTTTATTTGTTACTTAGCCCTAGCTGAATTCACAGTGAGCTGAGGACTTACCTCTGAATGGGCAGAACCCATCGGATTTGTAGTTTTATGTATTACCCAGAATCCAGCTCATTTTCCTAAATGCTATGCTTGCACTTGAGAACATGGTTTCTCTGTTGAGGTAGATTTCTTGTTATAATTAAGACTTGAAGGAAGGAAACAAGGGAGAGTAGGCATGATGTGCACGCCTGTACCCACCCTTCAGAGGTGGGTGCAGACAGAAGGATCCCTAGGGCTCACCGGTCAGTCACTCCAGGCTGAGTGAGGGATCCCCGTCTCCAGGAAATAAGGAGGAAGAGTGATAGAGCAGGGACCCAGTGTCCTCTTACCCTCCTCACATGGGTGCTCGGGGGGGGGGTGTGTGTGCCACCTGCAACACACATGCAATACCATACATGCATATATACACACAGACCCCATATGTTACAGACACACTAAATCAGTCTTTCTTCCTGTAAGTCATTTTTCTGAGGTTATTTGTCACAGTGATGAGAGTCTGACCAAACCACGTTGCTGGTTTTGAAGGCTGTTTTCACCGTACACAGGATCCTAGGTTAATCCCTTCTTTCCAGCACTTTCAGATGCTACTGTCTTTGGAAAGCACATTTCGTTGTTGCTCCATTGTGTCCTCTCTGTGCCTATTTTTATGATTTAATTTTTAAAAATATATTATTTATTTATTTGTGAGCAGAGAGAGACACAGAGAGAAACAGAAACATGGAGAGCGGGGAAGGGGGGGGGGAATGAGCGCACCAGGACTCTAGCTCCTGCAGACAAACTCCAGATGCATGCTCCACTTTGTGCATCTGGCTTTACATGGGTACTGGGGAATTGAACCCAGGTCGTTTGGCTTTGTAAGCAAGCACCTTAACTGCTGAGCCATCTCTCCAGCCCTGTTTTTATGATTTTTCTCTCTCTTAAAAAAATTTTTTTTAGCAGTGTAGTTACAATAAGATATGGCTTCTTTTTAATTTCTCTCACTTAGAATATGTGGTGATTTCATTATTATTATTCTTTATTTTAAGAGATAGAGGGAGAGAATGGGCACGACAGGGCCTTTAACCACTGTGAAGAGTCCCAGACGCATGCGCTCCCTTGTGCACATGTGTATTAAAGGCAGTGTGCCACCATGCCTGGTTGGGTGTAGTAATTTTAAGGCTATAGATTAATGTCTTCCTCAGTTTGGAAAATTATCAGTTATTAATTTCTTATTTATTCTTTAAAAGTTAAAAAAAATAGTGTACAAAATAATAGGTTTTATTATGACACTTTCCTACATGCACTTTGCTCATATTCATTCCACCAGTTCTTCCTCTTCTTTTCTTATCCCCCCCACCACTGATCCTTCTCCTCCTCCTTAAAGAGTCCCCTATACATGTTGGAGAATATATATATATATCTATATATATATATATATATATACACATATATATATACTATATATGCATATATATATATATATATATATATATATATATACACACATATGTTTCCCTGCGGTATGCTGATTTCAATTCCCTTGCGCACACACCCAGAGGTGGTGTCGCTGGGTCATGTGGTATTTCTAGTTTTAGCTTTGTGAGGAAAGTCCATATTGATTTCCACAGTGGCTGCATTAATTCTTATCCCCACGAGCAATGTTTAAGCGATCCTCCCCCCCACCCACCTTGATGGCCATTCTGACCCGGTGAGATCGAAACTCAGTTGTGATTTACATTTCGCTGGTGGCTAAGGGTGTTGAACATTTTTTTTCATTTATACTTATTTTGAAAACTGTCTATTCAACTCATTTGCCCATTTATTGACTGGTGTTCAATTTTTGAGTACTTTATTCTAGATATTAATCCCCCATCAGATGACTAGGCAGCAGAGATTTTCTACTATGCATATATTAGTTCTTCAAGCACTTACCCACCCCGTCATCTTCTCCCTCTCTCCCTGAGCTCTACATCTTGTTCAATATATCCCTTTATGCTCTTTTCTGTACTGTTTCCTTTTCTGTGCTTCTGCCTGAATTTTTTAAAATATTAATCTAATTTGAATTCACTAATCTTTTCTTGCTGGTTCTACTCTGTTAATACTAATTAGTAAGAATGGATTATACTAGTAATAAATCCACCTACTAAAGTTTTAATTTTTGTTCTTACATTTTTAGCTCTCAAAATTTCTACTTAATACCTCTCAGAGCTTTGAAATTCTCTTACGAAATTCTCTGCCTTTTCTCATCTGTGTTTTTCTCTGTTGTCTACCATATTTCTCATGGTTCTCTTAAGCCCTTGTCAGCTAAGTCCAACAGATGAATCGCTTGTGGCTTTCCTGTCTCTCAAATAAATAAATAAAAATACATATTTTTTTAAAAAAGAAAAATAATTCAAATCTAGTACATATAGAAAAGTATCCATGTAAGCCAGATGCACAGGGTGGCACATGTCTCTGGAGTTCACTTACCGTGGCTAGAAGCCCTGATGCGCCTATTTTATCCCTTCCACTCTCTTTCTCTCTCTGCCTCTTTCTCTCTTTCTCCGTCTCTCAAATAAATAAATAAAAATACACATTTTTTTTTAAAAAAGAAAAATAATCCAAACCTAGTACATATAGAAAAGTACTATTTTATATATCATCACTTCCTTCTAGTCTTATTTCTATGTATTTGTCCTAGTTCATATCATATCATCATATCATATTGACAATTCTATATTCAGCTTAAAGAAAAACACACATAAAACAAAACTTTGCATTGGCCACATACTCTGCCCTATTCAGCCTACTGCTCTCTACATCCGTTTTCCTCATTAATAAGACATCTGCATTTTACGGAGCTGTGATGAAAACTTACTGAGCTACACGTAGACAAAGTTCTTAACTTCATTCCTGAGGCACAGTTGCGTGATCAGCTGTAGCCACTACAAACTGTAACGGTAACTACACCCTCATTTCGGAGGCGATTCAGTGAGAAGGGACTTTACCAACTTGCCCCTGGCCACAGCACTGCTGTGGGCAGCAGACCCCGTCCCCATTCTGCTCGACTTGACACCAGGTTCTTTCTATTGACACCTTCTGCCTCTAACTGTCCTTAACAGCACCTAGGACAGGCAGAGAATGTGAACGCTCCTCCTGGGAGTTGGAAAGTGGTCAGTCACCAATTGCCACAACAGTACTGTTACCAAATATCCTCAAAACCTCACCCCTGCAGTATAACTGTGACCAGGAATCGGTGGGTTGGAGACTAAGGCAGACTTTCTTCTGGGCTTGTCTGGGCTTGTCTACCTGTCTGCCAGTGAGCCATGGGTGGGCTGGCATGGGATGGATGCAGCAGGAATTCTGGGGTGACCCGACTGCTGCATACAGAGGTCTCCTGTCCTCCAGGAGGCTGTCCCTGTCATCATAGTCAAGTACCAGGAGCAAGTGGAGGCGGGAAGAAGAGAGCTAGCTTCCTCTAGCTTCTGTTGTAGCAGGTGTGCTGACATCCCATTGGCCACAGCAAGTCACGTGGGGTCAAGGGCTGGAGTAGAATGCCCAGCAAGAGGGCACTGAAGCCTCAGGGACGAAGCCAGGTCTTGCTGCACATGGTCTGTTTCCAGAAGATTCCCCAGCCAGGAATAGTCCCGGAAAGCAGGCCAGACAGAGCCCACTTGTGCCACCCAGCATGACGACATGGCAAACTTAGCCGGTAGGCTAATTCCCCCAAAGCCTTCTATTGAGTTGGGAGTTAGGAGACCACACTACCCTCACCCTGGTATAAATCAATACTAAAAAATAGTAAAATGAAATGTGGCATGCTTCTGGATATTAACTTCATGAATCTCAGCCTAGAAATATGTGAGAGATTTAGATAGATGTGCAAAATTTCCCCCTTCATCAATAGTCACTTCATTTTCTTTCATGTGTGCGTGCTTGCGCATGTGCACCTCTGTGTGCAGTGTGTGTGCTCCGTGCACACATGTGCAGAGGCCAGAGGAGGACGTTGGGTATCTTCTGCCACTCAGTCACTTTATTTCCTTGGGCCGGAGGAACCTGAACTTGGGACGTGTGCAGTTAGATTGGCTGACCAGCATGCCCCAGCAATCCCCGTATCTCCAGCCCCCCTCAGCACTGGGGGTACAAGATGTGTGCAGCCACATGTTTTCTTTTTTTTGTAAGTAGGTGCTGAGAATAAAAATCAGGTCCTCATGCTTGTGCAGCAAGTGCCTTACTCAGTTAGCCAGCTCCCTGGCCGCCCCTCACTTCCCTTTCTGAGTCAGGCCGATGCAGATGGCAAGGAGCAGGCTGGTCATCCTGAGAGGGGAGGGTGGGAGGTGATGGCACAGCCGTGGAGCAGCCCAGCAGGGCACAAAGGAATGGTGGGAATGGGAACTCAGCCCCCGGCATCTCCAGGAGCATCAGCAAAGGAAGGAGCTGAAAACAGGGAAACCAGAGAACCCATGGGACATAAGGCTCGGTCTACTCAGAGAGGCACAGGTCAGGGCTGGAGAGATGGCTTAGCGGTTAAGGCTTTTGCCTGCAAAGCCAAAGGACCTCAGTTCGATTCCCCAGGACCCACGTAAGCCACGTAAGCAGGCACATGCGTCTGGAATGGAGTTCGTTTGCAGTGGCTGGAGGCCTTGGTGCACCCATTCTCTCTCTCCCACTCTCTCTCTCTCAAATAAATAAATAAAAACAAAGTTTTTTTTTTTTTTTTTTTTTGTAAGAGGCATAGGTCAGAGGTTTCCAGAAACCTAGGAAGACACACTTAATTATCTTGCCGTGTCTGCAGAGCCTTGAGCTTCAAGCCTTGAGTAGGACTGGTACCCACAACCAAGTGGGAGCTCTGTTGCTCTCGAAGTGTAGGTAGTCACAGTGACATTGGGTGTGCAAGAATCCAAGGCCTTCCTGACGCCATGGAGCACGCCAAGTCCAAGTGCAGACACTTGAAGTGCGAAGGAGACAGCTTAAGCTTTGTTTTCTCATGAAGGGGAGAGAGGGGACGAAGGTGAGCCTTCCTCCAAGGAGGCCAGCCCTCGGGGGATAATAATGTTGGATGACTACTTTCAGTGCAGAGGGTGGTTGGCCCAGGAGTTTTGTGATGTCAGCCCTGAAGTTCCTCACTCCAGAACGTTCCATCAGGCTAGGTCACCCTTGTTGGAAGCCAAGCAAGAGAATGGCAGCCAGGCCTCCTCCCAGTCCTGCCTTAGCTGAGGTCTGCTCCCCTCAGCTGTGGGGTTGGGAACAGGGTCATAGGCCACTGAGAAGTCTCCCACAGGTGCCTAATGATTGGTAGCTGCAAAGGACCTTGGATTCTGAAAGACACACACACACACACACACACACACACACACACAGAGAGAGAGAGAGAGAGAGAGAGATAGAATGAAGAGAAAGAGAGATTGATTGTATCTTGTTACTTGCATACCACCTGGAGGAAAAACTGCTTGACACTGTGTGTATTCAAAGGAACAAGAACTTGATATCAACTGGCAGTCAAAAGGGAACTGCAGGGCACAGATAGCCCTCACTCCACGACCCTCTCAGTTGCGTTTGATGGTGGAGAGCCTGCACGACCCCCACAACCACTGTGGTTGTGTGTCCCGATTTGAGGTGGTTTGGGGGTCACCAGAAGCTAAGGCTGAGTCCTGGTCTGGGGAATCAGAGCGTACATATTGGAACATTAAAAAAAAAAAAAAAAAGCACAAGGGCTGGAGACATGGCTAAGTGGTTAAGGGACCTGCCTGTGAAGTCTTGGAACTCCTGTTCGGATCTCCAGGTCCCATGTGAGCCATAGTGACGGAAGCACGCAATGTCTCACATGCAACACAAGGGGGCGCACGCGTCTGGAGTTCGTTTGCAGTGACTGAAGGCCCTGGCACGCCCATTCTCTCTTTCAAAAGAACAAAACTAAACAACAAACGACAAAACACAAGTGATTTGGCCACCCAGAACATGAGGAAACTTCATCTCACACACCTGTGGGAAGCCAGACATTAAGGCAGTGTTGACACAGGGCCCCCCTGGAGTGCTGAATGCGGCACAAGCTCCTCCTCCAGGGGGCGCTCGTGCGCTGTGGCCTCCAGGGAGACCAGGCAGCTGAATTCAGAAGAAAAGGAAAAGTTGTTATCTCCTAAATCAGTCAGTCGTCACCAACATGAACACACCTAGCGGGAGGGGGCACTACCCAGCTTCTCCTGGGCACCTCCTAGCTCTCAGGCAGGAGTGGGATGGGGTAGGGAAAGGAAGAGGTTGAACCCTGGGAGCTGTGGGGACATGTGTGGATGTTTGGGACTGCCTGTTTTTCTGCGTGTGCGTGTGTGTGATGGTGTGTTGGTATGTGAATGCGTGTGTGGGGGGGTGTCTCTGTATGGCTGTCTTTGTGGTGTGCATGTTCGTGTGTATGCGAATGTGTGCGTGGATGTGGGGGGAGGTTGTGGCGGTTTATGGAGGTTTTGTGACTGTGTGGATATTCGTGGCTGCGTGTTTGGGTGTAGTTCGTGTATACCTGTGTGGATGCATGTTGATATTTGTGTGGGGGGTGTATGTGTGTAGATGTGTTCATGATCGTGGGTTTGTGGGTGGATATGTTTATGATTGTGTATGTTTGTGTGTGAGAGAGATCATTCCCTTTCTTGGAAACCTGGTGGCACTGAGACACCTCAGCTGGGGGCTGGACTGACCAACTCAGCCCCATCTAGTATACGCCCGCCAAAGATCCCAATCCGGGTCTCTAGGTGGGCTTTCTGGGAACTCCCTGACTTCTTTCTTTCTTTTAAGCTCTATCTCTATAACCTCTGTGATAAAGTGTTCCTAAATTTTACCCTCTGTGGTCTGTGAATGTCACTTGTTGGTTTCATAAGACAAGAACCTGGAGGCCAATGACTCAGTGGAAGTTTGTGGAAGTTTTGTGTGGCTGTGAACTTCTAGCATCCTAGCTCTTAAGTTATCGCCCACCCAAGGGCTGAAATGAACTCTGTCCACTTGATCCCCAATTTCCATATTAACACAAACCTCTCAGGGGACGCTACACATCAAATGATAGCACTGCCGTTAGATTAATGCAGGCTTGACTTCCACATAAGTCTGGGTAGCAGAATATAATGCCCATGTAGCCTGCACATTCATTCCTTTAGACTCCAGCCCAGGGTGGGGGTGAGCCCAGAGTCCTGGCCAAGGTCTAACTACATCACACATTCCACTGCCCATGCTAGACATTAGCAGTGGGCTGGGACCAGCCTGGGGCTTCAGTGGTATTATGCTTGGGTCACTTAAAAAGATACACAACAGCTGGCCTTGTGAGCTTCTAGCTATCCTAAGGAATTGGAGAGTGTGTTTCACAGTAACTGTGAAAGAGCATTGAAAAATATCTGGGGGGCTGGAGAGATGGCTTAGTGGTTAAGCGCTTGCCTGTGAAGCCTAAGGACCCAGGTTCGAGGCTCAGTTCCCCAGGACCCACGTTAGCCAGATGCACAAGGGGGCGCACGCATCTGGAATTCGTTTGCAATGGCTGGATGCCCTGGCGCGCCCATTCTCTCTCTGTCTCTCTGTCTCTCTGTCTGCCTCTTTCTCTCAAATAAATAAATAAAAATGAACAAAAAAATATTAAAAAAAGAAAAATACCTGGGTGGTGGACCTGGAGAGATGGCTTAGCTGTTAAGGCGCTTGCCTGTGAAGCCCAAGAACTCACGTTCAAATCTCCAATTCTCACACAGTGACACAAGCAAGCAATGTCACACATGCGCACAAGGGGGCGAATGCATCTGGAGTTTGTATGCAGCAGGGCGAAGGTCTTAGCATGCCCACTCTCTCTCTCTCAAAATAAAAATAATATTTTTTCTCAAAAAATAATATTTTTTTTAAAAATACCTGGGTGGACTTAATGAAGCTAACAGAAGGGGAACATTCCAGTTAAATCAGCCAAATGTTCTTAGCGAACAGGCTGAGGCACTCTGCTCTGAATTGGTCAGTCAGAAGTTTTGGGCGCCTAGTCTTGAGTGTCAGGTTCCAAATGGTCAGTCCTCTGTATCTGGACCCTGAACCCCATTCCACATCACAGGACCCCAGGGTGGCGCTGCTGGATTATGGTCAAGGGACCTGTCTTCTGAAGATACTGGGATCGGGCACCTGGACTCCAGTTTGTTCATTTCCTGTCCCTGACATTTCCCTTCCTGACTCCAGCTGTGACTTTATTTCAGGCATGCAGTGACTTTGTGACAGGCAAATCAAGTCCTCTGTTTCAGCGAGTGGCCACAACGGATGCCACAGGTTCGTGCAGCACCCTGCCAGTGATTTTTTCAAGTTGCCGCTCCTGGTTTACGAGTGTGGGTCTCAAGCAGGAGGTATCTGAGAACCTCGCACGACCACCTTTGGTGGAGGCTCATTTTCCACGTTCCCCCAACATGGCCAGCAGGGGGCAGACTGAGCCTGGGAATGTGATGCTCTCTCCACCTGTGGCCCCAGGAACGCCCGGGCTGCCTTCCTCCAAAGCCCCATTCCCCACTAGATGGGGCCAGCACTGTTTCCTCCCTATCAAGGAGACACCTCTGGTCCTGCAGGTTCTGTGGGTTCCAGGATTCCCTGCGCCCCCACCCCATACCACTCTTGTGAATGCTACACCAGTGTCTTGTGAAAGGGCCGGCTCCCCCTTCTCTGCCTCCTTCCTGCTTCCCTTCTGGGTCTGCTCCACGACACCTGGGCCTCTTAGCCAACCCCAGAACCAGCCTCTGAGTCAGCCTTGTCACCCACTGTCCACTCTGGACCCTGCTGGTTTTCTCATCTGTAAAATGGGACTAAGTGGCTGGGCCCTGCCGCACGCTGGTAACCTTAGCTCTTTAGAGGTAAAGGCAGGAGAATCAGGGGCCCCTCACCAGTCTTGGTTGTACAGCTAGCTCAATGTGAACCTGGGCTACATGAAACCCTGCCTCAAAAAACAAAAATAAATAAATAAATAAATAGAAAATGAGAGAGACATAGAGAGACAAACGAGGCAGCCTAGCATCTGGTCTAAGCTACTGAGCCGTGTTCGAAGACTACGGAAAACTCGTTCTCTGGATCCAGTGGGCCTCACGACGCTGCAGCAAGCTGACCCACCACCTGCCAGGACCACCATGGGCTTGGTTTACCAGGCAGAGGCCCAGCCGGCTCTGACCCTCCTGGTCTCTTTCAGAGACTGTACGCCATGAAAGTCTGTCCCCAGTGTGCGGTGGGAGTAAGAGGTTGGAGTTTTTCTGTTGTTCCTTTTAAATGCCCAGAGGTTGGGTTTCAGCCTCAGAGTCTGGAAAACTAAGGAAACCCTGAAATTATATACAGGTATGGCTCATTCCAGAAGCAAAGCTACTGAGAACACCCGGGACCTGCCAAACCTTCCTCCCTGCCCTCCAGACAGGGCCAGGGCTGCCTGGGCATTAGACCATGGACGTAGCCAGAAGCCAGGAGAGTCCTGGGGCATGATGGGATGAAGGGAGGCCACGTCCAGAGGCAGCCACGGTGTCCTCGGCGTGGGTCCCTGCAGCACAGGAAACTGTACCCCCCCCCCCAACCACTTCTCACTGCACAAGGGTCCTTTGTTGGACTTAGTCCCTCCAACTCCCCCTACCCTGCCCGCTCCTGATGGCAGCACTTTCCAGTAAGGACCCCTGGGAGCATCTCAGGTTCCTCTTGGATGTAACAGCAGACTGGGCCTCGGCTGGGGCTGCCCGGATTCTAAGAGGCTCTTTATGCTGGACAGGTCCTGGGTGTGTGCAGGGTGTGAGCCCCAGCAAAGCCGTTCTGTTTTCCCCCTTCCCCACGCTTTCCTCTGGCACTTGTAATCAGCTGAGCTATCGATTACAAAAGGATGGCTGCTGAGCAAGCCCGGGGGAACTTCTGATCCTCAGCAGAGGTGGAACAGGCCTAGGGACCCCGAGTGACCCTTGTTCCAGGTCGCCGGTCCCTTCAGGCCTCTGGAGCCTCATCATGGGTCCTTCTGGCTTCCTTCTGTGGGATTGTTTCGGCCGCATTTCTGGTGATTTCTCCACAAGTGGCAAATGTTTCCCAAGGCCTGCACACCAGGGAATGAGGGACTGACAAGACAACCGCGCGGGGCTTGGGCTCTCTCAGATGGGAGCAACAGGAAGAGCCCTCCGTTGACTCTGGATTTGAGGCCAAGGGGGAACCTGACACAGACTCCTCTTTTCCCTACTTGATGCATTCATCAGATGGGGACCCCAGAGCTCCTGATCCTCTGGGGTAGCCCGAGGATTGTTTTTAGATTAGAAAGAGGAAGGATTCTGGGGGTTCCCAGAGGATCAAGTGGTAGGCACCGATGTCCTTGGGATTCCTGAGCCATTTTTCCATCTGCAAGCAAAAGTGGACTGGGGTGGGCAGGGAGGCAGCTCAATGAGGACACACCTGTTGTCTTAGCACTGGGGAGGCAGAGCCAGGGGATCTCTGAGGTTCACTGGCTGGAGCCCTCCAGGCTCAGGGAGAGACTGTCTCAAAGAATAAAGGTCTTTGAGGACTGAGAGTGACCTCTGGCCTCCACACACACATACGGGCACACACACACACACACACACACACACACACGGGCACACACACACGGGCACACACATATGCATCTGCATACACATGTGAGCTCTCACACATACATATCATACACACCACACACAGCCACAGCCACATGGAAAAAAAAGGGGGAGACTGGTTGAAAGGAAGTTTTGGGAGAATGACATATTCTCATGAACATGCAGGGGCTGGGATTTGGGACTGAAAAGCCAGGCCGCCCAGGGGCAGTGGAAGGATTGGGTCTAGAGGTCCCAGGACAGCCCGTATAAGGTGATGTGACTTGCTCTGAGCAATGGCTCTGCTCCTGGGTGGGAGCCTGCTGTCTGGTTGAGGGGGGATCAGATCAGGTGCTGGACTTGGAGCTAACTCCCTCTCTGCCCCCATGAACTGGCTAGGAGACTGGGCGAACAGGTCTTCTGTGACTTGTGCCATCCTCTGATGGTTTTCCTGCCCAGCTTGTTGGTCAGAGGGAGGAATGAAAGGATCGTGTCGCCCACCACAGTGAGCCTTGGTCGGCTTGGCCCAGCTCCGTGGGGAGAACCGTCTCCAGGTAGTGTAGGACCAGGAGCCCCTTGCACAGATATGAGCCAGGCAAGCGGCTCCAAGCAGCTAAGGCTGAAGGGATCCCAGGCCTGAGTTAGTGTTTCCATGGAAACTGGGTTCAGCGGCCAGGCGCCAACACTACCAAGGGTTGGGGGGCTCGTCCGTCCCTTCCTCCTAAACTCTAAACGCGAGAGCGTGCTTTCTTACCGGAGGTCTGCAGGGACAGCTGGCAACGCAGGTCTCTAGATCGGGGGTGGGGGCTGGGGCCCTGGTCGCTTGTGGTGTGCAAGAACAGACCCACCACCCTGCTGAGGTTGGTTAGGAAAATTGTGAGGTGTGAGCAGATGCTGTGACGTTCCTGGGGCAGCTCCATAGTAATCGTGGACACGTGGTGGGGGGCTCACAGAGTACACCCACTTTCCCTGCATTCATTTTTAACAATATTTTTTATTTATTAGAGAGAGAGAGAGAGAGAGAGAAAGTATGGGCATGTGAGGGCCTACCTGCCTCTGCAAATGAATTCCAGACCCCCCAGCCACTTTGTGCATCTGTCTGTAAGGGGGTACTGGAGAATTAAATCTGGGCCATCAGGCTTTGTAAGCAAGAGCCTTTAACTACTGAGCCATCTCTCCAGTCCACCTCCTGCACTTTTTTTTCCCCCATATGTTTGGACCAAACAAGGATGGGCAGATGGCCTCCTTTGAACAGCTGGGGTCCAGGTGGTTTGATTTGCTATGGGCTGCAGAAAGAGCCTTGAAATGGGAGGCCTGGGATGTGTCACTGCAAAGTAGGGCAGTCCCACCCTGGACCCCAGCTGTGAAAGCTCTCCTTGAAGCCCGGTTCTCAGCCCCGAGTCACTGAGATCAATAGCGCGCCTAGCCGCTGACTTTTGCGCTTCCCTCCTCTTCCTTTCCTCCCGCTCTCTCTGGCCCCATGGTCACCTCTCCCTGTTACTGAGCAGGGCTGGCGTCCTTCCGGGCAAGGACTAGTGTATGTGCCAGTGCACGTGTGTGGAAGGGCAGGTGTCAGCCTCTTTGAGAATGGGTTCGGGGGGCCATGAGATTGTTCTAAATTCAGAAAGCAAATATGTGGGAGGACAAAGGAGGAGCTGCCTGAGGGCGTGGGCTGCCACATCTGTGTCTCTTTCTGAAATGAAGAAAGACGAGTTCTAGTTTGAGCCCTGAAGTCACCAGCTTGGGGTGGCACGCCCCTCGCTCCCCCCCCCGCCCCCCGGGCTGCGGATTCATTAGCTCTCATCATTAATTAAAGTCACTGCAGGGGGCTGGGAGTTCAGCTCAGTAGGGTTCCTGCTTGGCTTATGCAAGGACCTGGCTTCTATCCCCAACACTGCACGCGCCTACAGAAGATCCCCGTAGAGTGCCTTACCAGGGCTTTGGTTTGGGGTAAGTGGGAGATGCTGCTACGTGGGTGTTGGTTGGGAGTTGGATGGCATCAGGGCGCTGAGTACCCAGGCAGGTGCCATGCCCCTCCTGCAGGTGCCCACCGGACCTCTGTGTACCAGAGCTGCTCTGATTGCCCTCGCGTTGCTTTTCACACGTTTTCACTTGAAGAAAGAGCTCTAACTCTCAGCACTTGGAAATCCTGGGATCTGTGCTCAGGGGCATAGGGACTCCTGGCTCTAACTTTTTTTTTTCCGGTTTTTCAAGGTAGGGTCTCACTCTGGCTCAGGCTGACCTGGGATTCACTATGGAGTCTCAGGGTGACCTCGAACTCACGGCGGTCCTCCTACCTCTGCCTCCCAAGTGCTGGGATTAAAGGCGTGCGCCACCACACCTGACTCCTGGCTCTAACTTTAAAAGATATCTGGCAATGGCCCCTCCTTCTAGAATGATCGACAGTTCTCGTTTGCCCAGGACAGAGATCCTCAAGGCTAACTCTGGGACAGTTCCAGGCACAGCCAGGCCATTTGGCCATTCTCACATCCCCTTGAGTAGCTTAGCCCTGGAGGCACGGAGGTTTGGGGAACAGGAGGGGACCACACCTCTGTGCTGAAGAAAGTGGGACAAACCTTGGAGACAATAGTAACACTGGATGGGAGGGGAAGGTGGCTTATCTCCATCTGTTCAGAGAAGGCAGTGCTTAATTTAACTTGCCCATCCCAGGTGCCTGGGGCTGGCTGCAGCCACAGCCTGCTGAGGCCAAAGCTGATGTGATTGACTGATGGGCGGCAGTGGGAAGGGGAGTTTTCAAAAGAAGCAGAATTTCACACTGAATCTTAATCTCTTTCACACAGAGACTCATAAAATCCCAATATAGCCTTGACTGTCATGTTTATAGACAGAGAATCAGCCAGCGTGGCAGAGGCAGTGGCTTGGAGTGAGACCAGAGTTTGCAGAAGAAATGCACCAGGGAGAGACTTGGATTAAAATGACGGAGCAGCTTCCCGGCCACAGGACCACGGACAGTCCAACGCTTTCATCGCCCCGCCGTTCCCCGACGGGGCCCGGCGGCTGAGCTCTAGTCTGGGAGTCCATGCCTAGTGTTGGCCCAGGTGCCCAGGTCCTCTTTTCAGGGCAGCTGACTTCTCTGAAGGATATAAAGCGGAATCACTTTTGACAGGTGACCTGGGTCTTAGCTGTCACCCATGTGAATGGCTAGAGGGCTTGGGAGATAGCTTCGTCAGTCAAGTGCTTGCTTTAATAAGCAAGAGGACTTGAGTTTGACCCCCCAGTGCCCATGTAAGCATGCCAGGTGTATAATCTGAGTGCTGGAGAGGCAGAGACAGGCAGATTCCCTAGGGTTTGTTAGCTAGTCAGTTTCACCTAATTTGTGAATTCCAGGCCAATGAAAGACCCTGTCTCAAAAAAAAAAAAAAAAAAAAAAAAAGAAGCCCATAAAAGCCTAAACCTGTCCTCTGGTCTCCACATACACATGCACACATATGCAAGTGGACCTGCACACACATGTGCCTGCACACATACATGCACATATGAAAATGGCTGGAGATAGCTGAGGAGCACGTAGAGTGTGGGAGTTCACAAGGGACAGTGGGGAGCCCGGAGATGGCCTGGGGACACTCCCACACCGGAACCAAAAGCATCTGGGCAGGTAGGTGGATGGGGGGGGGGGTCAGGCAGGGGAAAACAGAGCATGCTCAGTAACTGGGAGGCAAGAAGAGACACGAGAGGGAGGGAGGCAAGCCAGGGAGGTCGTCACAGTTAGCAGGACTCACATGTGGGTGTTTCCACGGGTGCCGGCTCAGGAGTTCCCTTCAGAGCCCCTGGTAGGCGCACCTGGGGCCCTGGTGTCCACCACAGGAAAATTCAGGAGGAGTCAGAGGTAGTGGCTGAGCTGCATGACGGAGCAGAAAGACAAGGCCCTCGTGATGAGAGCCGAGCGGGGCTCAGGAGAGGCTGGAGCCTGAGCGCCTGAGCAGGCGGGCTACGTGGGCCTCGGGGCTGCTGATCCCACAACTCAGTGCAGGCGTTCGGGAAAGCGTGAACTCGTGCACCCCTTCCTTTCCTTGTCCACAGAATCGTGTCCTTGAGGGAAGGGCACGATTCCAGGTACACTGCACAGGCTTGCAGGGGAGACAGGTCACAGGGACGTTGGGCTTGAGGCATAGGTGGGTCATTGGTCATTTTGAGCAGTCTCATTTGTGATGTTTCTCAGAAAGCAAGGAGAGTCCCTATGCAGGTGGTTTAGTCAGTTATGAGAAAAAACTCCCGGAGGTCAACCAGCAGGAGATGAAAGTCAGAACCAGGGGAGCTGTGGGGGGGGGCCCTATCCCTTCTCATGGCCCCTCTATTTCCTAGCCAGCTATCCATCCTCAAACTGAACATCTTCAAGGCCTAGCGCAGGAAGTGGGAAGACAGGCCTAATAGAAACCAGAGCCTGTGTCTGCAGAGGACTTACGGTGCAGATGCTTTCCGGTGAAGACGAGCTTGGGTACCAGACCAGGAGCAGAAGAGGCCAGGGCCATCTCCAAAGGCCCAGCTGAGCTCAACTTCCAAACAGCAAGGGGGGCTGCAAATCTTTGTCTTTCGGTTGTCCTGTGGCACCTCTCCAAAAGCGAGGTATCACCTGCCTCGGGGTTAAGATAATGGCTTAATTATTTTTTTAATTAATTGTTTCCCAATTATGTGTTTTAGAGAAGTATTTTCTAAACATTGGTCTGTGTGGAAAACATGAGGAATGAATCAAGCTTCCCCTGGTCTAAGGCAAAATGTGAAACAGAGACAATGCAATGATTTTTTTTTTTTTTGTGAAGCTAAATTTATTTGGGTTAAAGGAATGTCCTTTTTGCTGAAATGACACTGGAACAATGGCTTCACTGCTCCGCTGGCTTCCTTTAATGTCAGCATGGTCCCTGAGATGAGTTAACATTAAAATTTCTCATTCTTGAAATCCTAACCACCACTTGGTCATGGCTCAAACAGGATTTTTTTCTTTTGACGAACTCTTTACAAGACTTTTTTCAAATTAGTTAATTAGTTAACATATGTTTGAGAGAGGGAGCATATGGGTACACCAGAGCCTCTTGCCAGTGCATATGAACTCCAGACACATGTACCATGTTGTGTGTCTGACTTTACCGCGAGTACTGGGGAATTGAATCCAGGCCAGCAGACTTTGCAAGCAAGCACGTTTAACTGCAGAGCCATCTTCTCAACCCTTAGTGGAATTTTGACCTGTGGACATTGACCTCTGGGAAGGCAGAATCGGCCAGACAACAAAAGACCACTACTCAGGCTGGAGAAATGGCTCAGCGGTTAAGGCATTTGCCCGCAAAGCCAAAGGACCTTGGTTCGATTCCCCAGGACCTGTGTAAGCCAGATGCACACATGAGTTAGGAGTTCCTTTGAAGTGGCTAGAGGCCCTGGTGTGCCCATTCTCTCTCTCTCTCTCTGTATATATATATATATATGTGTGTCTGCCTCTTTCTCGTATGTGTGTTCTCAAATAAATAAATAAAATTAAAAAAGAAAGATCACGACTCGGCTATGTATGCGGTGGCTCTGGCCTGTCCCTCGGAAGACAGGAAGCCCCAAAGTCCACTTCTCTCCTGCCTCTTTGGCTCGATTCCCTGGAGATGTGTGTTACTACAGTGATGGATGGGGGGCGGCACAAACTGAGCAGAGGCTACATGGTACCCTAGCTCTGAAAACTTGTTTCTTTGAGTGACGCCTAGTGTGGTAGTTTGGAAGTGACAAGTAAGGCCCCACAGACTCAGGCATGTTATTAAAATTAAACGTATAATGTGGGTCTCTGGCCATCTGGCTGGAGGAGGTGTTATAGGGGCAGATCCTAGAGTCCATCCCTAAGGTGGGCTTGAGGGTGGATCTGGATTCCAGCCCTAAGGTGTGGAGGGCACAGTTTGAGCTCTGGCAGCTCGTGTTTGCTGGTGCTGGTGCTGGCTGCACTTGTTTCTTGTCGGGCACTGCCAGGCACAGGCTGGAGCCTTCAGGAGAGGAGCCTGCGCTTCCAGGCATGGCTGAGGATCCCTGGGCTACAGGAGGCCACTCCCTTTCCAAGCCCGGCACACCTGAACTTAGCCTCTGCCCACAGCCCTGTGACCTTTGGCCAGTTGCCTAGGAAACTCCTTATCAGTCAGCAGCCTTCACACAGCCCATCCCCCTGAGACCCTAGATCACCTGAACCCCCCCTCCCCGCCATTGCCTATGTGTGGAATGAATGTCCCCATATGCTAATTAGGCATCAGAAATGAACCTGGTACATCCAATCCCCTTAGGACCCCCCCCCCCCACCCTCAGATGCTTATAAACTATTTCCCTGACAAGAAACGGAGAGAGCTGTTCATCTATCTACGGGGAGTGATTCTTTCTCTCGTCACGCGCTCACCCACCCCGGTGGCCTGGGTGACGTCGGGCGGGGGGGACCTCAGCAGGCCCCAGAGAAAGGGCCCGGGAACCCACAGTGTCTCTCTGCTTGGATCTGTGGAAGGCAGTGGCTTCTTCCACCATGGACGGGGCTTCCCCTGGATCTGTGAACTGAAATAAACCTTCCTCCCATAGACTGTGTCTAGCTGGATGTTCATCTCAGCAGCAGGGAGCGGACTATAACACCTAGGATAGGGGAGACGTTTCTGGCCTTTGCCTTAGCCGTGAGTGCGATCAGAAAGTACCTGACTGGAGGGCTTTTTGACACCCCTTCGTGGTCACACCTCTCTGACTGCTCTCTGGCCATACCATTTTCCTGGAGTCAGAGAGGGCAAAGGCAAGCTGGCACACTGGCTCAGAGCCCGTGCCCTTGTAGGGAAGGAAAAAGAGTATTCTCTTAACCCTTTGTCGTTCTTAGGACAGAACACTGGGACAAGAGACAGGTTAACGAGAGGGAAATGAACAAAAGTTATAATATAGGAACCTGATGTGCAGGTGAGAAATGCTCACGCAGATGAGTAAATCTCACAAAGGCGTCGAAGCTCAGACTTGAATGCCGAAGAGAGAGGGCCTGGAGGAGGTGCACGGGAGAGCACTGTGAACAAGAGCCTGCAGTAACTCTCTTCTTGGGGCACAAGGGACACCTTACCAGCAGAGTTTGCCTTGTATACAGAAGTCTCCCTGACAGGAGGACAACTTCTGCTTTGTTCTCAGAGCTTCTTAAAATAATCAGCTCAAAATAGTCCTTGTGCTAAAGAGGCATCTTTTACTGTGGCAATTTCTCATCTCTTATGAGCCTTCCTTCTAGACAATGCTCCAGTTTCTAGAACTTTGAAACTCCCCAATCCAAATGGTCCTGAATAGTCTGGGTTCCCCTGAAAGATAGAAAAAATTATAAATAATATTGGTTCCTTATAATAAATTCCATGTCTGCATCTCATTGGTTATGATAAATTCCATATGTGTATATACATATATATAAAGAGATTCATTATACACACACACACGCGCGCGCACACACACAAATATGAAAATTGGCCCTTGGCCCATGTGGTTATTGAGGTTGAAAAGTCCCAGGATGTTCAATTAGAAAACTGGAGACTCTGGAGAGCTGATATATAATTCTACTTTATTTATTTATTTATTTGGGAAAGAGAAATAGATAGAGGGAGGGAGGGAGAGAATGGGCATTTTAGGGCCTCCAACCATAGCAAACAAACTCCAGACACATGCACTACCTTGTGTGCCTGGCTTTACGTCGGTACTGGAGAATCAAACTGGGTCATTTGGCTTTGCAGGCATGAACCTTAGACACTAAGCCATCTCTCCAGTCCTATAATTCTAATTGAAAAAGCGTCTGAGAATAAGGAGAGAGACAAACGTATAAGCTCTAGTCCAGGTTCAAATCCAAAGAGAAGACCAATGTCCCAAGTCAAATACCAGAAAGAAGACGGAGTTCTTCCTTCATCAGCCTTTGGTTAAGATCTTCATTGACTTGGTGTGGCCCATCCACTCCAGAGAGGGCAATTTTGTTTTCTAAGTCCATATGTTCAGAAGCTATTCTTATCCAGAATCACCCTGACTGATGTTCCCAGAATAATATTTGACCAAGCAGGGTGTGGTGGCGCACGCCTTTAATCCCAGCACTTGGGAGGCAGTCGTAGGAGGACTGCTATGAGTTTGATGCCACCCTGAGACTACACAGTGAATTCCAGGTCAGCCTGGGCTAGACACTCTACCTCAAAAAAGAGACCCCCCCAAATATTTTACCAAATATCACACATGAAGATTAATTATCATGGGCCCCAAATCAATGTTGGGGCCTGGGCTCAACTTCTCCAGCTGAGCTAGGAAAGCCACATTATTGCATAAGTACCTAGTCCCAAAGTGAAGCCCAGGTTGGCTATTTGCAGGGATGAGCAGAAGAGCAAAGATATGAGGGTTAGAGACCTAACATAGTGCGCATGACGTGCAGGTATGGTAAAAAGTTGGCACAGATCGGGCTGGCACTTGCCACATGGCATGCTGTAAAACTCCAGGCATTTTCAAATTGAACTTGGCTTTTCCAGGTTGTTATAAAAGAGTGTTTGTCAATGTAAAAGGATAGATGTATTTCAATGTATTTCAGTTTGTTTGCTTGATGTATAACATTTAGATATGGGATATCATACTGGCTAATTTTCATTGTTAACTTGGCTGGATTTGGAATTCCTAGGGGACAATCTCTGGGCATGACTGTGAGGGTTTTACTTGAGAGACCCTGATAACACATATCTCCAGGGAATTGAGCCAAAGAGGCAGGAGAGAAGTGGACTTTGGGGCTTCCTGTCTTCCGAAGGACAGGCCAGACCCACTGCATACATAACCGGGATGAAGTTACTACAGAAGGAAGACCCTGATAACATCACCCCGTGGGCTGGGGTCCCAGACTGAACACAAGGGAGGCTGGCAGCTGAACAACATTCATTTCTCTCCGCTTCCTGGCTGTGAATACAGTGTGAGCAGCCCCCTCACCCTCTCCTCACCAAGCTTTCTATGCATAGGCGTACCATGTCCCCCAAAGTAACCCTTTCCTCCCTTAAGTTGCTTTTGTCAGGTGTTTTGTCATAGCAAGAAGAAAAATAACTGACACAGGTTGCTGTCTACTTTTGTGCACTTGCTGGGCCCTGTAGGTCTTCTCTGTGTAGATGGGGTCATGGTAAGGTGAACTTTCAAATCAGAGTGCAGTAGTGGATACTCAGCCAGCGATGATACTTCGTTTGGGCCTTGAACGTGGCAGAAGTTTGAAGCAGGTAGGATGGGTGTGGTGGGTTCTGGTTATAACATGTACCTTCAAAGCTAAGTATAGAGCTAACCAGCTAAGTATGGCTGGCAGTGCAGGTGGATTGACCTCACCTGCCACTCAAATCCCAGTGAAGAGACAGTAAAGGGGGTTAAAGGTAGTGCATATTTCTGAGACAAAGAGTCCGTCAACAAGACAGAATGATTGGAAGCTAGATGGCAGAGAAAGATCCCGAGAAAGGATGTTCAGGGTCTATGGCGATGAGCTCTGCTCAGCTGCTACAAAGCACTACCAATGGGGCTATGTATAAACATGAGAAACCTACCGTTCACAGTTTTGGAGGCTGGAAGTTCAAGGTCTAGGCTGTAGCAGATGCAGTGTGGGTCTGTCCATCATAGCTGGTGTCTTCCTCCTCCATCATCATCATCATCATCTGGTCAAAGGGGTGAGCAGGATATTCCAGACTTCTTTTCTACAAGCACTGATTCTATTCACGAGGCCAACACCCTGGTGACCCTAGTTTCTCCCTATAGATCCCCCTTCTAAGACTCCAACACAATATGCTAGGTTCCAGCATGGGGAGCACCTATGCTGAGATCACAGCAGCGAGGGCGAGTGTTCAGTGACCAAAAAGAAGCCACCAGGAGCCCAGATGGTGGGGTGGAGAGCAAGAGGACTTTGTGACAGGGTGGGAAGCCTGTCAAGGTAATAGCTGGATTTCAGGCTGCACTGCTCCCCATTGAAGAGTGGTGTAGCAGACAGCTTCAGGTTCACTGAGATGAACTTCCAGACCAAGCACAGTTATGGAGGAAGGGATATTTATTGAAGCTTACAGATCCAGGGGAAGTTCCATAAATGGCAGAAGAAGCTGGCCTGCCTTCACAGGACCAAGGAGAGAGAGAGAGAGAGAGAGAGAGAGAGAGAGAGAGAAGCACAAGCCAAAAGCCACAGGGCACAGCACACTTCAGGAACTCCTGCTAGGCACACTTTGCATATCTTTAGATTGATATCTGAAACCCACCACCACACCTAAAGATCCACCCAGTGACACTGCCTCCAGCCAGGTGGCTGCAGAATGCAAACTACAAACAATAAAGAACTGAATATATGAATATATCTATTCAAACTACCACAAGTGGGTACTTGGCTCCCTATGGACTTTCAGAAGACTGGAACTCTGTTCCCTGAAGAGACCCAGCACAGGGACCACAAGCCACCACACAGCTGGAGAAGGAAGGTTCTGCAAAGCCCAGGGGCAAGGCAGGAGGAGGACCTCACATGCTCTGACTGTAGCCCCTTCCCCTTTTAGCTTCTAAAATGTGTGGCCTTCCCAGGCAAGAGTGTGGCAGTCACCTCTGTAGGACAGTGATCAGCCCCAGCTGCCAACTGTGCTAACTTCCCCGGGGAAAGGTCCAGAGAGATTACCCTGCCATCCCAGATCCTTGCTGTACACAGATCCTCTTGGTGTTCCCCTGCTGACAGCGAGCCACAATCAAGGCCCATGAGACATATAGAAAGAATGAATGATAGATGAAGCATGTTGAGGCTTGGGGGGGATGTGCACAGGAGACAGGGAAACTGAGTGATATCCTTGCAAAGTTAGTGTTTTAAAAAGAAAAGCAGAATGCTTAAAGAAAGAGAAGAAAAGAATTCTTGGAGATTAAATTAAGATAGTATAACCTCTTTAAAAAATCCAGGCTGGATTGGTGGCTTAGCAGTTAAGGTGCTTACCTGAGAAGCCTAAGAACTCATGTTTGAATTTCCAGGTCCCATGTAAGCCAGACACATAGTGACACAAGCATGCAATGTCACACATGTGCCACAAGGGGGCGCATGGGCCCGGAGTTCATTTGAAGCTGGCTTGAAGGTCCTGGTGCACCCATTCACTCTCTCTCTCAAAAAAAAAAATTTTTTTTTTAAAAAAGTATTCATTTATTTGAGAGAGAGAGAAGAAGAGGCAGATAGAGAGAAAGAAAGAATGGGTGCACCAGGACCTCTAGCCACTGCAAATGTACTCCAGATGCATGCACCCCCTTGTGCATCTGGCTTACGTGGTTCCTGGGGAATCGAACCAGGGTCCTTAGGCTTTGCAGGCAAACGCCTTAACCACTAAGCCATTTCCCCAGCCTCAAAAATAAAAATTTAAAAATATACATAGAAGAGTTGGAGAAATTAAGTGGGAAAAAAGGCTAAAAAGAAAACCAAAGAGGAAAAAGGTAACACCATTAGAAGATCAAGTCAAAAATAATCCAGTGTGTGTACAGAACACCTTCAAGAGAAAGCAATGGACATGGGGAGAAGATGAAGTACGAAGGAGACTCTTGTTAAACTCAGCTCTTCACGGGACACCTTTATCTAGGGCAAGCCGGCCTGGCACGCGGCGGCCAGGAGCACTCTGCACCCTCCATGTGCCATCTAGCCCATCATTCCCTTCACAAACTTGGGCCACCTGAGGCCTCAGGCGACCCAAGAGCAGCACAAGGGGGCAGCTGTCAGCTGTCGTTTTATTGTCTGTGGTCCTCCGTGGACGTGCTGGGAGGGATGCTGTGTGGAGGAGGAGAGGAGCAGAGCTTCGAGTCTGTGGCCTCAGCCACTACGAGTGGCCACAGCCTTCTGGAGTCCTGGACTTGGGAGGGAGTCCAGGCCCTAGCAGAGAACAGACTTGATTCTATAATTTTAGAAGTCCTGACTCCCACTCCCACTGTTTTGTCCGCAGAGAGCTGAGTGCATCAAATCTGAGCGATTAAAAAAAGAAGCCAGCATAAAACCTATTCATGGACCTCTCAAGAGAAATTAAAAACAAAAATAACAACCAAGCAAACAAACAACACTGAAAAAAAAAAAGGTGGGAGAGAAACAGGCAAATCCAAACAAATGGCTTAGTTCCGCAGACAGGGGGCTCGGAGATGAAATGACGCCCTGTAATGCACAGGAAGCGACAGACTCGAGGGACCAATGGCCTAGTGCATCAGAGCGCAGAACAAGGTTCCGGGAAGGGAGTAGAAGGGTGGGTTTGAGATGCTCAGGAACTCAGGAAGAGAGACATGCAGCACATGTGCAGACACGTGTGAAACCCCTGAGGGAGAAAAAGCAACCTGGACACCCAAAAAATTGACAAAAATCATGCAAAAATAACCTGCACCGAGGGATGCAAAAATCATTGTAGAGAAACCAAGCCGAGGGCCACGTGTAGCTGATGTTTCCCAAGAAGAGAAGAGAGTGCACAGAATGGACTACATAGTCAGGGGAATCAGAGGAGAGAACTTTCCAGAAGGGAGACTCGAATCTGCAACGTAGCAGAGTACGTGGACCCCAGGAAGAAAGAAAGGTACAGGGAATGTTGGCTGTTGCCACGTGAGCCTGTTTGCAAGGGGACAAAGTTGAGTCAAAAGAAAGCAAACAGAACACACAGTTCCCCCAAGGCGTCCCACGCCTGAATGTGGTGGCCCAAGCCTACAGTTTGGGGTAAGGCAGTGTGGCCCATCTGGCCCAGGACACAAAGCCTACAGACCTCCTCAGGCCTCGGGGTGGTCAGTGCATGCATGGCTCCTCGAAGCCCTTTAGACCACATGCTAATGCTCACTGCATCCCTCATGAGCGAGGCTCGGTGGTTAGGGTAGCAGAGGGCACGTAGTCAGTTCTGCTCTGGAACTGACATCTAACAACTCCTGTGATCACCGCACAGACTAGGGTGTAGCATTAGAAACCTGGCCGGTGTGGGTGATGGTACCAGTAACCACACCAGAAGGGGAGAGGGCAGAGGGCAATGGCTGAGTTTTCAGAGAATGGAATCAGACCCATGATGTGCAGCCATTTCAAATTAAAATCTCTCAAGTTCTTATTATTTTTATGCTCTTCCCTCCTTAACATTGAAGGGATCCTTTTGGTCTTTTTATATGGCTTGGATTTGTTTTTAATGAGCATGTTTTTCTTTTAGAAAAAAGAAAACAACAAAAAGTCATTATTCTTTAAACATTTCTTTTGAATTCTCTCCTCTCCATCTGGTTTGCTGCATAAAAATCAGAGAGCGAGAGAAACACAGGGGGAGAGGGTAAGAGGGAGGGGAAGGAGAAAGGAAGACAGATAAGAGAGAGGGAATTTCTGTGCTTTTGAGAAGCTGTTTCAATTCACTGTCCCAGGACAAGAAAGCAACTGGCTGTGGTATGGAGCCTCGGGGAGGTGGGTGACGCTTCTCTTTCCACTGCTGAGGTTGGCGGGTCCCCTTGCAGAAAGGGTTGCTGGGAGGCCAGACCCCAGCTTGGAGCGCTGGCTTGCTTTGTGTGGTCAGCTTGGACTGTCTCCACCTGCACAGCCCTGGGGCCAGGACCCAGGCCAGCCCTGGAGAAGAGGGTTTCTCTGCCTCCTAGGAGCCTGCCTCACAGAACCCTGGGGATAACTAGGGAAGAGGGCCATCCCGATCCCTGATGGGGAGATTTCCATGGCCAGGTCCTTTTCTTCCCCAGCTTCTAGAGCACTAGGCTCCCAAATTAGCAGCCCACTTGATAAAAGCCTCACTTTTATCAGTCTCCACCTGTGCCGCACTCACACAGGGGGCCGTAAACTGACAACACACGTGAGGGCGAGCATGGAGGGAAGTGGGGGAGGTCCTCATTCACTGATTCATTCATCCATTCATTCCCACACCAAGTGGCTTTTATATGCAGGCTTTGCTATCTCTGGGACACAGATACCCTAAAGGCCCATGGTGTTAGGAGGCCAGCAGAAAAACCCACACATAAACTCATGGGTGCTGGAGAGGCAGAGCCTGTGTGCAGGCTTTTCCCTAGAGTGAGTGAGATGGTGGTCCCAGGGTAGGAAGAGAGACCCCTTGTGGGGGGGGGTTGCTTCTCAAAAGGATCTCAGGGATGATGGTCCTGTGTTCTATGATAAGTCTTTGGGGGGCTTATAGTGGATTGAATGTATGACCTCCATAGACTCAGGCTTTTTTTTTTTTTTTATTAAGATTGAGCTTGCAACTTGAGTGCCTATCAGGCAGATCCCTGCTTAGGGGCCATGTCACTGGGGCAGATCGTCAACCCAGCCCTGCTAGGTGTGTTAGGAGCAGTTTGAGCTCTGACAGTTTTGTGGTGTTGCACACTGCTGGTGTATTTCTGCTTGGATCTGTGGAAGCAAGTCAGCTTCTTCCAGTATTGGTGGCGTTCCCCTGGAATTTGTAGTCCTGAAATAGGCCCTTTTCTCCCATAAGCTGTTTCTGATCAGGCGTTTGTCCCAGCAACAAGAAGCTGACTACGAAAGCCAATTGATAGCGAGAGGTGGGGTCATTGCTGCTGTGAATCTGACCGTGTTGGTTTTGGCCTTTTGGAACTTGTGTGCTAGGGTAATATGGAGGGACTTGATACTTGGACTGGAGAAGCCTCCCAGTTGCAGTAAGCAAAGTTTTACGGGTTGTTCTGGCGAGAGTTTGAAAGTGCTACATGCAGAGAACTGTGGGCTGTGAGGGCTTGGCTTATGAACTTCCAAGGGGAAGCAGAAAGGCCTGTTGGAACTTGGCTGCTGGTGGAAAGGCTGGTGGCATTTTGCCCGTGCCCTGAAAATTTGATCAACGTTGGTTTTAAAGGCAATGAACTGGTGTTCTTGGAGGAAGGTCCAGAACAGGAAGATACAAAAAATGTACAGTTTGTCACCAGAAAAATTCAAGCAAGTTTAAAGTTACCAGCACAGGGACTAGTTTTAGGTGTTTGAAGCTGCATCTGTTCAGTTGATTGCCGCCATTAAGGGTGGGCCAACTGTTTTGCATCGAGACAGTAGGAAAGATGCCTGAGGGTGACATCCACCCAGGAAAGGCTCAGTGAGTAAGAATGCAAACTCTTTTACAAGGAGATGGCTTGAAGGAATAATTCTAAAGAAGTAGTCTGCTCTTCCAGGTCAAGATTTACTCCCCCCCCCCTCCTTGATGTACAAATTTGGCTATGCCATTCACCTAAGTAATAGTTTTGGAAGCATGATAAGCGTGGGAAGGAAAAGGTCACTGGATATGAAACATGGTTCCAAAAGCCACTGCTGAGATGGAGCATAGGAAACGGTTGAAATCCCTGGACAAGGAGTGCCATTGTATGGAGTTATGAGGAAGGATCATAGTTTACAGTGGAGACCTAAAGATGTTTTGGATATATCAGGACTATGGACTGGATGGGGGAGGGGGAGCAGACTAGGAATCCAGAGACTTTCGTCATGGGTCATGGATGTTGGAACTGGAGCTGCAGATGTTTGATGTCTATCTGCTGGTTACTATTTGTATTAGTCCAGTCTTTCCTTGTTATGCCTTCTTACAATGAAGATGCTTCTTCCATGCCGTTATGTGTTGCCATGTATGTAACTTGTGTCTCAACTTTACAGGGCTCTCATTTAAGAGACAGCCTTAAATCCCAGATGAGACTTGGGACTTTGAAATGTGTTAAAGTTGGCAAAGACTGTGGGAACCTTTGAAGTTGTACTGGATGCAGTTTGCAGTTATGGGATGGTCATGAGTCTGTGCAGTTCAGGGGCAGAATGTGGTGGTTTGAATGGATAGCCCCATAGACTCGTTTTTTATTAAGACTGAGCTTGCCACTTGAGTCCCTAGCAGGCAGATCCCTGCTTAGGGGGCATGTCATTGAGGGCAGATCTTCAAACCAGCCCTACTAGGTGTGTCAAGAGCAGTTTGAGCTCTGACAGTTTTGTGGGGTTGGTTGCTAGTGGCGTCACTCTGCTTCGATCTATGGAAGTGAGCTGGATTCTTCCAGCATTGATGGTGTTCCCCTGGAATTTATTTTTAAGCCTAAAATAAACCCTTTCCTCCCATAAACTGTTTCTGGTTGGGTATTTATCCTGGAAACAGGAAGCTGACTACAATAGGGCTCTTTAGAAAAAGTTCTTGTCTCTTATTTTAACTCCCAGAAGCTCTCAGTCTTCCCACCTTTAGGATGTGCTGACAGGTCTAGGGTTAGGGATAGCTGGATGGCTTGAAACAATCAGAGGGAGATGATTAACCAATCAGCTTGGTTCAGACTTCAACGCCTTGACTGACAGGCTGTGTGAGGCTGGGTAAGCGAAGTACTCACTGTCCCAGCTTCTCATTTGAGATATGGAACCCTGTCCCCCTACCTTATGGGGTTGAGGTGGGAGTCAGCTGTTTGGCACATGTGTGAGACTTGGCACGGTGCCTGACTCTGGGTGGATAACAGCATAGATGCCCTGAGTAGTGGGAGGGTTCCCGAGTCCCCCAGGCTACGCCCTGTCCTGCTTCCGACCCTTCCGGAGGCCTGACTTTCCTCTTGCCCTTGCAGATTACGATCTAGTTCATGCTTCTATGCCAAATTTTCCACTTTCTGTCTTTGCGGTGACAGCGGTGGCGGAGTTCTGTACATTACAACAGAAGTGTCCCGAAGTGTTCTGACTGATCCAGACAGAGCGACAGGGCTGGGAAGGGAGCCGAAGGCTGGAAGATGCTTTCTAGGACCTGTTGGGCAGGAACAAAGCTGAGTATGTCCCGGTGCATGCTACTTAAGCAGGGGAAACCCTGGGTCAGACTGGGGGGGTTCTGGGGCTAGGCTGGTGGACCCAGGTGGTTGGCAAGGTGCCACCTGAGGGGTTAGCACACTAGGAGTGCCCAGTTACAAGTAGCTGCTGCTCGGTCTAGGGAGCCCTTCCTCCAGCCCCCACGTCCCTCTGCTTTGTAAGAGGGGCTGTTAGACTAGATTAACCCCTGAGGCTCCTTCCAGTGCAAAAAGTGCATGCTTTGGACTTAGCGACACACTTAGCGTGTACCATCCCGAAGACACAACGCTGACTTTCCTGACGCCTTCTAACTCCTATACAGGCTTCCTTCACTCCTCTCTGCCATTCCTTGTTTTTTTTTTTTTTTTTCTTTTCAAATTGTGTGTGTGTGTATGGGCCCATGTGTGCCGTGGCACCTTACCTTTTGCGAGATAAGGTCTCTCTTGCTGTTTGTGCTTGGTAACACCAAGCTATTTGCCCATGAGCTTCAGGATTCTCTGCGCCCCACCTCTCACTGAGGTAGGCCCCCTGGGGTTACAGGTGTGAGCCATTTGGCATCTGCTTTACGAGAGTGCTAGTCATCATCACTCTTATGCACTAAGCCGTCTTTCAGCCTCGCTGTCTCATTCTTGTTCTCACATTAAAGATTGGAACTTTGAGGCTAGGGAGATTATGCTGATGCAGGATTTGGGGGCTCAAGGGGTTCCCCCAGGCCTGTGAAGTCCAACCTTAGGGTTCTTGTCCATTTTAATAAGGACTTGAGAAAACAGACTCTGAGAAGGGTAAATTATGAATTATGGAGTTTATTTAGGAAGGAGTTATCTAAATGAAGGCTAGAAAGACTCAAGCCAGAAGGGAAGTCCCCGCCTTGCCCAGCTGGAAAAGGAGACAGGAGGAAGGATGTTGGGGAGATCTCTAAGGGAGAAGCCCATAAGGAGGGCACATGTGGGAGCCCAGGCCCAAGGATTCAGAGGAAACACCAGCGTGCAGGTGGGAAGCAGAGCCTGTGCATGTAGTCCCTTCACCCTTCCGAGCAGGAATCAGGAGAGTCTGTTGCCAGGAGAACACGGCCACGAGAGCCAAAGAGATTAGATAGTAAGGAGTCCAAGGTTAGAGGAAAATCATGCCTGTTACAAAGTGAAAAGACATCTCGAGCAACATGCACCTAAGTCACAAGTAAAAATAAAAAATAAAAAACAGGCAAGTGCCCTCTCCTTTAGCCTGGCTGGGAAAGGGGAGAATACACATTATGCATTTGGTATCCAGGTGAACATCAGTGGCCAAAATGGGAGGGAGAGAGATGTAATTCCCCTTCCTCCCTCCCAGGGAAAGGGGGAAAAGCAGGGACCAGATGAGCTAGTGCCAAGAGAATGCCACCAAGGGAGAGGTTATGCCTGTGGCAAGCCCTTTACAGTTAATGAGGATGCACTTTGTCATTAGACATAAGGGAGAGTCCTGATTGGTTCATGGAATCCAGGGGCTGACTCAGGAGGGCCAGCTCACCTGGGGCTGCTAGATTGGAAAAAGTAGGGGGCACGACTGCAAAAAAAAAAAAAAAAAAAAATTCTCTCAGCCATCTTGGGTAAGACTGGGTCTGACGCCGGCTTCTACTTTTGCCAAGACAGGCGAGGTGGCATCTCCTTGTCCTTGGGCCTTGTTTCCGGCTGACTGTCCATAACAAGCTACCTGTTTCTCCCTCAGTGATGCCTGCTCCGTTGGAAGTGGTAGAGGCACTTGAGCCTGGATAAAATTTAGATTCCTGTGTCATGTCTTGCATTTAATCAATATATTCATTTTGTTTAATGAGAGAGAGAGAGAGAGAGAGAGAGAGAGAGACAGAATTGGCACACCAGGGCCTCCAGCCACTGCAGTCAATCTCCAGATGTGTGTGCCACCTTGTACACACGTGTGATATTGCATGCTTGTGTCACTGTGAGTCTGGCTTACGTGGGACTTGGCCATGAGTCAAACATGAGTCCTTAGGTTTCTCAGGCAAGTGCCTTAACTGCTAAGCCATCTCTCCAGCCCTATAATCATATTTGTAGGGTCCTTAAATATCAAATATCTTCCCTGCATTGGTAGGCAACCAAATGCCAAAAAGGAAGAACTGGTAGATTCACAGAAAAAGGCGGGTAGTAGGGTGGAAGGGAGGAATTAGGTGACTAGAACCCAAGGGTGCATCAGAGGCTGGCTTAGCCCTAGCTCCTAATTGGCAAGGCTTGGGAAACACCTGTGTTCTGCACACAGGAGCCTGACCAAGCTTGCTTCTTTGAAGGCTCTTGGATGAAACCCAGTCTCCCAGCCTGGCCCCTGTCTGCCTGCCACTTGCTTTCTCTGGTTGCATCTGTACTTAATATACATAACAAATACCTCCGTGGTCTGGTTTCACTTAAAGAGAAAACAGCCCAGGATTCGGAAACCCAATATAGAACAAAAAGGCTTTTAATTTAGCAATTTTACATTAGAAAAATGGAAAAAGAGCCTGGCTCCCTCCCTGGTCATCTCTGTCTGCAGCCCTCCATCCCAGGCTTCTTCCTCTGTCTGAATTTTCAAGCCAGCACTTTTTAATGTGATCTCAGAGGGAGAAGCCCTTTCTTCAAAGAGAGGGCACCATCAGACCTTGCCTGGGGAGACCCATCTGGCCAGCTTCCACAGTCCTGAGAGCTCGCTGGATCCCACCACACCACAGTGCATTCCCACCTCTGTAATCACTGTGTTGTTAACTCTTGTAGTTAACAACTATGATATGCTCTGAAGTGCTTCCACTCAGGCAGGCAGCATCCAGGGGTCAAATGCCCTAGGTCTCAGGAAAGGAGGAGACTAGGTGGTACTCCTAACTTGGCTTCTTTTGACCCCTGGTTTATATATATAATATTTTTTCCCTTTTGCTTTTTAAGGTAGGGTCTCGCTCTAGCCCAGGCTGACCTGGAATTCACTATGTAGTCTCAGGGTGGTCTCTACTTCTGGAGTGCTGGGATTAAAGGCATGGGCCACCACACCCAGCTTGACCCCAGTAATATTCTTTTAAGTTATGCGGGAAGTCTCAGGCAGGCACCTTGCATCCTGCTTGCCTTGTTAGCCCTTGCCAACCTGGGGCTCTTCCAGGACTGTCATTGGCTTAGTGCCTTGTTAGCTTTTAAAACACAAATCCAGCTCTCAATTCATAGGGAATAGGGATAGATTACTCTTAGCAAATAGGAGTGACTATGGCCTGGGGAGCATGGGCTCAGGTTACCTTAAATAACATGTTCAATGTGGAAACATATTCATGAAGTTTTTATAGTTATAGAACAAGAGAAAGTTATAAATCGAGGCATTTCTTAAATACGTTGGTGAAAACATTGGGTAAGCAGGTTACCGAAAGTAGGGAAATGTCTGCTATGAGTCTCAGGTGTTATCTGATGACACTCTTAACTTTTAGGTCTGTGGAAGGTGGTGGACTACTATGTGAACACATTCCAGAATGTTTTATCTGATAGTCAGAAGAATCTTAGGTCAGGGACAAATGTGGGCAATGAATAACTAGCTATCAAGACCACTAAAGATAGCCCAAGATAATTTTGGATTTTGATCTGCAACATTCCAACAATCCACAATCATAAAGTTTTTTTTTTTTTTTTGTTTTTTTTTGTTTTTCGACGTAGGGTCTCACTCTAGCCCAGGCTGACCTGGAATTCACTATGGAGTCTCAGGGTGGCCTCGAACTCATGTGGCAATCCTCCTACCTCTGCCTCTCGAGTGCTGGGATTAAAGGTGAGTACCACCATGCCTGGCTATAAAGTTCTTTTAAAAATAATTTATTTATTATTTGAGAGAGAGTGAGAGCAAGTGCACACATGAGAGAGAGAGAGGGAGAGTGAGCAAGCGAGAGCAAGCAAGCGAGCGAGCGAGAGATAAGAGAATGGGTGTACCAGGGTCTTCTGCAAATAAACTCCAGATACATACGCCACTTGGTGCATCTGCCTTTATCTGGGAACTGGAGAATAGAACCCAGGCTGTCAGTCTTTGTAAACAGGCTCCTTTAACCGCTGAGCCATCTCTCCAGCCCCCACAATCACAAACTTCTAATCAGCTAATCAACCTTGTACAATCTTCAACATAGCTGTGCCTTTTGGGATAGGAGGGACTTCAGTTCACACCGTTCAGTAGTGAGCTAGAGGTGGTGACCCAGGTGAGACGCTACAGGAGCTAAGCCATCTCCTTGGCCAGGCAGACATAGGGAAAAGGGCCCTTGGTAGGTGGCTGTATTCTAGAGTGCTTTAAGATGTGCTCTCTTCTTCCCTGCCTAAATGAATTTTCCCGCCAGTGGGCTTGCTTGGCAGGCTTTCTGGGACATGCACGTCATGGACAGCCACACGTGTCATGGACCAGCCTGCGCCTTCGTCTTTGTGTAAGCTGACTAATCCTACACTTCAGATGGGAGCTCTCCTCTCGTTTAGTAGGAGTCGGGCTCCCCCTGGGGCAGTGGCTCCTCCAGCTCTGGAGAGTCCTGCTCCATTAGGAGTCTGTTTCCTATGATTCCTTTTCCTCTCACTTTAAATAAACTCTGCTCTTTCATACCTTTTAAATCTCTACTCAGCCGAGAAAACAGACCTCCCACTCCCAGGTGGTAACATGGGGAAGAAGCCTGGCTGGGAGACGCACAGTCACTGTTTTCAACAGGAATCTGTCATCTTTCCTCCCCATGCCAACCCTGGCTTGGAGGTCTGACTGCCTCAGGCCCCTGGACCCAGCCTCGGTTTCTCTCGGCCTTCCCTCTGGTCCTCTTCTGGCTGACATGAGACCTCCTGACTTAGGGTTCTGCTCCACTCCCTCCTGCAGAGAGAGTCTGAACCTCACACCTGACGTGAGACAGCGGTCCTGGGAAAGCTAGCGGGACAGTCACAATACTGGACTGTCGACTCTCTGATGTGGATATAGAGGGGTGACAGCAACCCGGGCTAGGGGGTCTGGAGGGGCGTGGAGGACTGGTGCAGGGCGGGGCAGCCTTCAGGAAGCCACTGTGCTGGACCGAGCTCTGAAAGAGGAACACCGAGGAGTGAGGTGAGGAGGGAGGTGGTAGGGGTCCCCGGTAGGAGAATGCACATGCATAGTCCACATGCATAGACTGGGGATCCCATGTGGTTGGACATGTGTCAAAGATGGTGACAGGTGAGGACAGAGACACTGGTATCTGAAGACCTTGGAGGCTTCTTCGTGTTAGATTCAGGGGCACAGGTGCAGAGGTATGGGGTGTGCACTGCAGCTTTTCAGGGGTGTCTCCATGTATGTATGGTACAACCCGAATCACTAAGTAGGGTGATCCTGCCCATGGAGGGAAATGAGCCTTGTCCTGAGGCCAGGGAGAAACTTCCCATGGCCTTTGAACAGGAGGATGCTAGAGTTAGAAATGTGCATTAAAAAGGTCACAGTGTGAGAGCCAGGCATGGTGACTTATGCCTATAATCCCAGGCCTTGGGAGGACAAGGTAAGATGATTGCCATGAGTTCAAAGCCAGCCTGGGCTACAGATTGAGTTCCAAGTTCCAAGCGACACCTTGCCTCAAAAAAAAAAATATATCAAAAAACCAAGAAGGTCACACTGGCTGTGGAGAGGAGGTTGGAGAAGAAAAGAACGGATGTAGAAAAAGCAGTTTGGAGGAGCCCTGGCAATCCAGGGGATCCGTGTTTAGGACCGTTCTAGACCAGCACTAGGGACAAGGCAGGAAAGGCATGTTGATGGGGGCGGGGCAAATTCTGCAGGAGCTGTAGTCAGAGAGTACCAGGCCAGCGGTGGAATCCAGAAAGACCGTCCCTGTCATCACAGACCCCTGCAGAGACGAGCACAAGGCTTCTCAGATCAGCTTCTCCTCGCTGTTGCCCACAGCCACAGAGTCTTTCTAGGCTTTTCCTCCTCCACAGTTTGGGATGCTGGGAATATAATTTTGCTCTCTGCTGATAACATGCCTATTCCAAAGGCGATTTCCTCCTTTCCGTATCTCTTCCATGTTAAGATCCAACATCTTTCCCTCTTGTGACTGAAAGAAATGTCCTTGACTCCTACAGCCCAAGAGCTAAGTCGGTTCTGGAGAGGCAGACAAGCTAGACACATGAGGTGGAAAAGTGCTTGTGTTGCTCACATACCCGAGACCACGTGTGCCTGCAGCCTGTCCCCAGCTCATGCATGGAGATAAGGGGGACTAGGCTGTGTGGGACCTGCTGGGCACCTCCCAGCAGAGTTGGGTAGAGTCTGTTTGCTGTGCAGCCCATCTCCCTCGTGGTGAGCACGCTTTGCCAGAAACATAAACAGACATGCTTGTGACTTTCCGCAATGTTGGAACTTAGTGAATAACAATAAATTCACAAACTATTTTGGTCACATTGGCTATAATTTGCCAGCTTTTCCCAATTTCCCTTGATGGCTGGTGATTGGCAAACAGTTTTTTTTGTTGTTGTTGTTCCTAGCTCAAATATTGATAGTAACTCTCAGATCACACATTTATTACACATCACATAGTAATTTGGTTTATAGATGTACATATATGTAGGTTATAAAATGTCTAGAAAGGGTTAAAGTGGCCACCAAGTTGAGTCCTTACTAAGCAGAAAGTCACTGAAGCGGTTAGAATTTTTTCTCCTCCTTCCTCCTTTCCTCCTTTTTCTTCCTTCCTTCCTTCTCTTTCTTTGTTTTATTTTTATTTATTTTGAGGCAGTTTCTCACTCTAGCCCAGGATGCCCCAGAACTTATTCTGTAGCCCAGGCTGGCCTTGAAGGAACTTAAAAGACTTCTCCTACCTCAGTCTCCATCGTGCTGGAATTAAAGGTGTGAGCCACCAAGCCTGACTCCAGGTGGTGGGATTTTGATGAACCTAGTTGGGGCTTCATGGCTGGAGAGTTGAGTGACAGAGTCATAGGACTGTAGAAGTGAGGTGCAGGACTTGGTCCAGACTGATGAAAGGGGGGGTCAACCACCTTAAGCTGTGGGGACAAAACTGAGCTCAAGCCCTTGGGACAATCAAGGGATTCTTAAGGTGGTCAGATGCACACACACAGGTCGGGGGGGGGGGCATCACCATCAAAGTGTCCTTCTCTTCATGGGGTCTGGGTGAAGGTATTGCAGCCCTCCTTGGCCTCGTGTGTTTGATAAGTTCTTGGGCCTGATTTTTCTGATGTGGTTTTATTTTGCCCTTGTGCTCGTATGTTCCTCATCTGCTTTGACAAATTTACAGGTAGCACCTTTGTCCAATCAATTATTTATCAGCTAGTGCCTCATGGGTGGTGCAGGTCAGTGGTGGTGTCTGTGTGAATGATGCACATGTCATTTTGCCTCTGTGCTTGCACCCAACGTGGACAGTCACCCAGGGCAAGTCACAGCATGCAAGCCACTTTCCCACACAGTATGGAGCCACTTAGAGCAGAACAGGCTGACCTCCGCATCCCTCCACTGTGGCTCAGTTCCTGATCTGAACACACTAGGTGCAAGGCCCTCACCTTGTTTGTCCCTCAAGGCTACCTTGCAAAAGATTCCACAGAGAGAAAGAAGAATGTGGAGCTCCTAAGAGAGGGGTGAGGCAGAGAGAGGAACTGGGGGGAGGGGAAGAATGGACCCAGAGAGAAGCAAGAGCTGAAAAAGCTAAGACACACAGCGGGGGAGCAGTGGCCAAAGGGCCAGGAGGCCATTCAGATGGTCACGTTCCTGGTTGCCGTGGAACCACCGGGCAGTTTGGTAGGTCAGTGGCTTTAACAACCAAACCCAGAGGAAAAGTAAGGCAAGGTAGGTGGTTCACTTGCTGCTCACAGAACGTGGCAGGGGGCTGGTTCCCCTCCCAGTGGAGTCACCCAGGGAACGAGGCCCTCTCTTCTTGTCTTCATCCTTGTCTCTGTCTGTCCCCATGAAGAGAAGGGCCTAGAGCAGAGTAGGTAGATGTTCTTTTTTTTTTAAAAATTGTACTTTAAAAAATAGTTTATTTATTTATTTATGAAAAGGAGGGAGAGAGAGAGAGAGAAAGGGCTGGGGAGATGGCTTAGCGGTTAAGCGCTTGCCTGTGAAGCCTAAGGACCCCGGTTCGAGGCTCGACTCCCCAGGACCCACGTTAGCCAGATGCACAAGGGGTCGCATGCGTCTGGAGTTCATTTGCAGTGGCTGGAGGCCCTGGCGCGCCCATTCTCTCTCTCTCTCCCCCTCCCTCTTTCTCTCTCTGACTGTCTCTCTCAAATAAATAAATTAAAATGAATAAAATATTTAAAAAGAGAGAGAGAGAGAAAGAGAGAGAGAATGGGCATTCCAGGGCCTCCAGCCACTACAAATGAACTCCAGATGCATGTGCCACCTTGTGTATCTGGTTTATGTGGGTCCTGGGGAATTGAGCCTGGGTCCTTAGGCTTTGCAGGCAAGTGTCTTAACCACTAAGCCATCTCTCTAGCCTGGCAGACTTTTTTTTTTTTTTTTTGGTCAGGCCTAGAAGTGGCACCTTCATGTCTGTTTTCTAGGGACACTCACAAAGTACGAAGGTTACCCAGTTCAGGTGTACAATCCAGTGGTTTTTGGTAGCTTTACCAAGAGATGTAGGCATTACCTGAAGTCATTTTTAAAACCTTTTTAGTTTGTGTTTGTGTGTATATGTTGTGTGTGTGTGTGTGTGATGCATGTTGGTATTTGTGTGACCATGTGTGTGTGAGTGGGTGTCCATGCCCATGTGTGTGCACGTGGGGGAGGCCAGAGGTAGGTGTCAGTGTCTTTCCTGATTGCTCTCTACTTTCTTTTGAAAAATTTTTTATTTTACTTTATTTTATTTATTTATTAGAGAGAGAGAGAGAATGGGCGCTCCAGAGCCTTCAGCCACTGCAAACGAACTCCAGACACATGTGTCGTCTTGTGCATCTGGCTTACATGGGTCCTAGGGAATCAAACCGGAGTCCTTTGGCTTTGTAGGCTAATGCCTTAACTGCTAAGCCATCCATCCATCCAGCCCTGCTCTCTACTTTCATTCTTTTTTTTTTTTTTTTTTTTGAGGTAGGGTCTCACTCTGGAATTCACTCTGTAGTCTCAGGGTGGCCTTAAACTCACAGTGATCCTCCTACCTCTGCCTCCTGAGTGCTGAGATTAAAGGCATGGGCCACCATGCCCAGCTCTCTACTTTCATTCATGGAGACAGGGTCTTTTGTTAAACCTTGAGCTCACTAATCTGATTAGACTAGCTGGCCAGTGAGCCTAGGAATTTCCTGTCTCTCTACCTCTCTAGTGCTGACATTTCAGGTACATGCTGGGATACGGGGCATTTTTACATGGGTTCTGGGGATCTGAACTCAGGTCCTCATGTTTGTGTGGCAAGCAAGCACTTTACTCACTGAGCCATCTCCTTGGCCCTTTAGAACTTTTTTTAAACCTACCTGCCAGGTTATTCCCTTACACCATTTCCTGTAACTCTCTGATCCTATCCCACTCCACCCATAGTCTGTGGATTTCCTATACTGGGTGTCTCACTCAAGTGGAAACTTACAATATGTGCTCTCTTGCTTCTGGCTGGCCTTACCTTAACGTCATAATTTTGAGGTTTGCCCCAAGACAGCATCTGTCAAAAGCAGATTCCTTTCTATTGCTGAAGATATTGACCTTGACGCCTTCACTTCTGCTCCTCTTTCATTGGCTAGGATGCAGATAACATGGCCCAGTTGTAACCGAGTTTTATAGCAGAAGCCATAGCTCTGGGAGTTCCAGAGAACTAGGCTCAGCCACTCGTTCCAATACACCAATTGAAACAGTCAGTAATGCAGAAGAGCATAGATAGAAGAGTTAGGGCTGGAGAGATAGCTTAGCGGTTAAGGTGCATGCCTGTGGTGCCTAAGGACCCAGGTTTGATTCTCCAGGTCCCACATAAGCCAGATGCACATGGTGGCACATGCATCTGGAGTTCCTTTGCTATGACTATGGTGTGACTATTCTCTGTCTCTCTAATAAATGAATAAATAAAATCTAAGAAAAGGAGATTTAATCAATGCATACATTGGGAAGAGAGAATGGAGGCTAATGCCCCACCCAAGTCCTCTTCAAGGTCAAGGTCCTGACATGAGCTGGAAGTTCCAATAGAAGAGACAGGTGTGATTAAGCTGCCATGGCGGAGGTGTGGTGTGGTTGATCATGACTTCAGTTCTGGTTCTGCAAGGTGGTCAGAAGTCCTATTGCCCAGGGGGACAAGCTGGTTTTCAGGAGATGATTACTCTAGCTCAGGTATAGCCCTCCTCAAGAACAGTGTCCTTATCTTGGGGTGGCCTGTTTCATGAGGTTCTGTGGTGCCTAGAATTCAAGGGGACTACAAGTTGGAATTGGACATTGTGAAAGGGTGAAAGGAGGATGTCTCATTTGCTCTTATCTTTGTGCCTTTAACTGTGAAATGGGGTAGAGTACGTAGCTCTGGCTTTTAGATGAATACTGCTGGTGCAGATAGCTATGAGGAGAGGCAGCAGATGTGGCTGTTATAGCCTAATGTCAACTCCATCAGATTAGGAATCAATAAAGAGACAAGCTTCTTGGCATTCCCAAAAGGATGGATGGAGGGAGGAAGACATTCACCGAGGACAAAGGTGCTGATGGTAGAGGATTATATGTAATAATGATCCAATAATGGTGGAGGACTATACGTAAAGAAGCTCTGACACAGGTGGAGGACTATATGTAAAGAAGGTCTGATACTGGTGGAGGACTATATATAAAGAACATCTGACACTGCTGGAGGACTATATGTAAAGGTCTGACACTGGTGGAGGACTATATATAAAGAACATCTGACACTGCTGGAGGACTATATGTAAAGAAGGTCTGACACTGGTGGAGGAATATATGTAAAGAAGATGTGACACTGGTGGAGGACTATATGTAAAGAAGGTCAGACACCGGTGGAGGACTATATGTAAATAAGGTCTGACAGTGGTGGAGGACTACATGTAAAGAAGATCTGACACAGGTGGAGGACTATATGTAAAGAAGATCTGACACAGGTGGAGGACTATATGTAAATAAGGTCTGACACTGGTGGAGGACTATATGTAAAGAAGGTCTGACACTGCTGGAGGACTATATGTAAAGAAGGTCTGACACTGGTGGAGGGACTATGTGTAAAGAAGCTATGACAGGACACACAGCCTTTTGCCTGGCTGCCCATGATGTGCTCCACAATGCTTAGTGACTCCTGCTGGTCCTCTTGCTTTCAGATACTGGGTTCCTGCTTTCTCAGCCTTCCCAGCAGGTCTGAAGACCAGCAGTTCTCCAGGAGGCCTTCACGCCAGATCGGAACCGTGAGGTATCCAGCCTCATGGACTGAGGAGCTACTGGCTTTCTTGACTCTCTAGTCTGCACACAGTTGTCGCAGGACTGCCCAGTTCATATCCTGTGACCTAATCCAATAAATTCCCCTGATAATACATATTCATTCTATCAGTTCTGTTCCTCTAGAGAATCCTGAACAATCCAGCAGGTGGCTTGAAGTAAAGAAGACAGACACAAAATTGAAGTGGAGATGTGGCGCCTTCATCCTGTTTGTGTTACCTTGTGGGACCGAATGAGGAGTCAGTGTTTCTTTTCAAAAACAGTCAGTAAGTGCTTGCTACCCAGCCAGGCTGCAAGAGGAGCTGGGGAATGTAGTCCACATGCCCAGACTAATGAAGCCTATTGTCTGACTCCCTCCCTCTGTCTGTATAACCCCTTAACTCTCTATAACAGCACAAATACCATGCATACATGAAAAGTAAGTGTGTGTGTGTGTGTGTGTGTGTGTGTGTACTGTCGAGTCTAGGTGGGAGTTGACTTTATGAGCAGGATAGTGTGTGGTTGGGTCAGGGTAACCCTGAAGACGTTGATGTGAACAGCACTGTGAACTTGTACAGAACATAGGAGAGAAGGTTCAATGAGGTCTGACTCATGTACGTGTGTGTGTGCTTGTGCTGCGCCCCCTGGGGGTGGAGACCAGAGGTCAAGGTCAGATGTTTCCCTCAATCAGCCTCCACCTTATTTATTTCCTTATTTATTCATTTTTGAGCCAGGGTATCACACTGAACTTGGAGCTCACTCATCTGGTTAGACCAGCTAGCCAGCAAATCCACCCCCCTAGCACAGTGATTTATCTGTAGGTGCCACCATTCCTGACTTTTGACATGGATACTGGGGTCCTCATGCTTATTTGGTAAGCCCTTTGCCACCGTGTGACTTTTCCAGCCTATGATGACACCATTTAAAATGTACTTGGCACAGCCCTAGAGAGGGCCCCGCTCGGGTGCCTATAGGCAGCATGCCCGCACTTTCTACCCTCTCGTGGGCCGAACATTGCACATTCTTCTTAGATATCCATTCAGCTGCATCATGGTAGCTCAGAGTCTGGAAGCATCATTTTTAGAAAGAAAACATTGTCTCTCCTTGCATTTTTGGAATTGTCATCAAAGGGGGAAGTGTTCTTTGTAGGGAAAGGGCAGATGTGCACTTCTGACCTTGCTGGAGGCTGATTTTACATGTGAGACTGGGTGAGGAGACATTAGAGCGCAGCCTGAGGAGTGACTTAAGGACATATCACCAGCTCTTTGATTCTCAGCAACGGTTTTCACTTAGCATTTTGATCATTTGGCAGAAACACGGAGTTGAGCTTTCAGGGCCACAGAATTCCATCACTGGAGTAACAGGCTGAGCTGCCCACACGCACTGTGGCTGCCTGGCTTCTCTAGGAGTCCACGGACTGTACCAGCTCAGCAAGCTGACTCTCTGCTCTAGGATGCCTTTACTTTTTAAAATTATGGGGCTGGGGATCAAACCCAGGGCCTTCCTTGCACACAGTAGGCAATTTCTCTCCCACTGAGTTCCACCAGTTGCAGCCCAGCCCCAGCCTGGCATCTTAGGAGGTCAGGAAATGTCCCACTTCTTCCCCTTGGGAAAAGAATGTTAGGGATGCATCTGGGATTCGGTGTTGCCCAGAGGGAACTGTGGGTTAAAGGAAGTTGCACGCATCATTCCAAGGAGCCACCCTCAGACTTGCCCCAGCTAGAAATTCCATCCAAGGGCAAAGCACCCATCGGAAGGTTCGGTTACAGGACTCGAGTGTTTTGGTGACTCTTTGAAGCCACCTCTCGGGAGGGAGGACAGTTAACTTTCCCAGCCCTGACGAGGGTGAGGTCGATCCTGTGCTAGGATACTGCACCTGGTTAAGGACCTGCAGAGAAAAGGGTGAGTGTGTGTCCCAGCCAGCAGTAGCACTCTGGTCTTTGGCTGGTGGAGACTAGCCAAATGTTGTGCTGGGTTGTCAGAGCCTGCAGGCAACCTCATCAATCCCTCTGCCACAGGAGCAAGGGTGGCCCTGTCCCCAGGTGGCATCTACTCTTCACCAGGCACAGAGTTTTAAAAATATTTTTGTTTTTATATTTTTTTTTTTGAGAGAGAGGGAGAGGCAGATAGATAGATAGAGAACAAAAGAGAGAGAGGGAGAGTTAGAGAGAGGCAGACAGACACACCCAGCCACCCAGAGAAAGAGAGAGAGAGAGGGAGAGAGAGAAAATGGGCACACCAGGGCCTTCAACCACTGCAAATGAACTCCAGACACATGTGCCACCTTGTGCATCTGGCTTTTGTGGGTCCTGAGGAACTGAACCTGGGTCTTTGCAGACAAGCGCCTTAACCACTAAGCCGTCTCTCCAGCCCGCAGGCGCAGTTGTAAGTATGCTCTGAGTGTCCTCAGGTAACCCCGCAGCTCACCACTGCTCTCCTTTTGTGGACTCAGGAAGCTGAGTTAAGCGCTTCTTTTTTTCAAATTTTTTTTGTTTGTTTATTCTTATTTATTGGAGAGCGACAGACAGAGAGAGAAAGAGGCAGAGAGATATAGAGAGAGAACGGGCGCACCAGGGCCTCCAGCCACTGCAAACGAACTCCAGACGCGTGCAACCTCTTGTGCATCTGGCTAACGTGGGTCCTGGAGAACCGAGCCTCGAACCGGGGTCCTTACCCTTCACAGGCAAGCGCTTAACCGCTAAGCCATCTCTCCAGCCCAAGCGCTTCTTATCACGTGGCAGCAGCGCAGAAATCTGGGACCCGAGAATGCATGAGCCTCCCGGGCAAGCTCAGGGCCGTTTCTGCACTGCACATTCTGTCCCCAGCTTGTTGCCTCAGGTGGGAGGAGCTGCCACTGACTGTGGGCTTCAGAGTGCCTGTTCTCTTCTTCGGGGCAGCAAGCGCTCCGCCTCTGTCTTAAAAGACCATTTGAAGGGTGGGCTGCCTGTCGGCCAAGGTGCTCTGCTTCTCCACGCGGTGGATTCCTCTGAGAACAGTCTCTGGCCTCAACCCCGGACCTCTGTATACTTGGGCTGTCAGCAACAGCCCGGGAGCCTGGCCGCAGCCAGCTGGCCTGCCCGAGGCCTGTACTGCCCGTGGGGACCGTTTCATGACACTGGTTATTATCTTTCAGACCCAACCTCATCACTTTGCACTTTAGCGGCTCTTGCTGATCACCCGTGTCCTGTGCAGCTGGCAAGTCCCTTCTGAGATGACATTTGAGGCTCTAGAGATTCACTTGATGCACCAAGCCTGCTCTTGCCACTGCTATTTATAAACATATACGGTCAAGTGTATTTCCCTGTTGTCTTTGTGCAAAGCATAATATTTTCAAGGTCAAATCAGGCCTGTCTGTCATAAGATATGAAATTAAGACACAACAAGTTTATTTAACTCCTCACTTACTAAAAAGAAAAAAAAAAAACAGTAAGAAAATCCAAATCACACATACACTCAGGCAAGCAGGGATATAGAAATGGGCTGAGAAATAGATGCAGGTAAACAAAGGTGCCAAAGTGACCCTAGGGGTATTTGCCACCTTCTGTCAGTCTCCAGGGCGATCAGCATGGTATTCAAGTTCATTCACATGCCCATGGACAAGTTCATTTGCATGGCTAAGCGTTCTTCACAACTTAGCCATCAACTAGCTCACATACCAGAAAGCAAGAGGCCCTGGAGAATGGTGGACCCTTTGGTGAGCGTTGTGCGGAGCACCTGGGACTTGCAGCTTTTCCCTAGACTTTCACAGTTTCTGGTTTCCTCTTGACTGACTCCCATGGCCCCAGGTGCATGCTTGGGTGGCTGGTCTGGCATTCTAGGGGTACTAGGGTGAGGACTTCGGCTGCTTACGTCCTGCCATTGAGGTGCACTAAGGCACTTTGAGGCAGGTGGCCTTCCCCAGGCATGGGGAAAAATACAAGCTTCTGACCCAGACTCTGGTTTTAAGTTTCTCTCTGAGCACCCCAGAGGCAGGGGAGGATAGGCTGTAGGGTCTGCAGGGCAGCAGGCTCCCACAGGCGTGAGGGGCTTAGCTTTAAGTTCATGGGAGTTTCACAGTATTCCACATATGTCCATGTTGGGTTAAACATAAAAGCAGCCCCTTTAAGTCACTCAGTGCTATAAGGCAAATGCACCCAGCAGATAGGACGACGTCCTGATCATAAAGCATCTCAGAGCATGGCCTTATCTGAGATGGGCTGAGTCCAGCTGTAGTTGGTCAAATTTAGGTGAGGTCTTCCATGGAGCAGGGTAGGCTCATAACACAGTATGACTGGTGTCTTACAAGAAGACAGGAAGTCATGGGGGGAGAAGGCCACATTGTAACGGGCTGCAAAGGGCCCAGGAAAGTCCTTGAACCCCAAACCCTAGGTTCATTTCTAGTTTTAATCAAAGAGTTGAATCCAAAAGAAAACTGAGGAGGATAAGTATTAAATTATTATATTTACTGAGGGAAGTAGAGCCAAGGAAAGGCACTCACATGGCTAGAGATCCCATGTGGAGGGCCTGGGGGGAAAAGTGTGGAAAGAAAAGAGAAAAGACAGTTCAAGGAGCTCCTGCCATGTGGGGAGCTGGACGGGATCAAGAACCCACGCCCAGCCAGCCCAGGCCCAGCAGAGGGAAAGCCTCACCCACAGCTGGAAGTTCCCAAGTGGTCAGAGAGCCTGCCCTCCCCTTGCAAAGGTAATTATAACCTTATGATGGTGGGCTGTCTTCCGGCTCAGGTGAACCAGAGGGCCAGCTGGTTGGTTAGGACTAGGGGACTATCTCAGGAAGAGATTAGCCCTGACACCAAGTTCCAAGGGCTGAACTTGACCAACCACAATGTTTAAATCCTGTGAAAGACCTCCCTCCCAGGAGGGGTCCTGACTGGGAAAAATAGGTCTGGACACTAGGCAAGAGATAAGAAGTCAGGTCATCTTGGATTTGCAGCAAGGGCAAACTTTCCTGTGCATTTCACCTTCAGGGGTCCAGTCACCCCAACTTTACCCCCCTCTCAACATGATAACAGGATGGTGACTGAGGGGCCACAGCTTCCAGGCAAGAGATACCTGGGCAGCTGGCAGTGCCCAGAGTCCTGTAGGGGCATGGAGGCCCTCTCCCCTAGAACCTCCAGACGACCAGGAACATGACCTTGCTTTCCGACTTCTCGACTCTGGAACTGTGAGATAACAGATGTTCAGAGCCACTTAAGTAGTGGCTCTTTGTCACAGCAGGTTCTCAGAAATGAATACAGACACTATTGACATGATGTGGCTCCACGAAGAAGCATGGGGCCTGTGCTGTGGCCTTGAGGACTTTACTGTAGTGATGTGGGAATCTCAGATTAATCCAGAATCCTGGAGGGGCACCCACTGCTTTTTCTCCAAGGTGACTGTGGCCTTACATACCAGGAGTTGAAAGGGAAAGGCTGTTGATTTATATGATGGACGTTGAGGCGTCCCCTGAAAACTGGCAATGCGTGACAGGCCAGCTCACAGAAGGCTGTGGTCAGACCAACATTCAGAGAGGATAGAGGTTTTGGGTGCTTTCTAGCTTGGACACCCATCCGTAGGCTTGCATCCAGGGTAGACCTCAGGAATATTGTTCATACTGGGACAGGGGCTCTTCAGACAAGTCACAGGGGAAGTGAGAGGGGGCTAGTTAGGATGACTGGACCCCTGAAGATAAAAAGACAAGAAAGTTTGCACTTGTTAGAAATCAAAGATGATCTGATTTCTTTTCTCTTGCCTAGTTCCCTAGACCTGTTTTCCCACAAACAACCAGGGCCTCTCGTGGGTGGAAGCTCTTTCATAGGATTTAAACACCAGCCAGCTGTCCCTCTGGTTCACCTGAGCTGGAAGTCAGCCCACCACCCTAAAGTTATAAATACCTTTGCAAGGAGAGGGCAGAGTCTTTGACCACTTGGGAACTTCCAGCCGAGGGTGAGATTTTCCCTCAGCTGGGCCTGGGTTGGCTCAGCCCAGGCTTCAGGCCCAGCCTGGAGGGCCCCCTCTCCCTTACTCTCCACATGTGTTCTTTGTCCCCTCCAGCTCCCCAGATGGCAGGAGCTCCTTGAACTTTTTTTCTTTCCACAGGTTTTCCAGGCTCTCCACATGGGATCTCTAGCCACATGGGTGCTTTTCCTTGGCTCTGTACTTCCCTCAATAAATATAATAATTTAATAATTATCCTTCTCAGTATTTTCTTATTCAATTCTTTGATTAAAATTAGAAATGAACCTAGGGTTTGGGGTTCAAGGACTTTCCTGGACCCCTAGCACCCTGTTACAGAAGGTATGGGCCTCACCTTCTAGGGCAAGTGGGCCATCAAGCTATGAATTTAGTCTTTTCTATGCTAAAGGTGGGACTGGGCACTCCAGGGACAAGTTGGGAGTAGATAACATGAGAAGATTCTTTTTCTTTTGCTGCAAGTGTGTGTGTGTCTGTGTGGTGTAACGCATGTGTATTCATATGCGTGTGGGTGTATATATGTGTAAGTTGCACATGCAAGTGTGTGTGGAGCCAGAATTAAAGCTGGGTGCCTTTCTCCAACACTGTGCACCTTATTTACTGAGATAGTTTTTCAATGAACCCCGAGCTCAGTAATTCAGCTCATCTAGCTAGCCGGCTTGTCCTGGGATCTCCCGACTGTCCCAGTGCTGGAATTCCCAGCGTGCCTTACATGAGTGCTGGGGATCTGTTGCAGTCAGGGTCTCATTGCTGGCAGAAGACACCCAACCAAGAGCAGCTTGTGGGAAGAAAATGATTTATTTTTGGCTTACAGACTCAAGGGGAAGCTCCACGATGGCAGGGAAAATGATGACATGAACAGAGGGTGGACATCACCCCCTTGCCAACATCAGGTGGACAATAGCAACAGGAGAGTGTGCCAATCACTGACAAGGGGAAATTGGCTATAATACCCATAAGCCCGCCTCCAACAATACACTGCCTCCTGGAGGAGGCGTTAATTCCCAAATCTCCATCAGCTGGGAACCTAGCATTCAGAACACCTGAGTTCATGGGGACACCTGAGTCAAACCACCCAGGATCTGAACTCCTCCTGCTCATGCAGCAAATTCTTTACTGACTGTGCCATCTCCTCAGCCCCTGGCACGGGATGACATGCTACCCACTGCAGAGTGTGGCAGGGAGCCTGGTAGCTAGGATATGTGACAGATTCTGGTGCTGGGGCTGAGGTCTCTGCACAGTAGCCAGGCCGTGAAATATCTCAGCAGTTCTTCTAAGTCTCCTCCTTCTGATTCCATGAGTTCCAAGCCAGTGGATATGTCCTGCCAACCCTATCAATGTGGAAAGAAAGAATGTGTTGATCTCCTACCCTCCAGTCTCCCAAGACCTTCATGGAGAATTAGCCACGTGGCTTTCAGACATGGGTCATCTTCCCAGTTGGCTCCAGTCAACTGAAGTGGCCAGGCTCGGGGACGGGGATGTCTACGGCAGCCTCTGTGTTTCCTACATCTTGTCTCTGCACCAGTTCCCACACATGTCTGTCTGTGTCAGTTCTTACACATGTCTGTCTTTCTGTGCCTGATGAAGCTCAGACATACATCTGTTCGTCTGTGCCTGACGAAATTGCAGACAGGCTGGCTCTTCTGTGACAGAGCTCATCCTCTCTCTTTATATAACTTTTTTTTTTTTAATTTACAAGAGAGAGAGAGACGAGAGAGAGAGAGAGAAAGAGTCAGATAGAAAGAATGGGCAGGCCAGGGCCTCCTGCTACTGCAAATAAACTCCAGATGCATGCACCACCTTGTGCATCTGGCTTATGTGGGTCCTGGGGAATTGAACCTAGGTCCTTTGGCTTTGCTGGCAGGCACTATTACCACTAAGCCATCTCTCCAGCCCTTCTCTTTAATTCTGAAACAGACACTACACGGCACACTTTCCATGCCTCATATTAAGCCCAATAGTCTTGTATGTTGGGGTCCATATCTTTCTCTCTCCCTGCCTTGAAGATGAAGAAAATAAGTCTTGAGATGGTCTAAATACTGGCCCAGAGCTGCCCAGTTGGCCAGTAGCAGGAAGAGAACTGGAACCCAGACCATCTGACTCCAAAATTCATCTCCTTCTATATCATCTTGCTGATAACTACCAATGTGACCAAGAAGGTTGAACCCCAAAAGGCCTCAAGACAGGGGCCTCTATAGCTACCTCCCCTCCACCCTCTGGACCTGACCCTTGTCATGTACAGCTTTTTTGGTTTGGCTCAGATCTGCTAGCAATGCTTCCAACCTTCCCCAAGCAGATCCAGGTAGAACATCGCCATGGCAACCCTTGCCACATCTTTTCAGGAAAAAAAAAAAAATGGTATCTTGGTTCCCAGGACTTAGTGTTATTTGGGTCTGAGGGACGGGTTTAATTGGCATTGTTCCCAGTGGGCTCAGTGGACACCCTTCTTGGCTTTATGTCTCAGTTGTGGTTTCCAGGATACCAGGAAATATGATGTGTTTGCTGGAGGTGGTAGGGAGGGGGGGGGCTGTGCCCTTTGCATGGGCGCATTTATCTGATCATGGGAGGTCGCAGGCCTGAAGTTCTGGTGGGGCTATAGGGGACACCAGTGCTGAAGCCCAGCTGGGTCCCTAGGTCACCCGTGTCTCCCAGGGAGGGTCACCTGGGCTGTATGCTAGGCACCCTTAGATGAGGACTGTCTGACTGCTACCACCTACTCCAGGTTGAAAACTTGGCCTCTGATCGCTTTACTAGTCCCAGGAGGCCAGAGAATATGGAAGTGGCCTTGAACATCTGAGGGATGGCTGGGGAAAACATTGTTATCAGCCAGCTGCATCCTTCCTTCCTTCCTTCCTTTCTTCCTTCCTTCCTTTCTTCTTCCTTCCTTCCTTCCTTCCTTCCTTCCTTCCTTCCTTCCTTCCTTCCTCCCTCCCTCCCTCTCTTTCCCTCTCTTCCTTTGTTCCTTCCTTCCTTCCTCCATTCTTCTTCCCTCCCTCCCTCTCCCTCTCTCTTCCTTTGTTCCTTCCTTCCTTTCTCCTTCCCTCTTTCTTCTTTCTTTCTTTCTTTCTTTCTTTCTTTCTTTCTTTCTTTCTTCTTTCTTTCTTTCTTTCTTTCTTTCTTTCAGCATTGCAGGCATACATTTTCCCTCCTAGGCCCCCTTGTAGCTCCAGGTGACCCTGTAACAAAGTATATCTTGTAGGTGACCTTTGGGGAAATCATCCCCTCTCTACTTAAAGGAGAGAGACATGAGAAGAGCCCCTTTGCTCCCCTGACTGGGATCCGGTGTGCTCCCTGGAGCAGGAGCATGGAAAATGCTGAGCAAGCATGCTGATGTGACGGGGCAGCGCCCGTTCACACCCCAACATCCGACTCCCTGTTGCACTGGGTCTCCTCCTGCCTGAGCCCTGCTAACGGGTGTGGTCCAGAGCAGCAGCTATAAGAGGTGACCTGGGAGCTCCTGAGACCCGCAGACTCAGCCCTTGTTCCATCCTCAGAGTCACACTCGCCATCTAGCTAGGTCCCCATGGTGACGCATGACCACACAAATGTGTGGGAAAGAAACACTGACCACTGAGAGCGACAGACAGTGACACAGAGAAACAGAGACCAAGATAAAGACAGACACATCCAGAGACAGAGAAAGAGAGAAAGGCAAAAGATACAGGAGAGAGACAGACAAAGGAGAGTGGGGTAGGGAGACAGAGACGCAGAGATAAGAGTCTTTCATAAGCACTGGGTTTTTCTGGAAATTCACTTTCTCTGAAGATAGGAACGATGAACTCCTAATTCTACTCAGGAGGAAGACAGCTGTCTCCGCCCTTCCCAGCTCTCCTCAGGACCAGGGGCTGATGTCGTGGCCTGGTCCCCAGGAGATCTCCAGGGTATAGGGAAATGGACATTTGTGTCATGGCTCCGTGGGTGGATCTGGAATGTTCTCCCCTTATTCTCTCTGAAGACTGCCACTAAACTTTAGAAAGATAAAAAACTTGCCTTGAAAAATGAAACACGGGCCTGAAGCTCTTTCTTTCAGAAACCTTGTTCCCTCGCCAGTCGAACCGTCAGGATGATCAGAAGAGAAAACTGTGTTTCAGCCTCAAGGAACCGTTAGCAGGTCGCAAAGCACCTCCATCTTGAGAAAGAACACTCGGTTCCTGGAAGCGAATGAAGGCAATGAAGACCTCAGATCCCAGGGGAAACAGCTTCTTTCCTTCACCCTAGATTTCAAAATTTTTTTAAAAAAGAAATATTTATTTATTTATTTAAGAGAGAGAGAGGGAGACAGAGTGGGCATGCCAGGGCCTCCAGCTGCTGCAAATGAACTCCAGACACATGCGCCAATCTTGTGCATCTGGCTTACTTGGGTGCTGTGGAATTGAGCCTAGGTTCTTTGGTTTTGTGGGTAAGGGCCTTAACTGCTAAGCCATCTCCCCAGCCCCACCCTAGCTTTTAATAACATTTTTTTTTTTTTTTTTGCTATCAGAGCTGAAAACTGGTACACAGGAGAGAAAGTTCGGGGGTAGGGGACCTCAAAGTTGCAGGAGGTTCCTCAACATCACTGAAGAAGGGCACCCTGGCTGCTATCCCACTCCCTCACCACCCCTCATCTGGAATGAGACCAGGCTCCAGAGGAGACTCATGGCTTCCTTGAGGTTTGTTAGCTGTTAAATGGTTCAGCCAGAACTAGAAGCCAAGTGTAGGCTCCCTTCTCTACCTGTTAGCCTGCATCCCCTCCCCAAGGCTGAGTTACATCAGAGGAGTCTCAGAGTGACCTGGCCTCCTTTCTGCCAGGAAGGGTCCAACAGTGACCGGAATGGGGTGTGGGATGGTGGGTGGAGGTAGGCATTGCAGATGTCCTAGCTTGGCCTCCATCTATCTGTCATTGACCTCTGACCCGAGCCTCCTTGTCCTGTTGAGTTGGGGATAATGAAAGCATGTGACACCCGCAACCTTCTCCAACCCAGCCTTCGAGGAAGACACCTTGGTCTGCAGCCTTGAATGTGAAGGTCCAAGAACCCCCAAGAAGAAGCCAAAGGAAGGCTGCTCATTGCTACTCACAGGAGTATAACCCCCAGGTAGTCAGGAGGGCACAAGCAGAGATGGGGAGGGTACAGGGAACCCAGGGACCACAGGGTGGAAGGTCGTGGAATGCAGACTGCTGTTGGTCATGGGAGTGGAGGAGAATAGAGATGGTTTTAAAAGGGACTTATGAATTGTCACTTCTCTTTGAGATAAGACACTCAGTGGGGAGCTTCATTCCCTACCAAGGTTCATTGGAGCCTCAGCGCTTCTGGTTTTGGAGCTACTGGAGGACCCCTGACACCTGGGATGCATCATGGTGCCAAAGTGGGCCTCCAAGTGGCCTCTTTTGCCGGGGAGACATTCAAAATATGATAATATCTGCTTTGTGAGGTTATTGCCAGAGGCAACAGGGGCCTCCTGTGTCCTAGGCTGACCCACCGACACTTCAGGACATTGGTGTGCCACCGAGAAGAACCACAAATACTTGAGCAAGGTCCTGAGCAGTGACTTAGGCCCTGACCATCTTCCTGAATGATCTTGAGGACTGGTTTTCAATGTGGTCCATACTGCCTTTGGCACCTGATGACTCTGGGTGGTTCTCTGATAGCTCCCAAGCTTCCTTTTACTCATCTATAAAACAAGGAAGATCATGCTGACTTCACAGCATTGTTTTGTGGATTAAATTAATCAATAGCTCTAAAGCACAGTGCCAAACTCTGGTAAGATCTCAGTGATGATGGTGGTGAAACATGATGATCATAATCGTGGTAAGAGTGATGGCAGTAGTGATGGCAATGATAATGGTGGTGATGATGATGGTGCTGGAGGTGAACATGGTGTTGGTGATTGCTGTGGTGGTGGTGATGAAGCAGTGAGGCTCGTAATGATATCATCAATAGTGATGACTGGGGTGGTAATGAAGGTGATGATGGGAGGGAAGGTATGAAAATGATGGTGCCAAGAGTGATGGTGGTGATGATGATGGTGATGGTGATGATAATGGTGATGGTAGTGATGGTGATGAAAGTGAGGTGCTGATGGTGGTGGTGATGATGATGATAATGGTGATGGTGGTGATGATGGTTATGATGATGATGGTGGTAGTGGTGGTGATGGTGATGAAAACGAGGTGCTGATAGTGATGATGATGGTGATGGTGATGATGATGCTGATGGTGGTGATGAAAGTGAAGTGCTGATAATGATGATGGTGATGATGGTGATGGTGATGATTGTGATGGTGGTGATGGTGGCAATGATGATGGTAGTGATGATGGTGATGATGGTGGTGATGATGATGGTGGTGGTGATGATGGTGATGGTAATGATTGTGATAGTGGTGAGGATAGTGATGATGGTGATGGTGGTGATGGTGGTGAGGATAATGAAGGTGATTGTGGTGATGATGGTGATGATGGTGTATGATGGTGGTGATGGTGGTGATGATGGTGTGATGATGGTGAGTGGATGATGTGGTGATGTGGTATGATGACTGGTGATTGGTGATGGTGGTGGTGGATAATGGTGTGATGGGTGATGGTGGTGATGTGATGGTGGATGATGATGGTGGTGATGATGTGGTGATGGTGGTGATTTGATGTGGTGATTGGTGTGATGATGGTGTGGTGTGATGTGTGATGATGGTGGTGATGGAGATGTGGTATGTGAGTGATGGTGTGATGATGGATGGTGTATGAAATGGTAGATGAGGTGAGTGATTTCTAGTGATCTAGTGATGTGTGGTATGATGCTTGATTCTCTGGATAGATCTTTGCTCAGAGTCCCTTCCTCCCTCCCTGATATCATCCCTTCTGTTGGCTCATTTTGTTCCCAGCCTTCAGCCTTAGGCTCCACTTATTCTGGCTTGTGGGTATCTGATACCAACCTGGAGCACTTGCTGACTACTGTGAGAGGAGTGAGTAGGACATGGAGTGGGGTGAGGATTCTCATTCATTCTCTGATGGAGCTGTTGTGGGCCTTCCTCCATGGGTTCTTCCTCCAGTATCTGGTCTTTCCCAACCAGGGTCTGTGTTAGCAGCTCCATGCCTTCTGAGATGGTGTACAAGAGACAGCTGCTTCCCAGTCCCATGCTCTTTGCTGAGTGGGCATGAGCTAGGTGGTACCCAGTAGTCTCTGAGGCTCCTCCCAGCAGCCCCTCCCAAGACAGCTGGTCTAAGTCTGGCCTCTAAGTTCACCTTTCCCAACCACAGGGCAGTTGCCTCTGCTGAGGCCCTCTGCCGTCTGTAAATGCTGCAGCTCAAGGCTTTACTTGTTTAAGATGCATTCTCCCAGTCACCTTTTGAGCCAGGCACCATCAGCCTTTTGGTGAGTCATTCCCTCTGAATTTGATAGCAGTAGCAGCTAATACTTGATAGGATTGAGTATTCAGTGAGAGGCTATGTGTCCCCACAGTCTCACGCCATGCATAACCTGTTCCCTTGCAGGGACGGAGACAGGGCACATCAGTTAGGTAGCTTGCTGATGAGTACCCTAGCTGTGCTGAGGTAGAAGGATGCTTGTAGGGAAGAATTGAGCAGTCGCCTGAGCTGGGCAGACTGGCAACTTTGCCTCAGGGTATCCTCGCTATGTCTTCTAGTTCAAGTTGGTGAGAAGTTCAGCCTGCTGCAGCCTGTCAGCATGTGAAGGAGAACATAAAGCAAACTTCCTCGGACACCTGCCGGCATCACACAGTTGTCCCATGTTCCAGTGAGCCAGGTGTAAGCCGGAAGTGATGCGTGAACAGAGACACGAGATCAAACAGGGAGTGGGGGTTGCGGCTGCAGTCCTCTGCTTCTGTGTGTGTGTGGGGAATGGAGGCATGGAGGAACGCCTTCCACCGGAGGGTCAAGGTTCTTTGTGCCTGCGCCGAGTCCTTCTGACGTTCTAGCGGGGAAGCAGGCTCGCCGTCAGCATGCTGTTTGCAGGGTGAAGCCCTTCACTTAGGGTTTGGAGAACTGAATAGGGTCTCCCCCAATTCCATGTCTACCAAGAAGAGCCTGTGCTGAGACTTCTTCTAGAAATAGAATCTTTGCAAGTGTAATCAAGTTATAAGGTCAAGCTGGGCTAGTTTATGACTAAATGGAGTGTGACTCTAATTCAAGTGTGCTTGAAAGAAGGATGAAATGTGCATTTTCTCCTCCAGAGGTCAAACTGATACCCTTGGCAACCCACCTGCAACGCAATGTTAGACTGACTGTATGGTGTGGCCCATGGCTCATAGGTAAGCACAGATTTGCCAAAGGCTTCGATAGGTAGGACACCCACACCCTGAGGGTTTCTCAAAAAGGACCTCTTTGAGAATCAAGGGCAAGTCAAGGGTAAGAGGAATACTCCATAGTACCTGAGTGTGAGCACACGTAAACATACAAATGCACACCATCTATACTACACATCAGTACGCATAGCTATACACACGTGTGTATGTACTAATTACGTACTAATTATCGATACGTACACGGTCAGCATGTGAACTTTCTAGTTTTCTAGATTGTCAAGGAGTCATTTTGCAAAGGCTTCCCCTCGCTTCCTTCTTTCTGTGTGGATAGATCAGTTTGCGAGGATCTCTGAACCCTCCACCCCTCAAGGCTGTGCTGGATAGTCACTGCCCCTCGAGGTGGTGGTCATCCCTTCCCTGTTTTTAGGAACCTCCATGGCAACGAGACCCATTTGTTTGTGGTTTCTTATGGGGTGACCTGTAGTCAAGGTGTCCCCACAGACATGGCTAGACACAGAAGCCGGGGCTGACAACCAGGACAGCATGCAAAGCCAGCGAGGGTGAGTTCCCTGTCTGTGACTGCATGCTCCGTGTTATGGAGGGGAAAGACACAGCCACTCACAGCCTGCTCTGCTCTGGACAAAGCCCAGGCCTCTGTTCTCTGTTAATGTGAAAGGCCTAGGATAGTCCAACATTCAACTGTCCAATTAAAATGAATGTCAGGAAATGCCTTTGTGAATTGTTTTGGGAGCATTTCTTAGTGGCTGGTTGGATCCACTTGCTGGGTCTATTTTTTTTTTTTTTTCTCTCTAGCTTTTACGGTAACAGGGAAATTAAAAACACATGGCAGCTCTCAGGCATGTTTTGAAGTTTCAAATCCCAACTCCCTAACAGGAGGTCTGAGAGGTTTGCCGACTGTTTCTGAGCTGAATGATCATCCAGTCCTCCACACTTTGAGGTTCCCGGGAAGGGGGGCACAAGGAATCTTCTGAGAACCCGAGACCCTGTGGAGGCACGGAGGCCAGTGGCCCTCTCCCCCTCAGCCTCGTCCCTGGCAGGGGAGGGCTGTGGGCCTTTGAAATACTTCAGGCCCATCATAAACTAAGCAGAGCCATAGGAAGACCAGAGGTCGGTGGCCCAGAGCTTGTGCTGTGCAGTTCAATGCCCGGTTCAGACAGCACTTCAGAGCAAACCGGAGGCCCCAGAGCACACTTGGAAACAGTCCTGGAAGGCTAGGGGAAGGGCGTGGGGGTGCCCCCAGGACCCCTCGTAAGCACTAAGGCATGGACGAAGCCATGAACTTTTTAGTTGTAAGTCTGCCTTTTCTATGGGTTACATTTACTGGCTACTGTCAAGGAGGCCCCAGGATGGCAGCAGGAAGAGAGCCTGGTTCCTCAAAGAAATATGGATTCTCGGGCTGGAGAGATGGCTTAGCGGTTAAGCGCTTGCCTGTGAAGCCTAAGGACCCCGGTTCGAGGCTCAATTCCCCAGGACCCACGTTAGCCAGATGCACAAGGGGGCGCACAGCATCTGGAGTTCGTTTACAGAGGCTGGAAGCTCTGGCGCACCCATTCTCTCTCTCTCTCTCTCTCTGCCTCCTTCTCTCTGTCACTCTCAAATAAATAAATAAACAACAACAACAACAAAAAGAAATACGGATTCTCAGGAACACAGTCCCATAGGTGTGCTGGGCCGTGCTTGTTCACAGACAGTACACAGAATGGAAGGTCGAGGGGTGTCCCATCTGCTTCGGCAGGGCTTCCAGGCAAACCGAGGGGAGGAGACTGGGACCGGATGGCCGGCTGTGTCTCTAGACTCCCTGTGCCTTTCTGGTGATTTCAGATGGGTTGTTGCATGCGACCAGGAGCTGGTGAAGGTAGGCCATTCAATAGCGCACATGCGCACTGCGTCCTGGGAGGACTGCTGGCCCGCTGGGCGAGAGCAAAGCAGGCCTTGGGCAGCAGGCTGTGTGCAGGCTTTATGTCGTACTGAGGCTATAGAAGGCAGAGGAGCACTTTCACCGAGAAAGGGATGAGGGAGGAGGAACACTAAGGACTTTGACTCAGGGCTTCCCCCAGGGAGGTCTCTCAGCTTCCCTGCTCCAAGCCCTGTGGTTGGCTAGGTCCTCAGTTTGCCCAGTCTCCGCTTAGAGTCAGTTTTTCTGAAACTTCCCTCTCATTAGGAGTTTTAGGGACTCCGACCGTTAAAGCCATCAATGGAGTCACCCCAGTTCTCAGGGCCAAGCCAGCCCCCTCACTTGCCATATGCTAGCACCCTCCCCTACATACAGGGGTTCTGGCCTCAGAATCCTCTAGAATTTTCCTCTTCATACTAAGCTGGTGCTGCAGTCTTTGGCCACTCACGTCCATTCCTGTAGTCATCCTAAATCCATCTTGTTGGCATGCTGGGCCGTTGTCTGCCCTGGCACTTCCCTGTTCCACTGGTGATAGTCCCCCACCCCCGCCTGTCCTCTCATAAGAACCCAAGATGTCTCCTGATTTTTAACCTTCCTTCTTGTCTTGGAGTTTTGGTTCAGCCTCCTGTCAAGCGGGCGTGAGGGAGGCAGCTACAGGCTTTCTGAAAGAATGACCCCAGCTCCACACAGGGCACAGCTCGCTTCCTTGGTGTTCGGGGCGTGGTCCTCCATCCCAGTTACTGCGGCCGTGTAAGCTGCCGCTCCAAACTCCATGACACAGAACAGTCATAGCTCAGGCTTGTGGAGTCTGTGGACCAGGAATCTGGACAGAAGCCAACAGAGATGGCTCAGTCAGTTAAAGTGTTTGCCAGCACCCGTGTGAGAGCCTGTTATCCCAGCCTTGGGGAGGTGGTGGGTAGGGTTTGCTGACTAGCTGGTCCAGCCAAATCTGTTCTACATCAACTGGGAGACCCTGTCTCAAGATAAGATGGGGGATGGCAGAGGAAGATACCAGATGCTGACTTCTGATCTCCACATGCATGCACACACATGTGTACAGGTAGCCACATACATACAGACATGCATCTACACATGCACACAACGCACACACAATAGATATCTGTTGAATGAATTAGTGAGTGTGTGAATGGCTTACAGATGTCAAAGAACTAATTAGAGTGTATGTGGATCTGGGTGGTGATGCTTGTTTGTTGAATATGACCCTCTCATTTGCAGTTCACCTTTGGGTACATCTGACAGAGATGCCAGTTTCATTAGATGTGTACAACTTACCAATATTTAGCATAGGTATATGATTTACAAGAGGGTGTTTACGAATTAGAATGTTTTTAGGACTTATGCATTTCAATTACGTGCAGTCTATTATGTGAAATTGTTGTGGAAGCCGCTCTCTCTCCTTGTACACTAATTAGCAATCTAGCTGCCAGTGTGTTCTGCAGATTTAGCAAAGGCTGACAAAGATGATCTTTGATTCAATGGAAAACAAAATTAATAAGTGTGTACTATTCTTTCTAATAATCTCCACTGCTTAATGAGACCTGGAAACTTGCCGGAGGGCTATGCAGGCATTCAAGCCTTCTCAGGCTTTGGAAAAAAAGAAAACATGATGTTGATTTTCAATGTTAGAGTTGGCACCTAGCTGAAAAAAATAAATAACCAGTGGGTCGTTCCTTCAAGCCTCTAGCTGTTAGAACCTTATGTGAGAAATTGAAGGAAAAAATGCTCAATTTTAATTACAATCTGGGAACACATTCCCCTTCAGGACAAGGACCTTGCTCATTTGGGCTTGGTTTAACCAGCCTCATGTGTAGTGCAAGGGTGTATATAGCAGCAGGCTCACCTGTCACGAGCTGAATTGAGACATTAGCCAGTTACCATGGGACCAGGGACCCCTTGCCTATAATGAACTTTGTTACATTTATAGGGAAGTTGAGATCCTTCACCTAGATTCAGTTTACCCAATTTGCTTCTCTCTCTCTCTTTGCCTATATTACATAAGCTACACAGTATTTTAGATGATTCATATAGATGTAGATATATATGAATCATTTGAAAAAAGTTACAACTAGCATGACAATTAGTCCCACATCCTAACCTTCAGCCCATATCTCCTGAGAAAACAGGCAATATGTGTGTGTGTGAATATAAGTATTTTACCCCTGTCTCTGGTTCCTGCCCAGAACTCCTAAATCCCCTGGTATTTCCTGGGTGACTGGGCTGTCATCTATCCAGTGAGGAGAGTCTTAGTGACTCCTTGATAGCATCAGCACAGAGCTAGATTCCAGAAAGACCAAGTTGTGATTAGAAGCCTGGGCCTCTCAGGCCTCCTCCCGACCCTCCGGAAGGGGTCAGGGGCCAGAGGGTGAGTGAACTCTAATCACAGTGACATGTGCAGGAGGTGTAGGCACAGAGATATCACAGTAATGTAGTTCCTGATTGGTGAACTCGTCCTGGGATCAGTAGGGTAACAGGACAGAAACTCCTGAGCTGGATGGATTCTGTACCTATTCTTCTAACTGCTCACCTTGATCCATTTACCCAACTGATTATAACCAACCAGTACACATAAGTGTCCCTGAGTTTTGTGAGCCATTACAAGAAATTGTTGAGCTTGGGGGGAGGGGGAAGGAGGAGTCATTCACAGGATTCCTTAATTTATAGCTAAGTCAGGTAGGAGTGTGGAAACCTAGGGACCCTTATCTTTAGTTGACATCTGAAGTAGGCACAGCCTTGTGGGACTGAATCCTTCCTCCAAGGCCTCTTCACTCATGGTGTGTGGCTAATGTCATGGCTGAACTGGTGGGACTCAGTCACCGGGGGTGTCTGCACTCATGACATGTGCTGGACGCTGTGGCGGAACTGCAGAACAGCTACTTGGTGCTCGGGCCGGTGGAGAGGTCGGTGGTCTGGAAAGTCCACAGATGTAATGTCAGAAGTGAAAGGTGGGCTGCAGAGATGGCTTAGCTGTTAAGGCACTTGCCTGCGAGGCCTAAGGACTCATGTTTGACTCTCCAGATCCCACGTAAGCCAAACACACAAAGGTGAGGCAAGTGCAAGGTCGCATGTGCCCACTAGATGGCGCAAGCGTCTGGCATTTGATTGCAGTGGCTGAGGCCCTAGCATGCCAATTCTCTCCTCTCTGTCTCTCTGTCTAAAATAAAAATAAAAAAATAAATAAAATAAAATAAAATAAAATAAAATAAAATAAAATAAAGTGAAAGGGAGCTGGTTATGGTGGCTCATGGCTGTAATTCCATGTCATATGTCCAAAGCCAGCCTGAGTTACATAGTGAGTTCTAGGTCAGCCTGGGATACAGAATGAGACAATGTCCCCAACCAAGCAACCAAAGTAGAAGAGAAGGATGTTAAGAGTATGGCAAGGGAAAAGGTATTTGTTTCATTTATATAACCATAACACCATTATTATATTTGAGAAATTAGTCATTAAAACCGTACAATATTGTTCATGCTCAAATACACTTACCTGTCCAAAGATCGCTTCATAACTAGTTTTTAAAAACTAGAATCTAATCCAGGCACTCACAGTGCATCTGCAATACCCTCTCCACTTCTTTTTCTCTCCCATGACATTAACTTTTGAAGAGCAAGAGCCAGTGCAAATCCAAGTACAGGTCTTTTGGAATCCCCACATTCTTTGTTCTTGTCTCTAGACATTGGCTATACGTTGGCTTGCCACTGATTATTCTCCTTGTGTGTCTTAGAGGTTCTTCTGTGCTCCTGTAGTTCTGAGAGGGAGTCAGGTAGTGTTGTCAGGCAGTTAGGGTGACTGGGCCCCTGAAAGTAAGAAGCAGGAAAGTCTTTGGGCCCTTCCAAGCAGTCTCCACTTTTGGTAGAGATCAAAGTATGGTCTCACTTCTTACCTCTTCCCTAGATCTGCTTTTCCACAAACAACCTGGGCCCCTCCTGGGAAGGAGGTCTCTTTTCCTAGGATTTAATCCCCCTAACGCTGCTGGTCAAGTTCAGCCCCCAGAACCTGGTGTCATGGCTAGCCTTTTTCTGAGACAGCCCCTAGCCCAGACCAACCAGCTATCTCTCTGGTTCACCTGAGCTGGAAGGTAGTAAGCGCCATCATAAGGTTATAAATACCTTTTAAAAAAGATTTTATTTATTTACTTTTATTGAAGAGAAGAGTGAGATGGAGAGAGAGAGAATGGGCATGTCATAACCTCTAGCCACTACAAAGGAACTCCAGACAGATGTGTCACCTTATGTATTTGGCTTATGTGGGCCCTAGGGAATAGAACCTGGGTCCTTAGGCTTTGCAGGAAAGCTCCTAACTAACTTCTAACTGCTAAGCCATCTCTCAAGTTCAGTTATAAATACTTTGAACAGGGGGAGGGCAACCTCTCTCAGTGCTGTTGTAGTCAGGTTCACATTGCTGGTAGAAATCACCCAACCAAAAGCAGCTTCTGGGACAAAGAGGTTTATTTTGGCTTACAGACTCGAGGGGAAGCTCCATGATGGCAGGGAAAATGATGGCATGAGCAGAGGGTGGACATAATCCCCTGGCCAACATAAGGTGGACAATAGCAACAGGAGCGTGTGCTAAATGCTGGCATGGGAAAACTGGCTATAACACTCATAAGCTCACCCCCAACAATATACTGCCTCCAGGAGGCATTAATTCCCAAATCTCCATCAGCTGGGAACCTAGCATTCAGAACACCAAAGCTTATGGGGGACACCTGAATCAAACCACCACATTCCACCCCTGGCCCCCATAAACTTATATCCATACATGATATAAAATACAATGCATTCAGTACAACTTTAAAAGTCCCCATAGTTTTTATCAACTCCAATGATGTTCGAACATCCCCATAGTCCAAGATCTTTTAACTGAGCCATTATACCAAAAAATCCCCCCAAACCCTATAATGGCACAGAATAAACATTCACACTGCAAAAGATGGCATTGGGCATAGCAAAGAAGCATTCAACCAACACAGTATTTAAACAGGGAGAACACTGAACTCTGTAACTTCAAGTGCAATAACTCTAGTCAGTGACAAATCTCCATGTCCTATAACTCTAACCAGCAACAAGTCTCTGGAATTCCAATTCCGCCTCTCCAGCTAGGCTACTTACAGTCCTAGAAAACTTCATCAGGGCTGGCAGCTCTCCTTAGCAGCCATGTTGTGGTCCCAGCATCTCCACTGGGTCTCCACTGCAACCCATGGTTCATCCTCACGGCTGTAACAGGTCTTCATGCAGGCATCCAGCAAACCTGCTTCACACTGCTCATGACCGTTTCCAAAACACAAGACCATGTTGCAAAATCAATGACCCTCTCTTTACTGCATTTCTTATACTCCATAATACCAGGTAGGGTGCCAATTTGTTAATCCAGGGGAGAATAAAGCAGACTTTGAAGAACAGGACACCCATTGAGCACTAAGGCCCCCTTCAAAGAGTCTATATTCTTCCTGTTCCCTCAGTGCAGGTCAGCTGACCCAATCTGAAAGGTTATAATCTCTCAAACAATTTGCAGGTGAATGGGCAGCAATTTAGCCCCAGAAGATTTCATTTTTTTCTGTGCCATATCCCTCCGCTCACACTAACTCATTTTTATGCAGAGCAACCCTGCACAACTTCTTAGGACACGGGCATAACAGCAAGCTTTTCACACAAACTGCTTCTAGCCCAGTCCAAGCAAAGCTCTTTCTCATCCTCACAAGCCAAACCTCACAGTCCATAGTTCTTACTGCATTAAGGTCTTTCAACTGTGACCAGAACAGTCTATTAAGCTGTACTTACAGCACTGAAAGGTGTCTCTTAGGCCAAGGTTTCAAATCCTTCCACATTCCTCTTGAAGAAAAGGCCAAAGCCACACAGTCAGGTGTCTAGCAGCAATCCCACTCCTTGGTACCACTTTACTGTTGCAGTCAGGTTTGCATTGCTGGTAGAAATCATCCAACAAAGGAGCAGCTTCTGGGAAAAAGCAGTTTATTTGGACTTACAGGCTCGAGGGGAAGCTCGACGATGGCAGGTGAAAACAATGGCATGAGCAGAGGGTGGACATCACCCCCTGGCCAACATAAGGTGGACAATAGCAACAGGAGAGTGTGCCAAACACTGGCAAGGGGAAACTGGCAATAACACCCATAAGCCTGCCCCCAACAATACACTGCCTCCTGGAGGTGTTAATTCCCAAATCTCCATCAGCTGGGAACCTAGCTTCAGAACACTTAAGTTTATAGGAGCCAGGGGTGGAATGTGGTGGTTTGATTCAGGTGTCCCCCATAAACATAGGTATTCTGAATGCTAAACTAAGGTTTGGGGTTCAAGGACTTTCCTGTTTCCTAACACCCTGCTTCAGTTCATCTGAAGTGGTCTTAGGTCCCTAGTGGATTTGATTTCCTTATTCTTTTATTTATTTATTTATTTGAGAGACAGAGAGAGGAAGAGGCAGAGAGAAATCGAGAATGGGTGCACCAGGGCTTCTAGCCACTGCAAATGAACTCCAGACACATGTGCCCCCTTGTGCATCTGGCTTATGTCGGTCCTGGGGAATCGAACTGGGGTCCTTAAGCTTTGCAGGCAAATGCCTTAACCACTAAGCCATTTCCCCAGCCCTGGATTTTATTTCTTTGATGCGTGTGTCATAGATGAGGGTGGTGACTTTGCATTATTGCATGACATCATGACGTGACACTGTTGGTGATCTGATTACTTGGTTGAAGTGTTGACAGCAAGATGTCTCTGTGCTGAGCCCACTCATCCCCTTGCAGAGAGCCAGGCCTCCGTGGAGTGACACATTGACATGTGTGAACATTCTGTTTCACAACAGCTTGTCACCCAGTGATGATTCTGGCCTGACTCAGTCATCATAACGTGGTTGTTCCTTAGGCCTCCTATAGCTGGTGACATTCTATAAGAAGAAACTTCCTTCTTCCCTACCCACTTGGGAATGTTGTTTCATCTACCAGGCCCTCACACTTTTTAAAAACTTTGTTATTGACAAATTTCTTACGTGAACATAATATAATTGGATCCTAATCCCCTCCTAATATCTTCTGGTCCCTTCAAACCCCTTTAATTGAACTCCTTCTTTCAAACTAAACCCTCTTCTAGTTTTAAAAGTACTTTTAGGGGCTGGAGAGATTGCTTAGTGGTTAAGGAGCTTGCCTGTGAAGCCTAAGGACCCCTATTCTACTCTCCAGATCCCACTTAAGCCAGACACACAAAGGTGAGGCAAGCACAAGGTGGCACATGCCCACTACGTGGCACAAGTGTCTAGAGGTCAATTGCAGTGGATGAAGCCCTGGGGCACCAATTCTGTCTGGCTTGCTCTCTCTCTCTCTCTCTCTAAATAAAAAAAATAAACGTGTCATATTTATTTGCAAGCATAAAAGATAGAGAGAAGAGATACAGACAGAGAGAATGGGCATGCCAGGGCCTCCACCTGCTGCAAAGAAACTCCGGATGCATGTGCCACTCTGTGCATCTCTGAGACAGAGTTTCATGTAATCCAGGCTGCCCTTGACTTTACTGTGTAGCTGAGGATGACACTGAAATCTGGATCCTCCTGCCCTCTCCTCCCAAGTGTTGAGATTATAAGTGAGCACCACCACACTGGATCCCCTTTGCAGTTCTTGAAAATAGTCCACATAATGAGAACTGTCTCAACAAAATCAAATCAAACATAAAACTTGAGTATCACACTCCCTCACGGTCTTCTGTGCTCACTAAAGACAACCAAAGTCGTCCCTTATTTCAGTGTCACACAGTTTTGTAAATGTCTAGGACAGTGACTCTTAGTCGAGGTGATTTTTGCTCCCTCCAGACCATCTGCAATGTCTAGAGACATTCTGAGTTGTTACAAACATGGGGCACGAATGCTACCATTATCTGATGGTCAGAATCCGGGGCTGCTCTTACACAAACTTCAAAACATTGTGCTGACCCATAGTGAAAAAAAAAAAAAAAATACCTACCCACATGTCAATAATGCTGAGGCTGAGAGATCCCACGGCAGAACAGACACTCTGAATGGAGGGCATAGATCCAAAGTGCTGTGCAGACAAGGGCTGGGCGGGTGGAACCAAGAGCTGAGTGGAGGCACCACGCTGCACTGGCCCCTCTCTTGGGCCCTGGCGGAGTCTATCAACCACTAGTTCTCCTGCCCAGCACTGGGAGCTGCGAGGGGACAGCTCGGCAACATCTCCCAGGGACTCTACCTTTATGAACGTCTGCTTTCTCTCCTCCGGTCAGGCAAACAGAGCAAGGTCACTATCTTGCCCTCCAGCCAGCAGGTGTCCCAGAGCCTCTGGAGCTCAGCCTCTTTGTCATCCTACCCTGAGTGTGGAGCGAGCTCCCGTCGTCGCTCTGTAAGTAGTCTTCCTTCATGGTTTTTGCGATCATGGCCTCCTGGTGCTCTGTTGTCTTGTGCAGAGAGTCCCTTAAGCTTTCCAATATACTTCTGCCATTTGAGCTGACTATTTTGTTTTGTTTTGTTTTCAATTGGTTGTCAGCATTATCATTTGTGGGGTGCAATCCTGGATTCCCACAGAGACTCTTTTATATATGTAAACAGGATTGAAGACTTTCAGGCAGGCTAAATCTATAATATTGAAATAATTTCTTAAATATATATTAAAAATTTTTATTTATTTGCAAGGAGGGAGAGAGAGAGAGAGAGAGAGAGAGAGAGAAGAGAGAGAGAGAGAATGTGCATACCAGGGCCTCTAGCCATTGCAAATGAAATCCAGACACATGTGCCACCTTGTGCATATGACTTACAGGGGTACTGGGGAACTGAACTTGGGTCCTTAAGCTTCACAGGCAAGGGCCTTAACTGCTAAGCAATCTCTCCAGCCCTTGAAATATTTTTGAACTTTAATTTTTATGAGAGAGAGAGAGAATTGGCATGCCAGGGCCTCCAGCTACTGCAATTGAACTCCAGATACATGTGCCACCTTCTGCACGTGTGTGACCTTGTGTGCTTGTATCATCTTGAGCGTCTGGCTTACATGGGATCTGGAGAATCGAACATGAGTCTTTAGGCTTTTGCATGCAAGTGCTTTAACTGCTAAGCCATTTCTTCAGTCCCTTTACTTTTTTAAAATCCTAATTATCTTAGATCATTGTAAATGAGTAAAGGCTGACATAATTGATTATTTTATCTGGTGAGGATGCTTTTCTTACCTCTCCTCTCTATAAAGAAACAATTAGGGCTCGAGAGATGGCTCAGCAGTTGAATGCATTGCTTGAAAAACCTGACAGCCTGGGTTTGAGTCTCCATTACCCATGCAAAGTCAGATACACAAAGTGGCATATACATTTGGAGTTCATTTGCAGAGGCAAGAGGCCCGGAGAGGTCTGGAGAGAAGGTTCAGTGGTTAAGGTACTTGCCTGCAAAGCTTAAGAACCGGGTTCAATTACCCAGGACCCATGTAAAGTCCGATGCACAAGGTGGCACATGTGTCTGGAGTTTGCCTGAAAAGGCTAGAGACTCTGGCACACCTATTCTCTCTCTCTCATAAATAAAATAAAATGAAATAAAAAGAATAACTTCCATTTAAAAAAGAGGCCCTGGAATACCCATTCTTTCTCTCAAATAAATAAATAAATAAAGATATTAAAAAATAAATCTTCAATCTGAAGCATGGTATTTTTCTTTGTGCTATAGTAGAGGGATTTAGACACCCTTTTCTCAACTAACTAGTCCACTTAGAATTATTTTTAAGGTCACAGCATAGTTTATTATCCTTTGCATTGTTCTTATTTATCAAATTTCTTTCAAAGTTTGTATACTACTGGTGATAAATAATCTCTTCTGAGTATGCCTTAATTTCACTTTCATTCCCAAGAAAAAGTTTAGCTGGATAAAGAATTCTTATCTTTTGAGAACTTTAAAAATAATTTCTATTTTTAAAAATTTTACTTATTGTTTTGAGAGAGGGAGGCAGATAGATAGATAGATAGATAGATAGATAGATAAGAGAATGGGCACACCAGACCCTCTAGCCACTGCAAATGAACTCCAGACACCTGCACCACTTTGTGCATCTGGCTTTACGTGGGTCCTGGGGAACTGAACCTGGGTCCTTTTGCTTTGAAGGCAAGCACCTTAACTGCTAAGCCGTATTTGTAGCCCCTTAAAAATAATTTCTATTATTCAGTCTCCATGGCTTCTGGTGAGAAATTTGAAAATGTTTAAATTATTGATTCCTTACCTGTATCACATCTTTCTCTGACAGAGTTCAAGTTCATTCATTAATTCATTCATTTGTTATGGTACCAGAGATTGAACCTATGCATCTCTGGCCGTGTGTGGTGCGTGTGTGTGTGTGTGTGTGTGTGCATGCACATGTATTTGTGAGGTGTGTTTGTGTGTGCTCATGCATGTGGAAGCCAGAAGTCAATGTTGGGTGTCTTTCTCAGTCACTTTCTACCTTATTCTTTGAGATGTGCTCTCACTGAACCCAGAGCTCACTGATTCAGTCAGTCTATTTAGCCAGTTTACTGTGATCTGCCTGTTCCTGTCTCCCAAGTGCTAGAAATTCAGGCTTGCATCAACATGTCCATCCAGCCCTCTTTTATTTATTTATTTATTTAGTTTTTTAGACAGTCTTATGAGATGGCAAGCTAGCTTTGAACTTATTCTGTGTCCAGACAGGCTAGCCTCCAACTTGGTATGACAGGTTAGCTATGAATGTCTTCTTGAACCCTGACCTTCAGTAGTTTGATTAAGACTTGATACTGGTTTTGATCTTACTTTATTTTGCTTGAGGTTTGCTGAGCCAGTCTTCTTCCCTTCCTTTCTCTTTCCTTCCCTCCCTCCCTTCTTCCCTCCCTCCCTCCCTCCCTTCCTTCTTTCCTTCATTCCTTCCTTCCTTCCCTCCTTTCCTAAGCCTCACTATGTAGCCTGAGCTGGCCTTGAACTCTTCATCCATCCAGCCTCAGCCTCAGAGTCTGTTGTTACAAGTGTGTGGCCCTGTGCCCAGCTTGCTGAGTTTCTTGAATCTGTAAATTTATGTTATTAAATTATGTTATTATTATATTTGGGAAGTTTAAGACATTATTCAAATAATTTTTGTATTATGTTATTTCCAGGGCTCTAATGACATGAACGTTGGTCCTCTGCTACGTTTCTGCTATTATAATGTTCAATTTAGAAATGTCTACTTGGAGCCAGGCACAGTGGCTCACACTTGTAGTCCCAGCACTTGGGAGTGGAAGCAGGAAGATTAGGAGTTCAAGGCCGGCCTTGGCTACATGAGTTCAAGGCCAGCCTGATCTACATGAGACCCTGTCTTTTTAACTTTTTTATTTGTTCATTTATACACACGCATGTATGTGTGTGTGCATGCAGGGTCTCTTGCAGCTACAAACAAAAGCCAGAATTATGTGCTACTGTTTACATCTGGCTTTATATGGGTGCTGGGGAATTGAACCCTAGTCAGCAAGCTATCAAGCAAGTGTCTTTAACCACTGAGCAATCTCCCAGCCCCTGTTTTCTCTTGATTTTTCTTTTTTGCTAAAAACATTTAACTTTTTAGTAGCCTCAAGAGAGTTCATTCTTCTCAGAGTGTGATTGTGAAACTTTAAACTCATATATATATATATATATATATATATATATATATATATATATATATATATTCAGGTTTTATTACAGTTGTAATTTAAATATTTTTAAATTTATTTTTATTTATTTGACAGAGAAAGGGAGAGAGTGAGAAAGAATGGGCGCGCCAAAACTCCAAATGCGTGCGCCTCCTTGTGCATCTGGCTAACGTGGGTCTTGGGGAATTTAACCTGGGTCCTTTGGCTTTGCAGGCAAATACCTTAACCGCTAAGCCATCCTCCCAACCCTGAAACTTTAAACTCTTAAATCTCTTAATATCTTTGTGTTTCCACATCCTTCCTGTGACTGGGTCACCATGGAAAAAATCAAATGGAGAGAGAGAGAGAGAGAGAGGAGTGATGAGATGCTGACTTCTCTTTCCACCACTGTTTCAAGTTCTTCTTGTGAAAGAACATTGTGGAATAAGATGCTTGTCTCAGCATTTCAAGGGCCAGCGTGATGGGTGACTGCTATCGGCGCTGCTGCCGAGGGTCCCGGCTTCGCCACTGACACTTGCCCCGGACACAGCTGGGAGAGCAAAAGGTGGAGGCCAGAAGTCCAAGGCGGCCCCGCGCCTGCCCTTCAGCAGGAGGCTGTCACCTCTCCGGTTCCCTGCCAGAAAGCGATGACTTCCACTGAAACTCATTCCGCCCACATCTGCTGGGGACGTTCAGGGTTTGGTCGTCAGGTTGTCTCAGCCGGGAACACGTGGGTAAAGCACCAGGAGCCCCCACTGCCATGTCTGCCTTCCTCTCAGATTTGAGGCCCCTCCTCTCTCCACATATGATTTCTTTTTCAGAGCACTCTGAGTGATTTTCTATGTTCTATTCTGGATTTCAGTTCTAGTTCCTGGGAGAGGCATGGTAGGACATCCCTCCCAGCCAGAATCAAAACCCAGTTTTCATGACTGCCTATTATTTCAGCCAGCACGTGCGTCATGACTCCTTGACATTTTCTACCTCTAGATTCTAAGTTACTTCTATTTTTTTTTTTAGTTACTATGAATAAGCAGTGAATATCTGTTTCTGTATTAAAAATTGTCCTGCAGGCTGCGTGTGGTGGTGCACACCTTTAATCCCAGCACTTGTAGGAGGATTGCCATGAGTTTGAGGCCGCCCTGAGACTACACAGTGAATCCCAGGTGAGCCTGGGCTGGAACGAGACCCTACCTCAAAGAAATTGTGTTACAGTAGGCATATAGGAATGGAATTACCCAGACAGATAATATGTAGAGTTTTAGCTTCCTGTGCTTTTTTATGTCTAGGATACCCTGCGTCTATTTTCTCACAAGTGGGACCTTCTTTCATTTGTCCCCTCTGAGCAAACCATCCCTTCCACCACCTGCTATTTGCCCTTGGCCATGTTGCTCTTTTAGCTTCTTCCCAGCAAATTTGCTGTGTGTTCTAGAATAGTGTAGCTGGTTGGCAGACATCAGGCTTGGAGGGTATTGGAGGCTGGACCTCACCTCCTGTATCCCTGGCAACGTTAGAAAGGGGGACCATCAAAAGTGCTCATCCATGAGATTTAAAATAGCATCTGAAAAAGGCAGAGGACGGAAGCTCAGGGTTTTTGGTTTAGGCCTGTTAAGGGAAGGCTTCCCTTTGTCAGAAACAGTGCATGTTCCCTTCTGGGTCTAAATGAAGACTAACTAACCCCTCCCTTAACAGTTAATCCATCTGTATCTGTCCATCACTCCCCTGCTCAAGAGACCACCTCTCACCTACAGACATGGTAAACAGATGGGGGGAATAATTACCCTCTTAGGGCTGCAGAAGCCCCCGTCTCCTGCACAGTTGCTCTCAGATCCCCGTTGCTGAGCCCACCTGCTTTTCCCTTTTCCTTCTCTTAGAAGCATGCTTTCCCTGACACTTTGAGGCTTCTCCACCTTTTTTCTTAATGAATCTCCCTTGACTTTCTCACTCCTCATCATCAGCGTGCCTAATTTTTCATGGTCGTGAAACATAGAAAAGTATGAAAGTCTGCAACAGTGGTGTAATGTCATCCCCTCCAGAACAGGTCTTTTGCTCACACTCTGCTGTCTCCCAGTAGCCTGTTCCCTAGTCCTCCCAGCGTGATCCACATATTAGGTGCTTGGGAAATCCAGCGGTGTTGAAGCCTATGTCTTGGTCTGACCTGCCCAGGTGTGGGGCGCTGGCTCAGGCAGCAAAAGCTTGGGAAAGGGTGTCAGTAAGAGCCCATGAAAGGCTTGGTCCCCAGCGTGGTGGGAGTCAGGGACTCAGTGCTGCTTTCAACTTCTTCTGTAACGCACAGCTGGGAATCCTTCTCTCTCCTTGACACGCAGAGAGAACACGCCAGTGAGAGCACATCCGCTCGGTCAAATGGACGGTTCCGTTCCAGTCAGAGGCAGTATGTCTGCTTTAACGGGTACACAATCACCCCGAAACCTTCAGCCCGTGGACTGTGCTCCAACCTTTTGCACAGCGTGGCAAAAAAAACAAAGGCTTTTCCACAATTATCTCCAACTCTCTGGTGGCTTCGCAATACTTCCTTTGTGAAGAAAGTGCTAAAAAAAAAAAAAAAAAGTCCGGGCTGGGTGTAAGAAATGACTGTGTCATTTAATTATTTTAATGACATTAAAAATGTTAGTCATTGTAGCTTTCCTTCCTGTGCCTGAGCCCATCAAAGCTGATCCTTAATTAGCGATGGGAGAAAGGATCTTTGCCGCAGGCCTCTCTAGGGAGCTGTTCTAGGAGACTAAGGAATGTTCTGAGTGTTGGGACATCCGGGGGTCTTGTAGACCCATCTTCATCCATCTCTCACGACCTCCCTTGTCTCAGGCGCTTTCCCAGTGCTTGTGTCATCCATGACCATGCGGCTTCTCAGTAAGGACCCCAAGCCCAGAAACCCTCCCTACCACCTCGTCTCCCTCCTGTCCCCATATGCCATCTGTTGCACTCCCTCTCTGCCCACTCCACCCAGCAAGGGACTGGCATCAAGAAGTGAATTGGATAGCAAAGGCAGCTGGAATAGGAACTAAAGTCTCCCTCGAGGTAACCCAGCTGTATGGAGCCAACCAGCCTTCATTTACTACCTGCTGTTTCTCAGGCTCAGCTTGGGGAGAGAGTTTCCCCAAGGCCACTGCCTTGAGGAGCATTTGCATTAGAGAGATCAGAGCCACTTGTAGGATGGATCCCAACTCTATAGTGACCAATGTAGTGCCCGTATGGCTGGAGGGATAGTTGGTCCACATTAAAAAAAATATTTTTGTTTATTTATTTGTAATGAGAGAGGGAGAAGGTGGGGGGGGAGAGAGAGAGAGAGAGAGAGACAGAGAGACAGAGAGACAGAGAGACAGAGAGAAAGAATGGGGGGTATTCCAGGGTCTCCAGCTGTTGCAAACTCCAGATGCATGTGCCACTTTGTGCATCTGGCTTTATGTGGCTACTGGGGAATTGAACCTATGTTGTTTGGCTTTGCAGGCAAGTGCCTCAACCAACTGAGCCATCTCTCCAAAGCCCACATTTTACTTTTCTGCAGTTGTTGGTGTTTTCATGAGTAGTTCTACTCCCAAAGCCCAAGTACAGCATTGAACTCCCAGCTCAAGAAGAAAGCAGGCCTATGTCACAGGTTTTGGATTCCATCAGCTTCCGGAGCTGTAGGTTGGTTCCCGCGAGGTCCTGAGGGGCCCAGAGCTGGGTGCTAGGAGGCAGTGGCGCAGTGGTCAGGGCAGAGAGCTGCTGAAGTTAGCGGGGACTTTGCTGGAAGAGTCCAAGAGTATTTGGTGGGACCCCCAGAAATAGGGGTGCATGCCAGCCTTCTGGCCAGCTGGGAGTAGGAACTGGAATGTCTGTGGGGCATGTACACAGTCTTACGTCCTCGTCCCTGGTCTTAGCTTTAAAGGAACATTCGCTGAACGTCAACCATGGACAGATTCTAGGAACATGATGGGATGTGGGTCCCTGTGATACACAGGGACTCAGGGCTAGAATGAGCTTGGCAGCTGTGTGGGGACACATTTGCACGAGTGTCATTTGAAGCCACAGGTCTGAGTGGCATCCGCTCACAGAGAAGGGGACTCTGGAAAAGGGGCAGAGAACCAGCTCCAATGCACATGCATACGGGCATCTCGGTGAAGGCAGCAGGGCGCAGGCAGAGGGACATTCCAGAATCCGGGATGGGAGAGTGTTTGGGAAAGAAGCCACTGTCTAGTGCTCTCCCGAGAGACCAGCCCAGAAGTCGACAGCCGTGTTTGGCCACGTGGAGTCCACAGATACCCTTAGCACGCACTGTTCTGACCTTCGATTTGACCACACTCACTTTCTCTGCTCCTCAATGCACAGGTCAGGCTAGAGACGGTCCCTCTAGCTCTCATGCCCCATGCCACGGGCCATGTCACCGACAAATGCCCAGTGCCTGCCCCTCCAGCTGCATTCCAGGTCCCCAGGGAGGTTCTGTTGTTGGCCTGATGGACCAGTGCCCACCAGGTGTGGCTTGGGGCTAGGGAGTCTTGTGGCGCCGGGGCTGGAGGCGGCTTCTAGGGCACCAGGTAGGGGTAACTCCTGAGGTGGACCTGTGCCTGGAAGGATGCCCACAGCTTCCGGTTCAACAGTCCAGGCTCAGCATCTTCCAAGGCTTTATCTCTGTGGACCTGGAGCTGCTGGTTGCCATGGAAACAAAAGCTTTTGTTCACCATTGCCTTGCCTCTTTTTCTTACTCCTCCACCTCCTCCTCCTTTTCTTTCTTTCCTGTCCTCACACCCACTTGCTCCCTTCACTCTACTTTTTTCTTCTATTTTTATTCCTCATTTTCCATCTCACTTGCCCTGATTTCCTCATGCAGGAAAAAAAAAAATTCTATTATGTAGCTTTGGGAGCCACCTCTACTCCCTCTGTGGGAATCAAGTGTCAAATGCGTACATAGCTTCACTTAGCCGTATCCACATGCCCACCCACGCACATAAACACATTTATAAAGCAACAATCCTGCGCTCTTTTCCCAAGCCAATGCTATTCAAGTAATGATATTAGAAAAAGAATAAGGAATGGAGGAAACTCATAGTGTATCCTGTCATTCACCATTCAAACACCAAACGATACTTGGAGTGTAAGGAGTGGCTTTTTTCTTTTTTCTTTTTCCTGTCGGTCCTGAAACTGCACATCTAGACAAAGCACCGCATCTCCGGCAGATCTGTGTCTAGCTTAAAACTTAAAACAGCCAGGGCGTGATTGCTCCTATCTTAATAAACACACTTGTCAGTCATATTCAGCTAAAAATACACTCGGCGCATCTTTTATTTTATGTATACACACAACCAATCCTGAACCTTCTAGGAAGCTCTGCCAAACTCTCTAGTCATGCATCAAACTAAGGCAGAAGCCCAACAGATAACGGGGAGTCAGGCCTTCCCACACGGGGAGCGCTTTGTCTCTTCGCATCACTGAGCACTCGGCCTGTCGAAGGGCACTTCCAGAGCTCTGGGGATCCTGGCTTTGTCCAGATCCTGAATGTGGCCGTGGAGAAAAGGCGAAGCAGCACAGCCTGGCATTCCCTTCTCGAATGAATCACCTACTGGCAAAGAAAGCGACACAAAATAGGGCACAGTGTAAGGTGAGGCCTGGTGGGAGGAAGTAGGCAGCTGGGGGGGGGGTGTCCTGAAGGGCGTATGTTATCTTGCCTCCTTTCTGACTCCCCTCTGCTTCCTTCCATAAATTGACAGCTCTGCTCCACCATGCCCTCCTCACCATGATGGATAAAACCTCAGAAACTACAAACGGAGATAAATAATTCTTCCCTTTAAGTTGATCTCTCAGGCATTTGGTCACAGCTAAGGAAGCTAACGAGTAAGATATGGACAGTTTCTTATCCAGTTCACGCCACTCTCTAATCCCTCCTTGACTCAGAACCCACTTACTAGGACTGCTCTTGTAATGAGACATCACCGATGCAAGGCCTTGAAACAACCCTGATGTATTTGTTGCAGAAATTCTCTGGAAAAGATCACTCCAATGCCAGTATGAGTGAAAATAGAGGCGTTTATTTACCTGGGGGGCCAAAGAGCTTGAGAGAACCCTCCAAAGAAGCTTTGGCCCCAGCTGAGATGTTATTTCCATTTTGTAGTTGTCATAGCTGAGGGGAGGGGCGAGTGTGCAAACAAGATGTGGCCATTTGCGTATCAATCACTTCTGGAGTCAGGCCGCCCTGACAGTGAACTCCATTTTACTTTGTTTTAGCCTAAACTGTCTTTCCTTCTTGTCGTCCTTTTGGACTCTTTCTGGACAGTTAGTTCCCTCTCTGGGATTTTTTTTTTTTTCCATCTGCTCACAAAGATAAGTTTAGCTCCTCAGCAATTAATCACAGTAACACAGTGAATCAGTCAACTTTTAGTTTCTTTTCTACCACATATTCTCTCTCTGCTGTGGAGAAGTCTGAAGTCAAGAAGTTACCAGGGCCACTCTCTCCAGGGGCTCTAGGGGAGGGTACTTCCTATTTCTGATGGTCCCAAGTGCTCCTGGATAATGACCTCATCCGTCCAATCGCTGTGTTCCTCACACAGCCTCTCTTCTGCATTGAGGAGATTCTCCTCCCACGGAAGTGGCAGCCTTCCGCTTCGTCTTCTGATAAGGACAGCAGTCACATTGGTTAAGGCCCACCCTAATCACTTCAGCCAAACTCCATGGCATCAGCAAAAACCCTCTTTCCTAATAATGTCACACGGAGACACCAGGGCTTGGAACTTCAGCATATCCTTGGGAGAAACACAATTCAACCAACAACAGAAAGAGGTATCCTTTGGTATGCCTGGTTTTGTGACTTTTTCCACTCACTCTTATATCCAGCAAGCATTTAAGGTGCTAGGGACTCAAGACCTCAGAAGCTTATGGTGCAGGGGACAAGAGAACAGGAAGCTGCTATGAAGAATGATATGGGGACAGTTAGGGCCCCAGCTCCACAGTGTGAGCTCCGGTCCCTCACAGGGCAATAGACTAATAGTCCTGGCCCAACACAGGTGGCCAGAGCCAGGCTTGGATGAACTACTAAAGGGCTCAGTAGGCTGAAACAGGTGTGAAGGAGCTCTCTTGTACAGATTGGCCACCATGGAGGTGGCAGGCTCAGTGGGGTCATTGCTATCAGGGACCCTGGGTCTCTGCTGCAAGCAGTGGCCTCTAGTGGTCCCCCTTGCTGAGGACAACTGCTCTGTACTCCTGGCTGTGTAGGCTTTGGAGCTGTCTGGGCTTGGCCCTAGGGACAGGCAGGTCATTGTGACCGCAGGAGCCTGTGATGTGGGAACCCCTCTCTGGGAGGCATCTTTGTTTCTATGTGTACCAGATTTTGGGGCTAAGTCTTGGGGTGACCTCAGGGTACCCTGTGGAAGGCCATGTGCTAATGATATCTCCCCTGGACACTGGGGAGGCCCCGGGTCATCTGCCGCACGGTCTCTGCTTTCAAAGAACACAGCAGGGGAGGGAAGCGGTGGGGGGGGGGGCTGTCTCTTCGTTCCTGCCTTTGCCTTTTCTGGCTTATTTTATGAAACCAGAATGACTTGTTGAAAAACGTCCCTTAGGGAGCTTTTATTGCCTTTCCATCTGAGTCATACTTCAGACACTGAAGGCTGACTGTCAACCTCTGCATTTGGGGATTTGTCAACAAAGATGTAGAAATGAACAATGGAAAGGAAGATTCTGGAGACTTTGACCCAGCAATTCATCAAAATCAGATCCAAGCAGCCCAGAGGAGGCATATGGAGCCCAGTGAAGGGCAGGGGAGAGGTACCACGGGGTTGGCGTGTGACCAGGCAGAGCCTGACTTGATGGAGCACCCTGCCTTCCAGGGCACAGCACCGGTTCATTGCTCTGTCCAACACAGATTTGTCACTTTGGAAAACAATAGCAGAACCTAGTGCCATCTGCAATCTTTTAAAATACTTTTATTTAATTATTTGTAAACAGAGGAGGGGAGGAGTGAGAGTATGAGTGCACCAGGGCCTCCAGCCACTGCAAACAAATTCCAGATGCATGTGCCACTTTGTGCATCAGGCTTATGTGGGTACTGGGGAGTTGAATCTGGGCTGTCAGTTTTCCAAGCAAGCACCTGGAACCACTCAGACCTCCCTCCAGCCCCCAGTCTGCAATCTGAATGCATGGGAATGCAGATTCAGGGCTGGGAGTCCTGGCCAAGGGCGAGTCCTACCTTCAGGCTCAGGAGGTCTGGGAAGTAGCAGCCTTCCTGAAGAGCTTTCTAGGGAGAGACAACTCAAGGAGGAATGGGATGGAGGGAGTCAATAGCCCAAGTGAGACACACATATACATACACCATGAAAATACTATTCTCAAATTGTCTTGTGTGGAGACCACTGAGCCTGAGATTGATGACAGGATGTGCTTGAGCCTGGCAGAAGGCTTGAAGCCACAGCTTTGAAAGGACAAGACTGCATCTTATAAGGTAGTCAAGGCACTACCTCCACAAGCTCCTCCTAACAGGAGGAAAAGATGATGACATCAAAATAAAAGAGGGACTAATTGAGAGGGGGAGGGGATATGATGGAGGGTGAATTTGTGAAGGGGAAAGTTGGGGGAGGATCATCATGGTTTATTGTATTTAAGTATGGAAGCTGTCAATAAAAGTGTTTGAAGAAGAAAGCAGTCAAGGGGGCTGGGGAGATGACGCTTGCCTGCAAAGCCAAAGGACCCTGGTTCAATTCCCCAGTGCCCAGGCAAGCCAGGTGCACAAGGTGCCACATGCATCTGGAGTTCGTTTGTAGTGGCTGGAAGCCCTGGCACGTACATGCTCTCTCTCTCTGCCTCTTTCCCACTCTCAAATATATAAAAATAAAAATTTGAAAAAAAAAAAGTAGTCAATACTTCCGGCTGCAAGACAGTGTTCACCTAAGTGTAGTGAGAGTTGATGGGAGCTGGATTAGTGACTTTCTTATTGCTGTGTCCTCCCTGGAAGCAACCTAAAAGAGGTGGGTTCATTTCAGCGAACAGTTCGAGGGACTACAGAGTTCATGGCAGTAGGAGCACGAAGCAGCTGGTCACATCCAGCCTGCAGTGAGGAAGCAGAGAGTGATGAACTCCGGGGCCCAGCCAGCTCTCTTTGTCTACAGCCCAGGACAGCAGCCTGTGGAACGGAGCTGCCCATAGTCAGGGAGGGTCTTCCCACCTCAACTAACCTAATCAAGATAGTCTCTCATAGGCATGCCTAAAGGCTCTGTTCTTAGGAGATTCCAAGATTTGTGAAGTTGACAATCGATATAAACCTTCACAGAAGATCTCTTGACTTTTATGTGTATGCTCTTAATTTTTTAAAGTTCTCGTTGCTGGGACAAAACACTCAAACAGAACTAACTTATGGAAGGGTGGGGTTTATTTCAGCTCATAGTTTTGAGAAGTTTCATCATGGCGGGGAAAACATGACAGGCCTGAGGACGAAGTCTGGGTCACATTTTCACATCAGCAGGGAGGAAGCCGTCCGAATACTGGGCTTGGAGCTGGACTACCCAGCCAAAGCGCCTCCTCCAGCAAGACTCCACCTCCCCAAGGCCCTACAACCTTCCCAGATTGCTACCAGCTGGGGACCAAGGATTCAAAATACATGAGTATCTTGGAGGACATTTCACTCAAACCACAACAGAGTCTAATGTACCTACAGCAAAGCTTACATTCAATAGGCTAGGTGCTCAGCATATGGCCTGCTGAATTTCAATGAGTTTCAATGCACCCACATTCAAACCATGAAGTGGGACACTTCCATCATGACACCGTGTACTGCAGTTAGTCACCCCATGGACATGTGGACAGAAGCTGCCCAGTGCCCACTGCTCTGAAATGCTCTGCTCGGTCGCCCAGTGCCTGAGCAGCTATCCCTAGTGCCCCAAGGAGGAAGGATCAAGTGGCACTTTTCACCCCTATGATTGCTCCCAGCCCCTTATTACAGCCTTGACCTTCTGGGGGGGGGTGGCACTCATTTGCATGCCTGTTCCCCTCTCAGGCTTCAGGTGGAGTCCCTGCAGCCAGTTCTCCGCGACAAGGTTCTCCAGGCCTGCCAGTGTCTGTTTAGTCAGTGTGTGTTGATTGAGTGAGTGACTGGAAAAATTAGCAGGTGCCCTGGCTCGTCTGCAAACAGGAGGGTTTCTGCATTTGGCCTAGACCCTAGAGCCTCTTGTCAGTAGCTGTTGTTTAGGCTTCAGCCTTTGCATTTCCACCCTCTCGCTCCCTTATGTTCTACTCAGCGACCAATAGAAGTCCATAACTCAAGCCCGAGACGCCACATTTGCTCTTTGCTGTTCCTCCACTTACCAGGATTATGCCAGCAAGTCCTGCTGGCTCTGTCCATCCTCATGGCCCTGAGTGCTCCCCTGTTCTCCTTCCCCACAGATCCCTCCTTCCTTGTCAGCACCCTCCCCTAATGCCCTTCCTCTCTGTCCTCACACTGTTCACTTCCTTCCCCTTCCCTTCTTCTTTCCTCTTTCATTTTCGGCTCCCTCCTTTCATCCCTCCCTTCTTCATGGTCCACCTCTCTCCCCTCCTCTTTCTTTTAAATAATTAAACCAAATGAAGCATATCTGTCAGCTGCTTTACTTAGCCCTCCACACTAGAATGTAAGCCCTATGGAGGGCAGAAACATGTCTCAGTATCCCCCTTCCCTCTAAAATATAAGACATGTGAGGACAGAGACCATGTCCCACTATACCCACCTCTAGAATGTAAGCTCTGTGAGGACAGGGACTATGTCCTAGTATCCCCCTCCCTCTAGAATGTAAGCCCTGTGAGGACAGAGACCATGTCCCAGTATCCCCCTCTCTCTAGAATGTCAGCCCTGTGAGGACAGAGACCATGTCCCAGTATCCCCCTCCCTCTAGAATGTAAGCCCTGTGAGGACAGAGACCATGTCCCAGTGTCCCCCTCCCTCTAGAATATAAGCCCTGTGAGGGCAGAGACCATGTCCCAGTATCCCCCTCTCTTTAGAATGTAAGCCCTGTGAAGGCAGAGACCATGTCCCAGTACCCATAAACATAGGTCTTTTGCAAGGTCCCGTCTTCTCTTGGTGCCAAGCCAGCACGCTCTCTCAGATGGTGCACAGCGAGTATTTAGGAGGGCATCTGTGATGCTCTGATGACTGCAGTGGGGGAAACACTTTCTGAGCTTCATCAGATAGCAATGTACCGGACTCCGCTCAGCCAGTGTCCAAGAGGAGGGTTCTCCCTTGCCTGGTGATCCACATCGGGGCAGAGCGGGGAGAGGGCAGGGGTCTGAGGTGGTGAGGCTTCCCCTTCTGTTTGAGATGAGTAAGGACACTGGGGCGCTGTGTGCACCCTGCTCAGGCCTGCCTGGGTGGTGCTGTTTGCTCTAACTGTTGTCTATCCCAAGTAAATGCATTTTCATGGTAACATCACACAAGGCACAGAAATTCAAGGGGGAAAAAAAAAAGTGCAACTGGCTTGAATAACAGTCTTCTAATTACAGAAATCTGTGTGGTTTGAAAGGAAAAGATTTTTCTATTAGGAGGCCTCTAAAAATAGTCGCTGTGATCTGAATGGCCTTATCCCCTTTCAGCAGCATGTTAATTATGTTAGCAAATCATTTTGGCAGCAGGAGCATGCATCCCTACCCTTCTCTACCCTAGTGGCTCTCTTGTGAACACTCCTACAGAAGATAGCCCTCCCCACACCTGGGCTCCTTAGAAACTGTTCTCACACCTCTCCCTGGGCCTCCTCTGGTGCCTCTCTGTGCAGTTCATTATGTTGGACCTGTGGGGCAGAAACTCATAAAGCCGGGAGATGCGGGCTGGGGAGATAGCTCAGTTGGTAAAGTGCTTGCCTCATAATCCTGAGGACCTGAGTTTTGATCCCCAGTTTCCACATAAAAATGCTAGGTGTAGGCTGCAGAGATGGTTTAGTGGTTAAAGCACTTTCCTGCAAATCCAAAGGACCCAGGTTCGATTCCCTGAGATCCATATGAACCAGATGCACAAGGTGGTGCATGCGTCTGGAGTTCGTTTGCAGTGGCTGGAGGCCCTGATGCATCCATTCTCTCCCCCCCCCCCACAAATGAGTAAGTAATAAGTAAGTAAATAAATAAATAAAAAATTGAAAAGTGTATTTAAAAAATACCAGGTGTGGTGGTGCAGGCTTGTGACCCTATAAAGCGCTGGGGAAGCAGAGACAAGATGTCTTACTGGACAGCCAATCTAGCCCACTTGATGAGCTCCAGGCCAATAAGAGACCCTGTCTCAAAACAAGGTGGGCACTGTTCCTGAGGATGGCACCCAAGGTTGTTCTCCAGCCTCTACATGAATACACATGCGCGCTGGCCTGTCCACACACATACACTTAAAAAGAAAGTGGAGAGATGAACTCCAGATAGATAGGGGGCTTCTACCTTTGAGAGTTCAAATCTTTGGAAATTTCGCCTGGAGAAGACAGGAGCTGTCTTGCTCAGAAAGGGCATCCCTACGGGGTGCCCCAAGCCATCCTCCTTGCCCTCGGGCACTTTGTGGGGAGGTCACCTTCCAGCCTTTCCTTCCTGAGGGTTTGGGATATGGAATGGCTTAAACCCTGAGGAAGTGGGAAAGGTTTTCTGCATAGATTTCTTATCTCAGGGGCGCTTGGGGTTCATGGGCAAAGTGGAGTGCTTACTTATGATTCCATTGTTGGTGTGCTGTCCCACAGCCAGGGGTGGATTTAATCTCAGCTTTACTCTGATGTCATAACACACAGGCCAGAGGCTCTAGGGAGCTGGAGCTGGTGAGGCTAACCCTCACTGATCGCGAGAGTGTGTGAGACAGTGGCCTGGCAGTTCCATTACGATTCTGGAGCTATCTAGAGGATGAAAAGTGCTATGCCGTCAGAGGCAGGGAGGGACTGCAGGCACGTGGGCAGGGGAACGAGCCTGCTTGATTCCACACTGGCTTGATGACATTTGTGTCACATTTACAGTTTGTGAAGTTGGAGAGGGGACAGTGTATTAGTCAGAGTTCTCAAGAGGAACAGAACTGTTAACATGAAACTATATTATTAAGAGGATTTATTGAATTGGCTTACATGATTACAGACCGGGCACTCCAACAATAGCTGTTTGCAGGCTGGAGAGTTTGATAACCTGGTAGCTGCTCAGTTCACAAGTCTGGATGTCTCACAGTCCATGCAGGAAGGTGGGAGAAGCTGGATTACAGTGTACACAAGGGATGGCAGTGACAACATAAACACACTCAGCAGCAAGTTAACGAGAATGGCCAGGCAAAAGGCACTGCTTTTTCCTAGGATCGCAATCTCTCTCTGTCTCTGTCTCTCTCTCTCTATCGCTCTCTCTCTCTCTCTCCCCTCACCCACTGTAAGGGGGACCGTTTGTGAAGATGTGAAGAGGAGTCTTCTCTCCTCTCACTTAACCCTTCCTGCAAATGCCCTTACAGATCTTCCCAATAGATGTGTCTCTTGCTTGATTTTTGATCCAGTCAACTTAACAATACAGGCTCACTATCACACACAAGAAACTGAGGCTCTGTTGAGTTAGATAACAAGGTGAGCATGGGGCCCATGTTGCTCTGTCTTTCCCAGGTCTAAGGAGGACTTCTGGAATCTAGCATGAAGATATGGCAATCCAGAGAGGGGCGTTCTGAACCTGGGAAGTTGGATGTGGTAGGGCAAAGTTAGTGGGGACCATGATGGCATAACCTTGCTCCCATATCTGTGCACGGCTGGTGGTATGCAGATGAGTAATCATCTGAGGGGGAGGCCCACCAGTTGGTGCAGGGTCTGAGCCTGGGATTTGGACATTGGCCATCAGGGATGCCCTGAGGTATTGAGCTCACCCATTGATGATGAAGGAGGCTTCACTTTCGGACAAGGATCCTGAGTGTGCTCTGGAGGATGGTTTGGGGTAAGGTTGAAAGTGGGAGGCAGTGGAATGAGAGAGACCGCAGGCAGAGAGGTTAGGGTTAGAGAGCAAGTCATTACTGCAAAGACGGACTCCTCGGTTCACCAAGGGCAGCTTGGAATAGGGCTCGTAGGGTGGGAGTACAGGGGCGTGTGAATATGGTTAAGGGCTGCATGCAGTAGGTTGGGCCCAGGGGCCCAGAGGGGCTGGGTCTTGGTGTGCTGTGTTGTGCTCACCTCTGCTTTGGCCTGGGGACTTCTGAGATCTAGTCACCCTGTATAGAAAGCCAGTGCCTGAGACAGGGTGAAGAAGGCAGATGTCATGATGAGTCCCCTAGTTTGCAGATGGAGCAGGAAGTCATGAAGAGCTAAGGCCCAGAGAGTGACACCTTTGGACCATGGTGGCTCCTTGTCCCATGCTGTCCCTGAGCTGTTCAACCTGGAACCACGGTTCTCGCATATGGCTGCGCCACTCCAGCCCAGAATTCAAGTGTGGCTGTCACAACAGCTCTCCAGGGTCTTTGAATCCAGGACACACTCAGCTGCGAATGGTTCACTTCCTAGGTTGTGTCCCATCGTGACACAGAAGTAGCCTTACTGAAGCGTACACTCTCTGATGGGCATACATGCCCAACAAAGGAGCTGAGAAAGCTCTGCTCTGTTCTTTCCTCAACTATTTCCCCACAATATATCACTGGCCACCAGCCTGGCCCTGAGAACGTCCGGGAGAGAGCCCGCAGGGACTGCAGTTTCATGGTGCCTGGGAAGCTGGCCCCTCACTGGGATGCAAGTGTAACACAGGGCTCCAGGGGTCCTCTTGGTGGGTGTGTTGGGGAGATCACATTGCCTGGACATGGTAGAGGGTGTGGGCAGACACGCTCCGAAGGAAGGTTTGAAGCGTCTGTGGAGCGAAGCAGAGGTGGGAAAAAGAGAACCCATGCTTAGTGCAGGAGAAGACAGTGCTTAGTGTGGCCAGAGGAGAAGCTCCTAGTTGGCTGGAGAGATTGCTTAGTGGTTAAGGCATTTGCCTACAAAGCCAAAGGATCTCAGTTCAACTCTCCAAGATCCATATAAGCCAGATGCAGAAGGGGGCACATGTGTCTGGAGTTTGTTTGCAGTGGCTGGAGACCCTGGTGAGCCCATTCTCTCTCACCCTCTCTTTCTCTCTCTTAAATAAATAAATTATACACACACACACACACACACATATATATTCCTACGTTAAAAGAGGTTAGCTCAGAAACACAGGTCAGGACTCAAGCCTGGGAGAGCCTTGTGCCAGCCTCACTGAGCATTTGCCCCAGGATAGCAACTGTAGAGGATGTGGCTCCTCATTAGTACCCAGAACACATTAGAAGCCACCAGCACAGAGGGAAGTACTGTGGCTTAGCCTTGTGCTTGGTGAGCTGACCACCACACTCTGCCTAGGTTGGCTCACTTACTCCTCACACTTGCTCTGAGAACGGGAGCTATTCTCATCTCTGCTCCTCGGATGAGACCACCACCGAGACACAGAGAGCGGAGGTGACCTGTGCCAAAAACAAGGCTGGTGAGGGGCTGAACCAGTCTGACTACAGGGCCCGCTCAGCTTCTGCGTCACCCTCTCCCTGACTCCCCCAGTCTCACCGCAACCAGAGAAGGAAGACAGTGCGCTGGGTCCCAAAGGAAAAGAACAAGACAGAGCCAGGAAACGAGGGAAGTCTCCAGATAGAATTTTCTGAAAAGGGCTCCCTGAGGAAATGGCATTTGAGTTGAGACCCGAAAGATGAAAGGGATTTTATTTATGTAGCTAATAACTGGGGAGGTTTCATTTGGAAAGAAAACAGTTCATACTGATTTTAGTGGTTGAGCTGTCTTCCTCTAACCTCCTCAACTCATCTCCTTTTTCTTGAGAGAGGGAACTGGGAGACACCTCTGCTGAGGTGGGTCTGCTCACGCAGCCTGTGTCCCGGCGGGTTTCATGGGAGACAGGCAAGTCCTCTCTGGGCAAATGTGTAGGAGGGATGGCAGCTGGTGGCTTGCCAGTAAACCCTGATATTCCTCTGGTGGGGAATGAGGTATGTGTACAGAAAGGCAAAGGTGAAGTGTCTTCACTTCTGTAAGTTACTTTTCTGCCACTTTTGTTATGACTTGAATGTGGAAACGTCCCCCATAGGCTCGTGTATTTGAACACTTGGGTCCCCAGCTCGTGACACTGTTTTGGGAGGTGATGGAGGTAGAGCTTCATGGGAGGAAGTGGATGAGCTGGGGGCGGGCCTTGAGGTTTTCTACACCAACCTGTTTCCTCTCTGCTTTCTGTTCCTCTAAGATGTTAGCAAGCTGCTGGCCACAGGCTCTCACCATGAATTGCCTGCTGCTAGGCCCTCCTCTCCACGAGGGACTGACTTTTCCTCGAAAATTGTGAGCTGAAATAAATCCTTCCTCCCTCACGTTGCTTTGTCAGGAATTTGTCCACTACAATGTGGAAAGTAATTAATACAGCCTAGCAGATTGTGAAAAAGAAAATGCTGGGTCTCAAAGGATACATCACAGGCTCGGCTTATACCAAGTCTGGCATCTCCCCAAATGTCTGTGGGGGGAGAGGATCCTCAACACTGTTAACAGTGTCCTATGGTGTACAAATGGAGTAGCTCACGCCCACGCAAGCTGCCCCCAAGGTCCAACTGAAAAGTAGGGGCAGTGATGGAGAGCGAGGCGAGCAGTAAGGTAACCCTTGCTCTAAGAACCTCCCAAGAGACGTCAGGTCTCCAGGGCATGGGGATGAGAACAAACACCAAAGATCAAATATGAAATGGATAATTATGTAGGCACGAGATTGAGGACCTTAGAGAGGACAATGCCATTTAAACTATTACATCTCAACACAGTAATGAACAGGAAAACCCTCCAGCTTTGTAATTATCCTCATAGTTGCCATAACAACTCAGTATCTTTCTCCCCGAGTATCCATCTCCAGACTATATTTTTAGAAATGGGCTGTCCCTGAGTATGTATTTTTCTTTATATAGCAGCTAATTTTTCAAATTACTGATCTTTCAAAAATCTCATTTCCATTCTCTCTCTGAAAGTGTAACAGTTTCAGGGATAATTAGGGAAATGAGCAGGTGTGAAAGTCCGTTATGAAAAATGTTATAGAAATATTGATGCCTTGACAATATTTGTTTCAACAGTGTTCCCTGGACCCGCGCAGTCTCTTGTTCCTTGTCAAGCAACTTAACATAAACCTCCTCTGCAGGGCTCATAAATATTTGAACAATTATTAGCTGTGTAAGGTGTTTGAGGATTATTTGACAAGTGCAGATTTATGTGGTATAACAGAAATTGGCTTAACAGCATCTTGAGTCTGAAGTGAATGAACAGACCAACATTGGCTTACCGTGCTTGACAGAAATGCATTAACAGATGCTCAAGGGAAGCAAACAATGGGTTCTCTGTACCAAACTCAGAAGCTGGGAAGTCTCTGAGCTGCCATTTTGGACCCTCAGCTTGCCCAGTGGCTACCCGCAGCGGGAGAACACTTTCAGAGCATGGGCTATCATCCAGGAAGTCAGCTCTGCATCCCTTTGTTGGGGTCCTAGACTAAAGTTAAATAGACACATTCTGAGGTTGAGAACAAAACAGTCTCAGAGAAAAGCACTGGCTGATGCCATGCGAGTCCTCAGCCAAGGTTAGTCATGCAACAGAGATTTCCTGTCTTTCTGGTACTCTGTTGGTTTCTGCAGAGGATGTAAAATTAGCAGATTTTCATAGTCACTAGTTTATAAAAAGCCTATAAATGCTGAACCTAAGGCCATGCAGTGGAGAGAACTAAGTCTTAATGTGGTGAGCCTGGCATCTCATGTAGAGGTAGTGGACTTATGTGGGTCCTTCAGTGGGGGGGGGGGGTGACACTGTACCTGAGAAGGAGCTGGGAGCCTCAAGTTCATGGTATCCTGGAAGCAGGAAGACCCAATGAGCAAATAATCCTCTAATCCGGCACGAGGCACTGAATGACAAACTGTGCTGGGCTTCCTTTAAATAGCTGGTACCTCAGGAGTGTGGCTTGCTCCTAGCGTCTCTTTCTCTTTCTTACGCTACGCATGTCCCTGGACTGACCGCAGGTGGTGGGAGCAGAGGAAGAGGTAAGTTCAAGAAGAATGCACCAGGGCTGGAGAGATGGCTTAACGGTTAAGGTGCTTGCCTATAAATCCTAAGGACCCAGGTTCGATTCCCCAGTACCCACATAAGCCAGATGCACAAGGTGGCACATACATCTGGAGCTCGTTTGCAGAGGCTGGAGGCCCTGGCATACCATTTCTCATTCTCTTTGTCTGTCTCTCTTCTCCCTGTCTCTCCCTGCTTGCAAATAAATATTTTTTTTTTTAAAAAAGAGTATGCATCATAAGAGGCTGTGGGACTCTCAGATATCTCAAATGTGAACAGATGAAACAAAAGTGGATTGGAAACCCCTTAGCAGGGAAATTGCAGAAGCCAGGGACCCTCCCGTAGACAGGCAGGCAGGCACTGGGAGGCAGGAAGAGGCTTGTGGGCCAAGAGGTCGAGCTCAGCTTTGCTGCCCTCTCTGTGCTTTGTTACCTTTGACTGAGTACCACACATTTTCAGGAGTGCAGCCCCAGAGACAGGGGAGGCAACAGACCCTCCAGGAACGTGGCCGCCTGCTGCTGCCCAGTAGAACTGGCACTGCGCATTTCGTTCCTGTGCGGTTTGTCCTGCTTGCTCTAATTAGGTGTCCCTCCACAGCAAACAAACCAGCCGGCAATAGCCGGGAGAGCTGAGACGAGTGGGACTCATTTCCTGATTCCAGGGATGTGTGGAGAGACTCCTTTGGATGGGACATTTCTCTGGACACTTCCCAGACACCAAAGCAGGTGCATGTTTTATTTTCATCTTGGAGTTGTGAAGGGAAGAACTAAAACAGTTTTAGAACTTGAAGCTTGGGGCCATCACAATTCACTCTGATCTAATTCCTGGATGAAGCAGGATTTTATACTTATCGGTACCTGTATGCCGTGTGTCCTGGGGCATTCTGTAGACGGTGAGTTGTGAATGTCAGCTTTGTAAGCACGAGGTGCCGAGCTCTGTGGACAGTCGGATGCGCTTGAGGCGAGTCTTTAGGAAGCGCCGTAGGTCTGAGTGGGCCTGGTGTCTGTCTGCAGGGTTAGCAGGCTCTAAGGGTTCTAAGGGCACGTTCCTCACCTAGGCTTTCGGCATGGCCCCTCTAACCAGGACCCCAGATGGGTCTCTTGCTAGGCTTCTTTTTGCTAGCAGGAAGTTTAGGAGTGGAACTTGCTATTGGAGCCTTGTGCCCACACAATTCCTGTGCTGGCCTTCTTTGTCTCAACTGGCTTTAGATAAAAACAGCTTCTTGAGCGAGCTCTGGGTACAACACCACAGAGGAAGGTGGATGGAATCCAGCCCAACCCAGGCCTCCTGGAATACTGGGGTAGGAGAAGAGGCCTTTTTCCCTCTCGCTTTGGAGATCTGTGCTTTGGGGTCTCCTAGGGGTCTGACTGCCAGCTATAATTTCCACCCACATTCCTCCCACACTGGGTCTATCTCAGCCTGCAGTTTCCTCTTGTAAGAGACATCTGTGCTGAATCCCTAGAGGCTGGAAGTTAAGTTACAGTGCAAATGGTGATCATGAGAGAGGTTGCCTGGCCAGTACTACCAGAGTGGCCCCTCTAATCCCGTGAGCCTTTGAAAGTGGGGGACATACCCCGTCTAGAGAAAAGAAGATGTGGCGGAAGAGGATTTAAAGCTACGCTTTGGACTTGACTTTGGAGTTCTGGCTCTGAGATGCAAGACCACATGCAAAGATCAGAGACAGGCCCAGGAGTCACACAAAACAGGAGAGGGCAGGCAGGCAATGAATCCAGCAAACATATAGGACCCCATGTCTGCAACTGCAAAGGAACTAACTGACTTTAGTGCTGTCCCGTCTGGCCAAACCTCTTTGCCCACACCTTGACCTCATCCTAGTGATGGTTCATCAGATGTCAACCTGCAGAGCTGTAAGGTGATGAGTCACTCTTGTTTTAGACCACAGAACCTGCTATAATCTGCTGTTAAAGGGACAATAGAAAACCCATGGAGCCCCCTGGGTCCCCAGCATCTTAGCCTAGAGACAGGCTGGGACAAAGAGCTTCCATTTTACTAATCATACTGTAACTGCCATTGTTCAAGGTAGGAGGCACTTTGCTCAAAGGGAGAGTAGTAAACCCCGGGGACCTCGTCAGCAAGCCTGCTCTCTGCAGGAGCCCAATGTCTTCTCTTCACTGGGGGAAGAATGGTGGCCCCTTCTCTCCAACAGAATGGGGGGTGGGGCAGGGAGCGAGCCCCTAGGATCTGCTCCCGAGGAACTTCATGCGGGCAACCTGGGACTCCTGAAATCCCTATTCACAGATCCTATTCCAGGATCCTGGCTGGGTGGCGGGGCAGCAAGACAGGCAGCCAGGGCTGGATTCTATTTGCTTGAGCACCTATGGCCAATCTTAAAGCCCTCTCAGGTCAAATCTGTCCACCTGTAAAACAAAACAGTGACGTCTCCTCCTACGACCCCAGTACCCCAGTCTGAAGAAGAGGTGCCCAGTAGGCTAGCACACTGGCCTGTGCTAGGAAAGGGGAGGATTTAGCAATGGTCCCCAGAGCTGGAGGGGACTCCAGCACCTGCGGGTTAGGCCAGGCCGGCCTGGAGCGAAGGAGGGAAGGCGGGGCCGCCCTGCCCGCCCCGAGCTGGCCCAGCCCAGCCCCGCCCGGATGGCGGGTCCCACCCGCCTGCCCGCCGCCGCATCCGCGCCCCACTGCAGTGCCCGCGTCCCGTCCGCGTCCGCAGCCGGCCCGGCCCGCCGCTCCCCTGACCGGGACCCTGCCCAGGGCTGGGGCGGAGCGGGCATGGCTCTCGCGGGGACCGCCTCGCCAGCGCTGGCCCTGGCGCTCGTGGCCGTGGCCGTGGCCTTGGCCTTGGCGGGGGTCCGAGCTCAGGGTGCAGCCCTCCAGGAGCCCGGCGATGACGCGCGGGAGGTCCGGAGACGCGAGCGCCTCCACGAGCACCCGGAGCCCGAGCCCTTCTCGCCGCCGTCGCTGCCCGACGGGCCCGGGGAGCAGGACCCGGAGACAAGTCCACCCGAGCCCAGGACGCCCCATAGGACGACCAAGCCCAAGAAGGCTCCCAAGAGAGAGAAGTTAGTGGCACAGACGCCTCCTCCAGGTAACTTCGTGCGCTCGCTCCGTGGCCCGCGGGGGCGGGACTCCAGGGAACAAGTGGATATTGTGGCCACTTTCTCTGAGATGAGGGAGCCCAGCCGAAGTCCTCAGGTGCCCGCGCCTCCCTGGGGACTTGCATCTGCGCCCCCTCCCTCCAGGACGGGACCCGCGGGTCCCGTATTCTCTTCCTGTCTCCTCCGCAGGTAGAGACAAAGTTGTGCGCTTGGGAAGCCGCGCTGGGAGCCCGGTCGGTCCCCTAAACTTGACGTTCCCTGGGCAGAGGATCTGCCCGTTCTGACTACGTCTTTAGAGGCGGCGTTTACTGGGGACTGGTTTTCCCATTTGGCTTGTGAGTGGCTGGCACAACTTGGCAGATGGCTGGAGGAAGGAAGGAGTAGCAAGTGGCCTTTACCCAGGCAGTGCCCCACGGATGCTTCTATACCCCCGTCAGTGAGCTCCTTGAATCCTCTACACTCAGGGTGGCACGGAACTAAGCTGCGTTCCTTGAATGTCAGATGCGCCCTGCTATAGACCGCCTTGTGAGGTGGACTTTCTCTGAGCCGTTCCCAGTGGTCTTTGCGCGTTGGCAGGGGCTTCAGACCTCAACCATGAGGACTATGCGGAATGGTGACCAAACCAACCGTTTGGCCTTGCAGTGGCCTTGTCTGAAAGGAGACACGTGCCAGGTTATAGAGAAGTGGCTGTTGTTCGGATAAAACGCTATGAAAGTCAGAGCCAGGGTGGCCAGGAAGTGGTGGAGGTGGGGGCCTCTTGAGGGGGCGGTGCCCCCACTCATCACTGCTTCTGCAACCTGACTGAGGCCCTGCTATGTTTCACGGACAGTTCTGTGGGTTATGTAACCCCAAATAGAACCATAGGGGCTTCCCAGGGTTCCCAGAAGAGCTTTGGGGTGATAATGTGGACAGTTGGCACAGGGGCTTGATGACAGAACAGGAGTGAGATGAGACATTGGCATAGGGAGAGTGTCCACCATGACCCCGGTAGGAGCACTGTGTGCCCCTGTCCCGTGAAGTTCTTTCCGTGGGCCTGGAGGGTGGGTGGGTCGTTGCTTTCCTGGAGGAGAAGGACCCTGAAGCTCAGATGAATGAACATAACTTGCTCAGAGTCACTGGTCAACTTGGGGGACTCAAACGCCTTTATAGGTGCTTGTTTCCTGAGGCCTGTTTGGTCAGGTACTCGGACTCAAATCCCACAAGTGCTGATTATTTTTTTCTCTGTCGTGTGTTCAGCATGATAGGGTGGGCAGACACTTGATGGGTGTTGGTACTTCCTCTGTGTAGTGACAGGAGGGAAGTGGGGGGAACCCCAGCCCGCTTACCAGCCAGGTCTGGGGCCTGCTTTCAGGACCTAGGACTCTGGTTCCACTTGTGTCACTTGCAGATAGGAAGAGTAGTGATCGCGACTGTGCTTGACTCTGACCTTTGCTGCAAAAGCCTTTCATCAGGGGCTTCCAGCGTACCCCAAACTTTCAGCTGTGCTTGTCCTGCTGGGGGCAAATGGTTTCTAAGAATCTGCTTGGTAAAATGTGCCGGGTAACGCCCTAGGGAAAGAGCACACAATGAACCGGAGGCTCCCCTGAAGGATCTCCCGGGAGTTTGGAGGATTTAGGGGAATCGTGATAGGTGTGCTCAGAGTTGCACGGAAGTGTGGGATGTCAAGCAAATAAATAGAGGGGCTTGGACAATGTTTCCTGGGGAGACGATGCTTAAAACCTGAGCAGCGAGCCCACTTTATTGTCTGGGGTTCAGCTGTCACAGCTTGGAGATGCTTCTCCATTGACTGCCAGTGTTTGCCAGCCTTGGAATGGGATGTCTGAAACCAGGGCGCAATCTGATTCACAAGAAAGGGTCATTTGCTTTTGGAAACTCATAGAGGTTGGCTGTGGAACAGGAAGTTATCTGTCCCTGGTCAAGAGTCAGCCCTGCTCCTTCAGGAAATACATCCCTGGCACCCACCTGGGTCTCATCTCTCAACCCCAGTACATCTCGGGCAAAGCTCCAGAGTCCAGTCAAAGGCCTTGGGGAGCTGCTTCCCACCCGCTGTGGTTGAACCTTTTCTAATGAATTGTCTGGGCCTTTTTAGAGCTTCTCCAGCTAAGTGTGCCATTTATCTTATAGTTTTAAGTGATGCTTGGTGTGTGTGTGTGTTCAATAAAACCTTCCTCCCTGGGCCCCATGTAGTAGGGGAGACCTGATTCTGAATGTTGAATTAACCAAGGGGAATCTGTAGGATCTCGCGTGGTTCAGTGACGCTGGTGGCGGCTTGTCTGCACAGCCCTGATGATGTGACAGTCTTCTCTCTGCAGTGGATTATTTTGAGAACAAGTCACCTCATCTTTTCACCTCAAGAAGGTGCTCTCAGAGGCAGGAGCATGGAACTCTAGTCTGAGGCATTCGATGCAAACCTCTGGAATCTACTAGTGGGTGGATGTCCCACGCTAAGTGCTGGGACTGGCTCAGCACTGAGGTGAGGGGAGAGGGAGGGACTGATGGGACAGAGAGACAGGTGAGAGTGTCAGTACCCACAGAGCTTGTTTAAACCTCTGTCGTGTGTGTCATCTTTGTAGATGCACAGAGTATTTGGCCTTGGTGAGGGTTTTTTTAAAAATTTTTTGGTTTATTTTTTATTTATTTATTTGAGAGTGACAGATAGAGAAAGAAAGAGGCAGAGAGAGAGAGAGAGAGAGAGAGGAGAGAGAATGGGCGTGCCAGGGCCTCCAGCCACTGCAAATGAACTCCAGACACGTGTGCCCCCTTGTTCATCTGGCCTAACGTGGGTCCTGGGGAATCGAGCCTAGAACCTGGGGTCCTTAGGCTTCACAGGCAAGGGCTTAACCGCTAGGCAATCTCTCCAGCCCTTGGTGTGGGTTTTGACATTGACCTTTGACCAGCACAGGAAATCCCCTGTGGATGTCATGTGCTGGCATCATGGAGAACTGAGATAAGCGTCCCTACTGTGACAGCTTCTGAGGTCTGAGGCTGTTGAGCATTAATGTGATGCCGCCCATGGGGACTTCTATACCACGAAGCACCTTTTCATGTATGAAGCTATTTAAACGTTGTATAAAATTACCTTCAGCCTATGTGTTCGAGGCATATCCAAAGCATAAATGAATTTCATGGCGAGACGTAGGTCCCGTCTCAAAATTCGAAACACTTTGAAATCTGAAGCACTTCTGGTCTCAAGCATTGGTAAAAGGATTACTTAACCCGCGCCCCATTTTCTTTGAGGGGTCGGCATATCTCAGAGAAGAGCTCAATATAATCTTCAAAACCATTTACTGGTGCTAGAGAGATGGCTCGGCAGCGGTTAAGAGCACTTCTTGTGCAAGCGTAAGGACTGGAGGAGGCCTGAGAGATCATTCAGAGTTTCATCCAGGGGACCCGTGTAACCAGCTGGGCGTGGCCATGCCTGCCTATAACACCAGTTCAGTAGGGCAGCAGAGACCTGAGAATCACAAGACAAGCCCTGGCTCAGATTGATGTAGATCCTAAGGAGAGAGCCACCCCATCATACCTCAAAAGGGCCCCGGCTGAAACTAAGAAAAATTGGAGAAACAAGCAAGGGGGCTGTTTTCCTGATGAACCGGATACCAGCACAAGGGGGAAGGAGATCAGCACAGAGAAAAATCAACTCCTACCAAATCAGAGAACCAGAGCCTCAGAGGCCCCCAATACCTCATCGCTGAAGCAGATCAAAAGATGAACCCAACATGGCTCAGGGAAATTTTGCGGAAGAGGGGGCGGAAAGAATGTCAGAGCCACATGTTGGGTCATGATATGCAGAGACATTTAGCTTACCTATAACTGTGGGCTAACTCCACAATGCATGACCCGTATACCTCAACAAGGAGGGGCCAAGGGGAGGGCTAGGTCACGGATGAGCCTAATAATGGTACCAAACTGACTGTATTTGCTGAATACAAAACTGACTAATAAAAAAAAATTAAAAACTTAAATAAAAAAAAAGAAAAAAATTACAACAGGTAGAAGAGCGAGGGAGCGAGTGAGACACCTGACATTCTCTTCTGATCGCTGCAGGCGACCGAGCGCGTGGGGTGGCATGACACAAGCAAAAAAAAAAAAAAATTTTTTTTTCTGAAGCTTTTAGTTTCGAATAATAACAGACTTACAAGAAATTGCAAGAACAGCGGGGTGCGGTCTCATGACCCCACCCCTCAGCCTCCACCGATGGGTACCTATAGCGCAGGGTTTCCCACCTTGGCAAGGTCCCTATTTGGGAGCACTTGTGTGTGTATCTGGAGGGGGCTGGCATCTGTGCGCTGTAGGATGTGGTTCAGCAACCCTGGTCTTGACCCACGAGACACGGGTAGCACCTTCTCCTCATCTGTCCCAATATGAAATGTCTGTAGACATTGTTGGATATCCCCAGGGGGTTGAGAATCATTACTGTGTCTCAAAAATAGACGTCGACGGTTTGAAACACTATTCAATACGTTATAACGTCACTCCCATTTCACTTGTTTCTACGTGTATCTGTTTGCGTGTGTGTGTGCGTGTGTGTGCTCACCAGGAAATGGGACTGGGGATTCTTCTTTTGATATGCAAGGGACTTTGTTATCTTAGAATGTCTGAGATAGCCTAGAATTTTAGAACTAGAAGGAACCAAAGTGGGCATGGAGTGTAAATTCCTGTCCCTGAAAAGATCCCAACAGTGGGCTGCCCAGCCTCTTCTCCACCCTCCATCTTCACAAGTGGGCTCTCCGCACCTCGAGGCTGCCCAGTCATTGGATAGACAGTACTGCTTGCTAGAATGTTCTTTCTCACACAGATTGAGAACCTTCTCCTCTCCTATTTATTCAGCTGTTTCTAGTTGAATGCTACATTTTCCAGATCCCTGAAGCTGGAATGCTTTGGGGGGGCCTCAGAAGTGAGCTTCAGGCTACCCAGTTTTCATTATTCCAAGGTGTAGAATAAGAAGTTACTGTATTGGGGGGGAACAGCAGTGGGACATTTGGGGTGTACTTACTTTGCGAGGTGTCTCCAAATTGATGGCTTTGACTTGTGGTCACCCACTTTCTAGAGAATAAATGTAGCTGATTACAAACCACGGTTATATAACTCACCTACCTTCCCCTCACACTAGGCAGCCAGAAGCAAACAAAACCATAAACAAGACTCGAAGTGATTTGAAGATTGTCTTTAATCCCCCTCCCCCCTCCCCTGCCATTGAATCATGGCTTAGAAGCTGGCTCCGATATGGAGCCTTTGGATCTGGGTCCCCACTTCCTCCTTTGTCTGCAGTTTTCCCAAGCGCAGGCGAGATGCACCGGTGTTGTTCTAAGATGCATAGACCCTCATGGAGACCCCTAGTCCTGAGGTCCTTATAATGCATTGAGTGGGCAGTGAGCCATGTGTGCTGGAATCATCCAGTTGGCCTGCAGTTCTGTGCTACAGCCCAGCTGCGAGGGAGACAACCTGAGAGAGGTTACTGGAGCGCATCGGCTGTAAACAAGGCCCTGGTCTGCTCTTTGCGGCAGCCGGTTGGTGGAAAGGGACTCTTCCCTATCGGCTAAGCTCCGCTCCCTGGCTTGCTTGCTGGTGCTATGCAGCCTGGCCTTTGATGGAAATGTCTTCTCTTGGGCAAAGCTAGAGTACGAAGATTAGGAGGATGTGTTTGTAAATATTTCAATATGTACTTTAAAAACCCATTAGCATTAGCGTGCTAAAACAGCTAACAAGCCTTGATTTTAGATTACATGCTTCTGCGTTAAACATGAAGCGTTTCATCCAGGCCACCCCCTACCAAAGCTCCAAAGGAAAGGACATATTGTGTGTGTGTGTATATATATATATATATTTTTTTTTTCGAAAAAAAGTGTCAGCTTTATAAGGCACCACCGCCCTTTCCAAAATGCTGTCCAAAGTCAACTCCGTGTTGGCTCCTTCCTCCTGCCCCCATGATTCCAGAGACTAGGGCTTATGCCTGAATAATACAGGGTTGGGAACCCTTCCAAGGTTGGGGAAGCCGGCTTGCATGCTTTGGTCCCTAAAAATAGTCACCCTGTTTCCCTGTGTACTCCTAGTGGCTGTGACTGCCACATCTCAAGGCAAGCATGGGACAAAGCCAGCTTTAGCCCCACAACCTGGGTTTTGTGGCGGGTCTACCTATGGATGTCCCAAGGGGCTGGGGAGATGAGCGCGCAGGCTTGGCATCACCATCAGCGGCAGGCTCTGCCTTCTGTGGCTCTTTCAGGTCACCTGCCCTTGCAGCCGCCACTCTGGGAATCTGAAACCCATGAGTTAGATTCCTTTGGCCGACTATGGGAAGAGGTAGCACTTTTTGTCTGGCTTATAGCCATGCAACTACTCATTTGGCGTCGTGGCATAGTTAAGATGGCACAGAACACCTTCTGGTGTTAATCTGAGCCTCTAATGTCCCAGATTTGGATGGGGTACCTTCTCTGTGCGAGGCACGTGCAGTGCTCCGTGTTAATCCTGTTCAGAGACAGCCAGGGTCCAAGTCTGGCTCTGTCACTTGTGAGCATGTTTGACTTCAAGCCTTGATTGCTCCGTGGAGGGTGGAGACAATACTACCCACCCTGCCTGAGGAAGTACCAGGTCAGATGGGTCAATCTGCAGCCTCCTAGGGTCTGGAGTTGTCACTCTGTGGCACTTTCTTCCCTGTTCCTCTAGTCCCCAGCCAAGCTACATCCTGTGGGTCCTGCCAGACTATGCACTTGGATTGTTGGCATATCTTTTCTCTTGGCTCTGCCGCCTTTCTCTCCAGCTGCATGAAACCACCTCCCAGGTACAGTCCTATGCTATAGGCCTGCAGAAGCAAAGGGTTCTGTGTGGTTGTGAATCTAGAAGATGGACACTAACTGTGTAGAGAGAGGGAGTTCTTGTCTTAGAGGCACTGTGGCCCCAGCTGACCCTACTGCCCTCCTGTCTCAGGTCTGGCAAGACCCAGACTTCTGCCGGAAAGGCTGGCCTAAGGAATAGGCTTAAGGAACCGGGCTGGCTTCCCAGGGAGGATACAGCAGAGAGGAACAGGCAGACCGAGGAGGATGGGCAGGTTCATTTGATTTGGGCTTGGTCCTGATGCAGCCTATCAGTACCTCCCTGCTCACCCCTCAGCTGCTGTACTGCTCCCTTCAAGAACACCCGAGGTCACCTGTGACTCGAAGCAAATGCATCACATCAACCAGCAGTCACCTCTGGATTCACCAGCCACCCTGGTATCCCGTTTCCCTGGCACTCCCTGTCCCGAGGATAGGATGAGGTTAAGGACTGTCCCCTCCCTGTGGCCTCGTCCCTTCTTGCTCACGTCTGCATGGGGCAGGGCCTTCTAAGTGCAGTTCTTTGGGCTTTCCATGTCCACCTGTAGAGTTCTCCTGGCTCTTTGCAGGTCGATTTGTGCAGTTAGAAATCTTAATTCCCATCTGTCCCTGGGGTCTCCAGGAGGGTCTCCTGAGAGGGTCTTTTAGCTTGCACTTCTGAGGAGCTCCTGAGAACCCCATTTGGTGGCTGTTTCTTCTGACTGTGGGTTCGTTACCAAGAAGTAGGCAAGGGCTGCTGTATCCCAGGGCCAGCTTCCCTCCTTCGGGGGGAGCGCAGAGCCTAACTGGCTGGAATTTCCTGGGGAAATGCGGGACTGCGGGAAAGCAAAGGCTTTTCAGTTTGGGGCAGGTGGGGGCTGCTACTGTAAGCTCCTTATATAGTGCGGCAAGGAGAAAAAATAGTTTTCTATTAACCCAGAGGAATTATATTTATCACTGTAGAACCAGAATGGAACATGTGGCCTGCATTGGCAATTTGGTTTGCTACTTTTAAGGAATTCTGTGTTGTCACGCGGCCCAGATGGAGATGGTGATTTGATTCTGGCTCCTTCTCTGAACACTGTTTCCTCTTCTCTTTCTTCTTTCATCTGTACAGACCATATGGTGTGTTTCTTGTTCTAAGAGAGGAAGGGGCTGCAGAGGAGGCCTCTGTGCCTGCAGGCGAAGGCTCAGCTTTGGAGCCAGTCTCCAGTTCTGTTACCTCCTGGCTCCGTCGGTGACTTTGGGCAGGCCTCTTCCCCTCTCTGGGCCTTGATGTCCTTATCTATAAAATGCCGTTTCTGGCCTCAGTGGGTCAATGGTTATTTACACTGCGAGTTGTAAAGCCCGTGTGGCCCATGTTAGCTGTTAGCAAGTGCAATAAAGGCTTGCGATGTGTGGGGTCCCAGGATAACACTGACCCTGACGGTGAGAAGACAGACGCTGGGGCTGGGTTTTATCCAGGGACGATGGTAGCTCAGGCCCTGCCCCTCAGTACCTCACAGACATCATCTAGAGTCTTCCCTCTAACTTCCCATGTGATAGGCTCCATTATTTTCCACCAAAAAGGGAATAAGGTCGAGAAGCAGAGCTGGTGACCCCCGAAGACACATTGTCTGTGCCGGGTAGATTTGGAGGGACCCCAGCCTGGAGACGGGCTTCATGTGGCATTTTCTGAATATGATCTTTCTCTCTCTGAGCAGAAGTGGCTGGGACCCTGCTAGTGATGTTGGGGTCATGCGCCCCTTCCCTAGGGCACCCTGTTCTCCACATGTTGCCCTCCCTGGGGAATGAGACATCTGGCCTTCACTGGAGGACCAAAGCTGAGAGGATGGGTTTTCCTCATTGAAGTGTCTGAATGTCACCTGGGCCCACCTTCTGCCTTTAACTTTTAACTATTTGTCCCAGGAAGGCTCGGGGGGGGGGGGGGAGGAAGGTTGTCCCAGCTAGAGAAGACTTGCAATGAATGCGTACTTCTAGGAAGAGCTCATGTGGTACATTCTCCCTCCACCCCCAAACTGGCTTTTTCTGTGCATATTTTTTTCCACCTATTTTTTTCTTTATTAGTTAGTTTTGTATTCAGTAAATACAGTCAGTTTGGTACCATTATTAGGCTCATCCGTGACCTACCCCCTCCCCTTGGCCCCTCCTTGTTGAGGTATACGGGTCATGCATTGTGGAGTTAGCCCACAGTTATGTGTAAGATAAATGTCTCTGCATATCATGACCCAACATGTGGCTCTGACATTCTTTCCGCCCCCTCTTCCGCAAAATTTCCCTGAGCCATGTTGGGTTCATTTTTGGTCTGCTTCAGTGATGAGGTGTTGGGGGCCTCTGAGATTCTGGCTCTCTGATTTGGTAGGAGTTGATTTTTCTCTGTGCTGATCTCCTTCCCCCTTGTGCTGGTATCCGGTTCATCAGGAAAACAGCCCCCTTGCTTGTTTCGCCAGTTTTTCTTAGTTTCAGCCGGGGCCCTTTTGAGGTATGATGGGGTGGCTCTCTCCTTAGTCTGTGTATATTTTATAATTAAAAAAATATATATTTGATCTTTCTACCCAGCGAGACTCAGCATCGTCAACGGTCATGGTCCTGGAGTTGCTAAGTCAGCCAGGTTTTGCACACCCTGGGCCAGACTCTTTCGGAAGTACCATCTCTCTGGGTTCAATGAGGACATACTTGCCCACAGAGGCATAATGATGGCTGAGGTGGCCCTGAGCAGGTGTCATTGTGACAAGTCTCTGTACCAGTCCTTTGGTTTGTGTGAACATTTTGTCTTTTTGGCTTCCAGACCCTCAAGGTAACACTTGATTTTGTACTTTTCTGTTTTTTTAGCTTACAAGGAAAATGAAAGATAGAGCAGGAGTACTGGAGCATTATAGAAAAGAGATTTCCCGTGATTGAAATATCTGAGCAGAAGCAGTTTAAGGAAGGACAAGGTGCGTTGCCGCTTGCAGCTCAGGGGATGCAGTCTGTCGCCGTGGGGAAGGCATGGCGGCAGCTGCAGGGGACCAGCTGGTCTCATTACTTCTGTGCTCAGGAAGCAGAGAGGGATGCCGGTGCCCAGCCAGCTCTCTCCCTTTTATTATCCCTTCTGGGACCCCAGACCGTGGGATGGTAACTCTCCTGACTCCAATTCACCTAATCAAGAGAATCCCTCCTGGGGAGTCCAGAGACTAGCCTAGCCCAGATAACCTCACATTGTCATGCCTAGAGACTCATTTCCTAGGTGATGGATTCTAATTCCTGCCAAGTTGGTAACCAGTATAAACCATTACAGGACCCTTGGGGGGGGGGTAGTGAGAAGGATATGAAATAATAGGAAATGGGTTCATTGATTAGCACAGGCCATGAGATGTTTCTGTTATTTCAACTTCTTTTCAAGGTAAAGTGTTAAACTAGCCCAGGCTGGCCTGGAACTCACTCTGTAGTCCCAGGCAGGCCTCAAACTCACAGTGATTCTCCTACCTCTGCTTCCCTAGTGCCGATATTAAAGGTGTGTACCATCACACACAACTTTCAACTTACATTTTAATGCCACTTTACAATAATAGATTCTTTTTTTATTTAGTTTTGTTTATTTATTTGAGAGCGACACACAGAGAAAGAAAGAGGCAGATATATATATATATATATATATATATATATATATATATATGTGTGTGTGTGTGTGTGTGTGTGTGTATATATATGTGTGTATATATATATATGTATGTATAAAGAGAGAGAGAGAGAGAGAGAGGGAATGGGCGCGCCAGGGCCTCCAGCCACTACAAACGAACTCCAGACGAGTGCGCCCCTTTGTGCATCTGGCTAATGTGGGTCCTGGGGAATCGAGCCTCGAACTGGGGTCCTCAGGCTTCACAGGCAAGTGCTTAACTGCTAAGCCATCTCTCCAGCCCAATAATAGATTCTTAATCTTTAGGTATATTTTCCCACAAACCTGTTCTCTTGTTTTTGTCCCATTGGTTATTCACTGACTGGTTTGTCCATGCATCCATCCACCCTTTAATTAATTCATTCACCATCACCTGTGCGAGGCATCAAGAGTAGGTATGAAGAGCTCTGGTGGGGGTGCTGGTGTTTTCCAGTTTTTCTTTCTTCGTGAATATCCCCATCTGTAAGGCACCATGCGTCTGGCTTGCATTTGGCTCACATCTCTTCCCATCTCTGCAAAGTATCCTTGGGACAGTACTTCCCCGCTCCTCAGTCAGGCCAGTCTGCAGCCTGAGACTGTCTCCCATGGGGAGTGTGAGGTACCAGTCCTGCTCTAGACCCCCAGCTGAGGAGCTGAACCAGACAGGCCACAACCACAGCTGGCAGAATCTAGCTCCTTCTCTGGCCAGATCCCACCTCCCTCTCTTCCCTGCCTTTCCCCGCGGCACTTCCCATGCAGCCAGTCCCCTGCACTGGGCTCTGCTTACGGGTCATGTGATCCTAGACACAGGCTATCAGGGCCCATGAAAGGTGGATTCCATTTAGCTGAGCAGATCAGGAAAGCCAGTGGTTCCAGAGCTGAGATCTGCAAGGGAGGGAGTCGCCAATTAGCTTGGGAGTGAAAGGAGGGCTGTTCTGGGATGGGAACCACCTGTGCCTAGTGCTGGTGGGGGCAGAAGACTGAACTGAAGACTGCAGAGAGCGGGGCCATGGTGTGAGGAGAAGCTGGGGGTCCTGCTTCCTAGGCCGAGGTTAAGGCATCCCCGCCCCTGCCAGTTCGTGAGGAGCTTCACCATGCCCAGCCATGGTCTTGGAGACATTAGGTGTGAGGACCTGGCACGAGGGAATGTGGTGGCTCTGCAGGCCAAGTCCAGCTTCCATTTCCAATTCCAGCACGTAGGCCAGGTGCCCGTGGGCCCAGGAGGAGTGCCAGCAGCACTTTGCGGTCGCGCAGTAGTAACGGTTTCCAAGTGTGCACAGTTTTCACTGGTGGCCTTCATTTTCCACGCTTACTGTGAGTCCTCTCCTTCAACACAGGCCCCTTAGAATCTGAACTTCCATCCTCGGGGACAGGGAAGCAAGGCTGAGGACAGCGAGTTCTCACATCTTGAGGCTTCTCTGACAAGTGGAAGTAAAGGCATTTTTCTCTCTCTTTCTAGGTAAAAATAGCAAACGGAAAGGCAGAAGAAGCAAGAGCCCTGAGAAGGCTGCCGGTGATGATCACAGGGTCCCAGCGGCCCATGCGGTTGTCAGAGAGAGTAAGTGAGGCCGTGCGAGTTCCCCTGGCCCGGTTCCGTCACATGCCGAGGGCAGGCACAGGCCCTTGGCACAGCTGTGCCACCTTGGATACCGTGTGTGTAGGACCGTCTGGGCTGCTGTCTATTCTAAGCTGTCATGTGGGGGTGCAGCATCACCTCAATAGCTCACACCTCACTGGGACATCACCACCCCAACCAAAGTTTCCTGATTTATTTGCTCAGGTCACTTTGGAATTTCCTGATCATTGGTTGCTATCCCCACCCTGAGACAGTCCTTTTCCAAAGACAGCATCAATGCCTTTCTGTGGGGCCTCTTAGCTGCCCACAGCCTGGGGTATTTCTTGTCTCAGTCTAGGCCAGGGGCTTCTGGGAATCGCAAATCAAGTCTTCTGTTAGCAAAGCCTATGATGCTAGGCCTGACATCTTTTTTTTTTTTTTTTAATTTTCTTGTTTGTTTATTTATTTATTTGAGAGTGACAGAGAGAAGGAGGCAGAGAGAGAGAGACAGAGAGAGAGAGAGAGAGAGAGAGAGAGAGAGAGAATGGGTGCGCCAGAGCTTCCAGCCTCTGTAAATGAGCGCCCCCTTGTGCATCTGGCTAACGTGGGTCCTGGGGAACTGAGCCTCGAACTGGGGTCCTTAGGCTTCACAGGCAAGTGCTTAACCGCTAAGCCATCTCTCCAGCCCAGGCCTGACATCTTGCAGCCACATGAGGTTATTGGTTGTGTAGTTATCTTAGAACGTTTGGTAGTGTTAGCTTTGGGCACAGAGGTAAGCTCTGGCCCACCCGCAGTAGCCATGACTGTTTTTAAACTATTTTATATCCATTATATGTCTTCAATATTCCAAACTATACTATTCAAGATCACTTTCTTCATTATTATTATTATTATTATTTTGGTTTTCTGAGGTAGGGTCTCACTGTAGCTCAGGCTGACCTGGAATTCACTATGTAGTCTCAGGGTGGCCTCGAACTCTCAGCTATCCTCCTACCTCTGCCTCCTGAGTGCTGGGATAAAATGCATGCGCCACCACGCCTGGCTACTTTCTTTAATATTATTAATAGGAGTCATTTATTAAGCCTTAAGTAGTTGCCAGGGCCTCCACCTAGTACCCGGCCTCTCCTGGTGCCCGTCTGAGCTTCGTGGTGTCACTGTAACCATCATAATTCATGTTTTATACGTGTTTATGTGTGTGTATGGGTTTCGTGTGTGTGAGATTATGTGTAGAGGTCAGAGGTAACTCTCAGGTTAGTCCTTGCCTTTCCACTCGTCATTCTGTGGCAGGTTTCTCCCTCTGGGTCTCCTGCCGTGGATGGTTTGCTGTCTCCACCTCCCATTTCACCATCAGCGTGCTGGGATCTCAGGAGCCTGCCATGGCTTCCAGCTCTTTACAGGGTCTGGGGAGGCTCAGACTTGGGAACTCGGGCTTGAGCAATGAGCCTTGGTTCGCTGAGCCATCTCCTCAGCCCCATCGGCATTATTGTTTTCTATGTCTTGTACATAAGGCAAATGAAATTCAGTATTCAGGGTGATTTGCCTGGGGTTATTAGGCAGCTCGTAAGTAGGAAACCAGCAACTTGAATTTAAGGTTCCCTGATTCCAGACTGTGCGCTTAGCTGCCAAAAATAAACAGAACATTTCAAGAACTTTCATAGGACTCGTTTTCAGCTGCCATGTGAGCCCATGAACCAATGTCACAGAATTGATTGTCACCAAGGGAATTGCATGCGCCCTTGGGCATGATGTCATGATTTGAGGCTGTGATTCTAACCAGGAATGCATTGTCAAGAAATCACAACTATGACTAACAGTTTGTTCTAAAATTTTTTAAAAAAAACAATAGGAGTCACCGGGTGTGGTGGTGCTGGGCTCCGAGAGCCCCACGTTGGGCACCAGATGCCGGGCTCCGCCGGCGGGGGCAGGTAGTGCCGAGGGAAGGACCAGGCCCGCTGGTTCCTCCCGAGGGGTTGAGGAGGAGATGAGCGTCCGATGACTCAGACCTCACCTGACCACCGGAGAAAAACCACACTGAGTCGGGAGTCTTGTCGAAGCAGGAACTCGATTTATTGCTATGAGCAGTTGCCTATATAATGTTGGGAACGAAGGCGGGGATTCTAGGATGGGGGGACAGGTAAGGGCCAATAGTAAACTGTGACTATTGAAATGCTAATTCTAACTCGCATGTGGAAGTAGCAGGCAAGAAGCCATTAGGCGTCTTGCTGAGTCACGTCTGGCCAGAGACAGGTCGCCAAACTTTAGCTAGGCTCAGGAAGTTCCACTAGGCCTCATGCCTGGGCCTTTCAGAGCCCAACATGGTGGTACATGCCTTTAATCCCAGTACTCAGGAGGCAGAAGAAGGAGGATCACCTTGGGTTTGAGGCTACCCTGTGACTAGTACATAGTGGATTCCAGGTCTCTCTAGAGTGAGACCCTACTTCAAAACACACACACACACACACACCAAAAAACCCTCCCCAGACAGGAGTCAGTATTGTTGAACTTTGGTCACCTACTGAATGAAATGAGTGTTGCGCGTTAACATAGGCAGGCTTGTACCATACCTTCTGCCCACTGCGAGGACTTAGTCAGTCAGAAGGGTGGTTTGAGTACACATTGAAATGCTGGGGCTGTACTTCTAGGGTTTTCCTGAGGTAGGTTCCATTGGGGTCTTTGTTTATGTGTGTGTATGTGTGTGTGTGTGTGTGTGTGTGTTCACGCACATGCATGTGCCATGGCACACGCGTCAGAGGACAGCTTCCAGGAATCTATATTCCAAACATCAGACTAGCTGTCTGAGAATTTCAGATTTTTCTGGCTCCACCTCCCATTGGGTTAGGTGTCTTGGGATCACAGATGTACGATCCACTGTGTGTCTGGCTTTATATGGGTGCTGGGGAGTCAACCCGGGCTGGCAGTCCTTGCAGACAAGGACCTTAAACTGCTTAGCCATTTCCCTAGTACTTACTTTGAGGTTCTGACTCAGGTTCCACCAGTGGGCTGGTCGGACAGCAGCTGTTCTTCAGGATCACAAGTGCCGCAGGCTGAGGCTCAGGCTGAGGCTGAGGTGGCTTTGTGTGCTGACCTTAGCATGCTTTGAATTCTTGCTGCCCACAGACCTGGGCCTGATAGTTCTTCATTGTCTTGTGAATTCTTAAGTGATTTCAAACATATTTTAAACCATATTTTGTCCAGATGTTTACAAGTTGTTTAAAAGAAGGGTTGTATTGGATGATCTGACTTCTTCGTTCTCAGAATGGAAGTTATTAAAATGTTGAGGAGCTGGAGAGATGGCTTAGCAGTTAAGCACTAGCCTGTGAAGCCTAACAACGCTGGTTCGAGGCTCAATTCCCCAGGACCCACGTTAGCCAGATGTACAAGGGGGCATATGCATCTGGAGTTCATTTGCAGTGGCTGGAGGCCCTGGTGCAACCATTCTCTCTCTCTCTCTATCTGCCTCTTTCTCTGTCTGTTGCTCTCAAATAAATAAATGAATAAAAATAAACAAAAATTTAAAAAAGAAAAAAATATTTTGAGGAAGGCTGGATGGATGGCTTAGCAGTTAAGGCATTTGCTTGCAAAGCCAAAGGACCCAAGTTCGATTCCCCAGAACCCATGTTAACCAGATGCACAAGGTGGTGCATGCGTCTGGAGTTCAGCTGCAGTGGCTGGAGGCCCTGGCATGCCCATTCTCTCTCTCTCCCCCTCTTTCTCTGTCAAATAAAAAAAATAAATAAATAAAAATAAAGTATTTAAAAAATGTGGGAGGCATTTTCAGAAAGATTTTCTGAGGCTTATTTCTACCTACCTATACACAACACACACACACATGCACACACATGCACGCATGCACATACACATGTGTACACATGCCTGGAGCTGCTTCTTTTCTTCCGTGGATCTCCCTGTTCCCTACTGGCTCATCCAGGTTTATCATTCATGGAATGTCTTAGCTGTGCTTTTAGCTTATAGAAATTGCGTCTAATTTTTTTAAAGGAAGGATTGAGGAGAACCTGTATAGAAGAGTAGCTGGGATGTTTCTGTTGTACATCTGTGGAAAGGAGACAGGGGATGGAGACTGGAAGGTGTACATGGGGGCAAAGGACATAGTGCCTAAGGAATGAGCTTGGAGTCCCGTGGGTATACCTGAGGGTTGCTGAGAGTGAAGGTAGGCTTTAAGCATATGGCTGCACATACTTTTCATTTGTTTATTTATTTGAAAGAGGGAGAGAGAGAGCGGGGGGGGGGGGGGAAACAATGGGCACATCAGAACCTCCAGCTGCTGCAAACAAGTCCCAGACACATGTCCCACCCTGTACATCTGGCTTACATGGGTCCTGGAGAATTGAACCTGGGTCCTTTGGCTTTTTAGGAAGGTGCCATGTGGTGGTTTGATTCAGGTGTCCCCCATAAACTTAGGTGTTCTGAATGCTAGGTTCCCAGCTGATGGAGATTTGGGAATTAACGCCTCCTGGAGGGAGTGTATTGTTGGGGGCGGTCTTATGGGTGTTATAGCCAGTTTCCCCATGCCAGTGTTTGGCACACTCTCCTGTTGCTATTGTCCACCTTATGTGGGCCAGGGGGTGATGTCCACCCTCTGCTCATGCCATTGTTTTCCCTGCCTTCATGAAGCTTCCCCCTCAAGCCTGTAAGCCAAAATAAACCTCTTTTTTTCCCACAAGTTGCTCATTGTTGGGTGATTTTTACCAGCAATCAGAACCAGACTGCAACAGTAAAGTGGTACCAGGAGTGGGGTTGCTGCTAGACACCTGACTATGTGGCTTTGGCCTTTTAGAGCTGATGTTCAAGAGGAATGTTAAAGGATTTGATACCTTGGCCTAAGAGATACCTTGTAGTGCTATAAGTACTGATGGATTATTCTGGTCAGAGTTGAAAGACCTGAATGCAGTAAGAACTATGGACTGTGAAGTTTGGCTTATGAGAGCGAGAAAGAGCTTTGCTTTGACTGGGCTAGCAGTTTGTGTGATAAGCTTGCTGTTATGCCTGTGTCCTGAGAATTTATGCAGGGTTGCTTTGCATAGAAGTGGACTGGTGTGAGCAGAAGAATATGGCACAGAAAAAATGAGATCTTTGGGCCTAAATTGCTGTCCATTCACCTGCAAATTGAGAGATTACAACATTGAAATTGTTCCAGCTGACCTGCACTGGGGCAACAAGAAAAATGTAGACTGTTTTGAAGGGGCATGACTGCTCAAGAAGTATCCTGTTTTTCAAAGTTTGCTTTATTTCCCCCCTGGATTAACAAATTAATAATCTACCTGGTATTATGGAGTATAAGAAATGTAGGAAAGAGAGGGTCATTGAGTTTGAAACATGGTCTTGTGTTTTGGAAATGGCCATGGGCACTGTAAAACAGGTTTGCTGGATGGCTGCCTGGAGACCCTATGGGGCCGTGAGGATGAACCATGGATTGCAGTGGAGACCCAGTGGAGGTTCTGGGATCATGGGATGGCTGCCAAGGACAGCTGGCAGCCCCAGATGAAGTTTTCCAGGACTCGGAGTAGCCTAGCTGGAGGGGCTGAATTGGAACTCCAGAGATTTGTTGCTGGTTTGAATTATCAGACTTGGAGATTTGTTACTGGCTAGAGTTGTTGGACTTGAAGCTACAGAGTTTGATGTTTGCCTTGGTTGTTTTAAATCTTGTATTTGCTGAATCTTTTTTTGCTATGTCCAATGCCATCTTTTGCAGTGTGAATGTTAATTCTGTGTCATTATGGGTTTTTTTGAGGTTATTTTTTGGTATTTGGTATTATGGCTCAGTTAAAAGATCTTGGACTATGGCGATGTTTGAACATCTTTGGGGTTGATTAAAAACTATGGGGGCTTTTAAAAGTTGGACTGAATACACTGTATTTTACATCATGTATGGTTATCAGTTTGTGGGGGCCAGGGGTGGAATGTGATGGTTTGATTCAGGTGTCCCCCATAAACTTAGGTGTTCTGAATGCTAGGTTCCTAACTGATGGAGATTTGAGAATTAACACCTCCTGGAGGGCGTGTATTGCTGGGGGCAATATGGGTGTCTTATGGGTGTTGTAGCCAGTTTCCCTTTGCCAGTGTTTGGCACACTCTCCTGTTCCTATTGTCCACCTTATGTTGGCCAGGGGGTGATGTCCATCCTCTGCTCATGCTGTCATTTTCCCTGCCATCATAGAGCTTCCCACTAGAGCCTGTAAGTCAAAATATACCTCTTTTTGTCCCACAAGCTGCTCTTGGTTGGGTGATTTCTACCAGCAGTGTGAACCTGACTGCAACACACTGTAACCACTGAGCCGTCTCTCCAGTGGCTGAACATTCTTTGGACCCAGAGTCCCCCTCCTTAGGCCAAAATAGGAACTTTAGTGGAGATGTGACAGAAATGTTGTGTGTGGGGGGTGATGTTATTGTCATATCCAAGATGTCCCTTGCAGATGTTCACATGTCATGCCCAAAGTGATGGGCAAAACAGATGCTAACCATATCAAGATATGTGGGTGGATGGGTGGGTGGACGACCCCTGATGACACTGCCTTACAGGTGAAAGCCACCCTTGGGGGACTTTTCCATTGAGAGAACGCATATACTTGGGTGCCACATGACTAGGGAGCAGTGTCAGCTGGGTCAGGTGTCCCAGAAATACTTGGGTTGTTGTTCAATATGTGTGTGAGGTTGGTTGACTTTTCAGTCTATTTCTTTACCTCTGTCTATGTGCATACCTTCTGCAGCTTTTCAGTGCCCGTCTCAAACATTGGAAGCTCTTTGACTCTGGACTGATGCACATGTCAGGTTTAGGATCATGAGCTAGTCCTGAGTGGAGATATTGAAAGGCTTTGCTTATTTCCAAAGGTTTATGCTTAGGTCAGTGGACCAAGGAAGTGAGTGGTCAGTATATTAGCTTTGGTTCCAACCTGTAGCCTAGAGCCACTCTTCTGACAAACAGACACCTGTGAATGATGTGCTTATTAACATACTAAGTGAGTTAAGGCTGGAGAATAAAGGAGCCTGTGAGGGGAAGGGGAAAACATGGAGAAAGTATGCTACATACTTGTATGAACATGTCCTTGTGACACTCAGTATTATATACTGTGGAGGTTTGAATATAAATAGACCCATAGCCTCAGGTATTTTTGACTAAAATTAAGCTTTCTACTTAAGCCTCCAGCAGGCAGATCCCTGCTAGAGGAGGTGTGTCACTGGGGGGGTGAATCTTGAGTCTAGCCCTAAGGTGTGTTTACAGCCAGCTTGAGCTCTGTCTGTTCACTCTCCTCTCTCTGCTATGGATGTATGATGAAGTGGGTCAGTTTCTTCTGCCATGATGAAGCTTCCTCTGGAATCTGTAAACCTGAAATAAACCCGTTCCACCCATAATCTGCTTCTTGTTGTGTGTTTTGTCCCAGCAATTGCTATTGAGATTGTGTAATGTTTTGTTACACAGCAATAGCTGACTGATACATATAAGACAGAATATCCTTGATTTAGAAAAGGCTACATATGACCCCATCAATTCAAGTTCCATTATTCATTCACCTAATGATGGATGTTTTGATTGTGTCTAGTCTTTTACTACTTATAAACTGTGTTTCACGGAACATCATATACCCATATCATTATCATGCACAGATTGCAAGATGATTCCCCATTTGGCAATTCTTTCATGCTAGACTCATTTATGACCTTCATTTCCCTTTTATTTAGGAAGGGCATTTCTCACATGTGCCCTGTGCTGTGAGCCTCTGTGCCTATGTCCTCTCTCTCTAGGGATCGCCAGCAGCTGAGCTGGTGATTGAGGGGACAGTTTGGGGACTGGATTTGGTACTCACTGGGTATAAGATTCTCCACAAGCTACTATTTTGCTATGATTCAGTTTCCTCTGTAAAGTGGAAATAAAATCCACTTCAGAGATGCCCTGTGAAGGTCCTCAGAGGATAACACACATACAGTAAAGCTGTCAGCAAATCTTGGCTGGTCTTGGTTGCTGTCATAGAGTTTTATTTGTGCCTTGGAACAGGGGTCAGACAACTTTTATAAAGGATCAGATCATAAATATTTTATGTTTTATTAGCTAAGAGGCAGAATCTTGGTGATTATGCAAGCCCTTACATAACCACTTAAAATACAATCCTTAAAACATATGTAAAATCCATTTGCATTAGTTAGGGTTCTCTGGAGGAGCACATCAATAGGATGGGCGTATATTGTGGTGTGAATTTGTTAGTCTGGCCTACATGCTGTGACTGAGCCATCCAGCAATGACTGTCAGCACACTGCAGAGGCTGAGAGCTGGGTTGTTTTAGTCCATGAGGCTGGATGCCTCAGCAGTCCTAGGCTGGTGTTGTAGGCCTGGAGGGTTCGTAGAGCTCTTCTGGTCTTCAGTCCATGTCAGGAGGCTGGAAAAATGGTTCTGATGGCAGCAGTAACAATGGGATAGATATCCAAGGCAAGCACACTGCGCTGTCTTTTTTTGAGACCTCCATATAAGCACCAGAAGGTTCCACCCACTCTGGGGGAGGGCTTCCAGTTCAGTTAGGCCTCCCTGGTGATGCCCTCACGGACCCACCCAGAGGCTTGTTCCTTAGCTGTTTCCAGGGGCAGTCAAGCTGAGCTCAAGGAGCACACCATTCTTACCTCCTGAGCCATTCAAAGGCAGGTGATGGCTCTGGTTTCCCGTGGGCTGCCAGCCTTGCTGTAGTACCTCAGGGTTCTGCAGATGCTGCTTCTAGGAACACTCCCTTCAGCTCCTCTGTTTTGCTTTCCTTTGCTTCTTCTTAATGGCCCTGGTCCTGCCTTTTCTCTCCCCTGTGTGTAGCTCTTTGGTTTCAAGAGGGGCTTCCCAAACACATGATGGGTGGTGGGAGCTTGCTGGCGCATCTCCCTCAGGCCAGCGTTTGTGATTGTAGTTATTAGAGCCTGAACGACTCCACCACACCAGGCTCAGCCACCCATCCTCCATAAGCCAAAATAAGGCCCAAAGTGAGGTCAGGGGAAGAGATTGAGTAAAGGAAAGGTGGAGGGAGGGCTAATCAAAATCTAAGAGGATGCAAATAAATTATATGGAATCCTCTGGTTTTGGACAATGGAACCCTCAGGAGCCATAGATCATTGTTAGAAAATTTTCAGTGCCAGGGACAGGATACCTCCAGTGAGTTGTTGGCCAGGGAGGTCCCTGATGCCCTCAAAACATTATAGGCCATTGCCGAGGCCCTTGGTTTCCCACCAGGAATAGATGGTAAGACCCTATTGCTGAAGACTCCACATACTTGGGCTGCAAGGTCACTGAGAAATCCTGCTGGAACTGAGCTGATAATCTCCTCCATGTAGACCAGCTGACAGAAAGCAGGAAGACGCCATTGTACATGTAGTTCAATGGGAGAGAGAGAAATCACCAGTGAAGATACTCAACAGTGGACACTGCAAGCCTTATAATTGGCCAGCCAGGCCAAATGAGCCAACGGGTACAATAGTGGCACATCTGTCATGGTGGAAATCAACTGCCCTCCAATTTGACTGGAGGCCCGCTCCATGGGGGGGGGGGTGAATACATACCTGATACTGAAAACTTAAAACAGGGGTAGTCATGAGCCCTAGGGGTGTAACATCTGCTGATGTCTGGAAAAATGTGTATACTATGCTTATCAAACTGCCCAGTAAGCACTTCTCTTAATATTTATACCCTTATATATATTAATGCTACTCTCACTTTGGGTAAAGAATCTTCTCTTTTCAGATGTCAGTGACCTTGGGATGACTCAGAAGGTATCATAGTGCTGGAAAGAAGTTACTGGAGTACTGAGTAACATCTCGATCACACCTTCCAAGGCTCAGGGTCTGATGCGGAAGAGGTGGCAGAAAGAATGTATGAGCCAAAGGAAGGGTAGGACTCCTTATAACATGCTCCCTCCAGACATAAAATGGCCTGGATATCCATGACCTCATAGCGCCTGACAGTACCTACACAAGACCATCACAAGAGGAGGAAAAGATCATGACATCAAAATAAAAGAGAGACTGATTGAGATGGGGAGGGGATATGATGGAGAATGGAATTTCAAAGGGGAAAGTGGGGGGAGGGAGGGTATTACCATGGCATATTTTTTATAATCATGGAAAATGTTAATAAAAATTGAGAAAACAAACAAACAAACAAAAAAGAATGAAAAGCAGAAAAAGATTTATTTAAACGTGGCCACACTGAGAACAGAGGCAAAGAAATCCAGTGATTCCACCCTTGTCCCACTCCATCCTTGGGGTTCTTGACATGAGCTTTGACATGGTTCAAATATGGGACCAGAAGTATGCACAGATGAGCAGACGTGGTCAAGGCTTGGCCCACCCATCTTTTCTTTTTAAAATTTTGCTTGTGTGTGTGTGTGTGTGTTTGCGTTGTGTGTGTGGTATGTGCACATGTATGTGCCATGTGGTGCCCCGGCCAATCCTGCCAGTCGTTCTGACAAGTTGCATGAAATCCCCGGTGGGAGACAAGTTTCCTGTCTGACTGGCATTAGGATTCTGCCCTTTCCTTTTCACCATATGAGACTTCTGAGGAAACTCCAGTTTTTAGTTCATTTTTTCAAAAGTCTGAAATGGCATGAGTGTCTCATAGAGTTTCTTCCTTCCTACCAGGCAGCTACAGGTTCACTGAGAGTTGAGGTCATAACCAGGTGCCTTGCTTGGGATTGGCCACCTTAATGTGTGTGTGTGTGTGTGTGCGTGCGTGCATGTAGCATCACTCATTACAAACAGTTTAGGTGTTCATCCAAGTCCATTCCCTTTGTTTTCATGGCCACGCGGTTCGCTGAGGCTCAGCTTGGGTCTTTGGTCCTGACATCTGCATAGGTCAGGAACCTGGAGTTATTTCTAGGCTCCCAATTTTATAGGAGGGGCTGACCTGGTTGATGTGGTGAGGAACGCTCACATCTGTATGTCAGACCCCTTTGGGATTGAGAGGGGAGAGTGAGGAACTGGAGCTGGGACAAGGCCACGTTTTTCTTTGTTTTGTTTTGTTTTTATTGTTTCATTTTTTATTTTTCTGAGGTAGGGTCTCACTCTAGCTCAGGCTGACCTGGAATTCACTATGGAGTCTCAGGGTGGCCTTGAGCTCATGGCAATCCTCTACCTCTGCCTCCCAAGTGCTGGGATTAAAAGCGTGCACCACCATGCCCAGGCAAGGCCACATTTTTCTTAATAGTTCTTGGTCATGAAGGTTGAGAGAAACGTGGGTCTGGAGAGTCCCCTACTTCCAACTCCATCTCAAGCAGGTGTAGAGCTATTCTCTAGTCTATATGGTAAATATATGTGTGTGTGTGTGTGTGTGTGTGTGTGTGTATACATACATATATGTGTATGTATGTATATAGTTTATATAGTGCCTCTGTTGGCTTCCATAGAACTTTCCACAAGGTCTTGCCCATGTTTTAATAGATTTACCCATGGATATCTGCTGTTCTGTGATGCTTTTCATTCCCATCACCTGACTGTTTATGGTATAGACAGATATTGATTTTTTTATGCTGACTTTAGTTAGATTCAGCAACCTTTCTAAATTCTAGCTAATTATATGTTATTCTGGATTTGGGGTGCAAAATCATGATGTATGCTAAATAATCACATGTTGCCCTTTCTACTGCTTCCTTTTTTATTTTTATTTATTTATTTAGTTAGTTTAGTTTTTCGAGGTAGTGTCTCACTCTAGCTCAGGCTGATCTGGAATTCACTATGTAGTCTCAGGGTGGCCTGGAACTCACTGTGATCCTCCTACCTCTGCCTCCCAAGTGCTAGGACTAAAGGCATGTGCCACTATGCCCAGTTCCTTTTTTATTTTTTGCTCATGTGTGTATGTGTGTGTGTCTGTATAGTGTGTGTATGTTGGTGCAATGTGTGTTTTTGTAGTGTGTATGTGCATTTGTGCAGTGTGTGTGGTGTGTGCGTGGGTATGCGTCATGTGGCTCCGCATGCACTTGCCTGGGGTGGCTCAGAGCAGAGCTTCCATTTCCTGCTCCATCTGTCTTCTGCCCATTTCTCTTATTGAGCCTGGACATTCCTAGTTTTTTCACTCGCTCTAGCATTTCTCAGGTCTCTGTTCCCCTATTGGGACAGGAGTCACAGGTATGTGTGGCCATGCCTAGCTGTTTATGTCATCCTGGGGATTGAACTTGAGTGGTCTCTCAGGCCTCCTCAGTCCTTCTTACTTGCACAGAAAGTGTTCTTAACCATCAAGCCATCTCTCCAGTCATCTTTATACTTCTTATACAGTGTATTTACTTTTTTTTTTTTTCTGCATTGGCAAAGATCCCATTTCCAAATGATTTTTGTTTTGGGGTTTTTGTTTTTGAACTTTTAACTTTTTGAGATGTGCCTTTATTTTAGCTATTAAAAATCTATATTATATATATATAATCTCTATCTCTCTATCTATTATCTATCTATCTATCTATTATCTATCTATCTATCTATCTATCTATCTATCTATCTATCTATCTATCTATCTAATCCTTTTTGCCAAGTTGAAGTCTTGACTGTTAAACTGTACTAAGGATGAAAATTTTCTGTATAAAATAGTTTTCTAGCTATTATACCTATCACTCCTAAGGTTACATTATTTCCATGAATCTTTTGGAGGGTGACCCCTTTTCTTGTTCTTTTTGGGGGCATTTTGGTTCCCTTCACACTACTCATGAGTGTTCATTCTTTACTCCCTTTTTAAAATCTGTCTTTAAGTTATTTGAGACAGAGAAAGAAAGAGGGAGAGAAAGAGAGAGGAGGAAGAGACAGAATGGGCGCGCCAGGGCCTCCAACCACTGCAAACGAACTCCAGACGTGTGCACCCCTGTGTGCATCTGGCTTACGTGGGTCTTGGTGAATTGAACCTGGGTCCTCTGACTTTGCAGGCAAGCACGTTAATGGCTAAGTCATCTCTCCAGCACCTTTACTCCCTTTAGAATGAGACAAACTTTGGTCAGATTTCCTCCATTGGTGGGTAGTCTAAAGTTTAAGCCTTTCTCAGATCTACACGTGTTGACCCAGTCCATAAGCACTCCATCACATGCCCTCCCCCACCGTCCAGTACAGCGCAAGTCCTGCTGTCAGTAACCTATGTAGACACGCATTCTGAGGTGTCTCGTTCTTCCCTGCTCTCAGACGCTCTGCTCTGGTGGAATACTCGAGAGAACCCTCACCCCCTGTGCATGTTATCAGTACTCTCGTTCACTGTTGAGACAATTTCCCTTCTCCTTACTTTCTGTCCAGCTGTTTTCTGAGCATCTGCAATGAGAATCATCGTGGGAAGTTGAATGCGTGGAGAGGTGAGCTTCTTGCCACTCCAGAAGGTCACATGCGAGCCTTAGAGAAGGCGTCTCGTTTTCCAGTTGCTATAGAACCTGGATTTTAAGCTGGAGGCACACAGTGAGAGCAGGACGAAAGCTCCCGCCCTCCCTCCTCTGGGAATCTGTTTTCTCTCTCAAGCGTCTTCATCTGGCTCACACGTGGCAAACACTCGTCCACATCTGGCATTAGGCTGAAGTGACTTTTTTTTAATTGTAATATTGGCTTTTTGTTTTTTTTTAGGGCATGTTTAGGAGAGGTTGAAAAATTTTAAACTAAAAGTCTCCAAAATCGGAGGCACTTCTGAACACCTGTTAGTTTTGTGAGACACATTGAGTAGTCCTGATCAGAGTATGCAATTTAAATGCTCTGTAGGGATTTTTAGACATAAAGTTATAGATGCACAGGGAGTTGCAAACAAAGGCACATGTGGGGAGAAGGGTTCAGCTCACCCTCCCCTCCACTCCCTCCAGGGTTAGGCCTGCTTCACCCTTCCCTCTGCCCCCTGCAGTGTTGGCATTCTGCATAACTGTGGTATAATGACAGAATCAGGGAAATGCCATTGGTATGCCACAGAGTGTATTCACAGTTCACCAGCTGCACGTGTGTGTGTAACCTTGTGCAACCGTGTCACATGCATTGTTTCCCGAAAGCATCACTGTCTATCAAAGCTTCTCAGGGTACTTTCTAGCTAGCGCCCCTCACCCAGTCCCTAACTCCTGGCAACACTAGTCTGTTCTGTTTAATTTTGTTATTTGTTGTAAGACAATTAGTTATATGGAGTCATGCTGCAGATGACTTTTTATATTGACTTTTAGTTTTCATTGACTCCTTCTGATTTAGATAAATAGACTTCATTTGGTGTTATGATATCATAATTAAGAAAAGCTAAGCCCTTTTAGAAATTATTGAAGTCTACATAAAGGTGTAGGTGCATAGTAGGATATGAGTCTATAGTTTGGATAATCACCATTCACTGACTTGGATTTTCATAGGTACCATTCACACAGCATGCAAATGAGCCGTGGTAACCCTGGGTGGCAAGAATTAGATCATAGCTGGAATCTCTGAAGTCTCTTCTGTACCCCTGCCAGTCAATTCATCCTCGCTTTTTTTGTTGTTTATTTTTATTTATTTATTTGAGAATGAGAGAGAGAGAGAGAGAGAGAGAGAGAGAGAGAGAGAGAGAGGAGGGAGAGAATGGGCACATCAGGGCTTCTAGCCACTGCAAACAAACTCCAGATGCATGCGCCCCCTTGTGCATCTGACTCTGAGGAACTGAGCCTCAAACCAGGATCCTTAGGCTTCACAGGCAAGTGCTTAACTGCTAATCCATCTCTCCAGCTCCGTCCCTGCTTCTTCTTCAAGATCACTACCCTCAGAGATGCTTTGTGCATGGTTTTGAGCTTGGTAATATTGGTGGAAATCATAGTCGTGTACTCTTGTGTCTGGCTCCTTTATTCAAGGTCGTGTTGATGAGGCACATCGTGTTGCTTTGGGTAGTGGGGCTCATGTACTGTCATTCCCTTATAGTATTCCCCATGGAAGACGGTAGCACAGGTTACTTATCCATTCTTGTATTGATGGGCATCGGGGTTGATTTTAGTTTTGGACTACTATGCATGGTCATTCTTGTATGCCTTTTGGTATATGTAAGAATGCATTTCTGTTGGGGATGTACCTCTAGCAGTTACTGGATCCTTGGACAAGAATGCTTATCTTCAGGAAGAACTGCCCCAGCATTTTCAAAATTGCTTATGACAATCATTACTCTCTACCCATGAATGAGCATTCCAGTTGCTTCTCCTCCCCATTGGTATTGTTAACCTCTGGAGTGTTATTCATGTTGGGGGGCGTATACTGCTATTTTGTTATGGTCTTGACTTGCCTTTTCTTGACTGGTGAATAATGTTTTTTTTGCCACCAGGACAACTTATTTTATTCAAACCTGTTCAGGCATTTTCTTTTTCTTTTTGCTTGTTATTTTTATTATTCATTTATGGGAGGATTTTTGTTTATTTGCTTGTTTTTCTTAAAAATACCATGAGTATGAGTTGTTTGTCAGATGTTTGCGGAACAAGGATCTTCTTCCACTCATTAGCTTATCTTTTGCTCTAGCAATGGTGTGTTTTGAGTAGCAGATGTTTGTAAACTTAAAACAAATTCATCATTAATCTTTTCTTTTGTAGTTAGTGTTTATTTTCTTCATATTAAAATCATTCTTTTATCTCCCTTGAGGTCTAGAAGACATTTTTAATGCTGCATCTGTTGATAAAGTTGTCTTTAAGATTCATGTATTTCTGCTAAAATTATTTGCTCTAAATAGAAATATGAAGTAAATCATAGTGTAGGTGGCACATGGGTGTGGTGATATTTATAGATGATAAGGGATTAAGGCTTGAGAAGGCTATTTTGAACCAATAGTTACCTTTGGGGACTTTATTAACAATAAAGGAAAAATAGTGATTTTCATGATAATGCAAAGATAGTCATTATCAGCTATACTGACTCTTAATACATTTAATCATTTGTTTGGAAAGCACTGGTCTGGCCTTGGGAATTCAATGAGGAAAATGCATTGTGGTTGTGGTTGGGGCTCCCAGCCTCTCTAGGGAGATAGACTGAACTCTGACCTGGACAGTAAAACTTTCTTAAGGACTTTTAGGAGTTCAACCTCAAGGCAGGGTAGCTAGGAGGAGCTGGGTGGTTGGGGGTGGGTCTGCGGAGGCTTTCAGATGAAGCAGCTGCTGGGCTGGGCCTCCACAAGGACAGGAGTGGTCAGAGCGATGAGTGGTCGGAGTCTTTGAGGCCAAAGCCTCTTTTGGGTGGACTTCAGGGGTCTCTGACAGTTTGGGCTCAGTTCCAGTTCCCTCTGCTGGACATTCTGGGATGACCTTGGAAAGTATCTGACCGACCCTTCCTTCTTCCCTTCCTCCCTCCCCTCCCCTCCTCTCCCCTCCCCTCCCATCTCTCTCTTCTCCTCCTCTCTTTCTCCTTCCTTCTTTCCTTCCTTCCGCAGGTGAGAGGCATCAGACAGGTTCTGGGGACTCTTCAAAGCACTTGTTACCTCTGAAGGCTCCCCTGAGAGATGCTGTCCTTATTTATCAAAGACCCCAGGAGGGAGAGTCCATCTTTCTTTCTTTCTTTCTTTCTTTCTTTCTTTCTTTCTTTTTTTTTTTTTTTTTTTTTTTTTTTTTTTTTTTTGGTTTTTCGAGGTAGGGTCTCACTGTGGCTCAGGCTGACCTGGAATTCACTATGCAGTCTCAGGGTGGCCCCGAACTCATGGCGATCCTCCTACCTCTGCCTCCTGAGTGCTGGGATTAAAGGTGTGCACTTCCACGCCTGGCTGAGAATCCATTTTTTCTAGACTCCCAGGAGGTGGGGCTGCTCAGGCAGGACCATTGTGCTTTGCTATTTCAGCAATGCAGTGTGGGAGCACTTCAGAGTCTTTACTGTGCTGGTGCTAAAGGATTTTCCGAGGTGACGAGCACACTGAGATCTGGTGATCATGTGCGCTGGGTGCTGCTCTCCATTCTGTGTGCTGTCCAAAGTGGCTACCACGCAGAGGATTCCAGTCAGGACAGAACGAATGAAGTGCGCATGTGCAGGGCAGGCATGAGATAGGGGTCCCATCTTCCCCTCCTGAGGAGTGGAGCCCAGGGAAGGGAGACGGCGTGGTGAAGCTCTCGTCCCAGCACTGGGTGTTCCAAGAGCTGTGCGTCTGTAGAGAAAGCAGCGCTGTCCTTGAGGACTGTTGTTCTTTGCTCCAGATTGTGACACATCTCCGGTCTCTAATTAATATTTTACTGAAGGGTTGTTTTTCTTTTTCACACCGTTTGCTGTGTTCTCTTCACCCACATGCTTCTTGGGACTACAGCCTATTTCTCCTGAGAAGCAACAGAAATTGCTTTGATAGTCAGAGACGTGTTTGTTTATTTTTACAGAAGGAGAGGGACGTTGACCTGAGGTGTGATGACTGCTGGCATGGATTGGCTAGAGAACAGGTCTCCGCCACAGTGATGGTGGACAGCAGAGCTCAGCCACAACAGGACACTGAATCTGTCTATTTACAGCAACCGACCTTGACTGACAGTTTAGCTGGTGTAAACTTCTAATTTCTTTTCACCCAGTCCTTTGGATACATGAGTCCCTATGTCTCATGACATCCTGATGCTAGATCCATCCAGTCACAGGCAGATCAGGCAGGGACTGTAACTGGGAAAGTAACCCTTGCCTCTTCTCCGCCCTCCTAGGTCTCTGATCGGGAGGTTGTAGAGGTGTCTTTGAAGGCGTTCTGTGCCCATGGATTTTGCCATTGCCCCAGAGAAAGCGCCCTTCAGTGCCATTAGGGACTGTCCTTCCTTGTGGCTCAAGTCCAAAATCTAGAGTGAAGACTGAAGTCCTGAAGATGCCACTTTGGGGACCAGGTAGCCTTGGGCACAGCCCCAAGGAAGATGCCTGTTGGTCCTTTTCTTTGTATGTCTTTCTAGTCTTTGTCTGCCCTGAGAGCTCAGGGAAGGGGGCAGGCCATCTTCCTGCGCAGGACTTAGGACCTCAGATGTCCTCAGGTGACACAAGCTCCTCCCAGGGCTGTGTGGCTCAGAGGACTTTAGACTGCCCTGTGTGTTAACCCCTCTACCTTTCTCTGAGAAGGGAGCAGGCTTATGCTGATCCGCTCCTTACCTTCCATATGGTTCTCTCCAATGCAGAGGACTTTGCAGGTGGAGGGAAGGGGAGAAGATGTTTCTCTGCTCATCCACTCAGTCAGCTAGGAATCTTTAGCATGATGTTCTTAGGGTGGGGAGAAGAAGAGTGCTTCAGTTAGGGTTCTCTAGAGGAACAGACCTGATAGAAGGAACATTACAAAGGGGGTGTTAGGTTGGCTTACACGATATGCATTGGGTGGTAGTCCAGTAGTGACTGTCTGCTGGCTGGAGAGGCCGAGAACCCGCTAGCTCCTCAGTTCATGAGGCTGGACAGTCTCAGCAGCCCCAATCTGGCACTGCAGGCCAAGGCGTCCCAGAGAGCTGCTGGTCTTCCAGTCCTCACTGGAAAGCTTGAGAACCTGGGGTTCAGTGCCAGTAAGGGATGGCAGCAACATGGTAGATACACTCACCAGCAAGCAGTAAGGGCGGCCAGGAAGGCACCGCATTTTCCTGGGAATCTCTTTATCTTTGAGCTGCTGCCGGAATGGCTGTTCACACTGGAGGAAGGTTCCCCCTGCCCCCCTCCCCAGTTTATCCTTCTTGGAAATGCCATCACAGACCTGCCTGCAAGGTGTGTCTCTTACTTGATTCCTGATCCAGTGAAGCTGACGACAGAGGTGAGCTGTCGCAAGGAGGAAAGTATATTCAGGCTGAAAAGTACTGAAATTCATCAGAAGCGAGCATATAATACAGAGAAAATTTTAGTACTCTATATTTTGAATTAATTTAGGATCTAAATAAAAAGATGCTTTTCTTTGCTCTTACTTGTCCTTAATGTAGGAGATTCTTCCTTTTTCTAAATATGAACATTCCATTGTCAAACTTTCAGAATAAATATTAAGATGAACCTCGGGACATTGGCCAGGGGGTACATGATTCTGACCTGAGAGTAATCTTTGCAAAAAGGGATGTAGGAGAGAGAATTTGTGTTTAAACTGCTTTTGGTTTAAGTTTATATTAGTCTAAAGATATGTAAGGACTGTAGAGATGGTTTAGTAGGTAGAGTACTTGCTGCACAAGTTCAGATTCCCAACACCCATATGTGTGATGGCGGGCACCTGGGGTCTTAGCAGCGGGGAGACAGAGACAGGAGGTTCCTAGACAAGCTGGCTAGCTAGTCTGGCCCAATCTGTGAGCTCTAGGTTCAGTGAGAAAGCTTGTCTCATAAAAGTAAGATGGATAGTGATTGTAGAAGGTACTTGACCTTGACTTCTGGCCTCCATATACATGCCTGCACATGTGCACACACACCCACATACCCCTGTGTGCTCACCCATTCATTCAGACAGGTACATCACACATACATATATGTTCAAAAAATTAAAAATCCTTTAAAAAGGCTGTTCTGGGGAGGTGGGTCACTCACCACTATCTTAGCAGATGGTTTTATCTGAGGCTTGTGGTGTCCTGCACTGAGGAGCACGTCGCCCTGCGTTGGACAGGGAAACAGTCCCTTGTTCCGGAAACTGGGGGAAGGCAGTTAAAGCAGTTATGTGATGGAAAGAAAGGAGAGAAGTTATCTACTAGTTGCCTTTCTCATTGCTGGGACAAAATACCTGACCAGCAGCGACTTAAGGGAGGAAAGTGCTTACTCTGGTTTACAGTTTCAAGGGACTACATTCCACTGTGACAGGGAAAGTGTGGCAGCTGGAGCAGGTGGCCAGCTGGTCACGTTGACAGTCAGGAGGCAGAGAATGAATAGGAAGTATGGCTGTGGCAGAGCTAGGAAACCTCGGCGCCTGCTCCCACTGACCCACTTCCTCCAGCAGGACTCTGCCTCCTGAAAGTTCCACATCCTTCCCAAAACAATGCTGCCAGCTGGGGTCCAAGTGCTTAGACCCGTGAGCATTTTCATCACAGCAAGCTATGGGGGGGGGGAATAAGAAGGGGAAGATTGATGGAATGGAAACTTCTTCGGTGAGGATGACCCCATGCGTTGTCTCTGTGACCCTTGCTGGGATTTCTGCCATTCAGTGTGAGGACAGAACCCCAGGACCTTGGGAAGATTCTCCAGCACCATAGAGGACAGTGGGCCATCGCTTCAGATGCAGCATCCGTAGCCACAGCAGCTGCTTGGGCCCTGTGGCCACCGATGCCCACTTGGCATCAGTTGGTTGGATTCCAAAGCAGCCCATGAGTGGGGCCCAAGTCACAACTTTCTGTGCACATGTGGACTCCTCCAGTGTCACTGATACCTGTGTCATCCAGTGGATGAAGGGTTGGCTGCCCTGCCCAGATTGTTTAAGGGTGTTGCGAGAGGACCCCTCGGGGAATGGGTCCGAGGGTGACAGGCTTGTGTGCAGGGAAGGAAGGGCTCCCCTCAGGCACAGCAGAGAGGGAAACAGGGAACACAGTGTGCTCTGAGAAAGAAGGAGAGAAAGAAAATCAGTGTTTTCTTAGAACCATGGTCCGAGGGCTGGAGGAGGGCAGTATGGAGGTGAGCGAAAAGCTGAGGGGGAGCACCCACTGCAGACCTGGCACCAAAGAAATCAAGGAGAGGCTGCAACGATGCCAGAGCACAGAATGCAGGAATCCAGGAGAGATGGGCAGAGATTCGAAGTGGGCTGGGGTGTGTGCTCTCTCCTGTGCTTGACAGCAAGAGGAGAGGCTGGGAGAGCCCGTGACAGGCCAGCTGGACAAGGCTTGCCCTTGGCCCACTGTTAATCCTCAGTTCTGGCCAGGCAACTCCACACACCTGCTGCGGGCACTGTGGTGGCTGTGACCTTCTGTGTGGCTTCCATTGCCCTTGAGTCCTGAGGGACAGGCAGGTGGAGATAGAGACTCTGGGCAGGTGTGGTGTGAAGGCTAGAAGCATCAGTGGATTCAGCAGCAGGGTGTGGGGCTTTTAATGCCTACATGGTGTAAGCTCTTCTCTTCCCATGTCACTCCATCCTCTCTTGGCCCTCCCAAGATGCCTTTTGTTTAAGTGAGCTGCTGTTGGTTTCCTTCAGCCAGAGGACACTCACTAACCCATGTGGTCAGTCGCTTGGACTTTGCCTTTCAAGGACATTGTGTTCCCCAGGGTGGATCTGTCTCTGTTTTTAAATGGCATGGATGTTGGCAAAGGCTTCCAAACAAAACAAGATCATCTAAAGACTGCACCTTCTAATAAGGAAAAAAAAATCCCCAGTGTCAGAGTGCCGCGTTCATGGAAGACACCATCTGTGAGCTGGCCGAGTCCATGTGTTTATTTGGGTTCCCACCAGAAGCCCAGCCTGTCAGTGCTGTGGACGGAAGGAGCTGATTCTCTGGCTCCTGCTTGTAAGGATGGGCAAGAGTGGATGCTTCTTAGGGGAGTGGCCGTCTACATCAAAGTCCGCTTTCCATGAGTGTATGGTGGCCTCGCCTCCTTGAGAGGGCAGGCATTGAACTTTGGAGTGGAGACATGCACCTATAACACACCCCAATTTTAGGCCCTTTCTTTTCACTCCTTATGAATCTTTTCATTTTATTTTTATCTATTTTTATTTATTTGACAGAGAAATGGGGGGGGGGAGAAAGAGAGAATGGGCACGCCAGTGCCTCCAGTCACTGCCAATGAACTCAAGACGTGTGCGCTCCCTTGTGCATCTGGCTAACATGGGTCCTGGGGAATCGAACCTGGGTCCTTTGGCTTTGCAGGCAAATACCTTAACCGCTAAGCCATCCCTCCAGCCCTCCTTATGAATTTTAATGAGAGGATGTGGGAGAACTTCCTTGTATCATCAGGGAAGCAACTTTTATGAATATGTAACTTTATTCAGATAGTTCAGAATTAAGATATTCATTTACATATGAGATATTTTCTTTTTCTAGAAGAAATGCTTTGAATAGCAATTATTGCTGTGTTGAGCTGCCTGTCCATCTGTCTACCTGTGCACCTGTCTGTCTGACTATAAATGACATGAACGCAGGTTGCTTAGCTGGCTGAAGATGGAACCCACCACCTGCTGCTCTGTTTCCTGTTAAGTGACGGCTGTGACGAGCCTGTGACAGCTTCGTGTGGCTCCGAGACAGTCTCGTCAAAATGGCAACAGAAACGTCAGAGTTTCTGATCCTTGATTAGATGGGAATGGGCAGATCTGAATGCTAAGGCCTTGTTCAGGGTTCAGAGGACACCCACTGTGACCTCTAGGCTCTTGTGTCCCCAAACAAAGAATTGACCCAGAGACACGTGACAGTAATAGAAATAGAAGCAGTTTATCAAGAGAGACAAAGGCACTTCCTGGCAATGGAAGCTTCGGGAGGTCAGCAACTCAAGCCTCTTGCCCTGGGGTCATGACCTGGTGACCTGGGTCATTTACATCACATCTGCCTTTTCCCTGTCCGGGTTGTCTATTGCACACTTTCCCATGTCGCCCTGGTGAGGGAGGGGTTTCCAGTTTCTTGCCAACTGGCTTTTTAAAAATATGTTACTCTTGATGCCTTTCTCTTCCCTGTGTCTTATCCTCTCCCTTATAGTACCAAGACATGGAGGGACAGAGCCAGGGCCCCTTTCCCTGCCTGGGTTTATAATGCTCCAGTCCCCTGGAGTCAGGAAACAAATCGGTAGAGTTGAGGTGAGCAGAGGCCATGCCAGGGTATGAGGGATCCTCCACCGAAACTACTGCCAGGCCAGCCTGGCTCCAAGGCTGGGAGGTGGGACCTCGTACCCACAGGCTGAGGGTGTTCACAGTGACTTTGGCAGGACAGGCTGGGCCCAGGTGCCAAGTGGAAATACAACGGTCCAGGAACCAGTGGGAGTATGGAGCAGCGATATCACTTCACAGGTCCATGAACTGGAGTCAGAGCCGGGCTCTGAGCAGCAGTCCAAAGGACGCTGTGGGCCCCAGAGTCCCTAATGATGCCTGACCGTAACCCTCAGACCTTGCCTGAGTTCCCAACAGCCCCTAGTGGCTGCAAGAGAACACGGGGATATGACAGCCCAGAGAGGTAGGTGGTACCTGAGAGAACGAGTCCCTTGTCCTGAGGCCAAGTTTTGGGGTTCCAGAGCCCAGGCTCCCAGCCTTCTTGCAGCAAGATGGTTTCGGTCTTATCATCTTATCATTTCAGGGCTGGGGCACTGAGAGGGCAGGGTGAGCTGCCTCTGCGCCCCTTAAGAAGGTCCTTAAGGAAGTCCGGCTGTCCGTGTGGCTTCAGAGGAGGCCATGGGACAATCTCACTCTGTTGTTGGCCATTGCAGTCGCTTCCTGGTCAGCAGGATGGAGAAGAACTCAGTGAACACTTGGTACTGCGGATGTGCCATCCATGTGTTTCTGACCCATGTGTCCTCCAGTCCTGGAAGGTGGAAGGGCAATCCTAGGGGCAGAGGGCTATGGTAACTACTGTCCACTGAGAGGCCAACCTTGGGAGGTAATGGGGACTCACATCATAGGCCCCTACCTTATGGTGACCTTTCATGAGTAGCTTACCCCCCACTCATTGAATATCATTATTCATGTAGCCCCCCCTGTCATCTTACATGCTCCTTTGGGCTCGTCACATGACCCCTAGTTACTGGGTGACCCTTTCTACATGCTGGTTGTCATTAGTTTATTATCCCTTTGTTGCTTGAACCACAAATCCCAACTATGAGGGGGGCTGCAGGGCCCTCTCATAGAAGCCATTGGAGCACCACTGGTCACCAGAAGCCACCACTCTTCCTACAGTGTCCAGCTATGGAAAAGTGGCACCTTCACCCACCTGCTTATACTCCCAACATGGCGGGGGGCCCCAGGCACGTGACTAATGTCAGTTCCCAACCCTGGAAACCTCCCAGAGGGTGTTGGCAGGCCCAGGAAGGCAGTGTGGTGGACTTTACCACCCTGGAGCTGAGACTAGAGACTGGATCTGCCTCTAGCTCTGTGGGGAGCTGGTTCCTCTTGAGGCCCAGGGTTTCCTTTTGTAAGAGCTCAAGGGAAGGACTAGGTGGCATCTTGAGCCCTGGCAAGTCTTAATCCATCTGCTCATAGTACCTGGGCAGACTTCCTCAGCCAGGTGTTCACAGAGCCACTGGTGGCTGCCACCTCTCCAGGTTTCTCTGCCTTGAGACCTGCAGGGCCTCTTCCCTGCCAGGGCTTATCCTGCGTGTGCACATGTGTTGCCTGGGGAACTCTGGACCCGGGACATTCCCATGTCCACAATCACCTACATTTTCCTCTGTCACACTCAGGGTTGTCAGTCACGTCTGGTGGGAATAGACTTTGCCCTCTCCTACTTGAGATATGTTTTCCTTCTCCTGGTCAGATGGTAAGGAGGAGGCTGCCCTTGGGGATATGCCAACGTGATACAGGTGGGTAGTGGAGAATAGTAGCCTCGGCTATCATTAGTGCTCTCGTGCATGGGGGGGGGGTGATGGACTGGCTGAACTTGGATGGTCATCAAGGGTCTGCTCAAGTGCTGGCATTCTATTCCAGGGGCCAACTGTCCCCAGTAACTGTCCAAAAAGTTATTTGTTTTGCCAAGAACCGAAGACAACAGAGGTTTTCTATTTATAGCCCTCTGTTCATTAGCGTGTGCAAATCCAGAGTTCAGAGACGCTGAGGCAGAAATCAACAAGTTCTGACTGATTCATCTGCAGAGCTCAACCTTGGGATTGTTTGGAAATTTCTTCCCAGAGATACTTCCTGACGGAGTCCCATACAAAGGTCCTTAATCGAAAACAGCCTCAGACGGTAGCAAAGGCAGCAACAGAGAAGGCGTCTCAAAGTCAAAATACCCAGAAAGAAAATGCGAGCAAGCAGGGGTGGGGGCGGGAGGTGGGGACAGAGAGCGTGAACTGGCAAAGCATTGACAGTTCCATCAACCTTCTCTGTCTGAAACACAGGGTGGACAGGCTGGCCGGGGTCCCAGGGGAGAGGGAAAGAATGACCACATGGAGAGAAGCAGACATTCATTTCTTGCAGCCCCTGTCCTTATTTCTAACAAGCCCTGTCCTTTCCAGGTTGCCCACCCCTCGGCCTAGAGACCTTAAAAATCACAGACTTCCAGATGCACGCCTCCACCACCAAGCGCTATGGCCTGGGTGCGCATCGGGGGAGACTCAACATCCAGGTACGCGAGCCCTTTCGATGTGTTCCCGTCGTCACACTGCTGATTGCTTGAGCCACAGGCACAGGGAGGGCTCCCCTGAGCTCAGGTTGGGCACTGTGCATGGCATTTAAAGGGGGGTTAACCAGTTCTCTTGGTCAGGGGTGTGTGGCATAGTCACCCTGTGTGCAGAGAGAGGATGGGTCTTCTCCACAGACGAACGTCTGGACAAGAATGGTCACGGGTACCTGTGGTGGCTTGAATGTATGTGCTCCAAAGACCCAGGAAATTTTATTAAAACTTGTCCCCAGCTGCCTGGCTGGAGGAGGTGTCAATGGAGGGGGGATCCTTGGGGTCCACCTAAGCCCTAAGATGTGTTTGGGGGTGAGTCTTATTTCCAGCCCAAAGCTATGCAGAGCAGTCTGGGCTTCAGCTGGAGGGCCCTGCTGCTTGCTGCCAGTTCCCTGCTTCTGCTTTTGGGTTTTGCTGGCAGTTTCTCTCTGCTTGGATGTGTGGAAGAAGTTTCTTTCACCACGGGTGGAACCTCCCCCTGGATCTGTATGCTTGAAATAAACCCCTGCTGTGTCTGGTTTGTACGTTCATCCCAGCCATGTGGAGCTGACTACAACAGTGCCTGACCTAGGTGCATCCACTTGTACCTCCTGAGCGCTCCTTCCCCACACCCTGTGTGTAGAAGGGGCAGAGGCAGAGCAAGGAATGCCTGTGGCCATGGGCGTGGCTGAGATGTCCTGGGGAAGAAGGTGATGATGGTCTTCTTTGCCTTCCTGCTAATTTCCTCTTTCCCTCACCAAACCCACTTCATCCAGGCGTCTCTTAGCCTAGCCTCCAGGTCAAATCCACACTGGCTCCCTAGCCTGGGTGTATCATACCTGGCTTCTTCCTTGTGGCTCCAAGGGCAGTTTTGACTATGGCCCTTGTGATTATTGTGTCTCCCTTTCCAGTGAGCTCCTCCTGCCCACTCCATGGCACCCCACTGCTGACTCTAGGCCTCTTCTGAAGGAGTTCCTCTGCCTGATTCCTTTCCCCCAGCGTGCCGAGCAAGAACAGCCCTGCGTACTCGTGGGGAGGGAGGAGGCCCATCACTGCTGTAGGGCTCAGTGTGAACAGTGGCCTCTGAGACAACACATGCTTATTCTCTTGCATCCTGGAGGAGAGAGGTTATACAGGGATTCACCCAGGTGTGGGCAGGGAGGTCCTTGTAGAGACCCAATGGAGAACCAGGTTCCTTCCCTCCCTGCTACTGGCTCCTTGTTTTTCCTTCTCTGAAACCAGCTTAGCAGGCTGAATTCATCTCCTGTGGGACTGCTGGCTTCTCTCTCCTGACTTTCCTCTACATCAGGGTGTCCAACCTGTTGACTTTGTGACATCATGTTGTCATTTACAAACGCCTGGGGCTGCATTCGTGGCTATCCTTGGACACATGCAGCCTATGGGCTTCAAGGTGGACATATGTGCTCTGGACCATATCAGGCCTCCCTGGACGGCCCATGATCATTTCTCTTCCTCACACATCTTAATTCCATCGTAGCCTCCATTTCCCTTTCTGTGTAGCCTGAGGTGTGCAAGTTCTGGAACAGGGGCATGGACATCTTAGAAGTGGGCATTGTTCTGCCAGTCTATCTGTGATGCCTTTCCTCCCATGCCCTTCCCTGCTGGCCTAGCCCTTCTCAATTTCACATGGACCTCTACTCTAGTGGATCTCTAACAGAGACAGATTCTAGTTCCCTCCCCAGTTATGCTGTGACTGTATGTGACTTCTAAACCCTTCTCCACATTCACTGTCCACCTGGAAAGAAAGGTGGTCCAACCATCCTTGCATGAGGGGGCCACCTGGGCTGCCTTCAACTAATGGCTTGTGACCAGTACATCAGGTAATGTGTTCCCCACAGTCACTGTTATGTTAATTAGGCATAGCCTCTGTGCTGGAAACAGGGCAGGAGTAACTAAGCAAGGCCACTTCTTGGGTAGCACATGGGCTCCAGGGTATCTGAGTCGATGTTCTTTTTACCTTAGATTTAGCCCCATTGAATATACTTCCAAACCCATCACCTTCTTCCATTATTAACTAAGAGGAGGTCACGTAGGACGTTTGCAGGAGAAATGATAATAAAATCTATAAATAGTCATAATAGTAATAGCTATTAAGAAACATTTGGTTGCTTATAAATAGAAAGCATAAAAAAGATAAATAAACAAGAAACCCTCTACCTTCTTGTGTTTTATAAAAGGGTAAAAAGATGAACTCCGTGTTTGACCAGGAATCACAACATTATCTCCCAAGTGCCCTGGACCCCCTAAACTGAGCTCCAGTTCTTTGAGGAAGCAATGGTTAGCCCCACACAGAGCAACCTACAAATGCACGTGGGAGTCTAATAGGTGCATTAATGAACTGGCATTGATATGTCAATGGTTTCTCTCTGTTTTTTTTTTCAATTTTAAAATATTTTTTGTTAGTTATGGACTTACTTAGTATGTAAACAGCACATGTTGGTACCATGCTTTCCCTCATCCATGGCCCCCTTACAAAGGGATTGTAGGTCATGTGTTGTGGGGGCAGCTATCAGTTATGGGGAAGAGGCAATGTCTCTGTGTCCCATCTTGTAGCTCTAACAATCTTTCCATCCCCTCTTCTGTGAAATTCCTTGAGCCATGTTGAGTGCGTTTTAAGTCTACTTCAGTGATGGACTTTTAGGAGCCTCTGGATCTCTGGTTCTGTTTTTTGTTTTGTTTTGTTTTTGTGTGTAGTGTGTATGTGTGTGTGTATTTATGCACGTTCATGCATGTGGGTATGTGTGTCATGTATGTGGGTACGTGTGTCATGTATGTGGGTACATGTGTCATGTATGTGGGTACATGTGTCATGTATGTGGGTACGTGTGTATGCATGCATATGGGTACACATGCATGTGGAAGTCAGAGGTTGAAGTTGGGTAGTCTTCCTCCACCTTATTCTTGGAGACAGGGTGTCTCACTGAACTTAGAACTCACTGATTCAGCTACACTAGTGAGCCAGTGAGATGCGGGGATTCTCTGTTTCTGCACACCCCACCCCACAAGCACTGGGGTTATAGACATACACCACCATGTCCAGCATTTGGCACGGGTACTTGGGATCCGTACTCAAGTCCTCATGCTTGTGCAGCGAGCACTTTAACCACGGAGCCATCTCTCATCAGCCCCAATAGCCTCTCTGTAAATAAAGTTATCCATTGAAAAGAAAGTGGCTACATGTATCTGTGTTTTCTGTCAACAATTGAAAGGCTTGTAACTCTAATCTGAAATCTGAAGTGAAGGCGCCATAGCCTGGCACATGGGGTTCAGGCCTCAGCCTGGGTGCTTTTCTTCCTGAGACATTTGGAATGGTGACTTGCATCACTGAGCCTGAGTTGCCTCGTCTGAGAAATGAGAGTCCTGAGCTTCCCAGGGGGAGGGGGCATTAGATGGGTCATGATTTGAAAACTTTGGTAAGATTGTCTCTCTCCTCGGCTGAAGTCTCCATTCGGTTCCTGCTGCTCAGTGACAAAATCCCAGCTGGGTTCCCTGTCTAGTGTGGTCTTCTCTGCAGGCTTCTTTTCTGGTTTCCTGGCTGTTAGTTATGCAACCAGTGCACCCTAACTAGGAAGAGGTGACTTTGGCTCATGGTTTGAGGGGACACAGTTCATCATGGTGGAACAGATCAGGCAGCTGCTCACAGTGCATCAGAATCAAGGAGGTGAAAGGCGCTCAGCTTGCCTTCTTCTTTGTGTGCAGCCCATGGAGGAGTGCCACCCACATTGAAGGAGGGTCTCCCCACCTTGTTGACCCAATCTACAACCATGCTCAGAGGTTCGTTTCCGGGGTGATTCTAGTTTCCACCAAGTTGACACTGTTAACCTTCGTGCTTCAGTTTCTCTGTGCTCTTCCTTGACCGGAAGCTCCATGTGAGAGGGACCTGGTATCTTGCTTGTCTGTGTCCGCGCTGCCCAGAACAGCCCCTGCAGCACAGGGGGCACATGGAGGAGACAGGAAAATGTGGGCAGTGTGTGACCCCATCCTGCCATTTCTGGGCCATGCGGTGGGCCACTTGAACGATGGATTAGCCAATCCTAACCCTCCAGTCCCGCTTCCTCTGTCCTTCACCATAGGGAGGCACAGCCCAGGGAACAAGCCGGCTTCCCTCCATGAACACTCTGCGGTGGGCTGTCAGTGGATAGGGGTGGGACTAGATCATTCGGTGCCAGCTGTCAGGGTAGACAGAGGGGTGGTTGAAAGTCACAGCGTAGCTATTGGTCTTCATGGGGAATTGTCTCTGGGACCGTAAATGCTTTTCCTGAAGCCCTGTCTCGAGGAATTCTCTAAAACCTGCTCTTAAGGGATGGAGTTGTGGCTCTTCTCACCAGGCCAAGCCAGCCCATCCCCTAGCCTCTGGTCTCCCACCCTGTACTAGTTATTGGATAGGTTACTTTTCTAGTCACTGTGACAAAATACCTGACAGAAGCCACTTAAGGGCGGAGAGGTTTATTTTGGCTCGCAGATTGTAGAGTACGCTCCATGGTAGCTGGAGTGGCTCAGTCCATGGTGTGATGGCTTACCACAATGCTTGCTTGTTCACATCTGGAAGGATCTGGAAGTAGAGAAAGGACCCAGAAATTTGCCTGGGCTATAACGCTCAAAACCTGACCTCAGTGCCCTTACCCACTAGCTAGATCCCGTGCTTCCAAAACAGCTCGGCCATGACACATGAGCTTGTGGGCGACATTACGTATTCAAGCCGTTGCACAGCCTCTTCCTGGGGCTGACCCCAGATCCTGGAGCACGGCCTGCAGTGTGTGACTGGGCTTCGACACAGGACTTCCAGGGGCAAATCACGACGTGGTCAGGGGCCTCTTTTCAGCCCAGACCTTCTAGAGCCAGTGTTGCAAGCCCTGCCATTAGTCAGCTCCAGGTGCGCTAGCGCAGCCAATGCCTCAGAGACACATCACCCCACACATGGCGGCTTGAAGCGCAGTTTAAAAATAACCACGTCTTGTCTCACATGTGAGTATTTTGTAGGCGTGTCGGGCTAATGGGATTTTAAGTGTGAGAACCACCAAGTTGTCAGAATTAGAAGTTGTATTTAAATCCATCTCCCAGTGCGTTGCAGGATCCAAGCAGATCTAGGCCAGTCCTCGCCTGGTCCAGGGCTCTGCAGGCGTATGCTGGCTGCCTTCCAGGCCACAGCACGCAGAGCATCTGGGTTTGGATGCCTGAGCTAGCTGCGTGGCTATAGGTGAGACGCCCATCGTCCCCGAAGCTCCATGTCTTCCTTAGGGAAGTGCAGGTCCCAGCTCTGCTACCTTCACAGTGTGGCAGTGATCAGAGGAGGGAATTGTCTCTGGCAATCTTTGGAGGTCTTGTTCATATCCATCAGAATCTATTTGCTCAGGCGACTGTGGTGAGCTTCCTCCTCTGGCCTGGAGGAGAAAAAGCGGGAGGGTCTAAGGCTATACCACAGTGAATCTCGTCTGGTCTTGGAAGCTAAGCAGGGTCAGGCCTGGTTAGTGCCGGATGGGAGACAGAGCAGGAGCAAAGTGGCTGTTGATGCCTTGCCTTCGGGAGGCCCTGGTCCCCGGTGGAGGAAGAGCAGGCGTCGGTATCTTGCTCGGTGCTCTCCCTGCGGTCATTCCATTTTCTCCCCAACAAGAGAGGTAAGTACCATTAATGGTACTCCTGTCTTGTATTCCTCAGACCCAGAAAGAACCTAGTGGCCCAGCTGTGATTTCTCGGGAGGCGCAGCTTATGAATCTAACCCTCCAGTTATTGCTCCTGAACGATTCCCACATCAGCATGAGCCAGGGGTGTTCTAGGTAGAGCATCTGTAGTGACACGAGCCAGTTGTGTCACTCTCTCTTTCTTCTGATGGCTACCTCATCTGCCCCTGCTAGATGCTGACCTTCATACACACAGCCTGCGTCTGCTTCCTGGATCTTCCCTGGACGCATTTGCTCATATGTGGCTGGTGGATGTAGGAATGATGTCACTCTAGCACAGGAGTAGCACCGCTTCACATGTACTTTTTTAAAAAGTAATTGGTTTATTTATTTATTTACTTGACAGAGAAAGAGGGAGAGAGAGAGAGAGAGAGCGAGAGAGAGAGAATGGGCTGTGCCAGGGCCTCCATCACTGACAACGAACTCCAGATGCATACGCCCCCTTGTGCATCTGGCTAACGTGGGTCCTTGGGGAATTGAACCTGGGTCATTTGGCTTTGCAGGTAAATGCCTTAACTACTAAGCCATCCCTCCAGCCCTCTTTTTTTTTTAAGTATATTTATTTATTTATTTATTTTAATTTTTTGTTTATTTTTATTTATTTGAAAGCGACGGACAGAGAGAGAGAAAGAGGCAGATAGACAGAGAGAGAATGGGCATGCCAGGGCCTCTGGCCACTGCAAACAAACTCCAGACGTGTGCGCCCCCTTGTGCATCTGGCTAACGTGGGTCCTGGAGCATCGAGCCTCGAACCAGGGTCCTTAGGCTTCACAGGCAAGCGCTTAACCGCTAAGCCATCTCTCCAGGCCTCATATTTATTTATTTATTTGACAGAGAAAGAGGGAGAGAGAGAGAAACATGTACATTTTGTAACGCCGGTGAGGGATTGTGTTAGGACAGCACTCTCCACTCCCTCACCACCACCGAGGATGCCTAGTCTTCCCTCAATCCTGTCACCCTGCTGTGCCTGAGATCACACCTCGCCCAGCTAGGAGACCACATTTCTCCGGGTCAAAAGAGCCTGCAGTTCTGTCCTTTGTCACTTTTCCCAGCACACGCCATGCCTGCCAGTCTGTCGCTGGACTCTGCTGCGAGTTTTGGACTCTGGGGCCTGTCTTGCTCCTCCAGCCCTGCCCGACTCTCTTGGTGCTCAGCCTCCACTGGCTTCTAGCTGCCCTGAGCTTGTGGCCACTCCACAAGCCCTTCCTGGGCTGCTATGCACTGGGTGTTTCAGAGGCAAAAAAAAAATAATCCCAGTGGGATTTGTTTCCAAGTTCAGGAACGTCGCCCTGTCTGCTCTGATAAAGACCCTTTGTTCTGCGTCTGGCTTCGGGCAGTAGTCAGGGAGATGGTGTTGGGGTGCCAAAGCGCTGGAATTTTGAATATTTGGTTTTTTATGACAATAACAGGACTGGATATTTGAAACGAGAGCTCCCTTGGAAAATTCAGTAAATATTTGTCATAATGACTACAAAGTGAAGTTCTCATTTTTCTTCCCAAGAAGTTTCCATTTTAGCTGGGTGTGGTGGCGCACACCTGTAATCCAAGCACTTGGAAGGTGGGGACAGAAGGAACAGGAGTTCAAAGCTGGCCTCTGCTACGCAGTGAGTTCGAGGGCAGCCTGGGCTACATGAGTAAACAAATGAAAGGAGAAAGAAAAATATTTCTGTTGTGAACACATGAGCCCACTAGAACAATGCAGTCAATGTCAAAGGGAAGCCCCAGGTAGGCAATGGACACACATGGTCAACTGGGTGAGGCCCAGTCTGCTGCTTCTGCGGAGGAGTCTCCCTTCAATGCGACAGTCAGTTTCCTGGAACTGGTACTTCCCTCAATCTACTGCACCCTAGGAGGAGTAGCAGTTTCACAAAGAAGAAACCGAGCTGGGCGTGGTGGCGCACACCTCTAATCCCAGCACTTGGGAGGCAGAGGTAGGAGGATCGCTGAGAGTTCAAGGCCACCCCGAGACTACATGGTGAATTCCAGGTCAGCCTGAGCTAGAGTGAGATCCTACCTCAGAAGAAGAAGAAGAAGAAGAAGAGGAGGAGGAGGAGGAGGAGGTGGAGGAGGAAAAGGAGGAGGAGGAGGAAGAGGAGGAGGAGGAGGAAGAAAAAGAAGAAGAGGAGGAGGACGACGAGGAGGAGGAAGAAGAGGAGGAGGAGGAGGAAGAAAAAGAAGAAGAGGAGGAGGAAGACGAGGAGGAGGAAGAAGAAGAGGAGGAGGAAGAGGAGGAGGAGGAGGAAGAAGAAGAGGAGGAGGAAGAGGAGGAAGAAACAGCAGCAGCAGCAGCTGGCCCAGAGGGGAAGTGACCTGCTCTCTCTCCCCCACAGCAGCAAGTATCAGCTGAGACCCCAGTTCAACCGTTTCTGGCTGCACCTGATCCCAGCGCTCCTTCCCCTGGCAGCTGTAGTGACCAGGAGGTGGCTAAGCCTGATCACCAGTCTGGCGCCTTCCTCTTTTCTGACCTTAGGACAAGTCTCTCTGAGCGCTGGAAAATCCCAAAAAGTCCCCGGCAGACAGCAGTCACGCTGCTGAGCCCTGGTGTCCACTTGTCATAACTCTGTGCGGACCCAAATGCTGCCATCCCGAGGGACCCTCTGGGGTGCCTCCCCAGCACATGTGGGTCAGCTGACCACCTGCACACATGCACTTGATGCATACGTAAGTAAGTCATTTTGTGCAGCACGCCAAGGCCACACTGCTGTACGAGGGGAGAAAGCCAGGGTGGGGGCAGGGAGGAGGAGACGAGAAGGAAGAGGAAGAAAGATGCACATTTCCCTCATTTATTTTCTTCAGTACTGAAGCCCATACCTCCAGGGTGGTACCGCATGCCAGGCACTGTGATAAATCCTGAAGAAACACAGGTGAGCAAATTAGGGCAGACCCTTCACTTAGTAGGTGGTACTTGTTGGTGATCTACTGTGTGTGGGGCTCTCTTCTTGGTGCTCAGGATAGATCCTTCAGTGACGAGAATTTCTTACTACTTATATTACAGTGGGGAGGGAAACCAGAGTGGGAGTGTCATAAAAACCTTACTTTTTTTTTTCTTTTTGGTTTTTCGAGGTAGAGTCTCACTGTAGCGCAGTCTGACAAGGAAATCACTATGTAGTCTCAGGGTGGCCTCAAACTCATGGCGATCCTCCTAACTCTGCCTCCTGAGTGCTGGGATTAAAGACATGTGCCACCACACCCAGCAAGCCTCACTTTTTAAAAAAAAATTTTGTTTATTTATTTGAGAGTGACAGACAGAGACAGAAAGAGGCAGATAGAGAGAGAGAGAATGGGCATGCCAGGGCCTCCAGCCACTGCAAACAAACTCCAGACGTGTGTACCCCCTTGTGCACCTGGCTAATGTGGGTCCTGGGGAATCAAGCCTCGAACCGGGGTCCTCAGGCTTCACAGGCAAGTGCTTAACTGCTAAGCCATCTCTCCAGCCTAAGCTTCACTCTTATAGTATGTAGAAGGTGCCAGGCACTGTGAAGAGAAGGAAGATAAACCACAGATCTGGCACCACAAGTCAGGAGGGCCAGCCTGGGAAGGCCAGCCCACGCTTAGAAGTGATCATTCTGGCTTTATTGAGGCCAGGGTCAGCTTGAAGGCTGTCAGTGAGCAGAGCAGCTATGGGGAGAGGGTTTAGGTAGAGGGATGGCTTGTTCAGAGGTCTGGGTCTGTGTGCTTGTTATCACTAAGGGGCAGGAGAAGGCTGGTGTGGCTGGCACAGAGAGGTTATCAGGAAAGAGGAGACATGAGCCAAGACACGACAGAAGTCTTGTGGCCCGCTGGATGGACGCCGGTTTTTGCTTTTAAATCAGGAATGCCATGGTGTGAATTATACAAGTAGTCCTGCTGGCTTTCGAGGAGTGTCTGTCTCTGTGGTGAGGTCTGTTGGGACAACCTCCGCCACACGAATGAGACCCAGTGCTGGCTCAGGTCAACACAGGAGTGAGGGAGGTGGTGGCCAGTGGCTGGACTGGGAGGATTTTAAAGGTAGGATTTTCTGAATGAGGGATTTGAGCAATCAAAGGAGAGTCAAGGGCAAGATTTTTTTTTTTGTTTATTTTTATTTATTTATTTGAGAGTGACAGAGAGAGAGAAAGAGGTAGATAGAGACAGAGAATGGGTGCGCCAGGGCCTCCAGCCACTGCAAATGAACTCCAGATGCGTGCGTCCCCTTATGCATCTGGCTAACGTGGGTCCTGGGGAATCAAGCCTCGAACCGGGGTTCTTAGGCTTCACAGGCAAGCGCTTAACCGCTAAGCCATCTTTTCAGCCCAAGGGTGAGATTTTATTATGGGATGTATATGTGTGCATGGCGCGTATGTGTATATGGATATTCATACTTGTATGTGCATAGGTGCACATATATGAGTGTGAGTTTGAAAGCCAGAGACCAACATTGGGTGTCGTCTTCAGTTACTCTCTCTCTTATTTTTTGAGACAAGATCTCTCACTGAACCTAGAGCTCACTGACTCAGTAAGACTAGCTGGCCAGAGAGCTCCAGGGATCTGCCTGTCTTCTCCTCCCCAGCACTGAGATTACAGGTGTGTGCAGCGCTCCCAGATGTTACATGCATGCTGGAGGTCCCCACACAGGTTCTTATGCTTGTAAGGCAAGATGACTGAGCCATCTCTCCAGTGCTGATCTGGTGTTTTGTTCTCTCTTTTCTTTTCTTTTCTTTTCTTTCTTTCTTTCTTTCTTTTTTTTAGAGAGAGAGAGAATTGGTGCACGAGGGCCTTAGCCACTGAAATTGAACTCCAGATGCTTTTGCCACCTAGTGGGCATGTGTGACCTTGTGCTTGCCTCACCTTTGTGCGTCTGGTTTATGTGGGATCTGGAGAGTCCAACATAGGTCCTTAGGCTTTGCAGGCAAGTGCCTTAACTGCTAAGCCACCTCTCCAGCCCATGGTGTTTTGTTCTTTTGACCTGCAATGATTGGGGAGATGAGATGAGATTACTGGAAAGCTCTTGGCAGCCAATGTATGATTTCTCCTGTAACAAGCGCTTGGCAGGAGAGGATCGTGCACATTTTCTACACTGCCTGGAGAAAGTTCCACAGACAAGTGGCTTCATGCACAGCAGTGGGTTCTCTCATAGTTCTGGAGGCTCCGAGTCTGAGAGAGAAGTGTCAGCAGGGCTGCGCTCCTGTGAAGTCTCAGCAGGGATGGTCCCTGCTTTCCTCGCCCAGCTTTTGGTAGCTCGAGGCTGAAGGGTGTCCTTCACTAGCCCATTCAGCACTCCACCCTCCACCTCCAAGGTCACCTAGTCTCCCCACCAACCTCCACACCATCTTCCCACCATGCAGCCAGTCTCTGAACCCACATTCCCGTTAGGTATGCCCGTCACCTTGGATTTAGTGCTTACCCTGCTACAGTCTGACCTCGTCTTAGCTAATTTTATACACACACACAAACACACATGCCCAGGGGTGTTCACCGCAGTATTGGAAACGCATGCCCATCCACAGCCAATAGGAAAGGTGTTTGTACATGCACCCAATGGAGCACTCTATAGCAGTGAGATAAAATGCAATTGCATACACTGAGTAGATATCTGAAGAAGCTGAGATCAGCATGTCTGAGGCATCTGTACTTTCGTGTTTGTTGCAGCGCTGTCCATTAGCAGCTAAGGCATGGAACCAACCTCAGTGTGCATCAACAGATGCGTGGATTAAGCAAGTGAAGGATACACAATGGAACAATATTCAGTTATACAAGCGAAATGTCTCCTGCAGCAACCTGGGTGGGACTGGAGGACATTATTTTAAATGAACCGAGGCAGGCGGGAAGACGGCTACTCCACGCTGTTAGTCATGTGCAGAAGCTGACAAGCTGGTCTGAAGAAAGAGTACTGATCAGAGCCTGAGAAGAAGGAAAGAGATGCAGAGAGGTGGGCGAGCATAGAGGCCAGCTTGGCAGCCCGGGACACTGCTTGGCTTGGGAGGAAACACACCCTGTCCTCACAATGCACTTAACAACCTGTTGGAACCTCAGACTCCCCCCTCCCCCACACCACACACACACACACACACACACACCCGCACCAAGCTGAACATACTCCCCCCCCCCAAACAATGGGATAGATATCTCCTTCCCTAGTAACCACCAGTTACTCCCCTTTTATGCTCAGGTTCTAGTCAAATACGTTCTTAGATATATCCAGGATGGACAGCCAGCCTGGACTGGTGTTGACTGCATATGCACTAAGACTGCACGCTGTAGGTGAACTTTTAAGGAGAATCCCATATCTACTACCATCTCATGCCTAAGGATAGTTAACTGGGCATGCATGTGATTAAAGCCAGATGCATTGTGGGAAGGGGCATGCCTATCCTAGAGGAAAAGGTTACGTAACCCAAACCTGCCAATCAAACCAGAACACCACCCCAACTATGCTTCTTATACCTGGACCCACTTCTCATGGACTCTTTATAAAGGACTTGCGGACAATAACTGGGGTCCTTGGGGATTCTTCTCCGCATAAAGTTTCTGGCTACTTTACTTCATGTGTTCTTATTTTATTTTATTTTATTTTATTTTATTTTCTTCAAGGTAGGGTCTCATTCTGGCCCAGGCTGACCTGGAATTCACTATGTAGTCTCAGGATTGCCTTGAACTCAAGGAGATCCTCCTACCTCTGCCTCCTGAATGCTGGGATTAAAGGTGTGCGCCACCACACCCGGCCTACTTCATGTGTCTTTAAATAAGATGCCAAGAACCTGGCAACACCCATCCAGAGAACAGGCAAATAATAGATAGGGTGCAGTTGCTTACGAGGCAGGAGGCCTTTCCAGGAGGCTGGGCATTTTCCAGCACAGTGGGCTGTCTCACTGAACATTTCAGAACAGCTGGTAGAGAGGGATTTTGAATGTCTTCCAATACAAAGAAAGGTATGTGAGGTTTAGATATGCTAGTGACCCTGATACACAGGTTGCATATTTCATTTAACTTTCACTCTGTACCCCTAAATATGTACGGTCATTATGTGCTGACTGAAATTAAAACATATATAAAGTAGAATATTCATTATAATATCATAAATGAAATTAGGTCATGAGAAAGCAAGAGGAGCTGTGGCAGAAAGTAGAAATATGATTTCATCACCTGTCCAGTGTAGAGTTAATAGCAACTTTCTTTTTATAATTTTTTTGTTTTATTTATTAGAGAGAGAGAGAGAGAGGGAGGGAGGGAGGGTGTGAGGATGTGTATGCCAGAGCCTTTAGCCACTGCACACGAACTCCAGATGCTTGTACCACTTTGTGCATCTGGCTTTATGTGGGTACTGGGGAATTGAACCTGGGGCCTTTGGCTTTGTGGGCAAGCACCTTAACAGCTAAGCCATCTCTCCAGCCCCTCTTTTGAACTTTTAATTGACAAGTTTCATGCATGTGCATAATGTGTTTTGATCATAGTTCTCTCTATTACCTTCTGCTGTTCTCCCATTCCACCTCCTTCTACTGGACCCCTTCTTCTTTCTGACGAGTCTCTCTTCTATGTTTTTGCTTATTATTTATTTATTTATTTATTTGAGAGCAACACAGAGAGAGAAAGAGGCAGATAGAGAAGAGAGAGAGAGAGAATGGGCGCACCAGGGGCCTCTAGCCACTGCAGATGAACTCCAGACGCATGCGTCCCCGTTGTGCATCTGGCTGACATGGGTCCTGGAGAACTGAGCCTTGAACCAGGGTCCTTAGGCTTAACAGGCAAGCGCTTAGCCACTAAGCCATCTCTCCAGTCCCCTCTTCTAGTTTTGATGTCTTCTTGTTGCCCTCCTTTATCATCATGTCACAATGTTGATGGGCCCAGAATTATGCCAGTCTGGTGAGGATAATGGCAGTCATTGTTAGGTTATGAGAGCAATGACCGCTTCACGTTAGAAAGAGCGTCCCAAGGCACTCTGTCCCATCCTCTCCGGTCCTTACGCTCTTTCGGTGCCCTCGTCTGCAATGGTCCCTGAGCTTTGGAGGGCATGATAGAGATGTCTCATTTCCCGCTGAGCTCTCAGCAGCCACTTCCAGTCAGCACTTGGATGAGTTTGAGTCTCCCCAGTAGTCAGCCCCACCTGCACAGCAAACGCCTCTCTGACCGAAGGTACGATCAACGCTCATCTACGGGAACAGCGGCACTTTCCAAACGCAGTAGAGAGCTGGGTAGATTGTGTCACCTACAGCCTCCATGCAAAGACACAGAGCTTTGAAACCTTCAGAGAAAACATGCAAGGAAAACAGGCCAGTACTACGAAGTCCTGAAGAAGCGATAGAAACAGAATTCTAAGCAAAGCTGATGACTCAAAGAACACCTGTCAGCGAGCAAAGTGAACAGACTTGCCTGTTCGTAGGAAGGGAAGTTGGTTGAGTCAGAAAGCAAATTCAGCCGCAGGCTGCACCTGCTGCAGACCTAAGATGAGGTGAGTCACACTGGCACCCTAGGGGGAAGCCTCCGCCAAGTGTCCATTCTTTGCCTGGCAGTCTACAGCCACTATGGAGTCTCAGGGTAGCCTCGAACTCACGGCGATCCTCCTACCTCTGCCTCCTGAGTGCTGGGATTAAAGTGTGCGCCACCACACCCGGCTATACAGCCATTTTCCCTGCGTGTTGTTCAGCCATCCCGATAGCCCCGTCACACGGATCCTACTCGATCTCTATTTTACAGATAGACCCATCGAACTGCGGGACTGATCAGGCGATGGGGTCCAGCCAGGGCCTTGATCTTGATCCAGCGGGCGTCAAGTTCCAGGGGTTACTGGTGCCAAGTTGCTGGTCCACTTGGGCTTTGCAGCATTGCTGATGGGTGACTCGACAATGGCTTATCGTGACAACTAAATTTTCTCTTTGCACATGTGATTTCAGTGGCCAGAGCAATTCTCTGATTTTAGTTGAGTTGAATTAGAATATTGATATGAAAACATTCTGTAGTTTCTTTTTTTAAAAAAAATAAATATTGTTATTTATTTATTTGACAGAGAGAGGAGAGAGAGAGAGAGAGAGAGAGAGAGAGAGAGAGAGAGAGAGAGAATGAGAATGGGCATGTCAGGGCCTCCAGCCGTGGCAAACAAACTGCAGATACACGCGTCACCTTATGCATCTGGCTTATGTGGGTCCTGGGGAATAGAACCTAGGTCCTTTGGTTTTGCAGGCAAATGCCTTAACTGCTAAGCTGTCTCCTCAGCCCTGTAGTTGCTTTCTTTATTTCTTCTTCTTTTTTTTTTAATGAATATCTCTCTTTCCTAATTTTTTAAACAATAAATGCTTTTGGTGCACTTAATAGATTTTATTATTCAATGTTTTACATTTCAATTCCTGGATGTTTGCTCATTTCCTTAACTAATGCAAGGAAAAGATTAAAAAATTGCTTTTGAGTTTTAAAAAATGGCTTCAAATCAGTGAGAATTTCTTCTTAATTGATTTTAGTGATAGTTGAGGTGTGAACTGGGACCGAGTGCAGCGTTAACTTGCAGCAGGATTCACACCTGGACAGTTTTTTGGGCTTATCAAAGGTTTGTCCCAGAGGTTGGCTGCAGAGGTTTACGGAAGGTAGATGTTCATGTTAGGAAAAGCAGGAAAGAAACGTGAGGGAAGACCCGGCTCGGCAGCAGAGACAGGCTTTATGAGAAGGGCTCTAACGAGGCAAGCGTAGAGGCCCCTTCCCTTACAGACTAGGGGATACTTATGGGACAGTGTGTGTGGGGGGGGGGTATTGAAATTCCTCAGTTGCAGAACAGTCCACCTCGCCTCAGGGCTCGGCCACTTCAGGGAAGTGGTAATGGGGATGGGCAGTCTGGATCATTCCAGGAATGTGATAATTTGGGAGTGGTGGTGTTGCAGTTGGGTTCGCATTGCTGGCAGAAATCACCGGACCAAGAGCAGCTTATGGGAAAAAAAGAGGTTTATTTTGGCTTACAGACTAGAGGGGGAAGTTCCATGATGGCAGAGAAAATGATGGCATGAGCAGAGGATGGACATCACCACCTGGCCAACATAAGGTGGACAATAGCAACAGGAGAGTGTGCCAAACACTAGCAAGGGGGAGCTGGTTATTTGACAGAGAGAGGAGAGAGAGAGAGGGAGGGAGGGAGGGAGAAAAAATGAGAGTGGGCATGCCATTCTGTAGTTTCTTTTTTTAAAAAAATAAATATTTTTATTTATTTATTTGACAGAGAGAGGAGAGAGAGAGAGAGGGAGGGAGGGAGAAAAAATGAGAATGGGCATGCCAGGGCCTCCAGCTGTTGTAAACAAACTCCAGATACACACGTCACCTTATGCATCTGGCTTATGTGGGTCCTGGGGAATAGAACCTAAGTCCTTTGGTTTTGCAGGCAAATGCCTTAACTGCCCATCCCATAAGCCCGTCCCCAACAATACACTGCCCCCAGGAGGTGTTAATTCCCAAATCTCCATCAGCTGGGAACCTAGCATTCAGAGCGCCTAAATTTATGGGGGACACCTGAATCAAAACACCACGGGTGGTTTGGGTACTCTTGAGGAACAGAGGATCACAGTGAGATGGCAGTAAGAGTCCAAAGATGGAGTCATTCTGGCTCTAACAGTTTATCCCACATCACGGCACCTTTGTGGCAGATTAGCTACTTAGCTATGTCAATCAGATGTCATAACTGATTTTTTCCACACCCAAAGGGGAAACTTAGCAGTTACTTTGTCCTTGCTGCAGGGACAAAACATCTGACCAGAAGCTGCTTATGGAAGGCTTATTTCTAGCTTACAGTTTGGGGGGGAGCCTCATCATGGCAGGGAAGGCACGGCAGGAGCATGACAACCAGGTGTGCACAGCTCCCCCTGAGCAGGAAGGAAGAAGAGAGCGTGAACTGAACGTGGCAAGTGGGCCTAGGACGTAACTCCCCAACGCCTGCTCCCAGCACTGCACCTCCTCCAGCATGGCTTCACCTCCCCAAGGCTCCGCTTGGTGGGGACCGAGCATGAGGCTTAAACCCAAGCTCATGAAACTACGGGAACACTTTACATTCAAACCACCACAGGGTAACACATTGATAACCTGTGAAGATTCAACCATTGCTTCTAAATTTTTTTTTTTTTTCTCAAAAACATTTTGAAGGGGCTGGGGTGGGGAAGATGGCTTAGTGGGCGAGAGTTCTTGCTGCCCAAGCATGAGGGCCTGAGGGGGCTTGATATGCCTTGAATTTGATTCCTTTGCACCTTGGTCAATAGCAGCATATGACCATACATGTCTGTAGCCTAGTCCTATGTGGGACAAAGATCAGAGAACTATTGGTGCTTAATGTTTCAGCCAATCCGACTGGAAAAAAAAAAAAAAAGCAACAACAATAAAACAACAAAACAACAAAAAAACAAAAAACAAAAAAACAAAAACAGCAGCTCCAGGTTTAGTGAGAGACTCCATTTCAAAGAAGCATGCAGAGGAGATGTACTGGTAGAAACCAGACCTTCTCCATCCTCCGCATGTGTGTTCATGAGACATGCGCATCTGTGTGTGTGCGTGCACACACACACACGCATATGCTACACACAAATACCACACAAGAAAATTGAAATAACTGCCACTTTATTTTGTTTTTGTCTAAATAGCCATGGGCTATGTCTGCAGAATAACAGCTGTAAGTCAACTATTGTAGAGTTGTTAAATGGTTATGTTCACTTGGATATGACTTTTTAATTTGCTTCCAGATGTTCCTGCCTAGGGGCTGCTCTCGGGATGACGGGAGCTGCACTGCAGTGATTTCATGGAGGCCGCACGGGCTTGAGGCTCACTGTGTTCCCTGTGTGCCACAGAGCCAAGCACTTGGCGTATACCTGGCACATAGTAGGTGCTCCTGTGGGAAGTGGGGAAAAGAGCAGTGGCCTTTCCATCAGTTAGGGTCTGTGCTATTGTAGTAGACAGCTTCAGGTTCGCTGAGATGAATTTCCAGACCAGACACAGTTATGCAGGAAGGGATTTATTGAAGCTTACAGATCCAGGGGAGGTTCCATAATGGCAGAAGAAACTGGCCTGCTTTCACAGGCCCAAGCAGAGAGAGAGAAGCACAAGCCTAAAAAGCCACAGCACACTTCAGGAACTCCAGCTAGGCACACTTTGCATATCTTTTTTTTTTAAATTTTTTTGTTCATTTATTTATTTGAGAGTGACAGAGAGAAGGAAGCCAAGAGAGAGAGAGAATGGGCGCGCCAGAGCTTCCTGCCTCTGCAAACGAACTCCAGATGCGTGCGCCCCCTCGTGCATCTGGCTAACGTGGGTCCTGGGGAATTGAGCCTTGAACCGGGGTCCTTAGGCTTCACAGGCAAGCGCTTAACCGCTAAGCCATCTCTCCAGCCCACACTTTGCATATCTTTAGATTGAAATCTGAAACCCACCACCACACCTTAAGATCCACCCAGTGACTGCCTCCAGCCAGGTGGCTGCAGATGTAAACTACAAACAAGTAAACTGAATATATTGGGGGCCATCTATTCTATTCAAACCACCACAGTTGCTATGTATCTCCTTCCTTTGCTTTTGAATATTTAGATGTGTTTTTATAAACAAGTAGGATAAACTCAGCATTAAAAGGATTATGACAATGACAAACATTGGTCTTTTGAGAGTGTCTGCCATGTTTATTTTCCCTCTGACTGTCAGCAGGTCCTGTGGGACAGGCAGCTACTTTAAATTCTTACTTGTTTATTTAGAAATTTAAATCTCTATTTTGAGTTAATATGCACATATTAAAGCAAGCAGCTTTAACCACTGAGCTATCTTCCCTGCCTAATGTGTATTAATTCCTAAATTTTTGGCTTTGTGTTTTGGATTGTTACTATGAAAATGAGGCTATCATGTCATTTTTATCCTTTGGATGCTGTCTATTACTTTTTTTTTCCGTTTAGTGTTGACAATCTTACTGTGCTAGTGTTAGTAAGCTTAATCAACTTTAATTGTGTCTCAGGGGCTGGGGCGATAGCTCAGTGGTAAAGCACTTTCCACACAAGCCTAAGGACCTGAGTTCAGATCCCCAGCATCCACATAGAAGCTGGGTGTCGCAGTGCATGCCCGCAATCCAGGCTCCAAATAGGTGGAGACAGGAGGGTCCCTGGGCCTTGCACGCTAGCTTATAGCAGATACAGTAAGCTCCATTTTCCGTGAGAAACACTGTCTCAAAAAATAAGGCCGAGAAGTGAATGAAGCCAGCCTCTGTCTTGCACATATTCATGCACACATGTGCACGTGCGTACACATGTATGCCTGCCCACATAGGAACATGCATGCACACATGCTCATATGCCACATATGCATATGCCTTCAAAGAATTGGGTCGTAATTTTTTTTTTTTTTTTTTTTGGTTTTTTGAGATAGGGTCTCACTCTAGCCCAGGCTGACCTGGGATTCACTATGTAGTCTCAGGGTGGCCTCGGAATCACAGTGATTCTCCTACGTCTGCCTCCCGAGTGCTTAGATTAAAGGTATGCGCCACCATGTCGGATTCAAGGCTTTTACTTTTATGACTATGTAAATATTTCTTCTTACTAAGCCAAGAAATATATATTTAAGCCAAGAAAGTTCATTTTATATTACTTCTTGACCTTGTGTTTTTCTAGAACTGCTTGAATGTTTTGAAAATGTCTTCTATATCTCGCAACAGGGCTGGGTCTGGTAACACCCTTCAGATGCCTTCAACTGGGAAAGCCTGTGTGTGATTGTAGCCCACTTTTGCTCCTTTTTCTGTGGCCATCTCTTCTGGTTTCCTGGGCTGCTCGTGGCTTACCTGTGGAGCCTTGAGACTTTCTTCACTGTGATTCTGAGAATTCTCTCCTGTGTTGGAACTCCAAACCTCTGGATCTCTTCCTCATGTTCCCAGTGTTCTGCCTCACTTTGGGGAAACACATTCTCTAGTAGCCTCATGGAAATGGCATGTGAGAAATAAGAGTTTGGAGGAGCTGATGAATCTAAAAATGTCTTTACCTCCATACTGAATTGATAGTCTGTCCAGACATAAAATCCTAGGATGTGAAATCTTTGTGGATTAGGATTCTTGAAGGCATGCTCTCTCCATTCTAGAATTCTCAATAATGATATTAATTAATATTATTCTCAATAATAAAAACAATGTGCCATCATTATGCCTCTTTGCCTTTATGTATTTGTCTTATTATTTGTTTTCTCTTTGGTAGTTCTTGAAATCTTTTTCTTTTTTTTTTTTGTTTCTGGTGCTTTGATGTTTTGCAATGACATGCCTTAGTTTATCCATTGTGTTTTTAGTGTTTTGTAGACTTCAGCCTTTCACATCTAGGAAATCATATTACAGTTTTTATTTGGTAGATTTTCCCCTAAAATTATTCTGGATTTCTTCCTCTGTTCTTGTTCTTCTCCCGCTGACTGTTTTTGTGTTCTGTTTACTTTTTGTAAAATTTCCTCAACTTTTCCTTTTTAACCTTTCTTTTTATTTTTTCTCTTAATTTTAAAAATATTTATTTATCTATTTGACAGATAGAGGGGGCCATGGACATGCCTGGGCCTTCTTCCCCTGCATGTACCCCTTTGTGCATCTGGCCTTATGTGGGCACTGGCAGAATCATACTGGGGCTATCAGACTTTGCAAGCAAGCACCTTTTACTACTGAGTCATCTCTCCAGTCTTAACCTTTCTTTTTAACTCAGCTTTTACATTCTTCACTTCTACAAGGTCGTTCATGTTCCCTGCTTCTTTTGCTATTTTAGAGTGCTCTGTTCTTGTTTCATGTCAGCAAGATCTTTCTGGAATATCAGTTAAAGCTTCTTTGATGTGCCTTTCTGTTCTCTGTCACACCTTGCGTCGCTTGTTTTGTTTTGCTTTGTTATAACCTGGCTGCATCACGTTAGTGACTGGGTAGGAGAGTGGAGCTGGACCACATCACTCCACGGTATGCTGACAGCCACTGAAATCTGTCACAGCATGCCCTCCCTCTGCTTACCTGGGCTCACATAGCCACAGTTTCTACGATTTTTATTTTGAAAAACAAACAAACAAACAAACAAACAAACAAGCAAGCAAGCAAACAAACAAAAAACTCAGGTCCTCTGTGGAGTGCAGGAGTAAATATGGAGGACCGTCACTGATTTTTTCCACACATTGGGGGAATAGTTCCCTGTTCAGTTCTGCCTTGCCCCCCCTTCCGAGATTCCTGCGCTCCCTTGAGGCTCTGTGAGGCTCCGTTCTGCTGTAGTCCTACGCTTCCTTCCCCAGAGACACTCAGGATTCCTCCATCGGATTTCTGTCTTCAAATATCATAATTTAAAGAGTTTTTTTTTTTTTTATCAGAGATTGAGGTTATGATTTTCTTTCTTTGAAGGGATTTTTGAGGGAAGGACAGAGGAAAACTAACACGTTTACTACATCACTTTGAAATAGAAGAATTCTATATGATTAATCTCAAGCAGGTTATATTAGGTTTGGCTTTTGTTTTGGGCTTACTAGTAACTACATTTAACTTTCACATAACTGAGCCTGTCAGGAGGAAAAGAGATGATTCCTATAACTCGATTGCCTTGAAAAAAAAATTCCATTAATTCTTAATTCATTAGCTGCCGTGGCAGAACGAAGCATGCTGTGCTAATGGTGTTTTTGACACTAGCTTATCCTTTAAATTCAACAACTTTTAGCTGAGATTTCTCCAAAATGTATCCTGCACTCTTAAACAGAGTGGTGGAGATTCTTGTCTTCTGTTTGCTCAGAGGCGTTTTACTAATACCTCTAATTGTGCCACAGTGCAGCCTGGTGACCTCTCTAGGTGATTGCTTTGTTGGTTCCTAATTGGTTTTGCAGAGAAGGCTGCCATTTCCTGATGAGTCATTCACCGCCAGGGCGCTCCCTCTCCAGTGACACGGGGCTACACTTCACTGGCTATGTGGTGTGCCCAGAAAGAACTGAGATTGGCAGTTGGAGCCACAGCTACAGGCTGGTGAAGCCAGGAACTTCACATGCGATGCCAAGTCTTGGTTGGCAGATGCTGGGGGAGATGAACGCGGCTCCTCTAGGCTTCTGGGATTTCACAGGGAAAGAGCCCAAGCCACGGGGCTGCTCTGTGCTCGCTGGCCCACCTTAAACCAGGATCTGTACCGTGGCGTTTGAAAGATTTCACCCAGGTGCCTCTTCCTGGGGAGGTGGTCTTGGGCAGTGTAGGGGGGCGTTTAGTAGCAGCCTTGTCCTCTACCTCTCCCCTAGCCATGACAGCCTCAAATGACTCCAGTCACTGCCAAATTGTTTGTTTGTTTGCTTGTTTGCTTGTTTTTTTTTTTTTCCCAAATAAAAATCATAGAAACTGTGCCTATGTGGAGCCCGGGTGTGCTGTGACAGAAGGGCAGCATGGGAACCCGCTGACAACCTCAGATCATGGGCTGCTTTTTAGTTCAGAATTTGGGTGGTGTTCTGAATGTTTGAAGTTGTTAAAAAAAAAAAAAAAAGGTGACAGCAATGACCTGGAATAGAAGCATAATTCCCCAGAATCACGTAAAATTTGAACTGATTCATAAACCACATGCGTTTCCACACACTGACAGTGCTAACCAATTGTACACCACTGCTTTGAATATCCTGATAACTAACATCTTTGGAGCACTTATTTAAGAAATTAAATTTTTTAAGCTGGGCGTGATGGCGCCTGCCTTTAATCCCAGCACTCATGAGGTAGAGGTAGGAGGGTCTCCATGAGTTCAAGGCCACCTGAGACTACATAGTGAATTCCAGGTCAGCCTGGGCTAGAGTGAAACCCTCAAAAAACCAATAAATAAATAAATAAATAAATAAAAATTAAAAATTTTATGTGCATGTGATGTATGTGTGTTTTTTTGGGGGGTTACTCATGTACCACAGCATGCATGTGGAGGTTTGAGGGCAACCTTGGGGTTTTTGTTCTCTTCTTCCACTTTTCCACCATTTAAAACACATTTTATTTATTGGCATGCAGAGAAAGAGAGACAGAGAGAGAGAGAGAGAGAGAGAGAGAGCGAGCACGAAAGGGCATGCCAGGGACTCTAGCCACTGCAAATGAACTACAGATGCATGCACCACTTTGTGTATCTGGCATTACGTAGGTCCTGTAGAATCTAACCCAGGTCATAAGGCTTTGCAGGCAAGTGCCTTAACCATTGGTCCATGTCTCCAGCCCCCACCTTTTTTGAAAAAGGATCTCTTGTTGTTTTGGTACTGTGTGTGCACCAGTCTATCTGGCCTTCAAGCCTCTGGATTCCCCTTGCCATTGCTGTGGGCACACTGCAGTCAATAATGCAGGTGCCACTTTGTACCCAGCTTTACACGGGTGACATGGGATTTAGCTCAGCCCATCAGGCTTTCAAGCAAGCACCCTTAACCTCTCAGTCATCTCCCCAGCCCCTAGCACTCATTCTTTTTTTAAAAAAAAATTTTTATTATTTATTTATTTGACAGAGAAAGAGGGAGAGAGAGAGAGAGGGAGAGAGAATGAATGGGTGCATCAGGGCCTCCAGCCACTGCAAACGAACTCCAGACCCCTTGTGCATCTGGCTAACGTGGGTCCTGGGGAATTGAGCCTGGGTCCTTTGGCTTTGTAGGCAAATGCCTTAACAGCTAAGCCATTCCTCCAGCCCAGCACTCATTCTTTTTACACACACTTTGATGTCAACCCTAAGGGAGAAATGACCATCACCCCCTCATTGACAGATGTAGAAACCAAAGCACAGCACAGAGCAGGTGGGCAAATGGCCCAAGTTTATTTTTATTTATTTATTTGACACACACACACAGAGAGAGAGAGAGAGAGAGAGAGAGAGAGAGAGAGAGAGAGAATGGGCGCATCAGGGCCTCCAGCCATTGCAAATGAACTCCAGATGCATGTGCCTCCTTGTGTATCTGGCTAACGTGGGTCCTGGGGAATTGAACCTGGGTCCTTTGGCTTTGTAGGCAAACACCTTAACCACTAAGCCATCCCAAATGGCCCAAGTTCAGACAATGTAGAGGGTCAGCTGGAACTCACAGCTTTTGGTGGAACCTCAGGGCCACACTCTTTACCAGCACCCGGCCAGGGACTGTTGCCCAGCGTCATGCGTAGACTTCAATCTGTCCTTCTGCTCTGAGCTTTCGGGGCAAGGCTGCTTGCTTCTTTCACTTTTAACATCCACCGTGCAGCAGAGGGATGGGGGGGGTTCATTTTACTAAAGGAAAAGAACTGTTCTGAACACCAGCCCCGCCCCCACAGCTGTTCACAAGAAGAGGGGACCCGCAGCAACGACAACAAAAAGAGCCTAAGTGTGTGTCATGGTTTCTTGAGAGGAGATGGATGGGTTGTGATATTGTAGGTCATTAATGTGCTGCGGATCTCTGTTATTAGGAGGATAATTGTCTTCAAACGGAGAAAGGAAGCGGCAGTGTAATTATAGCCTTCGGCTGGCATCATGACCTGCTTGCTGTCTGGCGGGGTTGGGAATTGAGACGCCTTGTGCACAGAGAGGCACCAGGCTTCTGAAAGAATTACCCTGCCCCAGCCCCCAGATGCACAGGTAACAAAGCTGCTAAATGCAAACTTTTCTAGATGATTCAAGAAGGCGGAACCTACAGAACTGCCAGGTATTATCAGAGACATATCTGAAGCCATCTGGATCCTGTGTGCTGGTGAAGCGAGAGCCTGGTTTCTGGGGAGTATTGACTAACAGCGGTGTGTGTGGGGGGGTATACATGCATGTATATACACATGTGTGTAGAGGACAGAGGGCAACCTCAGGTGTCAGTCCTTAGGTGCCACCCATTTTTTTTTGAGATAGGCTCTCTAAACTGATCTAGAACTCTCCATATAGGCTAGACTGGCTTACCAATTAACTCAATTAAACCCCACAACTATATCTTTGTGCTCAGGATTGGAATTATAAGCAACCCCCAACCTTTTAAAAATATTTTACTGGGGGCTGAAAAGATGGCTTAGTGGTTAAGGTGCATGCCTTCGAAGCCTAAGGACCCCGGTTCCATTCACCAGGTCCCATGTAAGCCAGATGCACATGGTGCTCATGATGCATATGGAGTTCATTTGCACTGGCTAGAGGTCCTGGCACACCCCTCACTCTGTCTCTCCCTCTCTCTTTCTTAAATAAATAAATATTTTAAAATATTTTATTGGTTTATTTATTTGCAAGGAGAAAGAGAATGAATGGACATTCCAAGGCCTCTAGCCACTGCAAACATACTCTAGATGCACGTACCACTTTATGCATCTGGCTTACGTGCGCACTAGGGACTCAAACATGGATTGTTAGGCCTTGTCAGGAAAATGCTTTAACTGCTGAGTCATTTCTCCAGACCCCCTCCCCTCCCACCAACCTTTCTTTGAAAACACATGGGTTCTGTGGGCCAAACTCAGATCCTCATGCTTAGAAGGCAAGCATTTTCCAACAGAGTTATTTCCTCAGCCTGACTAATGGTTTTTTAAACTCCCCTTCATTTGAGACTGCAGTGCTTTTAAAAGACCATGCTAAGTTAGCAGTCTACTGTTTGCCTCAAAAGTCATTGAGGATGAATTCAGGATTGCACTGAAGATGCACAAACCACAATTTGGTACTGATGCAAGGGTTGCATGAGTTCATGGGGTGATGGCTAGAGTTCTGCTGCTGGGTCTCTTGGCTCGGTTGGTCATCTACTATTGCTGTATTCTGAACTCCACATTTCTGTTGCCCGTTAAAGGGCAGGCTGGACCCCAGAATTTGAGCTGAAAAGGGATAAGTGAATGAGAGGACAGGCTGAACTGTCAGCCTAACATTCTGACTTTTTCCCTTCTGGTTATATCCTTGAGAAATAGCCATAGGATAAAGAGCGTTCATGAAGAAGGAGGCTAAGCAAACAAGAATGTTTCACTTGACTCAAATATCTTTTGTAAAAGTATGGGTTTATTTCACGTGTATATATGTATAATATGTGCATGGTGTATAATGAATTGTGGATGTGTGACATGCAAGTGTGCTAAGGCCAGAGGGGAAGGTCAGGTGTCCCTTATTTCTCATCTATGTCTTTTCTTCAGATAGTCTTTCACTCAACCTGGAGTTACTGTTTTCAGTCAGGGAGCCTCAGCGATTGATTCTCCTGTTACTACCCACCCCCAGCAGAGTGGCAGCCATGTGCAGGGCTACACCACCCAGCTTGGGAATCAACTCAGTCCCAGGCACTTGCTCAGGTCCTCACATGTGTGTGTGGCAAGCACTTTTACCCATCAAGCCATCTCCTCAGACCCTAATCTTATATATATATTTAGGTCAAGAAATCATCTCTTCAAATGGTGAGAATGTAGGAATAATTTCAGAACAGAAGTTTACCCTACCTTGGAAATGCAGATCTAAAGAAATTTTGTTCATACTTGTGACTGATAACCAACAGAGTAAATGAGCTAAATTCTTATGGATACATATTCATTAGATAGACGCTTGTTCTTCAGGGCTCAGCTCAAATGCCACCCTCATCTTGGAGAGTCTTTGTGTGATCTCCGGGGACACAGTTGTGCTGTCCTTAAATGCTCCCACAGCAGTCTGCACGGAGTTCCTAAGAGGCACCGGCTCATTGTGCAGTAACTCATCCGCTTCCATCTATTTCTTGCTGCCTGGATGGTGAGGTTTCCAGAGAAAACTATCCACCTCTGATTCCCCAGCACCCGGAGCATGTGGGCGGGTATGTAGGAGACTGGTTTTGTGTGTTGGATAACTGAGTAATAGGAGAACTCATTAAATTTCATCCTTCACGCTGGGCAAGAAGAGAACATGTCATCTTGAGATATTCTAACTTCTTAAAACTATATAATACCCTTATATAATTTAAAAGAAGAAGTTCAGGGCATAATGATTTTTTTTTCTTTATCCCCCTTCTTACTTTTAAATTTTTATCTCCTGTCATCTCTTCCTTCTCTCAATCTCATTAAAATATTAGCCTTAATTGTCTTCAACCCAGGGTCTTTCTGAAGAACACCCCTCTTTTCTTTCCAGGCAGGCATTAATGAGAACGACTTTTATGACGGGGCGTGGTGCGCGGGCAGGAATGACCTCCAGCAGTGGATTGAAGTAGATGCCCGACGCCTGACCAAGTTCACAGGAGTCATCACCCAAGGAAGGAATTCACTCTGGCTGTAAGTGGACCTGGATTAATGCCTACTGGGCTCTGTCTTTGACGTAGTGTTAGAAGGTTTTGCCAGACATAAGGAAGGTGCCGAGTGGATTGGTGAGGGGTAACTCAAGGGAAGAATACTGGACTCTGGAGGGGACTGAAAGTGTAGAAGCAGCGCAGGGTCCCCTTGGAAGGGAGAAGGGAATAGGCCCAGGTACAGTTATAGCATACAGCTGCCATCTTGAACTGTGGTGAGATATTGACTTCAGGACAGGTGGGTTGAACTCATCCTGAGGTAGGGGCACTGGACAAGTGTTGAGCACACAGCCTGGGCATCATGTGTATGAACCAGCCAGACCCTGGAAGAAAGGCTAGAGCCTTGGAAGGTTCTCAAATGAAGGACTGCTAGAGATTTACTTAAATGTGAGGCCTGGGAATGAGGCCGTTTTTTTAAACCTGACTTTGAGGTCAGCACTGTGTCAATCACAAGGATGACCAGTCCCAAGTGAGATGGCTGTGTGTTGGCATCGTCACTTGCTGGCGCTAACTGAACCTGTGTCCAGGTCTGGAATGACTGGTGTGGAGGAACTGAGCTGAGACTGGGGCAAGTCAACAGAACCAGGGACTCCAGGCGATTTCTTCTGCATAGAAGCCCAGAGGCAGCAGCTTGCAGAGATTTCATCAGAAGAGCTTTGTGCAGAGCTTATGTAGATAACGGCTTATACAAAACAAACTAGATGGCAACTTCCCTATCTCAGAAGGAGGAGACAACCTTGGCTAACTTGAGGCTATAGATGAATATTAGGCCTCCCTAACAGCAGGAAAATAAGCACCACAAACACTGTTGCCAGCATTCTGGGATGAGGCACAGGTGTCCTTTTTCTCAAAGGACAGTGTCTGCAGAATCATAGAGTCTTCTGCAAACGGAAGGCAATAGGCTAAAAGCCACCTACAGATGGAGGGCCTCCAAACCCTCCATGTTGGGCTGTGGATGTCGCTGCATTGGTAAACTATTTGTCTAGCATGCACAAAGCATAAACCGGGCATGGTGGCATGTGCCTATAGACCTAGGAGGAGGAGGCAGGAGTATCAGAAGTTCAGGGTCATTCTCAGCTGCATGCACATAGATGAACCTTGAGCACATGATGCTCAGTGCAATAAACACGTCACAGAAGGACAGTTTTCCTTACACGAGGGTACGGCGTGGTCAGATTCTTAGACAGGAGGTGGAGCAGTGATTAACAGATTCTGGAAGGAAGGGGAGTGGGGCTTTAATATTTGTAAATATAGAGTGTGGGAAGATGCCAAGGTCTAGAGGTAGATGGTGGCAATGATGGCACATTAGTGTGAATATATTTCATGCCACAGAAGTGCATACTTGAAATAGTCCATATGATACATTTGGTGTCATGCATATTTTATGCCAATCAACATATTTTTGTTATGAAAAATGTTATATTAATTAGTTAATACATTAAAAGATGCATATATATCCTCTCCATCTCAGCTCAGGACTGTTTGTGGAGATGGAGGTAGGCATCGGGCATGCAGACGTGGAGGCTCAGTGGATCTCGGCATGATAAGTAGCAGGACTTCAGCACTTTATGAATTTTAAATGAGACATCTTCTTGGTCTTCTGCATCTGTTTGCACTGAGAAGCCACGGAGACAAATGCTCCACACTTGAACGTTAAGGAAACTGGTCGCGTGCCTCAGCTAAGACCCCTCCTGCCCAGGAACGCCCTACCGCTCACACTGCAGTAATAGTGCCCAGCTCCATTCCTTGGCATCTTTCACTACTTACTAATCACCTTGCTAATGGCAACCATGTAAAATCAAAGCAGTGAGTGCTGGTGAGATTGTTGGCCATGGTCAGGCATGGGCCAGAGAGAGCTACACCCTACTGCCAGCCAGCAGCCTCCTGAGGGGTTCTCTTCACAAACCTCTGCTCAGGTGAAGCCAAGGTTCTTGACTTCGTGGCAGGGCAGATTTCAGGAGGAGCCGGTCAGAACCAGTTAGAGTTTATCAGTAAGGGATTTTTGACATAGACTTGAGAACTGGAGTCGATAGGAAGAAAGGTGTTCAGGGAAAGCATAAGGGACATCCAGTCATGGGTGTGGGCTTTTCTAGATAGAAGGTCTCACATCACTGTCCTTACAATAGCCAGATATATGATTTTGGTGGCTTCTGAAGTGGTTACTTCTCGAAGGGATGCTGAGGAACTTAATTAAACAAGATCACAAGAGGGCTTGTGATACTGGGTAGAATCACAGCTGGTAGGTAAAACCCTATATCAGAGAGATGTTTTCACTGTAAACAAGTTCAGTCTTGTTTGTGAACTTCCCACAAAACTGCAGGTTCACATCTGTGAAAGTGAGACCATACATGGTTAGGCCTGACACATGGTTTGTTTGCTTTTTTAATATTCTTATTTGAAACATTTCTTTTTTTATTGGAAACTTCCATAATTGTAAATGATATTCCCTGGTAATTCCCTCCCTCCCCCACTTTCCCCTTTGAAACTCCACTCTCCATCATATCCCCTCCCCATCTCAATCAGTCTCTCTTTTATTTTGATGCCATGATCCTTTCCTCCTATCATGATGGCCTTGTGTAGGTAGTGTCAGGCACTGCGAGGTCATGGGTATCCAGGCCATTTTGTGTCTGGAGAAGCACATTGTAAGGAGTCCTACTTTTCTTTTGGCTCTTGGTTAATTGTTTTGGAATAAATGACTCAGCTGGTGTGAGACTTCAAGCAGACTCCAGAGCCAGGGGCCTGCTTCCCATTGCATGTCTCCATAATTAACCCTGTCTTGCTATCCTGCCTCAGAGATTAATTCTAATTTCTGAAGAGGTCAACATTAATAACTAAATGGTGACAAGAGAGCTGTACTGATATCTAGCTACCTGTCATTATTCCTGGAAAGGGGACATTCTTACAGAGTGACAGTTGTCTGGCAGGAACACATCACCAGTCTTCCTCTGCATTTCTTTTGATTATATAGACAACATAGTAGCATTTAAAAATATCTAATAGCGGGGGTTGGAGAGATGGTTTAGCAGTTAAGTGCTTGACTGTGAAGCCTAAGGACCCTAGTTCGAGGCTCAATTCCCTAGGACCCACATAAGCTGGATGCACAAGATGGTGTATGCACCTGGAGTTCATTTGCAGTGGCTGGAGGCCCTGGCGCACCCATTCTCTCTCTCTCTATCTTTCTCTCTCTCTCTGCCTCTTTCTCTCTCTGTCTGTATGTCTCTCTCAAATAAATAAATAAATAAAACAACAAAAAAAAAATCTAGTAGCGAGCCGGGCATGGTGGCACATGCCTTTAATCCTAGTATTGGAGAGGCAGAGGTAGGAGGATCGCCATGAGTTCGAGGCCACCCTGAGACTACATAGTGAATTCCAGGTCAGCCTGAGCTAGTTGAGTGAGACCCTACCTCATAAAACCAAAAAAAAAAAAAAAAAAAAAAAAATCTAGTAGCATTTTAAAACATTACTCATGATTCCACTGTCTCTTTTTTTTTTTTTTTTTTTTTTTTTTTGGTTTTTCGAGGTAGGGTCTCACTCTAGCCCAGGCTGACCTGGAATTCACTATAGAGTCTCAGGGTGGCCTCGAACTCACGGCGATCCTCCTACCTCTGCCTCCCGAGTGCTGGGATTAAAGGCGTGCGCCACCACGCCCGGCTGATTCCACTGTCTTTATCCCAAGAGATTTTTTACATATTGCATATCAACTTACATCATTCATGACTTAATCTATCCATAACGTTGCTCACGCTGTGACTCAAACTTCATCATGATCATTTTTAATGTCTGTCATTTACTCAACCACACCTTGATCATTGACCCAGTTTTCTGTGCTTTCATTTCATAGTGAAAGAAGCCTTTTCATCTTTTGCCTTCATTTGAATTACACCCTTCAAATAAATTTCCAGGGCTGGGATCGTTTGTGAATTGTGGCAACATTTGGTTGCTGCTTTTTGGTGTGTGCTGCTTTGGGGATCGCACTGTTTTCTCAGTGGCCCTCACACGCGTGTTCGTGGAGCTGCTTTCCGCTCTGCTCTGTGGACTTTGATCGCTGGCAGCTGATTCCCGTGACGGTTATTTTTTTCTGGTTACATTTTGAGGGGCATGGAAGTTGGTAAAAGGAAACTTGTGGAGAAAAGATGGGTTTGGGAAAACCAGTGAGGAATGAAAGCCGGGGTTTTGCTCTTCACATGTGGATGATAACCTGTCTGGCTTCTGTCACTAGAGATGCGATTGTCTGGTTATTACTGGACTAGGACATGAGGGCCAGGCGAGTGCAATGCTCACGTTCCGTCTCAGTGAGAAATACGAGAAGGCTTGAGAAGAGCCCTGTCTTTCCATTGCTTACCCACGACAGGACTTGTCAAGAGGGAAGGCCGGGATTGGAAGTACTCTTGAGTCAGAACTTTTATGCCTAAATATACTTCAAGTTCAATGATTATTTAGGCTATGAAGAGAAGAAACCTGAGACGTTTCCGCTGCCTGACCTCATGGGACAGGACATCCATCACGGACTGAACGGGGTGTGGAAGGATGGCATGTTTTGGTAGCTGAGCCCTTTTCCAACCTTAGGCAGGGATGATGTAGAAGGTGAGATCTGGTCCGGTGTGACCCTTAAGCTTGCCAACAAGAGAAATCATTGAATTCTCACTGTAAAAAGGACAGCATATGTCCTACCTCATAACCTCTCTCTCCCCACATTGTCCCCAGAGAGCATAGCACTATTTTTAAGGTTCCCTTCTTTGGGTTTCAGTATTTCTCTTCAACTGTCATTGAGAACCTTGCAGATAGAGGCTGTGACACCGTCTGTATCTCAGGGAACTTGTTCAGGATGTGCAGCAATTTGATGCCCAACACGTGACTCTGTGATTGCCTATCATTAGTCTAACAAGGTTCATTCACTGAGCAATAGCGAGTTAACGGATCTTTGACTATAAGTGACTAAGTGAAGGCTTAAGATGTAACAGGGAAGAGAACTAGAAAAGAAAAAGCTAGTAGAAGTTATGACCCTGGAATCATGTGACTCCTGACTCTTGCTGGTTCTGAGAGTTCGTTTCTGGAAACCTCAGTCTTCTGTCCTTTAAAATGGGATGGCCAGCTGGGAGTGGTGGTACACACATTTAATCCCACCACTTGGGAGGCAGAGGTAGGAGTACTGCCATGAGTTCAAGGCCAGCTTGAGACTACATAGTAAATTTTAGGTCAGCCTGGGCTAGAGCAAGACCCTACCTCAAAAAATAAAACAATAATAATAATAAATAATAAATAAATAAAATGGGATGGCCATTCTCTGTCTCCTACAGATGTGGCGGGGGTTAGTAGCGGTTATAATTATAATGTTTAAAGTTTACCCAGAGAAGTGCATGGGATTTTCTTCCTTCCCCACTTCTCTGAGCTTTTCTAGAACAGTAAAGTTCTAGTTTTATCTTTAGCCACAGATCTTTCTCACAAATAAAATCTTTTTTGGAAACATTTGCAGAAAGATAGACAGGTGAGCCTGCTGTGTGGGGGTGTTGGGATGAGGGGAACGCCTCCTGCCTGGCCCTCCCCGCTCCCATCACAGAACTCCCTAGATGACAGGCTGGTCATGTGTCTCTATGTGGAGCATTCTAGATGGCTTAAGGTGCCTTGAGCCAGTTACAGCTTGCCCACTCCCCAAGTGCCAACTGCTACTTCCAGCAGCCTGCAGGTTACTGGCAGCTCTGGGGTTCAGATCAAACAGGCAACACCAGAGCTGGAGCCAGAGCTGAACTTTCAATCAAATGGGAAAAGCAGACTCCGCTCTCAGTGTGTGCTGCATTTGGGTGGGTAATATTTTAGATATGGAGAGGAAAGGGGCCTCCTGCTCTGGGAGCTGGACAAGTAGATACTGTTGGTTAACAGAGCTTCTTGCTGGCAGTGGAATGTAAAATCACTTAGCAAATATATACTTATATACACGTATGTACATACCACAGCTCAGTCAGTAAAGTGCTGACCCATGAGGACCTAGGTCAGTCCCCAGAACCCATGTATAAAAAGCTGGGTGTGATGGCTCATGCTAGGAATCCCAAAGCTAGAAGTACAGAAGCAGATGGATCCTTGGGGCCTGCTGGCCAGTCTATGTCGCCTAATTAGGTGAGTTCCAGGCTGGTGAGAAATCCTGTCTCAGAATAAAAAGTGTTGTGCTTGATTTCTCATTGCTGGCATGAAACACCTGACCAAAGGCAGAATATGGGTGGAAAGTCCCTATTTTGGCTTAAAGTCTCAAAGGAAAGCTTCATGATGATAGGGGAGGCTGGACATCACCTCTGTCACAGCGGGTGGAAATAGCAGCAGGAGAGTAAGCCAAACTCTAGCAAAGGGGGGCTGGCTCCAGCACTCCTAAGCTTGCCCTCAACACACCTCCCCCAGCAAGGCTCCACCTCCCAAATTGCCATCAGCTGGACACCAAACATTCAAAACACGTCACTTTATGGGGGACACCTGATTCAAACCACCACAAGCGGTATATAGTATCCGAGGGAACAACATCTGAGGTTGTCCTCTGGCCTTCATATATACATGTACGTGTAGACACATTCCTGCCCATTCACACAAATGTACCTGCTGTACACACAGAAATGCACACATATACAAGTAATACAAAAATGATTCTGTTAATGCTTTTCATTGATAAGACTTCTCTTGTTGGTCATTTGAAATGAATATCCATAATATGATCTGTTTCTGACATTCTTTGCATGTGTTTATTCACCCACTCATTCATATGGTGTCCACTGAGAGCTCCTTGCTAAACACGAGGAGAGCAAACCTAAGCAGGAAGGGGTCCCCGCCTGCAGGGAGCTTGTGGTCTAGTGCGAGGATCCGGTATGCTATTAGACGCCGCACTTGACCACAGGCCAAGGGCAGAGGAGGTGCCTTTGACCTGTCATGGGAATGGCAAGATTGATACAGTGACGTTATGAGGCATAGCTGCTGTAATCCCACCACTAATTCGTATCCAAGTTGATGATAAACTCTACAATTTCAATTTTAATATTTTTTTTCAATTTGTGCTATGTGAAAGTTAGAAAATGTAATTGTTTTAATGATTTTGAATGCTTTTTTTTCACCAGTATAAACGATCATTCCCCACTGCATTGCAATTTAGTGAAGTGTTAGTACACTAATAGAAACCAGTCTTTGATTTCCCCAGTGACAAAAAGTATATTAGACATATGAGTGCTACAATTATAACCAATGTGATGATGGAAAAGTTAATTATTCTGCATGAGGTGAGTCAGTGCTTCTAAAGATTTGGAAGAAATGCAATTTAAAATAACTAAATGCTTTGCACTTAACTGTTCAACAGATAGAACCATCTGTCCTTCAAGTGAGGCAGCCATTTGGGTGCTGGATTTCTGGGGTGGGCCTGAAGAAGGTTGGCTACTTCGCTGACTTTATAACAGGTAGTCAGGTTCATTAGCAAGACAACTGGAGCTCCTTCCCTGAGCCAGGCAGGCGGTCCCAGAAGGCTTGCATGCCATTTGAGGCTGGGTGTCTTAACAACGGGAGGGTCTGTGTAGGGGCTTCTTTGAGAATCGCAAGGTACCCAAGTCAGAAGGAAGGTAGAATTGGGGAAGGTCACCCCCTTGCTTCCCAGTCACACAACCCTGGCATGGATGACTGGGATGAGGGGCAGTGTCCTAGGGAGAGAGCAGAAGGTCAGAGAGGAGCAGCTGTCTGGCAATCTTGAGACTGCAGAGTGGGCTTCTCTCACACTCCCTGGACCAGAGCTCAGGAGAGGAAAGAGAAGGACAGTGGGGGTCGTAGCAGAGGGAAACTTGAAAGAGGGAAGCACAAGGCCCTTGAAGAGTAGCTGGGGGACACTGGTCCTGGACAGGTGGGGGCAGGAATCAGAGCCTTGGCACCTTCCTTCCCTGCCTGAGGAGGGTCCTGTTTTCCCAGTAAGGTGTTCAGCGGGTACCTCCCTCCCTCTCCTCCCTCACTCTCCAGTGGTATCTGTTTTGTTTTTTTTTTCTGCATCCCTGGGGGGCCTGTCCTCTGTCATTGTCATTACCCTGCCCTTGTGGGTCTGTCTGGGCCCCACACAGCAGCTCTCCAGGTCACATAGGGAGTGTGCGCCAGAGTCCTGCTCTTGGGAAGGGAGCCCAGAGCCCCCTGGAAGCAGAGCCCGGCAGGAAGCTTCTTCAATCACTCCGCATTCTCCTTGGGAGTGAGGGCGGCATGTTTTCCAAACATATCCTGCTGAGTGGCCTCCTCGCTTGATGGGGGAAAGGAAATGCTTGGCACCTGTGGGGACCTGCAGAGACAGACACTTCCACATTCCCTTCTAACTGCTTAGAGAACCATCAGTTTCTGAAGAGTCTGGCAGGAAATAAGAAGGGTTTTAATGAAAACACCTTCAAGTTCAAGTACAAGGCTAGGCATAACTATTTCTTCATCTTGAGTTACATTTTACCTGTGCAGGGGCAGTTGTTTAAAATTAGAGTTTTCACAGATGACTCGCACGGCTTCTACTCGGCGCCCATGACTGAGGAAAGAGCTCTCAGGAGGTGACGTGCCTGAAGTCCATCTGTATGGCGAGTTCCTGGCTAGAACCTTCCATCTTGCTTTTACTTAAGGATCATTGTGCCTGGACCATGACTTGTGAGAAACCCTCCACATGGTTGCTGGCCACACTCTGCCTCAGTTGCCTCCGTTTTGTTCCATAGACGCAGTAAGCATGCTCCTGCCTCGGGGTCTTTACACTTGCTATGTCCTCTGCCTGATGCCAGGGCCCTCTTTACCTTCCCTGCCCCCTTCCAAAGCCTGCCCCTGGTCTCTCTGTGTCTGCTCTTGGCTTTCTTGGGCCACCTTTTCCTTTCTGTGTTTATGGTGCATATAGACATTACTCTGGAAGTAGAGCAAGGTTCTTTGCCCCCAGTCTCTGGTGCCAGGTCAGTGTGCTGCCCTTCAACTGACCCCCTCACCTCCCTGCGTTCTGCAGACAGTGCCAGAGTCTGCTGAACACGGGGACTAAGCCACTGGGAGGAGACATGCCACATTTCATCAGAAAGCAGCCCTGGTTCTTTGTTGTTATGGCTTGGACCTGGAATGTCCCCCTCATGTGTTGAGGGCTTAGTCCCACATATAATAGTGTTCAGAGAGAGGGATTTGGACAAGTGACAGGAGGGATCTGACCTCCTCAATGTATTAATCCATTGATGGGTAATTGGTAGGTGACGGGAACCTGGAAGGGGGGATATAGTTGAAAGAAGTGGGCCCTTGGGGCCATGCCTTGGGAGAGATATCTTGTACCTGGCACCTCTCTCTCTCTCTCTCTCTCTCTCTCTGTGTGTGTTGAAAAGTTGACTGACACAGGTGTCTTCACTGGTGACCAGGTCCACACCTGGAGTTGGGGCCCAGATTTCAGATTTCACAGTGGGGCTTGGATTCCTGGCTGCATGTCTTTGCACGTCTTTCTGGGCCTCCATTATTCTCTCCGTACAATGGGGTGGTTGGGGTGGGGGCTCACTCACATCAGGCAGATAAGTCATGCTTGGCACATGGTGAGCGCTCTGCCTCGCTGCCATCTTCTCGGGACGCTGTCTCTGTCTTGTGGAGGGTCCTACTCACATGTCAGCACCCCCAGCCTTTCGGCTTCTCTCCAGACAACCCACATTGTGCTCCATCCCTTGGAGTTCTCAGACAGTATTCTCTGTCCTCTCAAGGTCGCAGCGCGCGTGTTCTCAGAGTCCTTAGCCAGAGGCACTGTCACCAGTCGTGAGTGTGTGGGTGGCCCAGGAGATCCTGTCACTTCCAAGTTTCCTGATTTCCTGGGCTAAAGGAAGAGAGGCCGCGGAGCTCTCCTTGCTCAGGCGCCTTTCCCAGCTTGCTGTACAGTTCCATGCAGTACAGTAGGAGGCCCAGGCATATTCCCAGCACTCAGCAGGGACCCTAGAGGCTGGCACTTCTCTTCACATGGTGGCTGAAGGACTCAGGAACCAGACAGACGCCATGACAGGCTTCAGAGTCCTCACTAGGCCTAAGTTTCTGTTTCCCGGCAAGATCTCCGGTAAGGGTGAGTTTAACATTTACTGGAAACTGACTATGCCATACATTCCTGAAGTCATAAGATAAGCTCAATTCCCCTAGCCCCAGCCCGCCAACTTTGCCCGCCAAAATCCTAAACCAACCAGAAGAGTACACTGTTTAAGTCAACCAATCATGTACCCATCCCTTTCTTCTATGTTCAAATCCCTATAAAAACCCTACCCTCCCACTACTCGGGGCTCTTGTACGGATCCGCTGCGTTGGTGAAGTCAAGAGACCGAGCTTAAGCCCGAAATAAAGCTCCTTGCCCTTGCATACGTGTTTGGTTCTCCTTGGTGGTCACTGGGGGTGCCGAGAACTGGGCATAACAGTGGCTTTTCTTTACCTGCCTCCTTGGCCCCTCCACATTCATCCAGACCCAAGACCTCAAGTGTCCCCAGCGTCTCCAGACAGCACCCAGGAAAGAACTTACACCTGGATCATGTGACAACTAAGATGCTGAGCCTGACATGTTGCAAAAAGAGTCTTGTCACATATCTGCCCTGCTTTGGGATGACTTTGGCAGACAGGGGATTTCTCTAAATGAAATCAGGGCTGCTGAGCGAGCTGTCTGTGTCTCCGCATGTGGTGCTCAGCGGCCCATTGTGTGGACGAGGAGGCTGGGTGTAGAAAGCCTGAGTAGCTGGGCTGGGGAAACAGTTCAGAGGGTAAAGTGCTTGCTTCGAAAGCATGAGGACCTGAGTTCAGATCCCTGGTACCCACTTAAAATGCCAGGCATGGTGGTGCAGACCTGTAACCACAGCCCTGGGTAGGCAGAGACAAGAGGATCCCTAGGGCTTGCTGGTTGCTAGGGTTGCTTGTCTAGAGTTCCAGATTCAGTGAAAGACCCTGTCTCATAAACATGTGGTGGGGAGGGCTGGAAGTTAAGGCATTTGCCTGCAAAGCTAAAGGACCCGGGTTAGATTCCCCAGGACCCACGTAAGCCAGATGCACAAGGTGGTGCATGCATCTGGAGTTCATTTGCAGTGGCTGGAGGCCCTGGTGCACCCATTCTCTTTCTCTCTCTCTCTCAAATAAATTAAGTTAATAAATAAATATGGTAGAGAAACAAGAGTGGAAGACATCTGATGTTTTGCCAATGCAGAAGACAAATACATGCACATATACCATACACACACACACACACACACACACACACACACACACACACACACGTGTGCACGCACACCTGATCAGCTGGTATAATCCGCTTGCCTGGTAGTGAAATAATGTCCTTTCTGCTCCCTGTGCCTTGTTGCTGCCAGGTGGGTCCCTGGAACTATGCTCGTAAGCACTTCACTCAATGCTTCTGAGGCTGGGCCAGGGTCTTCCCCAAGAGCAGCGGAGCTTGGGCCTGAGACCCTTAAGGGCCAGTGAGAATATTTAATCTGTTTCAAAAATCAAGAAAGAAAATGAACTTTTAAGTTGAAGAGAGTATTTTACTATGTAATGCTAGTCTACAAAATAGTTCCCTTCTGTTAGTCAGTCCATCTCCTGACTCCCAGACATGTCACTAGGTGAGTTTAGCCAGCAAAGGGGAAGGGAGGTGATAGCTGAGTAAACATTGATGAGAAGCCTTTTTTTTTTTTTTTTTTTTTTGGTTTTTTGAAGTAGGGTCTTGCTCTAGCCCAGGCTGACCTGGAATTCACTATGTAGTCTTAGGGTGGCCTTGAACTCATGGTGATCCTCTTACCTCTGCCTCCCAAGTGCTGGGATTAAAGGCGTGCGCCACCATGCCCAGCTTTAATAAGCCGTTCTTAATGTGGACACCCATTCTGGACTGCCTGGATGGGCCTGGTTGTGGTGGTTGGAATGTGAATGTACGTCACTCATAGCCTCAGAGAGGTAGGGTCTCACTCTAGCTCAGGCTAACCTGGAATTCATCTGTGGTCTCAGGCTGGTCTCAAACGCACAGCGATCCTCCTACCTGTGCCTCCCGAGTGCTGGGATGAAAGGTGTGCGCCACCACGCCAGGCAGCCTCAGAGACTTTTGATTAAGGTTAACCTTCTTATTTGAATCTCCAGGAGGAGATCTGCTGGAGGAGGTGTCACTGGGGGGGGGGGGTGTGGATCTTGCAGTCCAGCCCTAAGGTGTGTTCAGAGCCAGTTTGGAGCTCAGGCCGCTGGTGCTTCTTTGCTATGATCTGTGGAAGCGAGCCACATTCCTCCACCACTGATGTTTTTCCCCTGGAATTTGTAAGCCTGAAATAAACCCTTTCCTCCCATAAGCTGTTTTTGGCCAAGGTGTTTGTCCAGCAACAAGAAGGTAGCTGCTATGCTGTTGCAATGGCCAGGGGTCCTCAACTGGAGTAGGGAGGCAAGAAGGCAAAACCAGAGGGATGACAGCTTATGAAGGATGTCCCCGAGGCTGGCTTGGGCGACAGAGGAAGGCCCACAGCAATGATACAGATGTCCCCCGAGCTTCCAAAAGGAGCCCAGCCGTGCTGATACCTTGACGTTAGGACTTCTCACCTCCACATCTGTGAGAGGGTACACTGCAGTTCACACCAGTAAGTTTGCAGCAGCGATAGAAAACCCACAGAGGGCTGGGGAAATGTCTTAGTGGTTACGGAGTTTGCCTGTGAAGCCTAAGGACCCCGGTTTGATTCCCCAGGACCTACATAAAGCCAGATGTACAAGGGGGCACATACATCTGGAGTTTGTAGTGGCTGGAGGTCCTGGCATGCCCATTCTTTCTTTCTCTCTGCCTCCCCCCACCTCTCAAATAAATAAAATAAAATATATTAAAAAAGAAAGAAAGAAAAGAAAACCCAGAGCACCACAAGTGTAGCGTGCCTGGGGCCTATGGAGGCTCTCAGTGGCTCGCCCAGGCCCCATCCTGTGATCCTGGGCTCTCTGCTGCAGGCAGACCACAGAGGAACCTCCAGCCCCGAGGAGAGACCCCCCAGGCACGTAGTGGGGTTGGTGTGGACTCTGCCTCTCCACTATTTAGCCCCCACGGGAACTATTTCTTTGGTCCCTGATCCCTCTAGCGAAGGCTTCAGGTTTGGGAGGTAGGGAGGCTCTGCAGTGAGCGAGTCTTGATACCTCACCTTTACCCAAATTTATTGCCTCTTGGCCCCAAAGTGGCATTTCCTTTGCTGTTTCCCTGGTAGATAGTTTTACCGAAGGTAACGGAAAATAGATGATACTTGAGTTTATAGCATTCCTCCTGCATTCTCTAAAAGCCATGGTAACCAGTTCAAAGTAAAAATCCAATAACTCAGTGGTCTGGTGTCTCAGTATGCACAGTATCTAACATTTGGCTGTACTGAGAATGTGGCAGAACCGTTGAGCTGGGTTCCAGTGGGGGGTCGTGGGGGGGGAGCACCCGCTCCTTTCCTTGCTGCTGCGTGGCCCATGGGCTTGTGGCAGGCCAGACAGAACGTTCCCCCTTTACGGCTTGTTTCCAGTGGCTGTTGGAGGCAGCTCTAGATCTCTTGGGATCAACAGCTCTTCTCAAACTTATAACCCAGCCCTGGGCAGGATTTGGGCCATGAGACTGGTGGAATGCAGCTCTGTAGGGAGATGAGGGGTGGGCTGGGGAGCCGCCAGCCTCCTCTGATTCTAACAGAGAATTGGCCTCAAAACTTCCTCTTTCCAATTGGAGGATTAAGCGGCGAGATGGGAGGGTATTAGTCACTCATGGGGGCTATTCACAGCCCTGTGACAGGTTGAGTGTCACTTACCTGAAGTGCTTGGGACCTGAAGTGTTTGGATTTTTTTTTTTTTTTGTAAATTTTGGAAGAATTGCATCTATGTTATGATGAGATATTTGGGGATTGGATCCAAGGCTAAACATGAACTCCGTTTGTTTCGTTGACTCCTTGTACATGTGGCCCGAAGGTAATTCAATGTAATATTTCTAGTGTGCTTGTATAATTCACAGTACTTCATGCCAGGAGCTCAGGGGTGGAGTTTTCCATGTACGGTGCCATGCTGGCATTTCAGGGTTTGGAATTTGGGTTTCCAGCTTGGGGATGCTCAACTTGAACCTGACCAACTTGGCCGCTTGCTGAATCCAGTGGTGCATGCCCAAGCTTCTGCTGTTCCTTGCATGGACTTGAGGGGGCGCTCTCTCAGGCGAGGGGGCAGAGAAGGTCCAGGCTGTGGACCTCCAGAGTGATAGATACCCAGTAAGGCGGCCCTTCAGTGTCAGGGACCTATAGCAGGTGACTCAGGCCTTGCCAGATTAACTGTTTGACTGTGATTTAAGCTACTTCTATTCTACCTGATCATTTCCTTTCCCATCACTTTGTTTAGGGTACCTTTTGCTGCACTCAGATTTTATTTTTGTTTTTTATTTATTTTTTGGTTTTTCGAGGTAGGGTCTCACTCTGGTCCAGGCTGACCTGGAATTCACTATGTAGTCTCAGGGTGGCCTTGAACTCATGGCAATCCTCCTACCTCTGCCTCCCTAGTGCTGGGATTAAAGGCGTGCGCCACCACGCCCGGCTTAGATTTTAAATTTTTGTATGGTTGATGTTGCAGTTGGCTCCTCATTGTTTGGGACAAACATTCAATCTGACACAGCGTATGGGAGGAAAGGGTTTATTTCAGGTTTACAGAATCTAGGGGAGCACCATCATTGGCAGAAGAAGCTGGTTTTCTTTCATAGATCCAAGCAGAGAGAAACAAACACAGCAAATGAACACCACTACCAGCAAGGATAAACAGCCAGAGGTCCAACTGCTCGCTGCACACCTAGTAGGGCTGGTCTCACAACTGCCCCAGCGACATGCCCTGTCCCCAGCGGGGCTCCGCACACTGGACACTCAGGTTGCCAGCCTGAGTCTGGGGGGGGGGCATACATTCAAACTAGCACAGGTGGTGTGGCCAGTCTTTACATTTACATCATGCCACCACACTTAGAAAGGCCCCTTGCTGAAAACTGTCCTTTCTCCAATGACCAGCTTCTGCACCTCCATTAGCAACCCGTATGCCAGATCTCTGTGGGTTTGTGAATTCTCTATTATGTTCCACAGATCCGTGTGTCTGTCATTCACCCAATACTACATAGTGCCTCCCTCCTTTCTTATTCCCTTCCTCCTCTCTTTTCTTCTTTCACTACTCAAATCCTTGGGGTATTAAACCCAATACCAAGATCGTAGTTTCCACAGCTACACAATGTTCCAAGTTAGGTAGACCCACCTCTCCCACTTTATTCTATTTCTTTCATGTATTAACTCTAGAATAATCTTGTTTAGATCTACCAAAAATCTTTTCTTCTTTTTTTAAAAAAATTGTTTATTTTTATTTATTTGAGAGTGATAGACAGAGAGAGAAAGAGGTAGAGAGAGAGAAAGAATGGGCACACCAGGGCCTCCAGCCACTGCAAATGAACTCCAGCTGCCTTGTGCATCTGGCTTACGTGGGTCCTGGGGAATCAAGCCTCAAACCAGGGTCCTTAGGCTTCACAGGCAAGCACTTAACTGCTAAGCCATCTCTGTAATGCCCCCCAAAATCTTACTAGTATTTTGATAGGCATTGTACTAAGCCCATGTGAGTAATTTAGGTGAGAGATGACATATTTGAATCTTCTAATCTTCTAATCTGGGACCATAGGGTTCTTTTTTCCATTTATTTAATCTTTGGATTCAGAATTTAGCCATGTTTATTTAACATGCAAGTCTTGTATGTGTTTTTTCTAGATTAGCATATAAGGAGTGATTTTTTTTCTCTTTTTGGCAATGGTGAGTAGTGTGATTGTCAACTGTTGTTTGGGATGTTTGCATCAGTGCTCATAAGTGACATTAGGACAAAGGTTTCTTATAGGCATCCTTTCCTGGGTCTTAGTATTATATCTTCCACATGAGGGAGGAGTCCTTGGCTTCCCATGTTCTGGATATATGCAGGAGGTGTTAGCAGGCCTTTGTGAGTTCTTTGATAGTTTGTTGGGGGTTTTTGTTGTGCTATTCAATCTGGTCAGGTTTTTAGTCTCTTTGGCAGTCATTTTTTGATGAGTTCTGTTACCTTGAAAATTATATTTTCAAATATATTTTTGATTCAGCAAAATTCTCTTAAAATAGTTTTTATGCCAGGTGTGGTTGTGCATGCCTTTAATCCCAGCACTTGGGAGGCAGAGATAGATGGATCGCCATGAGTTCGAGGCCACCCTGAGATTACATAGTGAATTCCAGGTCAGCCTGGACTACAGTGAGACCCTACCTTGAAAATCAAAAAAAAAAAAAAAAAAAAAAAAAAGTTTCTATTTTCGTTAGTGATTATCTCCTCTTTATTTTATTGTATTTGTGTATGTGTCCTCCCTGCTCGTTTTTCTTCATTGAGTGATCTAATGGTTTATCTGTTATATAATTAAAACATTTTTAAAAATTATTTATTTATTTATATTAGAGACAGAGGCAGAGAGAGGGAGAAGTGGGGAGAGAAAATGGGCATACCAGGGTCTCCAGCCACTGCATAGGAACTGCAGATGGTAGCTTCACCTTGTGCATCTGGTTTACATGGGTTCTGGGGAGCTGAACCTGGGTCCTTTGGCTTTGCAGGCAAGCACCTTAACCACTAATTTGTTTTAGGTCTCCATCCCTAAAACAAATTTTTGAAGGATCATTTTCCTTGGTTTTATTTTCTATTCTTGATTTTATTAGAAACTGTTTCCTTTTGTTTCATTTAGGTTCATTTTCGTATTCTCTCCACTCTCTGGATGGAATGCTTAATTCCATTTGCTTTCCTGTCTTTGCTGCTCACCTGAGGCCCTAAGGCTGCGACATTCAGCTGCGTGCTACTCCAGCCCAGTCCTGCTGGGTCTCATGCACACAGAGTGCTTTGTGTTATTTCCATTTTGCTTTTTCTCTTTAGTCAAATACTGATTTATATTTCCTGGGGCAGGAGACTTTTGGATTTTTTTGCTTTTATACATTTCTCATGGTATCAGACAATGTTATCTCTACTTTCAAATTTATTGATGGTTTGAAAGTTTCCTTTGTGGCCTAAAGATAAGGACAGTTTTTGTGACTTCTCCATTAATATTTTAAAAGAACATTATTTTCGTTTTCATGCCACAAAACTTTATATATATATTAATTATATTAACTTTATTAATCCTGACATATAATCTTCTTCATCCTCCTCTTCTTCTCCTCCTCCTCCTCTTCCTCCTACTTTTTCTTCTTCTTCTTCTTGTTTTTCAAGGTGGGGTCTCATTCTAGGCCAGGATAACCTGGAAGTAGTCTCAGGGTGACCTTGAACTCACGGTGATCCTCCTACCTCTGCCTCCCGAGTGCTGGGATTAAGGTGTGCACCACCACGCCCGGCTATTTGATCTTCTTTACTACTAAATAATAGATAGTAGCCCAGACAGATGGGTTCATCCCTCCCTATACTTCCTATGTACTTTTTTCATGTTGACCTCATTTTTTTAAAAAATGTTTTTATTTATGTATTTGAAAGAGAGAGGAAGAGAGAGAGAGAGAGAGAGGCAGATAGAGAGAAAGAGAATGGACGCACCAGGGCCTCCAGTGGCTGCCAATGCACTCCAGGCTCATGTGCCATCTTGTGCATCTGGCTTACGTGGGCTCTGGGGAATCGAACCTGGGTTCTTTGGCTTTGCAGGCAAGTGCCTTAACCACTAAGCCATCTCTCTAGCCCCCTCATTTTTTTGTGTGTATGATGTGCATGCATGTGTGTGGGTATACGTGTGTGCATGGTGTGTTCCTAGATGCGTATAGAAACCAGAGGGCAGCCTTGGGTGTCATCCCTCAGGTATGCTGCTCACCTCTTTTTGAGATAGGATCTCTCATTGGCATGGAGGCCACCAATTAGGCTAGACTAGCTGGCCAGTGAGTCCCAGAGATTCTTGACTTCCCCACCTCTGGGATTACAGGCGCACACTATCATAACTGGTGTTTTGCTTGGATATTGGATATCAAATTCAGGTCCTCCCACTTGTGAGGCAAGTACTTTACTGCCCGTTCCCCGTGCTGATGGTCTCACGTTGTAGTGCCACAGGTATTTGTGAATGTTTAATGCATGCTGTGGGCAGAGCCTTCTAGAATCACACAGAGCCGTCCTTGGCCTGCTTTGGAGCCTTTTCCTCTGGATTCCACCTTTAGACTTTATGATGGCTGCCTTGGCTTTCTCTCTGCTTGTCAGCCGGTAGCTGTGTGCCCACACGGTTCCCGCTCTTCTGAACCACTTGGTGTGGTCCTTGCGGATAACCGTAGGACTGGGCTTTCTCTGATAATTATGAAGATTGTAATATATTTTATATGATGTATATAATTATACAGTTATATATTAAATTTTATACTTGTGAAACGATGATTGGAACGCTTCACAATATTCCCAAGAGGGGTTGAGAGAGACACACACACACACACACACACAGAGAGAGAGAGAGAGAGAGAGAGAGGAGAGAGAACATGGGTGCTCCAGGGCCTCCAGCCACTACAAATGAATTCCAGACACATGTGCCCCCTTGTGCACCTGGTTAATGTGGGTCCTGGGGAATCAAACCTGGGTCCTTTGCCTTTGTAGGCAAACGCCTTAACCACTACGCTATCCCTCCAGCCCCCCACACACAAGGCACGATTATTTTTCAGATACTGTCTCTTCATTTCCTGTACTGGTTTGAATGGGAAACACACCGCACAGGCTCATGTGTTTGAACACTCTGTCCCCAGCTCATGGCAGTGTTTTGGAAAGTTACACAACCTTGAGGAAGCAGAACCTTGATACATTAAGTGGGTCACTGGGGCCGGGTCTTGAGGTTTTATAGCTCGGCCCCACTTCCTGTCTGCTCTGTGCTTCCTGACTGTGGACGCCATGTGACCAGCCACCTCACACTCCTGCGGCTGTGTCTTCTCCAGTCTGATGGACTGTGCCCCCCTTGAACTACAAGCCAGAATAAGCCCTTCCTTCCTTAAGTGGCTTTTGTTACTTGAATGAGAAACCTGACAACTATACTTGCTTTTATTAAAAAGAAAAGATTAAATTTATGTAGTTCTCCCAATTTTTGCTGGTCAATTACCTTTCTCAGTGTTCACATTCACATTGCTAAGTGTTCCTGAACTTGCGTTGCTTAGTTTGTTAGAGTTAATGTTTCCTAACTGTTTTTCTCCTTCTCTGGTTACTAATGATGCACGAATAACAACATGGGCTGGGGGTGTCCTCCCCCTCTGAGTGAGGTGGGAAGTTCTCTCTCTCTCTCTCTCTCTCTCTCTCTCTCTTTTTTTTTTTTTTTTGGTTTTCCGAGGTAGGGTCTCACTGTAGCTCAGGCTGATCTGGAATTCACTATGTATTCTCAGGGTGGCCTTGAACTCAAGGTGATCCTCCTACCTCTGCCTCCTGAGTGCTGGGATTAAAGGAGGGTGCCACCACGCCAGGCTATGGGATGTTCTCTTGAACTTCCTGTGCTTTGTAATGCCATCTTTTTTTTTTAAATTAAAAAAATGTTTATTTTTATTTATTTATTTGAGAGTGACAGACATAGAGAGAAAGAGAGAGAGAGAGAGAGAGAGAGAGAGAGAGAATGGACACACTAGGGCCTCCACGCCAGGGCCTCCACCCACTGCAAACGAACTCCAGATTCATGTGCTACCTTGTGCATCTGGCTTACGTGGGTGCCGGGGTATCGAGCCTTGATCTGGGGTCCTTAGGCTTCACAGGCAAGCTCTTAACCACTAAGCTATCTCTCCAGCCCTGTAATATCATCTTATCATCACCACCACCACTATCATCATCATCATCATCTTGCCAGGTGGTGTCTTCTCTTCCTTTGTGAAGAGGAGCTTGGCCATCTGTGCCGTTACCCGATTTCAGGTGCTCCCAACTCCTTACTCGTAAAAGGTGCATGAGAACAGTGCTTGCCTCCGCGTTGGGAAGCTGGAACAAAACAAGGAAAGCAGTTGGAACCCAGCTAGCATGTACAGTTCGCTGCCCTGTGCATTTACGTGCCGGTGATCCTGATCAAGTGAACATCTGTGAAGATACTGCTGAGGGGGCAAGGAAAACCTTGGAGGCTTCTCATCCACAGAGGAGCTCTTTCTGTAGCAATACCCCAGCATGGAAAACCCCATGTCCTACAAAAGTGGGCACTGAGAGCTTATCTGGGCAGACCCTACCACACCCAGCTAGTGGGCCAGGAACCACACTGAAAACCAAAGCATAGCTGACAGTGTGTTCTGTCCTTTGCAAATGGAACCCAGCTGGTTTTAGTTGTTGTTTTTTTTTTTAATGTTTTGTGTGTGTGTACTGTGTGGTGTGTTTGTGTGTGTGGGTATGTTTGTGTGTGTGCATGCACATGCATGATATATGCATGGGTAGATGTGTGTACCCTGTGTGCAGGCTATGGATGCCAGAGAAAGATGTGAGGTACCCTCCTCTATTGTTTTTTTTTTGTTTGTTTTTCGAGGTAGGGTCTCACTCTAGCCCAGGCTGACCTGGAATTCACTATGGAGTTTCAGGGTGGCCTCGAACTCATGGCTATCCTCCTACCTCTGCCTCCTGAGTGCTGGGATTAAAGGCGTGCGCCACCATGCCCGGCTTCCTCTATTGTTTTTCCATCTCATTTCCCTGAGAATCTCACACTGAGCTGGGAGCTCCCTATTTTTAGATTAGGTTGGATGACCAGGGAACCCCAGCAATTCTCTTGTTTCTTTCCCCGCCCCCCTCAGTGCTGGGGTTATAGGCATGTGTGGCCCTGCCCAGCTTTCGACATGGGTATTGGGAGATCAAACTCGGTTCCTCATGCTTGTGTGGCAAGTGCTCTTACCTGTTGAACCATATCTCCAGCCCAGTACCTACTTGTAACAAAAAGTGCAGGTGGCTCTGAAAGGTCGAAGCTGTCATGTTATGCTATAGAGAGGAAGCCAAATGGTCATCGTCATTGGAAGGAAACGGGGAGGGGAGCAATTGCAAACCTTGGTGAGATGCTGGGATGCCGAGACGGAGGCTTGTTGGTTCCGTGTCTTGTGTTTGTTGCTTCTGCTCAGAGATGGTAAATAACTGTGCAACACACACTTCAGGGAGAACATTGCCAAAGTGAGTGGAGAGGAAGAGGATGTGGAGAATGGATGTCATGCAGTGTGCTGTCTTCCGTGTGACCTGCATCACCCCAGTTAGAATGTCCTCCATTGGCTGCTGAAACTTGGTGGTGCCAGCACTGATGTGCTTAGAAATTTTCATATGTGAATCAGTTATCATATGCGATTTGTACCTTATTCTGGCATTATTCCCACATATGATTCGCCACATATGAAGTCCACTGTGAATTATCAAAACATAATTTAGGACTAGAAGATGTTAGTTTTCTCTCTCTTTGTGTGTGTGTGTGTGAGAGAGAGAGAGGGGGGGGTGGGGGAATTCTAAAGGTTCAGCCTATAGCTTTGCACATGGGAAGCAAATACTCTCCCACTGAACAACACCCACCATCCAGTTTTCCTCTCAAACTCTCCAGCTATCTCAATGGAAATTTCTAAGCCACGTGTGATAATTTTGCTTTGAGAGAAAAGAAGACTTTAACTAGGAAAAGGGGAGGTCTCAGTGGCCTGGCTCTTGTTCCCAATGCTGGCACAGTGGCAGTCTGCTGGATGTCCAAGTCTCTGCCACGCAGTATCTTTCAGGGCAGGAAGGTGCCGTTTCATTTTACTAAATAGTCACAGCAAAGTGCTGTTGCCTCAGTGACTTACAATGTCCCTGGACATCGTGGTTTGGATAGCACACGCAGAGAGGGGCTTTCCTTCCAGTTCTTCCAACCTGGAAGGCCCCTGGTCTTTTCAGGTGCCCACCCAACCCTTCAAGTCCACAGTGGCCGTATCTCCTCCATCTCAGCACTGCTGCTTGTCTTGAGGCCACATGATGATTGGATTTTGCTCCCTCAGTATTATCCTGCAGGCCTTGGAGGAAGCTTCCAGTATTTGGTCAATATCTCTTCTTCTAGTGGAGATTTTCTCACACGGTGCTCCCTTCAAATGGTTGAAGGAGTGGGTGAGCCCATGATTTTTCTATGCATTTTTGAAAGTTAAAAGCTTTGCTGAGTCTCACAGAAGTAACTATGGTTTTTTTTTTTTTTTTTCAAGTAACATTTTGAGTCTCCTGTTTTTCTTTTAAGCCTGTCTACAAAATAACATTAGTGCAGCCAGAGGAGTCCATTGGCAATGCCTTCAAAACACAGGTGGGGATGGAAGGGAAAGCAAAGTGCTTTCCAGTTCTATTCAGAATCCCACAACCTTCTCTCCAGAGTCACAGTAAATGTGAGCCCTTAAAAGAAAAGGAAAAGAGAAATTCTGCTTTTTAGCCCTGTGTTGAATTTATAGCTGAGATACAAACTGGCCTCAACTCTTGCACATTGCTGGAAGGAAATGACCTTGACAGGAGTGGAGAAATTCAAAGAATGAGAGAAGTGAAGTGCAAGAGAGAGAGAGAGAGAGAGAGAGGGAGGGAGGGAGGGAGGAGAGAGAGAGAGAGAGAGAGAGAACTACCTGGGCTTATTTTTTAATTAACAAACGGTTTTGTAGTTGAAACAGCCACGCAGTGATACTGATCATTGAAAACAGTAGTCCTCATCTCAGGCGCCTTGGTCCCACCTCCTGTTCTCCTGGACACTACTACAAACTGTTTGCTTAGGTCGTCTGTTATGTTTTTCTTAATCCCTATGTGTTCTGAACAAAATGCTCTCGGTACTCTCTCTCTCTCTCTCTCTCTCTCTGCATGTGTGTGGTGTGCACAGTACATCCAGTGCATTTCCTCCTGTGGTCATCTGGACCCTGATACCTTTGCACTGGTTTGCTCCTCTTGTCTGGCGTGACCTTTGTTCCTCCTCGTGCCCTTGGCACCCTCCCCTCTTCCACGAGCTATGCTCTGGGTTAGGTAGCTCCCGCGTGTCTCTGTTTGCTCTTTCCTTCTGGTGATGCCTGTTTCCCCTGAAATGGAGAGTGGCAGGTAACCTTTGGGGCCCTTGAATGAAATTCATCCCTGTTGCTCTGACTCTTGGAGGGCGCTTGGGAAAAGTTTCCCTAAGAATTGCTAGTTTCTTTCCTGAGGTATGCTGCCCATACCATATGCTTCACCCATGTCAAACTGTGCTCGAAATGGGCTTTACTTAGTTTTGCATGGTTGTGATCGTGATGGCCTAGTTTAGAACATTTTCCTCATGCCAGTGAGAAGCCCCACGCCATCACTTCCCAGGACTCTGCAGCATCCTCTACGGTGTCCTGTCCTACAGCGTTGTGGACTCGTAGCCCGAGGTTGCTCGTTCCTGTGAACCTTCGAGTGGTCCTTCCTCAGTCAGTTTTCCAGGATCATGTTTCTGTTCCTCATGCTAAAACTGTATAGTGTTGTAGGTGCCACTTGATGTGACCCCAAAATATTGAAAATTCCATTCATATTAATGATGCCAAATCATCCTCTTCTCCTCTTCCCTTCTCCCTTCCCTTCCTGTCTTCCTCTCTTCTTTCCTCCTCCTCTTCTTCTTGACAGAGTCTCATGTAGTCCAGGATGGTCTTGATCTTGCTGTGTAGCTGAAGATGACCTTGAACTGGTAATTCTCCTATCTCCACCTCAGAGTAACAGGATCATACATGTGCACCACCACCACCAGCACCACATCTACTTTATGCCTGGCATATGCTGGCAAAGCACTTTCCAACTGTGCCACACCTCTAATCTCTTCTTTCTTTCCTTACTTTCCTGCCCTTTTTCCTTCCTCTTCCCTCCCTCCCTCTCTCCCTCCCTTCCCAGTCTTTCTATGTCTCCCAGGCTAGCCTTGAATACATTATGTAGTCCAGGATGGCCTCAAACTCTCAATGCTTCTGCCTTAGCTTCTCCAGTGTATATGTCACCACACCCAGCTTTTGCTACATTTTAAGAATTATTATTTGTATATTAAATCTTGTGTTAATTTTTTCTTTCAGGCAGAAAATGAAATGCATGCCAATTCTCACCTAGTTACTTCCCATCTATTCACCATAATGTGAAGACATTCCTTAAGTCGGCCTCCACCTCCAGCCATCAACAAGCCCTCTGCATCTCCCCTTTAAACAATATCACAATGGCAGTTCCGTCAGTAATTGTATAATTGGATATGTTGACTTTGACCTCCCCTCTAGACTGTGAGCTCCTTGGGGGTTCAGGACAGGCTTGATTTGAGAGTCACTGCCCAGTGCCTGGCTTACTCTCTCTTCTTGGTATTGACACGTATCTGGTACCGTTTTCAACAATGTGGCTTCTGCACTAGGGTGAATAAGGCCCGAGCTGCCGTTCACACTGACAGAAGCAGCTCTGGAGTTGAGTGTAGTGATGTGCACCCCCAGTACCACCACTTGGAAGCCTAGAGGCAAGAGGGTCAGGACATGCAGGCCAGCCTGGGCTACAGGAGACCCTGTGTCTAAAAGCAGAAACCAATCAAACAAAAATATGAATGGCTTTGGTTAGCACAGAAACACATTGTTCATGTGCGTCCAAAGAATTTGAAAATAAATTATCTTCAAATACCATGGAGAAACCATTTTCTGTCCCCTGAAATAGCCATTCCCTGCGTGTGTCTGTCAGGTAAGTGAGCCGCACTCCGCAAAGTGGCTTTTGTTGGAACTCTTTCATTAGTCCACACCGACTTCCAGCTCCTTCTTGATTTTGGACAAATCAACAGGAACATGTTGGCGAAGCCTGTATTTTCTAATATCCATTCTGGTATTCAAAATGTCACAGCCCTGACAAGTCTGTGTCTTGGTTCCCTCACTGATAAATTGCCCGTGACATTTCCCCTGTCCCAAAAATAGGTAGGAACAAAATATTGGAGAACAATCCCGTTGCTGGAATTGCTTAGCACATTGCTGGGGAACCTTTCCCACTCATCTCGGGTTGTTTAGCGGCACCTGCCATCCACCACACACCCCGGCCTCCACAGCCATGGCTACCAGGATGTCACCAGACATTGCCAGGTGTCCCCTGTGGCCCAGTGCTGCCCCAGCACCATTGTGTGCATGCAGACAGGGCCTCTTTCCAGTCAGATATTGGCAGTACCTGCTCATGCCCTTGGTGGCATTCAGGGGGACTTAAATTCTACACAGCTATGGGACTACTCACATGGTCCAGAGTGCTCAGAAGAGCACATCGAGCCTTGGGCTGGAACTTGAAAGAGTTTTCTGAGGTCCACAGTGGCTGACACTATGACCTGTTGCTTCTCACCAGTTGTGCTGACTCTGGGTTAAAAAAAAAAAAATAGAACATGCCTCTTCCAGGAACAGTTTCTGACATTGTATATAAGGAGCCAAGTGTTTTGAGAAATACCAGGGAGTTTTAATTGCAGTAAGTGCACCATGAAGTCAAGCACTGATTTGTCAGGTGGGAAGGAATTTTCTTAATGTTTATTTGAACTTCAATGTTCACTTTAGGAGAGAGCCTGGTGCGGGGGTGGGTGGAGTGACCTAGTTTTCCCTGGCTGTGGTTTTCTGGCTAAGACCTAAGCTTCCTATGTATTGACTGCACTTAGGGAAATGTTGTTTTATGTTTTTTTTTTTTTAATGACGGGGCTGGAAAGTCAGGCCTGGACTTCAGGCCTTGGTGAGGAGAGAGAGGATTCTGGAGAGACCAAAAGTGAAGCCCCGGTTGAAGTGCTGGTGGTAGTGGTAGCAGACGTCCTCTTTCAAGGCACACTCTAGTCCCCAGAATCTGTGGCGGTGTCACCTAATATGGTTAAAGGGGTTTTGACTGGAGGGGTCACGCTGGAGTGCTCAGATGCATGCCATCTTACCACGTGGGTCGTCAGGCGGGAGGACCTTCTCCAGATGTGGATACAGGAAGCCATGATGTGACTGAGTGACCAGTGAGGTGCAGCCTTGCTGGCTTTGAGGAGGAGAAGTGGCCCACCAGCCCAGGATACAGGTGGCTCGATGAAGTTAGGGCGGCAAGTAGACAGATGCTCCCAGGAGTCTCCAGTCCAGCCTGCACCTAGCCTTTCGCCCAATGGGAGCGGAACTGGACTCTCGTCTTACGGAACTCTGAGATAATGTATCTGCGTCATTTGAAGGTACTGTGTGGGGCAATTTGTTACAGCAGGAATAAGAAACTCACAGAGCTCCGTTGTGGCTGAATGCACAATGTCTGCCAGAGGTCCAGGGGGTCCTATTCAGGAAGGTTTCAGAACTTTTGGGAGGTGGAGCCTTGCTGGAGGACCTGAGGCCAGACCCATGCCCAGTGGTCCACTTCCTCCTGTGTGTGGCTGCGGGTGGGCAGCCAGCCTTGGCTCCCGCTGCCACGCCCTCCCCGCCAAGATGATCTGTGAGCCAGATCTCACCGTCTTCTCCCTGAAGTTGCCTCTTGTAAGCATTAGATCACAGCACTGAGTAAAGTAACCAGTACCAGCTCACAGAGGTCCTCACAGGGCAAAACAAAGAAGCCTAAAAACCAGTTGAGGTACTCGGGAGCAGACATGGGAGAGTGGGCACAGCTCCCTTGTCTCACGCGGTGACTCTGTGAGACACGTGTGCATATGCGAGTTCCTGTTTGGACTGACTGGTCACAGTTCAGAAGCCTCCTGTGTGAGGTCACAGCCTGCTCCGACCAGCAGGCCCCATTCTGGGTCAAATGAAAGGCCTTGTGTTCTGTTTCTTCCATCACCATGATCTATGCCTGCCTATTCAGGTTTGGCGCTTCCATATTTCTCTTTGGCCCTTGGATTTTTATCAGAAAGCTTAAAAGAGGATGGGGAGATATCTCCACCCAAGAACATCTAGCGGACGTGATCTCCCATGATGATCTTGGCTTCTTCTCAGAATAAAACAAGGACTTGTGGGTAGAAGCAGTTGGTAAACGGAAACACCATTTGAATTATTATTAGCAAGTGGTAGAAGTTGTTCTTTCATGGAAAGGAAACTATGAATAAGAGAAATTACAAGGCAGTTTCATGTGCTGTGTCCCTGAGCACCAGAGCGTGATCTCATATAGTCTCTGCAGGTGGCTGCAGTTGGGGTAGAACACTCGAGCTGATCTGCCCTCGGACTACACTCAGAATTTCCAGAATTCACGGTGAAAGATGACGAAGGCTTCCCTGGTTCTTTTTGATTCTTGTCAGAAATCCTTATTACTATAGCAGCCATCTCTGTTTCTTAACCCACACACTTGCATCAAGCTTCAGTGGGGAACTTGCCCCGCCCCCCTGCCACTGAGCTGTCTCTCAGTAGGGTCTGATCCCTTGCCAGGGGCCCACAGGGCAGCCTGAGCACACCATGCCTATGCTTTCCTGTTCCTCACCAGCTTCCAAGTGCTAGACCAGACATGGCATCCCTACTTGTAAGTACCCGATCAAAGCCACAAGATGCAGCCCACCAGCTCCTAACCTGGTCTTCTCTATGTTGCCCCATCCCCTTGGACTTGAGGTCAGAGTCACAAGATGACAGCTTTGCTCCTGTGGAACCATGGTTACCCACTCCTGGCATGGGCTCATCATCTCTGTTTCTCTCCCGTTTAGCTGGTTCCACATCTGAGGATCCATGGAGCTGTGGTTATGGTCTATGAGCAGGTCTTGTTTTGGCCTGTCTTGAAATACACTGAGTATGTTCATGAAGGCTAAGGACGGGGCGGGGGAGGGGGATGCAGCTTGGGCTCTTCTGTGGGGATCTTTGAGAGGGTCTCTCCTGTAAGTTTCTCTCTTTCCTAGAGCGGCCTCTCCATCTCCAGTCACGTGATGGTGAACGGAATGTTCATAAACACACAAGGCTTCCCACTCACTCTTAGCTGAGGCTGCCCCATGTTCTCAAATGACAATTCTCAGGGAAGAATGTCTTGGCCCAATTTGGAGCAGTGTCCAGTCTTACCTTTAACCCGTTCTGGGAAAGTTCTAGCCATTTCTGTCCCAACTCCACATCTCTTCCCCTGTCTTCTCTCTGCGCTCTGTATGGAATTCTGATGGGGAGTATACTGTGCCATGGGGCATCGCTAGAGAAACATAAGCTGTCTTCAGAGTGCTGAGAAAGGCATTGGTCGTGTGCTAGGTGTATATATAATCAGCTTTAAATGTGGGCTCATGAAGCAGAAAGCCATACTTTGAATTTTTATTTTTCTTTATATATTTGCAAGCAGAGAGAAAGAGAGAGACAGACAGACAGACAAAGTGGATGGGCATTTCAGGTCCTCCAGCTGCTGCAAATGGACTCCAGATGCATGCATCACTTTTTTAAAAAATGTTTTATTTTTATTTATTTATTTGACAGAGAAAGGGAGGGAGAGAGAGAGAGAAAGAGGCACGTCAGGGATTCCAGTTGCTGCAAATGAACTCCAGACATATGTGCCAATCTTGTGCATCTGGCTTACATGATCCTGGGGAGTTGAACCTGGGTCCTTTGGCTTTGTAGGCAACTGTCTTAACTGCTAAGCCATCTCTCCAGGCCCATGCATCACTTTGTGCATCTGACTTTTATGTGGATACTTGAACTCAAGTTGTTAGGCTTTGCAGGCAAGTGCCTTAGCCACAGAGCCATCTCTCCAGCCACCTGAATTTTTATTTTTATTTTGTTTATGAGAGAGGAGGGAGAGAATTGGCATGCTAGGGCCTCTAGCTGCTGCAGTGGAACTCCAGATGCGCACGCCACCTTGTGTGCATGCACGACTTTGCACATGCTCACCTTGTGCGTCTGGCTTACATGGAATCTGGGCAGTCTAACACAGGTCCTTAGGCTTCACAGTCAAGTGCCTTCACTGCTAAGCCATCTCTCCAGCCCTTAGTATCACAAGGGTGCACAATGGAGACCCCACCGTGTACTGTATAGTGTGGATCTATAGCAAATGATTATCGATATGTTTTTGAGAAGTAAACAAGAGAGAGAAGTCCTTATAGATGGAAATATCTTTTGAAACATTTTAGGTCAAAACTTTATATTATTTTATTCAGTCTATATATTCTGCCCTTGAAAGCTAGGGAAACCCTTTCAAGCACCTAATAAGAATCTAGATTTAAAGACTTATCAGGTTCATAACAAGCAGAGAAATTTAGAAGAAAGCCATTTTTAAAATACTATTTTTATTTATTTATTTGGGAGAGAGGAGAGAGAGAGGATGAGTGCACCAAGGCATCCAGCCACTGCTAACAAACTCCAGATGCATGTGCCATCTTGTGCATCTGGCTTACATGGGTCCTGGGGAATCAAACCTAGGTCCTGTGGCTTTGTAGGCAAGAGCCATCTCTCTAGCCCAAAAGCCATTTTTTTTTAATAGTTTGAATCCAGAATGTTCTGCTTTAAGAGTAGCTCTCCCACAGCGTTTCTAGGTGCTCCCTTGAGGTTAAGAGAGTGGTTAGAATATCTTGGGAATCAGCCTATATATGATATCCCACCAGAAAAGCCACACACTGTAGAAAGAGGTAAGCAAGTTTGAAATGCTGTGGCACAGTGAAAGAAGACCTGGTCATCTCCCTGAGCCCAGGCAAGGTGGGTGTCCTGGTGTCCTGGAGAACAGTAACTGTTTAATGGAAAGAAGAGAAGGCTTTCCCCCCTCGGGAGGACCTGGGTCTGAGAGAAGAACTGACAGAGAGGGGCGACATTGAAGGCTGCCCTTCTCATGAGCCCGTCTCATATGGTCTCCACGCAAGCCCACAATGCCAGACCCACTGTGCAGTTAGTTGTCAGGAAACCGAAAATTAATGTCACCTACTGTCTGCAATGGCTTTAAGAGTTGTTCCTCTGAGACTTAAGCCCCTGAGAATTAAAAAAAAAAAGTCAAGACACCTTAATATATTTTTTCTGTTCTGTGGAAAATTATTCCTCCGTGTTTCCCTGACCGACTCATCCTTGAGGATGGGTGGAGTTCTCGTTACTCAAATTCCGCCTTGGAATTCCCCTCTTACTTTTTCAAGTTGCCTCGGCTTTTCTCACCTCCTGTCCTTACAATGTCCCTGGTTGGGCCTCATTTGTGTACACTGTCCAGCGGTGTTTGGATCTACACGAAACGAACCCACAGCAGACGAAATCTGATTTAGTGGCCGGTCGGGGGGATGTGTGAGCACCTGCCCGCCGACTGTGCTTACAGCTTCTATTTACGCTCAGGCAGTCAGAGCCTCTGACAGGCCCTGGGTTCACATCACGTCAGAGCGTGAGTTGTTTGTTTATGTTCGTCCGGAAATCTATCCAGAAGCTGTGAGTTTCCTGTCTCCAAAAATAGCTCCACCTCAGACTTATAGTTTTCCATGTCCCCAGGCCTAGCCTGGGCAAAAATTACCCTTTTTCCAATTAGCTTGATCTGCACGAAGATGTGATAGCTAGGTTATCAAATGCACTTTCAGATCACTGCACACTTGCTTTATGATGGGTACACTAGGACATAACCCCATGTAAGTGCAGCATGTGTCCCTACAAGTCTTTGATGAAGAAAATGCAAAACTATGCTTAATAGTTCCAGGATCTGAACTTACTGCTTTATTATTATTACTATTATTATTATTATTATTTGGCTGCTGCCTATTATCCATGGAGAATGTTTTCTTGGGTACTCAACAAGTTTTTATAATTATCTTCTCCTAACTCTGTCTCATCTATCTAGTGAAACTGGTGAGGGTCTAAATGGAAGATTCCTCTATCAGAGGATTTTTGTGGACTTCTGATGGAAGTCCAGTTGCAGATACTGGGTTCTGGGTTCTCCCTGTGGAAGTCCTAGAAAAACAAACAACTGCAGGCTTAATATTTTAATATGAATATTTTAATCCCATCCTGGTATGCATTTTCCTACAGCAACGCTGGCTTCTGCAGTCATACACTGCTGACTAACCTTCATGTTTTCTCAGCTCATACCCCACCTCTGACCTCTGGAGATCTCTCTTCCTTGCTCACAAGCCCACTGGTAGATTGAAACATTTGTCTCATTTTCCATTATGTATTGTGCATGCGCGCGTGTGTGTGTGTGTGCATGTGTACCTACATGTGGGTGGGCGTGCACGTGTGAAGGCCAGAGGAAGATAATGAGAGTCTTCCTCAGTTGCTCTCCGCCTTGTTTCGTAAGACAGGGTTGCTCACTAAACCTAACTAGTGCTCACTGATCCCTGGGTATCCTCCTGTCTCACCCGACCTAGCCCTGGGATTATAGGTGCATGCCACCACACATAGCTTTCAATGAAGGTGCCATGGCTCCAAACTCGGGCCCTTGAGCTCATGGGGTGAGCACTTTACCTAGTGAGCCATCCCCCCAGCCCCACATTTATTTCCTCACATAACCAGGCTCCAGTTAAACTGTATGGGAAAGCTCTGTAAACATTTAGGGTATCTTGTTGTTGGTGATGGGCATTCTTCATTTAAACCAAACGAGCAGTGTATCAGAATGCACTCTGACCTTTTTCCTTTGTGGCCCACCTCCTGTTTTCCTGATTTGAAGGAAGGCTGGATTGGAGGGAAGTGTGCCACCACCATTCAGGACAGATATATACATATATATATATATATATATATATATATATATATATATATATATACACACATACATATATAATTATATATGTATGTATGCATGTATATATATAAAATTATATATGTATGTATGTATGTGTGTGTATATATATATATAATTTTTAATCACTTTTGCATTTCCAAGGCCGAGGAGCGTCGCCTGGGCTCGCCTCCCTCTGTTCCAGAGGCCTCTGACCCCAGCACTCCTCTACAGAAACTGCACTGCTTTGTGTCCAGCCTTCGGTGGTGGAGAATTGAATGTCAAGGTGGCTTTGTGATGTGGAATAATCTCTCCAAGGGGAGTGGAAATAAGCCACAGCAATGCCTTGATTTTCAAGCCTCCCTGAAGATTAGACCAGGCAGCAGGGATATTGTAGCTCCCCTCTCCAGGGCTGGCTCTCTGCAACAATGGATGTGGCTGTCACAAAAGAATAAAATATGCGGCTTTCTCTGCGAGATAGGGACTGCCTTCAGCTCACTCACCTGCCCTGCCTCCTTTGTTCTGCTCCAGGCAGCCTCTCTCTTTCTTCCCACACTTGCTGCAGCCGCCTCCTCCATGGCCCTGGGTCACACTCTTAAATTTCCGGTTTACTTTGCTGTCTTCTGCATTAACCTGTGAGACCCTTGAATGCAAGATCACGTGAAGTTGGCCTGTGCTCAGAGGCCAGAATGTGTATTAACACAGCAGCGGGGGCGTCAGGGGCAGGACCTACCGCGGTCCACACGGTTTGAGCTTTCTGTGGTAGAACTTCAAAACATAGTCATTCCACGGCATCATCCTGATTGGAAGATAAACCTGAGTTCTCCCTGGGTTGCCCACCATGTTACTTTTAATTAAGATTTAGTTAATTGTGAATTTCTATGTTGCTTAGCAGATTGCTCTCATTTACTAGGGCACAAAGGGTTAAGCTTGAGGCTCCGGCTCCCTGGAAGTGTCTGGAGGGCGGACCTGAGGGAGGCCGCAGGTTACTTGTAATCCTAGTTGTTGTCACAGTGTTTGACAGATTATGGTGTCATTAGTCTTAGCCCTCATCACTTTAGAGCAGATACTATGCACTCAGCTCAGACCCTACGTGCATTGCTTCAGTTAATCCTTATTCACTAACTATGAGGGTAGAGTTGATAGCTTACCTTACAGCTGAAGCCCAGAAGTCATAGGACTCACACAGATCATACCTTGTAAGAAAAAAAAATAGAATTTAAGTTTGAATGACTTGACCCCAAAGCCTTAATCAGTATTGTGTATATATATATATATATATATATATATATATATATATATATATATTTATATAAAGTCTTAATCCGTATACTATAACACATTTTAGTTTTAAAGTCAATGTATCAATGTATGGGGCTTGAGATTGCTTAGCGGTTAAACACTTGCCTGTGAAACCTAAGGACCCTGGTTTGAGGTTCCATTCCCCAGGACCCATGTAAGCCAGATGCACAAGGTAGCGCACGCATCTGGAGTTCATTTGTAGTGGTGGAGGCCCTGGCACACCCATTCTCTCTCTCTCTCTCTCTCTGTCTCTGTCTGTCACTCTCAAATAAATAACTAAAAATAAAAACAAAAAATATTAAAATTGAAGTATGATCTCCTGAGATATTTTTAACGTTATTTTCAGAAGGTAAGGTATTTGTAAAGTTTGTTTGTTAGTCAGCAACAAAACTGGATTAGAGTTACAATGGTTAGAATCATGTTTTCTACTATATTGTATTATACATTTACTAGATGTCAGAGCAAGAGCAGTGTGTGTGTGTGTGTGTGTGTGTGTGTGTGTGTGTGTGTGTGTGTTTACACTCAATGGTGAAATATTGAAACCTTTTAATCACAGGAATGACACAAGTATGTTTATTATTACTACTATTTTCAGCCTTTGGCTAGAAATCTTAGCTAACATACTAAGGCACGGAAAAGAAATAAAAGACACAATGATTAGAAATAAACAGAACTGGGGGCTTAGTGGTAAGGCACTTGCCTGCCAAGCCAAAGAGGCCCGTTTCTATTCCCCATGACCCACGTAAGCCAGATGCACAAGGGGGTGCATGTTTCTGGAGCTTGTTTGCAGAGGCTGTAAGCCCTGGTGCATCCATTCTCTCTCTCTCTCTCTCTCTCTCTCTCTCTCTCTCTCTCTCAGAGAAATAAATAAAATATAGTTTTTTTTAAAGAAATAAACAGAACTGTTAGTGTTCTCATATGACAGTCACATCCCTAAAAATATCAAAGGAATCCATAAGTTATTAATGAACCAGAAAGATACTTAGATAAAAAGGCATTTATATATTTATTATATCAATAAACAAGGAGAAAATAAAGTTTCAAGTGATACTGATGTATCAAATACCCAAGAATAAATCTAACAGAAAGTAGATTTTTAAAATCTGATTAAATAAGGGGATGTGCCATGTCATAAGATTGAAAGATTTAATATTGAAAAGATACCAATTTACTCCAGATTTTATATAATTAGTTTTATCCAATTAAAATCCAAAAGGGTTTACTTCTCAACGTGGCAAGATGATTCTAAAATGTATATGGGAATACAAAGGACTTTTTAACTTTGAAAAGCAATAATAAAGTGGACCAACACAGAGAAATAATATATCTTGATCCCTACCTTGTGCCATGCCTTAAGTTTCAGGTGTATGAAGATCCTTGGTCTTGGACAGGCAAACATTTATTGAAAAGGACACAAATATTAAATATGAGTTTTTTTAAAAGTTAGTGGGACTATATTAACATTGAAAACTTGAGCTGGAGAGATGGCTTAGTGGTTAAGGTGCTTGTCTGCAAAGCCAAAGGACCCAGGCTTGATTCCCCAGGACCCATGTAAGCCAGATGCACAAGGGGACACACACATTTGAAATTCATTTGCAGTGGCTGGAGGCCCTGGCACACCATTCTCTCTCTCTCTGTCTCTCTCTCTCTTACTGCCTATTTCTCTCTCTCAAATAAATAATTAAAATAAAATATTTAAAAAATTGGAAACTTGTCTTCTCCAAAAGATACTATGAGGAGAATATTTGCAAAACATATATCTAATCAAAAACTCACATCTAGAATACATCAACTCTTGAAATGCAGTACAAGAGAGAGAACTTAATTGAAAAACTTGATCAAGCACTTCACAGATGTTATTTAAATGCCCAAATGGAAGCAAAATTTTGAACTGCATTAGTCAGCAAGTCCATTTATAAGAGCATAATGAGATGGCAGCTACAGCCATCAGAATGGCTACCTAGTAGGGAAAGATCGTGGTACAACCTGAATTCTCACACCACACTGGTGTGAGTGCAAACTGTTATAATGAATATGGAAACTATTACAGCTAAATGTGATCTATCCTATGACACAGTGACCCAGAAGTTACTCTCCCAATTATACCCCCAATGGGTATAAATTTACCAAAGCATACATATAAGAACGTTCTCAGTTATCCAAGCTGGAAGCCACGCAGATCTTCATTAGCAGTAAAAAGCACAGGTCACCTGTGGTATATGCTCAGAGAAGAATAGCAGAAAGCAATGGAAGAGAAAGAATTATGACACCAGGCAGTAATAGGAGACTTGGAAGGTAGCTTATTGGTAGTGCATGTGCTGGGCATGTGCAAGGTCGTGGGTTCAGTCCCCACTACAAACAGAACACCTATCAGCACCAAGTCTGAGACAAAATGAACAAAGTTCTCATGAACTTGTGACACAAGGCAGCCTCTGTGGTCACTTCCATTCCAACCAGTGTCTGATGGCAGCAGGAAGGAGATTCCACTTTATAAGCAGAGGAATACCGGGATTGACTGAAGGGCAAGTAGTCTGTGATGACGGAATTTTGGAAGTGGAGGACACTTTTTAACCAATCTCCAGGCACTTTAAAACAAGGGTTTATTTTTATTTACTTATTAGAGGCAGAGAGAGAGATAGAGGGAGGATGGGTGCGCCAGGGCTTCTAGCCACTGCAAATGAACTCCAGATGCATGTGCCACCATGTGCATCTGGCTTACATGGGACCTGGAGAATCGAACCTGGATGCTTGGGCTTTGCAGGCATTCACCTTAACTGCTAAGCCATTTCTCCAACCCTCCAGGCATTTTTGACTACTGTGTTTGGTGGACCTTGGGAGGCTAGCAGCCTGCTGCCTAAAGGAGGAAGTTCTGTTCTGGCCCATCCTATGAATGGTTGGCAGAGACCGCCCCCCCCGCCATGTCCTGTCCCCATATCTGTGTATGTCAAGAGCATCAGCTTCCATTCAGGGCCTCCGAGAGCCATGGTGTCTCTCTCCTCCATCTGTGAGATGCTCAGGCTTTGGTGGGGAGAAAAAGGCTGTCAAGTAATTCCGGGGGTGGGGGCGGGGCTGAGGAGATGGCTCAGCAGTTAAGATACTTGCCTGCAAAGCCTAATGACCTGGATTTCATTCCTCAGTCCTAATGCATAGCTGGATGCACAAAGTGATGCTTGCATTTGAAGTCTGTTTGCAGTGGCTAGAGGCCCTGGGATGGCTATACTTACTATTTCTCTCTCTGCTTGCAAATAAATAAATAAATAACATTAATTAAAAAAAATCCAGGAATGGGTTTAAAATTATAATCGCAAGTTAAACTATGAAAAGATTCAAAGCCTTTTGAAGACTAGGGAAGTGCTCTACGACTAAGCTATGCCTCTAGTTCTCTCATTACTTTTTACTTTGAGTCAGGGTCTCACTAAGTTGCCAAGATAGGCCTGGAATTTGTGATGTCCCCGCTTTAGCCTCCTGGGCAGCTGGCATTGCCCACTTCCCTTCTGTGGTTTGCTTGCTGCTTTTGCCCTCCGTGCCCTCTGCTCCGCCCTGCAGCCTGCCTTGCTGGTAGCTGCCAGACCGCAGACATCAGCAGCTGACAAACAGGCTGTGACCAACGGAGCTGCTGTTGCACATCATTTGGAAATCACTGGAGTGAGGGAGCAGGTTGCTATTTGGGGTGAGGGTGATTTTGCAGGCAGGGGACAGGAGCTTCTCTTGAGGGACTTTTCAATGGGCCTGGTTGCTGCGGCCCTCTGCTGCAGTCCTGGCCCAGCCCAGGGCTTGCGGGGACACGCTGGCTGCTGGGTGCTAGCTTCCAGCAGGGAGCCGAGCAGAGCTGGTAGATACAGAGGACTCCGCGGGAGAAGACGTGAGACTCGAGGTTTTACTTCTGATCATGGACAAACACACCTAAGGAAATCTTCCCAACCTGGCGGACACATGGGGGTGAAGTGGACCTGCTGCTCTGGCGTGAACCCCTGGGCCTTGTGACAGACTTCCAGCCCCCATCCTGCTGGGGTAGCTCTGGATCCTGAGACCCAGCAGGTTTCACAGGAAGGGAAGGATTCCAGGACTAAGACGTTGGTGCTTAGCACCATGGTTTTAAATATTAAAAAGTGGGAGTTCACAGGAAGACTTTGGTATATTTCTTAGCAATTATATATAACCCAGTGTGAGAAAAGAAAAATGTTTCTCACACAGGTTTTAATTTTTTTATTTTTTGCTAATCCTATCAGATTGACCTCCACTCTGGGAAGTCAAATTATGGCCGTTTTGCCCTCAGTAACTTCTGTTCAATGGGCTGTGGTGACAGGGATCTGGCTTGGGGTCCATCTATCACTGGAGTCTTGCTGAAATGGGGTGTGTGTATAGCTGTGAGAAAGGGGAAACCCATTTCTCATAGGTCTGGCTGTTACTTTTGTAGCTGGTTGGATCTGGTTTGCTACATTTCCTAATCAGTTTCCCAAGTGAAATTCCTAGACTGATCTTTAGGATTCACTGAGATTATTTCTCCCTGCTGGATTTCATTAAGCTTCTACTGTGTATGACATAACTACTCATTATAAACAAGTTGTGTTTGTGTATCTTTATGTGTGCAATCAACATTGAGCACTTACCAGGGAGCTGGGAATCGTCCTAAATGTTTAATGGACATTAGAACTTGGGAATGTCTGAATTCCCATTTTCACATAAACAGACAGTGGCACAAATGGGTCAGTACCTGGTCAAGTTCACACAGCCAGAATTTTGGAACCAGAGTCTGGCCCAATGTCAGAGAGATCCCACCCACTCTCCTGACTTCCATGCCTCTATGTGGAAGAGGAAGCATTTTTAAGCATGTAGCCCCAGTGATGTTTCATTTCCTCGCAGGAGTGACTGGGTGACATCTTATAAAGTCATGGTGAGCAATGACAGCCACACATGGATCACTGTGAAGAATGGATCTGGTGACATGGTGAGTCTCGACTGCCCTCTAATCACGCCCTTGGTGCTTGGACGTGGGCTCTGCTAAGAGAGATTGTGTACACCCTGTCCCCAGGAGCTTTGCCAACTCTGTGTCAACACAAACCAACCATGAGAGCCTGGTGGGCAGTGACCCTCTTTCCAAGCCCCGAAGCCCAGCATCAAGTGGCCCACATCTGGTGCCAATGTCGAATTCTGCCTTCAATCAGAGGGTTTCTGGGATACAGCGCCTGACCCAGTTCACAAGTCAGCACCTAGGGCTACTGGGACAGATGTTTTCTCATGATGTTTCTAACTTATTCTAATGACCTTGGACGATTAGCTCCAGCATCCGAGTTCTGATCTGTCACTCCAGCACTCAGATTCCCAAGTGCACATTCCTAGCCTCGCATCCACTATCCTACACGCTCCTTGCTTGGCCTTCTCTCCTTCTTTCCTATACCAACAGGCTTGTGTGACAACAGAGAGAAGCCAGCTACTCTTCTGCCTATGAATCCCACTCCTGGGCTTTTCCGACTACTGCTATTCCTTTCCCTACAACCCTCCCATTCCTATGGATCTAAGTGGTTTTCTTTTTTTAAATATATTTTATTTTTATTTATTTATTAGAGAAAGGGAGAGGGAGAGAGAGAATGGGCATGCCAGGGCCTCCAGCCACTGCAAATGAACTCCAGAGACACGTGTGCCCCCTTGTGCATCTGGCTAACATGGGTTCTGGGGAATCGAACCTGGGTCCTTTGGCTTTGCAGGCAAACGCCTTATCTGCTAAGCCATCCCTCCAACCCCTAAGTGGCTTTCTTTGACAGTCAGGTCCAACAGTAACTCCCCAACCTCCAAAATCTTGGCTTTGAATTCCTCCTTCTGAAACTCCAGAGCTCTGGGACTTCCCTTTAATGCCCAGCATGCATTAGGTAGGATCCTGATGAACAAGTGAGTTACTGACTCTCTTATCCTTGGTAATGAAGCTCTTAGAGTCTCCCTTCCCCCTTGCACATCAATAGGTCTTTGAAGGAAACAGTGAAAAGGAGATCCCTGTGCTGAACGAGCTGCCCGTACCCATGGTGGCCCGCTACATTCGCATCAACCCCCGGTCCTGGTTTGACAATGGGAGCATCTGCTTGCGGATGGAGATCCTGGGCTGTCCACTGCCAGGTGAGTTTGGCCCTTGCACTTCCCGCAGGGCCAGAAACTGACAGGCACCTTGCCAAGACAAGGTAGAGTAAGCTGAGTCATTATTTTCTTGTGTTCCAAAGAAAGTGCGTGTTCATTGTAGGCTGTTTCAAAAACACAGGTGAGCCAAAAAGGGAACAATAAAAGGTTTTCATAATGCCAGTCAGAAACGTGAACATCAGGAATACTTGGGTCTCTTGCCAAGTGTGATTTTAAGGTGCTGTGCATACCAAAAGCTGAAAATGTACCCAACACGATGTTACCCCTCAGAAGTGAAGAAAAACTACAGAAGTTTGTGAGGCCTGGGAATGGCTTAGTGGTTAAGCATGGTCAAGAGGTGCGTATATCTGTCCCTGGCAGGTTTTACTATTCTGAGTAGCGGAGGTGGGGCAAGAGGTAATAGAAGTTAGGTTGAAATTAAAGTGTTCTTTTTTTTATTTTTTTAAGGCTTGCTTTTACAAAAAAAAAAAAAAAAAGAGGTAACAGAAGTTCATTTAATTTATTTATTTAGATATTCATTTGTTTATTCACTCATTTGTTTATTTTGTGTGTGTTGTATGCACACGTGTGTGCATGTTTGTATGTGTGGGAGATGCATAGGCTCGTGTGTGCATACAATTGTGGAGGCTAGAGGTCAACATGGGGGGTGTTTATCGATCCCTCTCCACCTTATTGATTGACGCAGGGTGTCTCCCTGAACCCAGAACTCATCCATCTGGCTAGTCTGGCTAGCCAGCCTGGCCCGGGGTCTGCCTGTCTCTGCCTCTGGAGTGCTAGGGTAACAGGCGCCCACTGCCGTAGCCGGCATTTCTGTGAGTTCTGGGAATCTGAATTCAGATCTTCACGCCTACACAGCAAGCACTTTACTGACGGGGTCATTTCCCCCGCCTCTCACTTTGTTTATCTTGGGAGTCAGGGTCTCGCTGCATAGTCCTGATGAGTCTGAAACTTGCTATGTAGATCAGGCTACCGTCAAACTTGTGGCAGTCCTCGCCTTATGCTTCCTAAGTGCAGGGATTACAGACACGTGCCTCTGTGTCTGGCCCATAGAAGTTCTTTCTTAAATATTTTTTTTAACTTTTTATTTATTTACTTGAGAGAGAGAGACAGACAGACAGAGTGGGCGTCGCCAGGGCCTCCAGCCACTGCAAACACACTCCAGATGCGTGCAACACCTGTGCATCTGGCTTACGTGGGTCCTGGGGGGAATCAAACCTGGGTCCTCTGGCTTTGCAGGCAAACCCCTTAACCGCTAAGCCATCCCTCCAGCCCAGAAGTTCTTTTTTAAATTTGATCGTTTGCAGGGCCCTTTTCCTCGGAGAGCTTCCTTCATACGCCGGTGTCTTTGGTAAATGTTTGCTCTTTCCGTTCTCGTGGTCTCGTTTGCACAAGACAGTGTGTGAGTCTAACGTGAGGATACGGGAAGACGGGTGAGAATTCGCGCAGCCCCCTGGGTCCTGTTAGTGTCTGCCTGCACAGGCTTGTCTGGTGTAGCCTTTCAGAAGGCACTGGCTTGTGTCCCTGGGGCCTCCACAAGGAGCTGCTTCAGCTTGTCAGCTTCAGGAAGGGGGCTGGCTCTGGACCCCCTGCGGTCACCCCCCCCCAGTGGGGTCTGCAGGAGCTTGCTCAGTACTGTCCTCCCGCAGCGGGTTTCGAGGCGCACAGACCTGGTCCACCTTTCCCAGGAGCCTCCTCACGCTGGCTCTCACCTTGTCTGAGCTGGGGCCTGGTCACTTGTGGCTCCCCACACTCTGCCAGCACTGACAGGAGCCACACTGCTGCTGTTCTGCAGTGTCTCCACCCTGCCATGAACTCACAGGCGGCTCTGCTTGCAAGGCATGTTTAATGTCACCTCACTGTTTTTATCTCAAGCCCATAACATCTACAAGTGTTCTTTGCCAAGTGTGAATTTTTAGAACACAAACCCTTCTATGGGGATAGAGTCGGATCTGTCTGTCTTCATAATGACCCCCACATCAGACAGATTTTTTTTCTTTAAAAAACCTTTTAATTTGGGGTGTGTGTGTGTGTGTGTGTTCATGTGTGTGAGTGCAGGCACGAATGTCCTGTGGTACCATGTGGAGGTCGGAGGACAATTTTCAGGTCGGCCCTCGACTTTCACCTCATGTGAGGTAGGGCCTCTCTCGTGTTCACTGCTGTACTTGTGAACTTCCTGGAAATTCTCTTTTCCCCACCTTCCTTCCCACTCCAGGCGCACTGTGATTCCACCATGGCCTCTTCTAGCTTTGATGTAGGGTCTGGGATCCAAACTCAGAGTTGTGCAGCAAGTACCTTATCCACTAAGCCATCTCCTCAGCTTAGAATTATTATTTCATTTGATGTTTTCTCTAAATATGTTATCTCTTTATTTGAGAAGGTGAGGAAAAGACAGAACAGTGCGAGAGAAAGGGCAGAGAGAAAGAGAGAGAGAGAGAGAGAGAATGGGCACATCAGGGCCTTCGGCCACTGCAAATGAACTCCAGATGCATGTACCATCTTGTGCATCTGGCTTACATGGGTAGTGGGGAATCGAACCTGGGTCCTTAGGCTTTGCAGGTGAGCACCTTAACTGCTAAGCCCCTCCCCACCCTAGATTTATTATCACAGCCTGATGTTTGTTTACACTTCCTATAGTGTCCTCAAAGCCAGGGGAAGCCACCTGCCATGCTTCCTGTCTTCATCTGTGGATGGAGTCCCATTTGGCTCCAATCTGCCTGTGGTAGTCGGAAGCTCAGTGAGCAAGCTCTCAGTGAGTGTCTTGGTTTCTTACGTTGTTTAGCGCGTGTGTCCACGGTCACTGCCTACAACTGGATGGTGAGAACCGGGATTGCCAGTACAAAAGCCTGTGCCCACTTCCCAAGGCTGGTACCGAAAGAGCATTGGCGCAGCCTGCCTGGGACTTGAGCCCCTTTTGTGGTGGGTTCCTGCTGCAGCTGCAGTTGCAGGCCTGGCCTGCTGCTGTCCTGAGCCCACTGGGCTCTAGGCCTCTGTAAGCACAGATGCCAGCAGACATCAGCAGGGGGGCAGTCCTGGGGTCTGTCTGTCCCTCTTCATCCCAGGCCAGGATCATGCTCAGCACAGCGCTGTCTGCTTGCTGTAGAGTGGGGTCATGGAATCTCTCTGCAGGGAGGCATTCCTCTGTGGTTGGTAAAGGGCAGAGGGCAGTCTGTGCGAGTCTCATGAAATAAATATTTCCCTGGGAAGTTATTCTTGGTGTGCATTTGAAGATCTGTCCTGGGAGCCATGGAAATGCTCACAAAGAATGTTGCATTGTAAAATCTGGGTGACTTTCAAGTATGGGCTTAGTGTGGTTAGTTTTCTACTCAACAAAAAGTTCCAGCCGTTTGTGTTGTTGCTGTGGCACGTGGTCACTTACTGAGAGGCCAAGGCCGGTTTACTCTTTGTCTAGTTCTGGAAGGCCAGTGCTGGAAGATGGGTTTTGGCAGTTTACAGCTCTTACAGTGTCTGAAATCAGCCTTGTTTGTTTTCTAATTTCCTACTCAGCCAAATAGGCCCAATAGCAGAGGTCTGCATGCAGCCGCCTTTAGAGGTGGGATTTGGGGGCATGTAGAGTACCTATCTCATTAAGGAGAAAGTAATTCTTCCAATTCATGTGGATTTGTTTTGCATGCATATGTACTGGGATGTGTGGCCGTGCGTATGCATGTTCATGTTCATGGGAACACACGTGTATGTGGGTGCACATGCACGAGTGTGCCCATGTGTGTGGAAGCCAGAGGTTGACGTGGAGTGTCTTCGTTGATCTCTCCCCACCTTGTTTACCTGAGGCAGGGTCTATTAATTAAAGCCAGGGCTCATCCATGTACCTAGTCTAGCTAGCCAACTTAACGCAGGGATCCCCCAGCCTGTGCCTTCTGAGTGCTGGAATTACAGGCGGGCTGCCACGCTGCCTGGCATTGACATGTGTGCTTGCATGCCTAATTCAGTCCCTGACACTTGAATGGCATGTGCTTTGTAACCCTTGATCCATCACCCTAGCCCCTTTCCCGTTTTCTTATCTCATCCTCAGGTGCACCATATTTCTTTTCACCTTTTCGCTTTAGTCTGGCCTTTTTCAAGGATGTTAAATAGGATTTTCTCTTTAGAGAAGAGTCTTGCCTCAAGTGAGTTCCCCCTGTCACCTGGTCTACACATGGGCTTTGTAAAGGGAGTTACATACCACCCATGCCAGTTGTAAAAGTGCTGTATACGAGGATATAACTGACCACTGGTCATGCCATTTATCTGAGAGGAGCCTGACATTAATAGCCACGCATTCCCAGTGGGGCCTGCGAAGCACATGGCTGCAGTGGGCTGTTCCATTCCATTTTTGCCAACCTAGCATTCCCGTCAAGACACACATTGGAGATAGCTCAGGCAACAGACTCAGTAGGCCAGTTCAATAGAACAGAAAAGTTTGGTAGATTAGCTAGCTAGGGGAATGGTATAAACAAACTGCTGAGTGGGCAGCAGTTATGGCCCAAGGATTTTATTTCTTTCTGTGCCATATCCTTCTGCTCACACCAGTCCATTTGTATGAAACACAGTCCTGCACCAAGTTCTCAGGACGCAGGCAGGTAGAACACAGTAAGCCTTACACACAAATTGCCTTTATCCCAGTCTGGACACAGCTCTTCATTCCCCTCACAAACTAAACCCTGTTGTCCATAGTTCTTACTGTATTCAGGCTTTTCAACTCTGACCAGAATACTCCATGAAGCTGTACTTGCAACACCACAGGGCATCTCTTAGGCCAAGATTTAAAATCCTTCCACATCCCTCCTTCAAATCAGTCTAAAAAAGTCAAAAGCCACAGCCAGGTTTCTAGCATCAATGACCCCACTTCTCTGGTACCAATTTTACTGTTGCAGTCAACTTCACGTTGCTGTCAGAAAACATTTGACCAAGAGAGGCTTGTGGGAGGAAAGGGTTTGTTTTGGCTTACAGAATCGAGGGGAAGCTCCATGATGGCAGGGGAAAATGATGGCATGATCAGAGGGTGGATATCACCTCCTGGCCAACATCAGGTGGACAACAGCAGTAGGAAAGTGTGCCAAACACTGGAAAGGGGAAGCTGGCTATAACACCCATAAACCCACCCCCAACTATACACTGCCTCCAGGAGGCTCCAATTCCAAATTGCCACCAGCTGGGGACCTGGCATTCAGAACACTTGAGTTTACGGGGGACACCTGAGTCAAACAACCTCAACTGTACATTAAATTGGAAACAAATTCTTTCCTTATATAAGTGCTTCTGGCTGAGACGGTAACTGCTACACAGTCATGCAGTTGACTCCAGCAGAAGGAGGCTTGATAGCTCTGGGTGTGAGTGGGGTTGGTGGGGTCAGAGCCTGGACTCTGGTAGCAGGTTCGGCCATGCATACTCAATAGCCTAATTAAACAGACGAGTAATAGGGAAAAGCAGAAAAGGGAGATTTATTCAATGTGGCCCATTGGAAGAAGAAGAAATAAAGAGGTTCAATGAACCCCAAATTCATTTTCAGGGTTCTGACACAAGGTTTAGGTTTAAATAGAAGGTAAGAGGCATGTATGACTAAGCAGTCCCAGACAAGGTGTGGTCCCATGCTGCTCATCATTGACCCATCATTGTCTTGGCCCTAGTCTCTCTTGTGAGGTGGTCTGACAAGTTTTTAGAGCTGTGTGAAATCTCTTCTCTTGCTGGTACCAGGCTTCTACCTTATCCTTCTAACATGAGGTTCCTGGGGAAATTCTAATCTCTTGTTTCAATAGCCTGAAAGCCCAGAAGAGGGCTTCTAGTGTCTCTTAGAATATCTTCTTCATCCCTGCCAAGATGGTTACAATGGGAGAAGGTTTATGGTCAGGAACGGGTCCTGGGATCATCTCGGAACCAGTGATGTGGCCGGAGTAGGAGTGCTCACAGGCTAGCCCCGAGTCTCACGTTTTCCCCTGTGCATTTCCAGCATGGTAACTGAGCCACCTGGAGTAGGTACCTCACAAGAGAGAGACGGGGGGGGGCAGGGCCAGTCCCTTGGATGGTGGATGGGCTGTCTTTGTGCTGTGAGCTCAGCTCTCACTTTTAAACCTAAGAGATAGACTCCCAGGACGTTCTCAATAAAACATTGTCCAGTTAAAGGAATGGGAGAAGTAAAGAAGCACTTGTTCAAATACGAGAGACTGAAAGTTGCGAAAATACTGGTGGTTCTGAGATGGTTCTGGAACTCATATGTACCCAGTTCCTTCAAACAACTGAATACATTAAGGAAAGACTATTGCTAAAGCGAGAGCACTTTTGTACTGACTCTGAGCTTTCCTTCATTCCCTTTCCACAACCTTGAAGGCATAACTGGTGTTTAGAAACAAAAGAACCTTTCATACCATCTGGAAAGACACCCCTGAGGCTGGGGGTGGGTGTTGAATAGCTCCTGGAAAACCAACATGCTGATAGTTAGAGTTTGGCATAAATTAATGCAAAGAAAAATACAAAACCATATTATACCTTCCCTTTGCTTTGGAACCTGTGGGCCTGGCTTGTTTAGAGGCATGGTCACCCTATTCTCAAAGGTAGTCATTTGAGAAATAATTTGGGGAACTTGGCTGAGCCCAGATAGCCTTCTCTTTCTTGCCTGGACACAGTTTCTGTCTTCCCCAACCCTAGCCCCGAGGTAGTCCTTTTCCATGACAGTTGCTTGTCTCTGACAGTATGACTAAGTGACCTTTCCTGGAGACTAAAATCTATGTTCAAGGGGCTGTGGAGATGGCTGAGAGGGAAAGTGCTTGCTGAACCAGCATGAGGACTTGAGTTTGGATCCCCAGCATCCACATACAATGCCAGGTGTGATGGTACACACCTGTAATCCCAGGGCTGGAGAGACAGAGTCAGGTAGATCCCTAGGGCTAGTTAGTCTAGCCAATTAGTGAGCTCTAGGTTCAATTAGAAACCTTGGTACAACAAATAGAATGGAGTACAATTGAGGAAGATACCTAACATCAAACTCTGGCTTTTGCACGCATGCGCACACACCCTCACCTGCCCCCACACCAACTATTTTCTTATTTCTCAGACAAAATACCCAACCGGAAGTGACTTGTGGAAGGAAAAGGGTTTAATTCATCTTACAGTAGCAGAGGGCCAAGTCCACGGCAAGGGCAGGAAATTGGCATCATATTAGCACATCAGCAGGTAGCAAGTCCCGAGAGAACAGCCGTGGAGCCAATCTGTTACACCTGTAGGCCTACCCCGTGTGACACAGCTCCAAGGCTCTGCCTCCTGAATGTTTCTACAACCTTCCCAAATAACTGGAAATCACGTGTTCAAACACATAAGCCTGTGGAAAACAGTTTACATGGAAGATATTATAACATACAACAGGCAAACAGAAACAACTGTGGTGGGCTGGGCTCAGTGGTTAAAGATGCTTGCTTGCAAAGCTGGTGTGCCTGGGTTCAATTCCCCACTATCCACAAAAGGGTGCATGTATCTCAAGTTCATTTGTGGTGGCAAGAGGCCCTGGTGTGCCCATTTTCTCTCTCTCTGCCTCTCTGTGTCTTCCTCTGCTTTAAAACAAACAAACAAACAAACAAACAAACAAACATTTTGGGCTAAGGAGATGGTTCAGCAGTTAAAGGTACTTGTTTGTAAAGCTTTTAAGTCTGGGCTCTATTCCACAGTACCCATGTAGCCAGATGCACAAAGTGGCACATGCATCTGGAGGTTCTTCTTTTCTTTTCTCTTCTTTTCTTTTCTTTTCTTTTCTTTTCTTTTCTTTTCTTTTCTTTTCTTTTCTTTCTTCTCTCCTCCTCCTCCTCCTCCTCCTCCTCCTCCTCCTCCTCCTTCTTCTTCTTCTTCTTCTTTTTTTTGCAGTGGCAAGAGGCCCTGTGTGCTTTTTCTTTCTCTGTCTTTCAAGTGAATAAAAATAAAATATTTTTTTAAACTGTGTTCAGGGCTGGAGGGATGGCTTAGCGGTTAAAGCATTTGCCTGCTAAGCCAAAGGACCCAGGTTCAATTCCCCAGGACCCACATTAGCCAGATGCACAAGGGGTGCATGCGTCTGGAGTTCATTTGCAGTGGCTGAAGGCCCCGGCACGCCCATTCTCTCTCTCTGTTTCTATGTCAAATAAATAAATATAAAATATATTTTTAAAAAAAAACTGTGTTCAGTGGGCTAGAGAGATGGCTTAGCAGTTAAGTCCTTGCTTGTGAAGCCTAAGGACCCTGACTCAAGGATCAATTCCCTGGTAAGCCAGATGCACAAAGTGGCACATGCATCTGGAGTTCATTTGCAGTGGCTGTAGGCCCTGATGCACCCATTCTCTCTCTCTCTCTCTGCCTCTTTCTCTATCTGTCACTCTCAAATAAATAAATAAAATTAAACAAACAAAAAAAAAACTGTGTTCAGTGTTTGGGTCCTAACTTGTCACAGGTGGTTTCAGTTGGTAAGGCTCAAGCCCTTCAACCAGCAGGTTCAGCTGATGGTGGGTGTGCGGCACAGGCCAGAGATCAATGCCTCCCTCCCTCCTCTGTGATATGCTCCGCGCTCTCACGGGTGCTTCTTGCACTGGAGCCTGAGGAGAGAGCTGGGGCTCTGGTGCGGTGTGGATGCCGGCGTGACTTGGCAGAGCCACTGCTGCTGGCCTGGAGACAACACTCAGCAGCACAGATGGGGCCTTGCTGCTCCTGACAACTCAGGGGTCCTTCTGCTGCCCGCATGGTCCTTATCTCCAGAATGGGCCCTCGAGCCACATGGGTCTAACTGAGGCTGGCGCAACTCCAGCAGTGCTCATAGGACTTTCAGGTAGCAGGTTGGCCTTCCAAAGCACTGTGAGTTCTCCACATTGGAATCGGGGTGCGGGCCTCTGGACTAGCCAAGACTTCCAGCTGCGTCCTCCGGGGGGGACTTGTCAGCGTGGTAGTTGGGCCTGGGGTCTTCTGCCACTCTTCTTCAGAGGAGGGTAAGGACCTCAGTGCACATCAAATGTCCCCCTGTCTGTCTCCTCTTCCTCGCCCTTCTTCTGTGCAGTCTCTGTCCCGCAATGATTTACAGCACAGGGCTCACAGGAATGGAAGGGAAAAGTCAACTTGTACAATACTCAGGGCCATCTTTGTTCCTGCCTGATGACACCTGCTAGGGCACTGTGTTACTGTCACCTCTGTGACAGCATACCTGGCGTAAGTATGTTAAGGGGAGGAAAGATTGATTTGGGCTTACACTCCCAGAGCTTTCAGTCCACAGTCCTGGGCTCCTCTGGTCGTTGGCCCATAGTAAAACAGAACGTCATGGTGATAGGAAGGTGGAATGCGTGGTGGAGATTCTCCGCCTCATGGTGGACAGGAAATGGAGGGGGGAGAGGAGGAGACTTGGGACCAGGTAGCATCTTCATAGATACACCCCCATTGATCCACTCCCTCCAGCTAGACCCTACCTGCCGAAATTTCTACCACCTCCCCAAATTTGTCACTAGCTAGGGACGAGTCGTTCAGCACATGAGCTTTTGAGGACATTTCCTATTGAATCCGTAGTGGCTACTTCTGTTCCCATGGTGAGAACCTATTGGTGTCACCACACTGGAGAGCCTTCACCAGGCTGAGCAGATGTCTTCTAGAAAGGTGGACATAAGGCTGCCTGGTCAAAGGCTCTCCACATCATTGGCCTTCTGTCTGCTGATGTCACTCTAGGGCCTTTTTCTCTTGTGGTCATATGGCCACCACAGCAAGCAGACTATTCACATGGGAAAAGATTTTTTTTAATGTAAATATTTAGAGGACAATTTGATCATGCATTCTTTTTTATTTTAATTTAATTTTATTTATTCGAGAGAGAGAGATAGAAAGAGGGAGGGAGAGAGAGAATGGGCATGCCAGGGCCTTTAGCCACTGTAAACAAACTCCAGACACATGTGCCACCTTGTGCATCTGGCTTATGTGGGTCTGGCTATTTGAGCCTGTGTCCTTTGGCTTTGTAGGCAAACATCTTAATGCCAAGCCATCTCTCAGCCCCAGAAGAGATGTTTTAACCTCTCCTCTTTTGTGCTGAAGTGATTCCCTTTTACCCAGAACTATTTGAGTAGCTGGGGTCCTGTCCTCTGGTTGGCCTGGGCCTGAAGCTGGGGACCTGAGAGGTGGGAGGGAGTATCCCATATGTAGGGCTTCCATTAGGAATCATGAGAGGGAATGCATCCCGGGTAAGAGACTCACAGTGGCCACTACTTGCTGAAGTCCCCATGCATAGCGGGTGGTTTTGATATTCATAGTTAGTTGTTGGCCAGGTGCATGGGCAGTCCCTTGTACTGCTCACCATACACCAGCCAGGGCAGGTGAAAAAAATGTTTAAAGCAAAGATTGCTCAAGTAACTTGGCCAAGATCACAGTCTAAGGAGATATGAACCCAGGCACTGTGGCTGTACACTCTTACCCGCTGGGCCGTTCTGACTCCGACATGCCTCCTGATTCTTTACCTCAGAGTCTATGTCAGTAGCTGGGGTTCACCTTCACTGTTTCCACGTTCCCCCATGAACCAGAACCCTAACTGGAACCACAAATAACAAGTAACAAAATGATCTGAATAAACTCAACACCATCTTTCTGTGTCCAGATCCTAACAACTATTACCACCGACGCAATGAGATGACCACCACTGATGACCTGGATTTTAAGCACCACAGCTATAAGGAGATGCGCCAGGTAAGAGCGGAGTGTGGAGCCTTGACCAGGACTTTGTCAAAGAGCACCGCGCATGCTCCCATAAGCACTCTGTGTTGTCTCTCTGGGTGACCAAAGGAACGCTCCCTTGCCAGAAAATCATTGAAACAGGTTTCAAATCTAGACTTTTCTTTAGTCCATCAAGCCACAGTGTTTTGGGGGGGGGTATCACTGACTGAAGGATCTGAGTGATTGTGGAATGGGAGGAGAGAAAGGATTCGGGATAGCACGATGATGGCACAGGAGCCTTCTTCTGTCCTGAGCCATTGACCTCTCTTAATGTGCTCAGTCCTTCCGAGAGCCCAGTGAGGCAGGGACTATGCTTACCTTCTCTTACAGATTGGAAAACTGAGTCCCCAAGACACTATATAGCATTACTTCCCCTTGATCTTGTCCCCTTGATCTTGGTTGCCTAAGAGAGTCAACTGGGGAAACACTTAAAAGTATCTATACTTGAACCTTCCTCAGAACAGAATTCTTTGGAGAAGATCAGGATCTAAAGTTTTTAAAAAATATTTTATTTATTTATTTATTTAACAGAGAAAGAGGGAGAGAGAGAGAGAATGGGTGCTCCAGGGCTTCCAGCCACTGCAAATGAACTCCAGACATTTGTACCCCTTTGTGCATCTGGCTAACATGGGTCCTGGGGAATCAAACCTGGCTCCTTTGGCTTTGCAGGCAAATGCCTTAACCACTAAGCCATCCCTGCAGCCCCAAGGTTTCTAAAAGCTCTCCTGTGTGTCTGGGAAACCTGGCCTCAGGACCCGTGATTGCTGTCTTTATGGACCTGAGGACAAGGGAAAGACAATGAGGTGAGATTTCCTCAGACTGAATTCCAGAGATCCCCCGACAAGTCTGAGCAGTGGAAGACAGGGCATGCTGGATGCAGAAGTGGGCAGGGACCACTCCCTTATCAGAACAAGCGCAAAGGGCGGCTCCCACACTGAGTACGTGCCTCTGACATTCTGTAGCGTGTACCCTCCATCATGTGCTAGAAAGTACCAGAAGGCGTGGGCAAATGAAGAATTCTTAGCTATCCAAGAATTCGTTTGAAGACAGGGAACAGGGAGAAACGTCCTCAGGACTACATTTAGAACAAGGACTCAGCAAGGGCCAGTCAGCACAGCTCAAAGGTGGGCTTGGCGGTGCTGGGGAAGAGGCCCGCTATCCAGGACAGTGTCTGGGGATGCTTCCGAGGTTAGGGTCACTGTGGTATGAACACGCCTGGCTCATCTGGGTGTCAGTTAACTTGAGATACTCACATGCGGCTTCCAGGCACCTGTCAGCACAGGCTTCGAGGTGGGATGTGTTAAGGAGTCCACTTTGCTGCCTTGCTTTGCACAAAGCAAGACAGTGTGCTTGGACCTGAGGTCTGTGACTCATGCCTGCTGCTCCACTTTCTCAGTGTATTTATGGCTCTGCCTGCCGTTCTGTGTCGGTGCTCAGGAGGGCTAACCCAGTCGTGATGGGTGTCGCAGGATGTCTTGTTGAGCCCATGGATAAGAAAAAAAAAAAAATACATCAATTCAGTTGGAGCAATGAACTTCAAGGGCATTGTGAGACGTATTCATAATGAGCTGACTATATAGAGAATGTAAGTGCTGGCGCCTTTAACAGTTCCTCCTCATTTGTTGCAGTCAGGTTCGCATGGCTGGCAGAAATCACCCAACTGAGAATAGCTTTTTGTAAAAAAAAAAAAAAAAAAAAAGAATTCATTTTGGCTTACAGACTCAAGGGGAAGCTCCATGATGGCAGGGAAAGTGATGACATGAGCAGAGGGTGGACATCACCCCCTGGCCAACATAAGGTGGACAACAGGAACAGGAGAGTGTGCCAAACACTGACAAGGGGAAACTGGCTACAATACCCATAAGCCCGCCCCCAACAATACACTGTCTCCAGGAGGCGTTAGTTCCCAAGTCTCCATCAGCTGGGAACCTAGCATTTAGAACACTCAAGTTTATGGGGGACACCTGAGTCAAATCACCATAACATTCATAACTGATCTTCTCATAGGGAGAACTGGGAAATGTGCTTCATACACTATAAGCCCATGGTGAATGTTACTTAGGAGATATCAGAGCAATGAGGAATTTGGAGTCACCAATGTAGCCACCTCAAAGGACCCTAGATGATCGTACTGAGGTCTCACCATACAGCAGACCTTAGCTGGCATTTTAAATTCCTGACAAGTGTTCAGGCCAAAAGTAATTGCCATATAGGTTCATGGCTCCTGAGGTTGGGTAGACAGTTTTTTTTAATTAATTGATTATTTGCAAGCAGACAGAGAGAAAGAGACAGAGAGAATGAGGATGAGAATGGGTGCTCCAGTGTCTTGTGCTGCAAATGATCTCCAGATGCACGCGTCACTTTGTGCATCTGGCTTTACATGATACTGGGGAATCAAACCTTTAGGCTTTGCAGGGACCAGATAGAGTGTTTAGCCATTTCCCTTGCTAGGTTATTGTGGAAATCTTTCTACAACAGGTAAAATGGTTGAGTTCTACTACTACTTTTTTGTTTGTTTGTTTTTCATGATTGGGTCTCACTCTATCCCAGGCTGACCTGGAATTCACTACGTAGTCTCAGGCTGGCCTCAAACTCGTGGCAATCCTCCTACCTCAGCCTTCTGGGTGCTGGGATTAAAGGTGTGCGCCACCACGCCCGGCCTGACATGTACCACTATGGAAAGACACATTTACACATTTACAACCATAAGATGTAGCAGTAGAAAGGCAGCTGAGGCATGGTCAAAGCTTATTACACTATGGGAGGACTATGAGGGACATATGTGTGTGTCCCCAGGCAGCATTTATATGTCTTTTAAGCACTGATTTGTAGGACCCTCATTCCAGGCAGGATTGGGGGTCCAAGGGAGAGGGAGGGCAAGGGAGGAGGGTGAAGACTACCCCAAAATTGATACTGTAGGACAGAGTAAGAAGTGCGCCAAGAGAATGCTGAAGGCTTTCCTAGCATATGTCGCAATTTATACCTGCTTGATTGCTTGTCTGTTTAAATATACATTATGTTTCCCTCATCAGGGTGAGAGAAAAGACTTGTCATTTTATCATCAATTCATAAACAAAGTTTATCAATACCGGTACTTGACATCATTACAGTCATTACAGATGAAAGGGGAGAGGTGGTTTTGTAGCCTGTGTCTGGAAAAGGCTTTGGCTGGGGGCGGGGCCACCTGCTGTGTGGGTTGCTGGCCAGGCTTTATCAGGAAGAAAGGGAAAAAGGGAAAGAAGGAAGAAAGGAAGAGAGGCAAGGAGGGAAGGAGAGAGGGAGGGCCCTTCTCTCTGTCCAAACAGAAAGGATAGCAAGAACAAAGGCGTGGAGGTAGGAGAATACAGGTGGGTGTCTGAAACACTTGGCCAGCTAGGAGAGGAGGCTGGTCCCAAGTAAGCCACGTTCCTTCCTCGTGGAAGGGTGGTGAGTGTTCCTGGTCCCGAGTAAGCCACGTTCCTTCCTCGTGGAAGGAGGTGAGTATTCCTGGTCCCGAGTAAGCCACGTTCCTTCCTCGGGGAAGGGTGATGAGTGTTTCTGGTCCCGAGTAAGCCACGTTCCTTCCTCGTGGAAGGGGGTGAGTGTTCCTGGTCCCGAGTAAGCCACGTTCCTTCCTTGTGGAAGGGGGTGAGTGTTCCTGGTCCCGAGTAAGCCATGTCTCTTCCTCTTGGAAGGGGGAGAGTGTTCCTGGTCCCAAGTAAGCCACGTCTCTTCCTCGTGGAAGGGTGGTGAGTGTTCCTGGTCCCGAGTAAGCCACATTCCTTTCTCGTGGAAGGCAGGTGAATGTTCCTGATCCTGAGTAAGCCATGTTCCTTCCTCGTGGAAGGGTGGTGAGTGTTCCTGGTCCCGAGTAAGCCATGTCTCTTCCTCTTGGAAGGGGGAGAGTGTTCCTGGTCCCAAGTAAGCCACGTCTCTTCCTCGTGGAAGGGTGGTAAGTGTTCCTGGTCCTGAGTAAGCCACGTCCCTTCCTTTTGGAAGGGCAGTGAGTGTTCCTGGTCCCGAGTAAGCCACGTTCCTTGCTTGTGGAAGGGTGGTGAGTGTTCCTGGTTCCAAGTAAGCCACGTTCCTTGCTCGTGGTAGGGTGGTGAGTGTTCCTGGTCCCGAGTAAGCCATGTTCCTTCCTCGTGGAAGGGTGGTGACTGTTCCTGGTCCCGAGTAAGCCACATCTCTTCCTCGTGGAAGGGTGGTGAGTGTACCTGGTTCTGAGTAAGCCATGTTCCTTCCTCGTGGAAGGGGGTGAGTGTTCCTGGTCCCGAGTAAGCCACGTTCCTTCTTTGTGGAAGGGGGTGAGTGTTCCTGGTCCCGAGTAAGCCACGTTCCTTCCTCGTGGAAGGGGGTGAGTGTTCCTGGTCCCGAGTAAGCCACGTTCCTTCCTTGTGGAAGGGTGGTGAGTGTTCCTGGTCCTGAGTAAGCCACGTTCCTTCATTGTGGAAGGGTGGTGAGTGTTCCTGGTCCCGAGTAAGCCACATTCCTTTCTCGTGGAAGGCAGGTGAATGTTCCTGATCCTGAGTAAGCCATGTTCCTTCCTCGTGGAAGGGTGGTGAGTGTTCCTGGTCCTGAGTAAGCCACATTCCTTTCTCGTGGAAGGCAGGTGAATGTTCCTGGTCCTGAGTAAGCCATGTTTCTTCCTCGTGGAAGGGGGTGAGTGTTCCTGGAGCCTCCGTGAGTCCTGGGTCTGAGCAAGGTAAGAGGCAAGGCATTGTTGAGGTGACTAGTTGTCCTAGATCACCTGTTGGAGTGAGTTTGGGAGAGAGGTCTGGCATGTTCCTGTATAGGAACAGCATGCATTTCCTAGGAAGGAAAGATTTTCCCAGGTAGGTTTAACTTGATTGTGGTTTGAGGCATGTGTGGCGAGGCCCAGGATGCTCAGGAGATATGAGTTGGTTGTGTGTTACCCAGTGTGACACAGGTAGACAGCAGGGAAGGAGTGAGGTGGGGGGTGGGGGTTGGGAGTGAAGGAGAGCCAGCAAGTGATGCTGAGGTGTGGGGCTGTTGAGTGGGGCAGTTGATGATGAGATGGGACGTCAGGGTGGGCAGTTTCTGGCCAGCCTACATGCTCCATGATCAGCCTGAGTGACAGTAGCAAGAAAGTAGTTGTACAAGTTCAGAGACTTAGAAGTCCTGACCCATGGGTGTCCCTCACTGCAATCCTCTCCCTCCTTCCTTGCTCTGGGAATCCTATTTCCGCTGGTCCAGTGGCATATGGGGTGGTATCAACTTGTGCCCTGGTACCTTTTTACTCTTTCTTTTGCATGTACATGTGTGCATGGCATGTACATGATGTGGGAACACATATGTGTGCACACATGTGGAGACATTTTCCTCAATCACTCTCCACCTTACTTATTAAAACAAGGTCTCTCACTAAGCCCAGAGTTCACTGATTTGTCTAGATTAGACACCTTGCCCTGGTGATCCGCCTGTCTCAGCCTCCCGAGTTCCAGGATTAAATGCTATGCCTGGTATTTTATGTGGGTTCTGGCAACCAAACCCAAGTCCTCATGCTTATGCAGCAAGCACTTGACTAACTGAGCCATATTCCCCTTTACTTTGTCTTTATTGAAGAAAACATTCTAATTCACTATTCAAACATGTTTTTGTTTATGAAAGAGAGAGACAATTGGCATGTCAGGGCCTTAGCCACTGCAACCAAACTCCAGATGTGTGCACCATTTTGTGGACATGAACAACCTTGTGTGCATGTGCCACCTTGTGCATCTGGCTTATGTGGGTTCTGGGGAGCCAAACCTGGGTTCTTAGGCTTTGCAGGCAAGTGCCTTAACTGCTAAGCCATCTCTCAAGCCCTTCAAACACATTTACATCAACATAGAACAGCAAGAGCTTCCCATGCATTTGCCATACTGAAGAATCAGAAGTTTGCATACTTGCCTTGCATTTTAGTCTGTCTGTAACAAAGCACCAGAGACTGGGTGATCGCCAAACAACAGAAGTTCATCTCATTCCGTCCTGAAGACTGGAAGTTAGGAAGCAAGTTGATTCTGTCTGGTGAGGGCAGCTCTCTGCTTCTAGCATAGCATCTTGTTTTTTTTTTTTTTTTTTTGTTATTGTTTGTTTGTTTTGTTTTTTTCTGTCCTCATGTAGAAGACAGAAATGCAAAATGGCTTAGCCAGTTTCTTCAAACTCCAAACCCTTTTATAAGGACACTGATTCCATTCATAAGGGCAGAGCTAGCCTGACTTAACCAATTCCTAAGGTCTTTACTCTATATGCTATCAAATTAGATCTTGGGTTCCACCATATGAATTTAGAGGATTCAATATATATGGAGCCATGCCTTTCCATTCCAGTGTTTGAACATCTCTGTTCACAGAGTCCATATGGTTTTGCTTAGAACAGAGTGGCGCCTTTGCCCATGTCTCTTGGTTAACATAGGATCATTAGCATTTTCTCTGCTATCTCCTGTCAGCAATGGTGACATTGCAGCCTGGCCTGAAGAGTGGATGCGTCATCATGTTGCAGCTTTCTTTCCTGCTCTGAAGCATTTGGATACCACCCAGTTTTAAAATGAATATGCAAAATAGGAAACATGTCACAACAAGTGTTACCATGTGCATAATTTCAGCATTGCTCATGAACAATTTCCCTCTGATATGTGGCCAGAAATTGGATCACCGGAAAAGAGGCTTTTTATTTCAGATCCTTTGGTACAGGAGGGAAACAGGGGAGTTTAGACTTCAACGGATGTGGGGATGGTGAAGCTCCCCTCCGGCCCAGAGTTGAAGAAACACATCTGGGAATCCCTGTGTTCTCTAAGGTGCCACATCTCAACCTGTTCCTTATATCTCCCCCTACAGTGGCTTATGCTGATTGCCAAATTGACTGGACCTAGTCACCTGTGAGGGATTACACTAGATGAGGCTGGCCTCTGGGCATGACTATGAGGGATTATCTAGAGTAGGTTAATTGAGGTGGAAAGACCCACCTTAACCTTGGGTGGCACCATTCCATGCCAGGACTTTATAAGAAGAAGGCATCTGGCTGAGCAGCAGCATTCATCACTCCCAGCTTCCTCCCTGTGGAATGAACATGAGCAGATGCCTCAAGCTCCTGCTGCCATGCCTTTGCTACCATGGTGACTGTAACCTTGGAACTGTGAGCTGAAATAAATCCTTCTCTCTTAGGCTAATTTTTGTCAGGTGTTTTTTCCCAAGCAACCAGAAGGTGACTAGTATGCCTCCTAAGGATTTTTTCCCCATCATCACTCTTTCCTTCCACTATATCAAATTCTGATGGATAAGTTTTTGTTTTTTTCCAGTTGGGTTGAACCTTGGAGAGACATAAAGCATTGTGATATCTAAAATGTTTCAGACATGGAGAATCACCTCTTCATTCCCCAGAATACCTGATCCAGGTCAGGATGAAAAATTCTACTCCTTATTCACCAAGACCTTCACATTTACCATAAAGACCTGGATTCCAAAAGAGAATGTCTGGCTCTATTCAGGGGCAGGTAATGACATTCTCTTACAAGAAGTTGTATTTATGTAGAAGACTTCATTCCTGGTGGTGTTCATGATTTGCCTACCTGGGAAGAGTAGGAGGATCACTGCACAGGCCTTTCATGGAGCTGGTGGCGTTCCAGAGTGCCACTGAGCAGAGAACTGTAAAGGACCTTCCCAAAGATGAAAACTCTATGAATTCCATGTTCTTATGATGGAGAGAGGCATTTGACACTGTGAACGATTATCAAGTGGCTTATTTAATAACCAGCACTATACCATTGGAAATAAAGCCAGGAGGGGATAAAATACTGCAATGGAGGAGAGTACTATAAGGAGGAGTGTGCTAAGAGAAGGAGGGTAGTAAGAGGAGGGGAGTACTAAGAGGAGGGGAGTACTAAGAGGAGGAGAGTGCTAAGAGGAGGAGAGTGCTAAGAGGAGGAGAGTACTAAGAGGAGGAGAGTGCTAAGAGGAGGAGAGTACTAAGAGGAGGAGAGTACTAAGAGGAGGATAGTGCTAAGAGGAGGAGAGTACTAAGAGGAGGAGAGTGCTAAGAGGAGGAGAGTACTAAGAGGAGGAGAGTGCTAAGAGGAGGAGATTGCTAAGGGAAGGAGAGTACTAAGAGGAGGAGAGTACTAAGAGGAGGATAGTGCTAAGAGGAGGAGAGTACTAAGAGGAGGAGAGTGCTAAGAGGAGGAGAGTGCTAAGAGGAGGAGATTGCTAAGAGGAGGAGAGTACTAAGAGGAGGATAGTGCCAAGAGGAGGAGAGTACTAAGAGAAGGAGAGTGCTAAGAGGAGGAGAGTGCTAAGACGGGGAGAGTGCTAAGAGGAGGAGAGTGCTAAGAGGAGGAGAGTACTAAGAGAAGGAGAGTGCTAAGAGGAGGAGAGTGCTAAGAGGAGGAGAGTACTAAGACGGGGAGAGTGCTAAGAGGAGGAGAGTACTAAGAGGAGGAGAGTGCTAAGAGGAGGAGAGTACTAAGAGGAGGAGAGTGCTAAGAGAAGGAGAGTGCTAAGAGGAGGAGAGTACTAAGAGGAGGAGATTGCTAAGAGGAGGAGAGTACTAAGACGGGGAGAGTGCTAAGAGGAGGAGAGTACTAAGAGGAGGAGAGTGCTAAGAGGAGGAGAGTACTAAGAGGAGGAGAGTGCTAAGAGAAGGAGAGTGCTAAGAGGAGGAGAGTACTAAGAGGAGGAGATTGCTAAGAGGAGGAGAGTACTAAGACGGGGAGAGTGCTAAGAGGAGGAGAGTACTAAGAGGAGGAGAGTGCTAAGAGGAGGAGAGTACTAAGAGGAGGAGAGTGCTAAGAGAAGGAGAGTGCTAAGAGGAGGAGAGTACTAAGAGGAGGAGATTGCTAAGGGGAGGAGAGTACTAAGACGGGGAGAGTGCTAAGAGGAGGAGAGTACTAAGAGGAGGAGAGTGCTAAGAGGAGGAGAGTGCTAAGAGGAGGAGAGTGCTAAGAGGAGGAGAGTACTAAGAGGAGGAGATTGCTAAGAGGAGGAGAGTACTAAGACGGGGAGAGTGCTAAGAGGAGGAGAGTACTAAGAGGAGGAGAGTGCTAAGAGGAGGAGAGTACTAAGAGGAGGAGAGTGCTAAGAGGAGGAGAGTGCTAAGAGGAGGAGAGTGCTAAGAGGAGGAGAGTACTAAGACGGGGAGAGTGCTAAGAGGAGGAGAGTACTAAGAGGAGGAGAGTGCTAAGAGGAGGAGAGTACTAAGAGGAGGAGAGTACTAAGAGGAGGAGATTGCTAAGAGGAGGAGAGTACTAAGACGGGGAGAGTGCTAAGAGGAGGAGAGTGCTAAGAGGAGGAGAGTGCTAAGAGGAGGAGAGTGCTAAGAGGAGGAGAGTGGTAGGAGGAGGAGAGTACTAAGAGGAGGAGAGTACTAAGAGGAGGAGAGTGCTAAGAGGAGGAGAGTGGTAGGAGGAGGAGAGTACTAAGCGGAGGAGAGTACTAAGAGAGGAGAGTGCTAAGCGGAGGAGAGTACTAAGAGAGGAGAGTGCTAAGCGGAGGAGAGTACTAAGAGAGGAGAGTGCTACGAGGAGGAGAGTGCTAAGAGGAGGAGAGTACTAAGAGAAGGAGAGTACTAAGAGGAGGAGAGTGGTAAGAGGAGGAGAGTACTAAGAGGAGGAGAGTGGTAATAGGAGGAGAGTACTAAGAGGAGGAGAGTGCTAAGAGGAGGAGAGTGGTAAGAGGAGGAGATTACTAAGAGAAGGAGAGTACTAAGAGGAGGAAGTGGTAAGAGGAGGAGAGTACTAAGAGAGGAGAGTGCAACGAGGAGGAGAGTGCTAAGAAGAAAAGGGGTTCTTCTGCCTTGTGACCTGAAGGTCTTCTCGCAGACATAGCTGTATATACATCCCAGGAAATATGATGTTGGACTTCCAAGGTGCACTTAGTGACTTTGGCCTTGTGGGTAGCTGAAAACACGGCAAAGTAAAGAGTACAGGTCTTCCAGGCCTGTACCCAAATTGTACCTTTTGCTTGGTTGGTATGATACAACCTGGCTCTTGCAACTGCAGAGCTAGTCTTTGGTCTGGACACAAGACAGTGGCTGCCTGCCAGTCAGGACTAGTTGAGATCAATGCTGTTGGCTGAGGGTGGCCAGCAGGGTCTGCTATATGGAGTCTCAGGGCAAGTGTACTGTAGTCATCTTTTCAGAGCACCTTGGGCAGCAGGTGAAAGGGGCGGGGAAGACATGTTGTCTCTGGGTTTTACTGTCTTCCTGGGTTGAAAGTGCCACAGGAAGAGCCCTAAGACTCCATGTCCCAGCTCCACCTGGACCAGCTGGGTGACTTAGGTCATGTCACTCCAATTATCTGTGAGCCTCAGTCCCCACGTCTGTGACATGAGGATAATCATTTCTGCCTTTTCTAACTTACCTGGTGGTCACAATGGTGTGATTCAGCAGAGAAACTGAATGTATTGTTACACACGCGCCGGGCAGTGTTAGTGACATGACCATTGTATCTTTCATTCAACTTTGGTTCTACCTGTTTGTGTCTCTGCTCACCCCTGACACATCGGTCCTTTCCGGGTGATGGGTGTAGGAGCACTGTAGGATTATAAAGCAAGTTTTTCCCAGCAAATCAGAGCTACTTCGGAACCAGCGCATAGGCACCTGTTCAGGGTGGTGTGGTATGTATGAGCCACTCTCTGGAGAGATGGTGTCTCCAGTCCTCCACCCGCTCAGGCAGCTTATTCTCCTGTGACCAGCAGAGCCCTAACTACCTCCTCCTGTGAATGCTCACCCCATGCTCACAGACCAAAGCTGTCAGTCTGACTAGCTGACCCTGAAAAGCAAAATCCAGACCTTGGCTCATATACGCTTCTCTTCTGTTCTGTTGCCTGATTCAGTCATCCATTTAGCCTCATACGGTCTGTGCCCATGGCCAGTCACCCCATGCTGTCCTTACGCAATACCTGTGAACCGGTTCCCTGCTCCCTCCTTTCTGTACTGCCAGCTCCAGGGGGGTCAGGGAGCACTCTCTGACCGTCCACTTCCTCAGTCGGTGCTAGTGCTTGGTGATTATGAAAAAAATTAAAATTCAATGTTTATTTGGGCAATTGATACCCAAAGATATTGTTTAAGAAAACAGGAAATGGCAATGAGAAAGTAATGGCCAGGGAGGTGAAAAATGCAACCAAGGAGGTGATAACCAGGGAGGTGAGCGTGGTAACCGGAGAAGTAAACCATGCTGTCAGGGAGGTGAGAACCCCAGCCAAGAGATGCCTCGCATTTTGGGAATTGCCACAGAAAAGGTGCCATGCACTAGATGATTGGCAGGCGACGCGAAGGTCCTGATCGCAGTACTGGACACTGCAAGTGTAAGCTCGGGCTCGCGCAGGTCCTAGGTGGAGCCGCCCCTCTGTTCCTCTCATGAAGGACAGTGAAAGAAGCTCTGGGGCCTCATCTATGGGCCACTAATCCTGTACGTGAAGCCTCCTCCCTGGCGACCTAACTGTCGCCTGTTGACTGCACCTTGACATACTATTGCATTGGTGATTAGACATCAACATAGGAAGTTTCGGGGAGACACAGGCTTTCAGGCCACAGCAGGAGGTAATAACCACAAACAGATGTGCTGAGAGTACAGGGCCAGGACAGGCGGTGTCCAAAAGGCAGATGCTAACGGGAAAGGTAAGTGTAATCTGGGAAAGGGGTCCAGAGAGGGTGTTGTGGGTAGGGCGATAACAGCTGGGTCATGGGGAGGCATGTTTAAGGGGGGCTCTCACAGTACAGAGCCCTCATTACTTCAACCCTTTACCTTTGCTTGTCGTTCAGTTGATGAAGGTTGTGAACGAAATGTGCCCTAATATCACCAGAATTTACAACATTGGCAAAAGTCACCAGGGCCTGAAGTTGTATGCTGTGGAGATCTCTGACCACCCTGGAGAGCACGAAGTTGGTAAGAAGGGTCTCCCTGGGATGATGGTGCCCCTATTTTCTGTACCTTCTTATGCAGTTAGAAGACTGCTTCCCCCCCCCCCTCCAGGAGAACATTCATGATTCAGGGCATAAATCATTCATTCCATAGCCATTTTACATGGACAAGTTTCACACAAGCTGACTTCAGTTCCGTGAACGTCTCGTGTTGTGGCAAGTGCTCTAAAGTTACTTGAGCTAGAAACACCCTCCTTTGTGACCAAGGGAACATAGTGAATTGGGTTCTGCACCTCTGAGGCCAGTAACAAGAGACAAATGGAGGAAATGTCCAGAAATGAGATGGGTTATTTTCTCCTTGGCTCATGGATGGTTCAAAATCATAAGCATTCCCTCTCTTTTAAAAATACAAATTCTGAGCTGGAGAGATGGCTTAGCAGTTAAGATATTTACCTGTGAAGCCTAAGGACCCACATTCGGTTCTCAAAGTCCCATGTAAGCCAGATGCACAAGGTAGCACATGTGTCTGGAGTTTGTTTGTAGTTGATAGAGGCCCTGGCATGCCCATTTGCTCTCTCTTCCTCTCACTCACCTCTAATAAATAAACAAATAATAAAAATATGAATTCTGCCTTCATGCATTGACTATTTTCAGCTGTCCCATTAGCCATCTCCACTGTGAAACCCTACAGGCCAGGTGGACTTTGATCTTCATTTTGATAAAACCGGGAGCTCTTTCAAGATCCACTGAAATTTGTGCAAATACGTCTGACTCACTCAACTCTAGCATTGCTCCATGTTCCTCCCAGGAGTTTCGGGTAAAGGTCTTCCGTGTGGGTAAATTCACACTCCACCCCACATATCACCTTGGGCAGTGGAAGAAGGAGCAGTGTGGCCAGCTCATGTCCAGCATGTCTGAGTCTGTTCAGCTGCTATAACAAAATCTTGGGGGCTGAAGAGATTGCTTAGCACTTAAGGTGCTTGCCTGTAAAGCCTAAGAACCCATGTTTCACTCCCTGGGTCCCATGTAAGACAGATGCACAAGGTGACGGAAGCACAAAGCTGGCATGCACACAAGGTGGCGCACGTGTCTGGAGTTAGATTGCAATGGCCTGAGGCCCTGGTGCTTCAATTATCTCTCCTCTCTCTTTTATTAAAAAATAACTTGAAACTGTGGCTGGAGAGATGGCTTAATAGTTGAGGTGTTTGCCTACAAAGCCAAAGAATCCCAGTTTGATTCTCCAGGACCCACATAAGCCAGATGCACAAGGGGGCACACACATCTGGAGTTTGTTTGCAGTGGCTGGAGGCCCTGGTGTGCCCATTCTCTCTCTCTCTCTCCCTCTCTCAAATAAATAAAATATATTTTAAAAAAAGAACTATAGGTGCTTGGTTATATATGAAAAAAAAATCTGGTTGTGGTGGCATAAGCCTTTAATCCCAGCACTCGGAGGCAGAGGTAGGAAGATCACCTTGCAGGTCAGCCTGAGCTAGAGTGAGACCCTACCTCGAAAAACCAAAAAACAAAACAAAACAAAACAAAAAGAACCTTGAAACTAAAAACAACAACAACAAAACCTTGAAACTGGATCATTTATAAACAATGGAAATTTAGTTCTCATGGATATGGAGACTGGGAAGTCCAGGATCAAGATGCCAGCGAATATGGTGTCTATTAAAGGTCTGTTTCCTCATGTCTGCTTCTTGCTGTTTCTCTACATGGTGGAAGGCTATTTTCTCACAGCTGAAACTCGCCTGACTAATTTCCCAAAGCCCCCTTATAGAGGCAATAACCCCTATTCCCCTAAAGGCCCTACTTCTTTATTTTGTATTTTTAAAAAATATTTGATTTATTTATCAAAGAGAGAGAAAGAGACAGAGATAGGAAGAGAGAGAAAGAGGCCGAGAGAGAAAGAAAATGGGTGTGTCAGGGCCTCAAGCCACTGCAAACAAACTCCAGCTGCATGTGCCACCTTGTGCATCTGGCTTATGTGGGTCCCAGGAAATCAAACCTGGGTGCTTAGGCTTCACAGGCAAGTACCTTAACTGTTAAGCCATTTCTCCAGCCCATGGCCTTACTTCTTTCTTTCTCCCCCCCCCCCCCCCCGACGTAGGATCTCACTCTGGCTCAGGCTGACCTGGAATTCACTATATAGTCTCAAGGTGGCTTTGAACTCACAGTGATCCTCCTACCTCTGCCTCCTGAGCGCTGGGATTAAAGGCATGCACCACCACACCTGGCATTTTGGTGATTTTTTTATTGACAACTTCCATACTTACAGACAACAAACCATGGTATTTCCCTCTCCTCCCCTGCTTTCCCCTTCATAATCATGCTCTCTGTCATATCCCCTCCCTCTTTCCATTAGTCTCTCTTTTAAGTTGATGTCATCATCTTTTTCTCCTATTATGAGGGTCTTGTGTAGGTATTGATAGGCACTGCGAGGGATATTGAGGCCAATTTCTGTCTGGACAGTTGTATGTAGGGAGTGATATCTTTCCTTTGGCTCTTACGTTCTTTCCGCCACCTCTTCTGCAATGGACCCTGAGCCTTGGAGGGTATGAGATATTTCAGTGCTGGACCCTTCTCAGTCCCTTCTTCTCAGCACTGTGTTGCCTTTTGGGTCATCCCAGTGGTGATCACCATCTGAAAAGAGAAGCTTCTCTAACCAGAAGTGTGAGTAGCATTAATATATGAGTATGAACATTAAGTGTAGTGCTTTCAGGGCAATTTGGTGAGAGTAATATGTGCATTTATCCAGACAAGAACAGGCTTTATACCCCTAAGGCTCATGACCTCCCCTGCCATAGGCTTTTGATTAGGTTTTCAGTACCAGGCATGTATTCCCTCCCATAGAGTGGGCCTTCAGTCCAATTAGAGAGCAGTTGGTTTCCCCCAGAGCAGACATGCCACTATTGCACTCTTTCAGTCATTTGGCCTGTCTGGCCAAATTTGAGGCTTCCAGTGTCCACTGTTTTCACTGCTGATGACTTCTGTCTCCCATAAGACTGCATACAGTGCAGCTTTTTCCAGCTTTCAGTTGGCTGGGCTACAGTGAGAAGGTTTTCTGCTCAGCGCCACCTTGATTTCTCAGTGACTTTGCTGCTCAGGCATGTGAAGTCTTCAGTAATAGGGTCTTACCATCTCTTTCTCATGGGGAACCAAGGGCCTAGGCAATAGCCTATAATGTTTTGGAGGCAACATCCCTGGCCAACAACTCACTGGAAGGTATCCCATCCCTGGCACTGAAAATTTTCTAGTAGTAATCTATGGCTTCTGGATGTGCCATTATTTAAGAAAGTAGATTTTCATGTCTTATTCAGAATATCTTGAATTTTGGTATTTATTTATTTATTTATTTGAGAGCGACAGACAGAGAGAGAATGAGGCAGAGAGAGAGAGAATGGGTGTACCAGGGCTTCCAGCCACTGCAAACAAACTCCAGACGCGTGCGCCCCCTTATGCATCTGGCTACCGTGGGTCCTGGGGAATCAAGCCTCGAACCGGGGTCCTTAGGCTTCACAGGCAAGCGCTTAACCGCTAAGCCATCTCTCCAGCCCATATCTTGAATTTTGATTGATCCTCCCCCCCACCCTTCTTTTATACAATCTCTTCCCTTGACCTAGCTTAGGCCTTTCCCCTCCCTGTAATCTGATCTTCTACTTACATACATACAATACCACCCCCTAAAGCCCTTCCCTCTCCTCCCTCCCTGATAGCCTGTTTCTAGCTTGTGGACCTCTGCTACTGATTTTGGCTCACACACAAATCTATACATTTGTAGCTAGGATCCACATATGAGAGAGAACATGCCGACATTTGGCTTTCTGGGCCTAGGTTACCTCACTTAGTATAATCCTTTCCAGAGAAAGAAGCAGAAAGAGAGAGGAGGAGGGAAGGAGAGACAGAGGGTGAGCATATGGGCGCACCAGGGCTTCCCGTCACTGCAAACAAACTTCAGATACGTGCACCACTTTGTGTCCCTGGCTTTATGTGGATACTGGGGAATCACACCCATGCCATAAGACTTTTCAAGCAAGTACCTTTAGCCACTGGGATATCACTGCAGTTCCCCTGCGCCTGTACTTCTAATACTACCAGAGCATTGACCCCCAACATAAAGTTTTGTGGAGTCACATACTTTACACCATAGCACCTCTCATATTTCAGAAGCTACGCTTTGAGAGGGAAACTACTCTGACCCTTTACTCAGTTGTGTCCCCAGTGACTTGCCCTGCAGGACCACTGTCTTCGTGTTCTCACTCGTCACTGGGTCCTGATGAAACTTAACAGGGAGCTCTTTGAAGAAAAACCTTTGCCCCCAAAGAGAAAACAAGTAGTGGTAACTTGTGTTTGACTTACACATCTGAAACACTGGTTCCTTGACCTTCTCTCACTAGGTGAGAATGAACGGGCACCCTGTGGCAGGTGTTGTCTAGGATTTGTCTGCTTTTATATGCATGGGCAAAGAATAGTCATCCAAATATAATTTTGGAAGTTTATTTGAAGGAACAAATACACTGTAAGAGAAGCCTGTGTGATCTGGAAACCCCACCAGGCCCCACGTGGCTGTGCGCCTGGTCACGGGAGCCCGTGTTTCTGTCCCCATCAAGGTGAGCCCGAGTTCCACTACATCGCCGGGGCCCATGGCAACGAGGTGCTGGGCCGCGAGCTTCTGCTGCTGCTGCTGCAGTTCTTGTGTCAGGAGTACCTGGCGCAGAACCCACGCATCGTCCACTTGGTGGAGGAGACCCGGATCCATATCCTCCCCTCCCTGAACCCTGATGGCTATGAGAAGGCCTGTGAAGGGGTAAGGATGCTGGTCCCCACCCACCAACATCAGCACGAAGGCTCAGCCAGAGTTCACTGGAACCTCATGCTTTCTTTCTTTCTGAGTGCGTCTTTGCGGAGGCTGGGGAGCCCCATGGTTTCTGGGCAGGAATTAAAACTTAGGGTGACTCTAAGAGGGGGATGTGTCCACAACCTGGAGTCCGCGTGAGTAGTGATAATATATATACACAATGGCAAGAAGCACCTCATGCTGACGAGCCCTTTCGAGGTGTGGGCCAGCCTCGGTTATCATCTCGAATCCTCACATCAGTCCCCTAAGTATTGTTTTTATTATTCTGAAATGCAGTTTACATTTTGTGTTCTAACTATGATACATAATTTGTATAGATCATAGCTATGTCTACAATATACATATGCCTATAATTATGTATTGAATATATTTAGTGTTATATTATAAATATTTAGTGTTAGGTTATATATATATGTGTATATATATAGTGGTATATCAAAATATCTGAGAATAGAATGGACCACTATGAAAAGAGTGGTGCTTTGAATGCACATTTTCCTTTTTCTTCTTCTTCTCCTCCTCCTCCTCCTCCTTCTTCTTCTTCTTCTTTTTTTGGTTTTTCAAGGTAGGGTCTCATTCTAGCTCAGGATGACCTGGAAATCAATATGTATTCTCAGGCTGGCCTCGAACTCACAGCAATCCTCCTACCTCTACCTCCCCAGTGCTGGGATTAAAGGCATGCATCATGAATGCACATTTTCTGATACAGGGCTTTGGTTGTGTTTTCTGATACTGGAACAAATACTTGGTTAGGGATTTACCATGCTAGCCAGTAAGCGAAGATTCTGGGCAAGTTGGGGAGAGTCATTGTACTATATGGTTAGCTTCACGGAACTGCCATTTCATCATCATTCAAAGGTTCAGCTGAGCAGGGGAGGAGGGAGGAGGAAAGAGGTCGGGGGAGAGATGCACTACATTTGAGCACTACCATACACGGGGGCTCTGAGACCTCTTTGGGGGGATTTAGCTGTATTATGCATCACCCGTGAAATATGAGTAGGTTTCTGCGGCTTCCCGCTTGACGCCTTCTTTGGGCTAAAGATCGTGCAGAGGCTTAGAGGTAGGCACAGGGGATAGACGCACTGTGCGCCCAATGAATCTGTGGGTTCTTCATCTTGTCTTCTGTCTCCAGGGCTCAGAGCTGGGAGGCTGGTCCTTGGGACGCTGGACTCACGATGGCATCGACATCAATAACAACTTTCCGGATTTAAACTCCCTGCTCTGGGAGGCAGAGGACCGGCAGAATGTCCCGAGGAAAGTTCCTAACCACCACATTGCCATCCCTGAGTGGTTCCTGTCTGAAAATGCCACCGTGAGTGAAAACACCTCTAGTTTGCAGGACAGGAGAAGGTCAAAGGACAGCCCGTGGTACTTGCACAGGATATGGCATCTGAATAAGATGAAGCGTTCTTTGCTTTCTTGTTTTCTCCAAAAGCGGGGAGGAGCACTAGATAACAACCACCCTTTAAGCTGGGATCTGGGAGACTCTTTGTAGAAACCATTCAGTTCTATTTATTTGCGACTACACAGTTGTAGAGAAACAAAACAACCACCACTGAAATACACAAGCCTGTTGCTCTCGTTAGTTTTTGTTTTGTTTTGTTTTTGTTTCTGGTTTTTGTTTTTCGAGGTAGGGTCTCACTGTAGCTCAGGCTGACCCGGAATTCAATATGTAGTCTCAGGGTGGCCTCGAACTCATGGCGCTCCACTTACCTCTGCCTTCCAAGTGCTGGAGTTAAAGGCGTGCGCTATCACGCCCAGCTTGTTGCTTTCATTATTAATCCCTACTGTTGTCAGGCTTCCATGGACTATTTTTTTTTTTTTTTTAGTTATGTACACAGTGTATGCAGTCATGTTGGGACCATCGTTAGCCTCCTCCCTGTCCTTCCCCCATCCACAGGGACCCTTCCTTGTTGTGGAATATGGCTTGTGCATTGTGGGGTTAGCCATCAGTAATGGGTAAGAGGCAATGTCTCTGTGTGTCATGACCCAATGTGTGGCTCTGACTTTCTTTCCGCCCTCTCTTCCACAAATTCCCCTGAGCCATGTTGGGTTCATTTTTGGTCTGCTTCAGTGATGAGGTCTTGGGAGCCTCTGTGTCTCTGGATATCTGGTTTGGTAGGAGTTGAGTGTTCTCTGTGTCTATCTCCTTCATCCTTGTACTGGTACCAGGAAGCAGCACTCTTGTTGATTTCCCCAAATACTCTTAGTTTCAGCTGGGGGGGCCCTTTTGAGGTGTGATGGGCTGGTTCTGTCCATAGAATCTGTGTCCATCTGAAAAAGAGAAGCAAGTTCTCCAACAGAGAGTGAAGCTAGTGCCAGATAAATGGGATAGCCTTTGTTTTTTTAGAGAGAATTTAGTAGATGTAGGCCCTCCTGTAGCCCACGATTGGTGGTAGCTTGATAATGGAGAGTGGGCTCATTTTTGGATATGGTTCTGACTTGTTTCCCAGTTCCAGCTATAGGTTCTGTTCCACTGAGCAGACTAGTTAGCCAAATCAAGAGCAGTTGGTTTCCTACCATGGCTATGCTGCCACTATTGTACTTGTGTGAGCATCGCATCAGATTGTTTGCTGCTGAGAAGCTTAGCCCACGAGTTGCTTGGACAGATGTTGGTCATTTTCCCCCAGTCACTCATGTAGCACCTTCTGGCACTAGACTAAGCTAACTGTCTGGGGACTGACTCTCTTCCAGCTTCCATCCATGTCACCCCATGTTATGTGTCAACTGCATATGGTGTCTTCAACAGTAGGGTCTTACCACTAACCTTTGGTGTGTCATCAGAACTCTGACAGAAATCTGTCTTCTTTTGGGAAACCTTGTAGGTCTCTCTGATCAACAGCTCATTATGGATGTTAGCCACATGCTGGTATTGGGAGTTACAGGTCAGCGCCCAAGGAGAGAAGGAAGAAAAAGATAAGTAATATAAAAGAGAGAGAGAGAGAGAGAGAGAGAGAGAGAGGAGAAGATTAAGGTTAGTCTTCATCATACCCTCTCCAGAACCTTGTGATTCAGGTGTTTCCTCTGAGGGCCTGATGGAGGTTCAACCATTTAGTCTGTCTTTTAGGATGTGAATTTTATGGTACCATTGCCATTTGGGTCCAGTTTTGTATCTCCCATCCCCACCCTTTTCTTCCCTTCCCACCCCACCCACCCTATTGTCCAGTCCTTGAGATACTTATTAGGTATGTCAGCATCTCAGGCAGAGTCAGGTTAGGAGCCATAGATGAGTGAGACTATACGACGATTATCTTTCTGTGACTGGGTGAATTCACTGAGACTGGTCTGTTCCAGGTTCGACCATTTGTCTTCAAATTTCATTGCGTCATTTTTCTTACTGCTGTGTAAAATTCCATCGTATAGATATACCACATCTTGGTTATCCATTCGTCTAATGATGGACATCTGCTTTTTCCATGGACTTTTAACATCAGCTTTCAGTCATTGTTTGATATACACTTCTGGTGATATATGGTGCTATATACAATTCCACCTTTGGTGCTATGTGTATCAGGGGATTGTAAAAAAGTTCCAAGCACACTGTCTATTATAGCAAAGGACTGAACATTCTTTAGTGCTCATCAAAATAATTATAGTTAAATGAACTCCTCGTATTTAACTGAACAAGACCAAACAATAGCTTTAATCAAAATCAGGGATGAATCTTAGAAACAGAAAATGAGTGGGGAAAAATTACAGAAGACAAATGAAAGCAAACAATATTTTCAGACATTCTTTTGTGGTTAAGACAGAAGAGTGAGGAGACGAGTGGCCTCTTGAAGCTGGGATGTGTCCTGTGGCTGGGATGCTTGAAGGTGGGGGTGGTGGAGTCACACAGGGGCACAGCACCTGCTCCTGAGACCCTGGGTCTTGGGTTGGACTGTGGGTTCACAGCATGGACCAGGGCTGATTCTGTGTGATGGGCTATATTTCATGACTAGCCCGATTCAGGGCACCTGGGGGTGCTTAGCAACAAGACAAAGCTTCATGAAGCCCAACATGTGCACCTCATCCCTCAGTTGACTTTCCTGAAGTTTCTGGCGCTGGTCTTGGCTCCTCTGTCCATATCGGTTTTATCTTGCTGAAGTTACCTTTGTGAGGACTGGTAACTTATCATCTCACTGACTCATTTGTCTGTATCTGACCATATCAGATTTCCCCATCTAAATTTAGCATTTCCAATTGTCTTCTCTTTTTTCTCAACTCTTTTTTTTTTTTTTGATAAAAATGTCAAACATATGCACACACTCAGATCAGCTTTGACCCTCACCCACCCGTGCTTCCCCTTTCTCTCCACCCGTGTTTTCCTCCTCCCCTCTCACTAAAGCAGGTCCTGGGCATCGTATCATTTTGTCTGTACACATTTCAGTAAGCATCTCCAAAACTAGAGGTTCTCTTTTAAAGCTATATGAAATAGTCCTATTATTGCATGAAAATAGGTTATTTCTTGCTGGGTGTGGTGGCACACACCTTTAATCCAAGCATTCGGGAGGCAGAGATGGGAGGATCACCATGAGTTCAAGGCCAGCCTGAGACTCTGCATGGTGAATTCCAGATTCCAGGTCAGCCTGGGCTAGAGCAAGACCCTGCCTCAACCAACCAACCAACCAACCAACCAAACAAACAAACAAACAAAATTGGCCTAGTGGTTAAGGTTGTCTGCAAAGCCTAAGGACTCATGTTCGACTCTCCAGGTCCAATGTAAGCCAGATGCATAGTGACGGAAACATGCAAGGTTGCACATGTACACAAGGGGGCACACATGTCTGGAGTTCAATTGCAGTGGCTGGAGGCCCTGGCACATCATTTCTCTCTCTCTCTCTCTCATTCTCACATTAAAAAAATAAAAATAAGTTATTTCTTGATATTATAAAATATCGGGTCAGTATTCATATTTTCTTTATTATACAATCACTGAATTTTCTCGCTTCCTCTCTCCCCTCTCTCCTTCTTCCTCTATTTAAATAAAGATGCATTTCTCTTGGTTTGCTGGTCACTTGATATCTCTTGTAAAGTGCACACGTCTCTGTCACTTTCTCTCCTTTTTCCCTGTGGTGTGCTGGTGTCTGCGTTGTTTGTCTGTCAGCGGACAGCTGGGTTTCTGCCTTCTCCTCTCTGCCCTTGGGGAGCTGCTGACTGCACTCCTGTGATGTCGTGTATGCACCCCTCTTTGTTTCTTGGACTTGATAATGACTTTGGGGCTGAGTTAGGCTGGATAGAACAGAGGCTGGCAAACTACAGCCCACCCAGGCCTGTTTTCCTGAGTGGCTTCTTCTTGGTGCACATTTGTGTTTTGTCCATGGTGTGACAGAGACCGCCTGGCCCACAAAGCCTAAAATACTCACCATCTGGCCCTTTGCAGAAAAGGTCTGCTGAGCTTTGGGTTAGACAGAGGCTCGGGCAGATCTGCTCTTGCTATTTTAGGGGTGTGTCTTCCAGTGAGAGGCACGCCACACTCGGCTGTGTCTGTTTCTCTTGCTGTTTCAGTTGTGGTGGACATTCCTGACCCAGCTCTTACTTCGCTGGTGTCCCCTCGCCAGCAGTCACCTGAATATCCTACGGTGGACACTTGATCGTTCCCTGGCTCTCTCTGTTTTGGTCCATTGTTTCCACAAAGTCCTGTTTCCCCAGGATAGGCTTTGAGAATTTAAATAGTGCTAAGATTATTCCATAAAAATCCAGCTTTTGGGCTGGAGAGAGATGGCTTAGTGTTTAAGCGCTTGCCTGTGAAGCCTGAGGACCCCGGTTCGAGGCTTGATTCTCCAGGACCCATGTTAGCCAGATGCACAAGGGGGTGCACGCATCTGGAGTTCGTTTGCAGTGGCTGGAGGCCCTGGCGTGCTCATTCTCTCTCTGTCTATATCTGCCTCTCTCTCTCTCTCTCTCTCTCTCTCTGTCCGTCGCTTTCAAATAAATAAAAAAAATTATTAAAAAAATCCAGCTTTTAAAACCATGGCCCTGGGCTGGAGACATGGCTTAGCGGTTAAGCGCTTGCCTGTGAGGCCTAAGGACCACAGTTCGAGGCTTGATTCCCCAGGACCCACGTTAGGCCAGAAGCACAAGGGGGCGCACACGTCTGGAGCTCGTTTGCAGTGGCTGGAGGCCCTGGCATGCTCCATTCTCTCTCTTTCCTTCTCTCTGTCTGTCACTCTTAAATAAATAAATAAAAATAAACAAAAAAAATTAAAACCATAGCCCTGTTTTGAAAGCTAAGGCAATGAGACAATTTCCTTCATGTGTGTGTGTGTGTGTGTGTGTGTTCATGTATGTTCATGTGTGTATGAGTACATGTGCACATGTGGAGACCAGGGGTTGACGTCCATCATGTATCTTCTATCTTATTTATTGAAACAAGGTCTTTCACTGAACCCAGGGTCCACTGATTGAGCTAAACTAGTGAGCCAGCTTGCCTCTGGGATCCGCATGTCTCTGCTTTGTGAGTGCTGGATGACGGGCGTAGGCTGTCATACTTGGCACTTTACTCTGGTGGTGGGGATTGAACCCAGGCCCTCAAGCTTGTACGGCACACATTTTACCAGCTGAGCCACCTACTTAGCCCCCATTTCCTTCCTTCCCTTGTCCGTTTTGTATGCTTGCAGGTGGCCATGGAGACCAGAGCAGTCATCGCCTGGATGGAAAAGATCCCCTTTGTGCTGGGTGGGAACCTGCAAGGGGGAGAGCTGGTGGTGGCGTACCCCTACGACATGGTGCGGTCCCTGTGGAAGACCCAGGAGCCCACGCCCACACCCGATGACCACGTGTTCCGCTGGCTGGCCTACTCCTATGCCTCTACTCACCGCCTCATGACAGATGCCCGAAGGCGAGTGTGCCACACCGAAGACTTCCAGAAGGAGGAGGGCACCATCAACGGGGCTTCCTGGCATACAGTGGCTGGAAGTAAGTCTTAACTCTGCTCTCCCAAGCATCGTGGGCTCCATTGATTGGGAACTGCAGCTCATCAGGAAGGGTCTCTTCCCAAACCGCCCTCTTGTTGTTGGACTCAGTATGATTGCCCACAGTCATGGCGTAGCTCAGTCCTCCCAAGGTGTCATCATCTGTAAATTCTCCTGCGAGCCTGGCTGTGGTCTTAGAGGTGGAGTTTATAAATGAGAGAACTGGGCCTTCGGCTGGGGAGATTGCTCAGTGGTTAAAACACTTGCCACGAGTGTGTGTACCTGAGTTTGGATGCCCAGAACCCGTGTGAAGCCAGGTGCTGTGGTGGGAGTCTGTCGTCCCAGCACACCTATGGTGAGATGGGAGGTAGAGAGAGGAGAGCACCCTGTACGCTCACAGGCCAGCTAGCCTGGCATATGCAGCAGTGAATGACACGCCCTGCTTCAAACAAGGTAGATTTGTCTTTTGACTCCCACGTGTATGCCTGCGCTCATATACGTGAACGAGAGGGAGGGAAGGAGAGAGAGTGAGCAGAGATTTTGGAGGCTGCTGGTTTCTGCACCAGAAGGAGAGTGGTAGAGCTGGGTTTGTTTGGCTCTTAGCCACTGAGCTATTCGGATTCTGTAGGGTCACAGAGGAGGGTGTGGACTTAGTGGTGACTTGAATTCAGGAGAAAACTCAGGGAGCATACAGAACATGCTAGCCCTGGCACTAAAACCCAGGGCCTTTGGCTTTGATTTGGGGGAAGGTCCTGGGCTGTGAGTCTACAAGGGTGCTGGGCACTGACCTTCAAGCTCGGGTGTGGCGTGACTGAGCAGCTGTTGTCCTGAGAAGAGCAATTCACACACAGCGGAGGTCAGCAGCCTGTGTGGCCAGTCTCACCCACAGGACAGGTCAAAACCAACCATGCACTGCATGGGGGTTATGAGGCATTGCTCCTGAGATCCACAAGGGCCTGGAGAGGCTTCCCATAGAGACCCCCCCCCTCAGATCACCTCATAGGACCCGTGGTTCCCATGTTGGGGGTCTTGCATTTGCTTCCTGCCCTGTGCTGTTAGCCAGCAGGGATGAGAAGGGCATGTCTGCCAGTCCGTGACATGGATTAGACCTCAGCGTAAAGCGAGTCACTTGTTTTCTTGACCTCGAGAGGTCTGGGAAGCCAACGATGAGTTAGGAAAATACTCCATGGCTGACAGACCTGGGTTCACATTGGGCTTTATCTTTCAGTTGCCATGTGACCGTAGACAAGTTACTTTATTTTCTGAGTTAGTAAAATGGGCATGATGATGACAGTATTGATGGTGGTGGTGAGACCTTTCCTTAGGTAACTGTGGGCTTTTGTGGTCCATGAGGTTCCACCCGCACTGCCTCTCCTCAGCCAGAGCATACACACCGTAAAATCCTTCCGATTTCATGAGCTTATCCTATTTTGGGTTCCACTAAACTAACTTTAATAGTTTTTTTTTTTTCCTGGAAATTCAGTCTTCACATACTTTTCAAGAATACTTCCACCTTTAGAAAAGAAAAGCAAAGAAAAAGGCTAAGGAGGTGGCTCAGTGGATAGAGTACTTGGTATGCAACTCTGAGTATCCGAGTTTGGATCCCTAGACCCCACATAAGAGCTCTGGCACACTTCTGGAATCCCAGTGTACCCATGGTGAGAAGAGAGGCAGAGATAAAGAATCTTCCAGAAGTTTACAAATGTAGGGGTGAACAATAACAAGAGACTCTGCTTCAAAGGAGGTGGAAGGAGGTGAGGACCTACCTGAATGTTATCCCATGATCTACACACACACACACACACACACACACACACATACTGTAAATAAAATAAGTAGTTAGAAATATTTGTTCTTGTAGCCATTTCAAAAACAGAATGTGCTGTTATGTTCAGTGTGCTGGTGATGGCACAAATGGAGCCTTATCATATTTAGCACTACACAAACTAAAGAATAGATACAAATCTCCATTTGTCAAGAAAATTTGCCATTTCTAATGGCAAAGCATTTTTAATTTTTTTAAAAATATATTATTTATTATTTGAGAGGGAGAGAACGGGCACACCAGGGCTTCCAGCCACTGCAAACAAACTTCAGACACATGTGCCACCTTGTACATCTGTTATGAGGGTCCTGGGAAATCGAATGTGGATCCTTAGCCTTTGCAGGCAAGTGCCTTAACCACTAGGCAATCTCTGTAGCCCAGCAAAAGCATTTTTAATGTTGAGGTTTAGTCCTAAAAGGCACCTTAAAAGCAGTTTATGGAAGGAAAGGGTTTGCTCGGGCTTACGAACTTAAAAGGAAGTTCCATGGCAGGGCAGAGGATGGACATCACCTCTGCCACAGCAGCAGGAGAGTGAACTGAACACTGGCAAAGGGGAGCTGGCTGTAACAACACCTAAGCCCGCCCCCAACAACACACCTCCTGCAGCAAGATTCCATCTCCTAAATTGCCACCAGCTGGAAATGACGTGTTGAAAACAGATGCATTTACGGGGGCCACCTATTTCAAACCACCACATCCTACCTACAAGAATCTTTAAGTAAAATCTGTGTCTTCTTATGGCATCATGACTAAGCAAGGTCCAGACTGTGGAGTTCGCTGTGACAGGTCAACAGTCTCATTATGGAAAGGGGTTGTCCAGATGCACAGAGACAGCCTTTGGTTTTGATTTTGACTTCTTGTTCAATCAGTCATATTTTGCCCTTATTTCAGGGGCTTTGGGGCAGAGGCATGTGGTGGCTGGAGCCTTTTGCATGATTCTTTTCAGTGGTGTGCAGTCTGTAGTTTTCTCTCTTTGTACATTAATAACTGTGGGCTTCTGACTGCCCTCACGCCCCTCCTCTTTCTGTTCAGCTCTCTCATTAGCAGGCTGCTGCAGGCCACCGTGGATGGGGAGGAAGGCAGTTGCGAATTCAGTCCATTTCAAAATGCCCAGCATGGGTGGCCAGTGACTTTGAACTCCAAAGTGACGTTGCTGCTTGTTCTTGGCTGCAGTTTTGCATCGTTAACTGCAGGGAAGGAAGAGGTTGTGGGAGAATCCACACACCGGCTTTGAGGGATGCATAGTTTCAGGGTCTCTACTGAAGACAGGGATAAGGAGCAGATTTTAGTCACAGAGAGAACCAACCCAAAGGATGCCTCGTGCCCCAGCCAGGGCTGAGGGTCAGAAGCACTGCCCAGATATGTGGCAGGTTCTCATCCTCAGGAGCCTCAAACAGGAAGCACGTTTTATGGTCTAGGGCCCATCCATCCTGAGCTGTCAGAGCAAGGCCTCACTTGAAGGCTCTTACTGTTGTTACTGCTGCCTATGTGTCTTGGGCCTCCAGAGCTTCAAAGGTGCCTCTGGCAAAAACACAGGCCTATCCCGGGACATTTACTTATCATGTTTACTTCAGTACTGATGAGGTGTAAGAAGGTGACAAGATTTTTAAAAAGATTTTGTACAGGTTCAGTAGAAAGAAGCTGAGACAGATCTTTTGGGGAGCATGGTGGGGTCCCAAAGCCAGAGAGACAGAGTGAGAGGTGGGGGGGCTTCAGTTACAAGGAACAAAGTGAGGTGTCTCTTTTCTATAAGTTCTTGGGGGAGGAGAGATATTTCATACCATGTGACCCAGCCACACGCTAGGAGCCACAGAGGCACTGGATGAGATGGGCAGAGTCAGGAAGGCATTAGAAGGACCCACGGCAATAATTCAAGTAGGCCTGACACCAGGGGGACGGACGGTCTTGCTTTTCCTTCTGCCTTGGGCCAGGGCAGCATCTGGCCTCTTAAAGCAACCACACCTGTTCTGACAGAACTAATACACTCTTACGCTGAAAGGGGAGTCCATCCCTCCTTCGAGTGAGTTAGGGCCTGGGTGAACTAGCGGATCTGGACACACGTCCCTGGATTTGATTCTTGCTATTCATAGCCTCACTTACCTTATGGTAAGACTGTGTGCTGTTGTCTACCTCGATACCTTGTCTGAGCTTGGGGGAAAGTCATAGTGACCAGCAGGACACAGTTTATGGAACGGTCCTTATAAAGGCAAGGAGAGGAGCAGACAGGCACAGAGCAGAGGAGCATGCAGGTGTGTGTGTGTGTGTGTGTGTGTGTGTGTGTGTGTGTGTGTGTAAAGGTGTACAAATGCCACGGCATGCATGTGGAGGCCAGAAGATAACCTCAGGGTGATCCTCTCCTTCCACCTTTCTTTGAGACAGGTTCTGTATTGGTTAAGCCTCTGGGAACACCACTTGAGATGGCCTCGTGAACCTCCCATTGCCATGAGTGCTTTGGGGTAACAGACATGTGCACCACTTTGTGTCAGCATTAAGGCTTTGAGCTCTAGTTGGCAGGCTTATAGCATAAGCATTTGGCGAGGGCGGGGGGGAGCTCGAGGTAGGGTCTCACTCTAGCCTAAGCTGACCTGAAATTCACTATGGAGTCTCAGGGTGGCCTCGAACTCATGGAGATCCTCCTACCTCTGCCTCTTGAGTGCTGGGATTAAAGGCGTGCGCCACCATGCCCGGCTCATGGCATGAGCATTTTAACCACTGACTCATCTCTCTAATCCCCTGGAGAGCAGTTTTAGTGAACCTGTTCTAGATCTGTGTAAGTGTAGAGATAAATTTAATTAAGTACTTTAAAAAGCTGTTCTGCTAATTAATGATAGCTTTATGCTAAGCATGGAGTGTTAAAGTACATTTATGAAAATAAAAATCTGTAGAGGTCTTGATCCCATTGGCTTAGAGCAAGTGAAACGATCCAGGGAGCTCTCAGGAGCTACTTTGTGAGGAGTGCTGACTTGATCAGCCTGTGTTTTGTCAAAGACCCTTCAGTGCAGACTGGTCCTCACCCCAGGCCTCCCCCACTGTGCCTTTTCTCAACTCTTCTCCCACCCACACTCATTCATATTCCCACAAGTGTTGATCTCAAGTGGATCCTTGATGCTTCCCTGGTCAGCTGGAACCTTCTTGAACATTCTCGTTCTCTCCCCTGTGCCATTTGGAACGTCATTCCGCAAACCCGTCTGCTTGGCTTGGCAGGTCTGAATGACTTCAGCTATCTGCACACTAACTGCTTTGAGCTATCCATCTATGTGGGCTGTGATAAATACCCGCACGAGAGCCAGCTGCCCGAGGAGTGGGAGAACAACCGGGAGTCTCTGATCGTATTCATGGAACAGGTATCGTATCAGCGACGTTTTCATTGCTGGGATAAAATGCTTGTCTGGAAGTGGCTGACGGAAGGAAAACAGGTTTAATGCAGCTTCCAGAAGGTAGAGTCTGTCATGGCGAGGGCAGTGTGGCAGGAGCAGGAAGCTGGCATCGCATCATCACGTCATCAGGGAGGACGCAGAGCGAGGTGAATGCTGAACGCCCATCTCACCTTTCTGTACAGCCCAGGAATCCAGCCACAGACTGGTGCTACCCACAGTTAGGGTGGTGCTCCCACCTCAGCTAAATCACACACATGGCCAACGATTTGTTTCCTTGTTCATTCTCCATCCTGTCAAGTTAACAGCCACAGAGTCCCTTTGCTAAGCATGATGGGTGCCTGGCTGTGAGGAAGTGACTAGCTGAGGGGCCGTGCTGTGGGTGCGGCCAGGATAACAGGATAGATTTCACACTTCAACCTCATTAGAAGACTTCACTCATTAGAAGAGCTTTTCCTGAAGAAAGTGCTTCTCCCACTCAGGCAGAGCACAGCCTACCAGACATTCTTTTCCAGAACGGATATGTTGAGGGCTGTGGTGGAGCTCTGCAGCAGAGTAAGCACTTACAGCTTAGCATGAACAAGGTGCTGGGTCCAATCCTTTGGTGCAACATTGGTGGTGCAGTGGTGAGCAGTGTTGCCTACCAATCCCTCATGCATGTGCACGCATGCACACACACAGAGTCATAACATACCAGTGATGTTTTCACTGGCACAGGACAAGCAAGTAAGATGGTGCAGGGAGCTCAGGTGTGGTTCTGTCAGGAGTGGGGATGTTGCCTGAGCCAACATGCCCAGACCCCTTGTCTTGGTCTGCTTTCACCATAGAAGATGAGTTTACACAGCCTGGAGCCCAAGGTCAAGGTGCACAGTCGATTTCCTCTAGGGTCTCTCTATGTGATTTGCAGAGGTCCCTCCTTTTGCTCTCTCTTTTCAAGGTCATTTTTCAAGGTCACCCCCCCCACCCGAGCACATACTCCCTGCATGTGTCCATCTTTCCTCTTCTCACAGGCACATGTTGGATGAGAAACAACCCTAAGAGTCTCATTTAACACAATCACTTCATTAAAGCCTCAGTCTCCAAACGCATCCCCATTTTGAGGTCCTGAGATTAAGACCTCAAGACACAAACTTTAGAAACCTCAATACAGCCCACAACACTGTTTCCGGGGGTGAAAATCTGAGGGATGAACGAACTGAAAGTTGGACTGCAGGATTCCTTCTGTGTGTGCGCATTAGTCATGTGACTGTGGCTTCTCCCCGCCGGCAGGAGGGATGGTTTTGAGACAGGGTGAAAAGCTGGCGCTCTTCAGTGGGTAGTTGCCAACAGATGCATGCAGCCCATGCCTTGGGTGGTAGCTTCTTGGTACTGTGGCCGCATCTCCACCCAGGTGGGTGGCAGGGGTGGGCGCCTGGATCTCCCATGTGAGTCTGTCTGGAGGTTCCCTGACTCACAGGACATAAGCCAGTTCCTCCCTCTTGAGAAGCTGTGAAATTTCCTTCTGTTCCTACTCCAGAATTTCACGAAACAAAGTGCCTTTTCCTTGCGGAGAGGTCTTGCCTGGGGCAACCTAGTCATTCCTAGTAATGGTCTGAGCTGACTAAAGTGCCCCCATGGATATAATGCCCAGGCACAGTAGCATGCACTGAGACTATCATTCAAAATGCTGCTGTGCCACCTGGGTCTGTCGTCACTTTACAGATGGAGAGAGGGAAGCACACGGTTCAGAGCTGGTGTGTGTCTAGTGACACAGCTGGTTGACAGGTGGGCTCTACATGCAGCTGCCATTTTCAGATGAATTCTGGTTCTTTCCTTTCTTCTCTCACGCATGTATTAGTAGGTTCATAGAATCCAGGGAGTCCAAGGAAATGTGCCAGATAAAACATCAATTCCCATTTTTGGTGATTTTTTTTTTTTCAGTGCTAGGGATTGAACCTAAGGTCTCACACATTCTAGGCACACCCTCTATCTTAAGTTACACCCCCAAACATAGTAAGTGTTTTTTTTGGGGGGGGGTTCGAGGTAGGGTCTTGCTCTAACCCAGCCTGACCTGGAATTCACTCTGTATTCTCAGGGTGGCCTAGAACTCACGGCCACCATCCTCCTACCTCTGTACCTGAGTGCTGGGATTAAAGGCGTGCACCTCCACGGGTTGAGTATGTTTTTATAAAACTTTCAGATCCTAATGTTTTTAGACCTCAGGCATATTTTAATTTCAATGGGAAGCTTTCTGGGGCATGGAGCTCCGAAAGGAATGCATAAGCTCCCACCAAGTCCACGCAGGGCCAGGTGACGTGTTGGAGCTGCACAGTGCTGTAAGCATTCTTCCTGGGGACTGGGTTGACACCAGGTTGATGGCCTGTTCCCGCTGCTGCTGGTGTTCAGAGCCGGTCAGTGACTCACCATATCTGGTGTTTGCTGAGCAGGTCCATCGTGGCATCAAAGGCATGGTGAGGGATTCGCATGGTAAAGGAATCCCCAATGCTGTCATCTCCGTGGAAGGCATTAACCATGACATCCGAACAGGTAACTGCGAATGTATAACTGTTGTCTCTCGGTAAGAAATATCCGCTTCCCTGGAGTATTTTATTGGAGTTATAGTCACAACATGAGTTGCAGAAACTTCTCATTCAGAGCTGAATCAATCCTTTTTCCCCCAAGAAATCCTAGAAAGCAAGGTTTTCAAGCTGCGCTTCCAAGCTTCTCTTTGTTCCTCACATGGGACAGCTTGGAGGCCAGATGCGAGGGAAGCTCTGAAAAGTTGCGGATGTAACTCAGGGTTGTTATCAAGGCAGGCAGCCGAGCTCCCAGACCAGGCAGGATAGGCGCGGGAGAGGGAGGCAGGAAAGGATGCTGGGGGATGGGGCATTCATGTTCATGCAGAGATCAGCAGGGCTGGAGTGCAGAGTCCAAAGCAGACAGCGACAGCAGACGGGGCTGCCGTGGAGGCGAGGAGCAGGCTTTGAACGCTGGTCCGGGGTGCAGCTCTTGTGCTGAAGCACAGAACATTGCTGAGTGTGACCTTTGAGGAAGATGCTAGTGTCTGTCACATGAGGAGGTGGATAGGGCACCAACAGTAACAGTAACAAGGCCCTGGACACCACCTACTCACCAGGCATGTTTCTGCTGCATGCATGTTGACTCAGTTTCTCCAGACACATGCACCCCCATGTGCATCTGACTTACATGGGTTCTATGGAACTAAACCTGGGTTCTCAGGCTTCACAGGCAAGTGGCTTAACCACTAAGCCATCCCTCCAGCCCTAGTTACCATTTGCTTTACTCTAGTGTTTTCTGAACATTCCTCCCATTTGTCCTGGGTCTTGCAGCCATTGACTACTGGGAGGCCTCATTATGCTGCATGTAATTTTGGACCTTGGAGCCCTTTATAGGCATCCCTGTATTCATTCATTCACCCACTCATCCATTCACCCATTAAATCAACAAATGTGGACCGAGTCCCTGTAATTTGCCAAAGACCGTGCAGGATGCTCGTGACAGTGGTCATTATGGATGAAAGCTGTGCTGTTTGATCTGGCTCTATGTGGGATTTCTATTTTAATACTGCTTTAGAGCTCCTTGAAGAGAGCACTTCATAAAGGGCTGGACCATTCCTTGCACTAGTTAGTGCCTGGTAGGCGTTGTGGGAAAGCACGGGGGTTCTAAACTGAGTGGGAAGTTAAAAGGCCCTGGGGCCCCATAAGCCTAGATGAGAAAGCTTTGCCAGTGGACTCTGAATTTCAAGCCCTGTAATCACGGAGACGGTTTGGACAAACTGATGGGAAGTGTATCCCTCTCTCATTATTTCCCCCATAAATAATCTCCCAGTGTATGCTCCTTACAGATGCCTTCCACACTTCACATGGCTCTCTATGAGCATCTTCTGGTGCTCAACAGAAGCGTGGAGTTTGCCTTGATTTCTCTCTGAGGCTTATGTGATCTGACATGTTTCATTTCAGGAAGATTTTGCATAAACTAAACAGCAATTGCCCAGTGAGGGAGCTAGTAAGCACACTTTTGAGATGCACCTGTCTTGGAATTCCACATAATCTATCATCTACCGCTTGGAGCGCCCCAGCTGACCTGCTAAGGACTTACATAAACAGCGAGGTCAAGGTTACTCCTCTCCAGGAACTTCCAGACTAGGGGCGCTCATGGAGCCTGGGCTGCCCCTTCCATCTGCAAGGACAAGCAACCTGGCTCGGCAGCTGCATGGCGCGTGTGCCGGACCCAAGCTTGAGTGCTCAGTGGCATATAGCACAAGTGCACAGTTCTAGGCTAAGGGTCATGGGAGGAAAAGCAGAGACAAGAGGAGCCTCAAGGATGAGGAAGGAGAAGCTGAGCTCTAAGCTGTTGAGAGGGGAGACTCAGAAAGAGCCTAGAAACTTCTAGACTGCACAGCTACCAGCGCTGACTACACATGTCCTAAACTCCTCTAAGGGATGGAGAGAAACATCTGGGGTTGGGAAAATCACTCAATATGTAAGAATAGGTTGTGCAAGCTTGCGGACCTAACTCCAGTTCCCTAGCATCTTTGTCAAAAGGCTGGACATGGCTGTCACCCCAACGCTGGGGGGGGGGGCAGAGAGCAAGATCACAGAGCTCCCTGGTCAGCCAGCCTAGGCAGAAAAGCAGGGAGCTCTAGGTTTAATGAGAGACTCTGTCTCGGGGAAATAAGGCAGAGAAGTAATAGAGAATGTCCGATGTCTTCCTTTGGTCTCCTCACATGCACATGCAAGATGAGAGTGCATCTGCACACGTGTGTGCATACACCACATACACACACACTGTACACACTACATCCCAAAAATCAATGAATATGAGGTAGATGTCTCCCACATGTGCGTACATGACACTTTGAAGCATCAGGTTTAAATCCGTACTACAGGCTCATTCATTAGAGATGCCCCGCATAATGTGGCAAGCTCTCAGGAGCACGAGATGTTGTCCATTGAAATCTGGAGGCAGTACTGTGCCTTTAACATGTCCGTACAGTCTGCTAATGGTAAGTGTATGTGAGAGGCTCAGGCACACATGTGTGTGTGTACACACACAGACACACACACACAGACACACACACAGACACACACACACACACACACACACATGGAAACGGGCCCCTGGAACTCCCCAGCCTTTGCTTTGGGTCTTATATTGGTGAGAATGTAAGTTTTCTACTGAATAAAGTACCTTCATGACTTTCCACCTGGCAGTCCTAGGCCTGAGGTCAGGCAGTCAGCCTTGTACATAGTTTTCCCTTTGAGGCATCTCTGGTTCCCACAGCTCCCTGGCCAGCCTGAGCAAGCCACCTCCTTCACAGGCCTGCCACCCTACCACCTCTCCTTCTAGAAGACGGCATCTCTGAGTGTAGGAATGGTCTCAGGCTCCTGTTCTATGTCTTGTGCTAAGCTGTGGAGTCCTTCAGAGCCTGTACTGTACACTATAATCCATCCTCAATTGAATCCCAAGTGGCACTTATGTGATTGACCACTACCAGGCCAACTGAATGACAAAGAGAAATGAGTGGACAGAAGCCAGAGCTTTACCAGTACAAGCAGGTGCACACGGTGGGCCTCAATGACTGCAGGTCTTCTACAGAGGGCTGGTTAGGACTTGTTCTGATGGACAAGGAGCTAAGGAAGTAATGCAGGATTTGAGATGCAGAGAGGAATTAAATTCTATAAAGATGCAGGAGATCCCAAGTTTGTGGACCTCCACCTTTTGGGTTCTTATCAAAGTTAGCAATGAGTTGAAAATATGGATTCTGAGAAGGGTAAATTGTGAATTATAAGGTGTATGTTAGGGAGAGTTAGAACCAAGAATGAGGGCCAGCAGGAAGTCCCAAGCCAGAAAGAAATCCTCTCCCTGGCCAGGCTAGAAAGGTGAAGGGGAGACAGAGAAAATCTTCACATAGAGAAATCTCCAGATTTCTCCAGAGGGCCCATGCCAAAGATCCCCTCCACATTCCCATAGAGGATCAGAAAGACAAGGAGAGAGTAAAGCTCTCGGGGCTTAAAGAGACAATCTCACATGTAGCAAACCAGGGAGGCATCCAGAGACAAGGTGAAAAAGGGCACAGACAAGAAGAAGTCCTCCCCATCGTCCATCCTCGTGTCCAGATGGACCCAAAGGGCAAAGGGGACCAAGAAGTGGCAGATCCATGTGATTGGGCAAGAAAGCACCCCAGTCAAGACACGCGTGGAAAGTAAACAAAAGAACAACAGCCAGCAGAAGGGAAGTCTTCCCCCTCCCCACATGGCTGGGCTGGGAAGAGGGAGAGCTTCCCAGAGCAAGGAGAGTCAGAGCCAGAAGGATGAGAGCCGAGAGAGGTTTTTACACACGTGGTCAGCCTCCTTCATGTGGCTCAAACATCCAATTAGGGTGAGCCTCATCATCAGACTCACGTTTGTAATCAACCTGATTGGTTGGTGGACTCAAGGGGCTTACTTGGGAAGCCCAGCCCCCAGGTGTGCTGAGCTGAGGAAGGAGCTGGAAGACCAGTTGCAGAGGAATTGCTTTCAGCCATCTTGGATGAGACTGGAGCAGACACAGGTTCTAGCCTTGCCAGGGCAGTTAAGGTGGCATCTCCTTGGGCCTGTGTTCCTGGCTGACTACCTATAACAAAGCTGTCTTACTCTTGTGCCTCTATCAGAAGGACCCTATCACACGAGGAACCCACTAAGAAACCAGTGGACTAACTGGGGGAACAGGGATTCCACCTCAGCCCTGCCTGTAGTGTGTAGGCTCTCATACGTTTCTTTGACTCCTTTGACTCCTGGCCCCAGGATGGGGCAGGAGTGGCGTGTAGGCACCAGGGCCTTCTCCTGGGAAATCCTTTATTGCTCCTTAGGAATGAGTTCCCTTAAATCTGCCCAAGGAAGCCAGGGAGCTGGAACATTGATGATTTTGCAAGGTGGCATTTGGCAGCAAGAGCATATTGTTTTCAAGCTCAAGTTCACCATGAATAGGGTGTATTGTCACAGAGGAAAAACTGGCCATGATTGCTTCTCCAATTCTGCTCATGTATATGAGCACCGTGGGGTGCCTACACTCCAAACCCCTTCCTGTTAAAATCATTCAAGGCAGCTTCCAAGAGGAAAACATCTTGCCTTCCAGAATGCATAAAGAACTTGATCTGTAAGGCGCTCAGGGCCCCCCAACCAGCGCAGAGCCTTCTCTGCCCAGCAGGTCGGTCATGTAGTAGAGCTGGGGGGATTTGTGCTAGAAGGATCAATTTTCAGTTCCCCTGCTTCCTTTTCACAGCCAGCGATGGGGATTACTGGCGCCTGCTGAACCCTGGAGAATACGTGGTCACGGCGAAGGCAGAAGGCTACACGGCCTCCACCAAGAACTGCATGGTCGGCTATGACATGGGGGCCACGCGATGCGATTTCACGCTCAGCAAGACCAACCTGGCGAGGATCAGAGAGATCATGGCGAAGTTTGGGAAGCGGCCTGTCAGCCTGCCTGCCAGAAGGCTGAAGCTGCGGGGACGGAAGAGACGGCAGCGGGGGTGACCCTCTGGGACATTTGAGATGGGCCCCTGACCGTTCCAGTGAAACCCACTCCAGTAGTAGCTCCGTAGCAGACTCGTGTACTGTTTTGTCTGTAATTCAAGAACCGCCTGGGAGCTTGCGTGCACGGCTTGGTTGGCTCCAAAGGAGAGGGCTTGGAGGCTTTAAGGTGTTTTCATTGTTGTCTTTTATCCAGCTACTTTGGGCAGAGAAGCAGAAAAGAGGCTAGTAGGAGTGAAAGAATTCAGCAAGTCAACCTGGGAGTCTGAGAAGAGCTTGCCCATCCAGAGTCCCCAGGCAGCCCAGGAAGGGAAGCCAGGACTTGCCCTGTTTGCGTGACATTACAAGTTCCCGAAGCGTTTGCAAATGGCACAGCTGATAATGCTGACCCCCACCCCCCCCAGAACCCTGCTGTCCCCATGATACCATTTGAGATGCTCTCAGACATGCTAAGAGAATCCGTCCTCTCTGGCTCTAGGGGACAATCTGAGTCACTAAGAATCAATCCTGCACTCTGTTAACAATGGTGGCATTACTAAGTGAGCATTAGGGAGTCCGAGAACCAGCTCAGTTTTCCTTTTCAACAAAGATTACTATTCCTAAAAGGAGACAGATGTGGAGATAATTCAAGAGTCATTGTTAGGTGATAAGTCTCATGGGAATTATTGCATGACTACTGGGGTTCTATCCCCAACTCCCCGCTGGGTCACTAGCACTGGGGACTCTGCGGGTGGGGAGGGTCAGAGAGACAGGTCTTCCTCAGAGGTCAGAGCGGTCAGCGTGGGTCTCCTCCCGGCTGGTGAGGAGTTGAAGAGTATGAAGGAGGCCGACCTGCAGGCCTCTCTTGGCTAATGGAGCCAAGTATTTCAACCAGCCTCCATGGGGTGGGGGGAGTTAGTATGGGTGCGTGAAATGCCATGTCTTCCAAATCAGGCTTCATGTGTTGTAAAACTCTTGGGGTTATCTGGGACACAGCGGTTTGGGAGGGGGTTATGGAATGACTGTATGAGGAAATCATGTGTCTTATCTTTATCATCCTGCTGCCTCATTGACTTGGGGAGAGTGAACAGAATAAATAAATAAATAAATAAATAAAGCAAATGGCAAGACCTTCTTGTGTGGTTTCCCAGCCACCCCCACACACTATGCTGTTACCAGAGATGTTAGGCAGATCTAACACCAGGCTCTACCACCGATCCTCAACAGGTCACTTAAAGAGACAAGTAATAGTAGAAAACAGAGAAAGGAGATTTATTCAGTGTGGCCATATTGGGAAGGAAAACAAATAAAGAAGTTTAGTGACCTTTTCCCCTGCAAGCCCATCTTCAAGGTCTGACAAAATAGAAGGCAAGAAGTCTGTGTAACTCAGTAATCCTGGTCAAGGTGTGGTCCTGTCCTTCACTGACCCATCACTGTCTGAGCTACTTAAAAACAAAGCTACCTGACTAATTCCCCCTCAGTCTGTTCTGTATGATGGTCAGGAGTGTGAAATCTCTCCTCTAGCTGGCACCAGGCTTTAGCCTTATCGGTCTCCCAGTGTCATTTGTGAGGAAATTCTGGTTCCTTGAGAAACGTTGTTTCAAGAGTCTCACAGTCAAAGGGAGGGGCACAAGTTTCCCTTTAGGGTATCTTCATTCCTGCCAGGATGGCTGCAGCACCACTGCCCCTGAGCGGTCACCTTATAGCAGGAGCCTGCTTAGGATGCCCGCCCTGGTCTCTTGCAAAGCTGAGGCTCTGATGTGACAGCTGCACATTCTCTGTCGCCTCCCAGGAGAGACGTGTGCCTGGACTTACTGAAGATACTTGGGGCCAGCTAGAGTGGTGCATTTGCTGCAGCAAGAAACCCTGTCTCAAAGAAGGTGGAAAAAGACCACAGATACCTGAGGTTGTCCTTTGACTTACACATGTGTGCTATGACACACACACACACACACACACACACACACACACACACACATATATATATATATATATATATATAATTAAAAAAATAAAAGCAGTAAATTGTCACCTTTTATAACTTAGATGAACCTTAATGCTAAGTGACAGAAATTACCCACAAAGAAAAATGCATTGTTTGATTCCATTTCAATGAAATGTTCCACAGAGACCAAGTAATGAGTGACTGTCTAGGGCTAAGGGAGTCGAGGGAACTGTGGTGGTGCTGGCTAAGTGGAGAAGTATGTTTCTTTGGGTGGGGGCAGTATTTATCCCAAAATTGATGGTGGCAATTCAGAAAAGAAAAAACAAACCGCTGATGGTTTTTCAATTTAAATAGATGAACTATATAGATTATATCTCAATAAAGCTTTTTATCAAAGTGTCTGTGGTGACTAAGCTTGCTTGTCAGCTTGATGAGATCTGGAGTCAACTAACAGACATGCCTCTGGGTAAGTGTGTGAGGGCGTTTCTAGAAAGGACTGACTGCGGGGAGAAGGCATCACCTCCCACCAGGTGGCTCAGCTACAAAGAGATCAGAGAAGTCCCGCCTTCACTTGTGGCTGATGATGCATCTGTTACTGCTGCTTTTGCCACCACTGGTACCAAACTCCAGCTTCCTCCAGTGTGCACAGAAAACCAGCAGCTCTCTAGGAATCCCCAGGCCTTCAGCAGCGCTGGATTGGGACCAATTAGGCATCTGGCTGTGTGGACTGAGCAGCCACTGGGTTCTCAGCCTCGCCGGTATGCAGGCAGCCATTGCTGGACTGTAAAGCCCCTACTGAGTAAGCCGATCTAATGAATCCCCTTTTATAATATAGATCTACATTCTGTCTGTTCTGGTCCTCTAGGGAACCCTGCCGCATACAACGGCCACCAATGATCATCATTTTCAAATATGGCATTCCAGACAAGACCTTGGTTATATAATCGATTTTGATGATTAGATGGTAGTAGAGAGTCCTGCTAATTCTATACAAATCGCCACCTAGCAAACCACGTGGGAGAACTCCGGAGAGGCCCTGAGTTCAGGGGTAAAAGTTAAGACAGCACAATGCATTGAGCAGGCCACTCCTTCGTGGGCACTTCTGTGCTCTGGAATAAGCTGACCTGCTTCAAGACAGGTCTCAGGGGTGTGTGGGACCAGGATTGATTTGATCATGATGGTGCTAATATGTCATGAACCTGCAGAGCATGCACTGCTGTTCTCTTGAAGTATCCACACATAAGCATTAAAAACGAAATCTTCAGTTGCAGATTCCAATATAGAAAATATGAACATTTATAAGCTAAAAGCATTAAAGACTCCTTGGTGCCCTCTGTAAATTTTGAATGTAAAGCTATCTCAAAACTCTTAAAGACAGAAATGCCACTTTAGGTCAAAGCCACTATTTTTCCTTAAAAAAAAAAAAAAAAAAAAAAAAAAAACAGAAGCACGCACAATATTGTAGTCCTGTCATCATTGCTTCTGTGTGGTCTCAACCATAGTATCAGGTAGATAGATGTTAGATAGATATATAGATGGATAGATGATAGATAAATGATGGATAGATGGATAGGTAGGTAGGTAGGTAGGTAGCTAGATAGATAGATAGTGATAGATCAATAGATCAATGGATGGATAGATAGATAAATAGATAGATGGCAGATAGATAGATAGATAGATAGATAGATAGATAGATAGATAGATAGATGACAGATTCAATTAGATGTGAATGTCCCCTATAGGCTCATGTGTTGAACACTTGGTTCCCTGCTGGTGGCACTGTTTCAGAAAGCTGTGAAACTGTTAGGAGGTGGCACCTCATTGGTAGGAGTGGGTCAGTGGGCCTTGAGGTTTTATAGCCTGGCCCAACTTCTCATTCACTCTGTGCTTTCTGACTGTGGATACAATGTGATCAGCTGCCTTAAACTGCTGAGTCATGCCTTCCCTGCCACGAAGAACTGTATCTCTTCAAACTGTAAGCCAAAGCGAAACCTTCCTTTCTTAACTTCCTTAAGTTGCTTCTTGTCAGATATTTGGGCACAACAGTAAGAAAAGTAACTAATACATAGTACATATGTACGTACATACATACACAAATTTTTGTAGTCCTGAGGCTTGAACCATAGGGATCGAAACCAGAGAATCACACAAGTACTCAGCCACTGAGCTATGCCCGAGCTCTTTTTTTTTTTTTTTAACCTGATTTTGAGACATACAAGTTGAACAGACTAGCTTCAAATTCTTAGGCCTCCTGGCTCTGACTCCTGAGTAGTTGGGATTCCATGTGCATACCACCAGCTTCAATCACATTTTAACCAAAGTAAATGACTCTTTTATAGAGCAAGTGGCAGGATGGCTCATGGCAAGCTGTGATGCCCCAGCAGCAACTTATCTAACAGAACTCACTAATTTACTCAGCAACTTGCTCACGCTGTATTCCTACCTCCTCCACAGAACCTCCAGTAACAACAGAAATGGGCCTGCTCACTCATATGGTGGCCTAGAGCTTATCAAGTAGGAAGCAAAGGCCTACAAGTTTCAAGTAATATTTAATAATTCATTTCATTCCTTATTAAAGAGTGATCTAGGCATTCAATGATCATCCATTAATTAATGCAAATTAATACAGCCAGAATATTAAAGATCTTGAAAATTATTTTAGAGCAACACATTAAAAAACACCATTACTATTGAACCTAGAGTTTCCAGGAATAATGATTCAACTGAATACAAATTTACACATTTGTAAGTCTCAACATTAACTGCAAAAATAATGTTAGCTTACTTGATGAGAAAACCTGGAGAAGTTTAGGGCACAGCAGAGTAAAATATAGCTCATATTACTTATAGCATTACTTATGAAAAGCATAGCTTATTTTTAAATTAAATCCAAAGTATTAAACTAATTTCATTTGCCAAAGATTTACATTAATCATTTGCATTCCTAAACTGCTTATAAATTACCTTTGATGATATACTTAAAGCATTCAAAGGTTTTATGTTGGGGCTGAGGACATGGCTCAGTGGATAAAGGGCTTCCTAGCAAGCATGAGAGAGCCCGAGTTCAGATCCCAGTGCCCATGTTAAAAAAAAAAAAAAAAAAAAAAGCCTGACATGGTGATGCATACCTGTAATCCCAGCACTGGGGAACTGGAAACAGGAGGATTCTCAGGATTTGCTGGTTAGCTAATCTAGCCAACTTGAGCTGCTCCACCTTCAGTGAGAGACTGACTTTAAAAATTAAAATGAGGGCTGGAGAAATGGCTTAGCAGTTAAGCGCTTGCTTGTGAAGCCTAAGGACCCTGGTTCGAGGCTTAGTTCCCCAGGACCCATGTTAGCCAGATGCACAAGGGGGCGCACGCGTCTGGAGTTCGTTTGCAGGGGCTGGAGGCCCTGGCGTGCCCATTCTCTCCCTCTTTATCTATCTGCCTCTTTCTGTCTCTGACGCTCTCAAATAAATAAATAAATAATTAAAAAAATTTTAAAAATAAAATGAGTATTGAAGAAGACACCTGACATTGACCTCTGACTTCCACACTCCTGGGCACATATACCCTCACATGTGCATGTGTGCCCCCCCCAAATATGCATGCACACTACACACACATTTAAAAAGGTTCATGTCCTTCTGACAATTTTAGGAAAATTTAATTTCTGTAAGTGATAAGTGTGTATTTATATACCAACCAGACATTAGCTTCTTAAAATTATAAGCGTTTTACATGTAGTTCAGTAATGACCCCTTCATATAGGGAGACATTAAATATACAATGAAAGGGATCCATTGATTCACTTCCTCGTAAATCCTCTCCACACAGATCTCTAGGTCAGGAGCTGCTTCTGGGGAGCCCTACCTACAGTTCGTTCTGCTCCATAGCCCCCATCTTGTGTAGCAGAACCTCGGTGCACTCAGGGAAGCAGGATGCTCCTTCTGTCCCTGGATCCTGACTCAAAGCTCCTAATTCCTTGGAACCTCTAGATGGTAAAAGGTCTTTTGCTCTAACTAGGTGGCTGTCATTGGCTCCTACATTGGCCCGGATCCCTGAAAAACAAATTCATTATGGGAGCTTAGAACTCTCAGCTCCATTTCATCTTGCTGAAGAGGAGAGAGGCCAGAGAACACATGGCAGAACCCCTCCCCCCCGGACTCTAACCAAGTACTGAACGCTACATGCACTCCTGGTTTTCTTATACATTCAGACTTAGGATAAAGTTTATAAATTAGGCATAATGAAATTAATTAACGATATATAATACAGTAGCATACTATAATAAAAATTACTGGAACCTATGAATTAGATGAATTGAACAGCGGTACATAACCTGTGACTTGGGACCTGAGTCTGAACTGAGTGAGGTAGCACTATGGGACAGCCCCAGCCTGTGGGATCTGACACTGTTTGGGGGTAAATACATGGGAATTAGATTGTAGGATGCCCATCCCACATCGCAGAGTGACTTTATATGAAGAGGAAACAACCCCAGAAATATTCTGTACTGGGCATTTGGTTTTCCCCTGTATGCGAATGTCAACAAGGAAGAGACTGCATTTTCTTCAGTCATCCTTTAGGGCAAGGATGGTGCCATGGTTAAGCTCTGGACAATGAAACATAAGCGGAAATTCTTGGGGATTCCCCAAAGAGTGCCTTGTTTTTGGTTCTTTATTCTTTCTCCTTCTGTGGGTTTGGAACAGAGACACAGAGTCCTGTGCTCCTGCAGCCATCTTTGATGCTAAATTTGACAGGGGAAGCCAGGCCTTGGGGAGGGCCGAGTCTGGAACCATGGGACACGTCAGTCCCCAGCCACCTTCTTCTGGATGCACCAATTTATTCCAGCTTCATTTAAGATAGGGTTTGATATGTGCAGCAGAACATTCTCCCGAGGGACAATGTCAAAGCAGACGGTGGGCTGCAAAGATGGACATGCCTAACCCTAAGCGGCACTAAGCTCACAAACAGGTAGAGAGCCTGCTCTTTCATTTCATCCTTCTCAGAGTTTGGGGACCTGAAGTCAAAATGCTAAGCTGTGATGGAAATGTACTGTTTACGGAGATATTTGCAACTGTTTTTTTAATTTTTCTAAATTCTTATTTTTATTGTCAATTTTTATACATGGATAGAATGTATTTTGATCCTGACCCTCTCCTGTTACCTCCTGTCGTCATCCCTCCTCGGTCCGCCTTCCACTGAAGTTTTTCTTTCCACCTCATGACCCTCTTCTACCCTGGAGACTGCATGTGCTGGCCCTACTTCGCCATCCAGGACGGCATGTCAGCATTGTGCAGGTAAGCACAGGCGCTGTGAGGTCATGAAGGCGCTGTCCACTGCATGTCCAGAACAGCATCCCAAAGCACTCCTCCCATCCTCTGACTCTTGCATTCTTTTTCACTCCTCTTCTGCAATGTTCCCCGAGCCTTGGAGAATATGCCAGAGATGTCTCATTTAATACTAAGTACTCCATAGTCACTTATTCTCAGCACTTTGATGAGTTCTAAGTCTCCCAGTGGTCACTGCTAACTACAAAAAGAAGCTTCTCTGGGGCTGGGGAGATGGCTTAGTGGTTAGGCGCTTGCCTGTGAAGCCTAAGGACCCTGGTTGGAGGCTCAATTCCCCAGAACCCACGTTAGCCAGATGCACAAGGGGGCGCACGCATCTGGAGTTCATTTGCAGTGGCTGGAGGCCCTGGTGTGCCCATTCTGTCTCTTTCTCTCTTTCTCTATCTGCCTCTCTCTCTCTGTGTCTGTTGCTCTCAAATAAATAAATAAATAAATAAACAAAATTTAAAAATTTAAAAAAATTGAAAACAAAGAAGCTTCTCTGACCAAGGATGAGAGCAGCACTTACCTATGAGCATAAACATAACTGTTAAGAGGACAATGCGATGAGCAAAACTTACCCATTTAGCCAAACAACAGTGATCAGCCCTGGATCTTGGCCATCATCCTTGCCCATGTCATGTAGTCTACCATTCACAGCTGGTGTCAGCCATCGCCTCAGAGTTCAGTAAAGGAGGAAAGCTCTATGTATTCCAGCATGCTGCCCTGGCGGGAGCTCTGGGCGCTGCTGTACCCGCACATTTGGGTTGGAACGTCCAGCCTGTGGCATCCGCTGCGCAGGTCTGCACAATCTTGCGTTCACAGAACAGAAATGCAGTGATTCAGACATTGCTTATTCCTTATATTCCATCACCAAAGACCTTTACAAAATACCCCTTTTAGAGCAACGCACTTCTGGGGGACTTGGCATTGCTCACCAGTTATTTCCTTCAGGGTGAGAGGATCTGCTCTCCTAAGACCCTAGTAGACACAGGTGTCCTGTTTGTGAAAGGGTCAGCCTTGAATCAGGTGAGGGAGAGGTGATAGACAAACAGGCCAGGGCCAGGGCATAGGTGCAAATAGGATTCTGATCCACAGCCTCGCATCCAACCCAGTAATCAGCCCATATCCACAGTAAGTAGCCCAGAAAGCGAGGGAGCCAGCCCGTCTCTAGTGCAGCCTAGGAGACTAGGCAACAGCTTTGTGACAGCCTAACAAACATGACTCAGCCCTGAACAACAGCCCCTAACTTCTCTAGTTGTTCTCCCTACTTCCAACCTAGGACCAGTCAGAGACAGACCAATCTTCTCTTCTAGCCAATGACACAGGGTGCTGTAGTCAGCCTGTCTACACCTTCCCGTATCTGGGTACTTGCAGCCTTCCCTGTGACCCACTGTCCAGATGCCTCTCATTTGCTGGCCTTTGAGGATCCACTGGAGCAGAAGTGAGGGAGGGTGGGCCCCCTGGCTGAAACAAGCCATGGAGAAGCAGATTGCTCTCGTGTGAGTGGGCTTTATTTTCACCAGAGATAGAAAGAGAGTTGAGTTCCCCGCCTCGTGACTTTAAGCAGACACTTTATTTGGCTCACGCTCGGAGTTCTCTGGATGACGGGACCCAAAGATGACCACACAGTGACCCTGCAGTGACTCCAGAGAAGTGCTGGGACCAGCGTTCTGCACAGAGCCAGCCGAGAACAAGCACACAGCCAGGAGGGTCCCTGCTACCGAACCAAACTGGCCTTCGTTGTTTTAGGACTACTGAGTAAATACTTTATTCCGTTTGCATAGCACTTCATGCTTTAAGATTAGCACATCATTACATTTGTTCCTCTCTGCACCCCTCAGGGAAGGCCTCCTTTCAGCAGTATGCAAATGAGAACACAAAGATGGAAACCAAGGTGGCTCATGCCTTGCCCCACTAGTAGGGGGTGGCAGAGGGGAGGAGCCGCGCTGGCTGTCACAGTGCTCCAATCCCTTAGAGCGTGGAGCAGACAAAACAAACACCAAACACCACTGGCTTGGCTCACAGCCTTGTGAGTTCGGGACCCACAGGTGTTGATCACGGCACATGGAGCCTGTGGATGGCCAGAAACTAACCCAAGTGCCTTTCCTTCATTGAGAAGGAAGCAGAGATTCAGAGAAACTAGCATTTAGTGAAAACATTGATAACTGAGGATGGAGAAGGACTGATCACAAAACGGGATTTGGGGCAGAACAATGTTCACAGTGGGCTGTCTTGTCTAACTGTGTTTCTCAAAAGTCAGCTCTCTATAAGAAGTTGGGTGTAGGGAGCTCGTTTGGATGTAGCCCCCCGCCAAAAAAAAGGGACCGAGGAATCAGGGATGGTGACATGGGGAGAGCGAAGTTAAGGCAAGCCGAGTACCATGGACAGTGATGCCTTATGCCATGGTGGTCTTTGAGAGGCTGTGAATGTCCCTGTTAGGAACAGGAGGCAGGCAGAAGCTTTGGCCTCCTGGTCCTTTCCTGCTGTGCCACAGTTGACCCTGGAATCGTCACTCCCCTCCACTCTTGGTTGATCTTTTTTTAAAAATATTTATTTATTTATCTATTTATTTATTTATTTATTTGAGAGTGACAGACAGAGCGAGAAAGAGGCAGAGAGAGAGACACAGAGAGAATGGGCGCACCAGGGCCTCCAGCTACTGCAAATGAACTCCAGACGTGTGTGTCCCCTTGTGCATCTGTCTAAAGTGGGTCCTGGGGAGTTGAGCCTCGAGCCAGGGTCCTTAGGCTTCACAGGCAAGCGCTTAACCACTAAGCCATCTCTCCAGCCCTTGGTTGATCTTTGATGCGGCCTTGGGACCTCCCAAGAAAGACCCAGTGTGAAAAGTGAGTAATGCAGAGCACTTGGGGTGGGACACATGCCTCCAGCAAGAAATGAGTGTGAAGCTTGGAAGGACCCAGCGGACAGAGGCTCCATTCCCCATGAGCGCCTGCAGCCCCCGGAAGACATCCTGGAAAGGAAAACGTGTTCAATGATCCATATCCCCTCTAAGCCGTGTCAACGAGAAGAAAACTGAGCTAACCCTTCTGTAACCAGAGGGGGCTTTGAGCGCTTTGGTCCACTGATGTATTATTTAAACAAATAGCTACTCAAAATCTACTGCTTATGAGGCACCATGCTGGGATCTGTCCCTAAAGCACAGGAAGGAGCAGGCGACCCTGTCCTCAAGAACATGGACCTTGTGAGGCACTCTTGTATTTTGGCTGTTTTGGCCCTGGTGGGCTTGCTATAGGATCATGCCAAGAGAAACTGTAAGTTGGTAAGGTCTTGTCCTCACATAGAGATAGGAGCTGGATCTTGACGTTGTGCTTTATTCAAAGGGTTGGCAATTTGAGAAGGCAGCAGGTTTACACCCTAGCACTGTCTTGCATCTCATCTACAGCTAGCAGATGACCACCATTCTGCAGCTCAACTCTTGTCCCTTTAGTCAGGTGGTCAGTCACGTTCCTGAGACTTAGGATGTCTGCTTCCCTCATTATCATCCTTGCATTCCTGCCTCATTCTTTGGATACTTGGGCCCAGGGACCTCTTGACATGCATGTGGTGTCTAGTTCTCATCTGAAGGTAGCAGCCTTGTGCTCCTATAGGGGTGACTTGGAGGAGGGGCATGCTAACTCTGAGCAAACAACTGACTATCCTTTGTCAATAACACCAGTGTAGATTCCCTTCTACAATATGAAGTACAAAAGGGTCTTTATAATACAGAATGTGGAAGTGTTCCTTCTATCAGGCCCTTGTGTCCCCTATCAAAGCCATGGGATCACAGGTAGAGGAAGTCCAGTCAGGCAATTTCTTTTCAAATGCAGCAACGTACATGATTCATGATGGATATGTGGAGGAAGACAGGTAGGAGGCAAACATTTCCCCATCAAGAAAGCAGCTTGATGGAAGAAGATCACACACTGGGGTTGCCTGGGAGACTGGGGTCTTAGGAGCTGTATTAGTTACTTTTCTTGTTGTTGGGACAAAACAGCTGACAAAAGCATCTTAAGGAAGAAGAGCTGACTTTGAGTTACAGTTCAAGGGCACACAGTCCACCCTGGCAGGAAAGGCCTGGCAACAAGAGCAAGAAGCAGCTGTCATAGCCAGGCTGCAGTCAGGAATGAAGAAGGATGAGCAGTGCTGTTGAGCTAAGCACTCAAGCTGCTGGAAGAGAAAAGCCATCCACAGCCCAGTGTGGACCCTGTGGACTCCACCACTGCCTTGCCAGGCAAAATAAAGCCACTGCAGTCATAATGGCGTGAAAGTTGTGGGACTAACCAGTTACTTCCTTTTTGTTGTTGTTTATATTTATTTATTTATTTGAGAGCAACAGACAGACAGAGAGAGAAAGAGGCAGAGAGAGAGAGAGAGAGACAAAGAGAGAGAGAGCACACCAGGGCCTCCAGCTACTGCAAACGAACTCCAGATGCATGTGCCACCTTGTGCATCTGGCTTACATGGGTCCTGGGGAATCGAGCCTCGAACTGGGGTCCTTAGGCTTCACAGACAAGCACCTAACCACCAAGCCATCTATTCAGCCCCCAGTTGCTTTCTGACTGGATTTGAGGTCGCTCCGCTGGAGGGATTTCAACCCTAGTACTATAAAGTTGGCCAAAAGCCTACAGGTGGGGATCTAGGCCTTATGGAGGAAACGACTCCAGTGGTTATGCTAAACAGAACCTGGCAAACTGCTTTCTAAATATCTACTTGCTCCCATACATTAGTACTGCTTGAAGCCTTGATCTCAGAAGTTTCTTACAACAATGGACAGGGCTTAATGTAGAGATGCACAGCTGGCAAAGTTTCTGAGAATCAGTGACCTACTACATGCTTAGCCTCAAACAGGACATGTATGTAAAACACCCCTTCCAAGGCTGAGTGAGCCTCATAGAAGAGGGGTAGGAAGAGTGTAAGAGCAGGAGGATGGGGAGGAAGGCTGTGCAATGCTGTCTTCTGGATAAAGCATGGACAGTGCACTTATGACTTCCCAGCACCTGTGGTTTCCTGATTGAACCTGTCAGTAAGTCACCTTTGGTGGGAGAAGGGCACATGAGATCCCACATGAACCAGAGTAGCTAATGGCAGCTAATGATTGCGAGGTGAGAGGGAGTCAGGTTCCTCAGTGGTGTAGCCACTGGCAAGTTGCCCATTCCATGGTAAATAACCTTCCCATCATGATCGTGCAAGTAACCCTAACTGAACCCAATGGCATGAAAGTAAGACGGGGATGAATGGGGAAGAAGACAGGAGTTAGTGGGAGAAGGAGGGGATAAGAGAGGGTAACTGGGGAAATAACATAAAAATAAGTTACACACATTATGAAAATGTGTAAGACCTCAGCCCACAGAATGGTGCCACCCATGGCTAGAGTGAGTCTTCCCTACTCAATCTAATCTAGAACCTCTCTCAGAGATATTTGTTTCCATGCTGATTCTATATCCCATCCAGTTGACAATCAAGATTAAGTATCAAAAGCCAGGTGTGGTGGCACACGCCTTTAATCCCAGCACTTGGGAGGCAGAGGTAGGAGGATCGATGTGAGTTCGAGGCCACCCTGAGATTACATAGTAAATTCCAGGTCAGCCTGAGATAGAGTGAGACCCTACCTCAAAAAAAAAAAAAAAAAAAAAAAAAAAAAAAAAAAAAAAAAGACTAACTACCATAGGAGTCATCACACCAAAGAGGAGGAAGATGTAATTAGAGGAAAACATATGGTACCCCTGTGAATTTTTGCTGGCTTGGTGGGATCCACTGCAAATACCACTTGGCTAAGGTTACTTCTGCCAATACACATATGTGGTAGAGAAGCTGGGATGCTTGTGAGCCAAGGACAAATGACCTTTCTGCAAGCTACTTGTTCTTGGGGCAGTGCCTCTCGGTGAACACAGAGCTCACTGACCAGGCTAGTTCAGTTAGCCACCTTGCCCTAGGGGCCTGTCTCTCTCCACTTTCTGAGTGCTAGGATTACAGCTACCTGGCTTCTGGGGATCCGATCTCAGGTCCTCACATTTGTGTGGCAGTACCTTACCAGCTGAGCTATCTGCCCACCTCCTCTCCTCCACTCTTCAGAAAAATCTCTTTCCTTGTTCTGAGGCAAAGAGAACAGAAGTCATTGTTACTAGCTCCAATGAAGCATATGCTCCCATTTCAATAATTGCTTAGATTTCTCACAGACAAGTGTGGTATTTTCTATACATTAAAAGTGGGTTCAAAAGTGTGCCAATTTTTTCCAACTGATGTCTGGTCCTGATGCCTGTTAGGACCAGAAGTAGGTTTATCCTGTGTTGGTTAACGATCACAGATATAATTAGCTAAGTTTCAAAGTTCTTGCCTATCCAGTCCTACACAAAAGAATTTCTGTTTCTCTAGAGCAGAAATTCACCTTCTGTAGGAAAGAAAATAGTTGTTTATGGTATCTTTGTCTTCTGAAGACATAATCTTCCCTTGTGGGAATGCGTCAATCTCCTAAAAAATTAACAGGATCACATTACACATTTAACTGAGTATCAATCATTCCGCTCGGCATAAATGCCAGGGGCTGATTTATATTCTTGTTCCTGACTTGAGTTCTGAATTTAACATTTATTAGGTGGTAGAAAAATAGTTGTATGCTCGAGACATGCATCTGCTCCAGGGGAGCCTGCTCCCATCCCTAACGAATAATGCTTATTTCCCATTGCCAACTTAACTGGATTAAGAAACGTTTAGCCTATTAATGAGTCACACCTTTAAAAATGTATTATTTGTTAATTTCATATATATTGGCAATTTTTATACATGTTTATAAGTATAATGTAGTTTTATTACAAATGCACTGACTTCCCATTGCCTTCTCTCTCTCTCTCTCTCTCTTTTTTTTAAGGTAGGGTCTCACTCTAGCCCAGGCTGACCTGGAATTTACTATGTAGTCTCAGGGTGGCCTTGAACTGATGGCAATCCTCCTACCTCTGCCTCCTGAGTGCTGGAATTAAAGGCATGCACCACACCCGGCTCCACTGCCTTCTCTTTTCTTTCACTTCCCATTGACTCCCTTCTGTTTTCCAGATAGCCCCTCTTATACATTGAGGGGTGTGTGTGCGTGCGTGTATGTATGTGTGTGTATGTGTGTGTGTGTGTGATTCCATTTAATTAGGGTTGCTTACATGAACGGGTAAGGGGTTATTACCAGAGGCACACTTTTGGAGATGCCTTTGAGGGAGTTTCCAGAGAGACTAAATGGAGGAGGGACAACCCACCCTGAATGTGGATGGCTGGGGTCCTGGGCTGAATGAAAAGAAGGAAGCCAGCTGAGCATTGGCATGCCCCTCTCTCTGCTGCCCAGCTGGCACCTCTGACTAAGCTGCTCCTGCCACCATGCCTCCCCCCACCACACCCATGATGGATTATAGATTTCTCTGAACTGTGGGCCAAAAGCTGGTTTTTGTCAGGTATTTGGTCACAATAACAACCAGGAAAAATAACTAACAACCCTATGAGGAGTTACCCCCGTGAAACCCAAAGTCCCCGGCAGTGTGAATAGCAGTGGAGGCCCAGGCAGAGAAGGTGGTGGCGGCAGTTCCCGGTGTGCTGACTTGTCTGCCCCATGGGGCTTCCAGGCCAGGCAGGCTCCTTCTAGCTGAGCCTGAAGGGCAGAGGCAGTGATCAAGTGCAGGCTGAGGGTGAGGTGAATGGCTTCTACCCACGGCAATGCAGTCGTTAAGTCTTTAATATGTGGGCTGTCTCATGAGGTCATGGAGGTTTCTTTCCCTTTGAGTTTAACTAGTAATTCCCAATCCCCATATTCCAATAGAAATTCTTCCTCGGGGAAGACAGTGTCTGCCCAGCCCACGTTACTGCCTGTGCCTAAGTGGCTGTGGTTAAATGGCTCCCTTAACCACTCTGTCCCATCCCTTTAGGAAAGCCAGCACTCAGGACTTTTTAATGGGGTTTATTGTGCTGGTCACTAATTTAAGTTCAAACAGTGTCTACCGCCAGATTCTGTTTGTTGTGAACATAGCTGTGGGACTTGATGGCAAAGTCAGTAGATTTCCCCTCTCCCCTCCCCATCCTCAGAAAGAAGCTCTCTTTGATATATATGACCCAGGTATAAAATCACAGCAATAGTTCTGGGCTCCAAGGGGCATCTTTATTTGAACTTTCTGAGTCTGATAACATCTTTTCAAAGCATTGTAACCAGGTGACAGCCCGAGCCAGCATCCAAAACAATGTCACTGAGAAATAGGAGCTCTAAGGGATTAGACTGCCAGACCTACTCTTACGGTGACTTTTTCAATTAACCTTTGGAGGAATAAGTCACCTTTGTCTCAAACCAATTCAAATACAGCCTCCTCCGTGTTCAACCTTGTTTGTAACTCCCACAGTTACTTACTAGGAAAAGCTACATTTTGCATTTCTTGGGATTGTTTTTTTTTTTGTTTCCTAGAAAAAGCACTCACTAAGCAGGGAGCTGGGAAATACAGCTTAGTAAAATATTTCGTGTTGTTATATTGTTTTCTCCCGGGGTAAAAGGGGATTTTGGGGCCCCGAGTGGAAAAAAGGAGGGGTTCCCCCCCGGGTTTTGGGGGCCCGGGCCCCCAGGAATGATCGTGAGGAAAAGGAACACAGATGGGGATGGAGGCACGAATGGGCTGGCACAGCTGAGGGGATTTGGGGTTTTGCAGGTTTGAGGTGACTTTCTTGTCTAATTAGGAATCTGTGTAAAACTCCACTTTGCAATGCCAGGATGGCTCTGCTATTGGGCTGGGGTGCAGGACAGTCTCAATGGGGTGTGTACTTGAGGACCCAGCGAAGGTCTGATGGCAGGAGAATGAATTATCAAATCATACTTATGTTTTTATATTTATTTTATTTTATTTGTTTGAGAAGAAGAGAGAAGAGAGAGAGAGAGAGAGAGAGAGAGAGAGAGAGAGAGAGGGAAAGAATGGACATGTCAGGGCCTTCAGCCACTATAAACAAACTCCAGACACAAGCGCCACCTTGTGCATCTGGTTAACGTAGGTCTGGGGAATCAAACCTGGGTTCTTTGTCTTCATAGGCAAACGCCTTAGCCACTAAGCCATCTCTCCAGCCCTTATTATATTTATTGATGGAAGTACTGAGCCAAGGAAAAGCACCCATGTGGCTAGAGATCCCACGTGGACCTGGGAAAACCATGGAAAAGAGAGAAAGAGAAAAGAAAGTTCAAAGAGTTGCTGCCATGTGGGGAACTAGAGGGGATAAAGAGCCCTTGTGTCGAGTAAGGGCTCGGGGCTCTTCCTCGGCTGGCCCAGCTGGGCCCAGAGGCAAAGCAGAGGGAAAATTCACCAACAGCTAGAAGTTCCCAAGTGGTCAGGCAGCTCAGTCAGTGTGCCCTCCTCTTGCAAAGGTATTTATAAGCTTATAGTGGTGGGCCCTGTCTTCCAGCTCAAGTGAACCAGAGGGATAGCTGGTTGCTTAGAGCTAGGGGCTGTCTCAGGAAGAGGCTAGCTCAAACACCAAGTTCTAGGAGCAAAACTTGACCAACCTACAATGTTTAAATCCTACAAAAGATCCCACTCCCAGGAGGGGTCCTGGTTGTTTGTGGAAAATCAGGTCTAGGGAACTAGGCAAAAGATATGAAGTCAGATCATCTTTGATTTCTAGCAAATGCAGACTTTCCTGCCTTTTCTCACTTTCAGGGTCCCAGTCACCCTAACTGCCTTCTCCTTCTCGCTACCAATGCCCAACACTGCAACCCTCAGTGGCATTCCCTGTCCCTGCCTCCTAGGGTAACTGGGTGTTAGGGAATCCAGGAAAGTCTTTGAACCCTAAACCCTAGCTTCGTTTCTAATTTTAATCAAGAATTGAATAAAAAAGACTGCGAAGGATAATTATTAAATTATCATATTTACTGAGGCAAGTACAGAGCCAAAGAAGGCACCCACATGGCTAGAGATCCCACATGGAGGACCTGGGAAAAAAACCACAGAAAGAAAAGAGAGAAAATAAAGTTCAAGGAGCTCCTGCCATGTAGGGAGCTGGAGGGGATAAAGAACCCACACCCAGCCAGCCCAGGCCCAGCAGAGGGAAAAACTCACCCACAGCTGGAAGTTCCCAAGTGGTCGGAGAGCCTGCCCTCCCCTTGCAAAGGTATTTGTAACCTTACAGTGGTGGGCTGTCTTCTGACTCAGGTGAACCAGAGGGCCAGCTGGTTGATTAGGACTAGGGGCTGTCTCAGGAAGAGGTTATCTCTGACACCAAGTTGCAGGGGCTGAACTTGACCAGCCACAATGTTTAAATCCTATGAAAGTCCTCCCTCCCAGCAGGGGTCCTGGTTGCTTGTGGAGAAACAGATCTAGAGAACTAGGCAAGAGGTAAGAAGTCAGATCATCTTTGATTTCTAGCAAGCACAGACTTCCTTGCCTTTTTTAAAAATTTTTACCTTTAGGGGTCCAGTCACCCTAACTGTACCCCTCTCTCACTCCAGTCTCCTCCTTCAGTACTAGTTTGAGTCGAGTCTGCAGCACAGCACGGCCCACGTTGTCTCCACCAGCTACCTTTATCCCGTGGTGAGACACAAACCTCGCTGAGGTACGGTGGGATCGTTGAATTAGAAGCTGAGTTTGATATTTAATAAGTCTGCAGTTCCAACCTCCATGAGCCTAAATGTTTTCATCTTTCAACTGCAGGCAATACTACTAACACTTGTGGGCTGTTAAAGTGTTAAATATGACAGTGTTTACAAGGTGCGTGACATACAAAACACTTACTAACTGCTACGATTTACTTCCTGTGGAAATCACACCTGCAGGTTTACCCGTGCTGGTGCCATGGCGATTTAAATTTCTGTTGTCCATACAGGCAGGAGTGTGTAAGCAGCAGCGCTCCCTTGCACACTTCACGCCTGTTGCTCCTGCACACGGGGGGTCTCGGTTTTCCTCACTTGGGGACAGTTCAGTTTCCTTCTCTTCTGCCAGTCTCTCCTGTGAGCTGCCCACCTGTGTCCAGTCTCCTCTCAGAACTGCCCTGGTGCTTATTTGAACCTCGTCCTCTTTTCCTTCCTCTTCTTTTTTGCTCCCCCTCTTCCTGCTCCCCCTCTCCTCCTTCCCATGCAGCAGCTGGGTGGGAAGACTGTATGGAGCCCACTAAGCTGTTTCTCTATCCTGCCGCCCCATGGCCGACCTGCAAACTTGGATGCTGACCCAAGGGAAGGCTTCTGCGGTGTAGGAGGGAGCTCTGTTCTGAGGAATTAGCAGTTAAGACACAATAGCATGAGAAGGTGCTGAGCCCGATTCCTTCAAATAGTAGTCCTGGCAGCCTTGCTCTGGGTTCCATCAGGGTGCCCACAAGCTTCATTCTGCCAAGTCTGATGTGGAGGTTGTTCAGCACTATAGCCTTGCACTTTGGGCTGTCCCACCAGCTGACACGGTGGGGCCCGGCTGAGGGAGGAAGGACTTCCTTCGAAGGATGTAGCTGGACGTATTTCCCCAACTCGATCCCATCACTTCCTCCTCACTGGTAGAGAGGTGGCACACTTTACAGATTGCTGATGACAAAACTTCGAGTAGATTGAGTTGAGCAAGTTGTGTGTGGAAGCGTGTCTCCCTTTTCTTTGAACTTCTGAATTTCAGAAACACTTCACAAGGTCACATCCTTTCTGAGGTACTGGCAGCTGCATTAGACTGTTCCAGTTTTCTAAAAGAGAGATTAGACATTCAGACCCTGAAGAAATACTAAAGCATGATGCGTGTGCAATTTGGAGTGACTCAGACTCAGGGGCCAGGCCTGGACCCTCATGTCCTATATAGGTTAGAAAAATCACCTCATCCTTAAGAAACTCCACATCCTCACCTATGTCTTTTGTTTGTCTTTGAGGCAGGGCCTCACTCTAGCCCAGGTTGGCCTTGAACCTTGAACTCATGGTGACCCTCCTACCTTAGCCTCCTGAGTGCAGATTTTAGGCATGAGCCACTACATCCATCTCCTCACCTACTTTTGATAAATTTCAATTAGTTCATCAGTGTGCTATTTTGTGGCTCATGCCTTTGGTTTGTATCTAAGACATAAAACCACTGAGAAATCAAGGTGTTGTTCTTAGTTTAAGCCATCAAGTCTTGGAGTGGCTAGTTAGAGAGAAGTAGATAATCCCAATAAGTTCCTATCAGTTAGAAAACAACATCCTAAACCATCTGTGGTGGTGCACTCCTATAGCCTCAGCTACTCAGGAGCTGAGGCAAGAGGATCTCATGAGTCCATAAAGTTGGAGACCAGCCTGGGCAACGTAGTGGGAGTCCATCTCCACAAACAAACAAGGGCCGGGGAGATGGCTTAGTGGGTAAAGTGATGATGCTTTAAGCACGCGGGCCTGAGTTTTAATCGCTAGCACCCACATAAATGCCAGGTGTGGTGGTGTGCACCTGTAATCTCAGTACAGGTAAGGCAGAGACGGGGAATCCCTGGGGCTCACAGGAGAGCTAGTCTAGCTGCATTGGTGAGCTCTGAGTTCAGGAAAGATTCTGTCTCAGTGGACAAGATGCAGAGCAATCGATGATGTCAACCTCTGACCTCCACACACATGCACACAGATGTGCACCCTCACACACCTGCATCTACATGTATACACACACACACACACACACACACACATGCATGCATGCACACCACATATACACCCAACGACAAAAACAAAAAAAAAAAAGAGAGAAGTAAATTTTCTTTGATGAGCTTAGTGACTCTGTAAAATAAGGATTGTTGATGCACGTTCACTGGGGATGTTCTTCACAGGGTTGATTTGGGCCAGGAGGCCATCTGCAAACTAGAATGGTCATAGCCAAGGAGTGTGGCAGTGAATGGCAGAGTCATGTGTCCAGCCCTGGAGCTTGGATGTAGTCAGATTCCATAGAATGTTGATCACTCACACACTGAGCAGGAGAGGGAATGGATGTATAGTTGCTGGAAGAGCAAGGGGGTTCAGGCCCAGCAGACCAGAGCAAGGACCCCAAATACCGGCCCACAGAGGACCCTGAGCTGTGGGGAGAAATGAGCAGACTTGAGAGCTTGATGATGCTTGTGTGACTCCAGGGGGTGATTTGGAGTAAAGCTTTTCCCTAGTGCCACAGCAAGTACTCACCTAGTAGTCATGGCTACTGTGTTTTTACTGTTACCGTTAGACAGTGGCAAGCATTATCAATAGGTACTCCTCCCACCGTAGACGTGATCCCTCCATCGGCCCCAGCACTAGTTACCTTTTCTTATAGGTCCGTTCTGGTGCAGTGTGAAGGGACTGTCCCTAACCTATGCAGTGTTTAAAGGCAGGCAGGTACTGTACATGTATACCTGAAAAGTCTTGTCTTATGAACTCGTAGCCCCAGGGACTGGGCTCTGTTGCGACTGCTCATTGAGGAGACAAGTAACTCAGCTGGCTTTCATCCTGTCTGGTTTCAAGGTTTCCATGGAGACCAGGATGAAGAGAGATGCAGCTTCCAAAGCCTTTTCAGTCCAGGCTTGGTGAGGGGCTCTTGTGGGAGACTTTTCTCTCTCTCTCTCTCTCTCTCTCTCTCTTTCTCTCCTCTCAATGTATGTGTGCGTGTGCGTGTGCATGTGTGTGTGTGTGTGTTCCAGGCTCAGCATTATACATCTGTGTGGACATACTTGATCATTTTTGGTGAGAAACAACGACCCACTGGAAACCACAGAAAACCACCACACAAGCCTGGGATGATACAGAAAGCACTCCTCTGACAGCTTGGGTTCTACCAGTCCAGAAGCCACGCATCTGTCCGTGAATGGGGCCTTGTTGTGAAGGCTGGTTGGGCCACGCGGTGGTTGGCATGAGCTAACCTACCAGCCAGGACACCAGACACATTGCCGCTTCAGTTCCCTGGTTGGGACTATCATCTTGTGCAGCTTGACTGTTTGTGCTGTCACAGGTGGGGAGATATTCCTCTCGGTGCCGGGCTCCTCTTGTGGTTTGGGAGAGGAGGAAGATGTCAGGAGGTATCTGTGCAACTTTACCGAATAGTCTCCACCAGAGCCCGTTTCTGTGGTGTCTCTGCAAAGCTCTTCCTGTGTGCCTGGTTCCTGCTGGGCATGGTCACCCAACCTTCAGTGTAAGATTCAGAGCTTTGTGGTGAGACGTCCACAGTTCACAGTTCCCAGAGGGAGGCAGACAAGTCATCCAGTAACAGGAACATATGGCTCTGACTGGGCACAGTGTCTTGTCATAAAGCCCAGAGGACAGAGCCAGAGCCAATGCTGTGTGCCCAGGGGCCTCAGGAAGATCCTTCACTGGGGTCACTTAGCTCTCTGCCAAAGCGAGATTCTTCTAACCCTGGGGAATGGGGTGCACATGATCCTATCACACCCACTCTAGTCAGAGATATGGCCATGGGACCCATCACCTGCCTGGTGCCTCGCCTCTCACTGTGGCATGGTTTTCTTATCTTGGCCTTGGTTTCCTGAGATGGGATCTCACCCAAATTAAACGAATCCAGGAGTTGACTTGAGACACAGTCACTGGACAAGAAGGTGAAATGGGAGCATTTGTCAAAAAGAGAAGGAAGAGGGTCCCAAGGGAAGGAGAGGCAAATGGAGGAGGTAGATCACAGGTAGCTGGGGAAGTCCCAGGAGTATAGCAATGACTGTGGGGCTGTTCACTTTCAGCTCCATGGAAATGTCCCTCTGCTGCCTGTAAAGAGAGAATGGATAATGACAGTCTGAATTATTTTCAGATGATGTCCATGTCAAACACTATTCTTTTTTTCAAGCAGAGAAAGATAGAGAGAAGAGAGACAGAGAGAGAATGGGCATAACAAATCCTCCAGCCACTGCAAATAAACTCCAGATGCATGCGCCACTGTGCATCTGGCTTTATGTGGGCACTGGGGAATTGAACCCAGGGCCTTAGGCTGCACAGGAAAGCACCTTAACTGCTGAGCCATGTCTCCAGCCCCATGTCTAGCACTTTATGGCAGCAGATAACACAAGTTCTAATGGTTGCAAGTAGGACGGGGGTGGGGGGCAGGTTCAGAGCATGGATCTCTCTCTCTTTCTCTCTCCCTATCTCAAATAAAAATAAACTTTAAAAAGTTAAAAAAGAATCTATTACATGAGAAACTCAAGGCTACAAAAAAAATTTAGACCTATTTACTGTACATGGTGATTTGAATCAGATGTTCCCCTACAAAATTGTGTTTTTGAAAGATTGGTCCCCAGCTGATGGTAATTTTTTTTAAGCAGAGCCTTGCTGGAGGAGGTGTGTGGTTGGGGGGAGGATTTTGTAGAATTATATAGACAGCTGTCCCTTGCTAGAGCTTGGCTCACTCTCCTATTGCTGGTTCCCACCTGCTGTGGCAGGAAAGACGTCCAGCCTCTGCTCATACTGTGCTTTCTCCTGCCCTCGTGAGGCTTCTCCTTGAGGCCGGAAGCCAAAAGACATCCTTTCCCCCCACCAGCTGCTTTCAGTCTGGTGTGTTGTCCTAGCAACGCCAAGGTGACTACAACACCATATGAGATAGAAAGGAAGGGGTGGGGCTACACACGCAGATGCCAGTGATCTGGGCAGGGGCTTGACTACAGCAGCGGATCTTCGCTGCTCCAGACCCTATGATTACATAAGACACCTAGCTCAGGAATGTTTCTCTGGCAAGCAGCGACCACTGTCTCCTCCCTGGTAACTTTTGGCCTCCTAGTGGCTTGGTTGTTGTATTAGTGATTTTTCTTATTGTTGTGATCCAATACCTAACAAGAAGCAATGGAAGGAAGGGTTTGCTTTGTTCTGTGATTTGAGGGGACACAGTCTATCCTGGTGAGGAACACATGGCATCCGGAGCATGACCTAGCTGGTCCCCTTGCACCCACAGTCAGGAAGCAAGCAGAGAGTTACGAATTCTTGCTGCAAGCTCACTTTCTCCTTTTACGCAGTATGGGACCCCGGCCCACGGAATGGTGCCACTCATGGTTAGAGTGGGTCTTCCCACCCCAAGCAACCTAATCTAGAAATTGCTCCATAGATATGTCCAAGATTCGTCTCCTGCCAAGTTGACAATATGAACTGTCACAACTGTAATATTGCCAAGTCCAGTGGGTTTTCCACAGTCAAGGTCACTTGGCCCTCATCTTTCAGTCCCCAAGGTCAACACTGCATACCCAGAAAATGCACACGTAACATTTATATTCTTCCACTGCTTTTGTAAAAACTTCAAAAAGTCATTCATTATCAGAGCAAAAACTTACTAAGAGTAAACTGGGACTGTTCCCAGTTAAAATCCCCCTTCCCCAGAGTAAATACTCAGCAACTGTTTATTTGATAGCTTTTTACCATTAAAGATCCTTAGCTTTCCATTTCTGTTTTGTACAGATACGTGATGGCCACCTATTGACCTTAAACACTGTCTTAAGTCCTAGAAAAAAAAAGGCAGCATTTCTGTCCTGATAAACTTGGCCTCTAACACTGTGATTTTTTTTTGTTTTTATTTATTTATTTATTTATTTATTTGAGAGCGACAGATAGAGCGAGAAAGAGGCAGAGAGAGAGACACAGAGAGAATGGGCCTGCCAGGGCCTCCAGCCACTGCAAATGAACTCCAGACGCGTGAGCCCCCTTGTGCATCTGGCTAACGTGGGTCCTGGGGAGTTGAGCCTCGAACCAGGGTCCTTAGGCTTCACAGGCAAGCGCTTAACCACTAAGCCATCTCTCCAGCCCAAGACTGTGATTTTTAAATATCTTAACCAACGCACATGGGGAAACGTGTCTTCTTCTGAGTATCAGAATCATATAACAATGATCATAAAAGTTTAATAGATCATCATTACACAGGTAGACTCTTATATTTTCTCCTTTACTCAGTTTTCCTGAGGTAAAAAAAATGGCAGCCCCTACCCATTCCATTGATTTTGTGACCGTAGCTGCTTGGATCAGTTCCACAGAGGTTTGGATAGCTTCTCTGTCACTCAATCTTTGGGGCCATCCACTTCGATGTACAAAGCAATAAAAACAGGGTGAACACAAAATCTGTTCCATATAAATGTCACTATAAGCATGAAGATATTTAATATAATTTAATAAATAAGTATGAGACTGCAGTTGTGGGTAGGCCTCATTACTAATGCATTAATTACGAGACCTGGCAGCTGACTCATAGTGACTGTCCTTTTGAAGTGGTGATGAGAAGAAGTGATATTTTTAAAATTCTCCAACTATATGTGATTCCAAAATATCTGTAATTATTGGGGTGACAGTCACAGGTGCTGCAAACACCACTTTAAAGTGTCACCTACACTATAGCACAAGGAATGCTAACTTTCAGAAGCTGATACAAACAAAGGAACATCCAAACTTGCAGGACTGTGATGGAAAGTGGAGTTGTGAGGGGGGAAGGAATTATCATGGTTTATTGTTTATAATTATGGAAGTTGTCAATAATAATGTTTTTTTTTTAAAAAAAAAAAGAACCCAAGGGGCTGGAGAGATGGCTTAGTGGTTAAGTGCTTGCCTGTGAAGCCTGAGGACCCCGGTTCGAGGCTCGATTCCCCAGGACCCACGTTAGCCAGATGCACAAGAGGGCGCACGCATCTAGAGTTCGTTTACAGAGGCTGGAAGCTCTGGCGTGCCCATTCTCTCTCCCTCTCTTTCTCTGCCTCCTTCTCTCTGTCAGTCTCAAATAAATAAACAAACAAAAAATTAAAAAAAAAAAAAAGAACCCAAGTACCTGTGGACCTGTGGATTCCCATGTGGGGGCCCTAGTGTCTTGGCTCAAAAAAGGGTCAAAGCCACTGTTCTTTGACCTTGGCACTGAGGCATTAGTACAAGGAGAAGAAACCAGGCATTGTGGTATACATACAGAAGGCTGAGGTGGGAACACATTGGTTCTGGGCCAGCCTGGGCTACGTACTGACACACTGTCTCAAACAAAACAGAAGTACGTGAGCTGGGTCAGTTCTGAGGTGATCAGCACCGGCTGAGGTAGCCCTCAGCTGCCCTTGGTTGATCACTTTTCCGTGATCTGTAGTCCTACTGGCGGGGTTGAGAAATGTTAATCTGCACTCCACGTGGACCTTCAACCACACATTTTGTGGGTGCTGTCACTGAAGATCTACCAATCTTTAAAACGAGGGAGGGCTGGAGAGATGGCTTAGCAGTTAAGGCACTGGCCTGCAAAGCCAAAGGACCCAGGTTCGACTCCCAAGGACCCACATAAGGCCAGATGCACAAGGGGGCACACACATCTGGAGTTCATTTGCAGTGGCTGGAGGCCCTGGCACACCCATTCTCTCTCTCTCTCTTTCTCTCAATAAATAAATAAAAATAAAATATATAAAAACAAGAACTAGGGAAAGAATCAAAAGCAGTATAGAGGTCAAAGCAGTGACCAGCAAGGCACCCATTCCCTTTGCAGCCCGCCATCCTGGTCTATAGCAGGGGCCACCACTTTCCTCTGTAGCCCCTTCATCCTGGTCTGCGGCAGCTGACCATACAACAAGGCGTTGACCTGAAGTCTAGTCCACTTCTGGGAAGCAAAGCACCCTCCAGAGATGGCAGGGTGGGCACTTCACCAGTATCACTCTGTGATAACTGAGATTTGTCCCTCAAAAAACAGCTGTTCAAGATGCGATTAGGTTGATGTTAATTGCAGCGGAAGGAGGGGGATACCAGCATGCCAGACCAATTTAGTCTTGTTAAACACACCGTAAGAAGTGAGTGTCAGATGGAGCACTTTATCAGTTCCCCACTGTTTGTCATTGAAAAGGTGCCTGCTTGCTAACATGTCATGGAGAAAGTCACTTTGAGATTGCAACTGTTGGATAAATAATAAAATGTTTCTTTGCACAAGACATGTATAGGCCAAGTGGGGTGAATGCCAAGGGAGTGAGCTGAAGTCATCTGAGAAAATGGGCTTGTTTTACCTTCTTCTGCTTTGTGATTCATTGAGGGGCATAGGAGGACCATTTCCAGTGCTTTATCAGACACACATGGCAGCCTGCATTGTGGTCCAGCCTGTGCGGGCCACCGGCAGTTCGCATGATGAGGGTATATGACGGTTACTTCAAATGCCAAGTTGGCTACACCAGCTAGCCAATCAAACACGAATCTCACTGCTGTTGTGTGGGTATTTTGCAGACATGGTCAACATTGGCCATTCGGGGACTTTCAGTTAAGGAGATGTCACCCTCTAGAATGAGAAGGGGGCTCACCCAACTAGTCAAAGACCTTCAGAGCAAAGCCTGACCTCTCATGAAGCAGCTGAGTTCTGTCTCAGGACTTCAATATCAACTCCTGCCAGGTTTCTAGTTCAGTTACACCCTTGCCTCCTCCAGAAGCACATGAACCTATTCCTTACAGTAAATGTCTTAACACATACCATTTCTATTTCTCTGTAGAGTCCTTGCAGATGTGGGATGCATTGTGATTTTTCTCTTTTAGACAATTTCAAGGTACAATAACTGAAGGCAAAGTGATTTAAACACAGAGGTAGGCACATCGATACATGTGATTTGTGAGGATGGAAAAAAGGTTTTGATCAAGGAAGGGCTGGAAAGCAGAGGAAATTTATCTCACTTTTCTATTTTAAGGCTTTATTTAGTATTTAATGAGCCTCCAGTTCTCACCAGTTGGGTAAGACCCTGCTCTGGGCTCTATCTTTTGTGTCTGACATGAATCCTCCATCCAAGACCACATTGGTGGGCTCACCTTGCTGGACCTTTCTGCTACATTGTCCCTTTCTTGAACCTTCTCTGTGGAGCTTCAGGCTTTAGCATTCTTCCTGGTTTTCACCGTGTGTCTTTCTTCATCTCTGTCTCCAGCCTTCTCTTTCTACCTGCCCCATAAACATTGGGCTCTCCAGGTCTTCATCACTGAACACAGTTGCTGAGGTGCTCTCTCCACATGCATTGTTTCACCTTCTAAATCATATGTGTATATATATACATACATATATATATATATATATGTATATATATACACACACATATATATTCATATGTATACATATGTATATATACATGTTCACATGTGTGGTACATGTGTAGGGTGAGCCTGCATGAGTATGTACATGATGTGGAGACAAGAGGTTGATACCATGTGTCTTTCTGGATTACTCCTCACCTTATTTGTTGAGACAGATCCTCCCACTTGTACCCAAGGTTTCACAAATTGGATACTCTAGCTAGTCAGCTTGTCCTGAGAGTCCCCTGTCTCTGCAACTGGAGTGTGGGGACTACAGGTAGATGGAGTGCTGGGATTACAGGTAGATGGAGTGTTGGCATTCCAGGTAGCTGCCATGTCCAACCGGCACATACGCAGATGCTGAGGATGTGGGCCCGGTTCTCAGCTTGTGCAGCAAGCATTTTGCCAGCAGTCATCTCAGCAGCCCACCTCTAACTCTTCATGCTTCCCAGATCATCCCCTCCGTTCTCTCCCTCCGTTTTCAAAATCATCTAGCCAACTCCCCGGTGGACTTCCTAACCTGGGTGTCACACAGCTGCTCCTATTCCGTGAGGTCCCACATGGACCCATCATTCCACTTGCCACATTCTGGGTCTCAGTGAAATTCCCACCCACCACCCCCTGAGCTCTAGCATCTCCTATGGACAAACCAGTCATTCTTTTCACACCTGATCTTAATGGGAACAGCAATGCTGTTTATAAATGCTCAGCTGAATGAAATTGTCGTACACAAAAGCACCATCGTTATCCCAAGTATGGCACATGATTTCTGCAAAGATCATGAACTGTCTCTGTCCCTAGATCACACTGAGATAAGTAAAATGTGCACCTGTGGTTTTTTGTTTGTTTTTGTTTTTTGAGGTACAGTCTTACTCCAGCCCAGCCTGACCTGGAATTCACTATGTAGTCCCAAGGTGGCCTTGAACTGTCAGTGATCCTCCAACCTCTGCTTCTCAAGTGGTGTGATTAAAGGCATGTGCCACCCCGCCTGGTTGACACCTGTGTTTTCAGTGAAAAAAAGAAATAACTAAGGACCATGGAGAGACCAAGTAAATGTGCCAGGGAGCTTCTGATAAGCCTGAGGCAGGAAATAGGTAGAGTGAGTCATAGTCTTCCGTAATGAAATGCCCAGAACTGGGTGGATTGTAAAGGATAGAAATTTATTTTGCACCATTGTGGGGACTTAGAAATCCAAGGTCAAAGCCATGCCAGGTGAAAATTCTGCAGGTTCTGGGGGTGAAACATAGATATCTTTAGGGAGCCATTGTCTGCCACCCACAATCTTCATCAAACATCATAGGATCAAGGTTAATTGCTTCCTCAACAGAAAGAGGTGTCAGTGGGGATATGGACATTTTTCCTAGTACCAGTACTCGTGCCATGTTGAGTGAGCACCCTGGCACTAGATGGAAGAGTGACAAGAAGTAACATCTGACACGTGCTTCATGGTTTATAAGGAACATTAATATCCAGTGTCAGAAGGTAATTCTACCCCCTGGGTGAGGAAATTGAATCTCTTGGGGCTTTGGGCAGTACTCAGGTGCACTCGTGGTTGAAGCCCAGATGGGCTCTTCTAAGACCAGGGCAACCCCTCTTCCCATTGTACTGGCTGCTCGAGAGTCTGCCACGAAGCTTCAAGGTGTCCCCAGAGAGCTCCCCTATTCTTGTGGGTTTCTGGAGCTACCCTAAGCTACTCATGGGGTTGGAGTAGAGCTCCACTTCAAGAGTTTGCAGACACGTTTCATGCCATCACTAGAATCTGTGACAGCCTTGTTGGCTGAGCTGGGCAGGTCTGGGATAACATTTCCAGGCTCCTGCTGGCCTAGAGGACGTGGAAGCTCAGAGAGACCAGGGTCCCAGCCAAGTTCTCCATGTCGGCAGGTGATGACTCAGGCCCACAGAGCTCCTCTTACTGAGCCACCATCTCTGTTCCTGAGATGCTGTCTTCAAGAGTAGAAATTCTGAAAATCCCGAAGGGTCTTTGCCCATGTCAGAGAAATTGGAGGCCAATGGGGAGGGCATTGGCATGAAAGGGGTGCCACTGTGTGCCAGCATTTTCCATGGGAACTCATTCAGTTCTGCCAACAATTGAGCTGCTGGCATCACCATGCTGCTGTCAGTGGCTCTGAGAGTAATGCTACAGAGGTGGCAAGCAGTGACTTTGGGCAGATCCTTCCATCGGCTTCCAAAGCCTGTGATTTCTTTGCCCCCACTCACCCACGCTGGAGGAGCTCCCAAGCATAAGTCCAGGTTCAAACAAGTCACACCCAGCACCTGCTATAGGAAACACAGTACAAGGAGCCCCATGTGCCCTGGATAAGTCTGCGAGTGGGATTAAACCGCATATATCTGGGAAAGACCGAGTGGGAAAGGGGAGGGAAACCTCCTGGCTGGCGTCCTGTAACACACTGCCCAGAAAACCAAAGCTTCTCCAACACCAGGAAGAGAGGGAACTAGGTGGGTGCCAGTCATTAGGGGCAAGAGGAGGAGGAAAGGTTGAGCAATTATCAAGCAAAGTCACCAAGGTGTTAACCGGCTGGAGGTTTGTCCACAGTGTTCCCCTGGCTCGCTTTAGTCACCATTTGTCTGAGCTGTTTCATTTCGGTCTTCCTCTATCGAGATCCCATCTGGTGCTCTGCCCGCCTGGGCCACCACTGAAGACTCAGATGTGCAATTATCCAGGCCTTACACAGCTGCGTGTTCTCTCACTTTTTTGGGTTTAATTTCCCTGAGAGGCTGTGCCTTGATCTTGCTTTAAAACCTGCAATTACGAGGAGGCACCTAATGAGAGCATATGAACAAACTTGGGTGCTGCACAGCTATTTGTTTTTAATGGGATAAACAGGGGGAAGTGTCAAACAGAAGGCTCTCCACGTTGCTTTCTTGCCTGAACGGTGCCTGGCTTCCCAAACCACCCGCTGCAGACAGCGTATGCAGGGGCGGGGGAGTTGTCCCTCCTGGGGCTCTGGGGCTTCTTGACCTAGAATGGTCTTCTGGTTGGGGTCAGTGGAGAAGTGAGGTCAGCAAGGCCACCAAGTGTGGAGGCAGGGCTCTAGCCTCACCTATGGCTCCGTGGCTTCCCAGGGAGAGGTCTGCTTTCCTCCCAAGGGATGGGAGGGTGATCACAACAGGGTGATTCCCTGGACTGAGGAAACTGTAAGCAGTATGTATCCTAATGAATATTTTCACCCGGAAAACAGCATTCTCATAATGCCCATTGTCTACAGGAACTTGAGGGGTGACAAAAAAATAAAATCTAATATCAAAGTACCATTCACACTGTGTAGCTGTTAATGGGAAGTCAATGGAAGAAACATTTATTTAGTGCCTGCTGTGTGCTTATCACTACTCTGTGCACTTAGGTTATAGGAAAGAAGATGGAGGTGGGAGAGGAGACAGAAGAAACACTATGTAAATGCAAGAATACAGGTGCCTCTGTATGGGGCTGTGAGGGGAAAGACAACCAAATAGGTTGGGGAGGCATATGGGGACAAGGGACTCAGTGTGTACAAGGCAACACCAGATGTCAACTGCTCGTCAGCTTGGCTCTATCAGTTGCTGTCCCCCAGTGTGCAAACCCTGTGCCCCAATAACAGTGTTCTTTTACTTCTGGGAAGGCAAAACGGAGAAGATGAGGACTTGCGGGAAAGAGGATGGAATGGGAGGGGCAGAAAATCCAGTACGTGAGTAAGTGTGAGTCTGCTGCATAGGGCTAAGGTAGAGCAACATATCCAGTCCTCACTAACAGGCCTGCTGCCAGAAGGCTGACCCTCAGAGGGAGGGCCAGTTTCTGCCAGCAGCTGTGTGGGTCGCCTCCTCTGGCAGGGAGCTCTGAGCTTCCTCTGGGCCTTCTGCAATGTTCTCCTGGCTCCTGCCCATCTCAGGTGCTTCCTCCTTTCCTGAAGAGAGCTGGCTGGCCATGGCCAGTGTCATCTTAGGATCTGAGGGACTGAGCATTTGCCAGTCTCTCTGCCAGACAGGACAAGCACTGGTTTGGTATCTGGTCGCTGACTTGACCCCATCCCTCCCTTAGACTCCATGGTCTTCTTAGAAGACAGATACCTCCTCAGTGTCAGTGAGTCAGCAACAGGATATAAGCTTTTCGTTTATAGAAATGCCCTTCAGCTACTGAAAACATTGTGTCTATAAGGAGGTCAGATGAACCAGGAAAGACTCATCATGCTCACGTTTCTCCAAAGATTTCTGTATCCGCCACTGGAGCATTTGTGGAGCTAATTTAAGATGCATAGCCCACATTTGTTCAAAAGATTTGAAGCAGTATTTTGGGGTCAATGACATATTGATGTTCAAGGATAAAGCAGAATGGAGATCACCTACAGCAAGACCCCGTGTGGCATTCTCGCCATGGACTGCTAATCCACTTGGAAGCCAAGGAAAAGAATAACTGAGATTAATCATCTTCCAATGTAAGGAAAGATGCAAACTCAGAGCTAGGAGTGTGTGTGTACAGTGCTTGCTAGTCAAACATAAGGACTTAGTTCAGACCTCCGGAACCAGAAGGAGGGACTATATCCTGGATGCTAAGAGGTGTCCTGGGAGCAGGATCCATGGGTGAGGACAGGTAAGATGGAAGGGTCAAGGTGCATGGCTCTCTGCTGTGAGGAGAGCCAAAAGCTCAGAGCCTCAGAGGTGCAGCTCCTCAGGAGCCTGGGTGCAGACTGCAGACTGATTTTGGAGGATACCAGTTGATATGTTGGCTGAGTCTGGAGGTCATTGACATGAGAGTACAGTGCTGCCCCATAGGGTTTAGAGCCACCAAGTGTCTACGTGTATACCTGTCACTTGGGTACTTTAGTGGCCATTTAGATTTGGCAAGTCCCACCTGCTGGCTCCAGGCAAGCCACGGGCCACATTCATCTTGGGCACAGCTCAGCCAAGACTAGTCTCCCCTGCCTCCCATCCTCCCTAGTTTAAATATAAAAATGTAGGTATTTATTTATTTGAGAGAGAGAGAGAGAGAGAGAGAGAGAGAGAGAGAGAGAGAGGAAGAAGCAGAGAGAGGCAGATAGAGAATGGGCACGCCAGGGCCTCCAGCCACTGCAAACGAACTCCAGACACATGTGCCACCTTGTGCATCTGGCTTACGTGGGTCCTGGGGAATTGAACCGGGGTCCTTTGGCTTTGCAGGCAAGCACCTTAACCTCTAAGCCATTTCTCCAGCCCCATCCTCCTTAGTTTAAATGGAGCCAGTGAAAGGGAAAAGAGATTTCAGGCTTCAGCGGTTCTCTGATCCTCTTCCTCTCCCAGAATCCAAGTCAGTGTCAGGGGCCAACACCCAACCTCTTCCTAAGGCATGTGTGGGAGTGACTATGCCACAGGGGCCAGGCCCCTCTGTAGAGATGCTGATCTGGCAGTGCTGGGCAGGTCAAGAAGGGTGGTGTCAGTCTGGGAGCTGCTTTCCCTAGAGCCAGGATAAGGTCCTAACACCTGCCAGCTGGGTGGTGGCCATACCCCCTCCTCTTCTCTTCACCAAATTCTCTTTTCTATCAAAGTGTACCTGACAGGGTCGAAGACCCACTTTGCCTCTAGCAGCCTGTGTGTGTGTGTGTGTGTGTGTGTGTGTGTGTGTGTGTGTTCTGTGGCTCAAGCAGCCTGTGTGTTCCCGAGGAGACATAGTGGGGAGCCGGGGTGCAGCTGTTGATGTGGTCTGGCCTTCCTGTTCAGTGGGGTGGCGGCCAGGCCAGTGAGCTTGTCTGATGGAAGAAGGGCACCTCCCCTAAGTGCCAGCCCCTCCCCCTCCTGTGACCTCCATTCAGTGACTCCATGGGAGCGTCAGCAGGCAGCCACCCTCTGTGACTCCGTCCCCAGGGGGATTTTTGGCAGGGCAGAGAGCAAAGCATCCAGAAGTGGAGCCAAGGGCCCTGCGGAAGTTCACCCTTAGGCCCATGAATACTCAGGGGCTGCTGATGGCCGGAGACTCTCTATGAGTTACCTTTTTTGTTACTGGGACAAAACACTTGACAAAACATCAGTTTAAGGGACGAAAAGTTCTATTTAGCTCACAGTTCCAGGTTACAGCCCTTCGTGGCAGGGAAGGCGTGGCGGCAGGAGATTGAAGAGAAGCTGGGCACGTTCAGTCCACAGGGAGGAGGCAGAGTGAGGAATGCCGGCCGGCGCGCAGCCAGTTCTCTCCTTCCTACCTAGTCCAGGACCCTGGCCAGTGGAATAGTGATGCCCACAGTTAAGGTGGGTCTTCCCGCCTCAGTGAACCTAATCTAGAAAAGCCCCTCACACATGACTCAGAGAGGCAAGTGTGCACAGCGCCTTGGCATGCATGTGGAGGTCAGAGAACAGCTTCCGGAGCTGACCTGTGAGCTTCCGGTCATTCTGCTGCCTCTGACCACTCCCCTCTCACTGTTGCGAGGCTGGAAGTACCAACCTTACTCCTGTGTCTGGCTTTCTACGTGGGTGCTGGGAGGCCAAATTCAGTTTGTCATGCTGGTGCAACAACCACTTCTGCCCACAGAACCGTCTCCTCAGGATCTTCTTGATGCTTCCAAGCAGAAGTTTAAAACACCATCATATGGTTTAGTGGTTAAGGTACTTACCTACAAAGCTGAAGGACCCAGGTTCCATTCCCCAGGACCCATGTTAGACAGATGCGCAAGGGGGGGCGCATGCGTCTGGCATTCGTTTGCAGTAGCTGGAGGCCCTGGTGCGCCCATTCTCTCTCTCTCTCTCTCTCTCTCTCTTCGTTTTTATCTTTTCTCTCTCATAAATAAATAAAATATTAAAACGCCATCATGAAACTTAATGCCCTGTGTGCTAATAAAATAAAACTTTCAAAACAGAGACCAGACTTATTTTTTTTATCATAATGGAGCCTGGCTCCTGGCTTACTTTTATAGTCATGGTTTATTTTTTCTTTAATTCTATCAAAAGCATACTTAGCATACCCCAAAGTTGCAAAGACTTTCTCATGTGTTTTCTTCTGGGAGGTTTATATTTTTAGTCTTTACATTTGAGTTTATGAGATTTGTAAGTGAAACTTCATGTGGGGGTTGGACTGGGCCAAGGTTTGATTTTTTTTTTTTTTTTCCTGTGGATGTCTGGTAATTTCAGTGCCTTTGAATCAACCCCCAGTAAGTGCTCCAAGCCGCAAAGCACTGGGGCCTCAGAATGGAAGGTGTTTCCACCTTCCCCGGGCACTGAGCAGGCCTGAGGCCATCACTTATAGTTTCATGTACAACAGCCAAGTTAGGAGGCTGTTTTCTTTCTCTCCCCACCTTTTTTTTTTTACATTTAACTGATAGGAGAGTCATTTTTGCCACAAGAGTTGAAGGCCTTAGTAACCCTAGCATTTCATTTTCTTTCTTTTTCCCTTAAATTGAGAACATTCATCTTTTTTCTGCATGGCTTCTCTCTGGCATATCCACATGGCCAGCATCGCTTCTCTTGCGTTTGTGGCCAGTATGAAAGAAAACGGGGCTACTTGAATAGAGGAGCTGCAGAATGGGGACAGGCATCTGGTAAGTGAGAGATACATAGTGGCTGGTGAGCAGGTCGCATCAGCACGTGGACACCGTGGATAAGCTGTGTGCCCAGAGCTGACTCACATCCTGGTGGGATGGGGCAGGGGCTTTGGTGTGCCGTTTAAAACGTATGAATTCCCTCTGGCATTTCCCATTTACATTTTTGGATCATGGTCGACCGGAGGCAAACAAAAACCCTGGCAAAGGAAGCCCGAACTGAGGGGAGACCGCTGTAATAAACGGCCGTGTGGACATTAATGCCAGGGTTGAGCCCACCAGCCTGTGTGGAAGGTCCCTGCAGAAGAGAGGCCAGTAGGAGTCTTCACAGAACAGCTGCATTACCTTACCTGTGTTGGTCTGGCCTTGCAGGTCCTTCTGCTGAGAGATGGAGATAAGCAAAATACTGCTTCCATAGGAGCAATGTGTGGGGAGGTGGTACCATTGACAAGTGGCATGCTGCATCTGGGGCACAGCGGGTGCTCAAGTGGGTATAGCCGTCCACACTTTCACTCAATGCAATACCCCTGTGGTGATCCCAGCAGTGACCTTGGTGGCCAGAGTAGCCCCTGCTGACCGGGACCTGCCACCCCTCACATGCAGTCTCCTTCCTGCTTCCTTACTCCGGGAGCAGCTGCGTGGAGCTGGGCTCAGGATGCCTGCCCAGTTCTAGAGGTGACTGCTTATGGATACAGACAAAAAGTGGCCCATCTGACATTCGAGCCACGAACAGCGAGTGTGGAGAGAAGGAAGTGATTTGCCTGAGAGCCCAGGACACTTGAGTTTCAATGTCCCACATTAGGAGGTCACTTCTTGCTCTATGCCTCGATTGGTTTCCTCAACTAAGAAATGTGAGGCCTTTGCTGAATCATCTCTAACTTTGGGGATTTGGGTGAAAGATGAGTTTGGTATGAGTCACACTTGGGATCAAGTCTCAGTGCCCCCCACCCATAGCTGTGCAATCCTGGGCATCATGTCTCAAGTCCTTGCAGCACAAAGGGAGAAAGCCCTACTGATCGAGAGAGAGGAGCAGTGGCAAGCATGTGACAGTCCAACTGAAGGTAGGTGGCTCCTTCCCTTCCAGGCAGCTCCTACTCTGTCTCTGTTTCTCAGCAGCCCATCAGTCATAGCCGGGCCCAGAGAACCAGCTCACAGGTGAAGGCTGTCTGGTGCTGTGGTTGGAATGTGTTCCCAAAAGCACGTGAAGGAAACGCAATCTCCAATGCAGCAGTGTTGGAAGGTGGGGCCTGATGAGAGGTGTTTAGGTCTTGGGGGGCTCCATCTATATTAGCATCGATTCTAAGAGGCCTTTGGGGTTGTGACTGTTGTTTAGAGGATAAAGTGTTGCTGCTTAAGCATGAAAACCATAGTTCTGGGCTGGAGAGATGGCTTAGCAGTTAAGGCATTTGCCTGTGAAGCCAAAGGACTCAGGTTCGATTCCCCAGGACCCACGTTAGCCAGATGCACAAAGGGACACACACGTCTAGAGTTCATTTGCAGTGGCTGGAGGCCCTGGCGTGCCCATTCTCTATCTGCCTCTTTCTCTGTCACTTTCAAATAAATAAAAATAAACAAAAATTTAAAGAAAACGGTAGTTCAGATTCTCAGAGCCCATGTAAAATACTGGGTATAGTAACCCATTCCTGGAATCCCAGTGCTAGGGAGGCAGAGACTGGGCATCGCTGGGGCTCACTGGCTAGCTAGTCTAGCCAAATGTTTGAGCTCCAGGTTCAGTGAGAGACCCTGTCTCAAAGAATAAGCTTGAGATTGATAGAAGACCCTTGACATTCATCTCTGCTTCCCCTGCACACACTCGTGTACACACACTTCCACATACACATGTGGCCACACACATATGAACATGCATACACACATATGTGAATACCACACACACATATACAAGTCATAAAAACAGGGCTTGAAGCCTCAAGTTCCAAGATTCGTCTCTTGTTCTCGCTCTCTTTCTCTCCCTCAGCTTTGGACTTAGCAGCTTTCAGAACTTTATAAATAAATCTCTGTTATTTATATTTTACTCAGTCTCAAGAACTCTGTTAACAGCAGGACAGAACAAAGACGTATGATATTTGGGGGAAAAGGAAGGGGACATGTCTCTCCCTCAAAGACTATGTTTGGGAAGAGATGGCTACTGTACATTTGGGCAAATTAAGACAGTCCCAAGGGATGACCCCTCCCACTTATGGCTGTATGAAGCCAGGAATGGTGGACACGGATAGAAAAGAGGGCACAGTATCAGAAGGCTTGATGGAAAAGAAATAACAAGGAAATTATGGATGGCCAACATTTCTGATATTTAACTTATTTATAAAATGTGTTGTTAGGCTGGAGAGATGGCTCAGCTGTTAAAGGCACTTCCTTGCAAAGCCTGATGGCCTAGGTTTGAGTCCCCAGTACCAACTTAAAGCTAGATGCACAAAGTGGCACATGCATCTGAAGTTTGTTTGTAGTGGCAGGAGACACAGGTGTGCCCATTCTCTCTCTCTCTCTCTCTCTCTCTCCTACTGTGTATGTCTGTCTCCCTCGCTCTGCCAAATAAATAAATAAAAATACTTTTAAAAAGTTGTTCACACCAGATCAACAGATGAGATTTTATAACAGTTGTCTTTATTGGACATAATCACAATATATATATTTTTTTTTTTCCCCTTGTATTAACCATCAATTCTATCATAAAAATATATTACAACATTTGATATATTCACAAAACACAAGCCATTGTAAACAGAGCAGGCAGCATTGGCCTTGGATCCAGAATACTTGAGTCCCCTTTCCACAGAAAGCAGCTGTTTGTAGGTGTGTGACATGGAAGGTCCTAGTGCCACGTGAGGAGGGCTAGGGGTGGTATTGTGTTAAGAGTAAGTGGAGCCATACTTCTGTCCCACACACGAGAAGAAAGCAAAGTCAAAACTACAATGTTCAGGAAGAAGATGCTCAAGTCTTGCTTCAGTTCGTTCACGTTCAACGTGCAACTGTTTGTGTTGAAATCCGCCCACAGGTAACCACTCACGGGCACACACAGTGACGGGTGCAGTGGCTCCCATCACACAGATGTCCCACCCATTTTCCTATGAACCTGGTTGTGAGGACTTGCAGAAACCAAGCATGAGAAGATCACTGTGTCCCCACAGGTGAAACAACCTTTACTTTCTAAATCTTGGTTTCCGAAACTGTTCTTAAAGTGCGCATACATACGTATGGAGAACAGCAACCGAGGCTCCGTACACTTCGCATTTCCTTAATGTGGACTCTCTGGATGCCCCCAAGCTACGGGTGGTATGGGTTTCTCACCTCCCTTCACAGACACCAAGAGTGATTGAAAAATTCATGAAAGCAAGGGATGCAAACACTGGTCTTTGGTGTCTCCATGACGGGGAGCCCCCTGGAAGGCCCCTTGAGGAGTTTTCCACCAGCTCTCCTTTCACCCCAGGAAGTGGCAGTTCTCCCACTGAACACCCGTCAGGGTGAAGCCTCTATTTTCTGGGTGAGGAAGGAAGGAAGGACAACAATGGTCAACAAGCGTCTGCTTTCCTCCACTGCACAGGATACCACAGCAGAGGGAGATTTATGTCCACCTAGGAGCTTCCTCACCAAGAGAAGGGGAGAAGGCCAGATTCAGATGGCAAGGTTCCAGAAGGTTCTAGCTCCTTTTCCCAAAAGCCCTTAAGGAAAAAAAAAGAAGTCTGGCCCATTCCAACATTATTAAACAACTCCAGGTGGCAGTGAGGGCCAGGAAAAACACCTTTAGTCACTGGTCCCACCCAAACTTCAACCCAGTGCAAACAGGGTTTCCCCTGGGGGAGATCCTGATGGGGTTGGCAGGACACCAGATCCCATACATGTCCCTGGGCTCTAGAAGAGGCTGTGTTTACACATTTGTTGTAAAACAAGATTGCTGAGGTTTGGAACGATTCCAGTGTGCAAGGAAACTTGGCATTCGACACTTTCTCCAGAAGGGAGGGTTGATGGTTGATGGCTATTAATTCAAGCAGAGATTTGGTAATGGATGAACTGAAAGAAGACAAGGGCAGGCTAAGAATTTAGGAGCTGTCAGCCAGGCCTGGGCCATCACTATGATCTGGTCCTTAGGAAATCACCCAGTTAATTTGGTGTCATTGTGAAGGCCCCTGAAGCTCCCTTGCCTGCACACATCCCTTGTGGACGGTATGGAGCGTGGCTCGGGTCTGGGCTCTGAGGATGCCTCTCTGAATCTCACGACGGAAGCAGATTGTCTGTGTCCGAACACAAACCATCAAAGCATGGGCGCACCAATTACTCATGCCACTCGCCTAACCTCTGTGCCAGGAAATGTAAGCACAATGCTGACAACCTGACCCACTAAGCATGCGTGAGAAGACACAGAAAATATCACGCACCAGTGTTTCCAAGAGCACACACACGCCCAAGGGGTACACACAGGCTTTTGAAGCAAAAACAAACAAACAAATACAAATAAAAAAAATAACAGTTACTTTAAAAGTCCTTCAATGTGGACATGGAAATAGACAAAATAGAATGTTGCTATTATTGATTTGACCTTAAAATGCAAGGTACATATTTACATGACACACTGCAGGAGGGATTGTGTGACACCCCTCCCCCCCCCACAAAGAGTACGGGTATGAAATGCCTAAGCAACGCGAGGACAACTTTCACAACACAGTTGACCTTGCTGTTGTGATCTCTTCCATTTGTTTCTGGGGATTGCGGGCAGTGCCCCTCAGACGCTGTGTTCATACTCTCTAACACCCCCATCTGGAAGATGAAGACAGACTTTTGTTCCCACTGAGGGTGCTGTTACGGGATGTGCTCGGGATGATTGTGGCTGGGTTTGTCTTAAGAATGAATTGCGGGGGTGTGTGTGTGTGTGTGTGTGGTAACTCAGGTCTGTAATTCAAGCACACAGGAGGATTGCTGCAAGCTCAAGGCCAGCCTGGCCACACAGTGAGTTCAAAACTAGCCTGGGCTGTATAGTGAGACCTTGTCAAATAAATAGATAAATAAATAAATAAATAAATAAATAAATATTATGCTTTTAAAATGAATATTGATGTTCTCCAAAAGGATTGCAATTTCTTTAGCCCCTTGCTCCTTTATTCTTCCTTTTCTTATTTTTTTCTTTTGCTTCCCTCCAGTTTTTTTAAATTCCTTATTCTCTTTTTGGGCAGCTAAATATATATATGGATTCCCCAAACCCTCATATCTTCTAATTTTGCCCCAAAATCAAAATCTCTGACCTGTCCTCTGGCCACAGATGGCATTCCGTCTGTCTCGAGGGGTACTGCCCACTACTCAATGTCCACCAGACACCATTCCTGGAAGCATACCACCTTGCCCTCCCTCTCACCAGGCAGGACCGCATGCCTGTGTCTGACCACATGCCTTACTGCCAGGTCCAACCCAAACCCCATTGTCTTTGCAAAGTCTTCCAGAACCCTCCTTCCCCTGAAGCCAAGTTTCCTAGCTCTCTCTGTACCTCACTGTGATGAACAACACCCTGGGACATCTGTCCTCCCTAAACCTAAGCATCCATCTCCGCCAGGGCCTGACACATAGAAATGTGGAGTGACAGGTGCAGACTTCCACAACTCTTGCTCAGAGCCATCTCTGCCTCTCTGCACGCCGCCCCACGACTCTGCTCTCCAGAGCCCCGGCAGAGCACAGTCGCTGCCCTGTGGTGTCAGGCTGAGTGAAACCACTCTTGGTCCCAGCTGTTTCTTTCTCTGCATGTCCAGGTTGCCCGGGAGCTGGGCATTTCCACCTGGCGTCTCTGCCTCCTTCCTCCTGGCAGCTCCCTCTCCGCACTGTCTGCTCGCTGCGCTCCTCGCTCTGTGTTTGCAGAGGGAGCTGAGGAGGCCCGTGGCCGCTTCTGGTTCCTGGCGTCCTCCTTTGAGCAGACCAGGAATGAAGACAGGAAGCAAGAGAGATCCCCGAGCTCCAACAGGCCACTTGTTCTTGGTACAAAATGGGAGTGGCTAGGAAGGTGGGGGAACTTAAGGAGTGTGTCTCATGCACATTTCTCCTTGGAACCCAGCAGAAGCTAAGTTCCTCTGCCATGTCCCCACATCTGGTTCCGCTCAGTGTCCCACAGATGTCCCTCTGCTGCAGGGGAAGAGGGGCTGACTTGGGTCTGGTGGAAATGCCATGTCTTACTGATGCCCATGGAGTGATTGGCCCAGAAGTTCTGGAGCATTCTCAGGTTGATAATGAATGAGTCCTCAAGACCTGAAACACTAGCCACATAGAGTCCGTGCATGTGAATGCTCAGTGCTGGGGACAGATGTGACAGTTGAGCACCCTCTTTCATGACTCCCTAGACACATATGAGCTGCGGGGTGCTGTTCATAGGGAGTGACAGCCACTGTACTGAGATTTGTCCAGAGCTGGGTGAAGTTGAGAACCTCCCCACTGTAAGCAGCCTGCCCTTAAAGAGCTATCTTGTTTGGTGTGACTCCTCAAGTCTCTGTACCCCCAGGACCCACAAATGCCACCAGACCCACAAGAGGAAGGGTTAAGAGTGCCAACTTCCTCAGTCCTAGCTTTCATCACTGTGCATGGTGCTAAGCCTAACTCAGTTCACACCAGATGGAAGGGCCTCTATGACTACTAGCTGCCCCTGGGGTGGGGGAACGGACAGGAGCTGCCTCCCTAGAGGAGACCAGGCTCTGATGAAGACCCCCATCCAAGGACTGGCATCCAGAACCATCTCCCCCAGCCCTGCCCCAGACTGGCACTGCTTCCAGTTCTAAATTGGGAAGATGGACAGGCTCTGGATCGTGGGACAAGGGTCAAACATCTGTGTCTCCCACAGCCAGGCTGCCTGGGGTCAGCTCGCTCTGAAGACCAAGTAAGAGTCCTGAGGAGGCCTGCTGTGAATCCTCAGGCTCTCACAAGGAGTCCCAAATCCAGCATCTTCTGCCCACACCACTGAGGGAGTCTCATGTTTTGTGTCTGCACCTCCCCAGCCCCTGAGAGGACAGAGGTTGCTTTGTAAATAAATGCCTTTGTAGGCTAAGAGGGGCAACTCTGCTGTGGGCCAGGGTCTTCTGAAAATAAATGTTTGGAGTTTCATGGAGAGACTCATTTTTTCCCTCTGAGGACAAACGGTCAACCGCAGGATGAAGCTGGAGAGCAGACTCTTTGGAAAATCAGGCAACTGCACAAGACATGGGTTATTGATATTGAGAGACATCAGTCTTCCAGTTCATCTTGACAGCTGAGGTTATTTTTCCTAAAGGAGAAGTTTGAAGACCACCCGTGTCAGTTGCCTGAGCACTGACAGGTAGCATGAGGAATCTTAAGTCCTGCCCAGCCTGCTGGAATTGGCCACTGAAGACACTGAACACTACAAGTCCATCTTTTTAACACCTGTCTTGGTGACAGTTGGGGACAGTTGGCAAAGTTTAAGAGCCACAACCTCCATTCAGACACCCAAGCGGTCAGGAAAGCAGTGGGTACTTCATACCCTTCAGACGTTTCCCCATGGTGTTCAAAGGCTTGTGAGCTGCCCCACGGGATTTCTGGCACTGGATAGATGTTCCCATAATGCCAGGTAATTATCTTATCCTGTGTCCTGCCAACACATAGCCTTTGCTTCTTTGGACGGCCAGGACACAGACATCTACCTGCATCCAAGCATGCGAAAGGGTGACAACCCATGCCCAAGCTTGTCCCCATTCTCTCTATCTTCTCTCGGGAAGAAAGGCACATGAAAATGAATTTCACAAATGTGAGGTGAGAGGTTTTAGTCAGTGCGACAGGAGCCTGGGCCAATCCCTGGAAGAACACACACAAACCCCCTCCTCTGAGCTATGCCCAATCCCTAAGGGACACAGGTAAGAGTTGGAATGTGAGCTAGCCACGAGACACTCAGACCCAAATGCCATCAGGTGGCCTGTGTCCCCAGGGCTCTGGAATTCCAAAGTTGGAATGGCAGATGCGTGCTTACAAAAGATGAACGAAATGCTCGTGTAGGTCAGGAGCCGAACCCTCTGTGGATGTAGGTCACTGCTCCTGAGCTTCTTAGATGTTCTCACCCCGTGGAGTCACTCCCAGGTGCTTGGGCAATGCATGTGAAGCCTTGAGCTAGAGGAAGTCATGGCATCACATAAGCACAGACCCATTGCCTTGGCGGCCAGAAGTCCTAATGTTTCTATGTGTTGTCGCTGAGAAAACCACATGATGTTTGAAAAATTAAATTACTAGAATGAGGTAGAACATTCAACTGGGAATAGTGAACCCAGGGGGAGATTTTCAGGGACTGTGTGGAGATGAAAATAAACATTTATCAGAAGATAATTACCATAATAGCACCAGTTGGTGCTGACTGCCCGTGTAGCCATTTCTTCCTCACTTTCCCTTGGGTCTTAATGCCCGTGTCTGAATCACAATGAAAACTCAATCAAATGACTTATCTGGGGTTCTTGTAGACATGACGCCAATCGAACTGGAGTTATTGGATATTAAGCAGTACTAGGGGCATAGTGAAAAACCACGGCGTGCTTCCTTCCAGATATGTGGTGTTGTGGGCGGTGTATTCTGTTTCTTAGCTAAGGAAGGGACAAAGAGATCTCGTTGCTACAGGACACAATATGCTGCCTAGATGGAGCAAGCAGAGAAAGGACTTGTCACTGTTCTCCAAACCAATACTGGTGAAGCCCGTGTCACTTCTTGGCTTTGAATATCTACTGACCTCACCACCCAGGCACAGTTTGCCTGCAAAGCCAAAGGACCCAGGTTCAACTCCCCAAGACCCACATAGGCCAGATGCACAAGGAGGCGCATGCATCTGGAGTTCATGTGCAGTGGCTGAAGGCCGCTATCTTTATCTGCCTCTCTCTCTCTCTCTCCCTCATAAATAAATAAAAATATTTTTTAAAAAAGAATAACTGTGTGAAAGGGGAGTGTCTCTTGCCAGGTTCTGTTGTGTATGTTATCTTAGCTCCCTGTTTGATTTCAGCTTCCATGGCACTTTTGGTGTTGGTTTAATAGAGGATAGACAGCTGTTTGTCGCTGGGAAAACTGCATAAAAGCATCTGTGTTGATTTGAGATAGGGGGGCCTGGTGGACTCTGTACCCCAGCAATTTTGTTTCAGTAACAAAGCATGATTGGCAGTGGTGTTCTGGTAGAAGGTTAGCAACCTGCTCTCTAGGGAAAAGGCCTAACTTATAACATTTGGCTATTTTTATGATATAAAGATCTCCACCATAGCCAACTTCATGCTACTCACATGATGTCCCCTATCACAGAAGGAGGAAGGGACATGCCCCACTGGCTGTCCCAGAAGACTGGCTAGGGAGAGTTTGACCCCAGGCCCAAACAAATGTCTGGAGAAATCCTCTCTGAAAGCCCATGTCCCTTTTCTCTAACAAGGCAGGTGTGAGCATGCCTCTGCTAGCTCCCGGAAGATGTCAATGCCTCCTCAGATGCTGCATCTGTCTCCATGGAAACTCTGAAACCAGACAACACTAGGCCTGGCTGAGTGGTTTTCTAAATGAGGAGCTAAGAGTTAATGAGAGGATAACTTTTCAAACAGAAAAGCAGACACTTCTCTGCCTTTAAGTCCTGAGACTCTCTGTCCATGAAAATCAATACTCTCCTTATATGTCCCTAGCAAACTGTGTCCTTCCACTCTGTCCTTCCAAAGCCAGGTTGTGTGATCTATTTGGAGAAAATGAGCCCTCTGGTTTGATGGCACGTCATCCTTCCCACCTGGAGGAGTCACTTACAGGGCTGAGAAAGCACCAACTGCGTTCAACATTCATAAGTCAAGTTGAATTGATAAATAATGGTGAGATGAGCAGAAACTTGGGCCATCTGTCTTGGTTTTTAAGGAAACCGAGACAGGGGTGCCCAGTGGGTCCGGCTTGTGCATTATGGTCATGATATAATAATTTCATTCTCTCATCAGTGGCACATGGCACTTCCTTGGTGGCCTTGGGCAGCCTCTGCTTTCTGGGGACAGATTTATAGAAACAGAGATAATGGGACCCAGCACCTGGAAACAAAGGCTGCACCTCTGTTCAGGTCCGCTCTTGCCTTTCCATTTCACAGGATGTAGTAGACAAGATGTGTAAGACAAAGGGAAAACCTCCTGCCAACTTAGGACACAAAAAGGGCGGCGGGACGCACTAGCCACCTTCTGGCTTTACTTAGCTCCTATGAGTATGAAATGTAAATGAAAATAAAACAACTTCCTGGTCAGACTTCAGAGACCCTAAGGCATGTATTGCCTGCCTACTGAAACCACTTTCATGCTGAGATCGTCTACACACACAAACGTTAGTTTGTTTGGTGGGAGGACGGACGAAAGTTGAATCCAATTTACCATTCCTAAAACAACTGGTGGGCAGTAATCTGGTAACCAACCACTAGTTGTTACATGTTTATCCTTTAGGTGCAGAGGTCAAGGGTCCCAAATGAGCACAATTTAGTTGGCGGCAGCTGGATAATATTTGGGTTAAAGCAGCCAGCACTACCGACTACAGAAGGGTCACCATAGTAGATCTGGGGCCAGGTGGCCACTTTCAGCCTCACTTTCAGCATATCTGAAATGTCCCTTGGAGACACTGCTTTTCTTCAGCATGGAGCCTCGTGTCCAGTGGTTATCAAACAGGTGGGTGCTATGTCCCATACCTGTCATTGGTACTCTGTGTCCCTGACAGTGACTGGGAGGCCTTTGGTGAGTCTAGGAGCTCAAAACACTCTCTCAGAAAGGCCCAGATCATGGCACATGGCCATCCTTTGGTGACAAATACAGACAGTCCAACCTCTGTCCTGGGCGATCCAGGGAGCAGCCCCAGAATTTGTTCGGGTACCAGCATCGTTGGGCCTGCCGGGCAATGGTAGTGGTTGGTGTCCACCCAGGTGCCCGAGCCCACCTCCCTCTGCTTCCAGCCACCTCATTCAGAACTCCCCAGTGGGAGGGTGGTCCTTCACTCGGACACCGGGAGAATGTTCTGGCTATGAGAGTCACCTGTGAGGCCCACCGAGCGGATGGAGCGTCTGTTGAGGACCCTGTTCAGAAGCTCCTTGCAAGTCTTCCTGTACTGGTGTCGCAGTAAGGAGTACACGAAAGGGTCGGAGGCGGCCTTGCTGTAGGCCAAGCACTTGGACAGCACCCCCCAGTGGGAGCCGATGGGCGCCGTAGAGGAGAGTTCCACCAGCCTGTGAAGAGACAGGAGGATGTCACTGAGAGTACAGCAAGCCAGTGTTGGAGCAGCCGCGGCCACTGCTTCCTGGCCACGTTTGGCCTTAAGAAATACTCTATTTCTTAGAAACCATCTCAAGAGAGACCATGGCAACAAAACTACTTTGCGCTGAAAGGATGAAAAAATTAAAAGTTTAAAAAGGGACACAGAGCAGGCCTTTGAGTACGTGACTGGCCTGGTGAGATAACAGGAAATGAGCTGACTATTGCCACTCCCACCTAGGAGCCCGCGCAAATACCGACCTCTGGGACCATGGGAAAAAGATCGTGATGTGTTACAAATTGACTGGTCCACGGTGCGCGGGCTTGGACAATTTAAAATGATTGGCCTAAGAACCATAAAATGTTACACGTTGATTGGTCAACACTGTGCGGGTACCCGAGGTTATGGGATGATTGGTTCACAATGCTTGGGCTTTGTCGTAACCCTATAAAAGCTGCCCTGATTCTGCATGCGGGGCCTTCAGCCCTCTACCCCTGTGTGGTGTACGACTGTGGGCCCCAGCGCGCTGGAATAAAAATCCTCTTGCTGTTTGCATCAAGACCGTTTCTCGTGAGTGATTTGGGGTGCTGTCTTTCCCGAGACTGAGCCCGGGGAGTCCTCCGGAGCGGGACTTTCAGCGCCAATGGTGGAGATGCAGGTGAGCATTGATCGGGCACTTACTGCATCAACTGAGCACTCAGGCGATTGCACAACCCTGGAAGACATGCCCACCTCCATTTTCCACGTGAGCACTCACACTTCTCGGAGGGTGAAGTAGCTTGCCCCAGCTCTCAAGGCCAGCTAAGCGCAAAGACAAGATTTGAAGCCGGCTCTGTCTGACGCATAATTCCAAACTGAGCTAAGAAGTGGGTGTGTAACTAACTACTTACTAGCTTTCGCTCAAAATCTACTGCTGGCCTTCCTTGTGACCCGGGACAAGTCCTGGCATGCCTTGGGCCTGCATGTCTTATATGCAGAATGAATATGTTGAATGGGGCTGTCTCTATGACCTCTTCATCCTGAAGGGTCTTCTCTGAAGCACCTTTACTCTCTCCTGGTTCTGCCTTCCTGGGGAGGGAGTGTGGGAGGGAGGGCTGAGACACACTTGGCAAAAATTCTGTAAACTCAGAGCACATGGCCTGCCCCAGGGAAGAATGTGACAGCAAGGAGAAGTTCCTCCTCAAATGGGGTTCTGGAGACCTTTGATACCAGCAGCAGTGAGGAGATCTGAAGGTGGCATTTACCACTGGGAAGGGCAAGGGAACATACAGCCTGTGTGTTCAAGAGGAAGGTCCTCAGAGCCTTCTTGGTGCCCATGGAGCTCACCACTGAGCCATGCACATTCCGGACTCTGAGGATGGTAAGAGCTCCTGGACCATGTACACAGCCTCTCTACTCCCAGCTCCAATCAAGCTACTAATTCACTCCCAGATATGATCAAGAGCTTCTGGCCATATCTGGAAATTTATCTAGCATTAACATAAGGTCAAAAAAGTCCCACAGAGCTGGGAATGCTTGGAGATCACAAATCATTCTCCTCCACCAATCCACTGTCAAAAGGAAGCCGAGGCCCAGGAGAGGGAAGGGGATGTTCAGCATCTCAAAGCATGTCCGCCACGGCAGCTCCAGAACACGCATTCTAGATTCTCAGGGCTGGCGCTGGTGTCTGCGGGACAGCAGTCAGCGATGGCTTTCAGCTTGGTGGACCGAGCAGGGGAGAGGACGCGGGGACAGAGGGGTCAGAGCACGAGCTGTCTGCTGCCAGCTTGGCCAGTTTTCCTGAAGCCTTCTTGGGGCTGAGGGAGTGTGGCCTGACTGCAGAGCTGGTAGAGGGGAGAAAGGGACAGTTTGATGCTGTGCCCACGAAAACAGCTCTGTCCCACACGGACCTCCAGGGGGTACATTCTGAAGTCACTCTCTGACCCTCCACTTTTAGCATCACTCTGCTCTTTGACCCTGTGGGGGACTGTGGTTACATTTTTCTTTCTCATGTCCTTGAGAGACTGAATTGGGAACTGTAACTGTTGGCATTTGAGGAATCTGCACTGATACCAAATCTATTTTTGAGGGATGATGGATTAAAAGAGACAAAACTGTTGAATTTAGAATTCACACTTAATAATAACGATGAAATAGCTGAATGCCAACACACTATTGTTGCCATGTGATGGCAAATCACACTACCAAAATGTCTTGGCTTTCATATATCGCCAACATCAGTTCTAGCGTGCTGGTTCTCTCAAAAGGATTTCTTTTTTAAAGAGCCAAATATTTGGGTTAGGACAATGGCTCGGTGGGTAAAGTGCTTGCTGCATGATGATGACATGAGTTTGAATCCCCAGTGTCCACATAAAATGTTGGGCATAGAGCCAAATGCCTATAATCCCAATGCTGGGGATGTGCAGACAGATCGCTCGGTTTGCCAGCGAGTTATTCTAGCCCAACCAGTGAGCTCTAAACTCGATGGGAGACACTGTCTCAAAGAATACGGCAGAGAGCCATGGAGGAAGACATTCGACGTCAACCACCAGCCTCCACGTGCAAAGGTCACAGTACATCACAGCACGGGAGGCCTGGTGGCAGGAGCTGGTCACATTTAGTCCAGAATGAGGACACAGCAGAGATGAATGCTGCTGCTCAGTCAGCTCTCCCTTTAAAAAAATAAAAATAAAAATAAAACAATGATTTTGACACAGGCGTGGTGATACACGCCTTTAATTCCAGCACACGGGAGGCAGAGGTAGGAGGATCACCATGAATTCAAGGCCACTCTGAGACTCCATAGTGAATTCCAGGTCAGCCTGGGCTACAGTGAGACCCTACCTTGAAATACCAAATAATAATAATAATAATATAAAAACCATATTTTTTATTTATTTGTAAGTAGAAGGAGAGAGAGAGAATGAGAAAAGGGGTATGCCACGGCTTCTTGCCACTGTAAACAAACTCCAGATGTATGTACCACTTTGTACATTTGGCTTTACATGGGTACTGGGGAATTGGATCTGGGCCTCAGGCTTTGCAAGCAAGCACCTTCAACTACTGGGTCATCTCTCTAGCTCTCTCCTTTTTATACAGTCCAGGACCAGACCACAGAATGGTGCTATGTCCACTGTTGAGGTGGGTCTTTCCTCCTTAATTAACCCAATCAAGACAACCTCTCACAGATGTGCACTGAGGCTAACTTAATCTAGACAATTCATCCCAGGTGACTTTAGGTCCTGTCAGGTTGACAACCAATATAAACCCAAAGTTACATATTTAAGTCTACTTCCAAGATCTCAATATGGGTTCTGTGGAAATGGGGTTGTGGCAAGTGTAAGTGGGATGGACCCCGGATCCGGTGTGACCGAGGTCCCCATAAGCGAGGGAGCTGTGGGCACAGACACTCAGGGATAAGTGCAGGTGATGATGATGAAGGCAGAGAAGTGTGATGCATCGCAAGAAACACCAAAGATCACCAGCAAGCCCCCGGGACAGTGTGGCCCATTCTCCCTCTCAGCTCCCAGAGGAGCAGCCCTGCCCACGTGGCCCCATGCCCGCATCCACAGCCTCATCTGGGATGTGCAGCCTCGGGAGCCGTGACTGTACTGCTAAAGCCACTTGGGGAGTACTTTGCCCTGGCAGCCCCGGCAGCCCCAGAGAGCCCGAGAGCCCGCGGAGATGCGCCATGGTCCTGAGGTGGTTTGACTGTCCCAGGGCGCCCGGCCGCAGCGATGTTGACACAGCACTAGTCCATCCCCACACCCCGTGGACACGGGATGACCATGGAGAATTGTCACCGCTTTAGCACCTCCAGGAGCAGCGTGGTCCCTCCCACCCTCCAGGAAGCAGGGCTTGTCCCCATGAGCATCACTTCTGCCACCTGCCCCTACCTTCCACTAAGCACAGGGTGACTTCCACATGCTTCCCGGGGTGAGCACGGGAAAAACCTGCCTGTCATCAGGCTCCACTCGGGCGAAGCCTGTGTTCAAAATGCCCATAGTCGTGTGTGGCACAGCCCCCTGCCTCCACTCCTGTCCCGTTGGGAAAATCCATATGAGTCATCAAGCAGCATGTTGTGTGTGTTGGGGGGCGTCCGACCCCTTCAAGCTCCCCAGTTTAGTCTAACGCAGATGCTTTTACCCATTATGGCAGTCTGAGCAGTGCCCCACTGTATGCCTTCATAAATCTGTGCCATGTGCGCACTTGTGTGTTCACGTGTGTGCACGCATGTGGAGTATGTAGGCATGTGTCATGTATTGTGCATGGGTGCCATGTGCCGTGTGTGTTGCATGCATCATGCACACATATGTGTTGTGTACATGCCTGTTTCATGTGCGTGCATGTGTATTTGTTTGGGAGTATAAAGAGCTTTGAAGTACAGAGCATGTTGAATAGGAAGCAGAACACAGAGAGGTATATATTTATAAATATATATATATATATAGTAAGAATATATATATATTCTTACTCAGAGTGCAATACAGAGCAGATACCCACAGACATGGCTCCCGAGTCCTGCTCACACCTTCGTGTCTGGGGGACCTCAGTGCACCGTGACCCCTCCCTTGGCAGTAAGTCCCCCTTACAGCTCTCTGAACTGGCTGCCACAGAGGAGGGCTGGCAAGACAGGAAGCTGCTCAGCCTTGACCTCACCCCATCTAGAAGCCCTGGCCGCCCTGGTCCCTGGAAGGAGGTAGGGACATACCTTCCCAAGTCCCCAGGCAATCTCTGACCCTGGAGGGGACAACATCCTGCCCTTCCTCCCAGCGGGAATGCCCTAGGGAAGAAGCTTGGGGTGAGAACAGCAGTGACCATTGAGCACCTGCCCTGGGCCCCAAGGGGCCCAATGCCTCACTCACTGCTTCCCACGGCATCTCCAGGCCCAGCCCCTTATCACCTTTCCTTCTGCCCAAAGACACAAACTAAGGCAGTGATGTGTCAGGGTCGCCACGTAGCCCAGACATGGAGGAAGCATTGTGAATTCCACCGACCATAAGCATTCTTAGTGGCAGGCTGCCCCACAGGTTCCTTTAACTCTGTCTCTAGTTCCACAGTACATGGGACACTTTTTTTTCCCTCAAATACCAACCAAATTTAAAGCACCAATTTAGAGCCCTCTCTTCATACTCTGTCTGCTTCTCCTCTCTCCTTCACTCTTTCTCCCTGTTTCCATCTCTATCTTTCTCTCCTCCTCAACACATACACAGTGTCTACAAAGTACATTGTGGGCCACAGAGCACAACTGGGGAATATAGCCTGATAGTTCTCAGGATGTCTGGAGAACATATTCTATATACGTGAAGGCCCAAAGCCATAAGCTAATGCTTTAAACTTGCATGGGACCCTAAACAACAAGAGTCATTTTATCAAGGGACGGTTACTCAGGAGCCGCCTGCATATTAACCCCTCTCCCATCTACATGTTTCTATTATTTGGGAAAGTTGTAATAACAGAGCTGTCAGATCTGGAAATGTCTCACGTCCTGATCCCAATGCCTTACAACTATAATTATTTATAAGCATAGATTGCTGCAGAGACAATAGACTTACAACTGTTTCCAGTCACACGAACATTAACGCAGAAATTATCCCACCGACAGCCTATGAGTGACAATCTGGTGGCCCTAGGGGCCCTGCTCAGTGGCTCCCGAAAGAGTCTATTGACCCAGAGCTTGGAGGACACTGGAGCTGTGTGACTGTGAGGCGGAGGTATCAGACTTGCAGTAAGAGCTTTGCCAACATGTCTCCTTGTCACCTCGCAGGTCCCAGTGCCTAAGACGTAGGTGGCTCTTGGGCTGGTGCTGGTGGATGAGGTGTCTTCTGAAAGCCATTTGCCACACGGTCAGCAAGTACCGACCCGTGGCTTTAGCCGCCAGCACCGCCGGCCTCTTGGGCCCAGCTAAAGCTATGCAGCCTGTTGCCAGTCAGTCAGGTGGGAGGCAGGGATGGCTCCACATGAACGCATCGCTCGTGCTAGAGAAACACATACCTGCCTCCTCCATGGGAGTCTGGGGTGCCGTGTGAGGTCGGGCCAAGTACTTCCATTGAGACATCAAGTGGGTCCAAAAGCCTGCACCTTGCCCCTGTGTTGAAGGCACAGCACGGCCCCAAAGGCTAACTTACAGCCAGTTGTCCTGACGTTGACCTCTAACCTTGGCTCAGCCACTCATTCACTATTCATATGTCCCTGGGCAATTCATCTTGCCTCTCTGGGCCTAGTGCAGCGCCCCAGCCCCCATTCTGCAGGAAAGATGTCCTAGGTGCGGGGCAGCATGCAGCGACAGTCACGCGGTATGACAGGTGTTCACCAGGGGACAGGTGTGACTAGGCAAGCTTCGTGTTTTCTCCCAGAAAACATGGCACCTATCTGAAGAGTTGACTGGCAATGCTTCTCTCTCTGAGGAAGCTTCCATGGATGGGAATAGGTGGAGGAGAAAGAGAAGGGATGCTCCATGCTAGCAGGATCTTCTGGATTGGTTCACAGGGTGGCAGACAGTGGAAACCTCCTACCCCTGCCTCAGCTTCTTCCTACTGTCAGCTGCCAGCTTTCTTGGAGCTGGCTGACATTAGTCATGCTCTTGGCATGTTTCCCTTTATAAATCACAAGATGGGGGTGGGGTCAGCGACACTTCCCTTTCCTCCTTCCTTCCTTCTTCCTTCCCTCCCTCCCTCCCTCTCCCTTCCTTCCTTTCTTCCCTCCTCCTTCCCTGCCTCCCTTCCTCGCTCCCTTCTTTCCTTCCTTCTTTCCCTCCCTCCTTCATTCCCTCCCTCCCTCCCTTCCTTCCTTTTTTTGACAAGGTCTCATGTATCCCAGGCTGGCTTGGAACTAGTTTTTTATTAAAGATCATCTTGCCGGGCGTGGTGACACACATCTTTAATCCCAGCACTTGGGAGGCAGAGGTAGGAGGATCACCGTAAGTTTAAGGCCACCCTGAGAAGACTACATAGTGAATTCCAGATCAGCTTGGGCTAGAGTGAGACCCTACCTTAAAAAACAAAACCAAAAAACAAACAAACAAAAAAAGGATGAGCTTGAACTCCTGATCCTCCTGCCTCCAACCTCCCAAGTGCCATGCCACCACACCAGCTTTGGATGCTCATGCCTGCAGACAGGAAGGAGTTGGTGCTGTGTCCAGGAGAGACACCCTTTCAACGGGCACCATACAATAGTGCCCAAGGCTGGGTCCAGGCTGCCGGGTCCCTGAGCCCTAGACTCCAGCAGACCCTCCCTGTTTGAACCTCCCTTTCCCCTTCAGTGGGGTGAAGCTCACCCAGAACACCTCTTGGGGACACTAGAATTCCAGGGGGAAGAGCCGAGCAAACCGCAGAGTGCACAGGAAGGTGCAGCCAGGTTAGAGCCAACTGAATCGTGACCAAGCATATTTCTTAGTTCCCACAGTGCTACAAGGTTGCCCTCACCCAGGCTCAGTCACCCTAGAGAGGCCAGGCGCCCTGCGGCTGCCGCATCTTCTGAGCCTCCTTGTTAGGAACCCTGCTTGCTCAGGGACTAGGTGGGTGCCTGGGACCCAAGAGTTGCACAGTTCACTCCAGACCTCCCTGGCTGCAGATGGCTGTGGCCAGATCGCTGCAGGAAAGCTGGGCCCAGATGCCATCTGACATGTTCCAGTAAAAAGAAACAGATGGAATTAATTTTCATTTTATATTTAACTTATCATTTCATTATGGAAGCAATATAAATTGTGTTAATTATGCTATTTTCATCATGCTAAATCTTGGAAATCTTAGACCTGCAGTACCCGTTGATTTGGAAGGGTCACATTTCAAGTCCCCCCTAGCCACCTGTCATGCTAGACGACTCTGCCACTTTGGACATGTCACATGCTGTCCTTCCTGCTGGGATTATCCCTCTCCTTTGAGCCAACTTGGCCCAATTCACAAGTTTCACCACGAGCCGTTCCAAGGAGCTCCTTCCTGCCTCAAAGCCCTGAACGCTGGGCCTGCTAGATGACATGGCTCTGACTTGGCTACAAGTGTCCTTGGAGGTCTCTTCACACTCCATCAGTGGGTGAACTTTTACACTCTGCATAGAGGTGTTGGAGGCACATGTGCTGAGGTGACCCGAGGCTGTGGGAGGGTTGACGGGGAGGGCTCCTGCATGCACGCACACGAGAGGCCCGGGGGATGCGCTCTTCCCCAGAGCCAGGTTTTACACTTTCGAGCTTTCTTTGGGCAGAACCGTTCTCTCCAGTAAGGTGGGGACTCATTACCCCGGGCAGGATACAGTTTTACAAATGTTGCTAAGAACTCAGGCTGCATCAAATCTATTAGGAAGGAACACGTTGAACTGTGTGAATCCGCTAGCAGTATTATGAAAACATTATTTCCTGGGCACTATTAGTGAGAAACAAGCTATGGCCAGAAGGAAGGGAAGAACGGAGGGAGAGAGGGAGGAAGGGAGAGAAGGAGGGAGAGAGGAATGGAGCTGGCTGGGGAAAAATCCAGTTAGCTAAAGCTGTAGGCATATTACCTTCTCTCCGCGGAGGGGTCAAGCTCACCTCGCCAGTTCATGGGCTCCTTACTCTGGGGTTTAAGAGGAGGGGTTCTCTATATAGCTCCTTTTCTGATCCACCTTCCCTGGCTGGCTGGATCTCCTTCAGTCTTGAGCAGGAACCATAAAGTAAGAGTCAGAGGTGTGTGTGTGTGTGTGTGTGTGTGTGTGTGTGTGTGTGTGTGTAAGTAGTGTCATGGGTAGAGATGCCTCTCAGGCCACACCTTTGCCACGTGATTCAGAGCTCTGTGTCCTTTAACTCTCACAGTACCATGCTCCCTTCTGGAGGTCCAGAGAGGTGAGGACGCTGGCCCAAGGTTGCCAACTACCCATCTGCTCCTCCCTCGGAGAGCACCGGAGCTCTTCTCTGTCGCTGCATGTGAGCTGGTGGTCCCATGCAGACCCTTCTCTACACTAGCTCTAGGTCTCCACCAATGGTTCTCAACCAAGGGAGACTTGGTTATCAAGCTGAAGCCTTAGTTTTCAAAACTAGGGGGGGGGTGGGGAAGGAAAGAGACATTCCTGGCATTTAGTGGATAATTTTGGGGAGCCCACAAAATACTCTGCAGTGCACTGGGCAGCCCTTCCTAGACATCTGTATATCACAGCAATAGTGCCAAAGTCTAGCGGACAGTTCCCAAAGGAAGCATTGATGGCTCTGCCCCTCTTGGGTCACACTACCCAGAGACCTGCACACTGGCCCAGGTCCCGTGGTCAAACTGAAATGCAGGCCAACTACATCTCCCTAGAGGAGGACCATGCCATGGAAGACAGCAGAAGCAACCCTGCTTGTATTGTCTTGGGAAGATAGGACAGGACTGGCGAGGCGGGCCAGGGTCACTGTCAGCCAGTGTGCCTGTCCCAAGGTGCCCAGGGAGGAGAGGACCTTGTCCCCAGCTGCAGGATCGAGGGCTTTGGCTGTGGCCAGCAAAGCTTGGCTCAGTAAGGGGGCAAGCGGGGGGGGGGAGCGGTCAGAGAGAGCCGTGAGCCCCTTCCACAACGGGCTGGTTCTCCCTGGGTGTGACGATGATAGGCAGTACTGAAGTGGATTGCACTTCTCTGCCCTGCAGCTGAAGGTGCTGGCTGTGATCTTACTACACACACACACACACTCATTCACACTCAAACACGAAGTCAACCAAAGAGCCTACCTCTACTTCCTAATGGAACGTTCATGTTCCTTTTGATTCCCTACTTCTAAGATTCAAACCACTTTGGATCTAGGTTTGGATACAGAGTTTTCCCTTTCCTTTCAGTCCAAGAAAATGGAGTGACACACACACACCTGTGTGTATATGTATGTATATATAATATTTGTTTTCTTCTGGCTGAAACCAGCATAGAGAAAGTGTCATAGCCGAAGCACGCTACAATGAGGAATGCAGAGCCCCAACAGACTGCAGCCGTGGCTAGCTCGAGGCTAGAGCTCTGAGGAGAGGGCATGCTCACAGCAAGCCTGCCTGGCTAGACACAGAACATGCTTTCTACCCCTGTGTGGGTGCCAGATGTCCCCGCAGTGCACCAGAGGCACAGGCTGAGGGAACTACATGGGCTGGCTACCCACCCCTCACCTGGCAGCAGGGGTCCCAGCACTTTGCCGTGCTCCTCTGTGTCTTTTTTTGCCCTATTTCTTCCTGTTGGCCTACTGGAGTGTGGGTCAGCCTAAAGGGTTAGCCTTCTGTGTGTAGAAATCCAGTGGGAAAGCCTCTCATATCTTTTCAGTATTGAACACAAGGCTGACTAGGGAGAAGCATAAACCTAAAAATAGATCCACGTTATGAGCCCGCTGCCCTACTTCTGGGTGCATGTCTAAAGGAAGTGCACTAAGGGTACCGTGCGTCTACTATTCACAGCAGCTAAGAGAGGAAAGCGACCCAGAGACCCAGCACAGGTCAGTGGAAGAAATCCAGAATGGATACAACAGGATATTATTCAGCCCTAAAAAGAATGTGACACCATCATTTCCAGCAAGATCCATGTACCTAAAAGGTATGATGTTAAGTGAAATATATCAGACACAGAAAGACAAAGACCACCTTTTCTTTCATAAACGGATATTTAAAACAAGTTGCTCAGAATGCATGATAGTGATGCCCAGAAGCCAGGAAGAGGGAGGAGGATGGAGGGGGCTGGATAACAGCTACCAAAATACACAGAGAAGTACTAAGTTCTCATGTTCTACAGAACAGTGGCGAATGCAGTACACGCGATTGTTAACGTTGATTGTCAACTTGATGACATTCAGAATCACTGTGGAAAGTAACCTCTGAGTTTGTCTATGAGGGAGTTTCCAGATTGGGTTAAATGAGGTGGGAAGACCCACCCTAAAAGTGCACGGCACAGTCCCCAAGCTGGCACCCTGGACTGAATAAAAATGAGAAAGTGAGCTGAGCGCCAGCGTTCGTCTTTCTGATTCCTGACTGAGACTGCAAGGTGCCCGGTTGCCTCACACTCCTATATCACCGCGACTTCCCTGCTGACGGACTGGACCGGGACTGTGAGCTAAAACAAACCCTCCCCTCCTCAAGGTTGCCAGGGGCTTTGTCACAGCAATAATAAAAGTAACTACTACAGTTAACAATAACCTGGTACATCTTTTCTAAACCACAAGGAGAGAAGAGCTTGAAGACTGCAGTAACGATAATGAGATAGAGTGTAAATGACCCTGATTGCTCAGCACAGACTGTACTGATGAAGTCAAATGTCACACTGCCTCATAAATATGAACAATTATTATGGGATAGCCAATTCTTAAAAACCTGTTTAAGGAATTGGACACATTACCTATCCTGATTTGATCACTCCTAATTGCATATATGTATTTAATTATCACAAGTTACTGCTATCTATGTGCAATCAACACTAATAATTAATAATAATGAAGAATTCAGTGGGCTGGGGGAATTGCTCACTGGTTAAGTGCACTTGCTCTGCAAGCATCAGGGGCTGAGGGAGCCAGAAATGGCCAGAGTTTGAATCTCCAGATCCCATGCCAACAGCTGGATGTGGCTGCATGCACCTGTGACCCCCAGTCCCACAAAGAGGAGCAGAGACCCGGGTACTGCCCCGGGCTTATGAAAAAAGGCAAGCTCCAGTGTCAGGAAGAGACTCCCACTCAAAACACGAATGTGTGAGAAAGTGATGGCGCTGCCCATGGGATGTTCTGCTCAGGCCAGCACTCCTGCTGCATGTGAGCACATGGGATGATGTCAGGGACCCCCACACCAAGTGGGGGGATGAGTGCACCAGGGCCTCCTGCAACTGCAAACAAACTCCAGACACATGCTATGCATCTGGCTTTAGGGGAGTCCTGGGGAATTGAGCCCAAGCCATCAGGCTTTCCAAGGAAGCACCTTTAACCACTGAGCAATCTCTGTGGCTCTCCAAAATATTCTTTTAGAAAAGAACTTAAGGCTGGGGACTGAGGATGCTTCATCAGTTAAAGGCACTTGCTGGCACAGATTGCCCACCTGATTCCAATCTCCCCCAGAACCTATGGAAAGCCAACGCACAGTGTCCCACGTGTCTGTGATCCCAACATGCCTAGGCCATGGGAGGTGGAGCCAGGAGAAGCTCAGCTAGACAGTACTAGCCCACAACAACGCAATAGCAGAAGAGACCTTGTCTCAAAAAGAACATGGAAGTAGGGCTGGAGAGATAGCTTAGTGGTTAAAGCTTTTGCCTGCAAAGCCAAAGGATCCCGGTTCGATTCTCCAGGACCCATGTTAGCCGGATGCACAAGGGGGCGCATGCGTCTGGAGTTCCTTTGCAGTGGCTGGAGGCCCTGGCCTGCCCATTCTCTCCCTCCCTCTTTCTCTCTCTCAAATAAATAAAAAAAGAAAGTGGAAGTAGAGGATTGCCCTCTGACCTCCACATGTACACTGTGACATGCACACACCCATACACACACAAAGACACATACACACACACCCATATGCACACATGCACAAAAACACACACAGACACACCCATTCACACATATGCAAAGAAACACACATGCACAAAGACACACACACAAAGACACACACACCCATTCACACTCAACACAACACAAAGACACACAGAAACATTTTTGCAAAAAGAAGAAAAAAGCAGAACTTTTTTAGCTAAAGAGAAAACGCCCACACTTCCGTTGTGACGAAGTTCACCCTCTCCCCCAGGCCCTGGGCTCACCTTGTGATCACGTAGGGCGCGAAGCACACGAGGAAGGTCCCTATGAAGGTGCTGATCTTCTTGGTGGCGCGCTGCCGCCTCCGCTTCTGTTCCTCCAGACAGCGCTCTCTCACACTGCACATGACAGAGGGGACAGGGTTACTCACGGGGTGGCCCGGTCAGGTCACAGTGAGGTGATATTCATAAGTACAAACTGTAGTTTCCACCCATGTGCTACAGAGCCAGACACCTGGGGCCAAGTCTTGGCTGTAGCTGCAAGCCTTCGGGCAAGCTGTGTGAGATTTTTCAATGTCAACATCTGTAGCATAATAGTCTGCAGGACACATTTTCTTTATGTGGTATGTCATTGTATAGAAAATGTAATAAAACGTTTAAAAGGGGCTGTCTGAACAATTACAAGCAAGAATCCCATAGATGCTTGAAATGAGTTTGGTGTAGAAAGTGCACAAAGCTAGTATCAATGATACTAGATATGAATAAGTATGAGACCTTGTGATACCACTTATGTCATTCTCTGGTCCACGGCACAGCCCCAAAGGGCCACCCTCGATGCAGTGTTTCTGATTCTTTGTCACCTCTGTTCTCCCAGGTACTCTGTTTATAATGACAACCCTGAGCTCTGAGAGGCTGAGGGATCTGAGCAGCTGGTTAGTGGAGGCAGGATCTAAACTGTGCATCTGTGACTCAAAGGTGATCTTTCTCACCTTTGTGGCCTGGGCTTTGTGCATGGACCATGATCTCCTCTTATTGCTAAGCCTCACTTTCCCTGGAACAGAGACTCCACGCTGGGGTCACTGAACAAGAGTCACTTTATTCCCCAGAGACCGAGCTTAGAGAAGCTAAGTGACTTCCAAGTCCTCATGGCAGTGGGCACACAGCACTAATCAGCCCCCTGCTGCAGGACCTTTTAGGAACTGGCCCCTGTAGGCCACTTGGAAGTAGTGAGGCCTGCAACCCATGGCATGCAGTGGCAGGGGAATGCGTGTGCAATAGTATCATAGGCGCAGATCCCAGAAAGGCAACCCCAGCTCAAGGTTTCACAAGCTCTGGCTGAGAGGGCCCAGCGTGCACATGTGGGAGAGAGGAAGACTAGAGACAGAGTTGCCCAGGAAGCAGACAGAGCCTGGATATGGCTACAATGAACTGGCTCCAAACATATCTGCCTGCTCCATGAAGGTTAGCAGCAGAGAAGATTCATGAGCCAGGTCCAAGGACAGTGCCAATGCCAGGGTCTCCTCCTGCCTCCGGGACGACTGGCATTTTAATGCCAATCAAAACTCCCCTCGTGGGCTGGAGAGATGGCTCAGAGGTTAAGGCACTTGCCTGTGAAGCCTAAGGACCCAGGTTCGATTCTCCAGGTCCCACATAAGCCAGATGCACATGGTGGCACATGTGTCTGGAGTTCGTTTGTAGTGGTTAGAGGCCATTCCCTCTCTTTCTTTCTATCACTCTCTCTCTGTCTCAAATAAATAAATAAAATAGATAAATAAAATGTTTAAAAAAACCAAAAAGTATTTTTAAAAATTCCCCTCACTTCAATCTCTTCTCATAGATGGCTGGTTCTATATTAGTTTAGATGAAGGGACCCTGAAATTCATGATGAATGTTTTGCTGAATAACTTTTGTCTTTCCAGGAATTTACAGAGTCGAGAACTGGAGCAGAGCTTGGTATCAACAGGCTTTCTAAGGGTTTAAAATACATTGGTCATAACTAATATTATTAATACCTTTCTAAGAATTATCTCTAATGTAACCCTCATTCCCTAACCTCTGCTAGGTGCCATGTTCGAATCTGTGGTGAGGACTCACATGCATCCGTTTAGTTGGCACAATGTCTCTGTGAGCTAGAGACCGATGTCATTGTGGTTCTCACGTTGGAGATAAGGAGACTGGGCCACAGAGAAGTTATTTTTCCAAGGCCGCACAGTAAGATCACATAGTCAGTGCTGCTTCGCGGTGGCTTTAGGGTGAGCCGTGTGTCCTAGTTTATCAGTGTTGGTCACTGTTTCCACACAGCAATTCTTCCATGCTGAACTGTTTGCAGGGAGCTATCCTGGTTTTGAAATGGTATGCCAGGCCCCCATCTGAGAACCTGTGTCTGTCTTGGGAAAGCCAGAATAGCTAGTCACCCTAGATGGCAACAGGATCTAAACCCAGGCCAAAGACTCTGGACCCATGTCACCACTCCTACCCTCCAGCTATCTGTGTCACCCTAACTTTGGCTCACATGACTTGTGCAGGTTGTGGGTAAGGAGGAGGGGAGACCTATGCACCCAGCTTAAGGTCTGGGTGCAGTGACATGGGCAGCTCTACTGTCTTGGTTTGTCCCATAGCCTGAGAACCTCAGAGCCAGTAAGCAGGACAGTGGTGACCATGGGGAGCAGCACGTTCAGGGTCATTCTCCACAGCAGAGGCCTGTTTGCATCAATGTTCAGATTTCCCTCAAACTTCCACTGCCGAGGAGAAGTGACGGGCTTCAGTTATTGAGTGTCCTCAGGTAAATGACGTGGCATCTCAGTGCACCAGCGTCCTTATCTGATAAGAGGGTGGCAAGAGTACCTGCCTTGCCAGGTCACACTGAAGATCACTGAGTTAATGCATGAAAAGTGCCAAGGACAGTTCCTGACTCAGTAAACACTCTAAAGGTGCTATTGTTATTCTCCATTCAACATATGTGTACCATGTTCCAGCTTTGCTTTGAACCCCTAAACTGCAGGGTTTTCCCTGCCTGTAAAAGCTCTTTTTGCCCCATGCTATTTTTATAGGATGGAGGCAGATGTGCCCAGGTACAGATGCTGGTACAGGCTTAGCTGGGCTCTGCGACACCTTGTGGTCCTCCAGGGACCCAGTGGATTCTGACATGGCAGTCAGAGCCATGCACCCACCCCAGCTCACAGGCTCAGACAGGGGAACCTGACAGGTCCAGCGCCATGTTGGTTTGCTGGCTATTAAGGCAAGGGACAAGCCTGCTGGTGGTGGGACGGACACTTGAGCTTAGGGTAAAATGCTGGTGTGAGCCATCCAAATCCAGCAAGCGTGCCCCCTCCCTGCTCCCTCCGCATGAGGACCTCCCACTCCTCTCCCCACAAAGTGAACAGATCCTGGGCTAAGGGGATGACCCACCTGGAGCCCATACCTTTTGTTCTAGACTGAACCCTTAGTCTCTGGGAACACAGAATTCTTTGGCCCAAATGCCTTGACCTGGCTGCATGAAGGTGTCTCCCCTGGTCTGGTACCGAGGATGCCTGTGTTGCTGCTTCTCCCAGCTCAAGGCTTGGGGGTGGCATTTGTGAGGGACACAAGCGCATGGCATGTGGCTTCCTGACCTGCAGTTTGTGTCTGGTGCAGCAGAGGCCTGTGCGGTTGGGTGGAGCCAGGGGTGGAGAAGAAAGTTGGGGAGGGGGCACATGCCTGAGGCTGACCTCCAAGGACCCCGCGAATCCTGACTTCGAGCCCTGACTTGCAGGCTGCTATAAAGGTGCATTTCGCAAGATGGAGAAGAGAATGCATCTGATACAACAGTTTGCATGCTTAATTTAGCACTTCTAAACATCTACACAGTTTGTGAGTCTCTGTATCCCTTAATGCTCCACCTACACATCTCAAAGACAGATTCGAGTGTGGATCTGACCTTGGTTGACTTTCTAGCCAATGTCTCCCTTCCCAGAATCTCCCAATTCCTTTATCTGTAAAGTCCAGGACACAGTGAGGTCCTGCCCTGCAGAGTCGGTCCTTGGCCACCTTCTGTAGCCATGGTTCACAGGATGTCCAGGGGACACCGAGGCCCACAGATCTCTGGGACACTTCGAGGAAGCTCCCATTCATTCAGCTCACACTGCTTCTCAGAGAATGCTCAACAGCCTGTTTCTAAGAAGTCATCGGCCTGGCCCGCACACCTGACTTTGGACTGCACTGGGAAGGGTAGGACACAGCAGCCAGACCCAGATGACCCCACCTACTCCACTATGCTGGGCACAACTGAGAAAAGTCTGGCTGGAGCTGGTCCGGAGCCATGGCTGGGAGAATTGCATGGTAGGCACTGGGTAGGTGAAGGATTGTCTGGGGACCAGAAACTGAAAACTCCAACGTACTTTCTAAATGTAGTGACCCTAGAAACCACTGCAGAAGGGTGGGATTGAAGGTGACATTCAGGACCTCAGATTTAGAAAAGACAAGGTCCTTGATGTGAAGGAAATGAAGCTTGCAAGTTAGCCTAAAGAAAGTACAGACACTGTAAAAGACAGGAGCCACCTGAGCTTCAGGCAACATAAAGGAAGTCCCTTAAGTCCCAGGAGGTCTTCTGTGTGGTGGCTAAGAAAACTTGCAGTGAGCCAAGGCTCCACTTACTGCTTTGGCTCTCCAGAGACTAATCTAGAACTGGCACAAGACCAGGCTGTGGCACTGAAGGAGGCCAGAGGCTGAGCTGGGGTGTGACTCCAGGGCAGACCCCAAAGCTAGCCCTGTAGCCCCTCAAATGTGCAGGGGAAGAGTTTGGAGCCACCAAGGTGGCAGCCAGTGGATCAGCTGTTGGGGACACACCTGGGGACTGGCTGTTCCTTACTGTGGACCTCATCCCCAGCATCCTTGCTTGATAGGAACTGAGGCTCCAGAAGGACACTTTGTGTTTACTGAGGGGTCCATGGCCTTATGGAGCTCCCTGGAGTGTCTAGAAACAAGGTCTCCTCCAAAATACCTGGCTCTTAGAGGTCAGTGTTTCTCCCAGTGGGGAAAAGGGTCTGGATGTCAGCAGAGTGTGTGTCTCTGCTTCTCAGACGCCCCCACCTAGGAGTCTCTTTGCAGTGACAAAGGGTGTCAGTATTTGAAGTCAGGGAGAGAGCAGACCAGCTCCATCCCTAGACAGAATGAAGCAGGCTGCTGCCCCCTCCTCTCTGGGAGCTGACAGCAGGGATGGGTTTATAGTGGACGACATGAGAACATCCTCTCTACCAGCTCTGCCTTTTCTCCTCTCCTCAGGGGGCTCCCGAGAGGGCTCTCCTAAGGACTGGTTATGAGTTGACATTTCCTCGCATCTTCCATGAGCAGTTTCCGCCCCAGCCCCAGGAATGCCTCTTTCTAAAGTGAAGGGTGATAGGAGGGGTCAGTTCTGTAAACCTGGCTGTGAGGTATTTCCTGAAACAACACTGAACTGTACAGGGAGAGTTGTAGATGTATGCACATTATGGATGAGTTTCCTTGGGAAAAAAAATCCTTGACAAGAAGACTGGTCCAGAACTTCATCTAGAATGGCTGGCTGTTCACTGGGGGGGGGGGGGGGGGAGGATAGATGCAGCCATACTTTCCACGTGCTGGCATGGTGAAGTTCAAGGATCGTTTGTTACTGCTGAAGGCAGGAGAACTATGTGAGGAGTCCTGATTCAGACTCTCACCTCCCTTCTGCCCACTGGGCTCCGGAGGGGTGCTTGCAAACCCTAGAGATGGCACTGTCTTTCCCGTGGCAAGGTACCTTCTTCATGGAAAGGAGCGAACTTAGGCCACAGACTCTCCCCTCCATTTCCTATTCCCATGAGGAGCACTAAGGTGAGCTCAGGACAGCTCCACTCATAGTCAGTCCCTCCTCCTCTCGCTGAGGCACTTCTGGGGACTGTGCTGGTTCCTAGCGGGCCTTGGATTTGCCTGCCTCCTTCTGCATTCCTGGGAAACAGCAGCCAGCGATGATGTGGGTAGCTGGGTAAAGTTAGTCCTAGGAGCTTGACTACAAAGTCCTTCAGGGGCCTTGGGGCACCAAGTCCAGGAGACACTAGATAGGGATTTCTGGGTGAGGCAGAAAGTGCAGGAGTTCCCTCAGCCCAGCACAGGAGAGAGTGTAATCACATTCTATTGTGAGAATTTACACACACACACACACACACACACACACAGAGAGAGAGAGAGAGAGAGAGAGAGAGAGAGAGAGGGAGAGAGAGAGAGAATAGCACCCTATGCATGAAAGACAGCAAGAATCCAGAGGCGCAGCCCCCTCTGTTTGAAGAGGAGTTCTTAAGGGCTTGCTAAGACTCTCGGCTCTCTGTCAAGACCCCATTTAAACCTTTCAAAAGCTTTACACAGTGAATAAAGCCCACTGTCTTCCATGAGTCATTTAAAGTGAAAACTCTAAACCCAAGATGAGTATAAAACACCAAGGAATCTGTGGCTTTGAATTCTGCCCTGGTGCTTGGGAAAGTGAAGCTCTGGCCATCTGCTTTAAGCCCCTGCTCCACCCCTGTTTCTTCCGGATGGAGTTGGAAAGAAAGGGTGTTTGCGCCAGGCCCCAAGCCCCACCCTGGACGCCAGGACCTCCCCCGCACGGCACGGGTGGACTCCCCGCGCTGTTCCCAGAGCCCTGGCTGGGCCCCTCACCTGGGGTGGATGTCCACCAACAGCACGAGCGTCTGCATGGTGATCACGTCTATCCGCTTGCAGTGGAAGCGGGCCACCTTGAGCACCTTGAGGTACGTGAAGCAGAGCACGACGAAGGACAGCAGGAAGCTGAGCGCGTGGAAGGCGCCGGTGAAGACGGCGAAGTGCAGGCGCTCCTCAGGGCCTCCGGCTGCACAGAGTGCACGAGGCGTAGAGCTGGTGGAAGCCCAGCCAGGACAGGGCCAGCGCCACGGCCGGGAAGGTGAGCGCGTGCAGCCACGTGTAGGCCACCATGAGCGCCGCGTCGCGGAGGCGCATCTTGGCACGGTAGCTCAGCGGGAAGACCACGGCCACCCAGCGGTCGATACTGAGCGCGGCCATGCTCAGCATGGAGTTGGCGGCCAGGAAGGTGTCCAGGAAGGCGGCCAGGCGGCACAGGCGATCGCCGGCCGGCTGTCGCTGCGCCACGACGCCGGCCAGTGTGAGTGGCATGTTGACCACGGTGCAGAGCAGGTTGCCACACGTGAGGTTGAGGGTGAAGAGCGCCGGCGCCTGGCGGCGGATGTCGGCGCTGTGCAGGAGGCAGAGCAGCACCAGCCCGTTGGACAGCAGCGACACTCCGATCGTGCCCACCAGCAGCCCCGCCAGGCCAGCGTCCCAAGAGTTCATGGTGCGCGCCCGCCGGCGCTCAGGGCCCGCAACCCCGAGCCGCCATGGCGCAGCCCGCGCACCGCTCAGCCCCTCGGCGGCGCCGTGGCCCGGCGACCCTCGGCCCCTGCTGCAGCCATGGCTCCCTGGAGGAGGAGGGCGTGCAGCCACCCCGAGCCCCGTGCCGGTGCCACCTCCCGGCGAGCACCTGTGCGTGCAGCCACCCCTCAGTCCGCGGCCACCCTGAGTCTGGGTCACCTCCCCGGCGAGCGCTTGGGCGCGCCGTCACCCCGCAGCTCCGCAATCCACCTCTGGTCCAAGCCCTCCGGTGCTGTGCACCGCTGAACTTGGAGCCCGCGATCCTAGATTGCAGCCGCGGCGGCCACTGGCTCAGCCCTGGCTTGCTCCCGCCCTCGCCAGATCCCTCTAAGCTCCGTCTCCGCTAGGCACACAGCACAGCACACTCTCCAGCTCTCTGGCATTCTCTCTCTCTCTCTCTCCTCGCTCTCCCTTTCTGCGCTCCCCTCCTCCACTTTGCTCTCTCCTCTCCGTCTGTCTCTCCCACCTCCAATTTTCTCCTCCCCTTTTGTTCTCCCCCACTTTTCTTTTTTCTCTCTCTGGAATCTGGCTGCTTCTAACACGGAAATCCCCACTTAAGGGCTCGCGTGTGAACACACACACACACACACACACACACACTCACTCACACTGACACACTTGGAGGGAAGGAGCCCTGAATCTTCCCTTGCAGACTGACTCCCTGCAGTTCTCCTCCCCTCCCCTCCCCTCCCCTCCCCTCCCCTCCCCTCCCCTCCCCTCTCCTCCCCTCCCCTCTCCTCTCCTCTCCTCTCCTCTCCTCTCCTCTCCTCTTCTCTCCTCTCCTCTCTTCTCCTCTGTTGTCCTCCACTGTGTGTGTGCCAAAGACAGGTTGTCAAGAAAGTCAGCGCGCAGGGAAGGATGTTCAAGCATCTCATGCCTCCTTGCCAACTGCCAGCACCTGAACTCCAAGCTGTTCAGACCTTGACCCAGCCTAGCTATTTCCAAGGGCTACCTCTCTGGGCTGAGCCTGGGGTTCCCGTTATCTCCTTTCCTCTGAGAGAGGAAGAAGTCTACAGCTCTCTCTTGCATGGCCAAGGGCCAGATGGCTCCAGAGACCTCCCCTCTCCTACCTCCAGGGTAGCTGCTGCTCTGCTGGGCGCTCGCTCTACAGTGCTGCTTCCGACAACCACGGAGACAACCGTGGATCTGGACCTTCAGTAACCGCTCAGACACGCTGGAGGGACACAGGCTGCTTGGGATGCCCCTCGGGCATGTCCACAGGCAGCCTCGGGAACAGCTGGGGTACGGCTGGTACTCGGCATTCCCAGTGCCTAGGTCCAGCAGCTGCCTTCTATTACGTGGCTCTGGTGAGGCATCAAGATCAAGTTTATGAGGGACACAGATGAGGTAGCATGCAGGAACAGGTTCAAAAAATAGGATGGTGGTTGACATGGCCTAACCTTGGTCACAGGCACTTGAGACGTGTAGTCTCAGCCTTGTCTCAGGAAGGAGAGTGGTGACAATCACCCTCTTGTTTCCAAGCTAATTGGCGCCTCTCATAGTCTTCTCAGTGCCCTGTCCCTCTATGAAATGCCACCCCCTCTAGTGACCACCTGCACCCTATTCCATGACTTCACGTTATGGCCAGTGGTGACTGTACATGACCAGAGTTCAGTCTTCTGGGTAAAGTAAGGCAAGCATAGGTGCTTTCCCTAAGGGACTGTTAGTCTTCCTGGTCACGCTTCATTATCTCCCTTCACAAGGCATCATGGATGCAGGACTCTCATGCAGTGAGGCCTGGGGAGGGGAGGGAAGACAATGTCCTCTCACCTCTGCACCTCCCCAGGTATCGCTCAGTAACAGTCACTGGAGACAATGGCCAGAGGTCACGGCAGAGTGCTGAAGCCAGCTCATACCAGTTCACCAGTGGCACTTGAGAGCCCCTTCTCCAGTCTCTCTTCAGAGGTGGCACACCAGTAGTGGCAACCTGCCATGCTGGGGGTATCTGCAGCATTGTGGTGAGTGGGTGGGGCAACTCGGGGCTCCCCACTCTTCAAGCCCATAGTTTACAGTTCATCAGCACACCACACGCACACTGACTTCACAGGATGCTGGACAAGGTACTTAGCTCCCCTGAGCCTCTGTTTCCTTATCCACCATTCAGAGCTGTGGAGATGAATGTGCTTGGCTTTGGTTCTCGGGGAAGGGAACAACAGAATGTTGGCCATCTCCTCAAACCTTGCTCTCCTCATGTTGCCTACAGAGTTCAGGTTGATCGTATCTTCTTCAGATTAGTGCACAATGCCAGAGTGGGCTTCCTTGCTTCCAAATATCCCACAAATAGCCTTAGAATGAGATAGGTGTTCAAACATTGTTTATACAGTAAACCAACAGATTTGGTGAGACTGCACCAGCTTTTAAAGTCTTAAATATTATAGTGTTTCTCATAAGCTCTGTAAGTAAGCCTTAAATGATGGATAGAGGTCCTTGTATTCCCCTCCGCAACCCAGGGTTTTCCAGTCGGCCAGGCTGGAATTCTGCGCTGTTTCCCAGCTCCGCACGTGACCGTGGGAAGTATTCACGCTAGCAGCTGGATGCCTAGGAGGCCCCTGGGCATCTTCTCTAACACCGGCCTGCAGGCCCTCACTGAAGTGCCACCTGTGTTTGCAGGAAGCACAGGGTGCAAAATACTAACTTGTCTTTTCAGCACATGTTCCAAAACATGTCCAAATGCCACACTTGATTTAGTCCTTGCAAGAATGACAGGAAAAAGAGATATCCATGGTGCATAGCTTAGAGACCAAGAAAGCAAAGTGTGCAGAGGTTCAGTGGCAGAGTTGGCAAGGAAGGGAGCTAGCACTCCCAGCTCCTGTGGACTCAGAGGCCCTCCGTCGCCTTCTCAATAGGGTGTCTTTGGTTTATTGCTTTTCTAGGACCCTGGGCTGGGGAGATGGCTCAGTTGGTAAAGGGCTTGCCATGCAAACACAAGGGCCTGGGTTCATATCCTCAGGACCCACAGAAAAGCGGAACTCAGTGACATAGCACCTGCAATCCCAGCCCAGGAGAGGAGGAGCTGGGAAGCCCCTCGGACTGGCTGCCTCGCTAGTCCAGCTGAATCAGTGAGCCCCAGATTTAGCGAGATCCCTGTCTCAAAAATTGAGATAAATCGTGATCGAGGAAGACAGTCATGTGAACCTCTGGACTGCATATGCACATGCACATGTACACACATGCACAGCCCCCTTGCAAGCAACATGCACCCTTATATGCACACAACACACACACATACCTGTAAAAACCAGACAAAACAACCAACCAAACAGTAAAGAACTTCAACTTCACAACCATGCAATTAGGACCAGCATCAAGAAACAAGTAAACCACACATACACACACACACACACACACACACATATATACACACATATATATGTATATGCATCTTAGGGCTACAGAGATGGTTTAGTGGTTAAGGCACTTTTAGTGGTTAAGGCACTTACCTGTAAATTGGGTTCAATTCTCCAGTACCCACATAAAGCCAGATTTACAAGGTGGCACAAGTATCTGGAGTTCATTTGAAGTGGCTAGAGGCCTTGGTGTGCTTATTCTCTCTCATAAATAAATAAATAAATAAATAAATAATGAAAGCATCTCAAAGAGGAAAATCTAGTCAGTCTTTCAAAAGTGAATTCCATGATGTAAAAGGGTTTGAAAAAATCTTTCATATTTTATTGCCCTCTTGAACATTAAGATATATATAAAAACCTTAATGACCTGAAAGAATCTAGTTCAATTTTGTAAAACATGTGTTTCCAAACTTATTTGATGGCTCAAGTTTTCTTCTCACAACAATAATCAACATGTCTGATAATATATTCTGATAAAGATATGCAGTTATAGAATAAAACGCATTATTATTTGTTAACAAAAATAGAAACAAAACCATTTGCTTTGTGAATCTCTAAAGGCAGCACTGAAAGGTTAAAATGCCAGAATAGACTGAATATTTTAACTCAGTTTGCTAAGGAACCCAAGCCTTATTTTTTCCCCACTGTCAAACAAAATTTCCAGCTCCCGGTGGGACTGTTGAAAGGCTGATCTCCATAGCGACCAGGTCCCCATCCCCCTTTGGCTTTAGCCAGGAAAAGCTTCATTGAACACAGGTCTAGCGTGACCTTGGACACTGACGATCAGGTCACAGACACTAAACATGGTCCTGGCCAGGCCTTGACAGACCTCCCCAACTGTCCCCTCCGAGAGAGAACAGAAGAATCTAATTCCTTTGACCAGGAGCCACAAGGCCCGGGGTGCGCCTGCCAGAGCTGCACAGCACGCTCCTCCGAGCCAGACAGAAGTCACCAGTGATGGAATGTTGATGACAGCAGTAACATGACTCATTAAACGCTGTTAACTGGGCCCCCAGGGGAGGCTTGACAACACACAGGCAGCCACACGTCACGGATGATCCTCGCAGCCACTCTTGCAGTGCGGTTATCACGGGTCCATCTTGACAAGCGAAGAACACCCAGAAAGGTCAACGGCTTGTTCCAGTGAACATCAGTGGAGAAGATGAAGTGAACTGATTATAGGACCACGTCTGTTGGACCTGTGCCACTCGCTCTCTTTACCACACACATGCTTGAACACACACACACACACACACACACACACACACACACACACTCTGGTAGGTTGATTAGCACTGCAGCTCTTTCCACAGCTGTGTTCAGCAAGGAGGACAGCGTTGTTATAAACTGAACAGAAACTGTAGTGGATGGCACCGTTGTCTCAAGAGGAGCCTGTGGAAGAGCTGAGGAGAGAGAGCACATGCACCTCCAGGGGAAGTCAGAGGATTCTGGGTTTGGACAAATTAAAGAGAGAGGAAGGAGGGACCTGGGAGAAAGATGAGGGCCCGGAGGCTAGCAGTTCCATGGAGTCGTGGGTCTGCGGCAGAGGTAGGCTTGGAGAAAAGTGGAAAGAAAGGCAGGCGACAAATCCTGGCTCCCTTGCCAGTGACAGGCCCTTTGAAACAATAGCTTCCATGACCCGAGCGTCCAGTCATCCCAAGGGTCCGTGGCTAACAGCACTTTCCAGCTTGGCCCACTAGTTGCTTTCCGTCTTCAAAGGATTTTTGCGACCCGTACTTGATGTGACCACTGTCGAGCCTGGGAGTTCCAGGAGCAAACCTACAGGCGATCTCAAGGAAGAGATAAGGGCGTGGAGGCCCTGGACGAGATGTCCACAGGAGTGGCTTGGCTAGCTGCCCAGCGTCCTGTCTGCTATCACTAGCAGATAAGACTGGTGGTCCCTTTTCTGCAAGCTGTTTTGTTCACCCCCTGCCCCAGCCTTTATGCTGGGGGAGCAGAATCAGATAGAATCATCAAACGAACTGTCCTTGCAGTAAGCCACAGAATCTCTAAGTCACTCAACCTTTTCTGTTTTGTTTTATTTTGTTTTCAAGGCAGGGACTCACTGTAGCCCAGGCTGACCTGAAGTTCACTCTGTAGTCTCAGTGGGGCCTCAAACTCATGGTGATCCTCCTACCTCTGCATCCCGAGTACTGGAATTAAAGGCATGCACCACCATTGTTTTATTTTTGAGATAAAGTCTCATGTGTCCCAAGCTGGCCTCAAACACACACACACACACACACACAAAAAAGACACCATGTATCCAAGGATGTCTTTGAACTACTGATCCTCCTAGTTCCACCTCTCAAGTGTTGGGATTACGAATGTATACCATCATGTCCAGATCTTGTTGGGTTTTGGAGACAGGGTCTCATGCAGCCCAGGCTGGCCTCAATATATCTATATAGCCAAGAATGACCTTGAATTCCTGATCTCCTGTCTCTTCCTCCATAGTGCACATCTGGATCACCTGTCTATTGTCAGAGCAAAGTCTTGGTGTACTAGCTCCAGCCTTGGCTACTTCTGAGTTTCCGTGGCTGCCCCAGGCCCTACAGGCCAGCCTTGGAAGGTGATAGTCCGAGCCAGAGAAAAGAGAAAGCCCTTTGCTTGGAAATCTCATCTGGCAATCTCCTGGGGGAAGCCAAGGACTTGCTGTCTGATGGAACTCAAAATGCAAGGCAATGCTTACTCGAGGCTTATTTGGATCCAGACACCTGCCTGCCTTATTTCCTTTAATCTCCACAGCAGCCCTATGCTTCTGTTGCAGACAGATGGTGTACCAGCGGTTTAACAATATTAAGCAGCATGCCAAAGGCCCAGAGCTGTTGAGAGCAGTGAGGGGGGGGACTAAGCCTGTGTATATAATGAGTCTGGCTCTGTTGGGGTTCCATGTTTTGTCTCCCAGTCTTTCCTAATGATGTCCACTAACATCTACCCCCTTTCTTCCTTCCTTTACCTCTCTTGCCAAGCAGATAGCCTGGGTTGGACCATGGCTGAGCAGTGTACTAACTCAATGTCTATCTGACAGCAAGTTTCTGCTGAGTATGATAGTTCATGTCGCCACTTATGGCTCAAGGGACAGTATTTGCCACCCTGCACTGAATGTTAGAGGGAGGCTCACCACAAATTAATCTCAAATAATCCTGGTAGACAAAGACGAGATTTCGCACGTTTCTCTGGCCCAGGGTTCTGGTTCTCACACCACAGTTACCCCACAGCTGATAGCGTCTGCCATCCAAATTACCAAAATGCAATGCTGGCTTTTCTCTACTGTGATCACATGTAATACAGCCGGCCAGTGAGGTTTGCACCCTGCCTTCGAAATGCGTTACACCCGCCTATGGCAGAGGAGCCTCTCGATTGGTGACTAGGACTACATCCCAGAACAGCAAAGCATGTGATCGACCTTGTGAGTATAAGATTACGCAGCACCAAACCATCTACAGACAGAATCTTCTCTGGGTTTGCGCTCACTGCTAAAGATGCCTGACCTTGTTCATTTCCTGCCGGAGCTAGAAGGGCAATGGAGCTTGTCTTGTGGCTATCTCCAGGAGTGGAGCCTGCGTGTTCCTGATCCTTGTCACACTTTCTGTCCCCAGTCACCAGCAACCACAGCCTGGAAGTTGCTGGGCACCCTGAATGGCTGGGAACCTCTAGTGTCTTGGAAGATCAGGACCTGGGGTAGTGGACAGCTCCCGGCTCCTCCACTGCCTCCCGCTCTGAGGACGTTAAGGAACGCTGGCTCTGGGCAGAAGCAGAGCTGGTCCCCGGATGCTGCACCAACTGAGTTCTGAAACCCAGTCTTCAGAATAAACCCACACAGGGCTGTTTTCCTCTGTGTGCTGAGGAGCGTGCTCAGTGGTTAAAGCACTTACCTGCAAAGCACACTGACAAGGGTTTGGTTCCCCAGTACCCATGTAAAGCCAGATGTCCAGTGGAGCATGCATCTGTCTGGAGTTCATTTACAGAGGCTGGAGGCCCTGACATACCCTTTTATTCCTCTCTTTCTCTCTCTCTCGTTCTCTCATCTTCTATCTCTATGTCTGCTTGCGAATGAACAAGTAAAGTATTTTTAAAGCATGCCTTTCCCTTCCTCTGTCTTTCCTGCTGCAGCCCCTGTAACCTTCACATCACAGAGCCCCTGGACGGCTCCTCTCGGTGAGATGTTTTGCCAGCCTTGATCTGACTCCATTAGCTTCCTAGAGCTTTGCCCAGAGTCCGTGGCTTTGCAAGCATACATCTCCAATGGACTACTGATGGGAATGGCCCCGCCCCCTTTGCTGGTGGTTCTGAAGTCCCCTAGTTGTGCCCCCAGCCCAAGGCAAGAAGGGACTCCCTCAGCAAGTTATCAGAGGAGGTTTTATCCTGAGTGTCACTTTCTAGTGTTTTCCAAGAAAAGGAGTATCTTGGACTGGGAGTATCATGTTACAGACAGAACCTTGCATTGGGAGGCAGAAGCTCAGGGTTGTGGATTAGTTTCTGATTCTAACTTATCAGACACCTTTGGGTGGTTCTCCTCTGATCATCTTTGAAATGCAGTGAATGGGACAAAAAAAGGTGTGTGATCTCACCTGTGAATTTAGGCTGCTTAAAAATGCCATGCAAGGGACTTGAACGAAGGGGTGGTGGTGGCGAATCAGGCCTCCTAGGACCATCTCTCTCCATATGGTTGGAACTGAGTCCCTTCTGTTGCAGGAGCAGCTGAAACCCATATACCACTTTAGCTTCTGAGGGCCGCGTGGGTGGATGTGTGGGGGAACATTCACTTTTCTGTGACTGTGCACTGGTGGGAACAGTCCCTGAGCTCAGCCCTCAGCCTGTGTCACACCTAAGGGTCTGTGCACTGTAAGCCACATTGACCATGTGCATTTGCGGAATGAGCCTGCCTGCGGGTCTCCTGGAGCAGAGGCAGTGAATATGCCTCTGTGTGCGCAAGACAGACGGGGCAGTACCAAACTGACTGATGACATCAATGTGATGGTTTCTTGTGGTACTGGTTTGGGAACACAGGGAAACTGGTATTGACACTGTAGTGGCTAATCTTATATCAACTTGTTTGGACTGATAATCACCTAGGAGACAGATCTCTGGGCAAGTCTGGAAGGGAGTTTCTAGACTAGGTTAACTGAGGTGGGAAGACCCACCCTAAATGTGAGTGATATCATCCTGTGGGTAGGAGTCCTTGCCTGATACAAGGAAGAAAGAAAGCTAAGCCAGCATTGATCTCTCCCTCCCTCTCTCTCTCTCTCTCTCTCTCTCTCTCTCTCTGCTTCCAAACTGTGGATGCAATGTGATCAGCTGTCTCCACTCCTGTCACCATGCCTCCCCACCATGAAGGACCATATTTCTGCCAACTGTGAGCCAAAATAAACGTTTTTTTCTCCTTAAGTTGCTTCTTGTCAGATATTTAGTTACAGCAAGGGGAAAAGTAAGTAATACATACTTGAGTCTCTTCCCTAAATGTCTCAACTTTTTGGAAGGCTTAACACGATTTAGAAAGTAAGAAACGTATTTATACTGAGGAGCACTTTAAAGGAAAACCAAACTGTTGGGGTTGTTGTTAGGAAGGGGAATGTGGCTGGCATAGTGGTGTGTGCCTATGGCCCCAGCTATTGAGAAGACTGGGGAAAGAGGACGCTGGTTTGACGTCAGCTTGAGCTAAATGGTGAGACCTTGTTTTGTTTTGGTTTTGCCCTGTATTCCCTCACACGCCCTTCCCCTCTGCTCCTGGCAGGCCTCCTCCTCCACTGGTGAGGCAGGGTGGTAGCCATCAAACTGCCTGAGTCACTCTATGGCTCTGATAATAGAAGCATTTTTTCCCGGTGTAGACTCAGTTTTTCTCTCTTTAGTGTAAGAAGTTTTCCCTCACCAAGTTTTAATTTACATAATGAAATGTAAGTCATAACTCTACCATCTGAGAAGGACAGCCTCCTGTAATCCACACATTTAGTGAGGTGCAGAGCATTCCTGTTTCCCCGGAAAGTCCCCTCGGGACCCTCTACTCTTAATTCCACGTCCGTCTCCACTTCCCAGCTATCCACTGTTCCATTCTCTAACCATCGTGGCGTAATCTTGCAAGCTCTAGAACTTCATTTGAATAAAACCATACATTGCATTTGATTTTTGTTTATTAAGCCTCTTTCCCTTAGCATAATATATTTCAGGTTTATCCATGCTGCTGTGTATTTTATTTTTATTTTTCATGCTGCTGTGTATTTTAGTAGCTCATTTCTTTCTGTTGGTAAGTATAGACCCGTTGTATGAATATACCTCCCAGGTTTCTTTTTTTTTTTTTTTTTTTTTGTAGCCATTCTTCTGTTGACAGACATCTCAGATCCAATTTGGGAATATTCTAAATAAAGCTACAACGACATACTTGTACCAGTTTTAAAATATACATATGTTTAAGTTCTTTCAGTAAATACTTCCATATATATTTAACTGTATAAGAAAACACCAGTTTGTCCAAAATGTCTGTACAATTTTACCCCACAACTAGCATTAAAGTAGGTTATCCTTTTCCTACTGCATATCTATGTGTTCCAAATATTCTTCTTATTTGTAGCTTGTGTATTTTCTTTCTTTCCTTCCGTCCTTTCTTCCTTTTCTCCCTGACTCTCTTTCTTTCTTCCTTTCTTCTTGAGACAGGAGCTCACATAGCCCAACTGGTTTCAAATTCAGTATGTAGCCAAGGATGACCTTGAATTCCTGATCCTCGTGCCTGCTGGAAATCCTAGGTGTGCACCATCACATCCAATTTACGTAGTGCTGGGGCACATGTTAAGCAATCACTCTGCCAACTCAGCTACATTCCCAGATCCTCCCTACTTTTTTTTTTTTTTTTTTTTTTAGATAGGGTCTTGCTCTAGTCCAGGCTGACCTGAAATTCACTATGTAGTCTCAGGGTGGCCTTGAACTCATGGCAATTCTCCTACCTCTGCCCTCCCAAGTGCTGGGATTAAAGGTGTGTGCCACCACATCAGGGCCCCGTTTTCTTTTTGATGGACAGAATTTTTTCATTTTTCATGAAGTCCAACCTATCACATTTTTTCTGGTTTCTCAACCCAAGTTGTCAAGTATTTGCTTTCTTCTAGAAGTCATGTGTTGTTAATTTTTATATTTAGTTAATGAACCATTGAAATGAATTCTTGTGTATGGTGTGAGGCAGGGTATAGATTAATTTTAAAAAATATTTTTTATTTATTTGCAAGGAAAGAAAGAGACAGAGAGAATAAGTGGGTGTGTCAGCGTCTCTAGCCACTGCGAATGAACTTCAGATGCATGTACCACTTTGTGCATCTGGCTTTATGTGGGTACTGGGAAACTGAACTCAGATTATTAGGTAATGCAGCAAGCACCCTAACTGCTGAGCAAACTCTCCAGCCCTAGATTAACTTTTTAATCAATTATACTTTTCAAGTAGCTTTGCAGGCCAGATTTCTGCTTCCTTCTTTCAGTTGCTTTGGAGGCTTTATCAAAGGCTCTGAGTATTTAAGAGTGACCTCGCTTCTCTCTTCTTTATTGTCATCTGTCTCTTCATATGCTTTTGTATATGCGTGGTACGTGTGGTGTGCTATGTGTGGTGATGCATGTATATAATGCATGGTGCATGTGTTGTGGTGTGTGTGGTGAATACGTGTATATATGTGTGGTGCATGTGGTGTGGTGTGTGTGGTGAATGCAGGTATATATGTGTATGATGTGTGTGATATGATGTGTGTGGTGAATGCATGTATATACGCATGGTGTCTATGATGTGTGTGGTGAATGCATGTATGTATGCATGGTGTGTGTGGTGAATGTGCATATATATGCATTGTGTGTGTGGCATGGTGTGTGTGGTGATGCACATATATGTGCATGGTGTTTGTGGTGTGTGTGGTGAATGTGTGTGTACATGCACGGTGTGTGTGGTGTGGTGTTGTGTGTGGTACCTGCACGTGTATGCGGACGCAGCACTCTGTGTGGCTGTCTGCCATGGCTTTAGAAGAACATTTGGTGTCCCCCACTCCATCATTCCCCTGCCTGTTTTTTCCTGATTCTGGAGCTTGCTACCCATGAGCCCAGCTATTCTCCATTCTCCAATCCCAAAAGAATGGGGGTACAGGCATGAGTGACCATGCCCAGCTGTTCATGTGGGTTCTGGAGATTCAGACACTGGCTGCCTCAAGCTCTCATGGTTGCGCAGGAAGCACACCCCACTGCTGAGCCATCTCCCTAACCCGTCTTTGTGTATGTCGACACAAGTCTGTCCTCTGGATGGCTTTTCCTTTATAGTAAGCCTAAACACCCCATTAAGACTTCCAAGTGCTAACCTAAAGTTGTATGAGTTCTTCAATTTAATTTTATTTTCCAATTATTTCATTATTGTTAGCCTTCTGATTTTTCTTAGATATGTTGCAATTGATTCGTCAGTTTATTTGCCTGGGTTTCCTTTAATAACGCTGGAATTTTGATCAGGTGGCGTTATTTTGAGGACACTGAATCTTTCAGTTCATCAGCATAGTGAATCATTTATTTATTTAGGGCTAAATTCTCAGCAACAATTTTAGTCTTGTATTTTTTATGAGTTTTGATATTATTGTGCATATCACTCTCTTTGTAAATTTTATTCTTGTCTTGCTCACATCCAGCATATAAGAATATAGTTTATTTTTGTGAATGGATTTGAACCACAGACTTTGCTAAATTCACCTGTGAGCTTAAGATGCTTTCATAAATTTATTGGACTTTGTATACACATAATCATAGTGTCTTTTAGTAGAAACAAAGCAGTGATTTTGTGTGTTTCTTTGCTGTGGCCAAGACTTCTTGTCCTATATGAATGAAGGTAGCAAGACTTTGCTTTGCTCCTATTTTAGAGGAAAGACATTCTTTTCTAATCTATCAGTTACAAGGATCATTGTAGGCTTTTCCCAGATGTCTTTTTAGATCACTATTAGAAAGAGTAATTCACCTAGTATGGTGGAATATAGCTGTAATCTCAGTGCTTGGCAGATGAAGTAGAGGCAGAAGGATCAGGAATTTGAGGCTATCTTCAGCTACATGGAAGTTTGAGGCAAGCCAGGCGTGGTGGCACACGTCTTTAATCCCAGCACTAGAGAGGTAGAGGTAGGAAGATTGCTGTGAGTTCAAGGCCACCCTAAGACTACATAATGAATTCCATGTCAGCCTGGGCTACAGTGAGACTTTAACTCAAAAAAAAAAGAAAGTTTGAGGCAAGCCTGGGCTACATGTGACCTTGTCTCAAAACAATAGTAAGAAAGGGCAATTTTAATTTTAGTTCGATTGATTTTGATAATTATATATTTTTCCATTAGATAGACACATCGATAGCTTTTTTATTAACCTTACTTCTAAAAACATACTCAACTTCTTTATTTTCCTAAGGGCTTTTCAGATATTGAATGTAATTTTCTGTGTAAGTAAAAATGTCATCCATAGCATGTATTCCTTTTACTTATTTTTTGTTGTCTGATTTCACCAATTGGGGCTTATGGCGTGACAGGAGCGCTAGCAGTTAGCATTCCTATTGCCAATTGTAGGTGAAAACATTCAGCTTTTCACCATTAATTGCCACATATAGTGGTAGGTAGTTTGTAGATGTCTTACCCTGTGTCAGGCTAAGCAGGCTCATGGTTCATACTTTTCTAGCAGCCTGTATCATAAATGGATGTTGATTTTTGTCAAAGATCACTGCTGTATCTATGAGAACAATTGTAAGTTGTTTCTTCTTTAATTTTAATATATAAATTAGGCTGAATGTTGAACGTTGAACCAGCCTTGCATTCCTAGAAAAAGAAAAGAACTCTTCCTTGTCTTTATATGTTATCTTTATTTTAATGTATTGCTGGATTCTATTAGCGAATATTTTGTTAGGGATTTTTACATCTATGTTCATAAATTAGCTCTATCTGTATTTTTCCCTTGTAAACTTTTTGCCAGGTTTTAGTAGAAAGACAATACTGGCCTCAGAAAATCAGTTGGGAATTATTCTTCTTTCTTATCTTGAAGATATTGTGTAGCGTTTGTGTTCATTATTTTTTTTGTTTATTATTTGAGAGAAACAGACAGAGGGAGAAAGAGGCAGAGAGAGAGAATGGGCACACCAGGGCCTCCAGCTGCTGCAAACAAACTCCAGACATGTGCGCCCCCTTGTGCATCTAGCTAACATGGGTTCTGGGGAATAGAGCCTCGAGCCAGGGGTCCTTAGGCTTCACAGGCAAGCACTTAGCCACTAAGCCGTCTCTCCAGCCCATGTTCATTATTTTCAAGCATGTGACAGGACTTACAGATAAAACTACCTACAGCTATTCTTTCACTTGGAAAGTTTTAACTACAGGGTGACTTTATTCAGAAGGTGCAGGGCTACTTACATGTTTTACACATATATTTCATGTTGCTTTCCCTGTGCCCTGTGATGTGTTGACAGGTAGGCAACTTGGATGAGGAGGCCAGTGGAAAGAGGAAACATCAGGACTGGAGCCTCAAGAACTTGTGGACGAGAAGTTTTCATGTACCACAGCACAGAAACTACTCTGCTTGGCAAAGCTGTGTATGAAAGATGAAGTGACTGTCCCATTTGATGAGGCCGAAGTGTGGAGGAGCTGAGCTGGCTCTGGCAGGAGAGCACACTGGTATTACAGAAGCGGAGCTTAGGGCCAAGCACCGCAAGCCAGCTGGGGGTCATTCATCTATTGCTGAGCACCACTCGGGCTCCAGGAGATGGCTCAGGACTGAAGCCACACACAGGATGAGGAAGCAGGAGGCTCACACGTGCAAAGACTTCTGCGTCACACTCACAATATTTTACAGATACTTACCTTCCAGTCTGGCATTCCTCTAATAAGATGACAAGTTTTGTTTTGCTAAGTTCAATGCAAACTGTTGTTCTTGCCTCGCTTTTCAGCCAAAGTAAATCGTTCGATGTCTTGGTGTTCCGTTTGTTGTAAGGAAAGTTACACCGAGGCTACGTATTGCAGGCACAAGAGTGAGAACTGGGATTTAAACTGCTATCTTCCCTCACCATCCGTGTCCCCCTGATAGTTTGGTGGTTGGTCTTGGTGGTCAACTCAAGCCGGCTAAGAGATTTCTAGGAGTGGTGAAATGCACCTGTGTGTGTCTGTGGGGCTTTTTTTCAGATTGAATGGTTTATGGGACAATTAATAAGGTGAAAAGACTCGCTCTGAACGTAAGCAGCACCTTCTAGTGGGCTGGGTGACCAGATGAAAAGAGAAATGACAGGAAGGTGGTATTCACGAGCTGAGAGGGTGCTTCTTCCTGTTGCTGGCTCCATTGTCTACTGACATCATGTTCCAGCCTGTTGACTCAACACCAGTGACTCTCCAATGACATCTAGGCCTTCAATGATGGGTTGGACTGCTGAGGGTTCCAGCTTCCTGACTTGGATAGCTACCTGGTTCTCTGCCTTTCTGACATGCAAGTAGTCATTGGATGATCGCCCAGCTCCTATCATGTAAGTCAACCCAGTAAACCCCCTTTCACACTGTATACATACATGCATTTCTAACATGTACACGCGCAGAAATACATATAGTCTGCTAATTCTCTTCCCTAGAGAAACCTGTCTAATACAACCTGCCAGGTTTAGGGAGGAGGGTGGGGTAGTATACTGGGCCAAAAGATAATAGGTTCTTGCAAAAACCCTCCCACAACTGAGGACAGACTCTCACATCTTTGCCAAAGGTCTTCTGGCCAAGTCAGCTCAAAGCTTCAAAGGCAGAAAGATGTCTATTTGTCAACAAACCTTTTTCTTTCTTATTTTAGTAAAACACTTCTATTTCTTTATTTCTCTCTCTCCTCTCTCTCTCTCTCTCTCTCTCTCTCGTATAACACTTGTGTTGGGGTTTTATGTAGCAAGAGTCTTCTGGTTACTGTTGGCAACCCTGTCTGTCCTCAAGTGCATGGTGTCTTTAAATTTCTGCCCAACTTGCTTGAGAGGCACAAGTGTGGGTGTTGAGCATGACTCAAGACTCCCAGTCTTCTCTCCTCCAAGTCCCTCACTGTAAGCTTTCAATGAAGTGAGCCTTTATAGTCATGGTCCTGGATGGCTGATAGAACCCTAAGAGAAATGTACTACAGACCCCACATTTTACAGATGGAAAACCAGCAGCCCACCTTGGCATAGAGGCTGAGGGATAATGATGGTGAGACAGCACTGGGACGTAGAACTGATACCACATACCTGCAGCTCCCCAACTAGTGATATAATTTATCTCACTTCCATTTTATATAAAAAAGATATCACATGGGATGGAGCTCCTCCTACAGCAAGCTCTGGTAGTCTGAGATGAGGATTCTCATGGTTTGAGCTTCTAGGGTGAAGCCAGGAAGATGGAAGGGAACCTGGGCAAACTTGCCACATTAGAGTGTGTTTGCTACCTGAAAAGCTCATGATGAGTGTATCATCGATGGTGGAGGACATTGGGGCTGAGGCCGTAATGCAATTCTCAGCAGCCATGGCATAGCAATTATATTCATGTTCCCTTGGAGCAGCCATTGGTATGGGGTAAAAAGAGGTTGGCTGCTGACTGAATAAGAGGGAGTGTCTGTGAGAAATTCTGGACTTGTCCTATGAGGAAGGGCCTCTTCTATAGAAGAAGCAGTTCGTGCAAGTGTGCAAGGTGGGGCCACGGGGAAGCTCTGGGTTACCTGTGGTGCTTCCAGCAGAAGGAGCCAGGCTGTTGCTCTGGCCTTGCTTCAGATCAAAGTGTGAACAAGAAAGCAGCCCTGGAAAGTCCCCTGCGAAGTGAGGGGTGCCGCTCTCCGCAAACAAACAGCACCAACAGACGCTGTTTGCCCCATGGGAATGGTGACCATGTGTCAGGTCAATGTGCAGCCGTGTGGGCAACGTGTCACGTGCCAGTGCCCAGCAGGCATGAGCCCCTTTCCAGTCTGAAGGCAACTTCCGCATCTCTTCCCTGACCCGATATTTCCCCTTGAGAAGTAGAGTCAGAAAAAAAAATAACTGACTTTTTGACCAGAGAGATGGATATAGAGAGCACCTGAGAAATGAGTCCAGCGCATTTGCACAGTCTGTGATGATCATGTGATGATTTCTGAGCATTTGGCTGGGACGGGCAGGACACTGTGTTTAATCACACACACATGCACGCACACACACCTTTGTTTTATTCTCTTAGATCTCCTTGAGGAACATGAGTGCATACTGAAACATTAGACTCTGGTCTCTCTCTCTCTCTCTCTCTCTCTCTCTCTTTCTCTCTCTCTCTCTCTCTCTTGCATCTGTGTGGGCATGCATGTGGGGGGGGGGTTATTTATATGCATGTGTGCAGGTGCACATGGGAGCACAGGTATGCAAATGTATGTAAAGACCAGAAGAAGACATTGGAGGCCTTCCTCCATAGCTCTCCCCCTCTTATTTGAGATAGGGTCTCTTACCATTCCTGGAGCTCACTGATTTGGCTAGACTAGCTAGCCAGAGACTTCCAGGGATTCCCTGTCTCAGCGGCCCAGTACTGGGATGCCTCCATGCCCAGCATTTCACATGGGCGCAGGGTCCAAACCTAGACCTCATGCTTGCAGGGCAAGCATGTCTCCTAGGCCTCATTCTTTTTAATGACTCTGGCTTCAGGTAGAATCATTCATTCATTTTTCTCCTTTGACCCAAAACTCTGTCCCAAGAGGTCAGGTGCTATATTCAGGTCTACAATGATACATAGCCAGCTAGTTTTAGTAAGAGTGTCAGTGTTTACATTAGAAAGAAACCCAACTATAACTAGTTCAGTCAGTAAAGGGAATTGACTAAAAGGTGGCTGGGTATCCCAGGTAACTGTAAGCCAGGGAACACCTGTCTCCTCAAAGATCCACTGTGGCTTACACATGTGTGTAAGTAGGGTGGAAACACCATTCTTTCCTTGTCCTACCCATCTCTGATTCTTGCTGCATACCAGCTTGCTTCTTCCTGAAGTTTCCATTGGTCTGGACAAAGTGGTAGCCAAAGACTGTGAACCTCAACAATTTACAGCCAAAGGAGCCTCAGCCTCTCCTATAGGCCAGTCACAAACAAATTCCCAGGAGGCTCTGACTGGCTGAGCTGGGGTCAGGTGTTCATGCCCAAGCCACTTGAAGTTGGAATGCCACCAGAGAAAGAAATCCCAGGTGCAGCTCACAACCCTGTCCCTATTTGTCATCTCTGTGCTCCGCGCATGTCTGATTTTTCTGTGGAGCTGAAGGGAAGGCAAGGTTATAATGTGGGGTTTGTTGTCCAAATTAAGACAGTTGAGGTCAAGGATGATTTTAAAAATCAGATCTTAGGGCTGGGGAGATGGCTCACAGTAGCTACACAAGTGTGAGGACCTGACTTGGGATCCCCAGAACCTGCGTAAAGCTGGAAGTGGCAGCACATCTTTGTAACCCCAGTAGGTCCTATTCTGAGATGGGAGACAGAGCTGGGGATTCTGGAAGCTTGTTGGCCAGCTGGCCTGACATATGCACTGCTGGACAAGAGACCCCGTCTCAGAGCAAGGTGGAAAGTGACTTCCACATGTGAGCTGTGGCATACATGTGCCAGAACACACACACACACACACACACACACAGATTAAAAATAATAAGATAATACTTCCAGTGGTCGGTAGGGCATGTCAATGGCAGGGTGAAGAAAGTAGCCAAGCTCACTTGCCTGGGAGCTTGTACCTTCATGACTCTTCATGCTGTGGGGACCAGGTGCAGCGAGACTATAGGAACTAATAACACTTAAAAAGTATTCTATTTATTATTTATTTGTTTGAGAGAGAAAGAGGCAGATAGAGAAATAACGGGCGCTTCAGGACCTCTAGCCACTGCAAACGAACTCCAGATGCATGTCCCACCCCGCGCAGCTGGCTTACGTGGGTATTAGCATTTTAAGAAGCAAAACTGGTTGGTGCATTCATGACCCCACAGTGAGTGCCATAAGCCCACCGTGGAGGGCCCTCAGTGGATTGGAGGCGGACAGAGGAGATATAAGAGGATAACCAAAAGGGGAATGTGACCAACATACGACTTGGTCATACAGTAAAGTACACCATTCACTCAAAGAAAGCAGCAAGGAAGGTGGCATGGGATGCTAGGATAGCCCTGCCGTAGTGGGGAGAGTGGTCAGACACAGGCCTGAGGACCAAGGAGAATCCCAGGGTCACTGCTCCCTGGTCTACCTCCGTGCTACAGTGAGGGCACAGAGGCAGTCACCTCTGAAGGAAGAGGAGACCAGCACCGGGAGACAAACGCGCTGACAGCGAAGTCAGGCATGTGTCCGTGGCTGGACTATTAGGTCTGCATGTTTGAGGTATGGCAAGTCCCAGATGGCAGCTTCAGGCTGCAGCTGGAGAGAAATTGTCAACATCACTGAGATAGCACTTTCTATCTGTGGAGAGCTCTCCTAAGTGGGTTACATGGAACAAGCCATTTAAATAAAGCTCAAGCAACTGTGTGTGGTAGGTGTGACTGTTGTGCCCGCCTGCTGGGAAGTGAATCACACCTCCCTATATTGCTGTCTACCTAGATCCCTATATTGCTGTCTACCTAGAACCTCAAAATGTGAGTGGATTTGGAAACAGGGTCATTGCAGATGTAGCTAATTAGCTAAGGTGAGGTCGAGCCATTAATCCAATGCCCTGTGTTCTGACAGGGAGAGGGAAATTTCGACAGATTCTCACAGAAGGAAGTAGGCCGTGTTGACACAGAGGTAAAGATAGTGATGCGACCATGAACCGAGGTACGATGAGGTTTGCTAACAAGCCTGAGGAGCTAGGAAGAGGCAGGGAATGGTTCTCCCCTAGAGTGTTTGGAGGAAGCATGATCCCGCCAACATGCTGAATCTGAACTTCGAGCCTCTACAACGAAGAGATCACAAATTTCTGATATTCAAGGCCCCAGGTTGTAATCTGTCACAAAAATCCTGAAGAAGGAACAGGGCACCTTGCAGAGGTATAAATAGCATGGACAGGTTACATCCTGACTTGCCCAAAGCCACACAACTGGAAAGTGGCAGGGAAGGAGTGCATCAGAGAGGCAAAAATAGGGATTCATGGGCTAGGGAGATGGCTCAGTGGTTAAAGGTGCTTGCTACCAAAGCTTACAGTCCCAGGTTTGACTCCTCAGTGTCTGTCTATGTAACACCAGATGCACAGGGTGGTGCATGTCTCTGGAGTTCATGTGCAATGGCAGGAGGCCCAGGTGTGCCCCTCCTCTTCTTCTTGCTCCTCCTTCTCCTCTTCCTTTTCCTCCTCCTCCTCCTCCTCATTCACCTCATTCTTCTTCTCTCTCCAAATAAAATCTTATAAGAAATAATAGGAGATAACATGAATCAGTTTCATAGAAAACCTCCTTTTGGCTAGTATTCTACAAGATATAACCACCAATAAAGGGGGGTGTGGGACAGTCCAGACAGAAGTGCCCTGTAGAAGGTGGAAAAAGCTTCTCCTTAAAAAAAAAAAGGACTCTATAAGGCTTGCAGTGTCCACTGTTGAGTATCTTCACTGGTGGTATCTCTCTCTCCCATTGAACTGCATGTAGAATGGCTTCTTCCAGCTTTCTGTCAGCTGGTCTACCTGGAGGAGGTTATCAGCTCAGTTCCAGCAGGATTTCTCAGTGGCCTTGCAGCCCATATATGTGGAGTCTTCAGTAATAGGGTCTTACCATCTATTCCTGGTGGGAAACCAAGGGCCTCGGCAATAGCCTATAATGTTTTGGGGGTATCAGGGAGCTCCTTGGCCAACAACTCACTGAAAGGTATCCCATCCCTGGCACTGAAAATTTTCTAGCAACGATCTATGGCTCCTGAGTGTTCCATTGTCCAAAACCAGAGGATTCCATATGATTTATTTTTAGCCCTCCCTCCACCTTTCCTTTACTCAATCTCTTCCCCTGACCTCACTTTGGGCCTTTTCACCCCCGTTAATCTATTCTTCTACTTACATATATACAATACCATCCTATTAAGTACCCTCCTCCTTTCCTTTCTCTAGGGGTGTAACATCTGCTGATGCCCAAACCTTTGATTACCTGCCAGACCTAAAAAGTAAGACTCTACTGCTGAAGACAACACAGGCTGTGGTCACAGAACATCGGGACACTACGTGGGAATGGAGAGGGAAACTAGCTCCCTCCTCTCTAGGCCTTATAGAGCTGGAAAGGCCCGTGAGAACTGTTGGAGGACTACGGTCACCAACAGCATGAATAAGCAGGGGACCATGCAGACTACAAAACCAACCAGCTGGACAAGAAGTACACACTACAGCCTCTGCGGGTTGCCAGTTTTTTCTCTGATTAGACATGAGGCCTGCTCAGTGGAAGGGAACTCATATGGTACTGAAAACCAAGTTAGAATCCCATGGTTAGGAACTTCGTAGAGCAGAGAGAAGCACCCATGCTTTTTGGATAAACAAAACCTAACCTAAGCTGCTCTCACTCTTGGTTGGAGAATCTGTTTTATTTTACAGGTGGCAGAGAAAATGGAGGAAGACCAATATCCATCAATAAGACAAGAAGATAGCCAACTGCCCACTAAGAGACATGGCACCTCTACCACATCTGCTGGGTCCCAGAAGAAATTGCAACGGAACCAGAGGCAGGAATATCACTCTCACTGCTACCTGAAAACCAGCTCCAGGGAAATGATAACAGAGACTGTGGTCAATCAAAACCCATCAAAGGGCTGGAGGAAAGATTGCTCAGTGGTGAAGGCGCCGGCCTGCAAAGCCTAAAGACTGGAGTTTGGTTCCAGATACACAAGGTGCTGCATGCATGTGGAGCTCATTTGCAGGGGCTAGAGGTCCTGGCATGTCCATTCCCTCTTTTAAAAGCATGGTGAAGCATACCTTTAATCCCAGTACTCCGGAGGCAGAGGTAGGAGGACTACTGTGAGTTTGAGGTCACCCTGAGACTACATAGTGAGTGAATTACAGATCATGCTGGGCTAGAACAAGACCCTACCTCAAAAAAGAAAGCAACCAACCCACAAGCCAACAACAACAAAAAAAATAAAAATAAAAATAAAAACCCCAACGCCCCCCAGCGCCCTCCAACACCCCTGTCAAAGCAGAAATCCAGAGGTTACAGAGAACTCAACACTAAATCAGATTGCTAACAGGCCTACTATGACTTGGAATGTTGTGGAAGAGGGGGAGAACGATTGTGAAAACCACAGAGTGGGTAGGAATACCCTGAGGTACTTCCCCCCTTAGTCCACAGGGACTGACTGAGGCTTCGTAACCCCACAGTGAACACCATGACTGCACTGAGCAGGACCCCTAGGGAAACGGGAGAAGGGGCAAGGGAATAAAAGAGTATAACCTGTTACAATATATAAACTAACACAGGGCTGGAGAGATGGCAGTTAAGGCACTTGCCTGCAAAGCCTAAGGACGTAGGTTTGATTCCCCAGAACCCACATAAGCCAGACACACATGGCGGTGCATGTGTCTGGAGTTCGTTTGCAGTGGCTAAAGGTCCCGGTGTGCCCATTCTCTCCCTATCCCTCTCTCTCTCTCAAAAATTAAATAAATAAATTAATTAAGTATTTAAAATAAAACAAAACAGAAAGACTAGGGACTCATAGTGCTTCTGGCCCATGTGCCGTCCTCAGTTGCGAGCGCACTGCTGCTCACTGCTCTGACAAGACCAGCTCATGTTCACGTTCATCTCGGCTTCCCAGGACGTCACTCCAATCCATCTAGTGCTGATCTGATGATCTGGCTCTGCCCACTGGACCATCATCCTCATGTGGGATGCTGGGACAAGTTATAGTGTCTCGGAATTCTAAACAATGTTCTAATAAGCGTCCTTAAAAAAAAAACAAAAACAAGTTTTCTTTCTTTTTCATGCTGGTGATCAAACCCAGCACCATATACATATTAGGCAAGTGTTACAGCAATAAACCATAATCCCCACCCCTATAGCTGTTTTTTTTGTTGTTGTTTCATTTGGGGTTAGGACTTTTTGTTTTAAAAAAAGAATATTATTCATTCATTTATTTATGAGGTGGGGGGAGAATGGGCACACCAGGGCCTTTGGCTACTACAAACAAAGTGTATAAATGCACCACCTTGTGCATCTGGCTTTATGTGGGTCCTGGGGAATCGAACTCTGGTGGTTAGGCTTTGTAGGCAAGTGCCTTAACTGCTGAGCCATCACCTCAGCCCCAGGGTTGTAGCTTTATAAAGAAGCCCGGGAAGTGGGATTGAGGAGTGAGACCCTTTTACAGCCTCTCAAAGTTCAGTGTCAAATCACGTTGGGCAGTGAGGGAGCGGACATGCCCACCAGCGCCCCCTCACTGGAGCCTTGGGGGTCCTTTTCCTCTTCAATGCTTGTTAATATGGTGAGTAAAAACTGGGTTCTTTGTTCTACTTTGCATTTCCTTGATTACTAACGAGGCTGAATGTTTACAAATGGACTAGTCATTTGCATTTCCTTGTTTGTAAATTTTTCTATTTTTCCCTCTATGGCCCTATCTCCCTTCCTGCCTGGCCGATTCCCTCCTACCCTGTGGGAACGCTTTCCTTGGGTTAGTGACCCTGTTCTGCCGTGCTCATTTACTGACATTGCCAAATGGATGGGCTTAAATTTTTAAATAGTCTCTCATTGTTCCAGAAGCTCTGCATGAGCATTGGGGAATATGGAAGCCACATTCAATCAACAGTAAAAGGGAAAATTATTATATTCCTGTCACCCAGAGATTTCCACTTTTAACACCTTAGTATGTCTCATTCCTTTTTTTTAACTTTACTCAGATGATATCATTCTACACAAAATGTTTTTATAATCTGATTTTTTTTTTCAGTAAACAATCTCCACTTTCCTGTCAGGTTGGAATATTTCTAGGCTATCTAACACCGAGGGCGTTCTCTAGTTACCTTCATAGGCCCTGTAATGTCCTCCAGAAATGTATGCACAGCAGTGGCCTATGCAGGACTGTGCTGCTACCTTGCTGGGTCCCTTTGAGCTCAGTAAAGACCCAATTAAGTGCCACAGATTTGTTGAAGACACCAAACCAGTTTCGCTGCAGACAAACATTCCAGCCTTTACTCGGTGATGTCACTGCCTCGCCCCCACCCCCCAGTCTCTGCTGCTGTGGCCAGCATTTCCACACTGTTCTGTTCTAGTCGGGGTGTGGCAGAGGACATCTCCTTCAGCGCGTCCGTCTAATTCTGCATTTTCTGGTCCCTTGCTATCCCTTGGGTGGAAAGCTGCAGGAAGTCCTCTCTGGAACTTGGAGGGACTTTTGCATGGCTCAATAATCAAACCCCCTTCACAAAGGGTGAAGCGTTTGCACCCTGAAATTGGTTCCCAATCCTCTGGAGCTGGGGCTCAAAGCTGAGGCTTGAGAGGCGTGCCCACTTTTTTCCAAAGAGAATCCAAAGCAGCCTCTTTCCACATTCCTCTATTTTAGGGATTATTTTGCCCGAACCACCTGCCTCAAAAGGAAAAACTATCCCAGTCCCCGAGTGTTCAGTGTGCTTTAATGGCACCGACCCTTCCATGAGGCCAGGGGGGCCTCGTCCGGGGAGCGGAGTGCTCAGCTCCCGGAGGAGGCGCTCACAGGGTCTGCCCTGTGGAAGCTCTAGAACGCAGCAGCCCAGGCCAGGAGGAATGGGGGCTGGCTTGTGGCTCTAGCTGCACCAGGCGCGTGTCCTGCTGGTGGAGCTGCAGTGCTGGGAAGGCAGGGCCCAAGCCATGGAGGCAGAGTAGGCAGGCCGGGGCTCTGGGCTTGTGGGCGCGGTGCTCATCCCGCTAACTTCCAATCTCCATTCTGCAGTTGTACGATGCAGATACTCATAACTCCCTGGCAGGAAGACATTACCAAGGAATAATATATAAGCCCATGTGCGGGGGCTGTGGAGACCTCCGGCAGCCGAGTGGAAGGTCCTCTGATGGTTCCGTCAGGGCTGGTGTTGGCAGATCTGTCCAGCAGCAGGCAGGACAAGCCTATGACATGGGGCAACGAGCTCTTCGGGAGTGATCTTCTCGGTACTGTGCTACGGGGAGATGCCCTTCTGTGATCACCTCGTCATCTATTCTCTTGTGCTGTTCCCTGCCACTCTGGATGGGGGCTCGGAACCAACCTCACCCTGCCATGCCCATCGTGAATGCCCCATGCTGCCGGGCCTCCAGATGCAAGCTGTTCGAGGACAGGGTGTCATACTCCCGATGAGGGAGATAGCATGTCTGAAGACATTTCAGCAGTGACCTGTTGGGCCCCTCGCCTCCTTCATGGTCCTTGTCCCTTGTCCTTCCCAGTTATCACTGTGTCCTGTGGCTACATCAGCTGTAGATGAGAAGTCACCCTATGGGGCTTGAGTCTGTGCATCTTCTTTTTAAATTTTTTTTCTTCATTTTTTATTTATTTATTTGAGAGCGACAGACAGAGAGAAAGAGGCAGATAGAGAGAGAGGGGGAATGGGCCGCCAGGGCTTCCAGCCACTGCAAACGAACTCCAGATGCGTGCGCCCCCTTGTGCATCTGGCTAACGTGGGTCCTGGGGAATCGAGCCTCGAACCAGGGTTCTTAGGCTGCACAGGCAAGCGCTTAACCGCTAAGCCATCTCTCCAGCCCCGAGTCTCTGCATCTTAAATGTCCCTGGGAAGCTGGCGGTGGCTTTGCGTCTCTGTGCCAGGGCTCTCCAGGGTCTGCTGTAAAACCAGCATCAAGGATAGAACAGTGTGGCTCTGGCGTGTGTCTGGTCATTATGTAATGGGGGAGCTGCGGTTCTGGGGTGCTTTCTGGAACCCCAAGTCCTGAGTTCATATCTACAAACTAACCAAGGAATTGGCAAGTCCAGATTCATGAAAATGACTTTTTTGAAACACCACATTTTATTCAGATCTTACAAAGGAGTTGGGAGGAAGAAAACTGGGAGATAAGGAAAGATAAAGCAGGGACAAGAGAAGACCACCATGTGGAATCCAAAAGCCCATGTGGGCTATGTGTATCCCAGGAGCCCAAGTAGTTGAACATGGATCTTAGGGGGGAATATGAGAAGGGGTTTTCTAAAAACGGGCACTTCCAAAAAGGATCAAAGTGAAGACAAGGGCTGGAGAGATGGCTTAGCAGTTAAGCGCCTGCCTTTGACGCCTAAGGACCCCGGTTCGAGGCTCAACTCCCCAGGACCCACGTCAGCCAGATGCACAAGGGGGTGCACGCATCTGGAGTTCGTTTGCAGTGGCTGGAGGCCCTGGCGCACCCATTCTCTCTCTCTCTCTCTGCCTCTTTCTCTCTCTGTCTGTCGCTCTCAAATAAATAAATAAAAAATGAACAAAAAAAAATTTTTTTAAAAAGTGAAGACAATAATAAAAGGAAAAAAAAGTGTCTCTCCCCACCCTGGCATGACTTCGGGGTAGGAGAGAGGTCTCACCAATCCAAAGACCCCCAAAAATGTTGCTGCAAGCTAGAGAGAGAGTGAGTGAGAGAGAAAGAGAAGAGAGAGAAATGGCCCACTCTCTCTGTGGATCCAGGGGACATAGGATTTGTGCTGTCCCTCCTGGACACACCTACACCAGGTGTCCCAGCCAGTCAGCCTGGGCTTGGAGGAGAAATCCACCCACACCTGGGCAGTGTGCACTTGAGAGATATAACTGGGTGCAATGGGCAAGCACGAAATCCCAGGACTGGCACAGGCGGGGCAAGTTGAGCTAGACATGGGGAAGATGTGGCATCCTAAGGCTCCTCCCTTTAAGGGCCGCCCTGGTCCTGCCTAATTAATCTAACTGCCTACTCAAGCACCCCCCACATGCAATTAAGTAATTAATTCATGCATTCATCTGTTGGTTCATCCATGCATTCATTACACTTGTCTATAGTCTTTATCATACTGGTGTCATGTCTGGTATCCCAGTAAACAGGGAATGGGCAACCTCACTATTGTTCAGCTAGAAGGAGGTGGGCAGATATGTAGAGGATGTCAGTCCTGGGGGCTGGAGTCTGAGAAGGTACCCCCATGGTCAGGGCATCAGGAGGGTTTGCGATAAACAGTGGCAGAGAAAAGGAGACTGGGGGACACTGTCCGCACAGAGCAGAGGAGGTGGGGAATTTCAAGAACGTGGTATGGCTGCATCCAAGTGGGTGAGGAGCCTAGGGAGCACTGTGGAGGGACAAGGACAGGCCGCAAGCCCCCCTGGCATAGCCGAGAGGCATGAAAGATAGCGAGAGCATGTGCAGATTAAAGCACAGTCAGAAGCACACCCCAGGAACTCACTCTGGCTGCGTGTGTGGGGTAACTGGGGGAGAAGGGCATGTGCTCAAAATTCCGCGTGACCATGAGAAGTTCTTCCTTCATGGAGATCCTAGAATTTCCTCCTTTATGCTCCAGAAAATCTGAACCTCAGTGGAAAATTCTGGATATTCATTCTGGTCCCAGGAAGGTCAGTAAGTGACCTTTGGTAAATCTGACAGTTTGCCCTCACCTCATTTTCCTCACCAGTCAAAGGGGTTTCAAGCAGTGATGTGTATGGGATATGGATGGGCACTGGTGCATGGTTCAAATTACAAAGAATGGAAAGACTTCCTTATTCATCCCAGGGGGATCTGGTAAAATAGGAGCTCAACTTACTCCAAAAGCTTAAAAATGAAAGAGTTCCTTTAGGTTCCTTTTTTTAAAAATGCACATACATGTGTGCGGTATACATGTGTGTACATGTTTGTGGGGGGAGGGCACACATGTCTGTGCAGGTGCCCTCATTCATGTGTTTCCTTGAGATGGCAGTCACCTGGAGTCGTTATTTTCAGTGAGACTTGCTGTCCAGAGCCCCAGCGATTCTCTGGTCTCTGCTCCCCACAGCAGTCTGGGGTTACAAGTGTCATGCTCAGGAATACTATCTGTCTCTTTTTAAAATTTTTTTTGTTTATTTATTTAATTTATTTAAATTAATGGGTGCGTCAGAGCCTCCAGCCAATGCAAACGAACTCCAGACGCGTGCACCCCCTTGTGCATCTGGCTAACATGGGTCTTGGGGAATTGAGCCTCGAACCGGGATCCTTAGGCTTCACAGGCAAGCGCTTAACCTCTAAGCCATCTCTCCAGCCCCTATCCATCTCTTTTTGAGACAGAGTTTCTCCTTGGTCTGGAGCTCATTACCTATGCTGCACTAGCTAGCCTGTGCGCTCCAGGGTTCTTCCTGTCTCCACCTTCCCAGTCCTGCATACACCATTCAGCTTTTGCACGTGGCTACTGGGGATTGAACTCAGGTCCTCATGTCAGTGAGGAAAGCACTTTACAAACTGAGCTACCTCTCCAGCCCCTAGAGGCTCTTTATTGCATATTAGTGTTTTCTTAATGCTATGTACTGTGTGGCTGCATTCAGAGTAAAATATGCATACTGGTAAACATGTATGCAAATGCTGAGGAAAAGGGCTGGAAGGTTGTTCCCACATCTCCCAGTCATGAGGATGACAGGAACCGAGCGTCCATCCACCTTGCCTGACCACGTCATACTCACCTGTCCCTTGCTTCTTCTCCAGCAAGGACAGGATGTCGTCTCTGTAGGATCTCTTAATGCATGAGATATACTTAATACTGGGAGTTTTCAGTTGGGAGGAAATGGAGGCTCTCAGCCCTGTGGCTGCAGGGTCAGGGTGCAATGCAGGACAGTGTCGTGTACACAGCAAAATAGGAGGCGGAGGCCTGGGCTGCAGGCCTGCACATCGGCTTCTCAGGAGGAATTCGGACACTTGCCATGGGCTACACGATCCAAAGGCTCTGTGTTACTATTCTCTTCTGCCTCAAGATGTCTGGAAGTCCTCGTGCAGAAGACTGAAAGGGCCAAGAGGTTGTTTTCAGGGTCCGTAAAGGGCAAGTTCATTTAAACTCTTGTCTTCAAATACTTATGTCTTTACAGCCTGGTTCCCTCACACCTGTGGCACTCCACCCTGGTCCTGTGAGGTCCAAATGCTTACTTAATTGTCCAGAGCCTGTGCCAACCCTCAACCTTCATCCCACCATACAATTCCAAACCAACCTTCTTCCTAAATAGCTTGGCAAATCCCTGGCTCTGTAACTCTAGATTTGTGTTCTCCAACTCAGGCCTGAGATTTCTCTACAATAATCATATATATGTGCATGACAACCACACACACACGTACACACACACATGCGCACACACACACACATGACTTCTAGGTTGAATAGTGAACACCCTATTTCTAACCTAGGATGAAAATGTTAGTATGTGTATGTACAATCACACATTGTGGAAAACAAACACCAAAGTATGTCAGCATGTCATTTTTGGAAGGTTTTCCCTGCGGGCTGGAAGCTTAGTGGTTATGGAGCTTGCCTGCGAAGCCTAAGGACCCATGTTCAACTCTCCAGGTTCCACATAAGCCAGACACAAAAGATGATGCAAGCACCCAAGGTTGCCCATGTGTACAAGGTGGTGCATGCATCTGGAGTTCAATTGCAGTGGCTGGAGGCCCTGGTGCACCAATTCTCCCCCACCCTCTCTCTCTCATAAAACAAATAATAAAAATAAAAAATAAAGATTTTTTGCCTAGAAAAAAGTGGAGCATCCATTGCGGTGCCTCTGAGAAGGCAGTGAGGCCTAGACTCTTTTCTTTAGCCATCAACACTGGTTATATTCTAATATTCCCCTCTCCCCCATTCACATTCTACTGAGGACTCTCCTCAGTAGATGGGGTTATCAGTAATCACTACCGGGGTCATAAATGCACCTGTCAGTCTCTGGTAGGGCAGGGGACAGTGCCTCAGAATACGCCTTCCTGCCCTGTGGCTCTTACATTCTTTCTACCCTTTTTTTCTACAATGTTCCCCAAGCCTTGCAGGGCATGCTATAAGTCTCCTTTAGTATTGAGCTCTCAGCAGCCTCAAATTTTCTATTTTGATGAGTTTTCAGTCGCCTCAGCATCTACCACCATTTTCCTAGAGGCCTCTCCACTATATATATAATTTTTATTTATGTAGTTACTTATTTATTTAAGAGAGAGAAAGAGAAGATAAAGTGAGAACAGCCAAACCAGGGCCTCTTGCCACTGCAAACGAACCCCAGACACATGCACCACCTTTCACCTTGTGCAGCTGGCTTATGGGAGTACTGGGGAATCGAACCTGGGTCCTTAAGCTTTGCAGGCAAGCATGTTGACTGCTAAGCCATCTCTCCAGTTCCATCCACCTTATATTTTTGAGGCAGGGTCTCTCACTGAAATTGGAGCTCCACTGATTCAGCTAGAGCAGTGTCTTACCTTCAACAATTACAAGCTTAAGGGAGGAAGGTTTTTTCCGTTGACAGTTCCACGTTACTGTCCTTCGTGGCAGGGAGGGTGTGGTGGCAGGAGCTTGAAGCAGAGCAGCTCACATTCAGTCCAGAGTGAGGAAGCAGAGGGCAATGAATGCTGGGGCTCAGCCAACTTTCTCCTTTTCATACAGTCCAAGACTACTGCCCATGGAAGGGTGCTGCCCACAGTCAAGGTGGGTCTTCCCACCTCAATCACATAGTCAAGATAATCTCTCACAGGTTAATCTATAATCCGGAGGCTAATCTAGTCTAAATCATTCCTGATAGATTATTCTATGTCCTGTCAAATAGACAATCACAACTAGCTAACCAGCAAGCTCCAGGAATCTTCCCATCTCCGCCTCTCCAGACCTGGAATTACAGGTGTGTGCCACCACACCCAACTTTTATCTAGATGCTAGGGATTCAAATTCCGGCCCTCATGCTTGCATGCAAACACTTTAACAACTCCTACACCTCAAATCTACACAACCCTGGATTTTGCTGGCAAACCACATCCAATCTGTGAACATGTGTCTATGCACATGAGCTTACAACTACAAATAAGGAAAAAATTTTGAAAAAAAAAGGTACATTATCTAATTTCAGTCATAACCCAAAATAAAGACTTATTTCATGAACACTTAAGTAATTCCCCAACATTAACTATCTTCAGTTAACTATTATAAGGTGACTGACTATTGGGGAATGGGACACCTTGTTCAAACTGGCACTTGCAGCTCTCATGGAAATCATCCCTCGATGCAGGCTCAGACACAGCCCTAGTAAACAGTGCCTTGGCACAAAGAATACTGCAGACTACACGCCTGGGATTTCTCAAGCAGCCTGGCATGCATTTTATTTTTCTTTTTAAACAGCTTTATTGAGATAAAATTAACAGTTTGCCCATTTGAAGTATACGGTTAAATGTTCTACTGTAGTGCTCAGTATTACCTGTATCCTTCCCAGTGCTCAGTACTACCTGCCTTCTTCCTAGTGCTCAGTACTACCTGCCTTCTTCCCAGTGCTCAGTACTACCTGCCTTCTTCCTAATGCTCAGTACTACCTGCTTTCATCCTAGTGCTTAGTACTACCTGCCTTCTTTCTAGTGCTCAGTACTACCTGACTTCTTCCTAATGCTTGGCATTACCCGAGTTCTTCATCCCACATATGAACGTAGTCAGCAGTGTATGAAGAGAACTCCTCATGCACACCCAAGAATAGTCAAGAAAAGACTGCCTCAGCCATGCCATTGTACGAAGGCTACCACAGTGTTGTACCTTACACATACGTCTGCCTGTCATCTGCTTGTCTAATCTCGGTCTGGCTCCACCCTTGTCATTGATCCCAGAGGATAACTCTTATAAACAGATACAATCTCATCCATTTTGCTTTTAAAAACCCTCATCTTCTTTTGCAGCCTTGGGCACTGGCGACGTGTATTCCCAATGCTGTGTTCATGCCCAGATAAAGCCTCCATTGCTGGAGGGGTCCTCTCCACTCGTTAATGAGCTCAGTAGAGCCGTCCCGGGACCGGGAAGCGGCACCGCAGGCGGTTCTGATTCATGCTGGGCATCACAAAGATCCCTTTTCCATATTGTCTAGAGAAATAGCTTTCCTGATCCTTTTCTGATTTCATTTTTTTGCTTGTTTTATTTTATTTTATTTATTTATTTGTGTTTGGTTTTTTGAGGGAGGGTCTCACTCTAGCTCAGGCTGACCTGGAATCCACTATGTAGTCTCAGGGTGGCCTCGAACTTATGGCGATCCTCCTACTTCTGCCTCCCAAGTGCTGGAAATAAAGGCATGCGCCACCACCCCCAGCTTTTTTTTTTTTTTTAAGACAGAATCTGATGAAACCCAGGCTGGCCTTCAACTTTCTGTGTGGCTGAGGCTGGCCTTGAATTCCTGATCTTCCTCCCTCCACCTCTCAAGTGGGGGATGACAGGTGTGCAACACACCTAAATCCTTTGACCATTTCTAAAGCTGGATTGTATAGCTTTTTTTAATAAATATTTTTATTTATTTATTTGAGAGAGAGGCAGATAGAGAATGGATGCACCAGGGCCTCTAGCCACTGCAAACGAACTCCAGACACATGTGCCACCTTGTGCATCTGGCTTATGTGGGTCCTGGGGAACCGAACCGGGGTACTTTGGCTTTGCAGGCAAGTGCCCTAACTGCTAAGCCACCTCTCCGGCCCTAGCTTTTCATTATTGCTTATAAAGGTACTTTTTGTATTCTGGATACAAGTCACACGCAGATGGCACCCGCTTGGTCTGCCCCTGTGTCTCTGACGCGATAGACAGGATCACATGCTCCACACCTCCCCCGCGGTTGTCCCCAGCTGTGACCTGGATCTTGTAGGGAAGGGAAGAAATGGAACACGAGCCATTCCTGGATCCCATGCACTGCGCTGCTCCCCCTCCCACAAACCCATCCTGTAGTCATTTTGCCAGTGAGGAAACTGAGGCAGGGAAAGATGAAAGGGCTGTCGGTAAGAGCTGCAGCTGGAGTTCTCTCTCCCTTTGTCTTGCTGTCGCAAGCAGTGACGGCTCCATTCATTCACGAAAGCTATATTCAAGTTTGTGCTGAGTGAGTCATGGAAGCTGGGACGGATCACCAAGTCCTGCCGTCCAGTCTCTGTGTCCCGCTCCTTGGAAATTCAAGCATTTCATAGTAAGGACTGAGGGGTGTGGGGTCTTTTTGATGTCATCAGCTCTATGGTTTGGATCTGTCGTGACATCTCCAGTGGTTCTCATCTCCATCATTATATCAGTCTGCCTGGTGGATCCACTTCCCAGTGCTTCCTTTACCTCCACAACCACTGGACTGCCACACAAGGCTGATCCCACGACCCTCATTTTCTCCAGAAGGCCATCTCTGGTCCAGAGTCTCTATTCAATGAGGATGGAAGCAAAACTTAATGTTAGGAAAAAAAAATTTCCTAATGTTTCCTGTGGTCCCATGATGGATTATCAGCAATCTGAGGGTGTTCATTGGATGGTCTGTGTGGCAGAACCAATTATGTTGGTAGAAACTGGCTGTTGAAAGAGCAGGAAGTTGTCTCGTTAGGGGAAAAAGAGTCTGTGAGTTCTGCGTGGGCCCAGTCTCTTCCAAGAGCATGGGAGCTCAGCATGCACGTCTGCCTGGCAAGAGAAATGAAGGAGATCTGCCTGGGGCCCTAGAAACATCCCTCTCGCCCTCTCTGCTGACATGCCAACTCCTGCTAAAGGTGCCCATCATGACACAGCCTTGTGCACGGACACTAGCCGCTGCTTAATGACTGTGTCTAAACCCTGGTGTCCTTGAACAGCCAGAGAAGGCTTCTGACCTCAGCAAGGGCAAGCATGATGCTAAGTACATGTGCTGGTCACCCGCAGCCTGGGAATATCCCCACGTGGGTGCTCCTTAGTCCTCCTAGGAGGTGCCCAGCTTCAAGCCTAAGAACAAAGGAGATCTGGGGAGAAGCGTTTTTGGTTTTTAAGCTGAGAGCAGCAGTCAGCTATTTTAGGCATTATTCATATCATATTCAGTCCCTTTCCTTGGTCAACTTAACTGCTTGGTTCTAAGCTTTTCTCCATGAAGGCACACAATTCTTCTTTTCTGCTTTTCAGTCATTATCCATTTTTAATACCAGGAGAGAAAATGACATCTCTGTCCAGTCAATGGGCTCTTCAATTGTTTGATTGTGACCAATAATACCATTAGAAGAAAGCATTGGGTTAGACCTATAAAAAATTTACCTAATTATATTTTCAAGTACTCATGCAAATTCTCAGTGTGCAGACAATTGACAGACTGCTTTCATTTTTATTAATCTGTGTGTTTTGTCAGTAGAGGCAAAAGGTCAGAGCATGTGAAGTTGATGCAGAGTGGGTACCCGCTCTGAGGTGCCTCAGAGGCCTTTCTGTTCTCTGTATTTCCCTTGAGTGTTTATGGTCTTTAAATGGATTTTTCATAACATGAGAGAAATAATGGATTTTTTTTTTATAAGTTGAAAGGATACTTGTATTAGTTGCTTTTCTTGTTGCTATGACCAAGTATCTGACAGAAACAACTTAAGGAAAGAAAGGTTCATTGTTGCCCCTGGTTTCAGACAAGTCTGTTTGCCATGGTGGCAAGACGGTGGCAGAAGAGAGTTCACAGCCTGGTGGCCATAAAGCAAAGGTCAGGGGACAAAGGAGCCAGGGCAAGACATAGCCACAATGACCGCCCTCAGTGACCTTCTTCCTCCAACTACCTCCTACCTCTTACCATCTCCCAATAATGCCACCATATTTAATCATTGATTAGATTAGAGACTTCATGACCTAATTGTCTCTGGAAATACCTCCTGGAGTTAGATGTGTCGATTTGTACGCATGCTGTTTCAAGGAGCTTGTGTCCTCGATGTGGAACATTTGTCTGAGTCACTATATTATACGCCGAAAGGCCTCACCACGTGATTGTAGACATGATATTGTGGTGGAAGGAATTTAGCAAAGAAACCAGGCCCAGATGAGACTCTAAAACACAGGTTTGCATTGTACAAGCTTTACCAGGGAGACAGCGTGACCCCGAGTCTCCTCCCCATCTATGCGGCGGCCCGCTGCTTGTGCGTTATGTGATTAGTGCAGCCAAGACACAAACACTCCGGAACAAACTGCTCTCTGTTCTACATTTATACTTTGTTATCACTGGTTTGTTGCTAAGGAATTTTCTGTTTGTTCCCCCAAATCATGTAACCTTAAAAACTTGTAACCCATTAATAGTGTAAAGAAGTCAAGACGGGGCTGGAGAGATGACTTAGTGGTTAAGGCGTTTGCCTGCAAAGCCAAAGGACCCAGGTTTGATTCCCCAGGACCCACGTAAGCCAGATGCACAAGGGGGCGCATGTGTCTAGAGTTTGTTTGCAATGGCTGGAGGCCCTGGGGTGCTCTTTCTCTCTCTCTCTCTCTCTCTCTCTCTGTCTCCCTCTTTCTCTGTCAAATAAATAAATAAATAAATAAATAAATAAATAAATATTTTTAGAAGTCAAGATGATGTCGACTGTCCGCCACATTTGTCTACACAACCTCTGAGTTATCAGAGCTCAGTATTCAAGCTTTTGAACTTATTCCCAAGTCCTTGTTGACATGAATAAATTTTCGGATTTTCCACTCTATCTCTGATGCCATCTCCATGTGACTCAGTCTCCCTTAACAATAGGTTCTGAAAGCCCCAAAGAAAGGTTCATTTTACTGGAGGATTAGGAAAAGTTTTCATGAAAAGGTAACATTCCAGCAGGCTTTGAAGGTGGACTAAGAGTTCAAGGGTAAGTCACAGGGGCAAGACCGAGGCTCCCGTGGAAGGACCCACCAAAGTATGAAGTACTGAACTGAGCTAGGGAAAAGCAGATTCGCTCCCAGTCACTGGAGTATTGAACTGTGAATTCACTGGATGAGTAATCAGGAGATTAAAGTGCCGGGGAGACAGGTGTCAGAGGGGCTTAGGTGACGGGGGAGAAAAGTGACTCAGTGTGATGAAAGCTGGGATTTAGAAAATAACCAACAAAAGGGAGGGAGGAAGGGCAGGTTAGAGAGTGGTCCTGGGCCTGCATCCTTCACCTCTTCCCTGACTCTGCTTCATCTCAAGGCACTAGCTGTCAACCCCAGCTAAGGATCAAACAAAGGCTGGGTTTCCTACTGCTTTTAGAACTCAAGGGAGAGCTGTATTCCCATTAACCCTCCTGCTGAGAGCTAAAGAGTTAGCAGAAGATTTTTGAGAATCACCTGAACAAATCATGACATTTCTATCCTTAGTCACATCCTGGGGGCCAGAAAACACAGACCCCTCCGGGAAGTCAGACCTCTACAGGGAGGGCACTGACTGCCAGGTGCCCTTCTCCTCACAAGGCCTCAAGCTCTTTGCCTAAGGAGAGAGGAATCTCCCAGTTCACCCAGGAGAAGTCCCCTGACGACATTCTAGGCCTCCTCAAGGCACTTCTGGGACTTCCTCATTTAGAAAAGGACGACTCGGGGCAGATGCTGATGGAGGCAGGACCCTGTAGAAAGTGGCACAGAGGGAGCTGGCACTGTCCTCTCTCCTGGGGCATGACTGCATCTCATCTTGCAGTTACTGCAGCTCGGAAAGACCTTCTGTAAGGCAAGATGAGTCACCAGGAATGCTCTCTCCCTTTGGCAGCCTTTCCTGTATGCTTGACTGTCCACAGAAAGTTGGGTTAAGAGATTGAGGCCAGGGTTTTCTTTGGCCATCTGTCTGGATATCAGAATCATAGAATATCAGATTTGGGAGATGGGTCAGAGTTCACCTGGCTTAGTAAGTATCCCCCAGCTAGAACCCCTCATAGACTTCTGCTGTGCCCAGCCGCCATTTTTACTAGGGGACTTCCAGCAATGAGTATCTTGATAAATGAACCACCCATCGTGGGCCCAATCTGCAGCAAAGTCCACCCACAGTTCAACTCTATGCATTTACAAAGGCTGCTTGTGCGTCTAAGTCAATTGCTTACAATGTTGTTCATTTCATTTAGCACCATTCAGGGCCAACTGACCAGGGTCAAGGAGATGATATGAGAGCTCAGGAGTCCGTCCTCACAGGGCCTCGGAAGGCCACACCACTGTGTCCTGTCCTGCCCAGGTGTCCCAGCCTGGTTCAGAGCTTTGTCTTCTCAAGTCTGAGTGGTCTTCCTGTGACGGAGAAATTTGAGATCCTGGGGTGCTTCCTGGAACCCCAAGCCCTGAGTCCATATCTGCAAATTAACCAAAGAATTGGCATTTTCAGACTCAAGAAAATGATTTTTAAAATACTACAATTTGGGCTGGAGAGATGGCTTAGCGGTTAAGCGCTTGCCTGTGAAGCCTCAGGACCCTGGTTCAAGGCTCAATTCCCCAGGACCCACGTTAGCCAGATGCACAAGGGGGCACACGCATCTGGAGTTCGTTTGCAGTGGCTGGAAGCCCTGGCGCGCCCATTCTCTCTCTCTCTCTCTCTCTCTCTCTCTCTCTCTCGCCTTCTCTCCCTGTCTGTCACTCTCAAATAAATAAAAATAAACAAACAAAAAATATTTTAAAAAAATAAAATAAAATACCACAATTTGGGCTGGAGTGATGGCTTAGTGGCTAAGCGCTTACCTGTGAAGCCTAAGGACCCTGGTTCAAGGCTTGATTTCCCAGAAGCCACGTAAGCCGGATGTCCAAGGTGGTGCATGCATCTGGAGTTCATTTGCAGTGGATGGAGGCCCTGGCACACCCATTCTCTCTCCCTTTCTCTCTGCCACTTTCTCTGTCTGTCTGTCTGTCTGTCACTCTCAAATAAATAAATAAAAATAAAAAATTTAAAAAGTAAAAATTAAAGTACCACATTTATTAAATAAAGGGCTGAGCAAGTGAAGGGAAGGTACGGAGAAGGGATATATGCCTATGCCAACGAATGTGGCTCTTAGATTAAGAAGATGTGAAGAGGGATTTTTAAAAGGGACATGTGCTTCTAAAAGCTTAAAGACAGTAATAAAAATAAAGAGTCCCTTCCCTCGCCAACGCTAAGACTCAAAAGCGTTGCTGCCGCTATTCTGCAGAGAGCTTGTCTCCCCGTGGGTCAGAGAAGATACACGTCAGAATTCGCTCCAGCACCCCTGGACACATCTACCCCACGCAGCCAATTGGCCTGAGCTTAGAGGAGAAACCCACCCATACCTGGGCAGGGTACACACTCGAGAGAGACCTGATTGGGTGAGACGGGCAAACGCTAAATCTCGCAACTGAAGCAGGAGGGCCGGCTGATATAGACGAGACCAGCTGATATAGGCTGCTGAGGCTGTGATGTAAGATTATCTTAAGATTTACCTCCTAAGGGCCATCCTGCCTAGCCAGATCTGCCTGCTCTGGGACTCCCACACCCCGAGCCTGCTCTTACCCTGGGTGACCTGTTCTTGCCCACTGCCCGTGCCATCACCACCAGTCTTTACTCTGCCTTCCCACTGTCCACGCCATGGAAACCAAACTCCTTAGTGGTATTTGTGGCTGCAATTCAACAGTCCAAAGGTATATGCCCTGTCCTCACCGATCCTTGTACTGGACTCTCATGAAATCACTTGCTCATGGACTAATATTCTCACCTCTCTACCATTCCCCAAAGCTTGTCCTTCCTGTCCTGGACATCTTTCAAGTCCCAACTCAATTTTACCTTCCCTTGAAGGCTGCCTTAGGGCCCCTTATCTGGGCCATACTATAGGGAGAAACATGCCGTGGCAGCACACAGCCCTGCGCTGAGAGGTTTGTCTGTCTTCTGTACGCCCAGCAGAGATGTGCTCCCCAGGGGCTCAGGCCCTGCTGGTTTTTACGTTGTTGGAGTCTAGCGCAGAGCTGATGTTCAGCATACAGAATCCAAAGCCTGACTACGAGACGGGTGGACGTGAGGTTGATGCACATGTGTCTACACGGAGCCACCAAGCAGAGGCCACTGAGCGCCAGTCACGACCAACCCCGTGGCAGGTTCTGCTTGGTTCCAATGGACCAAGGGAACAAGACAAGTAGTCTGGTTGGAGGGCAAGCTAGAAACCCTTTATAGTACTGGTGACCGCCAAGGCTGGTCTCTGCCCTGCGTAACTTCTGGTGAATGAAGTCCATCTGGAGCAGCTCCACAAGCACCTGGCGGGTGTCGGTGCCAGCTCTGGAGTCTCCTGAGACGCTCTGCTGTTGCTTAAGCCACACCCCCACCCCATGCCCTGGGCAACTCCCTCAAGGCCTGCATACTTCTTCCTCCTCACAAAGACCGGGAAGATGGCATCATGCTGTGTCCTTTGCAAAGGCTCAGATAGCTTCAGCAGAGGCTTTGAGCATGTACCAGACAGGAGAGCTGCTCTCGTCCCTGAACGCATTTGCCAGAGCCTTACTTCATCGGATATTCCCTGAGGCCTACGTCAGGCAGTGCCCTGGGCACCAGGGCCACAGACACGTGGGGCCCGGGGCCCGTGGGAGACCTGGATTAGTGTGACATACATGAGGACAGAACCAGCCTTCTCTAAGCGCCCCCCTCTAAATTTTGAGGTGACCGTTACATCTGACATTCATTTACTCTTTCATGGGACCTCAGGGAAGGACTTGTGAGTCAACGATAGCACACAATTGCCGGCTCTTCTCCGCGTTTTCCGGTTGCCATGCCTGCATCTGAGGCGGGGTGGGTCTTGCTCACCCTTGCACTCTTCGGTGGATTGATGCAACTCCCACTTTGTGCCTGCTATGGGTGCTTCCAGTGCGGCGGGCAGGGTTTGGGATCCCAATACAAACTGAAAGCAGCCCCACCCTTCACTGCACGGCTTTGGTTAAGTCATCGCACCTCTGCAGGCCTCAGTGGATTTATCTGCAGACGGGAGACAGTTGTTGAGAGGGTGGACACTCAAAGACAGGGTTCAAGAGCAATGACTTCCCTCCCACTCAGTTTCACTTTCGAAAGCAAGCTGGTAACCAGGCTTTGGGGAACAGTGGTCACCCACTGGCTGTGACGCCCTTCCTTTCCATTTTCTCCAACCTCTCACCTCATCTTCCCCTCGCTGGAGGGACTGTCACCATGAGTCTGTGTTACCAATGTCCTAGCTTGAGGGAGACGGTGAGTCAGTGGTAGAATGTAAGAGTGAGACTTTATGGAATACCCCAGGTTCTGGGGAAGAAACTAGGAAATGTCCCACAATTTGGAAAGTATCTGACTTGCTCACAGCTCTGGAGTTTCACAACAGGCTCCCATCAGTGGCATATCTTCTCTTGGACACTCTGCAGATTTGGCAAATTGGAGCTGTGAACTCATGGTAGCCCCAGCAGTGGGGACCATCTGAAAAGTGGGGTCATGGCAGAAGGATGGTCAGTGGACCTGCCGCACACTCACCTAGGCCCGATGAAAACAGGCAGTGGGTTTGGGAATGACGGCCACCCAAATGTTGTCATGGCTGTGTCATAACTCCTGCATCCAGGCCTGTGGTCAGGAACTCGAAGAATTCCACATGTCCACAAGAATCATGGGCACTTCAGAGACTACACAGGACAGTTCCTACTCCCTCTGGGACTGTCCTCAGACATCTTTCGGATGCTTGCCTTGATGTGAGAATGACACCTTTTCACCCACCCTCTGAGTTTAGCATCTCCCTAAAAACTCCTCAGGGAGTCGGTCTCTGCAGCTCAACTGAGTTGCAACCTCTTCCCGAGTTCCTAGGCTTTATTTCTTCTTTGCATGCTTGAGCCCCTAGCCTCATCCTATAGTCTAACTTCTTCACCATTTCAGCAGGGTTCCAGCACCAGGGGAACAAAGAAAGCAAGGGCAATGGAGAGTCACCAGGTCACATATGTCCCCTGCCCTGGTGACAATCAAGGATCAGAACCCCTGCCCCCTCTGCTGCCTGGGGAAAGGAAGGACTCCCCCAGGACTCCATGGAGTGTGGTGCAGATGAAGGGATTTTGCTGAGATGGGGAGGTCCTGACTCCACTGACCTGTGATCGGCACCTCGCAGTGCTAAGTGGATATGGACACATGCCTATGCCTCACAGTCAAGTTCATCCACTCCTGTTTACCTGTTGTTCCCTGATCTGCAGCCCCACCCACCATCCTCATCCCCTAGCTTGCTAGCTCAAGAAGGGGAGCACTAGCTTCTAGTCTAGTTCTTGGCTGAACACCCACGCCCTATAGTAGGGGTCATCATCTCTCTCGTTTCCTAGCATAGCCATTTGTCACATTGCTAGATTCACATTGTGTGTGGTGAGGCTCTTCTTATTTTACGTCTGTGTTTGTATGTGTGTGTGTGTGTGTGTGTGTGTGTGTGTGGTGTGTGTACACATGTGCATGGGGATGTCAGAGCTTGATATCAGGTCTCTTCCTAATTGCTCTCTGTTTTTTTTTTTTTCTTGTATTATTATTTCTTTGAGACACAGTCTCTCATTGAACCTGGAGCTCACTAATTCAACCAGACTTGCTGGCCAGCAAGCCCGAGATCCTCCTGTCTCCTCTTCCCCAGATTACAGGTATGCGGTGGTTTGAACGAAATGTCCCCCATAGCCTCATGTGTTCTGAGTACTGGGTCCCCAGCGGATGGCAGTTTGGGAATGTTATAGAGCCCTTGGGAGATGGAGCCTTGCTGGAGGAGGCGTGTCTCTGGGGGTGGACTTTGAGGTTTATTAGTTCAGCCCACTGGGTGTTCAGAGCAGATCACCCTATTTCCTTGCCCTGATGTCTCGCTCAGCCTATGCTTTCTAAGCCACAATGACACTTCCCGTACAGATAATAAGCTGACATAAACCTTGCCCTCCCACAAGCTGCCTTGGGTTAGGTGCTTTATCCCAGCAATAAGAAGGTAACTGCTACAAGGTGCATGCCTTGTCTAGCATTTTCCATGGGTGCCATAGACTGAACTCAGGTTGCGACCTTTGTACGGCAAGCCCTTTGCCTTGTCCCTAGCCCATGGACTCTTCTTTGTCAAGGACTGACTCTCGGGAGCTCTTCAGCTTTGCAAGACACAGGACGGGGCTGGCCCTGCAGGATGACGAGAGCCCAGCATGCCATTCACAGGCTCAGAGAAACACTGGGACACGGGGAGTCCCTCTGTTCCGGACCTTTGCTTCTCCACCTGCTGGAGAAAAGCTGAGAACGCTGGGTGTTTCGTTAATTCCTCTTCCAGTGGCTTCTGCAGATTTTCCTGAGAGAAACTGAGGGGAATTTCTCCATGAACTTGTGTCAGATTTTTCCCACCATTAGCGCGTGTTTCCCGAGCTGTCAAGTTCAGAGTGGACACACCGACTGATGGACCATGACTCCAAGTGACACAGTAGTCAAACCAATGTGTGGCCTCAGCTCTGACACCCAGGAGGCCAGGCATCTCGGTGCTGTCAGTCACAGGCACTGTCACGGGAAGGAACACAACAGTTCCTTCTGGTTAGTGAACATCAGCCTCTTGAGATGACCCCCCTTCCTTACACGCAGCTCCACCCGCTCGCTGAGCCTCCGCCTCTTTCCCAGCCGTGTGGATGTCCCACTGTTAACTCCGTCCCTCATCAAGCTGCGCTTAGGCACATTCCAGTTTCCAGGCCCCAACTAGTCAATAAATGACTATTTCAATAAACGAAGACCCTCCCCTTCCCTGTGCAGAGGAGGATGGGTCTCTATAGGGACTATCAGGGTGGGAATTCAAGCTGAAGGCTTTATTTACAAACGTTACCACCAGCCCCTCCTTTGGCTGTGCTTCACAGACATGAAAATCAATAAAACGTTTGACAAACTGGTGGGTGGTTTCTCATTCTTTCGATTTTTATTGGATTATACACTTTAAGGCTTGATGACTGGAAATTTACCATTTTAGAATGGTTATTTCTTATATGTTATGGATTTACCTTCTTGATCACGAATGTGTCTTTTGTAACTTGAAGTAATTTTTAAATTTTTAATTAATTTATGTTATTTATTTGAGAGAGAGAGAAAGAGATAATGGGCATGCCAGGGCCTTTGGCCACCGCAAATGGACACCAGATGCATGCTCCACCTTGTGCATCTCGCTTACATGGGTCCTGGGGAGTCAAACTTGGGTCCTTTGGCTTCTGTTGCAGTCAGGTTCGCATTGCTGGTAGAAATCACCCAACCAAGAGAAGCTTGTGGGAAAAAAGAAGCTTATTTTGGCTTACAGGCTTGAGGGGGAAGCTCCATGATGGCAGGGGAAATGATAGCATGAGCAGAGGGTGGACATCACCCCCTGGCCAACATGAGGTGGACAATAGCAACAGGAGACTGTGCCAAACACTGGCATGGGGAAACTGGCTATAACACCCATAAGCCCGCCCCCAACAATACACTGCCTCCAGGAGGTATTAATTCCCAAATCTCCACCAGCTGGGAGTTAGCATGCAGAACACCTGAGTTTATGGGGGACACCTGAATCAAACCAGCACAGCTTCCTAGGCAAATACCTTAACCATTAAGTCATCTCTCCAGCCCTTGAAGTTAATTTTGTTTCAAGCCAATCCAGGGAGTCCAGCTCTCTCCTTATGAGTATTTGCTTGTTACATCTTTCCCCTTTATCCTACTACTTTTATTTTTAAAATATTTTATTTATTCATTTGTTTGAGAGAGAGAGAGGTCCTCCAGCCACCACAAGCTCCAGACTCATGGACTGCCTTGTGTATCTGACTTACATGGGTACTGGGAAATTGAACGTGGGTCCTTAGACTTCATAGACAAGCACCTTAACCACTAAGCAATCTCTCTAGCCCACTTTTATTTTTTCTAGTATTTATTTTTTGGCATATGTGTATATATGTGTATGCATGTGTGTGGGGGGTGTGCTGTAGCATTTGTGGAAGGTCAGAGAAGTTGCCTATGCTCCACATTCCTCAAGACAGGATCTCTTCTTTTGGCTCTCGTTGTCGTAAGTGCTCCGAGATCACAAATGCATGCACTATTTTTTGTCCAGCTTTACATGGGTGCTGGGGAATTGAACTCAGGCCACCAGGCTTACAAACAAGCACCTTTTGCTACTCTGAACCATCTCCCCAGGCCCACTTTTATTTTCTTGTGATTTTCTATATTTATTTCCCAGTGAAGATTCCTAATAGTTTTTTCTTCTTGAAGAAAACTGTTAAATCTTATTAAATCCTTCTACTCAGTCACAGCACCTGGCTGACAGGAAAAAATAAAACCTTATATATCACTTTTTCATTTAGCATTCATAAGCCATGTGGCTACACAATGCTCCCCAAAAGTAATTCTTCAGTACCCAGGAGAAGCAGCTTTGAAAAGTGAATCTTGGGCTAGAGACATGGCTTAGCAGTTAAGGCGCTTGCCTGCAAAGCCTAAGGACCCATGTTTGACTGTCTAGATCCCATGTAATCCAGACACACAAAGGTGAGGCAAGCGCAAGGTCACATGTGCCTACTAGGTGGTACCAGCACCTGGAGTTCGATTTCACTGGCTGAGACCCTGGCATGCCAATTCCCTATCTCTCACTCTAAAAAATTCTTTGAAAAAGAAAAGTCAATCTTGGGCTGGCATGATGGACCAGAGGTCAAGAGCACTTGCTTAAGCCTGAAGGCCTAGGAGGGCCTGACACCTCCTCTCTCTATATATATATACACACACATAATATATAATATAATATATACAGAATATATATATCCCATATAAAATCTGGGCATGGCCATTCACATCTTTTGCTCTAGTTCTTGGTGGAAGGAGATGGGAGAATATTTGGGGGTCACTGACAGAAAACAGCAGCTATGGGTTGAGGGGGAAACCCATTTTCAAGAAAGTATATGTGGGAGAAACAGAAAAAGACAAGTCTGGCCTCTCCACTCATGCACACATCTGTACACAACACACATGTATACAGCACACATAACACACCACACATTACATAACACACACACACACACACACACACACACACACATGCAAAAAAGTCAATCTTTCTGAAGTTGAAATAATTCTAAAATAACACCCTGTAAGAAATAGGGAACAATACAAGAACACTTAAGAGCAGTTTTCAATGGTCAGAAAAGTTACACAATTGTAGGACATTTAAATAGGAAAACTGCAAACTATGAACAAATACCAAAGCACATTTTGTACTTGTCTATTTTTAGGTTAAAAATATGAATTAGAAAACAAACAAAAGAAACCAAAATAAATACCTAAGACATTTTCACACATACAATTTCATGTTTATATTTGTTTAAAAGTGCTATTTATGGGCTGGAGAGATGGCTCAGTAGTTAAAGGCACTTGTTTGCAAAGCTTGACAGCCAGGGTTCAATTCTCCAATATGCACATAAGGCCAGTTGCACAAGTTGGGGCATGCACCTAGAGTTCGTGTGCAGTGGCAGGAAGCCCTGGTGTGCTCATACTCACTCTCTTTCTGTCCACCTCTTTCACTCTCAAACAAATAAATAATTGTTTAAATGTGATTCATAGGCTGGTGAGATGGCTCAGTGGTTAAGGTGCTTGCCCGAAAACCCTAACAACCTGGGTTCAATTCCCCAGTACCCACATAAAGCCGGGCACAAATAATGGTGCATGCCTCTGGAGTTTGTTTGCAGGGGCTGGAGGCTCTGGAATGCCCATTCTCTGTATCTCTCTATGCTGGCTTGGAAATAAATAAAAATGCTTTTTAAAATGCTATTTGCTAACATATACTACAATATACATATTTGAAAATTCAACAACAGGATTGAACTATTCAGTATTTTGAAGATTTAAGTACCTTACTATTTTATCAAACATTGAAAAAAGGTAACATGAACTTAGCTTTTATAATTCGGATTGAGACATAAAATAACCTAGTCTCTTCAAAGGCATTTGGTTGTAAGTAGACAATGCTACGAAACAGTTAAAGGGCACCTAAATACTGTTAATCATTGGCTTGTCTTCCAAGCATCCCATTCATTATTTATTTTTCCTTTATGTTGGGGGACGGAATGATTTGGCTCCCAAGCCCTTCTCTGGAGTCCAGCCGCCTGGAGTGGAGGACTTCCAGCCACAGCCTCTCTTTGGTGACTGGCTGCATTGCGACCACCGTAGTCTTGTCGCTTTGAACACTCCACGCACATCCCGAGGAGGCCGCGCTGCGCCGTAGCTGCTTGCTGCTGAAGCGCAACTCTGACTCTGCAGCCCAGAGAGAGACTACACTGGGTTCCAACCTCATGCTGGAGTCCCAGCTGCAGACGTGGGTCCCCTTACCCAGAACAGCCCTCATGGGGATTCACACCCGTCTTGGTGGGTTTGGAGTCTCCTTGTGGGCTTTTGGGCCCACAGCCTTTGGGAGTTATTTGAACCGAGGAAGGGAAGCTAAGCTAGGAGTCAGCATCCTGGAAGCCTGACTTCTCTTCTACCCTGCATCAGCCTGGGGCACACTTGACAGTGTCTCCTGCTTAGTCCACTCATTATGCTAAAATGAACACTAGAAAGGTCAAAGCACAGTTTTGGAGGCAGAATTGGTTGGATTTGGAAGAAGAGCAAGACTGCTCCCTGGTTCAAACAGTTGGCTCTTCCTGGACAGCAAATGCCATCAGGATCTAAATTGACAAGTTCCAGGCTTCTGTAGGCTATGCATATGTGCATACAGGTATGCCCGGGCATGTGCTCCTGGTGGGAAAGTATGGCTGTAGACTCCTGCCACCTGGCACTCAGATAGCATGGGCAGAGGTGGAAATGCCTGGGCACCAGGAAGTTCGAATAAAGCCACAAGCTTCAGAGCTACCCGCATCACCGTGTCAAGAGCCTTGCTGGCCCAACGGGACATCAGCCCAGCAGCTCAGTGGCTTTTTCCTTCCCCATAGTGGCCAATCAGCAGGAGGGAAGCAGGAAGAAAGAGAGTTGGAGGAAGAGGATCCGGAAGAGGCGGTGGCCTGCTCATGGGGAGTAGCCTAGCTAGAAGCCAGCAGCAGGGGTATCTCATGAGAGCTCAGTACACCCCGTAGTTTCTTCAGATTGCCATGGGGTTGGCTTCAACCCCATTTTCCACTGGTCAGTCTGACGGCTTCTCTTCATGACTGATTCATGCAGCCAAGGTAAGCCTGGTTGTTTGAACTGCCTCTCTGTTATCAAAATCCACACCAGAAGGGACAAAGATGGAAAGCCATGGGGAATTGAAACATGACCAGTGGCAGGTGGCAAAAATAATACAGCCTGTGTGACACACTGCTGGCCCTTAGTAGGGGTGGCAACAGACAGTGAACTGGGCAGAGGTGGAAATGCCTGGGCAGCAGGGAGGGGCACGCGTGGAAAACAGGGATTCCATGGAGCCTGTAAGTGGAGAGAGTGAGAGAAAGAGAGAAAAAAATCCAGGTCAGAAAGTGTGATGGGCTAACCTCAAACTCCTCATAGAAACAGAGTATGAGCTCAGGGGTACTTTTACAGAAAATAACATAATTTCTATGTCTCTCATCCCATTTAATGACATCTTATTTTAACTCTTTCTGAGTAAGACCGAGATAGCATCCTTCTTGGATTCAGGGGCTAAGCCTTCTGGCTGGTCCATTTAAACATTCACCATATTAGAAGGTCCTGAGGCAAGAAGGGAAGACTTCCCCAGGGCCACACTGCTGGAAGGCCAGGCAGGCTACCATTCCCAAGCCAGACCATTCTCCTCTGTATGGCCCTGACCACACTGTGACTCCACACCCTCTTGCCGGAACGTTTTTTAGCCTCTCCAACTTTTATTTCAACATAAATCTAATTAAACTGGAACAGTGATATTTCAGGAACTGTAATGGAATTCTCTAATTTTCTCTCTTCCTAAGTGCAATTCCAAGTTGACCACAAGTTTGCTATCTTTTCCGCTGGGCGGTGTGTCCACTCTGGGCACCAGGAGCATGTCTGTCTGAATGTGCTTGGCAGGAGACTTCCCTCTGCCAGGCCGAGTCCTGCATGATTTGTAGGAATGGAGAAAATGTGTGCACCAGGGATGCTTAGAACATCAGTCATCTAAAAAATCGAGGGCTGGGGAGATATTTCAGTAGATGACACCCTTGCTGGGCAAGTGTGAATGCCCGAGATCGGATCCCAGAACCCACATAAAGCCAGACAATATGAGTATGAAGATGGCGTGTAGCAAGGGGATGGGCAGAGGGATGTGAAAAGGCATCCAGGGAAACATAAACATTGACCGGATATTTCACGCCTTGTGGGATTACCATATGTTCTTTCTCACGCGCGTACCGTACGGTTTGCAAACTCCCCTGCAGGCCCTTGAACTCTGCGTCTAACCAGCAGGACTCAGGTGACCTCAGCACCGGGGTCATCTATGTGATTGGCAGGGTCTCCGGCCTGGGCATCAATACCGTGACATTGTGACTTTCTGGGTAGGAAAACACAGGTCTTACTGTCTGGAGTCCCAGGCTGAAATACTTGCAGGTGATGTGATGTGCTGCTGTCTCTGACCAGGAAGGATGAACCCAGACAAGCTGCAGGGTTACAGGGTTCCCTGTCTTTCACAAGCAGTAGCACCCCTCATCCTGCATGCTAGGCGTTTGCAGGGCCCAGTTCACTGTCTGTTGCCACCCCTGCTAAGGGCCAGCATTGTGTCAGGCAGGCTGGATTATTTTTGCCACCTGCCACTGGTCATGTTTCAATTCCCCATGGCTTTCCATCTTTGTCCCTTCTGGTGTGGATTTTGATAACAGAGAGGCAGTTCAAACAACCAGGCTTACCTTGGATGCATGAATCAGTCATGAAGAGAAGCCGTCAGACCGACCAGTGGAAAATGGGGTTGAAGCCAACCCCATGGCACTCTGAAGAAACTACGGGGTGTGCTGAGCTCTCATGAGATGCCCCTGCCACTGGCTTCCAGCTAGGCTACTCCCCATGAGCAGGCCAACGCCTCTTCCGGATCCTCTTCCTCCAACTCTCTTTCTTCCTGCTTCCCCTCCTGCTGATTGGCCACTATGGGGAAGGAAAAAGCCACTGAGCTGCTGGGCTGATGTCCCCTCGGGCCAGCAAGGCTCTTGACTTGGTAGTGGTGATGCGGGTGGCTCTGAAGCTTGTGGTTTTAGTTGGATAGTAGCTCCAGGCACTTGCCTCCAGCTCTGAATGTAGGTGTGTGTCCCTAGACTGGCCGTTCCAGAAGGAAGACCTTGGGGGCTCGTGCAGGTTGGAGCTAAGTTGTGAGCTCCGAGGCAGAGAAGGGTCCCCTTCGTGCCCTTCCACGGGACACCATCCCTCTCCTTAAAGCAAGTATTTGGCTGTAATCATGTGGTTCCCACAGGCAAGGGACAGAACGCAGAGGGCACGTTAAAATGGTTTCCCAGGAGGGAGCAACGGTTTCCTCTCCTATGGGCCTTATGTTGGCCATGCATACTATGACTAGTTTTCTTGCTAACCATTTTTACAGTAGAATGTCAGAAAATGCAAAAAAAGAGGGACATTCGGCAATATATTAGAGCTCGCCTTCTCTGTTAATGGTTGACACAATGTAAAGTACACAAGACAGTGGAGCTGGGACAAGCCTGTAGGGAGGCAGAGGTAGAAGGATCGCTGTGAGTTCGAGGCCATCCTGAGACTACATAGTGAAAATTCCAGGCCAGCCTGAGCTAGAGCTAGACTCTACCTTGAAAAACAAGCAAAAATTAAAAATAAAATAAAACAGTGGAGACAAGCCAAGAATTTTAGTCAGAGAACAGCAAAATATTTTTTTAGTTCATTTAGTGTGGGGTGTGTGTGTGTGTGTGAAGTGTACGGAATATCTACACCTAGCACCCCACTTGGTTTGAGCCACACATACATCCCTTTCCCAACAAATGCTTAGTCAACCAAGACCCTCACCTGCATTGGGCTGTACACACACTCCTCTCCAACCAAAGCACTCTGCACTAATAACCCTGCCTCGTTCCTTACCCCCACTCCTTTGTGGTTAATTCCCATTCAAATGTACCTCAGAATATCTTGGAACTTAGAGGTGGGGGTGATCAGCCTGGACTGGTTTTGTGCGTATGCACAGTGGCAGACTGTGTCCTCAAAATAACCCTTTAACCCTCTATTAACCATCCTATGCCAACGCATAATTGGGCTTACATATGATCAAAGCAAGGTGCATGAGGGGGAAGGGTGGAGCAAGGCTTACATAACCCAAGCTGTCAATCCGAGAAGAAGACCACCCATAGCCCATCCCTAGCAGCCAACTCCTCATGAGCCCTCAGAAGGAAGCCCCGAGCAGTAGCCATTGCCTCGAGTGACCTTCCTCACATAGCCTGTTGCTCCCTGGCAGTGTAACTTGTACTGTTGCTTTAGATAAAGCGTCTTGCTGTTTTCCTCTCTATGGGTGCTTTTTCAAATATTTTAACACAACACCGAGAACCTGTAAACATGTCCAGTCAAGACCACCAGGGACATCTGTGTGTGTTCAGGTACACGCATGTGTGTGTGTGTGTGTGTGTGTGTGTGCACATACGTGTATGTGGAGGCTAGAGGACAACCTTGGGTGTCATGCTTAGCAACACCACACACCTCCTTTGAGACAGGGTCTCTTATTGGCCTTGAGCTCAGCCATTAGGCTAGACTGGCTGACCAGTGAGTCCCAAGGATCCTCCTGTCTCCACCTCCCAGCACTGGGCTGGCAAGTTCACAGCACCACCCGTGGCGTTTCATGTGGATTCTAGGAATTGAACTCAGGTCCTCATGCTTGGGAGGCAAACACTTTACTAACTGAGCCACGTCCTCAGCCCATCAAAGACCTAATCTCATCATTTACAATCTTTAAATGAGTCTCTTAATCTCTTGCCTCAGTTTCCTCACCTGTAAAATGAGATTAACCCAGACAGGTTGTCAAGAGGAAAAAAGCAATGGAGACGTTGGTGATCTGTAAACTCAGCACTTATCATTACCACCACCATGACTCTTACGTCACCGGCTTATGAATAGCGTCAGTATGAGGGCATAGTAGACAGCTTCGGGTCACTGAGAGGAACTTCCGAACCAGGCACAGTTGTGGAAGAAGGGGAAGTTCCGTAATGACAGAAGAAGTTGACCCTCTCTCACAGGACCAAGCAGAGAGAGGTGCCTAGCCAGAAACCCAAACGCCACACCACACACAAAGCACACTTAGGACTTACAGAAGAATGCAATCACTTTGCACATGTTTAGACTGAAATTCCAAATCCACCACCACACCTTAGGGTTGGACCCTAAGATCCACCCAGGGACAACCTCTCCAGCTAGGTATCTGGAAATACAAGGCACTTTATAATAGACTCCTGAATCTGTTGGGGGGGGGGGGCATCTATTCAAACAACCACACATGGTAGTTGCCATAGACACTATCACACTGGTATCAGTTTCAATATCAGTGCCATCATCTCCTTTGGCTCCATCCTCACTGTCTCTGTGTCCATACATGCTGCGTTTGGCATTGGGCAGGGTTAGACTTTTCTTAATACCCAGAATGGAGGCCAGCTGAGAAATCTGGGCTGGAGAGATGTCTCAGTGGTTAAAGGTGCTTGTTTGCAAAGTTTGGCCTGGATTCGATTCCCCAGTATCCATGTAAAGCCAGCTGCACCAAGTGGTGCATGCATATGGAATTCATTTGCAATGGCAAGAGGCCCTGGTGCACCCATTCTCACCCTTCACTCTCTCTACTTGTAAATAAATATTTTTTTTAAAAGAAGAGCTAAGAAATCTGAGGCATCGGTGCCTTCATAGAGTCTTCTGTGAAGCCAATGGCTTTATACAGAAGATACTGCTGATCAAAGTAGACCTTGACCTTCCAGCCAATGTCAAGGAACATGCTTAGTGGTGACACTGGTGGCAGAAGACAGCTTGTGGCTCTACCCAACAGCCTGTGTGCCACTTGATCTTGTCTCAGTACAAACATTTCCTTTTCTGTCTTCCAGGTATTTTCGTTACCTGACCAATGATTCAGACATGAAATTCTGAAGGTGAGGAGGGTAGGCAGGAGATCACCCCATCGCCTAGAGATGGAGACCTCTAAGACGACATGCATCTATCTTCATTCATTCTGGTTTCTATAACAAAATACCTTAGCCTGGTATTTTATAAATATCAGGGAATTTATAAACAACACAATGTATTAATGATAGTTCTGGAGGCTGCATTCTCTAAGATGAAGGTGCTGGTCAAATGAGGGTCTGGCGAGGGTCACTTCCTCAAAGTGGAGGCCTCTTGTTCCAGCCACAGATGGCGGTCAGGCTTGCTTCTTTTGGTCTCTTTAATAAGGTGGCTCATCCTCTCACGAGGGCAGAGCGCTCATGACGTAATCCCTCCCTAGAAGCACTGCCTCTTAGTACTATCACATTGGCTTTTGGATGCCAGCACACGAGAAGGGGCACAACCATTCCGACCATAGCATTTGCCATTGACACACCTATTGTCTCAACTAGGCGCTCAGTACAGATGCTGAAACTATGGAGGGAGAGCGGGAAGCAGGTCCACACAGAACCCATCACTGGAATGGGCCTTTGGAAGATGAATTAGGGTTTTGTGATTGGAGAAGAAAACCTGGAGAGGCATCTGAAGTAGAAAGATGAGCAGTCTTGAGATTTTGTGTGAAGGGCTGGGGAGATGGCTTAAGTAGTTAAAAGCCCCTTTCTGCCAAGCCTGATGGCCCAGGTTTAAGTCCCCAGCATCCACCTAAAGCCAGATGCTCAAAGTGGTACATGTGTCTGGAGTTTATTTGCAGTGGCTGGAGGCCCTGGTATGCCCATACTTTCTCTCTCTTTCAAGTAAATAAAGTATTTTTAAAAGAGTCTGTGTGGAAAAATATGGTTTGTGTAAAGTCTGGAATGCATAGCAGATGAATGTCACTCGTTCATTATTCCAAAAACGCATTTTGACCAAGCTCAGTGTTAGACATTGAAGGAAAATCAAGACAGAGAATGGGAAGGCTGTTAAGGGTCAAATCACAGAGATATGTGTGTGGGGTGAGCTAGAGAATTTAAATTTTGTGCCAGGAGGAGGGACAGTGTGGGAAGAATTTAAGAATGTGACTTGATTTTCAGAAGATGACATCTGGAGCCACAAAAATGTGCCCAGATGGGGCTTCTGGGGTAACTATTTTGGAAAATCAATTTCACAAAGTAATGTGATTCTTGAGCCATTTGGACGCCACCCTCTAAATAAATTCATTGCTTTGATGTTGTGGGACAAGGGTGTAGAAAAGACTGGCTTAGGAAAGAGCGGCTCCTAGGCCAGGAGTGGTGGAGCACGCCTTTAATCCCAGCACTCAGGAGGCAGAGGTAGGAGGATCACCATGAGTTTGAGGCCACCCTGAGACTACATAGTGAATTCTAGGTCAGCCTGGGCTAAAGGGAGACTCTACCTTGAAAAACCAAAAAAAAAAAAAAAAAGAAAGAAAGAAAGAAAAGAAAACAAAGAGCAGCTGCTAAGCATGTCTGATTGTGTTTTGTTTCTTAACTTAGCATGATATCTCATTTTTAGAAAATAACATATACGACTTGGGGTATAACCAGAAGTAAAGAAGTGCTTGTCTAAGATGCATGAGGTCCTAGACTCTATAGCCACGTATATGAGAAAAAAGAATAAAAAAGGCTGTAGAGATGGCTTAGTGGTTAAGGTGCTTGCCTGCTAAGCCTAAGAACCCAGGTTCGATTCCCCAGTACCCACATAAGCCAGATGCACATAGTGGCACGTGCATCTGGAGTTCATTTGCAGTGGCTGGAGGTCCTGGCGTACCCATTCTCTTCCCCCTTTTCTCTCCATCTCTGTGTAGTAAATATATATATATATAGAAAAGAGGAAAAAGGGGAAATGAATTAGCAAAAGGAAGGATTGGAAAAAGTAGAGAGGAAGAAAGAGGAGAGGAATGCCAGTTTCATGGGCACACTGAGACAATTCTTGGAGCCTGCCAGGATGTGAGCTGTCATCCGGGCATCAGCTCAGGAGGAAGCCGGGCCGTGTGCCTCTCAGCTTCGCCCCTTGCTACTCTGATCCTCGCCACAAGAGCCTTGTTAGTCAACAGAGATGACCTTTCCCCCAGCACTGGCATCCTGCACAGAGCCCCATGGTGGGACTCCTTGATTGTGTCTTTGCATTTTACCTCTAGGGCCAAAATAATGCACAGCGCCCCGTGGCCTCCTGTGACATTTTTACCAGGGTGCAGCGCGGGGTTCGTGTGGATTTGGTAATTTGACATTTGCATGTTCTTCTGCTGCCTCATCTTAAATTGATCAGCCAGATGAAACTGAAGAGCGCGGGTCCTGTTTCAATATTTAATCATTCGGCTCAGGCTGGAATGTCATTAAGCTAAAATAGAAAACTGATTTTCAAAGAGCACTTTGAGGAGGACCTGTTTCTTTGCTGAGGCTGGCTGTCTCGCTTTACAAAAATAGACATTTTTTTTTCCTCTCTGTCTTTTAACCCTTAAAGCTCACAGGTCAGCTAGACTCTGAAATATGGTGTCCCTGATCACACCCCGCTATTGAGTGCATTAAAAATGCCTTGTGACGAATGTAGTGATGGGCCTCTGATGTCTGCCTCTGGCTGATGAGGCCGGGACAGGCCAGAGAAGCAGAACTCCTAAGCATAGGGGAATAATGCCACATGGCCACAGCACGGGGCACCACCTCTGTGCCACACACTGCAGGAAGGTCACTTCATGCATGAGTTGCTAAGCGCACATCACATATGCTCCGATTAGGAAGCCAAAGCCCATGTCATTCCGTGTGCTAATATTCTCTTTGCTGGAGAGTTCTGAGGCTGGGATGGGCAGAAATGTGCAGCCCAGGGACACAGTGAGGCCTTCCTGCCTCTTGCATGACATGGCTGACCAGGGTGCAGTGAGGGTTGTAGCATGTAGAGACAAGGCTGAGCCACGAGCCGAGGGTGGCGACAGTCAGCGGTATAGGAAAACAAGTAGGGCGTGGTGGTTTGAACATAAAATGTCCCCCATGGGCTTCTGTACTTGAATGCTTAGTCCCCAGCTAGAGACACAGTTCAGGAAGGTTGTGGACCCTTTGGGAGGCCGAGCCTTGCTGAATGAAGAGTGTTACTGTGGGCCAGTCTTGAGGTGTGATTGCCCAGCCCCACTCGCCACGCTGAGCTCACTCTCCCGACTTCCTTCCTGTGGATGTGAAGATGTGACATTCAGCTGTCTGCTTTCCGCCATGATGAAACCTCCCCTCAGAACTGCAAGCTGGCAATAAACCCTTTCCTCCCATAAGCTGCTGCTGGTCAGGCGTTTTGTCCCTGAATGGGAAGGGAACTAACTGCTATAGAGGAAGGAAGTGGGTGGAGGCTTCTGAGCACCTGGATTTTGGAGCCACCACACCCATCATCATTTCTCGCACAGCCACCCAGTATTCGTGTGGTTCCTGGTGCCTCCCATCTCTCTCATGAGGACCAATGTCCTTCTCTCTCAGATGGAAATGGCCATCATGCCAGACAGTAGTCACAGGCTGAGATGATTTTGTGGACCAGTGTCACTGACAAGAGAATGAGTAGAGCTGTAGAGCTGGGATTGAATCACCAGCATTCACACAATGCCACGGCTGTAGGAGTCCTCAGCCCCAAAGGACAGTCCTGAGGTTTTATGGGAAGAACCCAAAGAAGGGCTCAGTTCCCTCTGAATGAGTCACTGGAGTGCAGCATGTGCCCTTGGAGAGTCTCTACCATTGCCACTAAGGTCTCACCTCAACCTCTCTCTCTGGTCCCTAAGTGAGGCTGGGTCACCAGAGCTGTGGGAACCCTCCCTGGCTGTCCTAAGCAGTTTGAACAGTACCTTTCCCCCCCTGACCAGCCACTGAGTGCCTTCCAGAAAGGGGTGGGCATCTGCTACCAAACCAAAAAGAGTTCTGGGGCGGGGGGGATCAACAACTCAGAAGGGTACTGTTCTGAAAGAAGTGCGTATCTGTGAGGTAGGAGGTAATGGTACCAGGTGAGAGCACACCAGGGGGTGTTTAATGAGTCCTGTCCTCACACTGCAGCCTGTGGCCCCAGCCTCCCGGCTTAACAGGTCTCTGATGTGATTTTGACTTTCTCCAATGGAGGAGACGGGCAAGGAGCCTGGGAGAGAATGCAGAGTTCAGAAAGGACAGAAAGATCTCCCTATCTTAACCTCAGTAGGCCTTCTCCAAGGGCCTTCTGCCACCCAGGATGGACAGAATGGCATGGGTCCATTCTCTCCTGAAGGGCTAAACCATGTTTAATCAACTTATCCGAACAGACATTTGAGAGCTCTCACACCTCGATGCACCCCTTGTCTCGACAGTAAAAATGCAATTTCCTACTTCCCAGGATCAGCTCCAATGATGGACGCATGGTGATGCACAAAGCCTGGCTATCACCCAAGCAGCCAGGCACCATGCTCGCTCCTTCTATTACCATGAGAAGCCACTGTCCTCACAGCCAGTCTTAGGACAGGGAGGGACAGAAAAGCAACTCCACTATGCCCAGACCCTGTTTTCTCTCCTTTCATTTAAAGGGCAGTCCACCCACCTGCACATCCTGCCACAGGTCGCATTGCCTCAAGTGTCATCAAGACACACTGGCAATTAACATTGCCGTCTTCAAAGTGCCAAAGGAAAACAAGTTTGCCCACACTGCAGATGGAAAAACTGAGGCAGAGGCTGCTGTGGTAAACCACTGTCAAGTTTCTAGTGGTCTTCCGCGTGTATGGATAACTTTCAGGAGGCATTTGACCCAGGGTCGAACTATGGGATGGGGTGGAGGTACAGTCTCGTTACATACAAACCACCTGCATAGGTGAGGGAGAGCAGGCTTCTGGCCTAGGGAACTTGCGAGCAAGTGAAGGCCTTGGAATCTGATGCATCCCGAGTCCTTAGTGATGGGCGTGGCTGCTCACCCGGTCAGTTCCATAGGGTCACCTTCAACATTGCCCCAAGAAGCCAATTCTCCAGCAGCCTTGAGTCCATGGAGTTCCAAACATCCATGTAGTGAACTCCGTCAGCTTCCTTCCCTCATCTGTGGTTGGGGTTTAAAGTCCCTGTCTGATTAGACAGGCAACACACATTATGATTTCAGGGTTGGGCTCAATGCCAGGTCGTATGTCTCTAAGACCCCGACTCTGTTCCTACGGTATTTTTGAAATGGAGCCCTTTCTCCTGGTTGTGGGCTCAGGTAATTCAATTTTATTCTATTCATTTGTTCGACACGTAATCAACGCCCACCGCGATGCCGACACTGGGAACACAGCCACGAGCACCTCAGCTCTGCTCATACGATGAGCCTCACTGTGACCGGAAGTCAATGAATGCAGAAGATGAATGCAGACTGATGAGTGTCAGAGGGATAGAAGGGCAATGTTATGAAAACACTGGCTGTGGTGGTTTGATTCAGGTTACCCCCATAAACTCAGGTATTCTGAATGCTAGGTTCCCAGATGATGGAGATTTGGGAGTTAACGCCTCCTGGAGGTGGTGTATTGTTGGGGGCGGGCTTATGGGTGTTATAGCCAGTTTCCCCATGCCACTGTTGGCACACTCTCCTGTTCCTGTTGTCCACCTTATGTGGGTCAGGGGTTGATGTCCACCTTCTGCTCATGCCATCATTTCCCCTGCCATCATGGAGCTTCCCCCTCAAGCCTGTGAATCAAAATAAAACTCTTTTATCCCACAAGCTGCTCTTGGTTGGGTGATTTCTACCAGCAATGCGAACCTGACTGCAACACTGGGTAAGGCAAGATCAGGTGGTAGGGAAGAGCTGGCCAAGGTGGTGGCCGGTGTGCATAGCTGAATGTGTCTGCTGACCTGTGACCTTTCACAGGCTACAGTTCTTGCTTGGAACATAAATTGGTGGTCCCAGCCATACGACAAGTCCTTGAACTGTTTCAGGAGCCCACACCTGTTGAGCTGTGTGTGCCCCAGCCCTTGTCACCATCTAATTTCTGAGATCAGGGATGGACAGACCCAGCATGCCCTGGCATTTCCAGGAGACCCTGTTTGAAGAACCTCTTGCTTCTCTTCCATGTCGGTATCTTCAAAGGTTGCCTTGGCCCATCTTTGAAACCTCGTTAATGCAGTGGAAAAATCCAAGAAGCCCATGTTTGCAGCCATTTAGATCTGTCTGGAAATTCTGGACCACAGAAGCCATTTCATCCAACTTTAATCTACTTGCTCAAAGCAGAAGCCACTGGCAGCTCAGGCAGCAAGAGAAACCATGGGGCCCACTCATCGCTTCCAGCTGGAGCTAAACCCTGAGTGGTAAATTAGCCCGCGACCTTCAGATTTTAGATTGGATTAATTTTCTCTATAATAAATATAAATAATACCATGACCCAAATATGAGACTCTAAAGCCCTCTCCTTGCTTTGAGTGCCTGTGAGTGAGCGTGGATTGGATGCACTCTGATATAGTCAGCCTAGTTTCTGACCCCAATCTCTCACCAAATGCACCCCACTCTTATGACAAGAGGCATTGACCTTTCCTTCCTGTATCGAGATGGCATAAATGCCAAGGCCACTTCCTCCTTCAAGACCCTTGTGGACGTGCCCACCTGTGTGCCCATGCAGCCTCGTCTCTGAAGTCTCAAATAGTAGCAGCTCTCGTCGTGTGGATTATACGCCACGTGGCCACAAAGCAGAACTTAGGGTGCTGACTCATCTGCCGAAGGCCTGGGAGTATGTGTGTCAGAACGTGCTGTGGGGCTTGTCTGCAGAAATGATATCAGCCACGGCACGTGACTTGAGTTCCTGCTCCTCACCTTGAATCTCAGCTCTCGTTGCGATTTGCTTCAATTCAACAGATGTGGAAGGAGTGACAACATGCCAGTCAGGCCCCCGATTTTAAGAGGCCTGTCAACTTCTGCATGTACAACACCCACCCCCCCACACATCCTCAAATAGAGAGAACACACAGAAAGGAGCCACAGCCTTCCAGAAAAGGTGCACACTTAAATCGCGTGAATCCAGCTTCCCTGTCCTGTGTCACGGGCAGAAAACAGGAGCCTTCTCCACTGAGTCCTGCTCAAACAATCATGAACCAGAAGACAGTTGCTGCTTTAGGCTGTTAAGCTCATTGCTGGCTTGTTGCAAGGCAATAACTAATTAATTATTCTTTCAGTTTTTCTCTTATTTAATTTGTTTTTAAATTATGGTAAAAGCCAGGCATGATGGTTCACGCCTTTAATCCCAGCATTCAGGAGGCTGAGGTAGGAGGATCCCTGTAAATTCGAGGCCAGCCTGAGACTACATAGTGAAATCCAGGTCAGCCTGGGCAAGAGCAAGACCCAATCTCGAAAAACCAAAAACACCAGCAACAACAAATTATGGTGAGATCTGTATAGCAAACTTTAGCTCCTGTTTGGTAAGCCATGTCAAAATTTCATTATCTGACTGGCTTAAAAAGCATCAACAGTTCACTTGTCATAGTTTCAGTGGCTCAGAAATTCAAGACCAGTGAACTCAGTCTAGTGAGGACCCTCTTCCCGGTTCGCAGGGGGCACTTAATCACCACATCTGCACATGGTGAAAGAGACTTTTTAATAAGACCCAGGTCCCTTGTCCTCACCTCCTAACACAATCACATCTATGACTAAGTGTATCCGGTACTTTTCCTGTTTTGTGACAAAATGCTGACAAGAAGCAACTTAAGGGAGGAAGGGATTTCTTCCAGCTGACAATATGAAGGGACGCTTCCCATCACAGCGGGAAAGGCGTGGGGACAGGAGCCGAAGCAGCTGGCTGCGTTCGGTCCTTATGAAGCACAGGGAGGTGAAGGCCGGTGCTCAGCTTGCTTTCTGCGTTGATTCAGCCCAGGACTCCAGCCCATAGAATAGTGCTGTCCACAGTTAGGGTGGGCCTTCCTACCTCCATTAACCTAATCTAGAAACGCCCTCACCGACATGCCCAGAGATGTGTCTTTCCTGGGTGATTCTGGATCTTGTCAAGATGGCAATCCATACTGAGCATCACACTGGAAGTTTCTAAATGTGCGCTTGGGGGAGACACCGGCATTCCTACAATCACGTGATGGCAGCCCCTGCCAAGCGTGTGGTTCTGGCCATTGAGTGCATTGCCAGGGGGCGCACATTGGGCATACCCTGACACGTACCGGAAACGTGTCTTTGTGACTGCTGTTGCTGCAAAGAAAGTACAACGCATAGAGTCACAGCCCTGTGCTCCAGCCCCCTTGTGCTGAGGTTCCCGCTGGAAACAAGCAGCTTAGGGCTGCTCTCTGGGTAAGCCTGGGCACCGGCCTAGAACTGCTTTCCCGCTTATTAAAGACTGATAATTCTTGTTACCTGGGCTCCATTTTCCTTTCTGGCTTCCATACCCATCTTAATTTCCAGTGTCCCTGTGACTGCCTATGTTCATCTCAATTTTGAGGGTATTTGAGGCCCAGATTTGGAAATGTTTAAGGAGCTAGACACAGGTGCCCCCTTTTTTAATTTGGGGGATTTAAAGATTTCTTTTGTTGCTTGTCCCCTCTTTCCTATCACTCACCAGGAGTGCCTGACATGGCCTGTGTCAGGATCTTAGCTAGGTGGCTCTCAGATAGCTCTCTCCCTGGGCTCAGGGCAATGGGCTCGGGAGAGAGTCAACACTGAGAAAGTGTGCAGAGAACTAAAGACTCTCTCCCCCAGCCTGGAGAGGCCAAAACAGCCCGGGCAAGCCTCACACCTGTCAAGCAGTCCTTCGCTACACACATAGCCAGTCAAAAGCTGGGAACTGGGGCTGGAGAGATGGCTTGGCAATTAAGGTGCTTGCCTATGAAGCCTAAGGACACAGATTTAATCCCCCAATACCCAGGTAAGACAGATGCACAAGGTAGCCCAATTGTCTGAAGTTTGTTTGCAATGACTAGAGGCTCTGGAGTGCCCATTCTCTATCTGCCTCTTTCTCTTTCTCGCCCTCTCTCTCTCTCTCTCTCAGATAAATAAATAATTTTTAAAAAGCCTGGAACTGGTTTCTAGACAAACCCCTTTGCATGGAGCATGCGCAAGATGATTATCTGGAAATTGAAGTAAGCTGGGCGAAATTGAAGTAAGCTGGGCTCAGGAAGGGGAAGAGGGCAGTTCCTCCACTTTGGAAGCAATGAGGGTGCTGTCTGTGGTCCTGACTGCAACTTCATCCCATTATGGCCCATCTACTCCTACTACAGCCCTACTACTGTTTGTTAAGTTGCTTGCTTGCTTGTTTAAAGAAACCTCCTAATGCATTTCTGTTCTAGTCCCTGCCTGCCCTGTGCCAGGCGGCCCATGCCCCATGTGGTGATACACACTCCATAGTAAAGACACAGCAAGGTGTTCCCCCACCACCTTGATAGCTATCAGATGGTACTCTGCCAATCACCCGTGGTCTATGTGTCCTTGGCAAATTCCTATCAGATGCCAATCACCATCTATGTGTGGCAAATTTCTTGGATTTCTGAAGCTCTTTGTTTTGTTTTGCTTTTTCAAAACATGAGAATATCTCCACGACTTTGAAGGTTGAAATGAGAGAATAAATGCAATAGAAACTGACACATGCAATGCTCAAAACAGTAGAAAACCAATGAATACGGATTTTCTTCCTCTTTTCTGGTTGTCACGGTTGCCCTCTATTGTCAGCCTAGGAGACACATCTGTGGGTGTGTTTCCAGAGAGGTTCCCGGAGGTGGGAAGACTCACCCTGAATGTGGGCCGCGCCATCTCCTGGGCTGAGGCCCCACGTTGAATAAAAACGGAAAACACAAGCAGAGCGTCAGCCTTCACCTCTGCTTCCTGGCCATGGGTGTAACGTGATCAGCTGCCTCACGCGCCTGCTGCCCGGCTAGAGCCATTCCCGGCAGCAGTCTGCCCTGCCGTGATGCAACACATCCTCTCTTACCCTGCGAGCCAAAGTAAACTTCCTTTTCATGTGTGCATGCACGCACGCGCGTGTGTGTGTAAAGTATACGTGGTGCCGTGTATGCATGTGTGTGTATGTGTGGAGGGGGTAGATTATGTGTGGTGCGGTGTATGCACATGTGTGAATGTGGGTGCAGATGCGTGTGTGACCTGTAACTACATGCAGAGGGCAGAGAGAACTTCAAGTGCCTGTCTCTATTGCTCATCATGTATTTCAGACTCTGCCCACTATAGACTGGGGTTACAGACATACATGGCTATACCCAGAGTTACAGTCTTAAGCCCTCCCAGACCCTCATTCTTTTTTTTTTAATTTTTTTTCTTTATTTATTTGAGAGTGACAGACAGAGAGAGAAAGAGGCAGAGGAGAGAGAGAGAGAGAAAGAGAATGGGTGCACCAAGGCTTCCAGCCACTGCAAACGAACTCCAGACGCGTGTGCCCCCTTGTGCATCTGGCTAACTTGGGTCCTGGGGAATCAAGCCTTGAACCAGGGTCCTTAGGCTTCATAGGCAAGTGCTTAACCGCTAAGCCATCTCTCCAGCCCCCCCCCCAGACCCTCATTCTTAAGTGGCAAGTGTCCTTAACTGCTGAGCCATCTCCCTGCCCAACTCTTCCTTTCTCAAGTTGCTTTTGTCAGGTGCTTTGTGACAGCAATGAGAAAGTAACTAAGAAGCTGGTTTTCCTCAAGTTGTCAAGAATTACCTTGGGTCAACGGTCAAGTACCTCTCAGAACACGTAAAAAGAGAATCCCACGGGAAGCTTTGGCTTTTAAGCGTCCGGAAGCAGACGATCGTGCGATGTGTGTGAAGGGAGCAGACTTGCTGGGCTGATGGACAATGCGGATATTGTTGCCTCCTTCATTGTCATCTGACAATTTGCTTCGATTCAGCAAACAGCCTCTGAGTGTCTGCTAAGAGCAGGGTGACTGATGGACCACACGCTGTGGGATGGAAGCAGAAGGACACAAGCTGGGCTTGCGCTGTCCGGTGGTGATGCAATCGTGATGGCTGGCATGCGCAGTGTATTGACTGGTGCCCTCCAACGGCCTAAGTCTTCACACATGTACTTACTTCATTAACCTCTGTAACAGGGCTGGAAAGACAATACTCCCACACCTATGAACAGAAAAAGAAACCAAGAGTATGCTCAAAGCCAAACAACACTATACCTTATGTCCACAGCTACCAAGTGGTAGGACCAGGAGTGTTAACTCTTTTTATTAGCAGTTTTCATACATGTGTACAATGTATTTTGATCGTGATCCCCTCTCATTATCTTCTCTTCCCCCTTCCCATCCTCCATCTACTGAAGATATCCTTTCCAACTAGTCCCTCTTGTACCTTTATGTTTGCTTGTTTTTTGGTGTGTTTTTATTTTTATTTGATGCAGGGTCTTGCCCAGGCTGACCTGCAAGTAGTCCCAAACTGGCCTTGAACTCATAGGGATCCTCCTACCTCAGCTTTCCCAAGTGGTGGAATTAAAGGCCTGGACCACCACGCCTGGCCTCTCATGTGCTTTGATGTCTTGATTCCCCTCCTCTTTCATCCATGACAGAATATTGGTAGGCCCAGTATTGTGCAGGTATCCACAGGCACTGCAAGATCATGAGGGCAATGGCCACTTTGTGTACATAAGACAGCATTCCATAGCCCTCCTCCCCATCCTCTGGCTCTTAGATTCTTTCTGCCTCCTCCTTTGCAATGTGCCCTGAACCTGGAGGGGGTGATATTGATGTTTCATTTAATACTGAGCATACAGCCTGGATTTTAACCCAGGTCTGTGTTACCTCAAAGCTACTGCAATGTTTTAAAATAGTATGTTAATTTATGTCCCTAGTGGATAATATATTGCCTACATACAGACAAAATGTGGTGGAGTTGCCAGATTTGAAAACAAAATAGGATTGCTTAATTAGATATGAATGTCTGAGAGCTTGGTTTATTGTGGAGTTTCTTTGTGTGTGTGTGAGAGAGAGCAGGTACACTAGTACTATGGCATGTATGTAGAGTTAGAGGACAACACTCAGGTGTTGGACCTCACCTTCTACCTCATGTGGCCTAGACGACTGCTGACACTGACCTGGCCACTTCTAGCACGGGCAGAACCCTGCACGGCATCCACGTGCCCTCTCCATGGAAAGTCTCTCCATCAAAACGACCAGTTTTCAGAGAACGTCCTTTGACCTGTCTGACAGTATCTCGGGAGGGGGACAAGTCAGCTGAAGTCTGGCAACCATCAGAGCTGATTTCATGAAAAGCAGCAGCAAGCTAATGACGGCTTAGGGTTTCACGTCTGCTGCCTCAAATAAGCCTTGTAAACACTTCAGACAACACCGTTGCCTTTGTCACCAGGGCAGCCAGGCCACACCCAGGTCAGAAAGATTTTCTTAAAACCTTTATTTTTATTTATTTTATTTATTTATTTATTTATTTATTTATTTATTTATTTATTTTGTTTTTTTGAGGTAGGGTCTCACTCTGGCCCAGGCTGACCTGGAATTCACTCTGTAGTCTCAGGGTGGCCTCGAACTCATGGCAATCCACCTACCTCTGCCTCCCGAGTGCTGGGATTAAAGGCATACGCCACCACGCCTGGCTTATTTATTTATTTGAGAGAGAAAGAGGCAGAGAGAGGGAGAGAGAGAGAATGGGCATACCTGGGCCTCCAGCCACTGCAAATGAACTCCAGACACATGCGCCACCTCGGGCACCTGGCTTATATGGGCCAAACTGGGATCCTTTGTCTTTGGAGGCAAACACCTTAACTGCTAAGCCATCTCTCCAGCCCTAAAGGTTTTTTTTTTTTTTTTTTTTAATGAGACAGAGGGAGCATGCACACACACACACACACACACACACACACACACACAGAGAGAGAGAGAGAGAGAAAGAGAGAGAACTGGCTTGCCAGGGCCTCCAGCCACTGAATTCATACTCCAGACATGGGCACCACCTGTGTGCACGTGTGACCTTGTATACTTGCATCACCTTGTGAATACGGCTTACATGGGATCTGAAGAGTCAAACATGGGTCCTTGGGGTTTGCAGGCAAGTGCCTTAACCGCTAAGCCATCTGTGCAGCCCAGAAAGATCTTTTGTCTTGAAAGTGACGCGAGGTGGTTTCTAACTTGAGGTCTTATTTGGCTGCTTAAAAATCTAGTGTATTGGGGCTGGGGACATGTCTCCTCAGTTAAGAATACTTCCTCTGCAAGCATGAGGGCCTCAATTTGAGTGTGCACTGACATTCGATCTCAGAACCCAGAAAGACAGCTGTCAGTGGTCATGCACGTCTGCAACCCCAGTCCCACAAGTAACAGAGACTTGAGAAGTGCTGGAGTTCATGAACTAAAAAAGACAAGCTCCAGAGTCAGTTAAGAGACTCCAGCTCAATAAGGTGGATGGAAGAGTGAAGGGACTGCACACCGGACATTCAGCGTGGCTATCCCAGAGGAGGGTACCTTGCCACAGGTGCCTTGTGTGTACATACATGTGCACGTAACATGCACATGCCCACACACAAAACATCACACACACACTGCACCACTTTATACACAAACACATACATACTCAAGCAAAAACATATAGTGCCAGGCTGGGCATGGTGGTGCACGCCTTTAACCCCAGCACTTGGGAGGCAGAGGTAGGAGGATCGCCATGAGTTCAATGTCACTCTGAGACTACATAGTGAATTCCAGGTCAATTTGGGCTAGAGTGAAACCCTACCTTGAATAAACAAACAAACAAACAAACAAAAAAGACATATAGTGCCTATGGGCTGGGACTTGCTCAGTGGGTCACTGCACTTGCTACACAAGCATGAGGACCTGAGTTGAAGCCCAGGCACCCATGTAGAGAGCTGGGCATGTCCACGCCTCCTGTAAACCCTGCGCTGAGTGAGATGGAGATAGAAGGCTCACTGGAGCTCCTGGATCTGGCAGTCTAACAACAACAAAAAAGGAACAAACCAACAATAAAAAAAAAAACAAAAAACAGAGAAATAAGGCAAAGGAGCAATAGAGGAGGTCCCCTATCATCTTCTGGGCTCTGCATGCGTGCACAAAGGCTGTGTGCATCTGCACACACATATGAATAGACACACATACACACACACACACACGTCAAAAATAAAGCCTAATATATATCTCAGCGGCAAGTAAGCGAAACTTTATAATTGACTTAACTATCTCTTCTGCAGCAGAATTCGTCCTCCGTGCAACAGAGGTTGAAAGCCTTCTAAGTGAATTACCTTCTGTAAACATTTAAAGAAAGCTGGGAGACTTAATGAGAATGTATTTCCCTCTCCTGTCCTGGACGCTCAGTCCAGCACACATGATATTTTAGGTTAATGACGGTACTCACGACTGAAGACAGGTGTGTCAAACAGGCTGCTCTTCTTGGAGCCCTGGGGAGTTGACCCTGTGAGTGGAGTGAGCTCTTCTCCGTATGCCCTGACCCATGCCCACCCAGCCCCCCGAGACGTGTTTCTAGTGAGGCCAGGTGGCCTCAGCTGCTGAGTCATCTGCCTGAGGCGGGCATGCGTGGGAGGAAGTGCCAACACTGACAACGCAGACACCTCACAGGACTGTTCTTGGCCAAAGTCAGGCATGTTGCCAGATTGCCGTCCCCATAGTTCCACAGGCATGTGCGCTTTGAGTCCCGGGGACGACAATGCTGACGACTCCTTGAAGGGAAGCTGCTGCCATGGGCGATCTCTTCGCATGGGGGCCTGCCAGATCTCTCTGTCGATACCTGCATTGTCTGCACCCAGGGGTGGCTATGGTGCCCCTGCCAGTCACACTGGCGACAGCCTTTCCTCACCAGCACCTTTGTCAGGTAAGAAGCAGAGCACTGAGAGGAGGGAGCAGGTGAGCCCCACGCCCAGCGCTCACGCCGAGGGTGTCGGGGTGAAGGGAAGATAGTCCGAGTGGGAACCACTGCAGTGTGAGGGCCATCTGGGTGCCGAGCTCTCCTGTGAGAGGTCCAGCAGGAGGCCTCAGGCTCTGCATGATAAACACATGCTGCCCCCCCGCCCCCCGGGGAATTCTAACCCTACCTGTCTTCTCACCAAGTCAACTTGTCTGACAGAGGACCTGCACAGCTGCCCCGCATTCTGGGGGGTGCTAGTCAGCCCCTCAGAAAGATGCCCAGCGTCATTGTCCATGCAAACCCACACTGCAGGTCCCTTGTTACTGAGGGTAGAGACTGGCATGTGGCAGTGAGGGCAGTGGAATGGGGGCTTCACATGAGCTCCAAACAGACGTTCCGCATACCAGCAAAGAGGCCCAGTGGTGCCGGCAGCACCTGTGGGCGGGAAGAGGGCAAGATGGTGTCTGGGGACATAGCGCGTGTTTGTGTGTGATATAGAAACTGAACGGGGGCCACCCTGTTGGCGAACTCCAAAGGCAAAATGGGAGTCAGGGCCTAAAGACTCCAGGAGCCTTCCTCTGCTTCATGCCACTGGCTTGCTCCTAGTCAGAGCCACCGAAGCTGTAAGGGCTGCCTGGAGTACTCAGGGGCTTCTGACCCCTGGGGAAGTCAAAGCAAGAGTGAAGAAACCATAGTGGAGGAAGGTCAGGCTGAGCACAAGGCCCAGACAGACGGCCGGCAAGGTCCCCGCAGGCCCAAGTTTCCATTTGATGAAATATTTAAAAGAATAGGAAGCAGAATATATCTAGAGTGATAAGTTATCTTGGTTTGGCCTGTATTGAGGGCTTTCCTGGGGGACTTTGTGTGATAAAACTGGGAAGGCTCTGGGAGACATTGATCACTCTATTGGGGAAGATGCTGCCCTAGTGTCAACGTGCTGTTTTCTTCCACCCACAATGAGATGCATAGAGAGCATTAGCAAATGCTCTGTGTACATCTTCTGCTCATCGATGGCCACAGCTCATCACTGACGACACAAGTTACTGCAGTTCGTTGCCGGGACAAAGCACCCGACCAAAGGCAGTTTGTGGGAGGAAAGGGTTTATTTTGGCTTACAGACTCGAGGGGAAGCTCCATGATGGTAGGGGAAAACATGGCATGGACAGAGGCTGGATATCACCTCCTGGCCAACATCATATGGACAACAGCAGCAGGAGAGTGTGCCAAACACTGGCAAGGGGAAGCTGGCTATGACACCCACGTCACACCTCCTCCAGTAAGAATCCAATTCCCAAATTGCCATCAGCTGAGGACCACAGTGGACAATGCATGTGGGTGGCAGTGAAAGTCCACTCTCAGCTGTAATCACTGGTACCCTTGGACCCCTCAGCGCCATCTGCTGTGGGCTCATTTCCTTCGGCTGACATATTTGAACTCCACATGTGAGTGGGCCCTGGAAACTCCGTTCTGTCCTCCGACATAAAATCAGAGTCATCTGGAAACCTTGTTTGCCGCCGATGGCTTCCTGAGCATTTGTCGCTTAGCAGGGTTGGGCGTCCGCACCCAGAGCAGTTCAGGCTTCAGAGCACAGCCGCTGTCTGCGTCACAGACAGAGTGCACAGTGCCTTCTCTTCCCGAAATCTGGATGCCCTGTCAGTGGCTGGAACACTGGAGTCCCCTTTGACAAGCCTCCCCAGAATCCTACCAGTTTAGTCAAAGATTGCAAGAGCAGAGAGCAGATGTTGCAGGTGTGTGGTTGCTGCTGGTAGTAATAGAATAGCAATTGAGAAATCATCCCATGTCTCTTATGGCTGAGAACAAACAAACAGACATATTGATGTTACTGAGAACCAGGCTTCTGACTATGGGAGGATCAAATTCAAAAGGTTGGGGGAGGTGGGAGAGAACCAGGGCAGTGGCTTTGAATTGGGAGCGTCAGGCTAGGGCATAATCTAACATATCCCATGGTGGCCATCCAAAAGCAGAGAGGCCATAGCAGCTGCGGGGTTCACAGCAGGTGCACAGTGAAGAGGAATGCAGGTACACCTGAACTGGGGGAGGAAGGCAGACACCCCAGCAGCCTTCTGTCCTGCCACAGTAAGTGCGAGGCTCACTGTGAGCTGACCTTGGGCTTGTGCTATCTCATCAGTACCACGGCTGGCCACCTTTACCTCTTCTTTCAAATTTTTAAAAATCTTATTTATTTACTTATTTGAGAGAGAGGGGGAGAAAATGAGCACACCAGGGCCTTCAGCCACTCCAAGCAAACTCCACATGCATCTGCCACCTTGTGCACCCAGCGTATGTGGGTCCTGGTGAATAGACCCTGGTCCTTTGGCTTCGAGGCAGGTGCCTTCACCGCTAAGCCATCCCTCCAGCCTCACCCTTTAACTTGTGTTGTAAATCTTGTTCCTTATAATCCAAAGGGTCCCAACTACAATTTTCTTCAATTTCTTGCTTTGCTGACCCAGATGGTCTTGTGGCTGCAGTTGACTGGAATAGCACCAGGAGTTCTGCATGATGGGGCCTCGGGCCATAAACGTTCAGGTTGGGCAGGATTGGGAGAGAGAACGCAAGGCGTTTAAGCTTCATGATGAGATCTCTGGGAAAGTCGGCAAAACCTCAAAGTGGGGTGTTTCTGAGAACTTGAACCTCAGTCCCTCTGCATGGAGGAGGGAGATTATCCTCCACTTGTCTGTACTCCTGCAGGGCAAGGGCCAGCTCCTGGGCTCTTGGGGCATAGGCATAGGCATGGAGGAGGGCCTGTAGATGGGCACAACACAACAGCACACATTTTAAAATAATGCCAGAGGTGCCCAAAATTCAGCTCACAGTCTCTCCTGGGTCCAAAGATCTGAAACCCAAGACCGTAAGGAGGCTCCAGTTATAGCTGTGGGTGCCACACAGAGATACCTTGTGTGGCGAGAAGAGGAATTGGACGGGACAGGCTGGCAATCCTTCTCTTCCTACCCCCACCTGCCTTGGCACCTGCCTCCATCTAGAGTCTCATGAGAGTCAGGAGGCTGGTGGGGGTGGTGACGGTGTGAAGGTGAGCGTCCTGACAGTGACAGTGGGGATGACAGCGATGGTAATGCTAACCGTGATGACCTTGTCCCAGTGATGGCAGTGGTGACGATCATGACGAATTGTTCACATGGTGACTGATTCACTCAACACAGTCAGGAGGAGGAGCCCTGTGAACTGCGTCATGCAATATCTTATTTAATCCTCAGAGCACCATTGTGAGAGAAGTATTTTTATTATCTCTACAGAAAAAAAGAAAATGGTTTACAAAATTCAAATAACATTACGGCTAGTGACAGTTGAACAGGACTTGAATCTGACTGGCTCTTTCTTTATTATTTTTGTTGGTTTTGCTCATGTGGCTCTCCAGACATGAAGTGCCCGTTGAACTGCTACTGAGTTTAAGATCTAGCTGAAAGCACAGAACGGAAGATTTCTTTCACATTGATGCTATGAAAATGATCACAGATTTAATAGCTCAAGGGGCATAAATTTATTATCTTTTAGGTCTGGAGGTTGAAAATCCAGCATGGGTCACACTGAACTAAAAGATAGCAGTAAGCTGAGTTTCTTCTGGGGGCTTCTCTCTCTCTCTCCTCTATTCCTGGCACAAGACAAGATGTATACAGAATATATGTCATTGGGGAAGAAAATGAACTTGGTCCCTCTCCATGCACAATGCATGTCAAAGAAGGGTTATTCTGGAGTTTGCTTCCAGTATCACTCTAAGCCACAAAGGCCTTTGGGAGAGCAGAGCACTGTGACCACCTTGTGTAAATTGTGTAAGTGTGTGTGACTTTTCACCGGAGGAAAGGTGGACCTTTTCTGACCATGAAATCGTATCAATTTTACAGCTGGAATATTTGACTGGAGAAGCTAGTAAATGGGGAACAATGGATGTTGGAGTGCTGGGGGGGGGGGTGCGGGGAGGAAAAGAAAAGCCTTTTGTGCCTCCAGGGGACTCTTCAACAGAGTTGAAGGGCAAAGTGAAGAATGATATATGCCTTTATCAAACTTCCCAAGATACAATGTTCTTGGTTTCCTAGAAGTGAAAATCTTCCCATGGCAGGGGACAGGGCATGATTGGTAGGCAGAGCTGAGACACCACTGTAAAAAAACTTACCACATTTTGGGCTGGAGAGATGGTTTAGTGGTTAAGCGCTTGCCTGTGAAGCCTAAGGACCCCAGTTCGAGGCTCGATTCCCCAGACCCATGTAAGCCAGATGCACAAGGTGGCGCATGGATCTGGAGTTCGTTTGCAGTGACTAGAGGCCCTGGTGCACCCATTCTCTCTCTCTCTCTCTCTCTCTCTCTCTCTCTTTTCTCTGCCTGTCTGGAACTCTCAAATAAATAAAAAATAAACAAAAAAATTTTAATTTACCACATTTTAATGACAAAGTGTGGATAGTTCTCAGAGATATGGGCCTGTTGCTGTTTGTTGCTTCCCTGCCTGGATCTCCTTATCACATATAACCTTTGGGGCAAAAAGTAGTTTGGCGAGGTCTCACTGATACTTACCTTAATAACATGCCTAATGGGGAAAGAAAGTCCTTTCAACATAGAATACTTACTCTATGCCAGCTCTATACACAGGAAGAAGGAATAAGAAGATTCCATAAACTATATTTCCTGCAGCCCCTTGAACCCTACTGTCACTTGTTCTCTCTCTCTCTCTCTTTCTCTCTCTCCATCTTGTTTAACAACAACAACAAAGAACCCTGTAGGTCTGTGTCTATAATCCATTCAGTGTCTACCACTTTTCCTGTTCCTGGCTCAAAGTCAGGTTCAGTGACACCCAATGAACCATTAGATGGCAAAGTCACCTCCCAGCCAACATTCCTGTTCTCTCTCTAAGCTCAGAAAAACAGTCATTCTCTTTACAACCACCCAGAGCTCAATCCATGCACTTATAATCTCACTGTGGGGCTCAGCTTCCACAAAGGATGAATAGGGCTGGGAAAAGCCTTCTTCCCACCCTTATCACGACCTCCCCCATGACAAGCAGTCTACAGATCCACACCTTTTCCTGAACCATCAGAGAGCTGAGGTGGCAGAGCAGCCAGCCACCCACAGGACTAAGGGAAGACTGTCACCTCCAAGGACCAAGAACTCATAAGCACCTGGGGCAGACGCTGGGTGCCAGCAAGGAGCATTCAGTTCAAATTTTAACAAATTCTAAACGCTCAATATGGGCAAATGAGAACTGTAGATGCCCAGAGGGGAGCCACAGTTGGGGGGGATTTGTAATTTGTATTCTCTTGGGATCCACACTGTTGATTGCACCAGGTGTTCACACCCAAGGCTGGGAGCAAGAGAGGGAAAAGAAGATCTGAGGGGGAGGAAGCGAGCCCTGCCTGCTCTACTCCCCCAGTACCTGTGAGCCAGAGCCTTAAGCTGTGGGAGAGCTGTGCTGTGCTTTCTCATAAATTTAGAGCATCCCTTCTCCTATATAGTGACTTCAGTGATTTAAAAACTTATGAAGAAACCCTGTACACCAGTGTTTAAAACATTTCTTGAAAGCAATGCATAGACAATGGATGCAGTTCCTCTGGACAAACACTACTCAGGAGTGATAATGATGAAACACTGACATAGACCACACAGGGAGTAGCGTAAGTATCGTGTGGGGGAGGGAGCCAGCTTCTCAAGGGATTCGACCATGCGCTGCCACTGATAGGGACACTGCAGAAGGGCACAACTGTAGGGACAGGAGACAGGTCAGTGGTTGCCAGGGCAAGGCCTGGGGAAGGGTTGGCTGTGAGGAACACAAGGGTACTTGGGGACTTGACAGAACCACTCTCAGCCTGGTTGTGATGGTAATTACACAAGTGCACATGCCACTTAACACTGGCAGAACACTAAAAGAAGAAATCTGATTGCAGCAAATCGTATTTGTATTAGTTACTGTTGTACTTAGGACAAAGCACCCGGCCAAAAGCAACTCGTGGGAGGAAAGGATTTATTTTGGCTTGCAGTCTCGAGGAGGAAGCTCCATAATGTCAGGGGAAAGGATGGCATGAGCAGAGGGTGGACAATCACCTCTGCTAAAGCAGGTAGCAAATGGCAGCAGGAGAGTAAGGCCAACTTCAGCAAAAGAAGCTGGCTAGGACACCCTAAGTCCGCCCCAACAACACACCTCCTCCAGTAAGGCTCCACCTCCCAAATTGCCATCTGGCTGAGAACCAAGCATTCCAAATAAATGAGTTTATGGGGGGGACACTTAATTCAAATAATCACAGTTATTTTCTTCTTAATTACCTGAAAAGAATCAAATGAAGGTAGGAAGGTTTGAAGTGGAGTCCATCATGGGAGGGGCAGGCATGGTGGCAGGCAGTCCCTCAGCCACAGGAGTACACAGCTGGGTCTCCTCACTTCCTGGCAGGACAGGAAGCATAGATCAGACAGGAAATAGGGTCCAGGTATAAAACCTTGAGGCCCACCTCCAGCTTCCCATTTCCTCCAGCAAGGCTCTGCTTCCTAAAAGGGTTCACAACCTTCCAAAACAATATCACCAGCCAGAGAGCAAACACTCAGGTTCATTCAATCCACGATGACCCAAAAAGAAAATGGAAAATAAATAAGTAATAAGCACATGGAATGGAGGGGGAAAGTTACAAGTCCCTACATATTAAACACCAATTTCTCTTTCTGAAGGCAGGGGGCAATTAGACTGGGATCAGTCTTCCCTCTCCTTCTATACCCCATGTCTTTTGGGGAAAGACACATCTGTAGTATCCTAGAAGGTTTTACTCCTGAAATAAATTTCTCCTGATACTGCTGACATCAAGCAAATGATCCCCAAGGCAGGATTCCATACAGCCCTATCTGATGAACAGCGGGTCATGTCCCCTGTGGTAATGTGTGGACAATGCGTACAGACACACAAGCCTTAGGTCCCCCCCCGCCGCCGCCCCCAGGTGGGTCTTGCTCTAGTCCAGACTGACCTGGAACTCACTCTGTAGTTCCAGGATGGACTTGCATGCATGGTTGTGATCTGTTTAGTAATCCACAGAAATCCCTTCGGGTGGGTCTCTGAGGTTGCTTCCAAGAAGGATTCACTGAAGAGGAAGTCCTTCCCCCAGGATGAACCCTCCCCCACAGAGGGCGGCCCCTCTCAGAGGTGGACTTTATATAAGGAAGTTCTGGGGGAAAGAGCCCCTTCCTTCCCTCCACTTGGCTGCCAGAGCTGCTCGCTGCCTTCCAGCGTGGACTGAAGACCCGCGTGGATCGAAACCCAGCTGTATGTGGCTTCGGCAATTTCCTCTTTAACACTGCAGAGTGAGGAAATCTCGGGAATCAATTTGACCCTAAATTATGATCATCTTAGGTTCTGATAAAGATGCTTTTCTTTTAAGCTCTGTAAGTTGTTCCTGAATACCTAATGCTTCTCTTATCATTCTGTGTTTTATATACATTGCATCATACTCATCTGGAGATGGGTAGGGCAGAACTCATCACTTTTGGGTTAAAAAAAATATATTGTTAGAAGAGACAGCTGTGGTACTGTAGAGGGCCAATGGAGAAATAATTGTGATTCAAATAACAGTTGAGACCTGACATGTCTGGTTCATTGACGATACCGGTGTTGAGGTATCAGCACATCTTTGACCCTGACAAGGCATCATGTTGACATGACAGAGATCCTGCCTCTGGCATCAAAGACATCAGGGTGAGAAAGAGATGAGAAAAAAAAAATATGTGTGCTCTAACGCACAGTGCTCTGGCTGATGTGGGGTGCAGCTCCCTTTGGCTCCAAGGACTGGATGAAAGGGGCACCTTGGCACTGAGAAGACGTGAGAACGGCAAGTTGATTGGAGACCTAGTCCTTAGGAGCGTGTTCCAGGCCTGTGTCCTGTAGGTCGCATTTGTTTCCGGTCCTGGCTCCCTGCCATTGAGCTTGACGTGGACTAATTACAGTCACCTCCAGCTCTCCCTGCCTTGCAGACCCCGGACCAATCTTCTCCACCTGAAGTTCTCCCAGAGATCTCGCTGCTCTGTCTCCTTTCCTGCATTCCATTTTGTTTGCCCAACGCATCTACGCTACAGAATCTCAGTTACTGCCCTCCTTGCCCTGACCTCACCCCACCCCTACCATGCATCCCCCATGCACTTATGGAATGATCCAGAAGCCAGACAGACCTTTCTACTGCCTCTTTGGGATTCCTCAGGGGCCTTTTCTGCTGCAGGAAAAAGCCTTTGATAAGCCAGACTTGACCCACCCTGCTTGCTCATGACTCCCCTTAATCGGGACATAATGTTGCAGCCAGCATTTTAGCTTAGCTTCAGTTCTGTGTCATTCATTCACCCAAAATTTCGTGGCTCAACAAGTGCTTTTCTTTGTTGCTGAATCCTTTTGTTTGGAAACCTCAGTCTTTTTTCTTATATAAACCCTGCCCTAAACATTGTTTATAATTTCCAATTTTGGGTGCTTTAAACTAAGTGAGAACTTAAGAAAGGGCAGGTATTTTTAAGCGTATACAGCTCTCCCCAATCTTTTTAAAAATCATCTCGCCCACACTGACTTCAGCTGTGCTTATTTTTAGTGACTTCCATTTACAGGCCGAGCTTTTCCAAAGAACTAAACTTAGTTTTCATGGAAACAACTCTCTTTTGGCACTCTCTTTTCATCAGTTTTTGTAAACTGTTTAATTACAATACAAGCACAGCTGATCTGGGTGGCCTGAATGCTTGGCCGGGAGCAGAGGAGGCCTCCCTGGAGAAGGTAGCGATAGGCTCCGTTACAGGGGAATCCTGGCTCGAAACAGCAGCCCTTCTAACTGGCCTCTCCGTTTGACTCACTATTCCAGCGAGCCCACATTTGTGACAGTTAATCTCTACTGTCACCTTGACAAGAAACGTGCCTCTTAGACAGATCGATGGGGGTATTTCCGGGAAGCATTAACTGAGAGAGGAAGACCTCCCCTCAGCGTGGGTAGTCCTTCTGGGGGCAGCCTATGTATAAAGAGGTTCCACGGGAAAAGGCAGTATCTTTTTGCCTGACTGTCCTTGCTACTTGTATCGGCCCTTTCACGACCATCCTTAATGGACATCTGACCCCAGCTTCTTTAGACTTCCAACATAGACAAAAGACTAGAGTGTCTCCCGTAGTCTTCTGGGCAGGCAGCACCAGACTGGGACTGTGAGGCACCCAGCCTCGTGAACTGAGCAGCCACTGGGTTCTCAGACTTCATAACCTGCAAACAACCATTGTTGGACTGCCTAGCCTAACTCAGGTAAGCCAATCTAATAAATCCCCTTCATAATGTATATTCATTCTGTCAGTCCTGTTCCTGGAGAGAATCTTGACTGACACAGCTCCCTTCTCTCTTTATAAAACATCAGCCATACACCACCTCAATCTATGGCCCCCCACTACTTCAGCCTTCCATCACCCCTCCAACTTCCCGTCCAGCTCAGGGGATGACTTTCAAGTTCACATTTGTATTTCTGACTCTCCTCATGCTTTCAAAATACCCACTTAACAAAATAACTGCCAAGTGTTTCAAGAGTCTGTTGAGAGAGTAGGGAATTGGGTGACACAGTGACACTTGGTTGAATGGCTCTGTGGGGTTCTGAGCAGACTCTACCCTAGCCCACAGTCTTTCTGGACTTGAGGTCACTGGCTCCTCCTGGCATATCTAGAGTCCTGGTGCCTGCTAGCATCCAGACCCTCCCTAAGCTTCCCTGAGGACAACGGTTTCTCTGCTTGCTGGATTTTGGGTTTTTTTTTTTTTTCAGAAGCTTCTGCAAACATCCTTCCCTGTATGACAGGGGCTGAGATGTCTCCTACTGATCCTTCCCCCACCTGGAACCCACTCACTTCACAGATGGGCTCACATCATATTTCTTTCCAAAATTAAAATGTTCTCTGGATGTGCAAGTGAAGGAAGGAAGGAAGGGGAGAAGAGAAAAGGAGTTTGTAAAAGGAAAGAAGGAAGAAAGGAAGTACTCCGACTCGGCAGCTTCCCAGACCCAGGCGCGTTCACGTCTTCCGGTACATTTTCCTAAGTATCAGTCTTGCATTAGCTAATTCCCAGTAGCAAGAGCTTTTAGCAGCACAGTGATAGAAAAAAAAAAAAACTGACATTGGGCAGTGGCTGTTCCCAGAAGCACTTGAAGCATGCTGCCTCCAGAGTCACAGAAGCTAGAGATTCGTGAAAACAAAACCCGGTCTGGTTGCTGGTGAGCCAGGGGCACGAATGGCAGAAGCCAGGACCGCATAGAGCCTCGCGTCCTGCTTACTGGGAAGCGGAGACACGGTTCTGTTAGTTCTGATTTTCACATTGACTGACGGTGCCTTGCAGATTCTCTTTGTGTCGGAAAAAAAAGCCAATCACAGTGGGTGTGCCGGGAGTTTTCAGGAGAGAGCAGGGATGAATTACAGAGCTGTGCACCTCATGTCAGCATGGCGAAGGTGGTATGGGTTAAAGAGAGGAGGGGTGAAGGAAGGCACTCCCTATTCCCAGGAGGTTGGCATGAGCATGGAGCAAGAAGAGGAAAGGATTTTCTTTCAGAGCAAGTGGGCAGGAGAGAGCTGCCTTTTGCTCAGGAAACACATATCAATGGGGCTATTTTAAGAGGGTGCAGCAGGTGGCTTCTGATTGGAGGTGACTGAGCTGAGCCTTCTCAGCAGGAGGAAGGAGGGGGGGGGGAAGGGATGGTGAAATTAGATTTTTTTTCCCCCTGACACTTCCCCACTGTGGGAGCTCTGCCATGTGACAAGGTAGCTGTGGTGGGCTGGGAGTGGGGCTGGATTCTGTCCCGCCTCAGAGGGAGAGTTGATGACAAATAAGAAATTCTCCACACGGCATTTCTTTGATGATTGTGTTGATTTCCAGTTTGGCGGAGAGCAAGATTTCAAAATGCATTCTGGGACAGAAAGATGCAGCATTTGTAAAAGGCTCTGCTTCAGAGAGAGGTCCAAGCTTGACCATGAACATGACTTTCAGAGCTCAGTTCTCAGGAACGTGGCACTAGTCAGTTTCCAACAGTGGCAGAGACAGTAGAGAAGCTGTGGTGACTGGAGCAGCAAGCTTGCATGATGGACTTAAGGAGAATCGGAAGACTGCCCACCCTCCCGCAGCCTGGGCATTGGGCCAGCTCATTTCTTGGAGGGTGAACAAAGTGGCACCTTCAGTTTTCCTATGTGGAAAGAATGGACGGTGGGTTCTCCCAAGGAGCCATATGAGTCTAGGGTGCAGGAAATGCTGAGGAATTAAATTGACCTTGAGTTTCCACTCTGTCATGGAAAACCAAGCCTCAAGTCCCAAGTTCGCAATGGTGTGTCTTCCCACGAGAGATGCGAGTGGGAGTCCAGTAGAGGAGCCATCTTTTTCAGGAGCGACGAGACCCTGGCCCACTTAGTCTGATACTGCATCAAACTGTTCGAGTGACTCAGTGCACCTGGGGGAGCCTGAGGCTCTGCCTCACTCACCAGCAGCCTGCTGCTTCTGCTGGTCCATGGGCCACACTTTGAGCAGCCAGGGTCTAAGCAACGTGACTGTGGCCATTTGCTTTGGAAGTTGCAGAGGACAGATCCACCTTGGATTGTGTCTGTTTCGCGTCTGTCCCCTTCCCAGCGCCATCACAGAGCAACTGTGCCGGCCGCACAGGATTGTGGGTGCTCCCACGTCTGTGTCTCTGGCCAGACTGATGCAACTTCTCTTTGCATCCCTGTGACCTACACAGCGCCAGGCATGCAGGAAACTGTGACAGCATTCTGTCACCCTGAAAGAAATAATGGGGCAGTAAGGGAATGTGCCAAGGTAAAATAACAGAGAAAAGATTGGGCTGGGGACATGGATCAGTGCTTAAAGGCATGTGCTTGCAAAACCTGCCTGCCTGGGTACCCACATAAAGCCAGATGTACAAAGTGGTGCATGCATCTGGAATTCGTTTGCAGCAGCCAGAGGCTCTGGTACACCTGTACATTCTCGCTTTCTCTCTCCCCTCTCAAATTAATAAATAAAACTATGTGTAGGTCTGGAGGGATTGCTTAGTGGTTAGGGAACTTGCCTGCAAAGCCCAAGGACCCAGGTTCGACTTCCCAGTACCTACATAAGCCAGATATACAAGGTAGCCCACACGTCTGGAGTTTGCTTACACTAGCTAGAGGCCCTGGCATGCTCATTCTATCTGCGTCTTTCTCTCTTAAACAAATAAATAAATATATTCTTTAATTAATTAATTTATTGTATTTATTTGAGAGAGAGGAGGGAAGAGGCAGATAGAGAGAGAAAGAGAGAAAGAGAGAGAGAATGGACATGCCAGGGACTTCGGCTACTGCAAACAAACTCCAGAAGCATGTGCCACCTTGTGCATCTGGCTTATGTGGGTCCTGGGGAATCGAACCTGGGTCCTTTGGCTTTGCAGGCAAGTGCCTTAACCACTAAGCTATCCCTCCGGTCCTATTTGTTTTAATGATAGAGTAAAAAAAAAAATCACCTTCATATTATTATTCCAAATGGGAGTCTCCACTCAGGCCAACCCCTCCATACTCCACCTTAACACTCTAACCTGATCACATGACCAATGTCCTTGGCAGTGGAGAAATGAGTCTTACTTCCCCAAACATTCCTCTGGTGTTTCTTGTGAGGAAAACCAAAATAAAACAAAATGTTAAACAGCAAAATATTCTACCTATGTGCCTGTTAGAATGGCTGGTTAAAGAAACAAACAAGTAAATGGTAAGTCCCTGTCATGGGTCAGGGTGATCAGTAAGCACTCTTGCTCACTGCTGGTAACCATGTGAAAAGGGACTGGATATTGGCATTGTCCTCAGATAACCTTGCCTCTCATAGGACCGTGGCCCAATTATGAAGCCAATGTGCAGGCATCCCGGGGTTGAGCGGTTGATACCTTTGTGGAATGGAAGGTTGCGGATGAAGAAGGGGAGAGGCTGGAGTGATCCATGCATTGAGAGGTGAAAGATGGAGACATGAACGCGAGTCCATGTCTGTCTTAATATAGGTACAGACGAATGCAGAGATGTGACGGAGCTGGAATACACACATATACTTCCTTCTCTGTCAGCTGAGATAGTCTTGAAGAAATGATATCCCACACCCCCTACCCACACCTAGATTTCCTGATATTCTCAACAGAAAGAACAAAGGCTTCCTGAAGACACAATGCATTCGAGGTGTGGGGCAGCCTGTGTTAGGTAAAGAAGAAAGTACTAGTGTGTGTGTGTGTGTGTGTGCGCGCACACATACTAACACACACGCACACACATACGCAGGCACACGTGCATACATGTGCACACACAATGAGGAGAACTTGTCAGAATGTGGCAGGAGAACAGGCCTTGGAGAAAGGTTAGAGGTTAACATGTGAAAGAAATCAATGGCAGTGGAAGACTGGAAAACCCCCAGCTGTACATGTAACAAAACAGAACATGTGCAAAAGAAAGTTCCACAATCAGCAAATGTGGGGCAGGTGTATGCCATGGAAATGGTCTATAAGAAGGGCTCACCATGTTCATGACTAGGGGCCATTTGATCCTTGAACCATTCTCAGCTCCTCGCCCCCCACCATTCTCTTTTTCTTTTAGAGAGGCCTGCCCACCATCATTTTATTTTATTTTATTTTATTTTATTTTATTTTATTTTATTTTATTTTATTTTATTTATTTGAGAGTGCAAGAGAGAAAGAGAGGAAGAGAATGGGCATGCCAGGGCCTCCAACCACTGTAAACAAACTCCAGGCACATGCACTACCTTCTGCATCTGGCTTACGTGGGTCCTGGGAAACTGAACCGAGATCCTTGGGCTTTGCAGGCAAATGCCTTAACTGCTAAGCCATCTCTTCAGCCTGAGTGCTTTTCTCTTTCTTAATAAAATGCCTCTACCCCTATCACTACCCATATGTTCCTGATAAAATTACTTGTTGTGGGACACAAATACCTACAAATGGGGGCTGGGGAGATGGCTCAGCAGTTAAAAGTACTTGCTTGTAAAACCTGCACATGCGACCTGCCTATGGCTAACCCACTGGAGAAAATGTGTCCTGCCTCCCCATCAAACCATCTAACCATTAACTCCCAAAACACCATCCATGACAGAATGTTGATGGGTCTGATATGGTTCAGGAAATAACAAACACTGTGAGGTCACACATGCAGTGAGCACTTCTGTCTGAAAGACCGTGCTCCACAGCACGCACACCATCTCCTGACAGTGCTCTATGAACTCACCTCCTGACAATGCTCCATGAACTCACATCATCTCCTGACACTGCTTCACATCACTCACACAATCTCCTCATGTGCTCCACATCACTCACACCATCTCTTGACAGTGCTTCACAACACTCACACCATCTCCTGACAGTGCTCCACATCACTCACACTATCTCCTGGAAGCACTCCACATTACTCACACCATCACCTTACGGTGCTCCACATCACTCACACTATCTCCTGACAGTGCTCCATGAACTCAAACCATCTCCTGACAGTGCTCCATGGCACTCACACCATTTCCTGACAGTGCTCCATGGAACTCACACCATCTCCTGACAGTGCTCCATGGAAATCACACCATCTCCTGACAGTGCTCCATGGAAATCACACCATCTCCTGACAGTTCTCCATGGCACTCACAACATCTCCTGGCAGTGCTCCACAGCACTCACACCATCTCCTGACAGTGCCCCATGAACTCACACCATTTCCTGACAGTGCTCCATGGCACTCATACCATCTCCTGACAGTGCCCCATGAACTCACACCATTTCCTGACAGTGCTCCATGGCACTCACACCATCTCCTTACAATGCTCCACGGCAATCACACCATCTCTTGACAGTGCCCCATGAACTCACACCATTTCCTGACAGTGCTCCATGGCACTCACACCATCTCCTTACAGTGCCCCATGAACTCACACCATTTCCTGACAGTGCCTCCATGAACTCACACCATTTCCTGACAGTGCTCCATGGAACTCACACCATCTCCTGACAGTGCCCCATGAACTCACACCATTTCCTGACAGTGCTCCATGGCACTCACACCATCTCCTTACAGTGCTCTATGAACTTGCACCATCTCCTGACAGTGCTCCATGGCACTCACACCATCTCCTGACAGTGCTCCATGAACTCACACCATCTCCTGACAGTGCTCCATGAACTCACACCATCTCCTGATAGTGCTCCATGGCACTCACACCATCTCCTTACAGTGCTCCACGGCACTCACACCATCTCCTTACAGTGCTCCACGGCAATCACACCATCTCCTGACAGTGCTCCACGGCACTCACACCATCTCCTTACAGTGCTCCACGGCAATCACACCATCTCCTGACAGTGCTCCTCAGCACTCACACCATCTCCTGACAGTGCTCCATGGCACTCACCATCTCCTTGCAGTGCTCGACAGCACTCACACCATCTCCTCACAGTGCTCCATGGCAATCACACCATCTCCTCACAGTGCTCCATGGCAATTACACCATCTCCTGACAGTGCTCCTCAGCACTCACATCATCTCCTGACAGTGCTCCTCAGCACTCACATCATCTCCTGACAGTGCTTCACATAACTCACACCATCTCCTGGCTATGACAGTCTACATCTTTGTCCTCTACTGTGCTCCCTGAGGTTTGGAGGGGGTAATACAGATGTCTCATTGAGTACTTATTCTCACATTCTCACTCTTATTCCACAATCACTTATTCTCAGCACTTTGATGAGTTTTTAAATTTAATTTAATTAATTTATTTATTTGTGAGAAAGAGAGAGAGAGAATGGGCATACCAGGTCTTCCAGTCACTGCAAATGAACTCCAGATGCATGTACCACCTTGTGCGTTTGGCTTACATGGGTCCTGGGGAATCGAACAGAGGTCCTTTGGCTTTGCAGGCAAGCGCCTTAACTGCTAAGCCATGTCTCTAGCCCTGCTGAGTTTTAAGTAGTAGTTTTGAGCAGTCACTGCCATTTGTAGAAAGAAATGTCAGTGGTTCAGTTCTTCACCTGGAAGTCTCAGTGGGTGCCCTCTGGACTCCGATCCACTCTTCAAGCAAGCAGCTTGCAGGAACTGCTTGAGAGAGCTCCTAGTTTGTCTGGTACACAGAATAAAATACATATCCAAGAGTCAACACCAGGATAGGAGAAGGATTAAATAAACAAGCATGCAGCAACACAACACCTGTGCAGAAGAACCACGGGAAGCCAGGTGTGAGGTATCCACAGATACTGTGCTAATGTCTCAGTGTTTGTGCCCATCTGAACCCACCCTGAAGTTAAAACTGCTACTGAAACAGTGACAACATTGAACTGAGGAGAGGGGCAGCTCTGACATGTCCCCAGCATGGCTGCGCTGTGTGCTATGGCAGCCATAGTCACTCCTTTCTCCCCCTCTCTGGGCTTTGGGAATTAATCATGCATAATGAATCGATTTAAAATTAACCCAGGCATTTTGGTAACAGCTGGTCCCCCAACCCCCCAGAATCCATAATATGCAATTTGTTTTGACAGGATGCTCCCGCAACTGCTGGTGGGGAGCACAGAGGGGGCGTCTGTGTTTTCCAAAAGGGCCTCTGGGCCTCCAAGTGGGGTCTTCATTGGAGGAAGCTGGTTCTCCCCTCAGCCCTTGCAGCACTGGCCTGATGGCCTCCTCTTGCTTCCCATCCATGAGCATGTATGTGGCTGCCTCTTCAGAGCCAGGCACGTGGGTGCTGATGACGACTGCCCTCGGCCCAAGGGCATGCCAGCCTTCAACTCAGCCCTTGGGCCATGGACTTCCCACAGCAAGGCTGGTGCTTACACGGGACCAAGAGTAGCCACCAGCAGTGCTGGGCTGAAAGCCAGGGCAGAGATGGGGGTGAGCATGACAGCACAGATCTGATGTGGGAGCCAGAAAGACCCAAGGTCCTTGAGGAACTTAGCCCACTCCCTGAGCCTGTTTCTTCACTTATAGAGAATAAGGGAGGGATAAAATAATCAAAGAGCAGCTGAGGAGCCAGCAAAGTCATTCTGTATAAAATAAGGCCTTGATGAACTGGCTCCCCTGTGGAGAATTTAGTACCCATGCCTCAGAGTCAGTCAGTTCTTGAGAAATCAGGGAATTGCTGGGCCTACAAATCAGTGGTGACATGCTTAATGGGGAGTCACATGAGGTCTAGTGATAAGGACTTCAATGAGTGTTTCATATATACTTACTTGAGAGGGAGAGAGAGAGAGAGAGAGAGAATGGGCCTGTCAGGGCCTCCAGCCACTGCAAACAAACTTCAGATGCATGCGCCAATATGTGCATCTGGCTTATGTAGGTTCTGGGGAATGAAATCTGGGTCCGTAGGCTTCTCGAGCTAGCACCTTAACCACCAAGCCATCTCTCTAGCCCTTAAGTGAGTGTTTCTATCACTCATAAAAAGGCTTTCAAGAAAGCATGAATTCTGCCCACAATGAGTAGGGTATTGTATGTGAGAGTCCTTCATGACTTGCAAAGTGATATGTCTATTCATACCCACGAGAGTTGCTTGGTAGGGGAAGGCAGACAGTCCACGGACATTGAGGGGTTAAATTATGTCAAGAAATTGCAAATCTTTTCAGCATTGGCTTTCCATGTGCCATGTCAAGTTCCCCGGTGATGCTTTGGGGAAACCATATAGTTGGGAGGGATTTGCTCAACCAGAAAACCTTATCCTTCAGACCCAGCAAGGTGGTCATACCAGGAGCAATGAGACAGTCAGGGTCCCTTGACTGTCTAGGAAAGAGCTGCCCTCTTTGCTGAATAATGTAGGACGAGAAAGGAACCATGGCCTTTCTGTAAACTGGAAGATGACAATGGCTGGAGCTGTGTGTGAAGTCAGAAGGACCTGTTCTGGAGTGGGCAAAATTAAGTTGTTACAATGAACATACACATGCACAAACACATGCCGAGATATGCATGTGACATTCTGTGGTCCATCCAAGTCTTTGTATTCTAGTCATTGGATTGGCCTATTATTGCCTTAATAGAGCAAATTCTATGAGATTTAACTCTAGTCCTGACCTGCTTTGAAATTGAACCTGACTTCTAATCCATCTGACTAAAAGGCAGGCACATTCAACTGTGTTTTAATTTTCAAAAATAGCAATAAAGTCAAAAACAACAATCTAGACCTACTCTTTCCAAAGAAGACAATGCCCAGATGTGCAGATGCTGAAGAACAGTCCAGAACGTTCATGCCCAGATGTGCAGATGCGAAGGACAGTCCAGAACGTTCATGCCCAGATGTGCAGGATGCTGAAGGACAGTCCAGAACGTCATGCCCAGATGTGCAGGATGCTGAAGGACAGTCCCAGAACGTTCATGCCCAGATGTGCAGATGCTGAAGAACAGTCCAGAATGTTCATGCCCAGATGTGCAGATGCTGAAGAACAGTCCAGAACGTTCATGCCCAGATGTGCAGGTGCTGAAGGACAGTCCAGAACGTTCATGCCCAGATGTGCAGGTGCTGAAGGACAGTCCAGAACGTTCATGCCCAGATGTGCAGGTGCTGAAGGACAGTCCAGAACGTTCACGCCCAGATGTGCAGATGCTGAAGGACAGTCCAGAACGTTCATGCCCAGATGTGCAGATGCTGAAGAACAGTCCAGAACGTTCATGCCCAGATGTGCAGGTGCTGAAGGACAGTCCAGAACGTTCACGCCCAGATGTGCAGGTGCTGAAGGACAGTCCAGAACGTTCAGGCCCAGATGTGCAGATGCTGAAGAACAGTCCAGAATGTTCACGCCCAGATGTGCAGATGCTGAAGGACAGTCCAGAACATTCATGCCCAGATGTGCAGGTGCTGAAGAACAGTCCAGAATGTTCACGCCCAGATGTGCAGATGCTGAAGAACAGTCCAGATCATTCATGCCCAGACGTGCAGATGCTGAAGTACAGGCCAGAACGTTCATGCCCCAGGTTTCATGGTGTACGATGTGTTCTATGGAGGCTCTGGCAGCTTGTCAGGCTGAATATGGACCCAGAGAGCCTACTCCTGATTTAGACATTGCCTACCTGCAATGTCCCCTCTGTCCAGGGAAGCTTCAGTGGGATCTTCCCTGGAGACAGTCCAGAAGACATGCTCATACTTCTCATGGCACACAAGCTGACTTACTGAAGCCAAACATCCCTACTTCAAGCAGCAGTAGAGGAAAACAGAGGGCTGCTGTCCTCAGTAGGCACACTGAAGACAGGCACACAGCTAACGCAACACACCCAGCTCCAAGGGTTAGCATAGAACAGTCATATTTGCAGCTGGACCTCTGGGATGTTCCAAGACAAGAAAGGACAGTGGATCGAGGAACTCATTTCCTTACATTGACTTTCTAACACAGAAAAAAAAGTCTATATGGTTAATGGTCTTTGGAATATTTCTTACATAACACAAAGGTATGTGGTATCTTTTTCCTGTGGATGTCATCTGAGGCCATATTTCATCTTGAGATCTCTTTTTCCAGTCTTTTCCATCTTTTCCATTACTCATAGCCATACCAACCACCCATCAATAGTGAAGTCAAACCTTCCCTGCAGGCAGATTGGCTGTGGCACTATCTGGCCCATGGAGGTGGGTCAGAATTTTCTGGGCCTTTGGGATTGGTTGGGAGGATTCTGGTGATGTGCAGATCCAGAAATACAGCCCTGAGCTCCTGGTCCATGGTTGTAGTAAGACCCAGGCCTCAGTGGAATGACCATGGGCCTGGTTTAGGGCTTGGCAGGAAAGTGACCTGAAGCTAAATAAGTATAATGGAGAGTGGAGTTGCAAAGGGAAAGTGGGGAGAGGGAATTACCATAGTTTATTGTCTATAATTATGGAAGTTGTCAATAGAAAGAAAGAAAGAAAGAAAGAAAGAAAGAAAGAAAGAAAGAAAGAAAGAGAGAGAGAGAGAGAAAGGAAGGAAGGAAGGAAGGAAGGGAGAATTGGGCTAGGCGTGGTGGCATATGCCTTTAATCCCAGCATTTAGGAGGCAGAGGTAGGAGGGTGACGATGAGTTCAAGGCCAGCCTGAGACTACATAGTGTATTCCAGGTCAGCCTGGACTAGAGTGAGACCCTACCTCAAAAAAACAAACAGTAAAAAATAAAATAAATAAAAGATCTGGCATCAAGTTTCAAATTGTTGAGTCTGACTTGAATTAAACTTCTACACTTGGACCAATCAGGGATGGCCATGGGGGCAGAAGCACCTCTGAGAAGTAGGGCCATTTCTTGAACATGAAGCTGCCAGGCAGCTGGCAGCCAGTCCCACTGACATCTCCCTCAATATGTGCCTACAAATATTTTTATACTTATAGCTGCACCTCTGAGCTAATTTTTTGGAGTCAGCTTTTCTCTCTGTCATTCACAAACCTATATGAATAAAAACTTAGCATTTTGCTGCCAAATAGCATCATGTTTGTGCCCTTTTTATAGTTTATCTTAATGCAAGAGCATTCCAAGAGATTTTTTTTTATTTCATAGCTAAAAAGCCACTTGGCCATAGAAGGCTTGGAGGACACAGAGTGGTACTAGGGAGCATTTACTGATGTGCCTGTCTGGGTCCCCAAGTGTCCTGGGACACATAATGCACTAGTACATTGACCAAGGTGCCCCTGCGCTCTTCCTGAGTGCTCGGTGTCTATGGCCCAGTTCTGCAGGGTGTGGCCTCATTGCATCCTGGTTGCCAGCATGCATTGTTAACACCCAGCTCCAGCCACCAAACCCAGTGGCTAACGAGGAATTGGGCAGCACAGCTTTGAACTTAAGCCATGAGAATCAGTGATTTCACACGTGTCATTGTGCCACCAGTTACTTCTCTGGGGGCCGGGGGGTGGAAGAGAGAAAGAAGGCAACCTTGTTGTGATGATTCATTTTTGTCAACTTGATGGGGTTGAACTTTGCCATGGAAATAAATCTCTGAGAGTGCCCGGGAGGGATTTTCTAGGTTCGGCTCACTGAGGTAAGAAGACCCACCATAACTGTGGGCAGCGCCACTCCATGGGCTCTGGACTGAGGAGAGAGGAGAGAGGAGAGACTGAGCTGGGCATCAGCGTGTGTCACCCATGGTCTGCCTCGTGACTGTGGACGCAATGTGACCATGCTCTTGTGGCTATGCCTTCCTCACCACGAGGGACCATGACTTCAAACGGTGAGGCAAAATAAACTCTTCTTGCTTAATAAGTTCCCTGCTGTGAACTATAGCCTCAAACTGTAAGTCAAAATAAACCGTTCCTCCCTTAAGTTGCTTCTGGTCAGCTATTTAGTCATAGCAAAGGGAAAACAGCTAATGCAATAACTGATGCACCTGCTTAGTGTCATCAGGACAAATAAAGTTCCACCTTTGGCTTCCTTGCCCCAGGTATGCATTGTTAATGGAGGACAATATGAGTTCTTGGAGGAGGGATGGGGAGATCTTACTATTTTTTTAATGAGCGAGAGTAAGAGAGAGAATTGGCATGCCAGGGCCTCTAGCCACTGTAATCAAACTCTGGACGCATGTGAGACCTTGTGCACATACACTACCTTGTGCATGAATCGCCTTGTTTGTCTGGCTTCATGTGGGATCTGGGGAGTCAAACATGGGGCCTTAGTTTCGCAGGTAAGCGCCTTAACCACTAAGCCATCTCTCCAGCCCAAAGATCTTACTTCTTTATGTATGAAGCACAGGGAGCACGGAGTACAAACAGCTGTATTGTACACCATGCTAAAATCCCACTGGATGGACGAGGAAAACAGGTGTTTAAAGATTCTCTCAGGAACAATGAGGAAAAGGCAAGCAGCATGGCTTTGGCCTCCTCCACAGCGGGTGCTGCTTCTAAAGAGGGGCAGCACCAGTAGGGATATTGCTCAGAGGCCATGGACAGCAGCCCGAGATGCTGCCCCTCCCCTGACTTCCCTCTCCAGCCTTTGATGTTCCACAGAACACAGGAAGCAGGACCATGGAGAGCAGAGGCTCTCAGCCTGCCATTTATCGCCCTTGTCAACTTCATAGAGGTTATATATAATCGTAACTGTCCATTTACATTACAGGAGTCGGTGACTTTGTGAAATTAACATACTAGTGGGACTGCCAGAGTCATGATGAAGAGGTGAGAATCCCCCTGAAAAGTCCTTTCATGCCCTGTGCTGTCAATTTCTTGCTACTCACCAGGCCCTTGGCAGGAGGATTGTGAACTTAATGCCAACTTGGGCTGTATGGCGAGATGAGGCTAATATGGTTTACATAGACATGCTGATTAGAGAGGAAGAGGAAAGAGAGAGAAGGAGAGAGAAAGAGACTGGGAGAGGATGTTAATGGATTTTTGCTGTTAATTTGATGCTCTAGCCATACATAGGTTTTCCATGGAACGTTAAAGAAGTATATTTCTATTCCTAAGGTGGTGATTTGAATGTGAAAATTTTCCCAGAGCCTCGTGTGCTTGTGATTGTGCCTTGTACTTAATTCCCAGCTTGTAGAGAATCTGGAGGGCAGAGCCTTGCTAAAGGAAGTGTGTCACTCAGGGGTGGCCTTGGGATTTTATAGCCCAGCTCTGCTACACCTACTTAATAAGAGTTTGTCATGAATGAGTGACAAACTTTGTCAGCTGAATTTTTTTATATACAGGGATGATCCTATTTTTGTTGGCTAATATGGTAAATTGTATTGATTGATTATCTTAATGTCATGTCAACCTTGAATGCCTATGATAAACCTCATTAAATCATAGCATATTATTTTTATACATCACTGCATTTAATTGGATAATATTTTTGTTCAGGGCACTTTTATGAGAACACTTCATCTGTGCTTTTATCACCTTATAATGTATTTGGCTGCCTTTAGTATGAGAATACTGATATCCTCATAAAGCGGCAAAGAAGTATTCCCTTATCTGTTTTCTGAGTAGGAATCGTTGGTGTAGAATGGTCCATGATCCTTATTTTTCCCTTAGATGTTTGGTAGCATTCATCCCTGAATTCATACAAGCTGCAGTTTTCTTTATGGTAATGTGTTTCAACTAGAAACCTCATTTCTAATTTGATTTAGGACTTTTAACTACTTTTAGAGTACACTTTGGTAGTTTGGTTCTCAAAAAATTGGTCCATTTGGCTTAAATTATTGAAATGCCATAAAGGGACTCACATGGTTCCCTTGTTGCTCTTTCCGTTCTCTAGGCTCTGGTGTGACGTCTCATCTCATATCACCCATGTCAGTCATCGCTGCTCTCTCTCACTTTTACCTCATCAGTTGGGCTAGATCTTTATCCATTTTATTGATCATTGTGTAGAACTAATTTTGGGTTCACTGCTTTTTCTCTATTATTTTGTTTTTCTATTCATTGATTTCTGCCGTTAATGATCTCCTTCCTTCTGTTTAGCGTGTTTAATTTGTTCCTCTGCAGTGTCTTTAAATGACACCCCAAATTATTGATTTAAAACTTCTAAGATTCTGTTATATATATGTAAAACAATAAACTTTTCCTCAAAGTATTAAATTCAGTCCACAAATTTCAGTATGTTATACTTTCATTTTAAATCAATTTGAAATATTTTATAATTTCCCTTTCACTACTTCTCTAACCCTGTCATTTAAAAATATGTTACTTAATTTCCAAATATTTGGGAGTTTCCTGAATATCACTGCTGCTAATTTCTGATTTCATTCCTTGGTGGCAAATCTTAGGCTTCTAACTAAGAAAATGGAGTCACTGTCTTTAAACTTCAGTATTTAAACATCTTTTAGAAAGAAACAATGTGGAAAGCAATGAAAACACCTGTTTTCAAGTTACTGGGCATCAGGGAGGAAGTAAGGCACTGGTTTCTGAGAAAAGGGAATCAAACAAACCACACCTATAATCGCCTCAGCCTGGAGATTTGTCCAGACCTCAAGACACGAATCCCCACAGGAGCCTCATGGACTCCTTGTGCTGAGGAGATGGAACAGAGAGTTCAAGAAACCAAGATGCTGCAGTTCACAGTCCAGAAACTGCGGGGGGGGGGGGGATAAAAAGAGGAGATCCCAGACAAGCACCAAAGATCTCCCAGGAGTACTTATCCAGGTGATGATGAGCATCTGAGGAGACCATCTGAGGCCTACGAATGGACCACACACCACCCGGAAGAGCGAAACTCCAACTTACAGCTCAGAGTCAACAGCAGTGCCTGTCCCTGCTAACGAAACTGGGAACCTCATGACCCAGTGAGAAGAGCATTGTCTTGGTAGTGATTAGCTACACGTATTCTAAACACACCACTGGTCTTCCTAGTAAACCCTGAAACTAATAGACAAAGGTCTCTATCAAGTTGATTCTATGTAACTCAGCTGCATCCTAAGATAGAACACAAATTATTTATAAAAATTCAATACACCCAGCATGAGAATTCATCATGTGTGACATCCAATCAAGGATCACCAGATATGGCCCAAAATGAAAACAAGATTTCAATTAAAAAGCACAGAAATTAGAATTAGCAGACAGGGATATCAAAGGTTATTATACCTACATTCTGCAAGTCAAAAAGGTAGAGAAGAGACTGGATATTAAGAAGGTACATGGAAGCTTTGTTGCTGCCTTTTCAAATCGAGTTGCATTTCTTTTTATGTTTATTATTATTATTATTAACAAGATGTTTCTTATGGATACATCATGTGTTGGTACCCTCTTTTCCCTCATCCTTTCCCACATTCCACTGGGGACACTCCTCAGTGGGGTTGCAGGTATTCCCCATGTGGTTATGGTTTATGCATTGTGGAAGTAATCGGTTATTTGGGGGGAAGAGAATGCCTCTGGGCATGATGTCTCAACCTGTGGCTCTTACAATCTTTCTGCCCCCTCTTCCACAAAATTGCCTGAGCCATGGTGGGTGGTGGGTGAGTGGTGGGTGAGTTTTACATCTACTTCAGTGATGAGCTCTTAGAAACCTCTGGATCTCTGCTTTGGTAGGTGTTGAGTGTCCTCAGTGTCTGTTTCCTACACCCTGGTGCTGATTACCAGGAGCAGCATGGAGGCAGCACTCATGCTCATCTCCCCAATTCCTCTGTGGTTTCAGCTGTGGCTTGGCTGAAGTGTGAGGGGCAGTTTATCTCCTCCAGCCTCACTACTTTTTGAAAAAGAAGAACAGATTCTCCAATGGAGAGTGAAGTTAGCATAGTTTAAATGGGATAAGCATTATTAATTTAGGGGGAATTTGATGTATGTAACCAAAAACTAGTAATTCCAGATATGGGTTCCTTTACACTGAGTGGATCCCTTAGCCAATCAGGTTATTGGTTACCCACTGAGGCTGTGTGCCACTATTGCACCTGCGATTAAATCATGTCTGGACGTTTGCTTCTGGGTAGCTTAGATATCTGGTTGCTCAGACAGTTGGCCATTTTCCCCCAGTAGCTCATGTAGGGCTTTCTAGCACTAGATAGGCTAACTGTCTGGGAACTGGCTTTCTTCTGAATTCCAGCCAGGTCTCTCTGTGCTCCATGTCAGCAGCATATAGTGTCTTCAGCAATAGGATCTTAGATTTTGCCTCATGCAGGTCATCAAGTGCTTTGACAGAAAGCTGTTCAAGTTGAATTTCTAAGATGAAAGCTGCAAACTTGAGACAAAAACATACACTGGTCAGGATAAATGTCAGTTACATATTCCAGAAGAAAATACCAGTGAGCTTAAAGACAGGAGGGAGCTAAGCATGGTGGCCCATGGCTGTAATCCTAGCACACAGTGGGTACAGGTAGGAGGGTCAGAAGACCAAGACCCTCCTTGACTATATAACATACTATAGAACATGTTCAAGACTAGCCTAGGCTACATGAGATCCTGTATCAAAGAAACAAAATGTTTACAAAGGGCTAGAGAGATGGCTCAGCATTTAATGCACTTGCCTGCAAAACCTAAGGACCCAGGTTCAATTCCCCAGTACTCATGTAAAGGCAGAAGTACAAAGTGGTATGTATATCTGCAGTTTGAGTGCATTGGCTAGAGGCCCTGACACCCCCTCCCTCCCTCTCTCCCTTCCTTCCTTCCTTCCCTCCTTCCTTCCTTTCTCCCTCCCTCCCTCTTTTCCTTCCTTCCTTCCTCTTTCTCTGTTTGCAAATAAGTAAATAAATAAAAAATATAAAATTTAAAAAAATTCAAAATGAAAAATACAGTAGTGAAAACTGGCCAAAACGGACAATTCAGAGGAAAGAATTAATTCAAATGGACAGAATAGCAGATGGGCGTGGTGGTGCACACCTTTAATCCCAGCACTTGGGAACAGAGGTAAGAGAATCACCAAGAGTTTGAGGCCCCCTGAGACTATATAGTGAATTCCAGGTCAGCCTGGACTAGAGTGAAACCCTACCTCGAAAAACTAAAAAAAAAAAAAATGTTTGAAGAAATAGTGGTTGAAAGCTTTCAGATTTGAGGAAAATTATGATCTTTTTGATGCAAGGAGCTCACACTCCAATCATAAGAAAGATGAAAAAACAACCAACATCAAAGTGGTAATATAATTTCTCAAGGCTAATGGTAAAGAAAATATCTAAAGAAGCTTTAAAGAGAGGGGTATATTACATACAAGGACATGAAGATAAGGAAGATGTCGGGTTTCTTGCCAGAGACAAGGCCAACAAACAGAGCACAATAAAAGTATTAAGCGCTCAGATAAAAGAAAACCCTATCAACTTAGAATTCCCCACTTAGCTAAAATGTCTTCCAGAAAATGAAGGTAATCTTGTCTTAATGTTGTTTGTGGAGGCAGGATCTTGCTATGTAGCCCAGGCTGGCCTCTAATTTGAGTCACTCCTCCAGCCTCAGCCCCTCACGTGTTGAGATTGCAGGCATGTGCTGCTAGGTCTCGATATGAAATTCTTTTGTTGACATACAAAATTTTAAAGGCACTCAACACCAACAAACCTACACAATAAGATGAAACATGTATTTTAAGCAGAAGAAAACTGACACCAGGAAAAAAGCATGGAATCCCATAAAGAAATAGAGCCAGGCATGGTGGTGCACACCTTTAATCCCAGCACTCAGGAGGCAGAGATAGCAGGATTGCCTTGAGTTCGAGGCCACCCTGAGACTACATAGTGAATTCCAGGTCAGCCTGGGCTAGAGCAAGACCCTACCTCAAAAAACAAAAAATAAATAAAGAAAGGAAGAAAGAAAGAAAGAGAGAAGAAGGAAGGAAGGAAGGAAGGAAGGAAGGAAGAAAGAAAGAAAATGAAATAGAGCTTTTATCTTATTTAATTTTTGCAGTCAGTGCTTACTCCGTATCATTTCAGTCATTTTAAACACATGAGCACATCTGTATTCCATGTGCACAAAAGTAGAATGTGTGTTCTGCTATAGTTCTGCTATTGGCAGACCAGCATAAATAAAGTCAATTTTGTTTATACTATTTTTCCAATTTTTCTAAGTCCTTACTCTTCTTCCATCTATTTTCTATTAATCCTCCCCAGTGTATTTTTATTTTTTGTGTATATGTATATCTATGTGTTCATATGCAAGCAGGCATGCATGTGGAAACCAGAGCTTAATGTCACATCTACCACTTTCCACCATATTTTTTTCATTGAGAATTTTATTATATAAATGTATTGTGAATGTTTTGTATTCCCATAGGGCTGTGCCCCATCTCCATGCCACTGAGGGTCCTCCTCAGTGGGGTTATATGTAGTCACTTTGGAGTCATAAATGTTCCAGTCAGTCTGTGTGAGGGGGTGGGAAGGACAATACCCCAGAATACACCTTTCCCTTTTGTGGCTCTTACATTATTTATGCTACCTCTTCTGCAACGTTCCCTAAGCCTTTGAAGGTATGTTATAAACCTCCTTTAGTGTTGAGCTCTCAACAGTCTCTGATGTTCTGCTTACATTAGTTTTGAGTCTCCTCGGTGTCTACCACTATCTTCCTATAAGAGGTTCTCATGCTAGAAGTAAGAGCAGCACGAATGTTTGAATTGCCACTTCCTCTATAATGTTTCCTGGGCCCTGACAGATGTTATCAAGATGACTCCTCATGCTAGGCCATGGGCTTTCTTTTCTTGTCATACTGATGGGTCTTGGGTCTCCCTAGTTTTTGCTGCCATCTGTAAAAAGCAGATTCTCTAGCCAAGAGTGAGAACAGCATGGATCAAAAGGGATAAACATAGATATTTAGAAGACTTAAAAAAATTCATTTATTTATTAGAGACAGAGAGAGGGGGAGAAGAGAGAGAGAAAAATGGGTGGGCCAGGGCCTCTAGCCACTGCAAACAAACTCCAGATGCATGCACCACCATGTGCATCTGGCTTACGTGGGACCTGGAGAATTGAACCTGAGTCCTTGGGCTTCACAGGCATGTGCCTTAACTGCTAAGTCATCTCTCCAGCCCTAGAAGACTTTTTGATGAGTGTTAGTCTTCCTTTTAGCCAAAGAACAGTGGAAGCTTTCCTCTAAGTCTATGACTTTCCAAGCCATAGGCTTCTGTCTTGGCTCTCAGCACCAGGCATGAATTGCCTCCCACTGAGTTGGTCTCTTATACAATCAGAGAGCAGATGATGACCTCCATATCCTGTGTACAACTACTGCACTGTTGTGTAGATCTTGCCTGGCTGGTTAATTTTGTAGCTTGCAGAATCCACTGCTTGTTCACGCTGTTGGTGACCTTTATCCCCCAATAGCTCACGCAATACTTTCCAACACTATGAAAGCCAGCCAGCAGAAACTGGCTTTCATCTCAATTCTAGTGTGATCTCTCAATGTCCTGTGACCATAGCCTGTGGTGTCTTCAGCAATAGGGTCTTACCATTTAGTTCTGGTGGGTAACCAGGTGCTTGGGCAATGACGTGCACTGTTTGGGGGCCTCAAGGGCCTCCCTGACCAACAGCTCACTGTTGGGGTAACCCAATCCTGACAGTAGGTTTTATCAGCAGCAGCCCATGGTTTTAGGGTATCACTTTCTCCACCCCTGGAGGGTGCTTCTGCCCACTTTCTTTCTCTCTCTTTTTTATGTGTTTAAACCTTTTTTTAAACTTTATTTTATTTATTTATTTGAGAAAGAGAGGGAGGGAGAGAGAGAGAATGGGTGTTCCAGGGCTCCAGCCACTGCAAATGAACTCCAGATGTATGCGACTCTTGTGCATCTGGCTTATGTGGGTCCTGGAGAATCAAACTGGGATCCTTTGGCTTTGCAGGCAAATGCCTTAACAGCTAAACCATATCCCCAGCCCACTTTTAAACATTTTACTAACAATTCCATACATATAGACAATATACCATGATCAAATCCCCTCCCATTACCTTCCCTTCCCCCCCCCCTGAATCCCCACTCCATTGAATCCCTTTTTTCTTTTCAAGTAGTGAGTTATATCTTTTAAGTAACTAACCAAATGGAAGTTTTCTGTGGCATTGATTTATGCCATCATCCAGATAGCTATCATAAAAAAATTCAAATGATAACAAATGCTGGCGAGGGTGTGGGGAAAGAGGAGCTGTTGGTGGCAGTCCAAAGTTCTGTAGCCACTTTGGAAATCATATGGAGGTTCCTCAAAAAAAAAAAAAAAAGAAATCTAAAGATAGATCTACCATTTGATCCAGCTATACTGCTGCTGGGCACATTCCCTGAAGACTCTGCTCTTTACTATAGAGATTCTTGCTCAGCCATGTTCGGAGCTGCTCTGCTCACAGTAGACAGACAGTGGAATCAGGCCAGATGCCAGCAGCTGATGAACGGGTAATGAAGAGGTGGCACATCAACACAATGGAATTCTACTCAGTGATAAAGAATAATGAAATTTGCAGGAAGATAGATGGACCTGGAGAAATCATGCTAAGCAAGGTCGCACGCACCGGCTCAGAAAGACAAACACCTCATGTTCTCCCTCATGCGTGGATCCTAACATGGGATGGTTTGACTTGTTTTTATGTCATGGTAAGCATCAGTGGTGGTGAGGAAGCCAGAGTGAGGCTTGAGGGAGGAAGCAGGGGGCAATGAGAGGAGGGGATACTTGGCAGGCAAATGGAGGAACAGAATACAGGGGGTATGTGGTCGTTTGAATAGATGGCTCCCAATATATTCAGGGTTTTATTAGTTTGTAGTTTGCATCTGTAGCCACCTGGCTGGAGGCAGAGTCACTGGGTGGATCTTAAGGTGTGGTGGTGGTTTGAGATTTCAATCTAAAGATATGCAAAGTGTGCCTAGCTGGGGTTCCAGAAGTGTGCTGTGCTGTGTGGCTTTTGGCTTTTAGCCTTGTGCTTCTCTCTCTGTTTGGTCCTGTGAAGGCAGGCTGGTTTCTTCTGCCATTATGGAACTTCCCCTGGATCTGTAAGCTTCAATAAATCCCTTCCTCCATAACTGTGCCTGGTCTGGACGTTCATCTCAGTGAACCTGAAGCTGTCTACTACAGGGTGGAAGGGTGGGGAGAGCTGAGGTAAGGGAGGAAGAGGAGGAAAAGATACACAAGTCAACCGTATGTTTTGAAACAGGGTCTCTCAATGACCCCGGAGCTCACTGATTTGGGTAAACTAGCTGGCCAGCGAGCCCCAGCGGTCCTCCTACCCCCCCCTCCCCAGTGCTTACATCATAGACACCCACTATTCCTGTCCTCATGCATGCACAGTGAGGTGGTTTGATTCAGGTGTCCCCCATCAACTTATGCATTCCGAATGCTAGGTCCTCAGCTGGTGGCAATTTGGAAATTGGATCCTCAGTGTATTGTTGGTGGCAGGCTTGTGGGTGTTATGACCAGCTTCCTCTTGCCAATGTCTAGCACACTCTCCTGCTGCCATTGTCCACCTGATGTTGGCCAGGAGAGGATGTCCATCCTCTGCTCATGCCACATTTTCCCCTGCCATCGTGAAACTTCCCCTTGAGTCTACAAGCCAAAATAAACCCTTTCCTCCCACAGGCTGCTCTTGGTCAGAAGCTTTCTATGACCAATTTGAAGTTGACTCTAACACACAGCAAATGTCCAGCCCCTCAGTGTGTTCTGGTTTCTAGAAACTTGGTATGGCAAGTTTTTCAGTGGACATGTTTTCCATTTTGCTCCTTGACATGGTCATGCTTTTCTTTACTTTCTTTTTATTTATTTTATTTTATTTATTTATTTTTTATTTATTTGAGAAAGAGAGAGGGCACATGTCAGGCCTTTTGCTACTACTGCAAATGAACTCCAGATGCATGTGCCATGTTGTGTATCTGGCCATACATGGCTACTAGGGAATTGAACCTGGGCCAGCAGCCTTTGCAAGCGAGTGTCTTTAACCACTGAGCCATCTCTCCAGCCCCTCTTCTGCTATCTTGAACAAATAGAATATACTTATCAAACGGTTTGAACATTCTTGGCTGTTCGTTCCATCATTTCTCTCATTTCCTGGTCTATTTTCTGTTGATTCATTTACCTTTGATCCTGGTTGTACTTCTCAGCTTCCTTGGAAGCCTGCTAGTGTTTTATTCCTTTCCATTGCTGGATATTGTGGTATTCCTTCACCTTGTGTTGGGGTTTTTCCTGGCACGTAGCTCAGTTATTTGGAATCGATTCCATCCTTCCCGGACTGCTTTGAAGTGCCAGGAGAGCACAGCGAAGCGCCTCCGGTCCGGGCAGCCCCCGTGCGGAGCTTTCCGCTTCAGGACGATGTTGGGGGAGCTCCCTGGGCCTGTGCAAGGTCCGGGTTTGGTCAGCTCCGCTGATGCCCTGGGTGTTCCCTCACGCCAGCCGGCTCGACACTCCCTCAAAGACTGGGGATCCTTGCTTGTCCTGGGGTTCTCTTCCTCCACGCACTCTCCTGCTCTGCTGCTTCTCCGTAGCTCTAGTATTTGGGTCTTCATGCGCCCTGAACTCTGTTCCCTCACCCTTGCAAGACTCCTGACACGTTCCCGTTGCTTCCTCCCTGCCCTGCATCCGGGTGCTAAGCAGGAGCCATCGCTGGACTCACTGATTGGCTCTCTCCACATCCACCCTGAGCTTCCTGCTGCATCCCATCTGCTCTTAAGTTTTCTCATTGCTGAGGGTTGGAGCAAAACTCCATAGGTCACAGTCCTCTAGGATGAGGATCAAATGTCTCCATCACTTTATGAACAGGATAACAGGTCTAGAAAGGGGAGAATCTGACATAAATTCACCAATGTATCCATGACAAATGTCACCTAGAGTCCTATTATGCCAGGACTATACTAGCTGAAACTTACCAAAATACTCTTCCATCATCTGTTGAATGATGGGAGACATATCATAAGTCAGGAAAATCATGAGCCCTTAACATTCTCTTCCAGAGATTTAAAGCAACCAAGTTACTTACTCCATTAACACTGCAAAACAAAAGAATGGATTAAATGTCATAATGACAAAAGTATCATCTCACTCATGGCCCTAAGCCACCAATAATCTGAATGGTCCAAACCGTCTTCCCAAAGCTGTTGCATGCCCATAGAAAGTGATTTGTTCTTATTTAACTTTTGTATTCCAGACAGTAGGTAAATACGGACGGGATAAATATTGCTAGCCCTCGAGGATGGAATCCCTGCTTGGTGTTTGCCTTGGGGAAACATTGGACTCAAACTCCAGGGAATCTGTGTCGCTGAGAAAGGCCATGGGATATAAAAGGAGCCATCGCAGCTCTGGGCCAGGCAGGCTCAGCCTCAGAGTACCTGGTGCCTGTTGGGCTCAGCAATTCCTCCACCCAAGGTTGTTCGTTACTAACCTCGCCTGCTTACTTCTCTGTAGTTTGAGCTGTGTGCTGCCAACATCTGAAAGGCTGTTTGTTGGGTTATCCTGTGTTTCCGGTGTGAATAGGGCATGCACATGCTGGGGCACAAGTGCCTTGACATCCCACTCGTGGATGGCTGGTGAGGTAGACGCCAGGCACCGTCTCACAGGTCCTCATTGCCCTGCCTCTCTCTTCTCTGTCTGCTCCCTGTCTACATAGACCTTGGAGGACAGAAGCAGCCAGGTTAACTCTGCCCTCAGAGGCTGCCTAAGGAATGGTTGTGTTTACCTGCTCAAGCCCAAGAGCCCGTGCGCCTGGAGAGCTCTGGGGAATAGGAAACAGGCGCCTCTGCAGGCAGATGCGTTGCAAGTCTCAGCTCCATGTGAACGGTCCCCAGGCCTAGTCACAGAGCTGCCCAGTAGATGAAATTGCCAACAGTGACGTCTTGTGACTTCCTTGGAGCAGTGAATCTTTTTCTAAACTTTGAGGATCTGGAAGAAATCACCAAGGGAGAAGTTGACAAATTCCCCTATGGAGCAATTGGAAACTGTACAGAATGCTCTACAATCCAAGAGAAACAAACAGGCTGGACAGAAGCCACTGGAGCTACGCTGGTCATGCAATAAAGCTCCCCAGATAAAAGAGTGTGTGTCCACACGCATGTGTGCGCACACGCACGCATGCACACACACACACCCCACGCTAACAGACAAATGCGGACAATTTGCATTAAAAAAGCTTTTTTTATTTTTTTTATTTTTTTTTGGTTTATTTATTTATTTGAGAGAGACAGAGAGAAGGAGGGAGAGAGAGAGAGAGAGAGAGAGAGAGAGAATGGGCGCGCCAGAGCTTCCAGCCTCTGTAAATGAACTCCAGATGTGTGCGCCCCCTTGTGCATCTGGCTAACGTGGGTCCTGGGGAATTGAGCCTCGAACCGGGGTCCTTAGGCTTCACAGGCAAGCGCTTAACCACTAAGCCATCTCCCCAGCCCAAAAAAGCTTCTTTTAAATGGGAAGGTCTACTGAAGCATTTAAAATATAACTCAATTGTCCCCAAGACTTCTTGACTTTTCAGCTCAAGCCATTGCACAAGTTCAGCAGCTGTGTCTGAGCCCGGGGTGTCTGTACCTCACAGGTAGTGGCTGGGCTGCACTTGGCGGGTGTTCAGTGCCAGCTGTGGACATGCCTGCGGGACCATCGATTAGAGACAGTGATGGAGGCCTTCTAACGGTCTCAAAGCACAGTGACTCAGGTTTGCAGTAGGAATCGGGAGCGAGAGCGAGGGCGGGGTTCATTCACTGCTATGAGGCCTGCGACAATCACTTGATGATGTCTCTGGGCCTCTGCTTCCCCGTCATCTCTGCCCTCTGTCGGCTCCTCAGACATCGCGTAGCTGGGTTCTGGTCAACAATGGGCTTCCCCTAGGATGGTGGTCTGGTAACATTGGAACACAACTGAAAAATTCCAACCTGGTGACAAAGTCGCAGCTGCTCGACTGTCACAGCACAGTGCCCTGCTCATGTGTCTGCAGGCACTGGAGAGAATAGCACAAGTGGTCACAGGCAGGACCTCACGCTGGACAATAATAATGGAATGCTGGATTTCTGCCTTATATATTAGTATGCGTTTTATTATTTTAGCATGTACTCTTTCTACTTGTTAAAAAACAACTACTGTGAACATTGTGTCATGTTCTACCATCGGTGAGTTGACTATTTCTCTAGAGCGCATGAGGGGCCACATGGAGTGACTGACCTACGACAGCCAGCTTGTGTAAATCCAGTCTATGATGTTTGTGTAACTACGAAATTGTTGCACCATGCCTGTTCTTGGAACTTACCCCTGTTGTTATGTGACCAGTGACTCCACATGAATGGAGGATTAGTCCAGGGTCCCTCTCTGTCCCATTGATTCCCCAGGATTCAGCATCTCATTGTAGCCACAGTAGGTTTCTGTAGATGTCTCTCCTTGCCTGACGCTAACCTCTGGGGCTGTGCACTAAGGCTGTAGCAGACAGTTTCAGGTCCCTGAGATGAACTCCCAGATCAGGCACATTTATGGGAAGAAGGGATTTATTGAAGCTTACAGATCCAGAGGCAATTCCATAAAGGCAGAAGAAGTTGGCCTGCTCTTACAGGACCAAACAGAGAAGCCACAAGCCAAAATCCCTAAAACCACACCACACAGCACACTTCAGGAACTCCAGGCACGTTGCATATCTTTAGATCGGAATGTGGAGTCCACCACCACACCTTAGGGCTGGACCCTGAGATCCACCCAATGACACCTCCTCCGTCCAGGTGGCTGGAAATCCAAGAAGTTTTAACAAAACCATAGGGCGTCACAGCTTCCTCCTGTGGAGTCATAGTCCAGATCCTTCTGCCTGCATGTGACCCTCAGGAATCTGAATCTGGGGAGGCTTCTGAGAGGAGGCGACCTTTACATGATCTTGAGCACCCAGGGATCTGAAGGGAAGGGTCCATTGGGGTTGAACTGTGGGGTGAATGAGGATAAGGATCAAGTCACAGATATGAGCAACCAGAAGCCACCTATGGGAGCATGAGTGGACAGATTAAAAAGTCCCCTCAGCTTGTCACATGAGATCAGGTTTGCTGGACCTAGGCTGGGGGTGGCTAGGAGCTGTCACAGAGGTAGAAATAAAAAGGAATAAAGGCACGAGGTGGAATAAAACACTGTACTGAATCCTACTTGGGGGAGGGGCGGCTCTGAGGACGGAGCTCAGTTGGTAGAGGGCCTGCCTAGCATGCATGAAGCCCTCGGTTGAATCTCCAGCACTGCATAAACCCGGAGGAGAAGTGCACCTCTCTAACCCCAGCACTTGGGAGGCAGAGGCAGGAGGGTCAGGAGTTCAAGGCTACAGAGCAATTTGGAGACCATTCTGGGTTATACGAGGCCCTGCCTCAGCCTCTGCACTAGGAAGCAGAAAAGCATCCTCTTTGCACTGGGAAAGGCACACACAGCAGCATATGGATGCCTGGCAGTGCCCGTGTGGCCAAGGGCACACACCCCTGATTCACTCACTCAGCAATCGCTCCCCAGTGTTCCTCCTTGGCTAGAGCCAGGCCTTGGGGCCCGGGGGGCTAAAGCATGCATGTGGGGTAGAGGAAAGCACAGGCAGAAGTCAGCCCCTCTCTCCACCCCGCCACTCTCTGGTCCTGATTGGGACCCCAGTAGCTGGTACCGGGGAGGCTACATCTTTCAGAGTTGAGAAGAGTGAAGTGTGGTGATAGGTGAGCTGAGTGACACCCAACCTCTCTCACTGGGACCAGGCCACTGGAAATGGCACACAGCCTTGTGTCCAGCTTCACCTGGAGTGTGTTACCCAGAGAATTACCCCTCCCCCAAATGGGCGCCCAGCTTGCTCTGTAAGCTCAGATGTTCTGCTGAGCCCGACCTCCACCCCACGGAAGGGATGGGGCCTTCAGGATGGTGTGGGCTCTGCCCAGAGGGCTCCAAACAATGACCCCCCAAGCTCTCCAGACAATCCAAAGAGCCGCAAGAAACATCTGGCCCTACCCAGAGACCACGTGAAGCCACACCTGAGAGACCCCAGGAGGACAGAAATGAACCCCCCAGAGACACAGGGGCAGGAACAGCTCTGAGGGGGCCATGGAGCCACCGAACTCTCCCAAACAGGGATTTGTGCTTTGCGGGAGGCAGCCACATCCTTCGTGTGCCAAAGACTTCTGCCAGACTGCCTAAAATGAGCAGCAGATAAAAATACAATCCCGTCCCAGAGCCACACTTCCTGCTCTGGAAGAACCTGCTCGCATGCTCTCAAGTCCAAACTTGACATCTCCTCTAGGTGAAGTCTGCCCCCTGGTGGTGGAACCCTGTAACGACCCCCATCCCTGAACTGGCCTCCACAACTCCAGGGAGTGTTAGCTGATGAGCATTGAAAAGTGAGTGCTAGTGGGCTGGAGAGATGGCTTAGCGGTTAAGCGCTTGCCTGTGAAGCCTAAGGACCCCGTTCGAGGCTCAATTCCCCAGGACCCACGTTAGCCACATGCACAAGGGGGCGCACGTGTCTGGAGTTCGTTTGCAGAGGCTGGAGGCCCTGGTGCGCCCATTCTCTCTCTCTCTCTCTCTCTCTCTGTCTGTTGCTCTCAAATAAATAAGTAAATAAAAATAAACAAAAAAATTAAAAAAAAGAAAAGTGAGTGCTGGTTTTCCCCTTTCCAGACTTAATTTCAAAAAATATTTAGTTATTTATTTATTTGAGAAAGTGAGACAGAGAGAGAGAGAGAGAGAGAATATGGGCATACCAGGACCTCCAACTACTGCAAACAGACTCCAGATGCACGTGCCACCTTGTGCATCTGGCTTACGTGGGTCCTGAGGAATTGAACCTGGGTCCTTTGGCTTTGCAGACAAGTGCCTTAATTGCTAAGCCACCTCTCCAGACCCCAGGCTTTTTGATCTAATGTCCAACAAAGAAGTATTTTACTACTCTCCATATCCAAGTTATGTTTTCTATAACATTTACCCATTTACTTATGTTTGGCAAAACCTGAAATTTCTTTCCAAAGGATGAGCTCTGCAGACACAGAAAAACCATCTTGTCCTTAAACTGTAGAAACAAAACAGGTTCAGTCAAACAGAGACACTCCAAGATAATGTGGCTTGCCTGTTCTTTGGTTGTATGCCTGAACTTAATGTCCAACATAGCAGCACAGTGTAGGCTTAAGTGAGACAGCCTGCCTGAGTTCAAATCCTCCGTTCACCTCTAGATGTGTGACCTTGGGCAAAGTACATAAACTCTCTGTGTTTGGGTAGGTTGGAAGCTTGATCCCCACTGTACTGATGTACTGATTCTAAGAGGCCTTGGAACCTTTAAGAGGCAAGGTCTAGAGGGACCCACCCGGGTCATCAGTCCTTCGGATGGGGTGGATGTCCAGGGCTAGAGCACTAAACTCATTAGTCAAGAGGCGGATTATGTTAATTCACTTTATTCACTCTTCACATATGTTAATTAAGCCAAGTCCCCTTTCTCCCTTATCCTCTTAACCTACCTAAACCCCTGGGGGCACTCACAGGTGGGGCCCGGGTAGGTCTGGGTCCTACTTCACTCCGTGTCAGGCTGCAAGGAGTCCCGTGGGCTGCTTCTTTTCGCGGCAGGTATCAACACACAGTGAGAGGGACGTACGTGGAATCTGCCTCTCTGAGTTGAGTGACAGTGTTCTGAGCTTTTGCTGGGGTTGTTATATGCCCATTTTTCCATCAGTCATCCTGGGTGCTGATAGCCACCTTAGAGTTAGCTCATTTGCATATCAGCCCACGGTGGGTCTCTGGTCAGTCTCTGGTCTTGGTCCCTGGTTGCCATGGTGATCTTGTCACTGCTGAGTGAGTGCCACATTTTTACTTCTAACTATCACTCCTAACATTCCCCCTTTTTACTTCTAACTATTGCTCCTAACTGTGGCGCATGTCCTTGAAGGGATAAAGGGGTTGTGGCGTTGTTGTGGGACCCAAGTCCCCCTGAGCTCCTGTATTGGATCCTTTTACTGTTACTATGATCAGATGCCTGAGAAGAAGCAATTTAAGGGAACAAGTACTCGATCTGGCTGAAGGGTTAACTGCTGGGGAGGTTTGGCAGCTGGGGCACTGTCCGTGGTGACAGGACAGTGGGGTGGGTTGTCACTTGTCTGCGAACCGGGAAGCAGAGGCAGAAAAGGAGGTGAAAAGCCTGGCCAGGCTCTAACCCCCAAGGACCTCCCCCACCTCAGAAACGCAGGGCCTCCAGCAAAACCCAGTCTCCCAAAAGCTCCATAACCTCTCAGAAGGTCATTATCGGCCAGGGACCAAGTAGTCACACGCATGAGCCTATGGCGGCCGTTGTACCCGTCTCTTTTTCCCACGGGCTGCGACTCTGAGGCTCTCCCCAGAGTGGAAGCAAGCGAGAGCGAGTGCTCTGACTCCAACTCTACCAAACGGTGAGCAGAATGAATTTCTTTCTTCAGACATCACCCGGCTCCATGTATTTCATTGAGTAACAGAAAACGGACCAGGCGCCCTGTCTATAACGTGTCTATAACGTGACGATGAAGAATAGAGACCACGTCAGGATTTTTATGAGAATTCGGTGAGTCTGTGAACACAGGGCAGTGTGACAGAAGCCTGGCAGGTGGTGTGAGAGGCAGAAACATTGGAGATAGTGGCTGATGCCCACAGCCCTGCTGCCCTCACCCCCCGGTGCTGCTGCTGCTCTTTGGGTACAAGCTGGGGCTTTGCCCAAATCTCCCCGCAAAGGTAGAGTGCAGTAAGCATTGGCCAACGTCCAAACCCTTTCCCATTTAGTGGAAAGAGTCACTTATGGGGTGAGGGCCGGCAACCCCACCATAGACAGGAACCCTAGGGAAGGGATACGGAGACGCAGGGACAACGGAGAGTGACCCACAGGGTTAGGGTTCACTAGAGCTCTTCTTCAGCAGGGCCAATAACTCATCAGAATGGAAGGGGAAGAAGAGGTGCCTCCATCCAACCAGAACTGGATGCCCTTGTGGGCCTTGGCTGTCAGACCCTGTTGCGGTCAGTTCCACGTGGCTGGGGTGAACCTCCAAACGGACAAGGGACTTACTTGAAGCTTTCGTATCCGGGGGGGAAGTTATCTAATGATGAAGCCAGCTGGCTCCCGTTCTTAAATCCAAGCAGAGAAGCACCACCACACAGCCAGCACAAACAGGCAGCAAACAGTTGGGTCCCCAACGGAGCTCTTACATCTTCGGACTGGAATTCAAACCTGCCCCCAAACACACTTTGGAGGGCTGGACCCCAAGATCCACCCCCCAGTGATACCTCTTCCAGCCAGGCAGTTGGAAATCAAGTTGCAAGCTTTAATCAAACATCCAAGTTTCTGTGTGGGGGGGAGAGGGATGCGGGGGGTGGGGGGACATGCACTCAAACTGCTGCAGCCCCTGTGTTCTGTTTTATTTTTATTTTATTTGCCTTCTTCTCTCCCTTCCATGGAATTTGGCCCAGAAGTTTTGTCTGCCCAAGAATCCTGACTAGCACAGGAGTACAAGCCCAGGGAGAAAAAGTGGCTTCCTCAGGGTCACTCAGCAATCCTGTGGCAGGGCCAAACTCTACTTGCTTGGGTTGTCCACTACGCTCCTCCACCTAAGCTGAAGGCCATATGTGCTCTGAGAGAAACTACGCCAGGTTTAAAGGACAGTGGCAAATCTGCCGCCCTCTGACATACACTGTTTAGTTTCTTCAGCGTCTCTGGTTGACGGCCCAAGGGTGCCCTCTAGTGGTCATCTTTCTAGCAGCAGAGGCCTGGGAGGACTTGGCTTAATAGTGCTGACCCTTTCTAGACTGTTTAAAATATATATTTTTATTTATATTTATTTATTTGAGAGAGAGAAAGAAAGAGGCAGAGAGAAAGAGGGAGAGAGAGAGAGAAAGAGAATGGGAACACCAGAGCCTCCAGCGGCTGCAAACGAACACCAGATACATGCACCACCTTGTTTATGCATATGGCTTATGTGGGTCCTTGGGGAATCAAACCGTGGTCCTTTGGCTTTGCAGACAAGCACCTTAAACACTAAGTCATCTCTCCGGCCCTACTTTTTAAACTTTTTTTAAAAAATACTTATTTGTAAACACAGAGAGACTGAGATAAGAAAGAGTGAAATGGACATGCCAGGGCCTCTAGCCACTGCAAACAAACTCCAGATGCATTTTGTGCAACTGACTTTTTACGTGGGCACTGGGGAAATCAAACCCAGATTGTTAGGCTTTGAAGGCAAGCATCTTCACTGCTGAGCCCTCATCTCTCCATCCCCTCCATTCTTTTTTTTTTTTTTTTTTTTTTTTCCATCTCCAGTGTGGCCTCAACATGACAGAGACAGGTGGGAGGCAGGGTGTTGAGTTGGCGCTGGAAAGTTTGCAGTTTGGACAAATGCACATTTCTGAATATCTTTCATCAAATGTTACTTTTTCTTTCTCCCAAAGTAGCCCACTTTCCCTCATCTTTCAAAGTTTCAAATTAAGGTTGGGAAGCCAGACATGGTGGCATATGCCTTTAATCCCAGCACTCTGGAGGCAGAGGTAGGATGATTGCCATGGGTTCAAGGCCAGCCTGGGACTACAGGGCAAGTTCCAAGTTAGCCTGGGTTAGAGTGAGACCCTATTTCAAAAAAAGAGACAAAGAAAAAAATTATGGGGCTAGAGAGATGGGTTAGGGGTTAAGGCACTTTCCTGCAAAGTCAAAGGACCCAGGTTCAATTCCCCAGGACCTATGTAAGCCAGATGCACAGGTGGTGCATGCATCTGGAGTTTGTTTGCAGCAGCTGAAGGCCCTGGCGTGCCCATTCTCTCTCTCTCTCCCTCCATCTCTTTCTCTCTCTCTCTCTCTCTGAATTAAATTTTTAAAAACTTAATTATGTTGGGGCTGTGGAAATGGTAGGCTCAGTGGACAAAGCTTCGGCTGCATAGTCATGGGAACCAGAGCTCAGATCCCCTCGTACTCACATAAATGTCAGCTGGGTGTCCCGGCCCACCTGCAAGCTCAGCACTTGGGAAGCCGAGAGAGGAGATTCCCCAGGGCAAGTTGGCTAAGTAGTCTAGCCAAACAGGGGAGTCCTGGGTTCAAGTGAGAGAGCCTGACTCAGTAAACTAGGTGGAGAGTGATTGAGGAGGATGTCCAGTGATCACCTCCGGCCTCTCCACACACAGCGTATGCATCTCTGCACACACGCACGTGCATGCACTACACATACAAGTGCACAGTGTCACCCACAACCACACATTATTCACACACACACACACACACACCACACACGACAAAATGAGTTTGACCAGCTGGACATGGTAGTACAGGCCTGTGATCCCGGCACTTGGGAGGCAGAAGCAGGAGAGTTCGAGCCAAGCCTGAGCTACAGAGTGAGACCCTGGTTTGAAAAACCGAAGGTTACAGATATACTGAACGTATAGGAGCTCTGCCCTCCCCAGGTCAAAGGACGGGCCTGAGGCCGCACAGGCCTGTAACACGCTTTCCTGGGACTCTACAGCTCGAGCAGACATGCGAGGGTGGAAATTTTATTGGATGATGGGAACTCATTCAGAGCAGTGACCAAGCCCAAACAACTTCCAGAACAGTTCACATTGCCCGTGGCAGGGATGCCTGGCGCTACCTGGGGAAGCGCTACAACTTCCCAGGAACAGGCTTAGATCCATTTCTCAGGATGCCTTGTGCTTAGGTGCAGCCGGCGGGATGTGAGCAAAATGGAGGTGGGCGTTTCTAGACATGGCCCCTCACGAGCCTCCCACACACGCGCCTCACCTGGCTTATGAACTCCCGGCTGAGTGAGTGGGAGGATTCCAAAGACCGAGAGAGGGAAGGAGCCACAGGATGGAAGGAACCTGGGTCACTGAGTGACTGCATACAGCAAAGGGTACCCGCCAGTTCCACCGACCTAGTCAGGGTGCTTGTCACAGACATTGCCTTGGCACATTCTGGCTGTATCCATTTCTGAGCCTCCAGCTCTCCTGCAGATTCCTCAGTATTCCTTTTTATTTTTTATTTTTTGCTTTTTTCAAGGTAGGGTCTCACTCTAGTCCAGGCTGACCTGGAATTCACTATGTAGTCTCAGGGTGGCCTCGAACTCATGGCCATCCTCCTACCTCTGCCTCCCGAGTGCTGGGATTAAAGGTGCACGCTGCCACGCCCGGCTCCTCTCAATATTCTCTAATACTCAAGGTTTGCTGGGGCTGGGGAGATGGCTCAGCAGTTACAGGTGTTTGCTTGCAAATCCTGATGGCTCAGGTTTGCTTCCCCAGTATCCAAATAAAGCCAGATGCACATACTGGTGCATGTGTCTGGAGTTTGTTTACAGTAGCAGGAGGCCCTGGTGCACCCATTCTCCCCATCTCCTCTGTCTGTTTCTTTCTCTGTGTCTCAAATAAATAAATTTAAAAAAATTAAAGCTGGGTGTGGTAGCACATGCCCTTAATCCCAGCACTGGGGAGGCAGAGGTAGAAGGATCACCATGAGTTCAAGGCCACCCTGAGAATACAGAGTGAATTCTAGGTCAGTCTGGGCTAGAGTGAGTCCCTACCTTGAGAAACAACAACAACAGCAGAAAAATTAAGGCGAGTTTTCTGTAATCAAAGAACCTTGATGTCATGAGCTAGACATGGACATAAGAACCATTTCCGAAAACTAAGGTGCAGAGAGAAATAAATAGCCCTAAACCACACGTATGTAAGTGGCCGACCCGAGCCTGGAACCCAGGTCTCGGGCCATTGCTCCAGGATCAGTCTTGTCGAGAACATAAATCTGGATTCTTGTGACAGAGTGAAATGCACAAAGTCACCTCCCGGCATTGATTTTGCACAGAAGACCCTGCACCAGCCCTGGGGGCTCAGAGCAGGGATCGATGGCGGCGTCCGGCTCCTTGGCTGTAAGTCATAGCAAGGGAGGCAGGCAGAGCTGTTGGCTGGCAGTAAATTCACCTCCTTCTGCAGCTCAGCTTGGCTACCTTTATGGTCCCACCTCGTAGATCAGAGAGAGTGTGTGAGTGTGAGAGAGTAAACGAGAGGATGCACACTTCTCTTACATTGTTATTTTTCCCCCGGAACCTTAGAGAAACTTTGAATTTTAAAACAATTTTGGATTCCGGGACGAGTTGCAATGATAGCATAAGAAGGGCCATATGCCCTTCACCCAGTTTCCTCTGCTGTGAACATCTTACAAAGTCAAATTATCAACCAGAGAAATAAACCTGGGGACTGCCACGAACTGAGCTGTGAACTGTATTGGAACAGCCCGGGTTTCCCCTCTCGTGTCCTCTTCGGTTCCAATCCAGGATATGGAGATGATGTTCTCTCCTGCACATCTGCTGATCTTTCCACGGTTTTCATCGCCTTGAAGGTCTGCACGAGCACTCGCCTGGGGTTCCTGCCCTTGAACTTGGCTTTGCCTCAGGATTTGCCTGTGGCTGTTGATTTGAGGGAAGAAGGATGCAGAACCAAAGCAGAATTCTCTCAGCATCGCCTCCAGCAGTACATGGTGCCAGTGTGACTTATCCTGAGTGATGGAACCCCGACCCAGGGGCTAAGGTGGCATCTTCCAGGTCCCCCCCTGCACAGTTCATCATTTCCCTTTCATTCTTTTTTTTTTTAATTTTTTTGTTCATTTTTATTTATTTATTTGAGAGTGACAGAGAGAGAGGGAGAGAAAGAGGAAGATAGAGAGAGAATGGGTGCGCCAGGGCTTCTAGCCACCGCAAATGAACGCCAGACGCATGCGCCCCCTTGTGCATCTGGCTAACGTGGGTCCTGGGGAATCAAGCCTCGAACCGGGGTCCTTAGGCTTCACAGGCAAGCGTTTAACAGCTAAGCCATCTCTCCAGCCCTCCCTTTCATTCTTATTGATGGTTGGCGAGTGACTAAATGCCCACACTCCGAGGGAACAAGTTCTCCCCACCCCATAGCCTCAAAAGGTAGACATTTTTCTCCCTGGTCTGATAGTGTCCTATTCAGCCCCTACTCAGAGTCCTCTGGAAGGTGAAGGGACAAAGTTCAGGTTCTTGCAATAACGCACCCTTCATTCACACAGCAGGGACACCCACATGGTTGGGAACAGGCAGAGCATGCAGGAAGGAGGCTCAGAATTGGCCTTTTTAAAGAGCCTAGTGGAAGCTGAGCTGAGGAGGTTTTGGGGGTCATCTACTTCCTTCCTCACCCCTATAGCAGAGGGAGAGAGGGGGCAACCTCCCCCTGGGGAGCCAGGGGCCTTGGAGAGCCCATAGACCAGAGTTACAGTCTTCTGGGGTCTTGGGTGTTTGCATTCATTTGTTCTGCAAGGTTCTGGGGATAAAGCCAACAAGCCAAGAAAAGTTGGGGGGGGTGCAAAGCAAGGCTTCAGTGTTTGTCGCCAGGCAGACGCTGACTACCAGAACCTCCAACACTGAGGGTTTGGGTTTTTACTGATTGGTCTGGGTGCTGGCAATGGAACACAGGGCCTCACACATGATGAGCACCCCACCACTGAGCTGCACCCCAGTTCTCCTCCAGTGTGAACTTGATCAGTAGGCAGCATCCCAGAAAAGAAAGCTTTGGCTAAAGGGGAGCTCACATTTGAGGGGTGTAGGTTTAGAGGTACAGGTGTACCTGAGAGGAAAGCTGAGGCCGAGGGAGAGGGGCTGGCACCCTTGCTTACATTAACTCAGATCATGGGTGAGAGGAGAGAGTCATGCCTGCTTCTGGAATATCGGTTCACAGCTTTAGTTGAGTTAGAATCCCTTGGGGAATGTTGGAAGTAACCACTCTCCACACAGTCTTTGTGGGAAACCAACTGCCCTCTGATAGGACATGATGCCCACTCATGGGAGTGGGAGAGAACTCAGAACTGGTACTGGGAACCAAGTCAGTGTCCCATGGTCAGGAAGATCACAGTACCCACAGACAAGCTTTCTAGTGTCCCCTGCACAAGTCGAGTGGGTGGCCACATCAAAATGTCTCTCAAGCTCCTAGGAACATCCCCTTCAATCAAGTCTGCTCTCTCACCCTCCGTCAGAGAATCTGCTTTATTTTACACATGGCAGAGAATTTCAACACAAGAAAAGACAGCCAAATGCTCACCATGAGCTGTGCCAATGTGGTGGTTTGATGCAGGTGTCCCCCATAAACTTGGGTGTTCTGAATGCTGGGTTCCCAGCTGATGGGGATTTGGGAATTAACGCCTCCTGGAGGCAGTGTATTGTTGGGGGCTAGGCTTATGGGTGCTGTAGCCAGTTTCCTCTTGCCAGTGTTTGGCACACTGTCTTGTTGCTATTGTCCACCTTATTTGGCCAGGAGGTGATGTCACCCTCTGCTCATGCCATCGTTTTCCCTGCCATCAAGGAGCTTCCCCTCGAGCCTGTAAACCAAAATAAACCTCTTTTTTCCCACAGGCTGCCCTTGGTTGGGTGATTTCTGCCAGCAATGCGAACCTGACTGTGACAGCCAGCTCTACCACATCTCCTGGGGTCCAGAAGAAATTGCAGAGGAAGCAGTGACATGAGTGTTGCTCTCAGTGCTAACCTGACATCCACATCCAGGACAAGAGCAACAAACACTGTGGTGAACCGAAACACATCATATAACAGAAATACAGAGGCTACAGAGAAGTCAACGCTAACTGATAACACACCTGCCAAGGCTTAGGGACTGTTGTGGAAGAAAGGACGGGTAGACTCTAAGAGCACAAGGTGGATAAAAACACCCTGAGTGACACAGCTCTCCCCAGTCAGAGGCCTTAATTATCCTGCAGTGAACATCAATAACTATACTGAGAAGGGCCCACGGGGAAATGGGGACGGGGAAGAGAGGTCATACTACAACCTATGTTTAAATAAAAAAAAAAAAAGCAAGGGCTGGAGAGATGGCTTAGCAGCTAAGCACTTGCCTGTGAAGCCTAAGGATCCCGGTTCACGGCTCAATTCCCCAGGACCCACGTTAGCCAGATGCACAAGGGGGAGTTCGTTTGCAGTGGCTAGATGCCCTGGCGCACCCATTCTCTCTCTCTCTCCCTCTTTCTCTGTCTGTCGCTCTCAAATAAATAAACAACCAAGCTGGGCATGGTGGCACATGCATTTAATCCCAGCACTTGGGAGACAGAGGTAGGAGGATTGCCATGAGTTTGAGGCCACCCTGAGACTACATAATGAATTCCAGGTCAACACTGGCTAAAGCGAGACCCTACCTTAAAAAACAAATCAAGCCGGGTGTGGCGGCGCACGCCTTTAATCCCAGCACTCGGGAGGCAGAGGTAGGAGGATTGCCGTGAGTTCGAGGCCACCCTGAGACTCCATAGTGAATTCCAGGTCAGCCTGGGCCAGAGTGAGACCCTACCTCGAAAAAAAAAAAACCAGAAGAATTAATTAATCAATAAAAACAAGGAACAGAAAGTAGCCCCTCTCCAAGTGCTGCCCCCAAAGGGTGCTGCTAACTTCCTTGTGCACAGGAAGTAGGAATTCAGTCATTTTTAAAAGCTCTCCAGTTGAGTGATCAGTTGCCCTGTTACGGCAAACCGTTGAGTTAAGTCCTGGATCCTCCGTGTGTGGTGCTTCTGCCAGCCCTCAGCGTCGCCAGAGCTGGGGAGCAAAGCCACGACCTTTCCTGTCCTGCAGGCTGCCCCGCCCAACCCTCCCTTGCAGGTGAAGCCTCAAAGTTTCTGCTTTTTATTTTTCCTTTCGTGTGTGTGTGTGTGTGTGTGTGTGTGTGTGTGTGTGTGTAGACTGTGTGGGGCACACGTGTGAGTTCACGTTGTGTGTATTTATGTGTGTGGAGGCAGAGGTTGGCGTCGTGTCTCCCTCTGTGGCCCTCCACCTTGCTTGGTCAGACACGATCTTTTTCACTGAACCCAGAGTTCACCACTCTGCCAGCTAGCCAGCATGCCCTGGGAAACCCTCTGCCCCCAGTGCAGGTGTTACGGGCACTTACCACCATGGCGGGCGTTTACATGGGTGCTGGGGACCCAAATACAGCTCCTCGCTCATGCCCATCTCCCCAGCTCCATATCTGCTTTTGATTACACTTGACAAAGAACCTCCTGGAAGAGTCACAAGGACAAACCCTTGACCCTTGCTGTGTACCATGACCAGAACCTCCCAAGGTCACTGTGGAAGACGTGAGTGTGCCCCTGGCTTACGCGTGAGGAAGCTGTATGTCAGAGAGACGTCACCTGTCCTAACTCGCACAGCTGAAAAGCCAGCCAGAGGCAGCCATCGGATGGTGTCCTCCCGTCCACCTCTGAGCCCTGGCTCTTTCCCTAAACTTGCTGTTCCCTTTTTGCATTCCCTAATTCGTTTTCTAAATTTTTTTAAAAATTTTTTATGGTTTTTTTGAGGTAGCCCAGGCTGACCTGGAATTGACTACATAGACTCAGAGTAGTCTTGAACTCACTGCATTCTCCTACCTCTGCCTCCCGAGTGCTGGGATTAAAGGTATGTGCTATCACACCCGGACTTGTTCCCTAACTCTATGTATATGTGGTATACGCACACACGTGTGCAGATGCACACACCCCCGTGTGTGTTCATGCCCTCACTCATCTGCATATTTCCTTGAGAAGGGATCTCTCACTCAACCCAGAGCCTCTATCAGAGAGGCCCAGCCATTCTGCATCTCTGCACTACAGAGGGTCCTTACAGATGTCCATGACCGCTGTCCAGCTTTTTATGTGGTTGTTGGGGCGCCGAGCTTGGCAGACTCCAGCCCGAGAGGCCTCACGCACAAGCGGCAAGTGCTGTCCACCGCTGAGCCACCTCTGGTTTTGATCAGAATGGATTTTTGGCGAAAGTGAAAAATCATAAAGTGCAGTGACATAATTCCATGAAGAACTGAGAAAGCCAACATGCGCTCCCCGTTCTGACGGCCGCCCGAGCCCAGTCCTGCCTAACGGCTCCACACCTGGCACTTGCTGGGAAGCCTGCGGATTAAACTGGAATCCAGATCCCTTGGGAGAGCGTCGCCGAGCAGGAGCTTCCTGTGCCCTCGTGCGACTTCCCTTAAAGTCGCCTGGATTAAGTGCTTCAGACTCTGCCCCCTTCCTAAACTGTCTGCTACATGTCACCACCCGCCCTTTGCCCGCACCAGTCGTGGGTGACGCTGTCCACTTCCTGCACGATGGCATGCCTCTCTCATGGTGCAGTGGTCACCTTGAGGACTAGACAGAACTAAGGTCAGAGACCCAGGACCACACATAGGGACCAGTGCCCTGTCCCCTTCCTCCAAGCAGGAGGCACAGCTGAGGTGTTGAAGTGACACATCGCTGTTGAGATGTGGGGCCCCTGGGACCATGCAGCTAACCCTGGTCAGGGCTTTCCTGGGGCAAGCCCAAGTCAGCTGCAGCTGCAGAGCCACCCCATGCATTTTCCAGAGGACACGCGTGACAGCTATCTGGCTGCCTCCCTGGAGAGATGGCTCAGTAGTTAAAGGCACTTGCTTGCAAAGCCTGGATTCCCTAGTATCCAGTAAAGCCAGATGCACTAAGTGATGCATGTGTCTGGAGTGGGTTTGCAGCAGCAAGAGGCCCTGGAGCACTCGTTCATTCATACTCTCCCTCCCTATCTCTCTCCCTTACATGACAGGGGAGTGCTCAGCACTGCAATATCTCAATCACACCTTCCATGGCTCAGGGTCCATTGCGGAAGAGGTGGCGGAAAGAATGTAAGAGCCAAAGGAAGGGTAGGACTCCTTACAACATGCTCCTCTAGGCACAAAATGGCCTGGATATCCATGACCTCACAGTGCCTGATACTACCTACACAAGACCATCATAAGAGGAGGAAAAGATCATGACATCAAAATAAAAGAGAGACTGATTGAGAGGGGGAGAGGATATGATGGAGAGTGGAGTTTCAAGGGGGAAGGTTGGGGGAGGGAGGGAATTACCATGGGATATTGTTTACAATTATGGAAGTTGTCAATAAAATAAGAAAAGGATTTAAAAAAAGATACACCCTATTCCAGATAAGGTCCTCTACCTAAGTACCAGGGATTAGGAGTCGAGCAAATCTCTGGGGAGGACACAATTCCACTAATAGATATTGCTGTGGCCCCCAAGGCTCCTGGAGTCTAGCTGTGTCCCCCGAGATATCTGGGCCCACGTGAAGAACAACCCTTGGGCCCCCGAGGCTGCCTCTCAGCATCTGTTGTCCTCTCCCTCCATCAGCCCTGGTCTCCCCAAGGCCATCAGGCTTGAAGAAGAGGAGGATGGAGTAGGTGCAATCTATACTTAGTCTTCTGGCTGGTGCATGGCTCCAGAGGGCCTCACAGTTCTCACACTGGTGCCCCATCTCATCAGGAGGTGAGTTTCCTCAATTTCACTTTACTCATGAAACTGAGGCTTGGGGAAGACGGGTGGCTTGCCCAGTGCCACACAGCTAGAACACTGGAACCAACCTCTCCAGAGACTAAGTCCAGAGTTTCCTATGACCGCGCCTCCATGACATCCAAGGGAAGGTCCCTTTGTGTGGAAGCCAGGTACATGACAAGGAGCCCTTTGACTAGAATAAGACCAACACTCATTAATATGCAGGAGGTGCTCACTGCCCCTTTCTGTCCCCTGCACTCCATGCCCCAGAGGTCATGACCGAGGAGCCAGAGGAGTTCTTTTTTAAATTTTTATGTATGTATATAGTATGTATGTATGTATGTATGTATGTATGTATGTATGTATTATCTATCTATCTATCTATCTATCTATCTATCTATCTATCTATCATCTATCTATCTATCTATCTATCTATCTATCTATCTATCTATCATCTATCTATCTGCAAGCTGAGAAAGAGAGAGAGAGAATGGGCACACCAGGACATAGAACCACTGCAAATGAATTCCAGATGCATGCGCCACTTTGTGCATCATGCTTTATATGGGTACTGGGGAATCAAACCTGGGTCATTAGGCTTTTCAGGGTCTTTAGGCTTTGCAGGGAAGTGCCTTAACCACTGAGCCATCTCCCCAGCCCAGGAGAAGGATCTCTTTTGGAATATAACTATCCTCCCCAAAGCCCGTCGCCCTGCCTCTCCACTTGTGGCAATCTCTTCCATTTCTTAGCATCTGCTACTCAGATTAGTTCATACCTTGAAAAGAGAATGAAGTCTGAGCATAATATATCAGGAGCATAGAGCAACCTTGCTTCCTCCAGGACGCTGGGCTGGGTGGACTCGTGTGTGTGTGTGTGTGTGTGTGTACACGCACATGTGATATCTGCCCCAGATCTACTAGTTATTTTAACTGATGCTGGTTTAAAGGCCTTCTGAGAGACCAGTGGCATCTCTATACGTGGTGGATCATTTGTGTGACTGGTTTTGTGGCTCATGCCTCCTCCTGAAGGACACGTCTGGACATAGTTGAACACAGTTGAAGCAGTGTGCTCCCAGGAAAGTGGATGGCAAGGAGTGAGCAGTGTCAACAGAGGGGACAATATATATTTTCCTCTCTCAACAGCCCACTGAGCTGATGGGATGTGGCCGGAACAGCAATAAAAAGGGAGCGTTGAGGTTAAAATCCTTTCTCACTGGATACAGCCTTTCAATGACTTAGGCTGGAGTGAGCAGCAACCAAGGTGGCAAAACAGCCTCAGGCTGTTGCTAGAGCCGAAGCTGCCAGGAGGCTCTCTGAGTGGACCCTCCAGATTGTCAGAGGGGGAGAAGAAGAGGGAGTCCCTGTTCTGTTTCTGAGAGTCAGGTAGATCAGACAGCTCTGTCATGTGACTGACCCCTCATCACCCCCCGGAGACGGGCTCATGTCTGCCACCAGCAAGGAGCATTTCCTGTCAGAGAGTGGGTCTGTCCAATGCCCAGGCTCATGGGGCGATGCCCCAAGGTGCAGACACCAGGATGTGCGCACTTGCTACAGGGGACAACGTCTCGCCCCACATAGGAGCAACTGAACAGCTCGAGAAGGGGGCTCTGTGTGTGACGCCAATGCACGGCCTCCCTCTCCTCCCTGTCCTTCCCCTCTCCCTTCCTCCTCTCCCCTTTTCTTTCTTCTTGTTACTTTTCTTCATGTCCCTTCCTTTCTCATCTCCCTTAAAAAGTCATACACTATTCAAAACACCAGAAGTTTTAAAAGCAAGTACAATAAGAAATCATAGACCTGTCATCCGCTCTTGTGTGAACAGCAACATCACTGTGAGTTCCTGAGTGCAGGGTCATGTCCACAGCATTCCTCCCCAGCCTCTGGCTCTGGAATTCTTTCCACTGCTCCATTCTCTCCCATGGTGCCCGAGTCAGGGGGCTGTCTTTTGTGACACTCCTGCACAGGAACCTTCCTTATAACCTCCTGGCTTCATTTACTTATTTTTAAAAATATTTTGATTTGTTTATGTATGAGAGAGAGAGAGAGGGAGAAGAGAAGAGAAGAGAAGAGAAGAGAGAAGAGAAGAGAAGAGAAGAGAAGAGAAGAGAAGAGAAGAGAAGAGAAGAGAAGAGAAGAGGGGCACTAGGGCCTCTAGCCATTGCAAGTGACCTCCAGATGCATGCACCACCTTGTGCATCTGATTTCCATGGGTCCTGGGGAATTGAACCATGGTCCTTTGGCTTTGCAGGCAAGAGCCCTAACCGCTAAGCCATCACTCATTTTTGATAGGGCTGTCATTAGGAACTCCACTTTGATTCTAACAACATTCACACTTCTTTTATTTTTTTTAGATGGGGTTTCATTCTAGCCCAGGCTCACCTGAAACTCACTTTGTAGTCCCAGGCTAGCCTCAAACTCATAGTGATCCTCCTACCTCTGCCTCTCTAGTGCTGGAATTAAAGGAGTGTCCCCCATGCCAAGCCTCACATTCGCCTTTCTTTCACACTATGTAAGACATGGGTTATAATGAGAACTGACATATGTAACTATCTGAGGGAGGAAGCCCCAGAATCTGCCCGTGCTGGAGACCCAGGCCAGCCTGCATTGTGATTCAGTCTATGTCTGACAGGGAGCAGCCTGGGACATCCCTAAGTCTAGAATTCTCAAATCTGAGGTAGAAGATAACCCAGCTCAGAAGAGAGAGAATGCCCTCTTTCTCCCCTTTTTCCTCCTACCCAGCCTCCAGGCATGGTTGGATGAGGCCCACGCCAGTTGGTGTGAGTCTATGTTCTTGGCTTAGACTACTGACTGGAGGTATAACCTATTCTCAAACAGCTACCCACCAAGATTCACCCAGAGGGCTAGAGAGATGGCTTAGCGGTTAAGCACTTGCCTGTGAAGCCTGAGGACCCTGGTTTGAGGCTCAATTCTCCAGGACCCATGTTAGCCACATGCACAAGGGGGCACATGCATCTTGAGTTCGTTTGCAGTGACTGGAGGCCCTGGCGTGCCCATTCTCTCCCCCCCCTTTCTCGTTCTCACTCTCAAATAAATAAATAAAAATAAAACCCATTTGTGTTAAAAAAAAAAAAAAGATGCACCCAGAAATAATACGTTACCAAACAGACAAGGATCCTTTTGCCCAGTCAGGTTGGTACAACACATTCACCATCACATCTGATTTACAGTTGGTTGCTGTCCTTGAAGGCTTTATATTGAGCAAGAATGTTCAACTGCTTAAAGAAAACAACTGAAAAGTCCTGAGCTCATGGTCTTCCTATGGATAGGAGGAGAAGACAATGACCAGAAGGACCCATGTCCCAGCCAGGCCCCCAGGTCCTAGGGAGACTCTACGGGGTAGACCCCCTTCCTGAGCTCAGGTCCTATAGCCAGGAAGATCTTACAGTCCTTCTGGTACATTCTTTTTGGTGTTTTAAAAAAAGATTTGTTTATTTATTAGAGGGAGAGAGAGAGAGAGAGAATGGGCACACCAAGGCCTCTAGCCACTGCAAACAAACTCCAGACGCATGTGCCACCATGTACATCTGGCTTACGTGGGTCCTAGAGAATCAAACCTGGATCCTTAGGCTTCACAGGCATGTGCCTTAACTGCTAAGCCACCTCTCCATCCCTAGAAGACTTTTTGATGAGTGTTAGCCTTCCTTTTAGCCAAAGAACAGTGGAAGCTTCCCTCTAAGTCTATGACCTTCCAAGCCATAGGCTTCTGTCTTGGCTCTCAGCACCAGGCGTGAATTCCCTCCCACTGAGTTGCTCTCATATACAATCATCTCCCTGGGGCTGCAGTTCAGACACAGGCTGTTCTCCTGGCTGTTCCCTGGGGGCTGGGGATCCGAACTCAGGTCCTCATGCTTGCACGGCAAGCACTTTACCCACTTAGCATCTCCCCATCTCCCTTCCAGTGAACTCTGAGGGGCTCCCCTCCTCTCCAGGGCACAGAGAAGGCAAGGCAGAAGAGATGGGTGAGCAGGGTATGGGGAAGCTTGGGGGTGCAGTCCAAGGAACAGACCCAGCCAGCGTCCTGCCCCTCTTGGCAGGCAGGAGTCCATGGTGGAGTCCATGCGGGTCCAGTGAGGTCATGGCATCAGAGCAGAGCGCCGTGCCGCAGGGTGGCCTCGCCTTGCTGTCTTGGGTGCAGTGGATGACTATGAGGTCCCTAGGTTACAGCGCAGGGAATGTCTAAACCCGTTGGAAAGCACTTCCTAGGGGAAAAGGATCAAGGGGTCTTGTTGATGCACCTTTGTGCCAGTGGAAGTAAGGACCCTGCTTCTGTGGAGGGTTTCACAGGACGTCTGAGATGGAATCACTTTGGAAGGACCCTTGAGCATCCCCGGGGTCATGAGACCCCAAACCCTTCCCAGAGCAGGCTGCTTCTGCATGTGTCTGCAGTGCCTCCATTGTGCCCAGGGCCTGAAGGCAAAGGGATTGCCACACGATCGGATCCCTCTTCCTGCAGTGAGCCATTCATTCTACAGCACTCTGGCCTGCAGAGCTGGGTCTGCGGAGGCCACCAGCAGAGGGCGCACAATCCAAAGGCATCTTCGGGTCTGGCCAGGGATCTTTGCTCAGTTTTGCTACCCGGCAAGTGTTTGCTAGTGTTCCCAGCCCTAATCAGACGGAGCCTACAGCTCACAAGTCACAAGAAAAAGAAGTCAACTCTGGGACGCTAAGAATTAAGATGCAAACTGAGAACGAGGAGAGAGCCATATTACATGAAAAGGAGGAAAGACATCACACGGACCAAAACGCAGGTGGAGGACACTTGCCAGGGCTGGTATGTGGCAAAATCTGTGGGGACAGTTGGCAAGCTGGAGACCGAAGAGTGGCGACCGTGCAGTTCCTGTCCAAGGCCAAGTGCTCAGGAGCCAGGCGAGCTGATGGCATGGGTCTAGTCTAAATGATGACAGACAGGAGATCCAAGAAGGTCCCACATTTGCATTCTAATCCAAAGGCAGAAAAACTCAATGTCCCAAGGGGCCAGTTGGAAAGCAGTCAGGCCGGAGACACTGGCATACATGGGTCTAGAACTTTCTAGTCCATTCAGAACTTCAACTGATTGGGTGATGCTCACCCGCAGAGGGGAGGGCTGTCTGCTTTTCAGAGTCTGTGAATGCAAATGTCATTCTCATTGACAATCCCCTCATGGACATATCCAGAATCCAGCTTTGACCCAGCTATCTGGGCACCCTATGGCCCTGTCAAATTGACACACAAAATTAACCGTCACAGGGGTTATAACGGAGACTTCGAATCCCAATTCAGCACGTCCTAACTGCGTGACCCCAGGAACATAACTCAACCTCTCTGAGCCTTAGTTTCTACCTTTGTAAATAAGGACAGAGACCGCATCATAGCTCTTTAACCTGCGCCACTGAGCCCAGAAGAAACCTCATATTTGGTTCAAAACTCTTGTGAGGACTCTAAATACAGTTTTAAATAATTTACTAAGAGACCACGGCCCCTGCCCCAGAGGAGCTGATGGTCTACGTAGAGCTCAGTGGGAGCGGCCAAGCGGAGGGACCCAGGAGGCACCTTGGGGCGCTGCATGCTTGCTGGAAGTTGGGGAGTTTGAAAGGGTCCTGGGGAGGAAGGAAGGAGGGTGAGAAGACGCTCAGGAAGTCTTGGTGACCGGAGTAAGAGCCGCATGAGGGCAAGCGAAGAATGCTCCAGAACGGCTGTGGTCAGTCAGGTCTTCCAAGCCACACCAGGCAGAGCTGCACTACACAGGCTTGGGGCCTTGACAAGGAAGGTTTCCCAACTGTATGTGTTTCTGCGCAGGCCCCACAGTCTCTCTGCATCCTGGATCTTTACTGGCAATGTGGTAATCAACATAAATGAGATGGTATGTCATACAAGGAATAAGCTCAGTGGGCGGGTCAAAGCCCTTGTGCATGTGGCAGGGATGGAAAAAGCTTCTGGAACGCTAGACAAAGCAGCATTCTCTGCCTCAGAGTACTCGCTCGACAAGCCAGGAAACCACAAGGCCCTTAGCTTGGCTCACTAAGTGCCTTGCTGCTGCCTGACCCCAACACAGTCTTTACCTACAAAGAACCCAGCAGATTCTGTCAAAATGGCATGCCACGTGACTTCACTCCTCCTACAAACCTCCCTGGGCTCCCTACATTTGAGACTGGAATGCTGACTTCATGAAGCCTCTCCATTCCTCTACGTGACTTCTGCTAGATCAGTGACAACACCGACAACTGGCTTCTCCTGGGCATAGAGCCTCCGGCACCCGCCACCTCCCGCTTTGTCCTGGTTCCCTCTGGCTGGAGTAATCACCTCCCGAGGCACATCCTCTCCACGGTTTGCCCATTATTTCCCAGTTATATGTTTGGGCGTTCCCTCCCCACTCTTCCTGCTTCATATTTATTCTCCCTTTCCATGTATTGGGATACAATACGTGAGGGTTCCTTTGTTTATTTTGTCTCCCCACCAGCGTGCAAGCCAGACAAAGATGAGACTTTTTCTTTGCATGTGTATGTTTATGAATGAGTGTGTGGATCCATGTTCATATGTGGGGTTGCATGCATGTGTGTTGGTGTGCATGCATATGTGTGTACATGCATGTGGAGGCCAGAGGTCAACTTTGGGCATTTTACCTGATCACACTCCATGTTATTTTTTAAAATATGTTTTACAATATCTTTAAAAATATGTTGGTATCTATGTATGTATGTATGTATGTATGTATGTATGTATGTATGTATTTGCAAGCACACAGAGGGTAGAGAGACACTAAGAGAGAAATTGTGGGTGTCCCAGGGCCTCTTGCCACTGCAAATGAATTTAAGACACTTGTGCCATTTTGGGCATCTGACTTTATGTGGGTCTGGGGAATTGAACCCAGCTTGGTGGGCTTTACAGACAAGTGCCTTTAACCACTGAGCCATGTCCCCAGCCCTCCATGTTACGTTTTGAGATGGGACCTCTCGCTGAGTGCAGCACTCGCCCATTTAGCCAGACTAGCTAGGCGGCAAGCCTCAGGATCCTCAAGTCTCCTCCGACCTCGTGCCGGGATGGTGGGCACACAGCGCCAGGCTCCTCGCTTTGCACAGTGGGGATATAAACACAGGCCCTTGGGTTCAACACGGCAAGCAATCTGCCCACTGAACAATCTCCCCATTCCCAAATCTTGGACTTTAGTTTGGACCATTTTGTCTGCTTTGTCCAACACCTACGATTGTGTGTGGCCATAGGGTATTTCCTGAGAGGATGAATTCCCATCTCACGGACACAGAAACTGAGGCTCATTGAGATCACACTCTTAGCCAAGAGCCCTTAGCTCTGGAGCTGAGATTGGTCCCTGGGCAGTGGTGTGGCTGGAAGGTGATTAATACCCATGATGTAAACATTCCCAACACGGCTGATTTCCAGCTGCCACTGAGCTGTCGCTGAGCACGGACCCGGGTATGCCTCATGGGCTCTGGAAGTACATGCTAACTAAAGGCTGCCTCGTGATCATTTATTTTAATACAGTAAGTGAAATCATTCCTTCTTCACTTCTCCGCTGTAAAGACTACGGACGCAGGTCTCTGATTCCTTCTGGGCCTCAATTTCCCCATCTGTAGGAGGAGATGATACTGGGTGCTGGCTGGCTCGGTTTTGTCCAGACTGTGATTCATGCAGTGCTCTTGGAGAACACCAGAGGGCAGCCTTTCCCCACTGAAGCCGGGCGCTCTATAACCTGCCTGGTTTCTGAATCAATGTTGGTGCCTAGTGGCTGATGGATGTCTCCAGGAAGCTCATATTGTCTGCAAAGAGTCTGAGGAAACAGACTGGGCAAGGGGTCTAGGTCTTGGGTGGTCCCTGAAGGGGGAGTGAGAGCGGGGCGGGGCGGGGGAGGGGCGCAGAAGGCCCCAGCAGCCTGCCCTCCTCTCACACCACGGCTTCCTGAAGCATTGGTGGGGGCACTTCCTTCCGCCCCTCTGACTCTGTCTGAAGAGCTGCAGATCGCATGAGCTTCCTGCAAAGGCCTGTGCCATCTGAGTAGTGTCCTTCCTCTGGTCTTGGCTTCATCCTCTTATTCTGTCCAGCTGAGCCTGTGGACAAGCCTTGAAGGCTGGGGTTTGAACTGGAATTGGCCTCCTGATGTTGCTGCATCAAATCCTCCCATGCATTTCCATGGGGTGGGGGGCAGGAGGTGGGGACATTTCTTGGTAAGACCAAGCTTTGGGCCCTTCCCTACTCTACTTATTTACTTAAGAGAGAGGCAGATAGAGACAGAGGGAGAATGGGCATACCAGGTCACTGCAAACAAACTCCAGATGCATGTGCCACCTTTGTGTATCTGTCTTATGTGGGTCCTGGGGAATCGAACCTGGGTCCTTTGGCTTTGCAGGCAAGCTCCTTAACCACTAAGCCATCTCTCCAGGCCCTCTCCACCCTATTCTTTACCAAGTTAACTCTCTAACGTTGAAGCACACTACCGAATCAGGAACCCACATCTCTCCCAGCTCTGCCATAGTAGGAAACCTGTGAGGCCACAGCCGAGCTACTGGCTGGAAACAGGCCTGAGTGCGGCGCACGCCGTCCCACTGCAGACTGTGAAGCCGCCGCTCGCCTGGGGTCGTGGCCTCCGTCACTGTAAGGTGGAAATCATCGCTGCTCCTCTCAGGGACATGGTCCACCAGAGACTCCAGAGGCTTCCCATCCCTTCTGCCCTTTTGCACATGTAATTTAAGCGAAGTAAATGACAGAGCCTTAACATATCATCCTGGTTCCCACCTTGGGCATCTCTAGGGGGTCTTTAAAGCCTTAAATATCTGCTGTGAAGCCCAGGCAAGAGCTGGACCCATCCCAAAGACAGAAGGCACTGCAGCCATCCCACTCCTGGGGGAGGGGTGGCCTTTAAACCTGGTGTAGGCTCCAGTTCAACTCTAGCCATCAGCTTCAGCTTCCTCTGCTGCCCATGGAGACAGACGAAACCTCTCCCAGGACAGTAAGAACCACGCTCATTCTCTAAGCAACCCGGCTGTATGCGCTTGCAAAACTATATTTACCAGCAGGAAAGCTGTGGCCCGTGGATAGGTATGTTGGTGTCACCTGTATGTTTTATCCTGTCCTCATTACTCCAGAAGCGACCACTGGAGCAGGACAAGGAGCACCTGAGCACCTTCCCTTTCCAGGTCTCTTAAATCCACAAAAACTAAAGCCAGTTATTCACTGTGAAACAAGAATGGACAGCTAAAACATTCGGTTTGTATAAAAATGCAAGCCGGGCGTGGTGGTGCACGCCTTTAATCTCAGCACTCGGGAGGCAGAGGTAGGAAGATCGCCATGAGTTCGAGGCCACCCTGAGACTACATAGTGAATTCCAGATCAGCCTGGGCTACAGTGAGGCCCTACCTCAAAAAAAAAAAAAAAAAAAATGCAGGTAGCGTCTTCTGAGAACGTGGATTATTTTGAAAATGAGGGTCGAAGGCGATAGCATGTGGGAGTTCGCTTCCAGCCCCTAACCTGAAGTCCAGCTGCCCCCCCCCCCGCCCCGCCCCGCCGTGTTGAGGTGGCAGTGCCTTTAAGAAGCAGGGCCTAGTGGGATGTGCTTAGGTCTCAGGGCCCTCACCCTCCTGAGTGAACAAATGCTGACGCCTTGGAGGAGTTGGGTCTCACTGGAGTTCTCAGAAGAGCAGAGTATTATGAAGGAAGGACACCCTTGCCTTGGCCTCCTCGGCAGGTGGCTTGTCCCCTTTCTGCTTCTTCACCATGCATGACACAGCCTGGGAGCCTTCACCACAGAATCAGCATTATGCTGCTTTGACCTTCCAGCTACCAGAATCATGAGTTAACTGTCCCTTTACACACTGCTCTTTATCTTCTTTATTTTTTTTAAAAAATATTTATTTCTTTGAGAGAGAGAGAGAAAGAGTGCTAGGGCCTCCAGCCACTGCAAGCCAACTCCAGATGCAAGCACCTCCTTGTGCATCTGCCTGGGTCCTGGGGAATCGAACTTGGGTCTTTTGGCTTTGCAGGCAAATGCCTTAACCGCTAAGCCATCTCTCCAGCCCTTGTTATCTTCTTAGGGGGGACACGATGACAAGCCCACCAGGGATGGCACTTCCACTTCCACTTGGGTGTCCACTGCAGGCTCAGACCCCTCGGGTAGGGAGCCCCATGGTTGGGACTGGCCCGCTCTGTGGGAAGTGGGCCTGACGCTGAGCTGGTAGGACAACCCCAGCGGGGATGGAGATTTCCAGATGGAGTGGGGGAGCACGTGATAGACTCCTGTGCTGTCCTGCCAGGCTTGGATGCAGGGTACCCCAAGAGGCACACTGGTGCTGACTCCCTGGCTGAGCTTGGGCCCCTGAGATGCCTGAGTCATCATTCAGTTGGGGGGAGTTAAGTGCGGGGCAAGCACGTGCGCAGCTGTTTCCAGGCCCCAGCAGCTCTGGAATAAGCTCAGAATGAATGGGGAGACTTAACTCGCACTACACTCTCGCCTCTCCTTCTCCCCTAACCCCAGGGAATGGGAAGCCTCCGCTTTGCCCACAGCCTAAACAGAGAACAGAGAAGTATTTTTGCTGAGCTGGGGGCGGGGGTGGGGGGGGGAGACGTGACCCAGGCCACCATTGTTGTTTCCCCAAAGGACCGTGGAGAGTTTGGGGTGCTCTCGGTGGTTTACGCGTGCTATCCCAGAGGAGCCTGCGCGTGGCTGCCAGCAAACCTCCCAGGCGTGAAGAAGCCCTTGGGGGGAGGCGAATGCTGCGTCTTCGGGGTCCCGAGCCGGCTCAGGCCTTGGTTAGTCCTGTCCCCGGCCTCAAGCCTCTAAAAGTCCCGCGGTACACGGTGCACACCTAAGGTCACTGCAAGCGCCAGACCAGCCCCCGCCTCAGGTCACCTTCCTTTCCCACCATCCCTCCTTTTCCTCCTCCCCATTCTGCACCCCGGAGGCTCCAGCAGCTAACACTGCTGCCTTTCCCCAGAGGTCACTAGGTGCCTGACCGTGGCCCTGGACAGCACGCTACTGCAGCGATGGCCACACTGGCATGGAGGCAGTAGATCCAGAAGCAGGTGCCGATGGGGACTTCGTTGTCCGTCCTCGGACTAGATGCGATGGGAAGAAAACAGGATTTTCCAGAGCAGTTTGACTTGGGAGTCAAGACCCAGGGTGGCAGAAGCGGAACACAGCCCATGGGAGACTGCCTGTGTGTGCCCGCTTGTGGTCCAAACCCCTTGCGTGCCCCTTGAGCATCCCGAGACCTGGCACTTGCTCCCTGAGCCAAGCTGCTCCTCCACGTGGCCCCGGGATGGAGATAAGCAAACTGAGCTGGCATGGGCGTTTTCTTTGCTCACTTGGTAAACTTGCCCCAATCAGCTAAAGAGGGCCAGGAGGTTGGCACTTAGCTGTGGGTGCGCTTGGCCCGTTGGGAACGCGCCCTGTGTGCCACGCTTATTTTATTCAAAATCCTTACCTAGGTGTCAGGTAGAGGGTGCATCAGTTCCGCGGCTCACGGCCCACGCCCTGGAGTCCTGCCCGCCCTGCGTCCTGAGTGCACTGCTCAAAGCTCTGTGGTGTCCAGCAGGTTTGCCTCTTCCCGTTCATCCCAGTAACCCCCAGCTGCTCAGCACAGTGCCTGACCTGGGAACTGTTCAACGAGGGTTAGTTGCTTGACTTGAAGTTACTGATTTTCACTGACTCGCCTCTTGCCAGCGGGTCTCCCCTTCTGCCTCTGTAGACGGGAGAAATGGAAGCCGCCTCAAAGGACTGCTGTGAGGGTTCTGGGAGCCGGCAGGAGAGGTGCCTGGCACCCGGGCTATGACAAGCTCCCAAAAGCCCTTGCAGCGGACAGCTCATGGCATTCAACAAGTAGAGCTGCCTTCCCTTACGCGTGGGCATGGGCTGTTGGCCTGTGTACAGAGCATAGGAATTGATTTCCCAGTCGAGACCCTGGGAATCTACCCTTTAAAGCAAAAGATCCCAGCACTTGAGAGGGCGAGAGGTAGGAGGGTAGCATCGGTTACATAGTAAGAACTTGCCATAAAATAAACATAAAATAAACAAACAAAAAGGAAAATCAGATCTCGATACAAACCCACACATATTGGGATAAGACTGCAGAGAGGAGGGTTCAAAGAAATTCTTGGGGTACAACTCAAGCCCCAGGAAAGAGACCTGCATGCTCACAAGTCTAGAATGGCTGCAGCTTGAATTCTCATGGATGAATCATTCAAGAAAAGCAAGTAGGTCCCAAGCACTTCTCTCCACCAGTATTGGAATTGCCCTGAGAACTCTCCACGGGCTGCTACACCAAGTGATAGAAAGAAAATTGAGGGTTTATGTATTTTTTTAAATCAAGGGATTCTAATTCCAATAAAAGTAATGCCCTTCCATGGACAATTGCCATCCCCTTGGCTTCTTCTTCCCTTTTTAATAAAAAATTTTATTGTGTACATTAGGTTAACCAGACCCAAGCACAGCCTCTCTGTTACGCTGAGTCACTCAAGGGGAACAACTCTGGCTCATGCCAAGACTGTGAATCAGGGCTGTGAATCAGTACCGCTCTTCTGGGCAAATGCTGAAGCGCAGGAGTAAGAATATATATATATATATATATTTGCAATACACATACATGTGCAGGTAGGAGAGAGAGGAGAGAGAAGAGGTAGACAGACAAGGGCTAGCTATGAAGCTGAGAGGCTAGGTATGTAGCTCAGATTAGCTTCAAACTCACAACTGTCCTGCGTTTGGGAACTGAGGAATTACAGTATGCGCCACCGCAGTCTTAAAGTAAAGGATGCTGGCCTGCACAGAGGCCATTGCATGCCCTGTCCTCTCTGACTCCTAAGACCCAACGCCAGGAAGAAGCTGAGGCTGGGGGATGGAGTTGCAGCCCCGTGTGCTCTCTAAATGCATTTTTTCCCCCCCCCCATGGGAATGTTCCCTTTGCCTGAACAGACAGGAGCAGATCGGAATTCTGGTACGGACACTCTCTGTCTGTGTTACCTCAGGCAAATTAATTAACCTCCATGTAGCTCAGTTCCATCATCTGTTAAATATGGGGAAATAATGCTGGGCCTCATCTTTGATCTTCGTGGGAAGATCAAAGCACGTGCACACGTAGAACCCCCAGCATGGAGCTGGGCAAAGCTGATGCTGACCATACCATGGTTTATCAGCTACTGTGGGAGGCGGAAGGTATCTGTGTGTATGTGTTTGTGTGCAGGAAGGTACGCGCATGTGCATGCCCATGTGGAGGTCAGAGGGTGGCTTTTCAGAGGCAGACCTTATCGCCCACCTTTTTATTTTATTTTGTTTTGTTTATTTGATAGGGAAGAGAGAGAGAGAATGGGCATGCCAGGGCCATGCAAAGAAATTCCAGAGGCATGTGTGTTGCAGTCTGGTTCGCATTGCTGGCAGAAATCACCCAACCAAGAACAGCTTTTGAGGAAAAAGGATTTATTTTGGCTTACAAACTTGAGGGGAAGATCCACAATGGCAGGGAAGATGTTGGCATGAGCAGAGGGTGGACATCACCCCCTGGCCAACATCAGGAGGGCAAAGGAGAGTGTGCTAAGCACTGGCAAGGGGAAACTGGTTATAATACCCATAAGCCCACCCACAACATACACTCCCTCCAGGAGGCGTTAATTCCCAAATCGCCATCAGCTGGAAACCTAGCATTCAGAACACCTGAGTTTATGAGGGACACCTGAATCAAACCACCACATTCCACAAACTGATAACCATCCGTGATGTAAAATGCAACACATTCAGTCCAACTTTAAGAGTCCCCATAGTTTTTAATCAATGCTAATGATGTCCAAACATTCCCATAGTCTGAGGTCTTTTAACTGAGCCATAATACCAATCAATCAATCAATCAATTAATAAAAATCTCCCCCAAAAAACCCATAATGGCACAGAATAAACACATTGCAAAAGATGGTATTGGAGCCAGGCGTGGTGGCGCATGCCTTTAATCCCAGTACTCGGGAGGCATAGGTAGAAGGATCACCATGAGTTCGAGGCCACCCTGAGACTACATAGTGAATTTCAGGTCAGCTTGGGCTAGAGTGAAACCCCACCTCAAAAAAAAAAAAAAAAAAAAAACAGTTGGTATTGGACATAGCAGGAAAATATTCACCAATACAAAATTTAAACAGGGCAAACATCAAACTCTGAAGCTCCAAGTCCAATGACTCTAGCCAGTGACAAGACTCCAAGTCCAATAATTCTAACCAGCCTGCATGGAAACCTGATGGAGCCGTGAGGATGAACCGTGGGTTGCAGTGCAGACCTAGTGGAGATGCTGGGACCATGAGATGGATGTTAAGGAAAGATGATGGCCCCAGATGATGTTTTCCAGGACTGTCAGTAGCCTACTGGGGCAGAATTGGAACCCTAGAGACTTGTTGCTGGTTAGAATTATCGAACTTGGCAGAGTTGTCACTGACTAGAGTCGTTGGACTTGGAGCTTCAGAGTTTGATGTTTGCCCTGTTTAAATCTTGTATTTGTTGAATATTTCTTTGCCATGTCCAGTGCTGTCTTTTTCAGTATAAATATTTATTCTGTGCCATTATCAGGTTTTTGCTGATTTTTTTTGGTATTATGGCTCAGACAAATGACCTTGGATTATGGGGATGTTTGAGCATCATTAAGATTGATAAAAATTATGGGGACTTTTGGAGTTGGATGAGTGAATTGTATTTTATATCATGCATGGTTATAAGTTTATGGGGACCAGAGGCAGAATATGGTGATTTGATTCAGGTGTGCCCCCACAAACTTGGGTGTTCTGAATGCTAGGTTCCCAGCTGATGGAGATTTGAGAATCAAAGCCTCTTGGAGGCAGTGTATTATTGGGGGCGGACTTATGGGTGTTATAGCCAGTGTCCCCTTGCCAGTGTTTAGCACACTCTCCTGTTGCTGTGGTCCACCTAATGTTGGCCAGAAAGTGATGTCCACCCTCTGTGCATGCCATCATTTCCTCCTGCCATGATGAAGTTTCCCCTTGAGTCTGTAAGCCAAAATAAACCCCCTTTTCCCCAAAAGCTGCTCTTGATCAGGTGATTTCTGCCAGCAATGTGAATCTGATTGCAACAATGTGTCACCTTCTACATCTGGCTCACATGAGTCCTGGGGAATCGAACCTGGGTTCTTTGGCTTTGCAGGCTTTACCTGCTAAGCCATCTCTCCAGACCATCTTCTGCCTTTTTTTTTAAGGAGAACATTTTCATTATTTATTTATAAGAGGAGATATTTAAAGTTCCACAAACAACAGTGGTTCTCCATAAGGGAATACCAATTTCCAGTACCAGTTACAGAGTTTTTCGGGGGGAAACTAAAGCCAGGAAATATTTTTCCATTTTTTATGTTCTTTTTTCTAATTTTTTAATTTTTTTATTAACAACTTCCATGATTATAAAAAATACCCCATGGTAATACCCTCCCTCCCCCACTTACCCCTTTGAAACTCCACTCTCCATCATACCCCCTCCCCATCTCAATCAGTCTCTCTTTTACTTTTGATGTCTTGATCTTTTCCTCCTCTTATGATGGTCTTGTGTAGGTAGTGTCAGGCACTGTGAGGCCATGGATATCCAGGCCATTTTGTGTCTGGAGGGAGCATGTTCTATGGAGTCCTGCCTTTCCTTTGGCTCTTACATTCTTTCCACCACCTCTTCTGCATTAGACCCTCAGCCTTGGAAGGTGTGATACAGATATTGCAGTACTTAGCACTATGGTCATTTCTTTCCATCACCATGATACCTTCTGAGTTGTCCCAAGATCACTGCCATCTGAAAAGAGAAGATTCTCAACCAAAAGTGAGAGTAGCATTAATATAAGGGTGTGAACATTAACAGAAGTGCTTACTGGGCAGTTTGATAAGCATAGTATATACATCTGGCCAGACACCAGCAGACGTTACACCCCTAGGCCTCATGACTACCCCTGTTTTAAGTTTTCAGTATCAGGGATGTATTCCCTTCCCAAGGAGCGGGCCTCCAGTCCAATTAGAGGGCAGTTGGTTTCGCCCATAACAGATGTGCCACTATTGCACCCGTTGGCTCATTTGGCCTGGCTGGGCAATTATAAGGCTTGCAGTGTCCACTGATGAGTATCTTCAGTGGTGATTTCTCTTTCTCCCATTGAACTGCATACAGAATGGCTTCTTCCAGCTTTCTGTCAGCTGGTCTACATGGAGGAGGTTATCAGCTCAGATCCAGCAAGATTTCTCAGTGGCCTTGCAGCCCAAGTATATGGAGTCTTCAGCAATAAGGTCTTACCATCTGTAGCAGACAGCTTCAGGTTCGCTGAGATGAACTTCCAGACCAAGCACAGTTATGGAGGAAGGGATATTTATTGAAGCTTACAGATCCAGGGGAAGTTCCATAATGGCAGAAGAAGCTGGCCTGCCTTCACAGGCCCAAGCAGAGAGAGAGAGAAGTACAAGCCTAAAGCCAAAAGCCATAGCACACTTCAGGAACTCCAGCTAGGCACACTTTGCATATCTTTAGATTGAAATCTGAAACCCACCACCACACCTTAAGATCCACACAATGGCACTGACTCCAGCCAGGTGGCTACAGATGCAAACTACAAACAAACAACTGAATATATTGGGGGCCATCTATTCTATTCAAACCACCACACCATCTATTCCTGGTGGGAAACCAAGGGCCTTGGCAATGGCCTATAATGTTTTGGGGGCATCAGGGACCTCCATGGCCAACAACTCACTGGAAGATATCCCATCCCTGGCACTGAAAAATTTCTAGCAACAATCTACGGCTCCTGAGTGTTCATCCCGAGTCTTTCAACTCCGCCTAGGGTAGCAGCTTCCATGTTTCCTGAAAACCCTCAGCAAAGCCTCTTCCGCCTTTTTTTGAGGCAGGATCTCTTGTGGCTCACTGCTTTACTGCACAGGCTGGCCAGCCTGGGGGTTTCTGGGAAATTCTGCTTCCCATGTTTCCATCGACAGGCAGGCTGGGATCACAGAAGCGCTGCCATGGTCTCCAGCTTTTGCACAGGATCCAGGGCTCCTGCCCCAGGTTCTCAGGATTCCACAGCAAGTGCTTTATCCACTGAGCCATCTCCCCAGCCCTAGTTATTTTCTCATCACGGTGACAAGTACGAGATGGAAGCAGCCTAAGGCACAAGCGTTCATTTTGGCTCACAGCTCAGACGGTAGAGTCCATCATGGCGGCAAAGGCATGGTAGGTGGGTGAGGCAGTGTGTGGTGGTGGGAACTTGCAGATTTTCACGGGGCACAAACCAGCAAACAGAGAGCTCTGTCTAGAACCAGGGCCTGGCCATAATCCTCAAGGCCCACCTCTAATGACCTACATTAGCTAGTTAGCCAGTATCATGTCCCAAGGTTGCATAACCTCTAAAAACAGCACCACCATCCAGGAACCAGGTGCTTAAAGACATGTTGGGGGGGTGGTTCACATTCAAACCACAACAGATGGCTATCAGATAATGAAGATGATGTCTGACTGTTGTATGTACTAAACCCTACAAATCCTTGACCCAAGATTAAGTGCTGGGTGGGAATGGGTAGCCTCACAGAGTGCATCATTTGGCTAATACTATGTAACAACCAACCGCTACTCTCAGAGACTTCTAATGACAATTGCTTCTTATTCATAACTCATGATCAAGGCTTGGTGGATCTCAGCAAGCTCACTTACTTTGGCTGAGTCTGGTCATGACGGGTGCTTCTGGCTGTGGGATGGTCTAAGCCAGCCTCATCTAGGGCTGCTGTACCATCAGCCATGCATGGGAGAGCAATAGGCCCTCCTGAGACCCCAGCTCAAGCTGGCCCACAGCACGCCTGCCTCGGGCTATAAGCCACAACTGACCATGAGGCCAACCAGATTCTGCGGGGAGGAACATGGGCTCCACGTCTTCTATGGGAGATGCTGCCAAGATGCCTAGCACCAAGCATTGCCTAGGAAGAGGTGCACAACAGGACCCCTCGATGCGGCTGGATCTCAAGGGGTTTGTGAGACCCAGTGAAATAGAGTGGGAAAAAATGCCGGAAAACCAGCCACACAGCCCCGAGTTCTGCCTGAGGTGTGTCTGGCACCAGGCTTCACGGCCCGGGTGTATGAAGCCCCTGAGCTGCACCGTCGGATTTGCTAGCATAGGAGGCGGATGTAACCGAACCTCAGCCTCTCCCAGTCCCAGAGCCCTGGAAAGGTGACTTCTGCATTCTGTGGCTGGTCAGGGAGGGACGGGAGGCGGTCAGCAGCTCGTGTGCAGGAGTGTGACTCCAGCTGTGGGACCTTAGCCACACTAATAGCCCTGGGTTCCTGTCTGGTGGATGGGTCTGCACCGAGGGGCGTGTGTGTGTTTTGAAGACCTAACAGCCACATCTAATCCTCACAAGGATCCATTAACGCAAAGAGAGTTGTCACCCCATGTTAAAGATGAGCACAACAGGACCCAGAGAGCTGAAGAAACTTCTGGAGCTACATAGTCAGTGGACCCAGCCTGGGATGTGACCCTTGCCTGGCCCCAGTCCCCTTCCCACTGTTGTGCCTGTCTATGGGAGGAGTGCCAGGTGGCTTTGTGAGCCACGTCTGTCCTCGGGGGATGTGCCTGGGGTTGTCCACTCTCAACTCAGGAAGACTTCCAGACACAATTATTTCAGAGCCTCGGAAATCATGACGAGAGCAAATGGCTGTGGAAAAAAATATCAGACACTCCCAATGAGCATGTGAAAAGGTGGATTGTCACGGTCATAGGGAGCCACATCATTTACATGCTAATGGCAGGGCCAGTGTGTCAGCCCTGGACTGGAGCACTGGTTGGTACTGGCCATCAATCACGGGCTTTGTCTTACAGGCATTTCCTGAAACTAAAACGTGGCTTTCCTGCTACTTGGAGCAGATGTTAATTTGTAATGCAGAAGCCTCCAGTTGTCGATGATTTTCCATTATCCTTATAATTGCCCCCACAAACAGGGCTCGATAAAGTTATAAAACTGTCTTTTGGGAGCACCGAGTCAATAACAGGATTATTGATCAGGTGGGAAAATGGTCTCCTGGTACGCACTCAGGAAGAAGACCCCTTGTGCAATTGTGGGTACGGGACCCTGAAGTGGCGATCTTGGCCTCAAGCCTTGGAAGTGTCCCTGGATCTGTAAGCGAGAGCGGGGCATATTTTATTGAAGACAATCTGGAGAGGCCATTGAACACCAAGGAGCTTGCCCAGGCTTCTGAAGGCTCCCTAGAATGTGGCAGGCCATGGTGGCACATGTCCGTCAACCAAGCATTTGGGAGGCTGAGTCAGGAGGACTATCAGTACAAACTCACGACTATGTCTGAAAACAAGCAAAGTGCCTACCTCAAGCAGGACATTCTAATTTATGTGTGGCAAAGACATGCCATGCCACCTCTCCCAGTTTCTGGCTGTGTGACCTTGTACTGCTCAGGGATTATGCATATGTGAGGTAGAGGGTATAATAACCCCTTTGTCTAGCTCCCAAGGGTGTGGCAGGATTAAAGGGCATGGGCCCACTGAGCAAGCGCAGGCTGTAAGCTCCCTAACACTACAAGTGGACCTGCAGGTGAACGCTCTGAGCTGTCCTCACAGCAAAGGCCAGTTCTGATGTCCTGTCTAGCCTGATGGAGCGCTTCCCTGGTGCCTGGCATGCAAGTGAATGCCAAATGAGGAGACAAAGCAGAGTTAAGACAAGGCCTTGCCCTCAGGAAGCTCCCTGCCCGCTGAGGCCCACCTCAGAAGCATGTCCTATAATGCATGCTGGATGCCTTGTCAAGGTCAGTCCAGGTCCTGGGAGCTTGAGGAGACTGGGGGAGGGAGGGAGGCTGTAGACTTCTGGGAGGGAAACACTAGAGTGTGTTAGGTGTCTATTATTTTCTTATCATCGTTATTATGTGTGATGTTATTATATTATATACAATGTTATAACATTGTATTATGATTCGTTATATTATGTTATATATTAGAATCAAGTTCCTGAGATGTTAAGACAAATGACCAGTAAAATTAACACAGACTTATAATCCCAGCTACTCCAGAGGCGAAGACAGAAGCTATTATAAATTCAAGGCCAACCCTGGCAACTTAGTGACACTGTATTTCACAACAAGAGGTTAAAAACAAAAGGGCTGTGATAGAGAAGAGCTTGCCTAGCATATGTGAAGTCCTAGGTTCAATCCCTAATACCATAGGGGAAAAAATGAATTAAAAGATATAGGGCTGAGCTTTGTGTTAGGATGACCAACCATCCTGGCCTGCTTGGGGGCAATCATTATTAAAACTAAACAAACCCAGCAAAACCATGATTGGTGGCTTCCCCACTTTGAGTTAAGGCCAAACTGTGGTCTTGTCTGTGTAACCCTCCACCCCCACCCCCAGCTGAAGAGAAGGATGGGCTGTCTCCTAGGTCTGCAATCCCAGCCCTACAGCTGGACATTCAAGGCCACCTCAGAGCTGTTGTCCTTCATCTACTGGTGGTAACCCAGTGCCTGGCCCACCCCTCAACCATCCCCCCACCTTAGCTTTCCTGGTCCACAGCAATGCTGGGTGCCCGGGGGGAGTGCAGGCGCCCAGGCAGTGATCGTGGAGGTGGAAGCTACCTAAGGTGGCAGAGTTGGCATGAGCCAGAGTGTAGAGAATGACCCCTGCCATCTGTTGGAGGTCTGGACCTTGAGTGAAGACCACAATGAACACCATTAAAAACACAAGCTTTGGGCTGGAGAGATGGCTTAGCGGTTAAGCGCTTGCCTGTGAAGCCTCAGGACCCTGGTTCGAGGCTCGATTCCCCAGGACCCACCTTAGCCAGATGCGCAAGGGGGCGCATGCATCTGGAGTTCGTTTGCAGTGACTGGAAGCCCTGGAGCACCCATTCTCTCTCTCTCTCTCTCTCTCTCTCTCTGTCGCTCTCAAATAAATAAAAATAAAAAGCAAACAAACAAACAAACAAAAAAAAAACACACAAGCTTTGACCTGCGATGTGGCCCAATCTGGGCTCTCTTTTTAGTGTCTTAGCACTTGATTGGCATGTTAGGGATCCAATGAGAGTGACATGAGAGCTGGCTGGGTGGAGCATCAGAGTAGCAGTCGGAAATGGCAGCTAGGGAAATGAACAGAAATAGGTCGTCTCCCCCTGTGCTTGTTGAGGGTCATGTTTTCTGGATCCTTCTCTCCTGGACTGATTCATGGTCAGAATCTGTCTTCCCAGCAGCATGGGACACTGACGTTGCCACTGTCACAGCTGAAAACATCAAATTCTATTTTGTTCCCCCCAGTGTTGTGGCACCCCCCCCCCATGGTGGGGCGAACACCATGGACCTGAGAAACAGAAGGGATGAGTGTAACATTCCATGTTTCTATCACCCGCCCTTGAACATGGTGCTTCTGCATAGGCATTGTTAATTTAGAGAGATTTTGATGGGTGTCACCTCTCTTTTAGCCAAAAATTTGTGGGTGATTCTCACTGGAGACCACACTCCTGGCCACCATAGGATTTTGACTCAGTTCCCACTTCCAGATAAGGGTCCCTTTCCACTGAGCGATCTCTTAGCCAGTCAGAGAGCCACTGGTTACCCACTTAGGCTGGGCGCCACCATTGCATAAGGGAGAACTTTCGGTCAGGCTACTCCTTTTCATACAGTAGCCGTTCCCTGCTTTCTCACAACGTTGCTGGCCGTTTTCCCCTAGTAGCTCATGTAGTGCTTTCCAGCTCTGTATGGGCTAATTATCTGGGAACTGCCTTTCTTCCAGATTCCAGATAGATCTTGATGTTTTGTGTGGGCAGCATGTGGTGCGTTCAGCAATAAGGTCTTGCCTTTATACCTTAGGCAGGTAATCAAATGCTTTGAAAGAAGCTTGTTCTGTTGGGGGGGGGGGCGCTGCTAGGTGTCTGATCACCAGCTCAATGTGGGTTGTAACCAACTTCTGGTACTGGGAGTTACAAGCCAGAGCCAGACGTTTTAGGGTTAGGCTTCATCCTGCTCTATCCAGGGAGCTTCTTACCAGATGATTCCTCTCCCCGCCCTCATGCCCTATTAAGGGCTATATCCTTTAGTCTACTATCCAAGAGGAAGGTTTCTATGGTACCAATTCATTTTGGATTTTGTTTTGTGTGCATCTGCCCCCACCCTCTTATTCCCCTCCCCCAAAACCCTTCCATCCCTATTCTCTGTACCCTTGAGTTGCCCGTCAGGTCTGCCTGCAACTCGAGCTCCTCCAGGGTAGGAACCAAAGATGAGGGAGAACATGCGGCGTTTGTCTTTCTGTGCTTGTGTGAGTTCACGTACTATGATCTGTTCCAAGTCTGTCCCTTTTCTTATGAATTTCATTATACCATTTTCCTTCCTGCTGAGCAGAATTCCACTGTCTATATATGCCACATCTTCATCATCCATTTATCAAATGACGGGCATCTGGGTTGATTTCCGTTCTTAGCTATTGTGAATTGAGCAGCTATAAACATGGTTGAGCGAATATCTCTGCAGTAAAGAGTGGAGCCTTTAGGGTAAACGCCCAGTGGAGAAATGGCTGGGTCAGTTGCTAGCTCTATGTTCATCTTTTTCAGGAGTCTCCATATTGATTTCCATAGTGGCTGTTCAAGTTTGCATTCCCACCAGCAGTGGATGAGGGCTTCTCTTTCCTCACATCCTTGCCAACATTTATTGTCTTTTGGTTTTTTTTAAACATGGGGACTTTTAAATTTTTATTTATTTATTTGAGAGTGACATACAGACAGAGAGAGAGAGAGAGAGAGAGAGAGAGAGAAAATGGGTGAGCCCAAGGCCTCCAGCCACTGCAAACAAACTCCAGATGCATGCGCCACCTTGTGCATTTGGCTGACGTGGGTCCTGGGGAATCAAGCCTCGAACTGGGGCCCTTAGGTTTCACAGGAAAGCTGTTAACCACTCAGCCATCTCTCCAGCCCCGTCTTTTGATTTTTTTAAATAATTGCCATCTTGACTGGAATAGGTGGAATGTCACAGTTGTTTTAATTTGCATTTCCCTGATGGTTAAGGACGTTGCACATTTTCTTAAGTGACCATTAGCCATTTGTATTTCTTTCTTTGAGAATTCCCGAAAATTCCTATGTTGCTCTCACTCTCTGTTGGAGAACCTGTTTTTCTTTTTCAGAAGGCAGCAAAAACTGAAGACAACCAAAATCTATCAACAAGACATGAAAAGACAGCTGATTCCCTGGCAGGAGATGAACCTCTTCCCCGCCCCACACGCACCCGCCGGAATCAGCCAGGGCCCAGAGGAATGGGTGGCATGAACAAGAGGGCTGCTTCCACGGTGAGCCTGACAACCTGCGCCAGGGTGATGGAGACAGACACTGAGGACACTCAAACATGCCAAAGCAGAGATCCAGAAGCTGCTGAGAGCTCAACACTAAAGTAAACCTAAAGCTCACCCACCAAGGCTCAGGGAATTTTGCAAAAGAGGGTGCAGAAAGATTGTAAGAGCCCCAGGGTGGGAGGGAAGATCCAGACACATTGCCTCCTCCACAATGACAGACTGCTGCCCTCACAACTGATATCCCACAACCCCGTGGTGAACACCAGCAGTCCCGCTGAGGAGGGTGCTCAGTGGAGCGGAGGCAGGGAGGAGGGAAATGATGGCACCATCACATGATGTGTCCACACAAAGTTTCTACTTAATTTTAAAAGAAAAAGAAGGGCGCTCCTGACTTGCAGAAGCCCCTTGGGAGGAACCCGCATGGCCCTTTGCAGACTGGAGCGTGCATGCGCGCATCTGCATCCCTGGGGAGATTATTAACCCTGACTGCGGTGTCTCACTCCAGTGCTCCTGATTTAGTGAGTTCCGGTGCAGGCTGGCTTTCCAGATGGCAGCGATGGGACTGGCTGGGCATGACATTTGAAGAAGCGCTGCTCTACACCATGGCGATTTGTTTCACCGCTTTGGACTTTCACGTCGAGCCATAAAACATGACCGGTCCTGGCAGGGCAGGAGCATGACGGGAGTCAGGTAAAACGACAGAACTTCAGGGGCGTCTTTGGACCTGGGGCTTGGCAGGGCCTTGACCCCTCACCCCCCAACACACACCCCCAGTGAAGGCCCTGCTCATGAGTCCTGAAAGGTGTTCTTTCATGTGCCAGCGGGTCAGAAATCAGAGGTCATCCATCCCCGTGCTCAGTTTCAGTGGATAGAGACCTACTGAAAGCTCAAAATTCTCTATTTTCAGGGTGCACCTCAGGTCTGTGACAACCTAGCAAAATAACAAGGATAGCCCCCCCAAGAGGCAGCTGGACGTGACGGACACAACATGCTCGACCTTTTCGGGGTCCTCCTGGGAGATGTTGGCAGTAGTTAGCAGAGGACGTCTTCCCACCTCAGCCAGTGTGGGGTTAAGCCAAGCGGCCAGTCACAGCTCCCCCCCCCATTCCTCTGGGTTCTCTTTCTCTGGCTCACTGCCCACCCCCCTCCCATCCTGCATCTCTCTCAGTGCAAGTTTAATAAGCCAATATCAAAACCATCTATGCCTGGAGCTTTCAAAGATTTAAGTCTTAAATGTGAAGCACCTCATTATATCTGACTATTTTCAATAAAAAAAAGAGCTGATAAGCCTTCGATAAGACACCAGTTATCAATGGGATTTGTTTGCTGTCGATCTGAAACGTGCACTGCTGGCTTTCTGGGGGTAATGGAATCAAACACTTAGGAACTTCACTGTGCAAGTAGATCGCTTTCCAAGTAAGAATGCTGAAATGGAGAGACCATGTTTGGGGGGCTTACCAAAATAAAGCACTATTGTACATTATGGCGCAGAGCAAGGACTCCATGGACAATTGACTTCCTTCCTATTAACCAGCTACAATGTTTACCTTCTTATTCCAACCATTTCCAAACCATTAAAACTAAGAGGATTAGCATCACATTTCGGCCAAGGTGTACTTTTATTTCAGCAAATGCTACTTTCGCTCATGGAGGAGATTAAAGGTCTGAAAGAAATGATTTCTTTATCTGGCACACTGTGTCACGTAGGTTCAAAAAAAAAATAATAATCTGGTTAAGAGAATATAGTGTCCTTGTCCAGTGTTAGGTTTCAGGACAAACAACCTAAATGGTGAAGGATAATCCAGTGTCAGTATTTCTTGCGCTGTAAACCGTGGTTGGGAAGGTTGTTGGTGAGGACTCGGCAGAGAGGTGATCTCCTCTGGTCTGGCCAGCCTCGATAAGCCACGTAGCTCTCATGGGGCTTTCAACGACGTGTGAGCGCCACACTGTGCGTGAGCACGAGAATGTGGATTTGCCTTCTTAGGTCATTCCACAGGCTTTCAGGGATCAAGGTGTTTTTTCCATTTCTTTTTTTTTTTTTAATTTAAATTTTGGTATGTGTGATATGTGTGGTGTGTGGGGGGGGCTTGAGTATGGTAGAGGATGGTAGAAGTCCTTCCCTTGTCGCTCTCCCATGTTATTTTCTTGAGGCAGTGCCTCTCATTGAACCTGTACTGGAGATATCTGCTTTTTTAAAAAATTTATTTCCAAGGAGAGAGAGAGAGAGAATGGGTGTGCCAGGGCTTCTAGCCACTACAACTTCAGACACACGCACCACTTTGTGCATCTGGCCTTATGTGAGTACTGGGAAATCGAACCTGGGTTGTTAGACTTTGCAGGTAAGTGCCTTAACCACTGAGAAATATCTCCAGCCCCCTTTCTACTTCCATGGTGACAGACAGAGAGAGAGAGAGAGAGAGAGAGAGAGAGGAATGAGAATGGAGAGATTTCTATTTTTCTACTAGGCTGGATGACCAGAAAACCCCAGCAGTCCTCACATCTCAGCGTTTCCCATGGGTGCTGGGGATCAGACTCAGGTCCTCGTCCCTGTGCAGCAAACACCCTTATCCACCGAGCCATGTTCCCAGGCCCCAAACTTTTAAAAACATTTTTTAAATTATTTATTTACTTTTAAAAATATTTCTTTTATTTATTTATTTGAGAAAGAGAGAGAGAGAGACAGAGGAAGAGGCAGAGAGGAAGAGAGAATGGGCGCGCTAGGGCCTCCAGCCACTGCAAACGAACTCCAGACGCATGGGTCCCCTTGTGCATCTGGCTTACGTGGGTCCTGGGGAATCGAACGGGGATCCTTAGGCTTCACAGGCAAACGCCTTAACCACTAAGCCATTTCCCCAGCCTAATTATTTATTTGAGAGAGAGAGAGAGAAACAAAACAAGCAGAGACAGAGGAGAGAGAGAGAGAAAGAGAGAGAGAGAATGGGCATGCCAGGACCTTTAGCCACTGCAAATGAACTTCATACACATGCTCCCCCTTGTGTGCATGTGTGACATTGCATGCTTGCATCAATGTGTGTCTGGCTGTGTGGGACCTGAAGATTTGAAGGTGAATTCTTAGGCTTCACAGGCAAGTGCCTTAACTGCTAAGCCATCACTCCACCCCCAAACTTGTTTTTTGAGACACTTTCCATGTTTTTAAAGCCAGCCTTGGACTCACAATCCTAGGTCAGTTTCCTGAGTGCTGGGATTTGAAGCTACAGAAAAATGCAACCTTGCCCAGGTCTACCTTCTTGTTTTTAAAATAAAAAAATTTTATATAAAGCCAACTTGTGACTTTTACCATTTTGCAAAGTTCTTGCGAAGCACACTTTGAAGTTAGGCATTCCCTCTCTTGAGTGTGTAATCACACATCTCACAGTTATCGTAAATGCCTACACATACGGTTTACAAAGTGTGGTCTCTGGACCAGAAACCTAAACATCAACTCAGAATTTCTCAGAAAAGCAAAGTTCCAAGTCTCACATAGAATTGCTCAATCAGAAACTGGGACAGGAGCCAGCCACCCACCTTCTGGTTCTGAAGGGTGAGAACCACGTGACTAGGACTAATTCCTCCTGATTTTGGAGTTGTGTTCCCTCAAAATTCATATGTTGAAATCCTGACCTCCAGTGTTACTGCATTGTAGAGATAGGGTCTTTAAGGAGTCAATGGAGGTTAAATGAGGATTTGTAGAAGGGACCCTAAGGAGTATTGTCCTTATGAGAAGAAGAAGAGACAGAGTGAGGAAAGGTCAAGTGAGGGCCCAGTAAGAAGATGCTGTCTGCAAGCCAAGTGGAGCCATCCCAGGAGAAACCAACCCTGGCAGCACCTTGACCCTGGACTTCCAGCCTCCAGGACTGTGAGAAGATAAATATCTATTAAGCTCCATAGTCTGTGGTGGTGTTTTCATGACATTATTAGAACATTAATGTATTTTGCTATCACAAAGAGGAGGCAAAGAGAGAGAGAGAGAGAAGAGAGAGAATGAAAGAAAGGGGGAGAGAGACAATGAGGGGGAGGGAAAGTACAGTGGTTAGAATCAGATATCCTCTATAAACACATGTGGTTTGAATGGTTAGTTCCCACCTGATAGCAATTTGGGAAGTGGAGCGTTGTGAGAGGAGGTGTGTTGTTGGGGCAGACTTGGGGAGGGGTCTTGCAGCCAGCTCTCTCTTGCCAGAGCGTGGCATACTCTCTTGTGCTGTTTTCGGCCTACTGTAGCAGAGGTGACATCCAGCCTCTGCTAATGCCATGCTTTTCCCTCCCAACGTAAAGCATCCTCTGGAGACGCTGAGAACAAATAAGCCAAAATAAGCACTTTCCTTCCATCAGCTGGTTTTGGTCAGGTGCTTTATCCCAGCAGTGAAAAGGTAACTGCAACAGAAAGAGGGAGAGAAAGACAGAGATTAATTTGCCCAAGATCACACATCCTATTAGTTAAAAAAAAAGTCTGGACTAAAATCAATACTGAGTGAACAGAAAATAAAATTCAGGCATGTCTTATGAAAACACTGATGTTAAAATGAAATCCAACTTTTAAAGGAGAAATAACAGGAGACCATTCATATAGCAAAATGATTAACTTCACTATTTTTTTTTAAGTCCCACTAAGTCCTATAATCCAATTTCCAAATAAATTGCTCTGTATAGAGCTGTTCATGATGATACTGACATAAATCAAAGCCTTATATCAGGCACATGCATGGCCACTAAGAGGCTGAGCATCCCCTTATGTGCATGCAGTATCTTTAACTGCTGAGCCATCTCCCCAGCCAAAGCCTCCCCTTTGGAAACACCCACAATCCACAGCAGAGGTCATCATCAACATCTCTTGAAGAATCCCCAAGGGGAATGTGCACAAACGTGCATTTTTCCTGGCATTCTTATCAATGTTGGAAAATCTTATTTTATTTTAATCTTTATTAATTTGATAGCCAATAACTGACATCTCAATGTTAACATTTTATATCCTTTCATTCTTACATATATCCTTGTAAAAGAATGTGTCCTCATTTCCAAAATTATGGGTGCTAAAGAAAACCATATCAAAGACAACAGTCCAACTATATAAGTAAATCCATTGTTTGTCTTTATTATTTTTTCTAATTTTTCTGGGCACATTTTAAATATAGTGAAGCCATATTAAATATAAATGTTATATTATGTCTTTTTTTCATTTAATAATAAAGGTAGAATTTTCCTCATACTAAGAACTCTTTGCAAGATTTGTAATTCCTGAAAAGAGATTTCAACACATTAATGAATAACAGAAATTTTAAAATAACACTTAAAAATTATGTATATTAGTGAACTATCAACAATGTCAAAAGGCCCAAATAAACATATAACTAGAATTTCTGAAAGAAAAGAAAGATAATAGGGTCAAGAAATATTTGAAGTAAAATTTCCAATTATTTTCTATATTTAATAAAAACTATGAATCCACATATAGAAGAGTAGCAATGATCTGCAATCACAAAATGTATAAATAAAATTAGTCCTGATGATATCTTATGCAAGCTACCTAAAAACCAGCAAGAAGGAAACTATTTAAAAGCAGAAAAAAAGAGGCAGTATTACACACAGAAGAACAATACCAGATGATAGAAGATCTGTCATTGGAAACAATGTAGGTGAGATGATGGTGGAGGAACAGCTTCCGTTACTGAAAAAGAAAAAAACAAACCAAAAACAAAAACAGCATCTTAGAATTTATTTATGCAACAAGTATGTCCTTCAAAATTTAAGGCAATACAAAATAATCTCTGCTGGATTCAAAGTGAAAAAGTATTCAAGGAAACATACACAACAGGATAAAGGGCCAGAAGCAAGACTATACTGATAAGCATGTATAATATTTCTATTGCTTGATAATGTCTAAAAGGAAATCAACTGTGTAAGATAAAAATGACAGCAATGTACTCAAGGTATTACAAAAATATTTAAAACTTAAGTTTGTAGCCAGGTGTGGTGGCACATGCCTTTAATCCCAGCATTCAGGAGGCAGAGGTAGGAGGATTACCATGAGTTCAAGGCCCCCCTGAGACTACATAGTGAATTACAGGTGAGCCTTGGATACAGCAAGACCCTACCAAAAAAAAAAAAAAAGATGTAACATAATAGCATAAATGGCAAAAGTATAATGGAAGATTACTGTGGGTTCAAGGCCACCCTGAGACTACATAGTGAATTCCAGGTCAGCGTGGGCCATACTGAACTGAGCCCCTTCCTTAAAAAAACAAAAGAAAAAAGAAACAAGAAGAAAAAAATAGGGAAATAAAAATATGTTGTTATAAAGCACTTACAATAGTCACAAAGAATACACAGTTTCTTGGAAGTAGAATGTAGTGTATTAAAGTTATGTCCTGTAAACTCTAAATCACACAGCACAAAGTAATGACCCAACAAAGAAGACATGAAAAGCTGTCCTGGAAAGACCACCCAAGAGCATTCATCGTTGTGCTGTCTGCTTCCTGACTGTGGATGGAGTGTGAGCAGTGGCCTCAAGCTCCTGCTGCCAAGCCTGCTCCGCCGTGATGGACTGAAACCTGGACTGGGAGCCGAAATCAACCCTTCCTTGCTTTAAAAACGTGCCAGTTCATCCAAAATGAAGTGAAAAGAAAAAGAAAAAAAAAAAAAACAAGGAGAAAAGAACAGATAGGGAGGAAAAACAGATAGAAAAAGGTAGATTTAAATCCAATAATATCAATAATCACTTTAAATTATGAACTATAGATGAGTATCCCTCACAATTATTGATGCAAACATTCTTAACACAGTTGAGCAAATCAACAGATACACATACACAAATATATAATATGCATAACTATGTAATATCCATGCTAATATATGTTACATTAAGACTACTTACGATTTATCCCAGAGGTCAAGGTTGCTTTAACTTTAAAAAATCAAATAATGGTATAACGCTATAACTTACAGGTTATTAGAAGAAGGATGATTCAGTTGTCTCACTATATATAACAAACACTTTTGACAAAAGTCCCACATCTGTTCCAGCTAAAAACACTTTCAACCTGATCATAGAAGGGAAATTCGCCAACATTTAAGGGATTCCTACCCAAAGCCTTCAGCTCACCTCATAATGATAAAAGACTGAATGCTTTTCCTGAGACTGGGGTCAAAGATGACCCCTCTTGCCACTTCTCAACATGTTATTGCATGTTCTTAGCCAATATGAGGAAGAAGAAGAAGTGAACAGGGGAGAGGATGAAAACAGAAATCAAACTATTATGCACAGGTGACATGACAGTCGTCAGTAAAACAATCAGATGGAGAGCTGGCGAGATGCCCCAGCAGTTAAGGCACTTGCCTGAACAGCCTAACGAGCTAAGTTCGGTACCCATGTAAATCCTGATACATAAGGTAGCGCAGGCATCTGGAGTTTGTTTGCAGTGGCTGAAGGCCCTAGTATGCCCATTCTCTCTGTCTCTGTTCTACCTCTGTGCTTGCAAGTAAAAAAATCATATATATATATATATATATATATATATATATATATATATATATATATATATATAAATTTGAGGTAGGGGCTCACTGTAGCCCAGGCTGACCTGGAATTTACTATGTAATCTCAGGGTAGCCTCGAACTCACAGCGATTCACCTACCTCTGCCTCCTAAGTGCTGGGATTAAAGGCGTGTGCCCACCATGCCCAAGCTAGTAAATCAATATTTTTTTTAAAAAATAATATGGAATTTATAAGATGCTGCTAGTACTAACAAACACATTTAGCCAATTTATAGGATACATGATCAAATTACAAAAGTCAATTATGCTTTTATATACTAAAAGCAAACCATAGGGAATTGGAAATGTTGAAACACTTTTATTTATTTATCTGAGAGATACAGAGAGAATGATGTGTCAGGGTCTCTAGCCACTGCAAAGGAACTTCAGACACATGCACCACTTTGTGCATCTGGCTTTACATGAGTACTAGGGAACTGAACCCAGGTCATCAGGCTTTGCAAACAAGCACCTTTAACTGCTGAGCCTTCTCTACAGCCCCATAAAATTTAAATTATAACCTGCTATTTATTTGTAGCACAAAAACAATATTTAAAGACAAGTTTCATAAAATATATGCAAGACTTGTACACTGAAAATGTGATTGGGCAAAATTAAGAAATCCTCAGTATAGAGCTGTAAGGAGGTTTACATTCAATGCAATCAAAATCTCAGTTATTTTTATAGAAATTAAAATTCATATTGAATGCAAATGGATGAAAATATTCAGACAGTTTTAAGAGAGAACAAGAGTAGAGAATTTGATGCCTGATTTCAAGGTTTATTACCAAGTCATAGTGACTAAACTAGGGTGGCACTGGCCAAGACAGACAAATCAGTGAAGCAACATAGAACCCTGGGCTAGGCAGATAGCTCAGCAGCTAAAAGCACTTGCTTGCAAAACATGCCAGCCGGAATTAACCCGAGTTTGATTCCCCAATACCCATAAAAAGCCAAACGCCCAAACTGGCATATGCGCCTGGAGTTTGTTCACAGCAGTGAGTGTGTTGTACACACTCTCTCTCATAAATAAATTAAAAGTTAAAAACAGACATCAGAGATAAACCTTCACAATGTGAAATTGATTTTCATCACAAGTACAAAGATGGCTGATTGAAGACAAGGTCAAATTTTGAACAAAAATGCTGAAAAAATTGGATATCCTTATACCCACCTCTCTCTCTCTCTCTCTCTCTCTCTCTCTCTCTCTCTCCAAAATTTATTCAAATCATCATAGAACTGAATGTAAAACCTCAAACTATAGAACTTTTAGAAAAAAACAGGAGAAAAATCTTTGTGACCCTGGATGCAACATGGCAAGTGTGATGTGATCTGTTAAATCAAGTCACTGCCTTGCCCTGCAGTCACATCAGCAATGCCCATTCTTGGAAAGACATTGCAATGACAAGTTAGTTGCAGGCTTAGAGGACATGTTTGCAAATCACATATCTGACGAAGGAGTTGTGCCCACTACATATGCAACTGAAAATTTCAGAAATAAGACACAGTCTGATGTGAAAGATATGAAAAGGCTTAAAAACACAGCCCATTGTCAGGCGTGGTGGCGCACACCTTTAATCCCAGCACTTGGGAGGCAGAGGCAGGAGGACCGCCGTGAGTTCAAGGCCACCCTGAGACTACAGAGTGAATTCTAGGTGAGCCTGAGCTAGAGTGAGACCCTACCTCAAAAAACCAAAAACAAACAAACAAAAAACAACCAACCAAGCAACAACAACAAACAAAAAACCCAGCCCATTAAAGAATAAATATATAGCGATGGCTAGTAAACTCATTAAAAAGAACCGTTGGTCCTGACGGCAATAAATGAAACATCACAATGTGCCTATTGCAATGTCTGAACTTGATGAGATGGAGCAGATCAGTTATTGGAAAGGATGCAGAGCCAGCATACCGTGGTGATGGGAATGAAGACTAGTAAAACCATGTGGGGAAAATGGTTGGTAGTTTCTTTAAAGCTAAGCATATGTCCTGCACGTGACCCACACATTCCACTGCTAGGTGTTTACACAGGAAAATGGAAGCTTGTATCCTTATGAATGCTTGCAAATGAATATCAACAGTGCTTTTATTAGTAATAGCAAAACTGGACATAACCCAAATGTTCCTCCACACAGGAAGCATTCAGTACACAGTGATGCACTGCATAATGGAATACCTGTCAGCATCTGAAAGGACTGAGCTGTTGATACCATACAACGGGGTGGATGGCTCTCAAAATAATTGTGCTGGACACATTAGCCCAAAGGCAGACAATTAAGAGCACAGGCCTGTGGGATTCCAAATAGAAGCCTAGAGAATGAACCGCGCATTTTGGCACACACGTATAATTCCAACTGCAAAATGCCTGGGGCAGAACATGTTTCCAAAAACAAACAAACAAAAACACAGAAAGAAAAGGGGAGAGAGGAGGAGAGAGGAAGGAAAGAAGGAAGACGGGGAAAGAGGAGGGAGGGAAGGAATGAGATGAACATGATAGTGACAAAATCCAGGCAAAGGTTACCAGGGTTTAGGGGTGGAGGAAAAGCAACACACTGGGAGGGGCTGGAGGAGAGTTTTGGGGGGTGCATGCACTCAACATGTGGGCTGTGGTGATAGTTCGACAAGTGTATACATACACAAATCTTATTAATTTTACATTTGCAATATGCATGGGATATCATATGCCAATTATACCTCAGTGAAGCTTTTTAAGGAAAACCTTACAGAGGATTCATAACAAATAGCTATGGGACAGTTTTGGTTGGATGTGCAAGTTTGGCTGTCTTATTTATAGGTATGTTCACCTTGTTTATAGGAACTTTAAGATATCCCCCTCCCCCCCTAAGAACTGGATATTTCTATAGCTTCCTTGCTGTTTTCTCTGATAAAGAATACTGGGCACAACATCTCTGCCCATAAAATTTTCCTTTTTTCATTGTAAATGACAGTCTTAGGACAGGTTCCCAGAAGTGGAGCCTCTGGTTAACAGATATGAGAGTTTTAGAGACGGCTCTGCTTTCCAGAGGAAACTCCTGGTATGGTTGATTGAGAGTGAAATCTCCCATTTTCAGCAAAGCATAGGATCCTCATTTTAAAATACTAACTCAATATGTTAAAATTTATTTCTTTACGACTAGGAAGATAGCTCAGTAGTTAAAGGCACTTATATACAAAGTCTGAAAGCCCTGGTTCAATTCCCCAGCACCCACCTAAAACCCAGATGCAAAAAGTGACACATGGGTCTGGAGTTTGAACACAGAGTCAGGGGTCCTGGTTCTCTCTCTCTCCTTCTATAAATGAAAAATATTAAATTTACTTCTTTTAAAATATTTTTATTTGTTTGCAAGGGGAGAGAGGGGGGTGAGAATGAATGTATATGGGTACACTGGTACCTCTAGCCACTGCAAATGAACTCCAGATGCAGATGCCATCTTGTGCGTCTGGCTTTATGTGGATATTGGGGAATTGAACCAGGGTTGTTAGGCTTTGCAGGCAAGCGCCTGAACTATTAAGCCATCTCTCCAGCCACTTTGATATTTTACTTTGTATTTATTTGATTGCTTTTGTAAGTTTAAATCTCTTTTTCAAAGTGGAGATTATTTGCATCTTGGAGAAGGAAATTTTCTTTTTTTCTTGTTGATCTCTTAAGATCATAGCAACTTTTTTATCAATTTGAAAGAACTTAGAATATGTTAAACATAGCCTGTGGTAACATTTTATTTCTGGGACAAATAACTAAGAGAAAAAAAATCATGTCATTTTCTTTTTGGGGGGATAGGGCTCCATGTATTCCAGGCCAGTCTCAGGCTCCCTACATTTTGTGTGGCATTGGGAATCAAACACAGGGCTTTGTGCACGCTACACAAGCGTTCTAACCACTGAGCTCCATCCTCAGAGAAAAACTTAAATGGAGGAAAGGTTTATTTAGGTTCATCGTTTCGGAAGTTTTGGTTCGTGGTCAGTTGATTCCATTGTTTCTGGGCTGTGGAACGACCGCGCCCCACGGTGGAAGAGGAACACAGCAAAGCTGCTCACCACCTCAGGCCAGCCAGGAAGCAGAGTGTCAGCATGAGCCCACAGCCCTCACTAGAAAAGGAAGAACTTGTTCTGGGGGCTGGAGAGATGGCTTAGCAGTTAAGGCGCTTGTCTGTGAAGCCTAAGGATGCAGGTTCGATTCCCCGGTACCCATGCAAAGCCAGATGCACAAGGTGACACATGTGTCTGAAGTTTGTTTGCAGAGGGCTAGAGGCCCTGGAGTGTCTATTCTCTCTCTCATAAATAAAAGATTTTTTTAAAAAACAGAGTTTATTCTGCACTCAAATATGAGTTATGGCTCAGGAGCCTTGCTTCACGTTGCCTCAAAGACCATGTTCCCATATAGGAACAGTTTTATGAAGCTTTTATAGTAATGGAACAAAGAAGCCACAAGTCAAAACACTGTTCAATACATTGGTGGTGGAAACATCAGGTGGGCAGGTTACAGCCTAGCAGGACCGCCTCTGCCATGGACCTCAGGCGCTATCTGATGACATCCTTCGCTTTCGGATGAGCGGAATCTAGAGGGTGTGTTTGCACATTCCAGAAGGATCCGCGAATAGTCACAAGAATGTCAGGTCACATGCAATGGCGGGCAGTAGTTGGCTACTCAGGGAGTGAAGACAGCCTAAGAGAATTCGGCTCTGGCCCTGCGTCATCCTTTCTCGTTTCACGGTGAGCGCATCGGGGAACAAATAACAGATGCTACAAAAATGTGCCATAAACAAAGAAGTGTAGGAACCTTTTGGTAACACAATGTGCTGTACAAACATAAGGCCTCTCTAATAAGCAATGACTCTGTTGGATAGGAGATACCTTTACCCGTCTTTGCATTCCTTGCCCTTCCACTAGGCCTTGCATTCGGAACTTTGGGAGTAAATGCTGTAAGCATAAGCACCCTCTCTATACCACTGGAGGTCATGTAAAATCTGGGCTCAGATAGGCCTGAAGTTATGGAGCTTGTCTTCAGGTAATAAGCTCCAGACAGAATGGAAGCCACCTAGATGTGTCACCATGGGGCAGGTGCCCCTGCCTCTCTGAGCCCCATTAGAACCCAGGAATCAGAAACAGACTTAAACACACCAGATAATTAACAGCCCAGAGAGACCAACGGAAGGGAGATCACAGCACCCAGCAACGGCGACCAAAGCAGCAATCCAATGACCCAGCCAGCCTACTTGAACCCACAGTGCACCAAAGGGAGACCCAAGCAGAGCGCAGCATAACTGAGACCAAAACCATCCCAAAAGGTAACTGGGATTACACCAGGTCAGTACCCGCCAAATAAACCTGGTATATAAGCCTGAACTGGAAGTGCTAATTGCACCTCCATATCAGGATAAATTACATGTTAAATCTGATGGATGGTCAGATTTGCCATTCTTAAATAAACTACATTTTGGGCTTGTTAAAAAAAAAAAAATTAACGGCCCAAAGAAGCTAACCCTATGTCGCTATCACGGCGAAAGAAAAACCGATCTGGACCCCTTTGAGAGTCTCAGAGGTTGGTCCGGCATGCAGTCTGGTTCCCAAAATGGGAGAGGGCAGCCCACTACCACATGTCCTGCAGGACCCCAGCTCTTGTATAGTCAGTCGTCCCCAACAGCTCCTCTCTGTGTGGGCGCTTGCTGGCACTGACCCCTGGTCAAGCCAGAGAGCTCCACAGTACCAGATTGGGCCTGGGCAGGGTCCAGTAAGCGCTCTCCCCACCTGTAACTGCAGAGCCCCTGAGAGCAAGGGATGCCAGCGTCCCTCTCCTCTGCCACCACGGTGCGGTGCACCGAGGGGGGAGGGCGAAGTGATGCATAGGTGTGTAGAGAGGCCCAGCCCCACAAGGACACGGAGGGATTTTATCAAGAAGGTGACCTCCAGTTCTGGCTGGACGAGACCCAAAGAAGAGAACGACAAAGACACTGTTTGCATGGTGCATGTCTGCATCTCACTTAATTCCCCACAATCACCTTGGCCAGATGGGTAAATTTACCCCATACGACTTGCCCATGATCACACCATTAATGATGAGAGCTGGTGCCAGTTTTCAGGCTAGAAGCAACAGACAGCTGGCATGTGTCACTCGTGTGTGAGCTTGCTGCTGAGCATCTATCATGTGTCATATTCTGTGCTAGGTGCTGGGGAGACAAGTGGGAACGAAGCCTGTTCTTAGGCCTGGTGGGGAGAAAAAGTGACCAGTGGTCATATAGATAGATGCACAATCACAAGCAACGATGTGTGATTGGGAGGATGTGGGGAGTCCTGGATTCATGGGACCAGGAAAGCCCTGAGCAGCTCGCTTGAGAAACACAGACAGTGGTGCAAGTCCACTCAGGGAGCTGGAAGCCCATTTCCCTGCATAAATGTTGAGGTCGTGCAGCCGCATCTGGGAACCTAACAGGCCTCTGGCTCTGACCAAATGATAACCTGCTGAGGGAAATGATCTCCCAGCCTCCAGCTCTTCTCTGTAATTGCAGAGCAGGCAACCTTAGCCACAGCAAGACGTGCAGATACCAGCGCGGTTATCGCCTCCCCTGGCCTGGCTGGTGCCCGCCCATTCACACCCTGGAGCCAAAGCACACGGACACCTCTAGGAGGACACTCAGCCTGTGTGGCCCTCAGCGCCCAGCTCCTCCTCAATATCAGAGCACCAGCAACCCAACAGGGTATGTGGAGCCTGTGAGAAGCCTGTGTTCGTCCTGAGACCCTCCCTACAGAACCCTGGGAGATAGTCGTGAGTGCTCCTGCAGGACTTGGGGAGCTTCAGAGAGGACAAGACGACTTGCCCCACACCCCCCCGCCTCTCCCACCTGCAAAGATGAGTGTGGCATCCTGAGAGCCCAAGGAGGACACTGAAGAACAGGGGCTCCCCGCCCTTTCGGTGGTAGAAACTGACTGCTCCTTGGTTTGGTGGACCACTTCAGCCGACAGGAGGCCACCTTCTCCTCTGTGTTGCTTTATGACTTTCCATTTCTTTTTTTTTTTTAAATATTTTATTTATTTATTTATTTGAGGGAGAGTAAGGGGGGAGAGAGAGAGAGAGAATGGGCGCACAAGGGCCTCCAGCCATTGCAAACAAACTCCAGACACATGTGCCACCTTGTGCATCTGGCTTATGTGGGTCCTGGGGAATAGAACCAAAGTCCTCTGGCTTTGCAGGCAAATGCCTTAACCACTAAGCCATCTCTCCAGCCAGACTTTCCATTTCTTAATCGCATAAGAAATAGAAATACAAGTTGGGCGTGGTGGTGCACACCTTTAATCCCAGCACTTGGGAGGCCAAGGTAGGAGGATCGCCGTGAGTTCGAGTCCACCCTGAGACTACATAGTGAATTCCAGGTCAGCCTGGACTAGAGTGAGACCCTGCCTCGAAAAACTAAAATAATAATAATAATAATAAATAAAAAGAAATATAAGTACATCGTAGTAAAATTAGAACGAGAAAAGGAATTTTGTGAGAAAAGCAATCTCACAAAAGCGTGCCAGATCTCTTAGACCCTGTTCACCCTTATCTATCACATATGCTCACAAGCATGGGCCACGCGGTACAGACGAGGTGTCTTTGTCTGTAGATCATTTTCGTGGCTGCATAATGAATGAATTTGTCAACCACAGTTTATTTAACATACTCCCTACTATGGCATCCAAGTTGTTGCCTTTATACTCCATGGTCAGAGCCCTACGGGGGACATCTGTGAAACTAAATACACACGTGTGCTCCAAGCTCTTTTTCTTAGGAGCCCGGAAGTTCAGCTGCTGGTTTCGTGAATCAGCAGTTACCAGGGGCAGTGGCCTGGGGAAAGGCCAAACAGTTTCCTCCCCTCATCTAGAATCATGGTTGTGGCTCAGGAAGAGAGCACAGTGGCATGTTCTAAAGAAAAAGGAGAGATTTCTTTATTGAAGAGATATTATTAACTCTCAAGAGAATCTTGGCAATCAAAAGTCCTTCTGGAGAGTATTTACTTCTTTGTGGGCAAGTGTCAGCATTAGCCCCCTGTTAGAATTGCCCTTAATTAACATTTCTTTTTTAAATTTCTATGTATTTATCTGAGAAAGAGGGAAAGAGAGAGAGAGAATGGGCATGCCAGGGCCTCCAGCTTCTGCAAACAAACTCTAGACACATGCGCTACTTTGTGCGTCTGCCTTACGTGGGTCATGGGGAACTGAACCTGGGTCCTTTGGCTTTGCAGGCTAGTGCCTTAACTGCTAAGCCATCTCTCCAGCCCCTTAGTAGACATCTCTATCTTCATACAGATCCATCCAGAGGCTCTGGAAAAGAGGGTCAATGCAAAACACCCTTGTTCAGGTTGAGTGTGAGCCCCAAACCTGTCAGACTTTGGCACCTGTAAAGTCACAGCTGACAAAAGACTACTTCCCGTTTCTAGAAATTGTTCATTGGCCCTTTCACCAAGGCAACGAGACGCGGTAGCATGCATGTAGAAAGACTGGAACCTCAGCTTAATTATTAAAAGCAATGACTGGACTTTATGCTTCATGCAAATCAAGGTCCTTGAAGGTAGTGTCCTTTGGCAGGCTAGCCTGGAGCCAGAAGTCTTCTGAGTCCACGTCTGTAAGTTGGAGAGAAGAGTTCAATTTTCTAAATGTTAACTGCAGGGCAGTGGTGGGAATGAGGTCATGTACTCGGAGAGATAAGCTCACTGCTCAGAACCTCAGGTGATGGAGCCTGTGGGATTCAGCAGCCCAGGCTGGCCAGGGACTGCTGACACACAGGAATTTCTTCTCCTTACACATGCAGGTCATCAGACCCGCCTCTGCCTTGAGCAGGCCAACAGCCTCCACAACCTCTGGCCCTGCAAATGGGGCCTGAGACTGAGCTAATGCGGTTTCTAGAACTTTGCGGGGATTCTCGCGTTCTCTTTGAGAGGCAGCACTTGGCCCTCTGGTCCTCCGCTGGGCTTGATCCTCTTGAGGAAATGAAAAGGTCACAAGTAAGAGTACAGCTGATGGGAGGAGGACAGCTAGCTGTCTCCAGGAGCCCTGGCAGGCAGGCACTGGGGTCATGCAGAATGAGGCCGGAGCCAGCCCACAGCAGAGTCTCAGAGGCAGAACACACACTCCTGTCTCTAAGGGTGAAAGCTCAGCTGACATCAGTCCAGCCTGGGTCTCAGAAGAAGTCACAGACTACCCCAAGGGAAGGGGATTCCTTTCTGACCAATTCCACCGGCTGTAATGAGCCTCCTAGGTCCTTATTCAGATCCCAGGTGCTCAGCCTCCCAGCTGTGGAGGTCCCCGTCCTGGGCCTATCCTCTGCCAAGGGATGCTCCGCTAGGTCATGGACCTCTCCAAGGTGACGCAGGCCCTTTGCCTGGATTCTGGGCACCCCTAAAAGCTGCCTGTCACTGACTGAGCACGCTGTCCCTAGAGCCCCACAGTTAGGTTTCTTCTTGAGGTCTGCATTCCTCTGCATTCCCAAGTACTTACCTTAAGAGCTCCCCAATAAATTCCACCTGACAGTCTGAGTCTGCTTTCTGGGGACCCCATCTACGATTCTGGCCTGCAATTTTTTTTTGTTTTTAAATTTTAAATTGGTATTTTGATCATATTCATTTCCCATTGTAATTTCTTATCCTCCTCCCACACCTGTCGAGTCCCTTCGTTTTCCCAACTGGTCCCGCGTCTGTCTGAATGTCTACTTCGTGGCCAGCTGAGCTTAATTAGGGTTGCTCGCATGGGCCTGGGTGGAGGGTATGTACTGAGCAAGAGCAGCTTACCAGCGGCTGCACCACTGACAGAAAATGTCCCCCCTTTCTCCACTAATTGTTGACTACCAGTGGGTACTTAGGAGCGAGCAGCAGGGAACTCATGATTCCCTTGACCACCCACAACAGAAGGTTGAACATCTTCTTAGATGCCATTTCTTGAACCGATTGCTTCCTAAGTGTGTGGACCACTTTTGTCACTGGTTCCTGTGAGGCTTGATAATGGTGGTTTTAATATCTTACTTAGAAAAAAAAAATGATGAGAATCCCCAAAGAGGTTAGGATTTCAACAATTTGCCCAAAGTCACTGGGGCGCACTCCGGGTTAGAATCCAGAATGTCTGTAAGATCGCTCTCTCTAATACACTGTGCTCTTCAGGACCCTGCCAAGGCCCCCACCCTTGAGGATGTCATTCATGGTCTCTGCTAGGGGTGGAATGTGTCCCCCAAAAGTTCACAAATCAAAACTTTAATCCCTGAGTTAATCATATTTGGGGGTGGAATTTGGGGGAGTAAACTGGGATTAGATGAGGTCATGAGAGTGCGGCATCTGTGATGGCTTTATAAGAAAAGGCAAAGTGACCTGAGCTGGCCACGCTTCCTTCTGTGATGTTATAATGTAGCAAGAAGACCATTGCCAGACACTGAGCTCAGTGGACTTTCCAATCGCTATAACTATGAACCAAGAAAACTTCTATTCTCTATAAGTTATCCAGTCTCAGGTATTTTGTAATAGCAACAGTACACCAAGAAATTTTCCTTATGATATACTCATTGGCTTTCTCCTTTCTCTCTGTGCATACCCCTTTGTTAAACCTTCTTAAGGAATACATTCTGCATTCTATTTGAATTATGAGTCCATGGTACCCATAAACTCCCTCGAAGAGAGCCAACACCATATGCATTGCTGGGTCAATCTGCCCTGCCTGGTGTCTAATACGTGATGGGAGATGTTTAGTATATTGAGTTGGTTGTCTCCTCACAGGACTTCTGGGCTACATGGCTTGTGTAAACATATGTCTCTTCTGATGTCTGAGCAACATATTTAATATTCTGTAGCACTTATTATCAATGTGATCTCCAAGGACAAACCAATACCCAGGATTCAACTCTGAGATCTTAAGATATTTCTAGTGGGGCTGGGGAGATGGCTCAGCAGATATGAGCACTTGCCACACAAGCATGAGGGCCTGAGATGGCCTGGTGGAACACGCCTATAATCCCAGTCCTGTGGAGGGCAAAGATCTTAGAATTGCCAATCTGATTGAAACAGCAGCTCCGAGTTCAGTGAGAAACTTTCTCAAGGAAACCACAGATACAAAGGGCACCCGACATCATTGTCCTCTGACCTCTGCACACACATGCAAGGCACACGCATCTGCACATTCATGTGCATACACCATACCACACATGCAAAGTAAAATAAAAGTTATTGCCAGAAGCTACAAGAATCCTTGTTTAGGTTTTGACGTTGACACAATTTCTGAAAACGCATAAACAAATCCAGGAACATTCAATTTGGAAACTTGGATCAGTCCTGGAGCCCGGGAGAATCACTACTGAAAAGCCATTCTCTAGCATGTGGCATCAAAGGGTCCAGTCACAGCTTATCCAACTGAGCCACCTGCCTGCAGCCAGTCCCACCCCCTTTATCAATGTGTGTGCCAGGGACTGAGCTCAGCACTGCTGACACACAGGAATTTATGCTCCTAACAACTTTCTAAGTAAGTGCCTTTGCTTTTCGCATTCTAGGGATAAGGAAAAAAGTCAAGCAAATTGCCCCAAATGGCTACAAGACCGTAGCCAGAAGTGGGACTGCACTGCCTCCCGGACATGACAGAATATGGAAGGCGCGAAGTAAAAGCCTGGATTCTCACCCATTCTGGGGTTCCCAAGAGTCTAATGAATAAGCTAACAATGAGTGTTCCAAGTAGTTCTTGCTCTCCACGTCTGGTCAGCCTCTGGGGAAGGGGCTATCCCTGGCTTGCTTGTGTTGGCTTGAGTCTTAAGAGCAACAGCCTTTGTTCTGGGCTATCTTTTCACCAGTGTTTGTACTGCAAATAGCCTTGGAAGATTAAGATCTTCTCAGTGTCCAGAGCAAAGGATTGGTCTGTTGACTGACCAGCATAATTATAGAATGTCTGTCTCCAGGGCAAAGTTAGCTGAGCACATTGCCTGTTATAAAACCTCCAGGTCCCATAAGCTTCCGGCTCTTCTTCCATAAAGGAACTGGGTTCCCAATCCAGGTTCCATTGCTCTCAGGGAATTGGGGCTCAGAGAACTGAAGTGTGTGTGGAGACTCTGGTGACTGCCAGCGTTTTCAGAAAAATTGTCCTTTCTCTCTAACCCTGGCATCTTGTGTCTTCTATTGGCACCCATAAAACTGTGGCCAACCTGTTACCTTTTAAGAAGGATTAAAAACTCAGATTCTCTCCCCCAGTCCTTAGGCTTTGCAGACAAGCACCTTAACTGCTGAGCCATCTCCCAGCACTCCCTGACAACTTCCTAAGACATGAATTTCATTTAAGATACTGTGATCCACCTCCCACAGCGCCCCCATTCCAAGCAGTCGCGGTCTTCCCTAGGATTCTTTTGTTTTTGTTTCAGGTTGAAAGGTTCTACGAACCATATAAATTTAGGAACCACCACCCAAGAAATGTCTTCAGCTCAGATGGTCACATATACTACTAATAAGTAAAGAACAAATTAAAAAAAAAAACAAAACTCAGGTTCTCCCAGTTCTCGAAAAAAATTTCCCTCCTTCTAAAGCAGCAGCACAGAAGGACATTCTCCCTGGGGGTAGTGACAGGCGTGAGCTCAGTCACCTGCAGCGCTTCCTCCACCACCAGTGAGGGGTACTAGAATAACATTGATGGCGACAGTGAGGGTGATGACGTGAAGAAAATGATAACAAGGCGTAGGGTGCGGGTGACAGTGGGGACAGCGATGTCTCCGTGATGATAACGGTGGAAACACTGGTTTGCAGAGCACCTACCACTTGCCCAGTTCTCACTGACTGCCCAGCACACACACGGGGCCTGGTGTTCATAACACACCTTCATGGTCCCCAGCTGTCAGTGCTTTTACGTCCTCCAAGAATCTCGTTTCAGTGTGGCCTGCTCTAGTCATACTGCTGAAAGTGTACTTTTAAACACTTCTGCACACATCCCAGACCCCTTACTTTCCTCTATTTTTTTTTTTTTTCTGTTCATGTTTGTGGACATCTCACCCACTGCATGGTTTACTAGTTTACTGCACCCATTGCTTTTTGTCTACTGGAATAGAATCCCTGGAAGGGTATGAGTCATGTTGCTTTGCTCACTGGTGTATCCACAGGTGTAAGGACTACCTGGTCCTTGTGGACCATCAGTAAATATAAGCTCAGTGAATGAGCAAATGAACTTGGCTGTGTGGGGAATGCCACAACTTCCCTAGACTTCAGATCCCACAGCCATCAAATGCGAGCTCGGTGGCTTCCATAGTCTGACCCATTTCTGAAATCCTGGGGGCTCCACACACGTCAGAACATTCATCTTCCTCTATGATTACCTGTCAGAGCTGTAATTTCACTGTGTCAACTGTTTCAGCTTAATTTATTCCTTAATCACTCACTCATTCATTTAACCAATTAAGACTTTTCAAGTTCCTCCAGGTCTGGGCATTCAGAGAGCTTTGGGGAGGTTTCTAGCAGATGCCAGGACCACGTGGGAATGGAGGTGGTACTCATTTCAATGAAGTTCTGAATCTCTGACAGGAGACAGAGAGAGGAGAGAGAGAGCAGACATCTCCCCTGGCTTCATCTCTGCAGCAGGTGTGAGTCCACAGGACCTGACAGCCTACTGTCTTTGTGCATTAAGGTCCTAGGATCCTCAAGGCCTGGGGACGGCGATGGCCTGGAGTGGATCCAGGCTTCCTCCTTCCCTCCCCTTCCCTTCCCTCCCCTCCCCCTCCCCTTCTCTTTCTTTCTTTCTTCCTTTTTCTTTCTTTCTTTCTTTCTTTCTTTCTTTCTTTCTTTCGTTCGTTCGTTCTTTCTTGTGTATGTATGTATGTGCATGCATTTCCACTACTTTGTGTGTATCTATATGTGTGTGCATGTTTGTGTGTACATGGCCACATGTGTGTGGGTTACATGTACATGTGTGTGCATCTGTGTATGAAGTCTAGAGGACAACCTCAGATGTCATTCTTTAAGCACTATCCATCTTTTCTTTTCTTTTCTTTTCTTTCCTTTTCTTTTCTCTTCTTTTCTTTTGAGACGGGGTCTCTCATGGCCTGGATCTGTCTCATTAATCTGGCTAGACTAGGTGTTCCATGAGCCACAGGGATCTTCCCGTTTCCACCTTCCCAATGCTGGGGTTACAGGTGTGTGCTGTACACCCAGTATTTGATGTGGGTTCTGGGGATCCAAACCCAGGTCCTCATGCTGGCAAGGGAAGTGCTTTTACCAACTGAGCCATCTCCCCAAGCCATTCTCCTCCTTTTCAATCCTCACTCCTTCCTGACCTCCCCTAGGCACACACACACTTGTTTTTCTTTTAAAAGGGATCACTACTTCATTAGCATGTTGAATGTGAATGTAGCTTCTTCAGCAAAGCAGGAGAGTCATGGCCGGGTAGTAGAATAGTCAGTTCAATGAGAATTTGAGACGCTGGTGTTGGACTGTGGAGTATTTTGTACTGCTGGGGAGCGTGATTCTGCTGGGGCATCCGCGATGGCACACAGGAAGGAATGTTTGAGCTGAGATCCAAAAGGTTGATTTGGAGCTCTCCGGGTGAGGAAGTTCGTGGGGAGGACAGAGTGATTCAGGCAGAGTCAGTCTGTGCGTCTTTTCTCATTGCTGTGACAAAGTGCCCAGGGAAGTCAACGTCAGAAAGGGCTCAGTGTGAGCTGCCATCCATCACAGTGGAGAAGTCATGGCCACAGGAGCGTGACCCACCCACGGTCAGGAAGCAGAGACATGAACGGTGCGCTCTAGTTTCTTCTTTTAATATTTTATATTTATTTATTGAGAGAGAGAGAGGAGGAGGAGGAGGAGCAGGAGGGAAGGGGGAGAGAATGGGAGCACCAGGGGCTCTAGTTACTGCAAACACACTTATGTACCACCACGGGTTCTGGGGAATCAAATTGAAAGTGGGGTACAGCTAGGGTGACTGGACCCCTGAAGGTAAAAAGGGCAGGAAAACCTACGCTTGATAGAAATCAAAGATGATCTGACTTCTTATAGAAATCAAAGATGATCTGACTTCTTATCTCTTGCCTAGTTCCCTAGACTTGTTTTTCCACAAACAACCAGAAGCCCTCCTCTAAACATGTTGGTTAATCCAGTTCAGCCCCCAGAACATGATGTCAGGGCTAGCCTCTTCCTGAGACAGCCCCTAGGCCTAAGCAACCAGCTGACCCTCTGGTTCACCTGAGCCGGAAGACAGCCCACCACCATAAGGTTATAAATACCTTTGCAAGGAAAGGGCAGGCTCTCTGACCACTTGGGAACTTCCAGCTGTGGGTGGGTTTCCCTTAGCTGGGTCTGTGCTGGCTTGGTCCAGGCCCAGGCCCAGCCGGGAAGGCCCTGTTGCAGTCAGGTTCACATTGCTGGCAGAAATCACTCAACCAAGAGCAGCTTGTGGGAAAAAATAAAGAGGTTTATTTTGGCTTACAGGCTCAAGGGGTGCTCCCTGATGGCAGGGAAAACGATGGCATGAGCAGAGGGTGGACATCACCCCCTGGCCAACATCAGGTGGACCATAGCAACAGGAGAGTGTGCCAAACACTGGCAAGGGGAAACTGGCTATAACACCCATAAGCCCACCCCCCAACAATACACTCCCTCCAGGAGGTGTTAATTCCCAAATCTCCATCAGCTGGGAACCTAGCATTCAGAGCACCTAAGTTTATGGGGGACACCTGAGTCAAACCACCACAGGCCCCCCCAGCCCTTACTCTCCACATGGGCTCCTTTACCCCCTCCAGCTCCCTACATGGCAGGAGCTCCTTGAACTTTCTTTCCTCTTTTCTTTCCACACATTTTTCCAGGCCCTCCATGTGGAATCTCTAGCCATGTGGGTGTGTTTCCTTGGCTCTGTACTTCCCTCAATAAATATAATTTAATAATTATTCGTCTCAGTCTTCTTTTTAACTAAATTCTTTGATTAAAATTAGAAACAAGCCTAGGGTTTGGGGTTTAAGGACTTTCCTGGACCCCTAGCACCCTGTTACAGAACCTAGGTCCTTAGGCTTCAGAAGCAAGCGCCTTAACCACTAAGCCATCTCTCCAGCCCATAGTTTCTTGTTTTGATTTAGCCCAAGGCTCCAGCCCACGGGATAGTGTTGCCTATATTCAATGTGGGTCTTCCGTCCAGTAAAATTAATCTAGAAATTCCCTCAGTGACACTCCCAGAGGTTTGTCTCCTAGGTGATTCTGGATAGGTCGAGTTGATAATAAGATTAACCCTCACAACCTGTGTGTGCCCTGGGTGGGGGTGGGGTTGGCAAGCTGGGTTCGGAGGATGTTCATTCTGGGCACATGGTGGGCACAGGAGCCGTGGGGAGGGGAGGGGACACTGGCTCCAGGAACGCGGTCACCAGCTAGTGTGAAGCTCATCGCTTTTACCCTGGGAACTAGCCCAGCACATAACGGTACACTGCAAATATTGACCGAACTAGTCAATGAAAGCTAGAAATGGAGGAAAACTTGAGGCACACAGAAAAGCGTCCAACACAGACCTGGCCACCTGAGCCTGACAGCTCCCTCTCTCTCTGCTCCTGTCCAGTCAAGGTCACTCCAGGCAGACCAAGTGGCTTTAGGGAGCCTATGAAGCAAAGAGTGGCACCATTCACAAAAGACAATCAGGTAGCCAAGCTCTTGTCTTCACTGCAGGGCCCCTGAGGGGGGATACACGGTTGTGAGGGTTAGGCCACACAGTTGGAGTGAGCTGGGACAAACCCTGGGGCTGGGACAGCTGCACTGTAAGCAGAGGTGCATGATGACCACCCACTCCTGACTTCCTCCTCCCACCCCAAAGGAGGCAGAGACTCCACGCATCCACGAGTTCATCACTGTGTGGATTGGAGGCTCGATTAAGAGGACCCCCAGGCTGGGAAGCAGCTTACCTTCTATTCACTGCTCTCTGCGCTTCAGAGAATAATACCTGGGCAGCTTAGGCTACAAGGTAGAAAGCAGGAAATCGCTACTGCCTCTGACAGATAGCCCCTTCTGTGACCAACGAACTCTCTGTCTGAAAAGGGATGGATGATGGTGGCTACAGGTGGAAATTCCTAACTCCCCCTCAGCAGAAACTAACAGCTGTCCCCAAACGCTCCCTTCCCAGGAAGGGCAAGACTGCAAGGGAGGACTCGGGCTGCCCAGGTTCCTAGCCTGCTCTGACCTGAAGCTGTGACCTGTGCGGGGCTGGACAAGAGTTTGGTGCAGGGAGGCACGTGGTGTTCTGCCTCTAGACAAGGACAGCTCTCCACCAGCAGCAGTGAACAGACCACACTCCTGAGTGGGCTATTTGGGATGCAGTGGGTGGCAAGGGTACCTTGAAGGAGGGAGACGATGGCGGCAGGCCCAAATATTGAAGCCTGACACCTGCTGGCAGTGGGAGAGGGTCTGGGAACTCCTTAGAAAGGGTTAGAAGAAGCCCATCAGTGTACCTCTGGTGGACAGCAGAATGGCTTCCTGTGTCTCCAGGAAACCAAATGGGCTTGGGGATATTTGTCAAGGACAATTCATCCACCTCCGGTGGTTTCTCAAGTGGGAAGCCACACATAACCACGTAATGTCTACACTGCCTGAAATACATCCGGATTGAACATGGGTCCTGGGCTGGAGAGATAGCTTAGTGGTTAAGGCGCTTGGCTGTAAAGCCAAAGGACCCAGGTTCGATTCCCCAGGACCCACGTAAGCCAGATGCACAAGGTGGCGCATGTGTCTGGAGTTCCTTTTCAGTAGCCGAAGGCCCTGGTGTGCCCATTTTCTCTCTCTCTGTCTCTCAAATAAACAAAATAAAAATAAGATTAGAAAGAAAAACATGGGTCCTGATCAGAATGGGCTGGTGCTGGGCGTAGTGGAAAGCCAGCTGCCGTCCCTGGCGTCCACCCAGAGTCAAGGTCAACCAGGCTGAGCATGTTCTGAGGACCACTGTGAAGCCCAAGTCCTACCTCTGTCTTCCCGTTCTCTGTTTCCTCACCTTACTTCTGGGGCAGGGCAGTCAAAAGCCACAGCCTGAGAACCTGGGTCCTGGCACTTCCCTCAGGGTGGAAGCTGAATTGGGTCTGGAGGCCCCTCTTGTCCAAGGAAGCCGCCACCTCCGCCCTGCTCTTCCCCCTCACTGTTTTGATTAGACATCTGTGATTTATGGGCTGTGATATACTGCACTTCAGAACTGATTTTTATACTCAACTGTTGTGAAACGTTTTTGGTTTTTGGTGGACTGATGCTGCTGGGTGAAAATCTTTTTTGCTTTGTTATTGGTGTCTGGGGTGGGCTTTTGTCCCCATGTTTCAGGGCCTCCTAGCCAGGAGTCACTCCCTGGTCCCTGCAGCAGGAACAGTCAGCCAAAGGCAACACAGCCTTGTTGTTTTTTTTTGTTGTTGTTGTTTGTTTTTGTTTTTTGTTTTTTTTTTTTTTTAATTTGAGAGCAACAGAGAGAGAGAGAGAAAGAGGCAGAGTGAGACAGAGAGAGAGACAGAATGGGCGCGCCAGGGCCTCCAGCCACTGCAAACGAACTCCAGATGCGCGCACCCCCTTGTGCATCTGGCTGACATGGGTACTAGGGAATCGAGCCTCGAACTGGGGTCCTCAGGCTTCACAGGCAAGTGCTTAACTGCTAAGCCATCTCTCCAGCCCACAATGCAGCCTTTTGAACTAAAGAAAATATTAATTTAAGACATTGTTTCCACATGGAATTACAGGAGCCTTCAGAAGTCCTCGTTAGTTTGATTCTGGGCTGATTCGCGCCACAAGTCTTGAGGGTGAGATGGGGCCGACTTACACAGAGTTGACTGACAGTGAACTAACTGAAAGAATTTGGTCAGGGTCTCCAGAGCTTCTGTTCCCCACAGCCATTTCCAGTTGATTTGCCTGGAAAATCTCATGGAGAAAGGACAGTTAAAACAGCCTTGTTTCATCTCCGGTGTCAACCCCAGAGGGGCTGTCACCAGGCCCATCATTCCTGGAGCAAGAATTAGGCCCACCTGGTATGCCAAACGTGAATGTATCCATGGGGCCCTAGGAAGTAATGGATGCTCGAACTTCCTGGAAAAATAGGAATCCCATTGTCGCCTTACATGTGACAGTCCAACATAGCTCCCACTTGTCAAGTGAAGTGCCCCTGGAGACCTAGTCTCATTTAGCAGGTTGGCAAACTGAGACCCTGCTCAAGCCGCTTGCCCTGGGCCGTTCGAGTAGGAAAGAGGTTAGGAGAACGAGAAGCTGCAAGTTCCTGAGTCCAAGGCATGCACCGTCCCATTGCAACACGCTGCACATGACTGAGGCTCTGAGGTCTGGGCGACCTCCGCCTTCCTTCTCAGCTAAGTTCAGGTCACACAACTCAGCAGAGGAGAGTTCCCATCTGCTTCAGCCCCCTGGCCAGGCAGAACTGGGTAGTGTTTGGTCTTTGGGATCCACGTCGAAAGGCAGACTGGTGACTCCTCCTTCAGTTAGCTTCTTTGCGGGACCCTATGGCACAGAGGTCGCGTGTCTGACTCCAGATAGCTTCCCAGGGAGCCAGAGGTCATGAAGCTCAGGGGTTCAATGCTTTCATTTCCTTTTATGCTTGTGTGTATGATGTGGGGTGTGTGCGTGTGGGGGGGTGTGCATGCATAGGTGTATGCGCCCATGGGGGATTCTCAGTGGGGTGCACTCGCCTGCCTGCCTGCCTGCGGTGGCCAGAGGAGGGGCATGACAGGTGCCCTGTTCCATGGCTCTTCTGCCAGCTCCTTCTTGTGAAGGCGGTGTCTCTTCGTGATCCTGGAGCTTGCCTCGTTTATTTTCTCAGGCGCTACAGTGATTCTCAAGCCTCTTCTCCCCTACAGGACAGGGGTTACAAACAGGCATGGCCAGCACCCAGATGTTTATGTGGGTCCTGGGGGATCAGCTTGAGCTGTCTCTCAGGTCTCCGCAGGCCTTCATGGTTGCGCAGGAAGTGCTCTTAACCGCTGAGCCATGCCCCAGCCCTCTTGATGTTTTCTGAATGTCTACAAAGATAGCATGTTTTTCATCTGGAGTTTTCTGAAAATCAGAAGAAAAAAAATGAATATAAGACTATGATGTATAATAAGGAATCTATCAGGATTATAGTCATCTTTAGGTGGAAAACAAATTTTTTCACTTCTTTTTTTATTATTAATTAGTTTTGTATTCAGCAAATACAGTCAGTTTGGTACCATTATTAGGCTCATCCATGACCTACCCCCTCCCCTTTGCCCCTCCTTGTTGAGGTATACGGGTCATGCATTGTGAAGTTAGCCCACAGTTATGGGTAAGATAAATGTCTCTGCATATCATGACCCAACATGTGGCTCTGACATTCTTTCCGCCCCCTCTTCCACAAAATTTTAAGTATTTTTTTCATGAAGGGAAATTCTGTGAATGCAAAAGTGTCGAGGGTCCCCCAAAATTCAGTGGGCCTGGTGGTGCAAGATGTAAGGTCTTCAAGCACTCCTATAATGTCCCTATCATTGTCCAACCCCTCCTCCATTGACCCTTACCAATCATACCAGGAGAAAAGGTTGACCTTGAGGTCAGGCATCAGTTGAGACAGTGCCTCTAACAGAAGGGACACCGTGATCAAAACCTCATCTTCATAACCAACAGCAACTAATACCGTCTTAGAGAGCAACCCCTCATCTCATAGCTGGGAAAAAACCGAGGGCCCCATGGGGAAGGGCAGCCCGGCTGAGTAGAGTTATCTATTCACCACTACAGTGCTTTTTCCTTTGAAATCCCCGCTTGCAGATTAGCCCTGTGTCCTGTGAATCCTTCGGCCACTACTGCCTGGTCTCACCTGCAGGATCACTGACAAAACAGCACACAACAAAGTGAGTCAGTGCCTTTTATCCCCTGCCTGCCTTCCTCTTTCCTGCCAGGAGGTGCTCTGAGCCCAGCCGGCGTGGGGAACACAGGCTGCCGGTGACACGGAGCCATAATCAGAGACAGCGCACTCTCTCCACAGGTGCCATTTATTTTCAAGCATCCGCTCGATCCCTGCCGAGGGATGAAAACCATAGTGTCAACTGCCTTCTCCTCAGCTCCACCGGAGGCCCGTTAGGTATTAACATCAAAGCGCCCTGCATATTTATCATTCCTCCCGTGGCATTAAGCACAGACGTCTGACAGGCGCACAAAAGCGCCATAGTTTCCACTTGGACGCTGAAAAGGCATCAGCAAGTTCAAACCCAAGTTGAAAATCCCCTCGAATAGATATATTTTCTTTACTTGGAAACCGGGGGGATTATCACTTAGCATCCTCTCTAGAATCAATTTGTGCCCACTTAGCAGTCGCATCTGGCATTAAATAAAGCAGCTTACGGTTCACCATGGAGGATTTAGTAAGTGACACCCAGCTTGCGCTGATGAGAACATTTCTAGGGCAGAGGGTGGGATAACAGACAATGCTCTTTGGTCTTACTACCCCTACCAAAAGCAATCATCTCTAAACTTTGAAATGTAGTGGGAACATGTTAACAAATCTAGGTTCAAATATAATCTGACAAAAGAAAATATTCAACTGTGGTCACACTCAAAGTACTGATGCTCGCTCAGAGAAGTTAAGAGCTGGAACTCTGGGGACATGGCCAGATGTCATCAACTGATAAGAGTGATCCCCATTCTTCTCAAGCGTTGTCTTCTGGGTCTGTAAGTTGGCTTTGTGTCCAACGAAAGGTAAAGAATGAAGCACAACTTGAAGGTAGGGCGAACTCCAGAGGGTGGAATCCAGCAGGCAGGAGCCCCACCAAGGGCTGTAAGCAGCCAAGCATCCCATCTCCTTCTCTGTTCATAGCGAGCGATCAAGGCCCTGGATTTCTAGGCGATAGACACAAGCTGAGAGTTTCACGGAAGACACCTGGCTCCCTAAGCAACATTCTCTGAGTATAAGGTGCGCGGCCACCATGGCTCTTTAGGAATGATGCTGGTGGCCACGTGCAGCCTCTCCACCTACAGAGGATGAAGCGGTGGCCATGGGCAGAGAAGACCTACCTGTCTCAGCCCAGAACAACCTTCAGAGACCACCCAACCTGAGTGGACACCCACCATGCAAGCGGCTCCCCAGAACAAGCTGCGTGACACCCAAACCCTACGAGAAGGCTTCCTGTCCCGTCTCAGGGTAAGTGGGTTGAGGCGTGGGACTAAATTCAGTTTGCTTGTGTCCTTGTTGGGAGTCATTAGTTCCTTAGCCCATGCTCCTGGGGGAACTGCAGCCACAGGCTCGGCCATGAATGAACCTGGGAGAAGGAGGAAGCCAGGGTTCACAGAGCAGCTTCACAAAGGACCCCCTGATGCTGGATGTCACACATCCGTCCCTTGTGCATGCATGTACTACGTGTTAACTAAACCCTTGGTGAGCTCAGCCCTGAGCAGAGCTGTCTGGCATAAAGGGGGACAGGACAGTGCCCTTGGTGACCTTACAAATGACCCACGAAGACTGGCACATAACAGACAATGATAGTGAAGGCCAGGCACATTCTCCTGGGGTGACCAGAGAAGGAGCTGGAACCGTGCCCAGGGCTGAATGGGAGGGAGCTGGGTGAGAAGGGTCCGAGGCTCCGCAGCAGGAGGGAAAGGCACCTGGGCGTGGCTGGAGCGAGGCACAGAGGCTCACGGGGAGTCGCAAAAGCTCCAAGGTGAGTAGAGACAGAGAAACCCTCAAACCGCAGGGGCAATGCCTGTAGCGTTTAACTTTTTCGTCTCGAGTGGCCCTGCGGGTCATGCTGACCTCCTCCATCTGAAACACGCTGTGTGTGACCTCAAGGTTGCTGTGGTGGGGACTGGTGGCCTCTTAACCGCTTCAACCAGGAAATGGCATGAGTCACTTTCTCTAGTAGCGCATTGGCCGGAGTCAGTCATATAATCCCTACTCAATACGAGGGATTCTGGGAACGATAAGGAGGTCAAAGGTGATATTTTGTAAGCATCAATGGCTCTTTCTTTCTTTCTTTCTTTCTTTCTTTCTTTCTTTCTTTTCTTTAACTGCGGAACTTGGGAATCATATTGGTGCCAACAATCTTTTTTTTTTTTTTTTTTTTTTTTGAGGTAGGGTTTCACTCTAGCCCAGACTGATCTGGATTCACCATGTAGTCTCAGGGTGGCCTCGAACTCACAGTGATCTTCCTACCTCTGCCTCCCAAGTGCTGGGATTAAAGGCATGCACCATCTCATCCAGCTTCCAACAATCTTTTTTTAAAATATATTTTATTTTATTTATTTGAGAGAGACAGATAGAAAGAGGCAGAGAAAGAGAGAGAGAGAAAGAGAAAGTGGGCATGCCAGGGCACTGCAAATGAACTCCAGATGCATGCATCACCTTGTGCATCTGGCTTACATGGATCCTAGGGAATTGAACCGAGGTCCTTTGGCTTTGCAGGCAAACGCCCTATTGGCTAAGCCATCATTCCAGCCCTATCACTGGCTTTCTGCCAGAATGCACTTATGTGTCTTAATAAACCCTTAATTATAAGAAAGGGCTTAAGGAGGCAGTGAGAAATAAGACTATCAAATTGTAAAGAATATTAGGGAGAAATAAAATTTAAAAATAAATTTAAAAAGTAGAATATTAGGGATAAACTGAGACATGGAAGAGGAACCGGACTTGCCCAAGTTAACCTCAGGTATGCATGCCCTGGTGACTGGGCAACAGTACCCTTTCTGACTGATGACTTCACCAGGATTCCAAAGCCAGCTGGCAGGTCAGCCAGAGCAAAGGAAGAGGGATCCTTCCATTTAGACAAACCCAGACTCAGCTGGTCCATGTGCTTTCCCTGAGAAACAGACCTCAGACGTGTTTGGCAGTCTCCTTGCATGGGGTGGTCTCGCCTCCCCCCCCACCCAGGGTAGCCCAGCCCCTGCAACGGAGCTGCTTAACGTTCACATACAGGTTCTGCTGCCAACTCCCTGGGTAACTTTGGGCAAATAGCTTAATCTCTCTGTGCCTCAGCCGACTTCTCCCCCATCTGTAAAGTGGATGGGACTGTATCACGTGGCTGCTAACCAGTGAGCTTTCCCTGGGCATTAGCTGCCCTGGAAGGCATCATACCTGTGTTATAGCATTGGATGTACACACCACTCTTGGGGTGGGCACTTTGCCAGCCCATTTTACAGACAAAGAGACTGGGTGTGTCAGGAAAGCAACAGCTAAGTGTGGAACTTGGGACTACTTGGCGCAAAGCTGCTGTTCTGAGGCTCTGTGAGCTTGGCCTGGGACGTCAAGCTTCTCTGGGGAATTGTACTTTAGCTGGGGTTCCCCAGGATAGTCTTAAATCCCAGACATTCTATTTTTTTAAAAAAAATATTTATTTATTTATTAGAGACAGAGGGAGAAAAAGAGGGAGAGAGACAGAGAATGGGCATGCCGGGGCCTCTAGCCACTGCAAACAAACTCCAGACGCATGGGCCACCTTGTGCATCTGGTTTACGTGGGTCCTGGAGAATCGAACCTGGGTCCTTAGGATTCACAGGCAAATGCCTTAACCACTAAGCCATCCCTCCAGCCCTTAAATGCCAGACATTCTATGACTCAAGTCTAGAGCATCCTTCTTCTTCAAGGACCAAGTCTTTCTCTGTTGAGCCCAGGAACCTGGGCCTTGCTCCTAAAGAGATTTCAGAAGTTGATTTTCTTACAAGGCACACAAAAGGCATGGATCCTCGAGTTCTTAGAGAACAAAACCTTCTGGTGACCTTCCTGATTTTGTCCCCTGGTCCCCCAACTTTGCTGGGCTTCCCCCTTCCTCTTGAAAATTTGCAATTACCAATAATTCCCTTCATAGCACCCAAATGCAAGCCTCCATCTTAAATTATTAAATAGAAGTGTTTCTGAAATATTTTATCTTGACATGTATCTCCGGAGTCAAATGACCCCGGGCAGCGTTCATAATTAATTTCATCAAAAGGACAAAAAAAAAAAGTGCTGGCAAGGGACTCCCTGAATGACCTGTCCCGGAGAAATACAGCTGACACGTGGCCGGCTCCTTGTTCTCTGCCTTTCTTCTCCCCCTGCCCAGGTCTCAGGGCAGTGGGGTTGGCCGAGCCTTTGCTCTTAGGATCTCAGAATTGCAGGCCTGGATGTTGGGGCGGGGGGAGTGCGAGTATGTTTGATCATTTCGACCCATCTGTGACTAATGAAACAAGAGGAAGGGTTGCCTACCTAAGATGACAGGGACAGAAGACAGCCACAGCAGACATCCCAGGCTTATTGTCCGTAACTCATGTGGTCGTTCACATTTTTTTTTCTTTTTTTTTTTTTTTGGTATGTGTATGTGTGCAGTGTATGCACACATGTGTGTATGAGTGTACACACGTTGAAGCCCGAGGTTCACATCAGGTCTGTTCCTCACCTCGTTCACTGGGGCAGGCTCTCTCACTTGAACTCAAGGCTTCCCGATTGAGCAGTTCAGCTACTCTAAGCTAACTCGCTTGCCTGGAGAATCCCCCCCTCCAAGGACTGGGATTACAAACCGCCATCACACCAGTCCACGGGCTCTGGGGATACGAACTCAGGTCCTCATGCTTGTGTGGCAAGTCCTTTCCCCGCTGAGCCATCTCCCCCGGCTTGGGCCCTCCCTCTTGCTTTGGCCCTGGTGAGGCTAAAACATCTACTTGTCCTTAGGCTCTGTGCCCTTCAGCCGGCACGGGTTCATTTAAAGTGGGGCAGACGAACCTGCTCCTTAACATTAAAAAAAAAAAAATGCCCTGAAACAAAGGGCTTTTTTGTGCCCCTCCCCCACATGCCAGAGAGAAAGAGAGATTAAGTTTGAGGAGTCACTCCCAATCAGAAAGCCACCATTTAATTACAATGCGCAGGAAATTACAGAGTGAATGGGCAGACGGGTGATAAGGGACCGCCTTAGGATGACAGGCCTGAAATCCAACCACTTCATCACAGAGCTACTTATCACAAGAGGCTGTCTGGAAGGCTGACAATCTGATTGTACTGTCAACTCAATTCATAATTAATATATTTATCAAATTAATTACTGAAAATATCTCCCCGGCGCTCGCCACAAAACAGTGGCTAGCTTCATGGCGGGCTGGCTTCGTTTTCTGCTAATAACCATGCTGTCAGTTTAATGAGGGCAGGGAGCGGTCTCTGTTTTGCCTGCCTGACAGACAAATTGCCCTCTTACGGGGAATGATCCCTAGAATTTAAGAGAAGAAAAGAAATATGGCATTGTTTGGTGACAGCCGCAATCGCGGGCTTGTCTCGGAAACTTTGCATCAATTCTAACATACAAGAAAGGGAGGGTGGGGTGCACTTGGCAGCTAAATAAATACTTTATGAATTCCTGACTGATCTCTTCATCAGCGGCTCCATGGCGGAGAGGCTTCTCTGAGCCCTGGCCGGAATCTGCCGGTTGAGGTTTAGATTTAGGGACCTTCACAAGAGAGAGATTCTTGTGAGTACTTTGCAAGGAAGAGAAATCCACATGCCAAGGACTGCCAGGAGCTCTGAGGCTCTTTTGATCAGCCCCTCGAACGTTTGATCTCTGGGTGGAACAATTGTGTTTTCCCTTCCTAGGCAGAAGATCCAGGCCAGGAGTCAGCTTCCGGCTTCCCAGTGAAGATCCCACGGGCTTCTGAAGACCGTTTGGTGAACCCCGAATGCCTCGCCACCATCTTTGCCGGCTGCTGGGAATGAAGGAACTCTGCATGTGGGTCTGCACCACCCATGGGCAGAGCTGGCAGTGGAGTCCTCACCTGCCCTTACAGAAGTCCACCTGCCCAGGTGAGACAAGGTCAGGGAGATGTGCAAAGCCTGGACCTCAACTGGGTGGAGTGACAATCAGAGGGACTGACCCCCACCCTGCAGAACTGACAGAGGCTGGAGCCACCATGGAGGCCCACTATAGAGACCCTCCAGGGGACCTGCACACGCAGCTCGCTTCCTGGAAGAAGCAACTCTTCAGGAGCAAGTTGGCAGTTGGAAGAATATCCTGGGAGAAACACAGCCCTCCAACTGTGCTTCACACTGCCATCTCTCCTCTGGGGCTTAGGGTGGCACTGGGAATGGGGACTGTTGGGACACAGGCCTCGGCCCTAGCTGCTCCCTGATGGTGCTTTTACAAGGAGGCCTGGGCAGAGGGAACATGTGCTCTGGGGTCTTTTAGGCTCGTTTCTATTCCAGTCCTTTTGGCACAACCTCAGAGAGTCAAGTCCTCTCGCTCAAGGCCTCTTTCATGCCACCCAGTGATAGCATGAAACTTTTTCTGACCAGCGCACCCATTGATCCCACATCCCTCTTCTCCACTTCTCTGCTCTCAGCCCTCCTCTCAATCCTGCACAAGTCCCCCCATGTCTAACTCCTTTCCTCGGGCACCCCATTCTCTACCACTGTAGGGAAGATTAGTTTTCCTCAAGGAATAGAATTTGTGTTTTTTTTTTAATGCAGAAACAAAAAACAGTCACTAGTTTCCCTCAGATGCCAGTGAGGGAGTCAAGGCCCTTGGGCTGCTGCACCAAGCTCCCTCTTAACAGCGTTCTTGTCCTACAGCCCTGCCCTGCAACTCTGCTCCCAAAGGCATGTTCTCCCCCTACCTGAGCTCTCAACCTTATGTCCCAGTGCAGACCTCTGTGACTCTCTATATCTGCCTGGCCTGTTGACATCCCCCTATGATATCTCATTCACAAGTTATAATCAGGTACCTTCTAGGGTTCGGAACAATGAAGTGGACAACTCACGTTGGGGACAGACGGTACCTTAGCCAAGTACATCTCTATTCTGAGTCCCCAAGGAAAGATGGGCCTGGAAGAAAACTAGCAGGAAAGAGCTTAGCTGGATGCTCAAAAGGTGGCCTCAGAATCCCCTTGCAGAGTGGTGGCCCTGTCTTGCCCCAACCCCAGCAGGTTAGTTGATAGCCCTGACCTGTAAATTTACCCAGACGAAGTAGCTTGCTCCACCATCATGGGCAGGTCCTGCTACTGAAATCAAGGCAGCACCAACGGTAGGGTGTGGGGTGTTCTCTGATGACCCAAGTCAGCCCAGAGAAAAGGACAGGTGACATACACAAGAATCATTAAACTATCAAGTTAGAATCTTGATTCTGTTCAGAGGGTAATCATATTAAAAATCAGTCGCTGTGTGTGTGTTGTGTATGTGTTTGAAGAGCTCCTCAAGAAGGTGTCTTACTAAATCAGAAGTTGTGGATGTAGTTGTCTCTAATCAATGAACAAGCACATTTATTAGACACCCAACTCCCGTGGATTGATGAGACAATTTTTTTGTTTTGGTTTTCTGTTTTGAGTGAAGGTCTTTCTTTGTAGCTGCGGCTTGCGTAGACCTAGACCTCAGTATGTAGTCCCGGCCAGCCTTGAACTTTCAGCAATCTTTCTGCCTCGCCTTCCTGAGGGCCGGGGTTGCAGGCATGTGCAGTGGCCACCGTTGGCTGAAAACGCTGTTGCCTTGCTTGTTAGCGCTGAAGTGGGGAAGGACCAGGCCCAGCCTGTCACTGGCATAAGCCAGCGAGCACAGAAGGGGTCACATCATCCAGCCACGTCTTAGAAGACCTTTAGTTGCAAATGCTGGGGATAATTTATATGATGTTTAACTAGCCTTCAAACAGCCAGTTTTTTTTTTTTTTTCTCTTTTCTGTACAGTGACTGGGTTTCCATAAAACAGAGTCGAGGCCTGCCCATTTGGCTTGCTTTTAGAGGGGACATTGCTGTAAAGTTAATGCACTGAGAAATCTATGGCGCTCTGACATTAAACCTAACACGGGACATAAAGAAGTGGGTCTGCTCTAAGCCCTGGCATCCAGCAGGGAGATTGAGCAATCTTTGCACATGGGTGAATAGGAAAAGAGCCAGATAGAGCTGGAGAGTGGGAAGGTGATGGAGGTATGGGGTGGGGTGAGGGCCAGAGGATGAGGGATGGGACCCAATGGGGTGGAGTGGACAGGCTGGGCTGCTTTGCTGAAGGGTTTGCGATGTTTGCACCCGTCTGTCGGGGCTTCGGAATCCCCGTTCTGAGAGACAAAGGGAGGAAAACCAGAGAGAAATGAGAAAAGAGTCTGAGTCTCTGACCAAGGCTGCTGCATGGGGTGTGGACAGAAAAGGAGAAGAAACCATCTCAGAGGACAAAATGATCGCTGCGGGTACCTGCGCCTGCAAGGAGCTCAGGAAGACAGGACGGAGAGAAGTGACTTGTAGCGCTCGTCACTGAGCCACCTAGACTACTCGTGTTTTCAGAGCAAAATGATGAGTTTGCTCAAGTCAGCAGGCGGGTGAGCGGCTCGTGCTGGGCCCCCTCTGCCCTGCGCTGAGAGTGTGGGCCTTGAATTCTAGCCAAGAGCAGCAACAGATCTCAGTTGAGGGGATGAAGACTTGAGGAGCAAACCTCTGGGACAGGTAACCAAAAAAGATAATTCGTAAGCTTAAAGGGAGAGGGAGTTCTCACAACCCCCCCCCCACCCGATGTCAAGTCTTAGTGTGTGATTAGCAGATATAGTGCTTGGAGGATATGACGGGAAATAAACTCAGAAAGAATAAAAACTCTTCTCGTGGTTAAATTCAGCCTCGCTGGTTCATTCGTTTATTCAACAAATGGTTTATCTCTTTCCCTGTGCTTGGCTGGGATAGGTATACAGTTGCAGACAGAATGACATACTCCCAACTTCCCCCCAAGCACAGTATCCAGCTCCAGGTGGTTGAGAGTCACCTGTGGAGGTTAAAGTGCCCACCCCTGGGTTACACTCTCAGAGTGCTGGACGCATTGGTCCAAAATGGCCTAGTAATCTACATTTCAAAAAAAAAAATCTTCTCTTCCAATTTTTAAAAAAATATTTTTATTTATTTATTTGACACAGGGAGGAGAGAGAGAGAGAGAGAGAGAGAGAGAGAATGGGTGCGCCAAGGTCTCCAGTCTCTGCAAAGGAACTCCAGATGTATGTGCTACCTTGTGCATCTGGCTTACATGGGTCCTGAAGAACTGAATCAGGATCCTTTGGCTTTGAAGGCAAATGCCTTAACTGCTAAGCTATCCCTCCAAAATTTCAAAAATGGCAAAAGAGAGGCTGGAGATGTAGCCCAGTTGGTACAAGGCTTGCCTAACATGCACAAGGCCCTGAGTTAGGTCCCCAGCCCCACATAAAGCCAGGTATATGCTTATAATCCTAGCACTCAGGAAACAGAAACAGGAGGATCGGAAGTTCACGGTCATCCTCAGCTATATGCTAAGTTCCAGGCCAGCTTAGGCTATTTGAGGACCCTCTCTCTCTCTCTCTCTCTCTCTCTCTCTCTCTCATACACACACACACACACTGGAACATGAAGGAAGGAAAGAAGGAAAGGGAAGGGAAGGCGAAAAAGGAAGGAAGTTAGGAATAAATATCCCAGGTGACTTAAATGCAGACCAAACTATCTATGAGGATCACAATTTGAGAAATAGTGCCCTGGAGGGACTAGGAAAGGGCATGAACTTGATGAAAGGGTGCAGGGAATAGCCTGAGATGCTGGAGACATGGAAATACCATAGTTGTACAGGGAAGAACAGAGTCTATGTTCGTTACATAACCATCATCATGTCAAATCACACGAGCTGTAAACTAGCACTGTTCGGAGCCAGGGCTGGATGCATCACACCCTTGTTTTCCACTAAACTCAGGAGGTCCCTTTTAGTGCTTGGAAGGGAAGAGTGAGAGGAAGCCTAGCCACCACACTTATTAGCTTATGGGGAGAGAATTTGACAGCCAGAGCCAAATGGCTGCTCAGGAATTGAGGAGGAGGGAGTGCGTCAGGCTGGCAGGAGGCCCCCTTCAATCAGCTGGTCAGGCTGATGTGAGGCTATCTGGGCTGAGGAAGCCTAAACTGTGGTCCCTAAACTCAGAGATCCAAGCACTTCTTCCACCCAGCAAGTACCACCTGGTGACAGCAAAAAATAAATAAGTAAATAAATAAAACGCAGAGAACACTAAGACAGAACCACAAAGGGCAGTCCCAGGCCACAGTGATGATTGCTACCTGGGTCCTCAGTGTCTCAGAAGATGCTAAAGAGATTGAAAGATGTTCAGAGCTGCAACCATTTAATTAGGGATGGGCCATCAAAAGAGCACTGACTCGGGAGCTGGGCGTGGTGGCGCACGCATTTAATCCCAGCCGAGGTAGGAGGATCACCGTGAGTTCGAAAGCCACCAGAAAAGTACTGACACAGAAGTTAGAAAAAAGAGTCTTCAGACAGGCCCAAGTAGAAAACCCTGGTTAGGTAGCAACACTCCGGAAGTGCTGTGCGCCTCGGGGAATTCGCTTCCCTTCTCTGAACTTCATCATCCTCACCTGTACCAGGAGCGGACGCTGCAAGTTGTCCTGAAAGGTCCCAGGTATCCATGAAAGGCTTTGAGGGGGTTCTTATTTTCAAAAGTAATGATTCCCATAAACTTTCCTAGTCTTAAGAACGTCTAGCCATTAAAGCCAAAGGATTATAGAAGAGGAACAAACACCCTTAGGAGGTGTTAAACATACTCCAAGTGAGATTAAAATGAAGGCCTGGGGCTCTCAGCAGTCGTAGATGAGCTGAGGTGAGCTGTGATGTGCAGTTCCCTGGCCTGCTGGGGGTTTCTTTCCTTCTTTCTTTCTTTTTTCTTTTTGTTTTTTTTTTTTTGTTTGTTTGTTTGTTTTTGAGATAGGGTCTCACTTTAGCCTAGGCTGACCTGGAATTCGCTACATAGTCTCAGGATGGCCTTGAACTCACAGTGATCCTCTTACCTCTGTCTCCCAAATGCTGGGATTAAAGGTGTGTGCCACCATGCCAGGCTGCTGCTAGCGGTTTCTAAGGACACCCCCGTCCACCTCCTGACGGCGGGTCTGTGCGGAAGGTATGGTGGGTCCCACAGACGACCTGTGTCCAGGCCGGCCTCTCAGATTTCCTCAGGGACAATGACTTCCTGAGTCTAAATCTCAGCACCAGGAATAGCACTGGGATCCTAGGACGTGAGGAACAGCAGCCATCATTTCCAGCTCATTGCTGCCACGAGGAGTTAATTAACGGACTGGCATCACCATTGCTGCCTGTGACCCTGAGCAACAGCTGAGCCCAGCTAGGGAAGAAGGCCTGGAGCCAAGTTCCTTTTCCTCCAGAGTCTGTGAAGCGGCTCCTGTTACCTCCCTGTCAAAGAACAGGGCGGGCTAAGACGTGGACCTATGGACCCACAGTTCACATAAGATTAAATAAGGACTCCAGGAAACAGGGGCTTTTTGCAAGCTAGACAGACCTGGGTTCAGTAGCTCCTGGGCTATGTGGACAACTTGCTGCTTCTCCTCTCCACACCCCAGGCTCCTCATCTGTTGAAGTGGGAACCATGACATTGACTTCTCAGAGGTATAAAGTGCTCGCATGGTAAACGGTCATGGTCAGTGCAGAGTCAGGCAGTCGGCAGGACCCAGGAAGAGGAATATGACAGGGTCTGGCTCAGGTCCTGCATGCCCTTCTAGAATATCACCCCTTCCCACCAGAGCATCATGTCTGTCTTGCCTCCCTTGAGCCTGGACAGGATGGTGAGACTATCTCAATGAATTGAGTATTCCAGAAGTTATAGCTACGTAACTTCTGAGGCAAGTTGATTGAAGGTGAGTTTCTGTTCTGGCTCTCTTTGGACATGTCCCACCTCACATTCCCTGAGCTGACATTAAGAAATGGGTAAGCCAGAGGCCACCATGCTCAAGAGATGGTATGGAAGAAGAAGCACGGAGATGGAGATACTCAGGGAGGCCTGCTGTCTCACCTCCACCATGGAGTCTTCTTGGGCGGGAATGGATTCTCAGACTGGGGATACAGGGATGGGGGCGTCCCTAGAGAGCCAGAGCCCCTGCTTCCCACATATCTCTCCCAGCTAGAGTAAATGGCCCATTCTTAGAAGTCCCTGGGGAAGTTATCTGAGCAACAGACCACAGAAAGTTCTCAAAAGACTGGCTGGAGGGCAGGGAGAAGGTTCTGGGCCTTTCCTTTGGGCAAAGAAAGCCAAATGTGAGTCACTTATCTTTTTGCCCTGGGGTCTCAGCAGGAAAATCCCACCCATGGTGACAGCCGGTGGTTTCCCTTGCAAACCCTTAGCCAGAAAATCTGCTTGGGTGAATAAAACTTGATTGGAGCAGCACCTGCTTCACTTATTAGCTCTGGTTGTTTTGGACTTCAGTGAGTAAACTTGAGTAGCCTGGGGCAGAGGACAGTCTGATCACAAAGCCTAAAATTCTTGTTCCATGGTGCTAACAAGAGCCTGTGATCCTGTCCTTAGCTATTCAAAAATGAAATGCTGAGGGCTGGAGAGATGGCTTAATGGTTAAGCACTTGCCTGTGAAGCCTAAGAACCCTGATTCAAGGCTCGATTCCCCAGGACCCACATTAGCCAGATACACAAGGGGGCGCACACATCTGCAGTTCATTTGCAGTGGCTGGAGGCCCATTATCTCTCTCTCTCTCTCTCTCTTTCTCTCTCTAACTGTCACTCTCAAATAAATAAATAAAAATAAACCAAAAAAATTTTTAAAAACGAAATGGGTCTCTGCCCAGAAAAGCCCTCCAGTGTGTGCATGCCACCATGTTTGGTCCTCATTAGTCATGGACTGCTTGTGGGCACCCAAGGGCATAGCAGGCTTCCAGCTCTACCTTGGGAACAAAATCTGGGCATACAGTCGTAAGCCATCACTGTGTAGGACAAGGGACAGGTACAGAATCAGAGAATAGAAAAAAGTATAAACCAATATGACAGCCCAAGAAGTAGGAGTTGGCCAGCCAAGAGAGAGAGAGAGATTGAGAGCGCCCCACCTAGATAAAGAGGCAGGGAAGGCTTTCTGAGCATCGGCTGCTGGAGGATGAGTAGGAATGTGGTACTGAAGCCAGAGTGAAGCTACTAGGGCAGAGAGGGAACTGTTTGAATGAAGGGAGTAATGCCAAACAGGACCAATAGGGAGAGTGGGGAAGCTGCAGACAGGTGTTTCTGTTCACTGCAACATTGTGCAAGGCAAAGCTGGGAGTAAACGGCTCAAGATGTTGAGGGCAGGCAAGACCGAAGGGCTGAGCCACAGGCTCCACCTACAGCTCTGTATCAGGACCAAAAAGCATCACTCACATGGGGCGGGGGAGCACCCGGCACGTAGTTCCACCAACCTGAACCAACCCACACAGAGCTCTGTGCCGGGCAGTGTCTGGGGTCATCGCAGTACATTCACCCTGGACCCTGGCTTCTGGAAGGTTCTGAGTGCAGAGCAGCTGTGTCCACGAGCAGTGTGAGCCAGCCTGGTGTGACACTGGGGACCTTGGTGTCCTTCCTACCTTGGCAGGTTCCATCTCAGGTCACCTTTTAGGCGGAGGAAGAGTTGTCAGGCAGAACACATGAATGGTGGAGCACGGCCACCTGCCCTGCGGTCCTCAGGTGTGCTGCAGGTGACTGGTGCCCTAGAAACTTCTCTGAAAGTGCATCAAGGCATCATTCCCAGGGAACAAGTAGGCCTTTGTGAACGGGCCTGGCACCTGGGAATGGGAGGGGACAGCCATTTCACTACTGGCCAGACACAGGAGGTTTAAATTTGGGGGTAGCCAAAGTACTCCAATGCCCCCTTTTTTTAATCTACATAACACGCTTTGTTAAAGTTGTATTATCCTTCCATCCACTTTTCTTAAATCAGATGCAAATAACTTTCTAAAACAGATGCATTATTTTATCTTTTGACAATTTTATATATGTGTATAATGAATTTTGATCATATTCTTGCTTACTACATTCTCTTGTCCTTCCTCCTATCCCAGTGAATCCCTTCCTCTTTCCAACTAGCCACACCTCTACTTTGATGTGAGTTTTTTTGTGACCCACTGAGTTTAATTAGGGTTGCTTGCTTCATCTTGGGTGAGGGGTCCTTTCCCTGAGCGTGAGCAACTTACCACTGGTTACACCACTGAAGAAAATCAGGTGCATATAACTTCATTGTTATTTCCATGTTATTCGTTTTTAAAATATTTTACTTTTACTTACTTATTAGAAAGAGAGAGAGAGAGAGAGGGACAGAAGAGAGAGAGAGAATGGGCACCCCAGGTCCTCTAGCCACTGCAAATGAACTTCAGACACTGCGCCACCATGTATATCTGGCTTATGTGGGTTCTGGGGAATTGAACCTGGATCCTTAGGCTTTGCAGGCAAGGGCCCTAACTGCTGAGTCATCTCACCAGCCCTCCACAGCATTCTTAGATACAGAGGCATTTTGTGAATGCAACTTAAACTATGGCTCCTGCCCCCACAACAGCCTTGCTCATGTAATCATTACTGTCATTGCCTCTTTCTCTCTCTAGCAAATAAATAAATAAAATATTTTTAAAAAACCAAAGAGGAGGAGGAGAGGAGGAGGAAGAGGAGGAGAGAGGAGAAGGAAGGTCCACATTAAGCTCTGGAGAGTGCCCCAGTTCTACCCCAGGCCCTGGGTGACAAATTTCCTCACCTGCAAGATGGGAAGCTGGGCCTTACCTCAGCTCTAAGAAAGATTCTTATCCTTGGAGAAGATTCTAGAGGATCATTCTTATGATAAGCACCTAGAGCTCCTTTGTAGCATAAGCCAGATGACATTACGTGAAAGAGTAGAAGGCTATTATAAAGCCTGTGGTGGAATCCTTCTAGGTGAGTGTGGAAGGCTCAGAGTCCCTCGTGCCCCTGCAGTGGCCCTCCGCAAGCAGTGTGTAATTGGGTCAAGGGTCTATAGATGGCAGTCTCCTGCTAACTTCAAGCCCAGGAGGCGTGCTTCCACTGATCTGCACTCTGCAGGGCAAGAAAGGTGGCAGAAGCTAGACAGACCCTTACTGAACTTCAGACATTCCCACAGACAGGTGTGGCTATTGGGAATGTGTAATCTTGAAAACCAGAAAGCGACTTTCTAAAGCAGTTACTTACAAATCACATTTTTGCCAGAGGGGAGAAATATCCTCTGCAAACATACAAACCTGTGACTTGGGGGAAAACATCGTCACTACATGTTTAACATTGGGGTGATAGACTTCATCCGGACAGCTGTGTCATCTTTGTACATTCTCCTACGAACCCACACACTCCTGCTTCCCGTCTTCCGGATTCTCTTTCATACTGCCCACTTGGGGAACTTACAGCCAGGGAATGGGGGCTTTTTCTCTGTGATGGTAGTTCTATTTCTCGTTAATGTCTATTTTGGGAACCTCATGCAGCCCGTCAGCATTGGCAACCAGAGGTCTGCACCAGTTAAGAAAGAGTTGCAGGGCTGGAGAGGTGGCTTAGCAGTTAAGGCATTTGCCTGCAAAGCCAAAGGATCCTGGTTTGATTCCCCATGACCCACGTAGACCAGATGTACAAGGTGGCGCATGCATCTGGAGTTCCTTTGCAGTGGCTGGAGGCCCTGGCAGTGCCCATTCTCTCTCACTCTCTCTGTCTCTCTCTCTCAAATAAATAAATAAATAAATAAATAATAAAATATATTTTTTTAAAAAAAGAGTTGCCCTCCCTGATCAACAGACATTCTAATTAAAACAAAGAGACTGAATTTATGTCCTCATCTGACCAAAAAAAGAAAAGTAAGAGTGACAACTGAGTTTGAGTTGTGGGTTGTTAATGGTTGGTCAGGGCCTGGGGAGGTGGCTCAGTGGCTAAGAGTGCTTGCTGCACAAGTATGAGGGCCTCAGATTGATCCCCAGCACCCACATAAAAAAGCTGGTTGTGGCCACACAAGTCTATAACCCCAGTCCTGCAGGAGACAGAGGCAGGCGAATCCCTGGGGCTCCCTGGTCAGCCAACCTGACCCAAACTGGCAGCTCTGGGTTTAGAGTGAGACTCCATCTCAAAAGAAACGAAACAGAGGGACAATAAAGGGAGGCACCTGGTGCCCTCTTGCCTCTGCACACCTGCATGCAGGGCACATGCATCTGTACACACCACATGTATACAGACACTATCCACACCATGCACACTATACCACTAATACTTTCTCTCTCTCTCTCTCTCACACACACACACACAAATAAAAGTGACTGATTAAAAATCAACAATTTCCAGTGGTTTTACCTAAGTGTCAGGGTCAGTGGCAGGTGCTTGTGGCAGAACTGAGTACCAAACTATAGTTCCTGCCTTTGTGTTGATGCACAGAGGTGACACGCGGTGAACAGGCCACTTGGACACAGCAGAAAGGTGATGTATTAAGGGCACGTCGAGCTGCTCAACGACATGAAATAGCAGAAGCTGAGATAGGTGCAAGGGAGGGGAAGGTTGTTGTGGCAGTAAGCAGGCAAGCCCATGAGCTACTAAGCAGAGGGGATGTCAGGGGCCAAGTCAGGATGCACAGGTACAAACAGCTCTCTGAGGGCCCAGTGTGCCTGGGTCAGGAAGGGAGGATGCGCAAGTGTGGGAGGAGCACAGTGAGAGGAGAGGAGTAGATGGAGAGGGATTGAGTGCCTCTCCTAGACCCTAGCCATGATGGAGAGGAGCCGCTCCGTCCCCAGTGCACTGGGCCGCCACTCTGGGCTCTTAAGCTGACAAATGGCAAAATCGGATTGGCCATTTAAGAAAAAGAATCCCTCTGTCACTAGTGTAGACAATTGATTACAGCCAGCAAGAACTAGGGCGGAAGACAAGCTGAGGTGAGAGAGGGTAATGGTGTGTGGCACCAGAGATGAACATCTGCATTGGTTTTGTGTTTTTCTTTGTTATTGTTTGTTTCCTTTTGAGGTGGAATGGATTCATTGGGTTCAATTTTTTTTTAATATTTTACTTATTTATTTGAGAGAGAGAAAGAGGGAGAGAGAGAGAATGGGCATGCCAGGGCCTCCAGCCACTGCAAACAAACTGTAGACACACATCCTGCCTTGTGCATCTGGTTCATGTGGGTACTGGCAACTCGAACCTGGGTCCTTAGGCTTCACAGGCAAATGTTTTAACCACTCAGCCATCACTCCAGCCCAATCAGTTTGGGGTTTTTAACTTGTTTTGGTTTTATCTTTTGAAATGGTATCTCAGGAGTTAGTAGTTGTTGGGAACTGAGAGGGAAAAGAGTAGGCATGTATGGTGGTGGCCACCCACTCAGGGTGAGACCCCAGGGTCTAGAGACTAGGGGAGGAGGGCAGGAGCTCGAATTTAGACTGTTGGTGTGGAGTGTCTGGAGTCACCTTCGGTATCTATGCAGGCAGCAGCTTCCTCCACAGACCCGACACTCAGTAAGGAGGTCTCATAGGGGTCTGCACCAACCTTGACCTTGCATGAAGCTGTTGAGGGGTACAGTGCAGAGCCTGGTCCCCCAACTTCAACGTTCAGAGGACTTGTGCGCTGCCACTCCCAGAATCCCCAGCCTCTGTGTCTGCACCGCTACCAAGAGCCTCCTGGGGACAGTGGCTTGGATTCTGATCCCTAACCTCGGGGAGAGTGGCTTAGATACTCCATCTCTAATAACCTCCTTAGGAGACAGGGAGACAGCAGAGAACCAAACTCAGCTCATAGATACTCTGCTGTTAGTGAAGGAGACAATAAAGATAGCCACCCTGGGGGATTTCAAGGTCACAGCCAACACACCCTCCAAAAAAAAATGAGGTGGTAAAAGCAATGAAGAACTCACATCTTCACACCAAAATGCCCAAGTGACCAGAGCCATGACGTCACAACCAAGCAACATGCTTATCTTTAGTGTGCATTTCAGCTAGGCAAGTTGGATGTACAAACTATACCCAAGGAAACAGAATTCACTCTCACAGAGGAGGCCGAGGTTTAGTGCATTTGTCCTAATATTAAAAAGGAGGGGGCTGGAGAGACGGCTTAGTAGCTAAGGAGCTTGCCTGTGAAGCCTAAGGACCTATGTTTGACTCTCCAGATCCCATTCCTGGCACAAGGGTCTGGAGTTCAATTGCAGTGGCTGATGCCCTGGCCCACCAGTTCTCTTTCTCTGTCTCTCTCTCTCTTTCTGTTTCTCTCTCTAAAAGAAGAAGGAGAAGAAAAAGAGCTGCCTGATACCTTAATAAACCACCAGAGTCCCCCTTGTGCAATCAAATGTAGGGAAATGTTTCTCACTGCCTCAGCCACAGCTAAAAGGTGTAAGCCAAGAGCAATCATGTCTCCCTTCTCCAATGTCCCCATTAGGTGCCCTCAGCACCTGTATCAGGTACTATTCTCATTGCTGTGACCAAACACTTGAAAAGAGCAACTTAAGGAAAAGAATTTATTTCAGCTCACAGTCCCATCGTGGCAAGAAAGGAATAGCGGGAGCATGAGGTTGCTCGCTCATGTCCCTGTGAAGCAGGAAGCAGAGAGGGACAGGAAGTGGGATGGGCTGTCAAACCTTAATCTGCACAACCCCCCACCCCCCCCGTCCCAGCCACTTACTTCCTCTGGCTGGGCCTAACCTCCTGTTAAAGTCAGCTTAAGGTTGTTGGGAAGAACTTCCAAACCAGGCACAGTGATGGAGGAAGGGATTGATTGAAGCTCACAGATCCAGGGGAAGTTCCATGATGGCAGAAGCTGGCCACGGCCACAGGTCTGTGCAGAGAGAAAAGCGACCACCGCCAGCACACACAGCAAGCCCAGTGCCGGAACCCCGGGCCGAGCTCAAGCACATTCCAAATCTGAAGTTATGGTTCCGCCCCCACACCTTAGGGGTGGACCCTAGCATGCCCACAGTAATACTAAGATTCCAGCTTTTAAAAAAAAAAAAGGTTTTGTTTTTATTTATTTATTTGAGAGTGAGAGAAAGAAACAGTGGGGAGGTGGGGCGCAGATAGGGAGAAAATGGGCACGCCAGGGCCTCCTGCCGCTGCAAATGAACTCCAGACACATGCGCCACCCTGTGCATCTGTCTTATGTGGGGAGTTAAACCTAGGTCCTTTGGCTTAATGGCTAAGCTATCTCTCCAGCCCAAGATTCAAGTTTTAATAAAACTCCTCAATCAATTGGGGGACATCTATTCAAACCACCACATATCCTAAAGGTTACATAGCCTCCCAACAGCACACCATCATCTCAGGATCAAGGGTTCAAACACACTTTCACATTCAGTCATTGTCAATGTCATGCAGCGCAGCCCAGTGCAGGTGGTGTCTGGACCTGATCTGCTACACAGCTGGGTCACTAATAACAGGAAATTTCATCATTGTACTGAGATCCCTGCTCTGATTTCCAATTCCTGACCTGGATTTCTCTCTCGGCTAGTCTCTCAATGTGGGAAACGACTTCCAGACACCAGCCCTAGAGGAATTTTAGGGAAAGAAAGGTAGTTAGAGCATGTTCTCACATTCAGAGCCATGTCACTTGCCAGCAGTGAAAGGGAAACAGTCAGTCCCGAGCAGCTGCTGATCTGGGATTCAGGGGCTCACCCACCCTCCATCGTGCTCTTCTGATAAAGCCGCCAAACCTAAAACTCCTTATTAAATGTCAGATAAATCGGTTCGCCCGGGGCGAAGCCTCTGAACGAAAGGACGGCAGCGGCGGCGGCGGCGGGCGCTGCAGCCCGGTTCTCTGTAATTGATGGGCTCTGAATAAGCAGAACCAATCCAGGCTGATTGCGGATGAAATGACTACAGCCAGCAAAGTTCAAACAAGAAATATGTGAACTTTAAAGTACTCGAACACAAATCAGGACAGTGAGTTTTTATAAAAATCTTTACTAGCTCAAACCGCGGAAGCTCAGGATGACCTTTCTCCTTTGGGGGTGAGAAAGTGGTGGGGCAGGGAATGGGCCCTCCGTATATCAGCCCTGGAGCCACAGGGGCTGGGCCGCAGGAAGGAGACTCTAGCACCCCCCTCTACTCCTGGTCCTCCCAGCCTGCCTGCGCCTCTGTGGACCGGGCAGGCAGTGGCTGGGGAAGAATCACACCCTCCTTCTGGTCTTTGGGCTTGGGCCTCTGGGTTGCAGGAACACAGACCTGTGTTCAGACACAAACAGGACCCTGTAGCTCCCAGATCCAGCACCAGCTGAACTTAGCAACCAGATGTTCTGAACACCTGGCTGATGCAGGACAATAGCAGGTGTAGCTCCCTCCCCTGGGCCTTTCTCCATGCCTGAGAGGAGACATCTTTTATGCATGAAGAGGAAGGTTCTAGAAGTCTTTGACTATGGAAGGAAAGAGCTGGTGTGTTTTTTCTCTTCCCCTGACCTCACTTCGGCCTTTTCACCCTGCATTAATCTGTTCTTCTACTTACATACATACAATATTCTGTCTCCCCTCCCTCCCTTTCTATTCCCTTTCTATCTCCTTTCTAGCTTACTGGCCTCTGCTGCTGAGTTTTATCCCTAATCACATAGAAGTCCAATCATTTGTAGCTAGGATCCACATGTGAGAGAGAACGTGTGACATTTGGCTTTTGGGGCCTTGGTTACCTCACTTAGTATAATCCTTTCCAGATCCATCCATTTTTCTGCAAATTTCATACCTTCATTTTTCTTTACTGCTGAGTAGAACTCCATTGTGCAAATGTGCCATGTCTTCATTATCCACTCATCAGTTGAAGGACATCTAGGCAGGTTCCATTTCCCAGCTATTGTGAATAGAGCAGCAATAAACATCGTTGAGCAAATATCTCTAGGTAGTGAGATGAGTCCTTAGGATATATGCCTCGGAGTGCTTAGCTGGGTCATATGGTAGATCTATTTTCAGCTGTCTCAGGAACCTCCACACTGATTTCCACAATGGCTGGACCAGACTGCATTCCTATCAACAGTGGAGCAGGCTTCCTCTTCCTCCGCATCCTCGCCAGCATTTATGGTCATTTGTTTTCATGAGCTGTGTTTTTGGTGCCATTTCTTGTACTCTGACCCTCTGCGCTTTCTACTACACCACGCTTGTCTCTCACGACAGCCAGGGTGGGCGTCACTTAGTCTACATGGGGCTCTTCCTCACTGGGTTTTCTGGGTTACTTTAGGCCATAGGACAATAAGATGGAGGGACAGAGAACCAAAGGAGACTACCCAAAGGTAGGAGGGAGGAACAGGAATTGACTGCATGTCATTTGGCTCCAGTATTTACAGTTCTGCCCCCTGAGCGAAGCTTCTCGTATCTACAGTGTGTGGGTACAGGACAGGTGAGGGGAGGGTCCTGAACTAAAGCAGAGAGCTCTGGAGTGAATGGGGCAGGTGTTAGGGAGACCTGGTCATGTTGTTATGTGAGGCCTGTAATATAAGGTCAAACATAAACTGTAAAGAAAGGGAACTATGGACATGAGCAGGACTCCATTAATCCATCCATCTATCCATCCTTCCTTCCTTTCTTCCATTCATCCATTCAACTAATCTTTATTGAACACTGACTTGATTCCAGGGACTTCACTTGGTACTGGAGAGAGACATTATCATGAATCAATGTTTCTATCTTGTGAGTTTACAAGTCAGGGAGGATAACTTCCAGAATTTTCTACATATTTCACACTTATCTCCTGTTGGTAGCTACCAACAGGTACTGACATCAAACCCCAAGTCACCCATCTCCAGGGGTGGTTTCAAGTCAGGTATTGTGAAGTATGCCTATAATTCTAGCACTCAAGAAGCTGAGGCAGGAAGATCTCAAGTATGGACCAGCCTGGGCTACACAGTGACACCATATGTCAAAATAAATAAATAATGATGACACCATCAAAATATATACTCAAAAACTTGAATTTCAAATAAGGAGCATATTTCTCTTTTGTTTAAGTGTATTCCAAATGCTACATGGGACATACTTATACTGATAAAGCTGTTCATCTTAAAGCCAGATCTAACCATGCATCCTGAGCTTATTGTTTTTTGTTTTTTTCAAAATCTCACTACCCTAAGCCTGAGTGAACATCCCACCAAGCTGCTTTACAAATGGACAAACAGAAGGCAGAAAGTGAAGGTCATCCACAGCATTCAGAGGCCAGCTTCCAGGGTTCAAAGACACAGTCCAGGGCTCTCTGGGATCCGGAAGCGAACTCACAAACAACTCAGTCAGCCACTCGATGACCTCCCAGGCCCCACAGACCCATTGAACCCTGGCATCCTCACACACTGGGCAGCATCCTTAATCCTGGTGGGAAAAGAAAGAGCTTTACTGGTGAGATTCCCCAAGAGTCAGGGCAGAATCAAAGGCCACAAACCACAGTAGGAAACAGTTAAGCCCCAAGGACCCTCTCCACCCCACCCCCAGGCCGTAATTGTAGACAGGTGTACAGGGCCAGGTTATGGGGGCAGTATTTGAAAAAAAAATGCTTCAGGCAAAATCTGAAAGTAATTTTGCTGCAGCTTAGGGAAAATCACATTTTTCCCTGCAGAGCAGCCTCTCAGGAGACTGTGGCCGCTTGAAGGTGCCTTTATCTGAACACATTCCACTGGAGAAGGAGCAGGAAGAAGAGCCAGCCTCCTCAGGTAACTCAAGCAGACTCCATAGCATTCACAGGGGTATCCGTTACAGCGAGCCTCATGGGGCAGCGAGGAGATTAACAGAAGGATCACCTGCCACTTACGGAGTGTCATCCAGAAAGGAATGGCCTCAAGACCAGCCCGCTTAATCGGGTTTGGATAGGCTCTTCTCAAACGGGAGACTGACAGCAGCATTTCTCAGCACGTTTTAAACTGTCCCTCCTATCGGGGATGGGCACTCACTGGAGTGACAGCAATGTCAACAGTGGTCACTGGAAGAATTTCTGACAAGTGGCTCTTTGTGAAATGATGAGACGCGGGACCTGGGGGTGTTGAGTCTTGTCATAGAAGCTCCGGGTTCTCTCAAATGGGTTCTGAAATCCTGCATCTGGAGCTCGGGATGTAGCTCAGTGCGAGACCTCTTGCCTGGCGTGGATGTTTTAGCTCCTTATTTTACTCCTCAGGCAGCCTGAGTGCTTCGGCCAAGACAATGTGCTTCTCAAGACCACACATTCAGCTTGATACCACTTTTGACAAAAGGAGAAGCTAGCCCCACTCTAAACCTGAGCAGCCAGACTGGATACGTGCTATTCTAACAGATGTGAGCCTCGTCGGTTTTTGTAGTATAGTGATCATTACAGTCACCTAACAAATGATTGTCTGTGTGGGAGCCAAGAAGCAAGATGGTCTGAAAAAAAGGATTGAATTTTCAGTCCATACCAACAGTCTCCAACCTATGACAAGAGGGTCAAACCCAGACCACTGGCTAGTTTTATAAATAAAGTTTTATTGGAACACAGCCACATGAATCTATGTATGCATTGTCTGAGGTAGTGTTCCAAATACAATGGCAGTATTGCATGTAAAGGCAGAAACCATATGGCCCACAAACATTGACTATCTCCCAAATGGCTTATCCTTGGTCTATACTGTTCCCTGGAAGAAATATCACCATGCCGTTTCTAGTCTCAGGTCTGCATGGGATGGAGGGGGTGTGGATGTCATGCACATTCATAGTCTAAGTTGTTGAAGGAGTAATTGTTGAAGGAAGGTTCTAAGTCCCCATAGGGAAGAATTCTCAGTAGAGTCATCTCAAGTAAGTTTTCTTCAAAAGAATTTCCAATTGATCAAAAGAGAGCTAGTGACTGCTTTTGATTAATCTTCCTGTACGTAGAATGCGGGCCATGCCTCAGAATTTCAGGTGGCTTCCTCCCGCCAAAAGGACGAGGAGAGGCCAGCTTCTGACCCTGACGTTGAAGCCCTCCACAATTTGCACGGGGCCCTGTTTGGTCCTCTCCACCATAATTTCCCACAGCATTCATTCTGCCCCTACTTTTTGCCAGCAACGCAAAAATGGTCACCAAGATGTCTCCACCCCTGTGACCCAGCAGCCAAATGAAACCGCGGCTTCTCCGTGAGCATGCCTGCTCCCGTGCTGGGTCCTTCCCTGCGTGTGTGTCTGCTGACCCCACCTGCCTTGCAAGGTGCTTCCCAAGTGCTCCCGTGTCTCTTCTGATCCCTCCACGAGCAAGCGCTTCCCTCTGCACCTCCAGGGCAAGCAGTTCAAACCTCCCTGACGGGGCTGGTCAAGTTCTACCTCACACTCATGCTGTTACTGACAGGGAAGCTGCTTTCACAGATTCATGCTTTTTTCTGCTTTTCTTTTTTCTTTCTGTCAGTGCGTGTGCATGGGGTGTTTATGTGGCGTATGCACACGTGTACAGATGTTCATGCCCCAGGCACATGTGTGTGGAGGTCAGAGGAAGACATTAGATGACCTTTGTGTCTTGCTTTCCTGTGACAGAGTCTCTCACTATAACTTGAGCTCCCGGGTTTTTCCATTAATCTGACTGACTATAGAGTCCCAGCGATCCTCCTGTCTCTACTTCCCTCAGCACAGACGTCACTGGCATGTGTGACCGTGTCCAGCATTTTATGTTGATGCTGGGGACTGAATTCAGCTCCTTGCTTGTGCAGCAAGCCTTCTTATCTGCCCAGCCACCTCCCAGCCCCTCTGTTATTTTTTTAATATTTATTTATTTGCAATGAGAGAGAGACAGAGAATGTGCTAGAGCCTCTAGCTGCTAAAAACAGACTCCAAACAAACATGCCACTTTGTGAATCTAGCTTTATGTGGGTACTGGGGTATTGAATCCAGGTCATTAAGCTTTCCAGGCCAGATCCTTAACCCTCTGATACTGTTTTTAAGTGACAGGAAGATGTATGGTCAGGGCAGTGGGGAACCCACTGCATTGTGGAGACTGACAATGAGATCCTGGGATCCCTTTCACCTGATTGCCAAGAGAATAGGTTAGAGGGTCCTCAAAAAATGACTCTGTCCCTGTCCCAGAACAAAAGGAGTGGCCAGAGCCAAGAAGGAATGCCCATCACAAAGATGGTGACTTCAGAGGACCTCCAAGCCGAGGTTTGTGTCTGGTCACTGTAAGCCATTTTAATCCAGGAAAGAGGTCGGCTTCCTCACTATGGGATGGACAAGGAGAACACATGTTACCTAGACACTTTTGAGCCAAGAAAAAAAAATGCCCTGAGCACCTGCTATGAGACAGGCACTAGTGATGAGCAAGACAGACAAGTGTGTTCCTAGCCCCTGACCAGACCCAGAAAACAGTGGTTCTGGAAGTCAGGATGCAGAGCACCTGCACTCTCGTCCCAAAGACCTTCTTGAAGATTCATTCCAGTAGCTGCCAACAACTACCAGGGCACAGGAGAGACGCAGTGGTGACTCAGTAACTTGCCTGAATGGTCCCCTGAAGCCCACCACGACACTGGCTCAGCGGATTATGAAGGACTTTGTGCAGATCACTTGCAGAAGCTGGGTTCCCAGACCAGGGTTCTCCTGTATAGGCGATGGCCTCAGGCTCCTGGCTGGATGCTATGTGGCTTGGCACTGTGCTGAGTGACTCACAGCACCCAGTCACTGATCCCCAACACTCAGGCTCCCTTGCTGGCCTCTGGTCAGGACAGAGGCCCTGGGAAGGGATGGAGTATCTCCACGGGTTTGCCATACGTTCCATGTTCTCAACATCACAAACTACTCGTGAACCCTGCTGAGGCCAGAACAGTCTCAACAGCCTTAGGACCCCCAAGTTCAGCCCAGTGTCTGGCACTCAATGAAGTCCAGCACTTTCAGTGAATGAGCCTCTGGCCTGATTCCTACTCCCCCCACGGGCATCTCCTCTTGCCCTTGGCTGGCCTCTTCTTCACCTTCCTCTGGACAAGTAGCAGTGGACCCTACACTGTGCTGGGTGACAGAAGGCTGGTTCCTCACCCCTGCTGGAAAAACCCTTTAAAAATGCAATGCTTTGCCTAAATGAGTGTTGAGCTGAGGGCCCAACTTTGTAAGAAGTCCCGTCACACTGGGTCTTCTTGCTCCGCTGGTCAAGTCTCCATTGATGGTGTTTCAGCAGAGCACTGGGGAGAGGCCCCGGGGGTCTGGCCTCACCTGAGGCCCACTTGTCTGAGGTAATCAAATCTCTTTTTTCTCAGCGCTATGGTTCCTGTGAGCTGAGCCTCCTACCATCTTGAAAGTTGATGTAGGGCTGGAGAGATTGCTTAGTGGTTAAGGCATTGGCCTGCAAAAGCCAAATGATCCATGTTCGATTCTCCAGGACCCACGTAAGCCAGATGCACAAGGGGGCGCATGTGTCTGGAGTTCAATTGTGGTGGCTGGAAGCCCTGGCGTGCCCATTCTCTCTCTCTCTCAAATAACTAAATAAATGAAATTAAACAAAGTTGATGTAGCCTCAGACCTTGAACCTCTAAAGCCCTGGAATCTTCCATGACCAGAATTAAAGCCAGGCACAGGCCAGCTCACAATTGTTCTGAATTCCCCAGTGGCCTTTCCAAAGGTCAGGGCCCCAGGAAGCCCGAGGGGAGGCCTCCTCCAAAGCTCACTGACATCCTTCTCCAGGGTGGGAGAAGCAGACCTTTAGCTTCTAGGGCCAGGTCTGTCTCATGGCAAGAGGCTGCGGAGGTCAGTCTTAGAAGCAAGCCTGTCCCTGACACGTACCCAGAATCACTGTGGCCAGCGCCCCTTGGGAGCAGCTGACAGTTACAAGTGTCCAAATCCACCAGGGGGGTCAGACCTCTGCCCACATCACCAAGGCCACCTCACAACTCCCCACATCTCCTCTCTCTCCAAGCCAACCAGCTAGGCATGCAGCTCCCCATGTTGCCAGGAATCGGAGAACACGCAGCTTCCTTCCGACATGGTTTCTCTTGTTCCTTTCTCTCCTGTTAGCTCCTGTGCCAATCTCTGCCTTTATTGGGAATAGCTACAGCCTCCTCACCTCCACAGGGGAGTCCTAACTCTTTTCCCTTGGGCCCTTTTCTTCCTCCTCCTCCCTCTCTCTTTCTCTCTCTCTCTCTTTCTCCTTTTTCCTACCTTGCACAGGTAATTGTGAGATGGCAGGGAAAGCCCCAGAGTATTCAGTTCCAAACGCTCCCCAGCCGTTCTCAGAGGGTACAAAGGATAGCGGTGAATGTCACATTGAGTGGGCTCCAGCTGCACCTGCTGGCTGCCCCAGCCCCTCCGGTTCACCGGGGGGTCACCAAGCACTCGCAGATTCTCCGATGGCAAGGAGAGCTACTATGTTTTCAGTTCACAGTGAGATTAAATCTACAACGTTTGACCTGTCTAATTTATTTTGTGGCTGACAGAGCAAGGAGAGCCCGTAAGAAGCTCTGGGTGGATTTCCCCCCTTAAACAAAACACCGTGGAATCTGCAGAAAGCCGTTGCAGCTGGACGCTTCATTGGGGATGGAGGACAGACATGCAAACGGGTGTTGAAGACGGATGTGTAAGAAACATCAGCCCCAGAGCTTGGACAGGCCCGGCGTTGGTTTCCCCTTGAACTGTGGACTTGAGCTGAGCTTTAAGGGCAGTGTGAGATTTCAGAGGGTCTTGGGCATCCATTGGGGTCCCTGACCCCAACAGAGGTCTAAAGTTCATTCCAATTTGGCTGACTCTATTGTTCTTTTCTGGATGAATCTCCTCTCACCAGCCAAAGCTACACTAGCTCTCTCCTCTTCCTCATTCTCTTCTTCCTCCTCCTCTTCCTCCTCTACACAGCAACATTCTCCCAGCTGAAATGGCTCTGGGTTTGACAAATCATGTCGTATTTTGTTCCTGTCAGCTGAACACCTCCAGGAGGGGTAGGCTGAGTCCTAGCTCTTCACAGGCCACACTCTGTTCTGCTTACAGAGCGTCAGCAACTGAACAGGGCTGAGGAAGATTGCTCAGTGGTTAAAGGCGCTTGCTTGCAACTAAACAACTATTTTTAAGCATCAGTCATAGCTAGGACCCCACGTTTCTCAGCCTCGAGAGCGTGTGGGCCTGGATATAACCTGAAAATCCCTTCCTGAGATACATCTTGGGTCTCAGGGTTAGAGCTTGGTGGCAAAGAGACTGAAGTGCGTGGTGCCAGGGGACCCCAGAGGGCTGGCAGGAGAGCTGGAAGAGTCTAGCAGAGGGCAGATCTTTGTGGGCATGAAGGGCTTGAGGGGGCCCTGGGCAGCTTTCCCAGAAGCATAGGGCATGAATATGTATGTTTGGGGCAGCTACAGGGCTTGCCACATCTTGGCACAAAGCCTGGTCTAGAGACTGGATGGTCATTTGGGTCACATTGAGAAAGGGCAGTGGAGGAGGAGCCTGGCCTGCTTCTCAAATGTGATCCACGATTCCCTTTGGCAAATGTGAAGTCATGGGATTGATAATGAGAGAGAAGACCTGACGGTGGTGGAGGGCCAGGTAGGACATCTGTGATGCTGGCTGTGGGTTAGAAGGAACAGGCTGGTTCCCACTATGTCAAGGACACTTGTCAGCACCTTGGGGACAGGTGGTCAATGCTGCTCATCAAGAAAACAGAAGAAGGGCTGGAGAGATGGCTTAGCAGTTAAGGCGTTTACCTGCAAAGTCAGAGGATCCCGGTTCAACTCTCCAGGACCCACATAAGCCAGATGCACAAGGTGGCTCATGCGTCTGGAATTCGTTTGCAGTGCACGGAGGCCCTGGCATGCCCATTCTCTCTCTCTCTTTCTCTGCCTCTTTCTCTCTGTCAAGTAAGTAAATAAATAAATAAATAAAATATATTAAAAAATAGAAAACAGAAGAAGCCGGGCGTGGTGGCACACACCTTTAATCCCAACATGGGAGGCAGAGGTAGGAGGATCGCCATGAGTTTGAGGCCACCCTGAGACTACATGGTGAATTTCAGGTCAGGCTGGACTAGAGTGACACCCTACCTCAAAAAACCAATAAAATAAAATAATTTTAAAAAGAAGAGTGGAAGCATCTCCAAAGATGTGAGGCAGTGAGTCCCAAGAGAAAGGAGAGTGTGCAACAGTCATTAAAAGACGAGTGGTGAGCCGGGCGTGGTGGCGCACGCCTTTCATCCCAGCACTCAGGAGGCAGAGGTAGGAGGATCACCATGAGTTTGAGGCCACCCTGAGACTACATAGTGAATTCCAGGTCAGCCTGGGCTAGAGTGAGATCCTACCTTGAAAAACAAACAAAAAGAAGAAGAAGAGGAAGAAGACGAGTGTGTGGTAGGGAGAACCACGATCCAAGCTGCTCATCTTCACTGAGAATTGACCAAGGCACTTCATGCTGTCTTGTTTGCTTCACAGATCAAACGGGCGAGGTCCTAACACGTCAGCTTATACTTCACACTTGAGAACACTAAGGTTCAGAGAGGTAAGAAATATGCCCACGGTCACACCGCTAAAGGCAATGGAGGACTGTATGGCACACCCCTGTAATGCCAGGTCTCACAAGCCAGGGACAGGAAGATGCCAGGCTCAAGGCCAGTCTTGCCAAAGAGGTGGCTCAATGGTAAAGTGCTTACTGTATAAGCATGAGGGCCTGAGTGGGAATCCCAGTAGTCACGTAAAAGCTGGGTGTAGTGGCATAGGCATGTAATCCCAGTGCTGGGGAGGATGAGGCAGGAGGGTCTCTGGGGACTTGATGGTTTAGCTTGCCTTGCTGAATTCTGGGTTCAGGGCTGGGTGACCCCAAAGGGCTGGCAGGAAAGCTGGAAGCAGGAGTCGAGCAGAGATCAGATCTTAAAAATTAAGGTGGAAAAGTTAGGAAGACACCCAATGACAACCTCTGGTCTACACACACACACACACACACACACACACACACACACACACTTATACCCATATGAACACATATTCATAAAGAGAGAGAGCGAGAGGGCATGGGAGCAGGATCTGTGTTTGTACCCACCTGACTCTAGGGCTTGGATTCTTAGCCACCACCAGACATTGCAAGTAGGAACCCAAAGTTTCAGACCCAGAATTTAGAGCTGAGGTTTTAGGGTCCCCTTCCCTGGTACATCATGTTTCCAGGAGCAAAGTGTTCACCAAGACCAGGTAGAGACAGAAGACCTCTCAGGTAAAGAGGGCAGAAGAGGCACTGAGTCAGACCCTTCTCAGCCTCAGGGTTCCAGGCCTGAGCTCGGAGGCTCTGGGAGAACTAAGGATATCTTGAGCTATGGCCCAGCAACGGGAGCTCTGCGGAGATGCATGTGACCCTTGGGACACTGGGACATGAATCTTGGCTCAGGCCAGAGCAGCACAAGGCATTAATTCTAATACATTAATTATGACACTTCACTGGGGAATCCTGGAAATGGAGTCTGCAGCCCATTCCTGAAGTTTCTCCTTGAGCTGATATTTCTCGCCAGAAGCTGTGTCTATGGAATTCAAGGCAGGTCAGCTCTCATGCTGGGTGGCATTCAGAAATATGTTCATGGGGATGAGGAGATCATGCCATTGCTATCCTGTCTTGAAAATGCTGACCTACAAACAATAGGAGCCCAGACCTAGGGGAGTCTAGGGAACCCCATTTCTGATGACGGTCTGACCAGGAGGAGCCCACCCTTGATGACCCTTCAGCTGGGAGACTCTGCAGCATATTGGCTTAAGGAGTTGATGGAAACAAAAGGTCAGGCTTTCAATAGCCCTCCCAATGGAAGGGAAGGGACTGGGTGGCCAACCTTCCAGGGGACTGGTGAACATTCCAGAAGCCTGCAAAGGTGGTTAAACGAGGAACTGAGCACTCTCCCCTGGTGCTCCCATCAACAGGAAAGGAGACTTTATCAGGAGAACCTGAGCTTAGGATCTCCCTAGGCTTGATGGTCAGTCAGGAGCAGCTGACACTTAGCACCAGGTAGAGCTCTGGCGTAGGGCTTCTTGAAATTTTTCTACTCTTGACCCCTTTGCACCTGAGAAATTTTTGCATGACCAATTTTTATAAGTATATAAAATAGATATTGCAAATCAAATGTTTTATTGATAATAAGTTGTAATAAATTTATTTTAAAGAAATTCCTTGGTATGTATAATTTTATCATATATTAAAAATGAAAACAGAGCCAGGCATGGTGGTGCACACCTTTAATCCCAGCACTTGGGAGGAAGAAATAGGAGGATCACTGTGAGTTCAAGACCACCCTGAGACTACATAGTGAATTCCAGGTCAGCCTGGACTAGAGTGAAACTCTACCTCAAAAAAAAAAAAAAAAAAAAAAAAAGAGGGCTAGAGAGATGGCTTAGCGGTTAAGCGCTTGCCTGTGAAGCCTAAGGACCCTGGTTCGAGGCTCGATTCCCCAGGACCCACATTAGCCAGATGCACAAGGGGGCGCATGCGTCTGGAGTTCGTTTGCAGTGGCTGGAGGCCCTGGCACGCCCATTCTCTCTGTTTCTCTGCCTCTTTCTCTCTCTGTCTGTTGCTCTCAAATAAATAAATAAAAATAAAAAATATTTTTAAAAAAGAAAAGAAAAGAAAAGAAGTTTACAAACCAATAAGATGGGATGTACTTGTTTATTTTTATACAAGGAATGAAATCTTGGCTGAATATTTGATACTATAGGATGCACAGACCATTTGTAATATTTTTCAGAATTGACAGCTTGATTGTATAATTGTCAATCATAAGAACACTGTTTGGGAGCTGGGGGGGATAGCTCAGTAAGAACATTGCTGAGCAAGCATGAGAGCCCGAGAGGCTCTGGATGCAATCGCCAGCACCCTTGTCAAAAGCTGGGCAAGTCTATGCATACGTGTGACCCCAGCCCTGTGGGGAATGGAGACAGGAAGATAGCTGGGGTGCTCAGATCATCCAGTCTGACTGAAAAAAAAATGGCAGCTCTGGCTCCAGCGAGAAGCTTCCTCTTAAAGAAACAACACAGAAAAGCAATAGAGGAGGATGCCTAGCATTCTCCTCTGGCCTCCACACATATGTGCACCTTTGCACACATGTGCATACACTGTACATACACGTACCACACACCATACCACACATACGTACAATGCACACACATGCCAACCAATTTTTTTTTTAAAGAGCACTGGTTTGCAGAACAAAATGGCAGAAGCATGTTTAGGGTAATTTCAGAAATTGTTGGAAATTCTGTCCTAATCCCAAGCCAAAATTCATTTAATGATTCTTTGATGAAACTCAAGCCAGCAACTCAAATAGCATTTTTAAAATAAATCAAACATTCTAATACAAGCCAACCCAAAGATACACTAATTTGACACTCACATATGAGGAATGACAGCAGGAATATATGAAAAGTCCATGTTTTCTCCAATTTAATCATCACATTTCTGTAAGAGCAGGAAAGTTTGTTTGCACAGTAAATGCACATTGATTCCTAACAATCATAGTCTCCACTCAGCCGAGGTGTTTCCGGACACATGTGCTGGTGTTGAATATTATGGTTGTGCACACACACACATGCACACACACACGCACACACACACCTCACATTCACTACATGTCTGATTTGGAATTCATTTTTTGTCATCACACATTCAGAAGCCTTTTACCATTGCCCAAATTTTGGCAACCCCTACATTAAGTTATCCTTTATGCAGTTATGACCCGCAGTTTAAGAAACTGCTCTCAGGCTGGAGATGGCCTGGTGGTTAAAGGCTTGTAGTAGACCTGAGTTGCATTCCCCAGTGCTCACATAAAGCCAGGCAAGTGGTGCATGTGTCTGCAGTTCCTTTGCAGTGGCTTGAGGCCCTGACACGCCCATACTCTGTCTCTCATGAATAAACAAATTAAACATATATATATATATATATATATATATATATATATATATATGTATAAGAAATAACTGCTCTTGAGCATGAATTCTCACCACACTCTATAACAACAACACATTTTCTTTCACTACCTGATAGGTAAAGAATCGAGGCACAGGGGACATCTTATAAACAGTGTTCCCTAGCCAGTAAAATGTTACAATCAAGAATTGCACTCAGTTGGGTATGGTGGCACACGCCTTTAATCCCAGCACTTGGGAGGCTGAGGTAGGAGGATTGCTATGAGTTCGAGGCCAGCCTGAGACTACATAGTGAATTCCAGATCAGTGTGGGCTACAGCAAGACCCTACCTTAAAAACCTAACAAATAAACAAACATACGAAAAGAGAATTGCACTCAGATGAGGCAATGACACTCCTTTGTCTATCTGTACCACCCTCCATATTGCTCAAGCCTCAGGAGATATAAGAACCACCTCATGTATATGCCCAAAAGATCACAAACACACTTGTTCACAAGGACTTGCACATACATGTCATTGCACATGTCATTACTCCTAGTGAGCCAAAAAGTAGGAACAACCCAAATGCCTACTAGCTGGTAAATGGGCAAACAAAAGGGGGAGGTGTAATATCCACACAGGGGAGTGGTACACAGTAGCAAAGAAGAATAAAGTGCCCACCCAATAGATGAACTGTGAAGAGCCAATGAGAGAAACCCCAAACAAAGACCGCATGATTTCATAGCTATGAAATGTCCAGAGACAAGAGAAAGGGGAATTAAGAGTACCCAGCAATTGGGCCAGGTTTTATTTTTAAGATTTATTTTTATTTAATTATTAGATAAAGAGTGTGAGAATGGGCATGCCAGGGCCTCTAGCCACTGGAAATGAGCTCCAGACTCATGTGCCACCATGTGCATCTGGCTTATGTGGGACCTGGAGAATTTAACCTGGACCCTTAGGCTTCGCAGGCATGTGCCTTAACTGCTAAGCCATCTCTCCATCCTGGGGCTTCTTCTGAAGTGATGGAAAAGGTCTGGAATTAGTGGTGGTACTTACCCAACATTGTGAATGTGCAAGAAAAATATCTCTGGACTGTAGACTTCTCTCTCTCTCTCTTTCTCTCTATCTCTCTCTCTCGCTCTTTCTCTCTCTCTCTGTGTGTGTACATGTGTAAACCTTGTGCACATGCATGTGGAGGACAGAGATCACTGGGTACCCTCCTCTACTTCTCTTTTGCTCTATTTCCCTGAAACACTCACTAATCTTAGAGTTGCTTGGACACAGAGATCTGTCATGAGTTTCAGAGCTGGGCATTTGATACAAGCTCAGCAGATGCCTCTGTCTGGGGGTTCCTCACATCACATCTCAGAACACCTTCTGTGGTGTCTAGAAGGAACCCAAACACTTCTGCTATTCCAGACCTGCAAGTGATCCCCAATTCTCAGCCATGCCTTCACTTTCTAGAGAAAGCACCCCAAAGAAAGAATGGGGAGGGATGGAAGAAAGAGGAAGGGGAAGGGGGAAAGCGGGAAGAAAGGTTTCAGGGAGAGGAACCCTCCTCAATTGTTTCTGCTGTGCTTCAATATGTCCCCACAATGTCTCTGCAAGGCAGTCATTATCCTGCCTGCTTCAGAGGGGTGGGGACTACGGCTACAAGAAACAGTGTATCAGTTACTTGATCATTGCTAGAACAAAATACCTGACCAGAGGCAGCTTTTGGAAGGAAGGGTTTGTTTTGGCTTACAGTTTCAAGGGGAAGTTTCATCATGGCCAGGAAGGCATGGCAGGAGTAGACAGCAAGCATCACATCTTAACATCAGCAGGAAGGAAGTAGAAAGCACATGAGCCCCACACAAGGTGGAGAGTAACACCTCCAAGCCCACTTTTAGCGACACACTTCCTCCAGCAAGGGTCCACCTGCTAAAGGATCCACAAACTTCCCAAACAGTGCCATCCACTGGGGCTGAGTCTGGGCGGGAGGGGGCATCTTAATCCAAGCCACCACAAGCATCAACTGTCCTGAAGCCACGGCATATGAAAGTAGGACCCTGGATCTGGGATCCAGGGCTGCAGAGTCCTGACCCGTCTACCTCACATGGACCAAAATGCCAGCAGATGGTCAAGCCCAACACATAGGACTTCTGAACTAACTATTAGACTGATTGACATAATGAGTGACAGGCTCCTAGGAAAGACGTTTCAAGACTCTTACCTAGAATAGGCAGTCTTGTGGTCTTTCATTATCAGTGAAAAGAAAGGATGCTCACTCATTCTCTCAATTTTAAAATTGTGCACCAACACCCTTTGGCCTCCTTTGCTTTGATGGTGTGTAATGTTTTTGTTTGTTTGTTTGTTTTGTTTTGTTTTTCTTGCACTTGGCTTTGCTGCCATAAGAAGGATGAACTGAATGCAGCCACTCACCATGTGGCCATACTAAAAGGACAAATTCATGGGACATCCCTGCTTTTATTTGTCCAGTGTCATACTTCCGGTTATGTTCTTTACATATGTGAGTGGGCAGAATTGCTGGGGACAACCATGGAAATGATCATGGAATACTATCTAAACAGATTTTCCTTTGCCATCAAAGCAAGTTGTGTTGCTTTATTTTCTGCAGTTATCCATGTCTCCTTTCTACAGATCAAAACTCTCTAGGGACTGTGGTTTTAGGGAAAAAGAAATCTGAGTTTGAATGTAAATTAACAGCTCTACAACACTATTTCCCTTGAGGTTTTCCCAGACTGTTTCTCTTCTTTTTTGTTTTTCCTTTTCTGTTCCTTCCTTTCTTTCTTTGTTTCTTTCTCTTTTCCTCTTTTAGTAGTCATGTAGCCCAAGCTGGCTTTGAACTCACTGTGTAGCCAACAATGACCATGAACCACTGACCCTCCTGCCTCCACCTCTTTCGATTACAAACAAGAACCACCATGCTCAGCTTCCAGGACTGTTTCTAAAAGAAGAATCCATGCATTATTTTCTCTAAGCAATGTGTTCAGCAGTTCTCAGTCCGCTGGGACTACGGCCATAAGGCTTTGGGTTGGTGAATGCAGATACGTTGGCATCCTCCAGAGAAACTATCATTCTAGGCTGGAACTTAGAAGCCCACAGCTGGAAGTGAGAAAGTCAACTTTTGAGTGTATATTACTCACATTTTGTCACTGTAACAAAAGGCCTGAGATGAACAACTTAAAGGAAGAAAGGTTTATTTCAGCTCATGGTTTCAGAGGTGTCAGTTAATGGTCATTTGGCTTGGTTGCTGTGGGCTTCTGTTGAAGCAGAATGTCATGGCATGACGTGGCATGGTAAAACAAATCTCATTTTGTGAGAGACAGGAAACAGAGAGAGAACAAGATACCCCATTCCAAAGGCCTGCCTTTCATGATCTACTTTCCCTAACCAGGCCCCACCTCCTAGCTCCCGCCTCCCCAAAATGTATCAGTGGGTTAGAGAACAGAAAACCTTCATATAAAAACCCTATGAAGTGAGTCTTACTTGTAGCTTTAAAAAGAAAAGTGTTCCTCAGAATGTCATACAAGCATCTGGAAGTACAGTCCCCTCAGGTAAGGCAGATGACTGCTGTCACCAGAGGAAAGAGATGGAAGCATAGGGAAAGGAGGGCTGGCCTCGGCCGTGTTCTTTCCCCACTGAGACAGGCTTGTGCACGTTAACAGAGAGCCATTGTATAGCTCAGCAGCACAGCAAGGAACCCACGTGATGTTGCATGAGACCACAATGCCAGGAGTCAGAGGAAGAAGGCACTGGCCAGGTGACTCTGATGGACACCAAGGGCACCATGCCAGGCACAGCACCTGCATCGTCTTATTCAATCTGGATCACAACAACCTCCAAGGAAGATTCTACTTTCACCAATCCCATTTTGTAGGTTGGGGAAACTAGAAGTCAGACAGGAGAGGTGGCCAGGCCCTGTTTCTACAGCTCACGACTGGTGGAACCAAAATTCTAACTCAAAGAGCCCAGTGCTGACCTTCTCTTAACAAGGGGCTGAATCAATTCTTATTGGCTTGAATGTGAGTCAATGATCCCTTTCCTGTATTGATCCAAACTCTCTTCATTAGGATGTGACCTCTACGCTGACCCCTGGCTGAAGACCTCAGATGAAGCAGGCACTCATTCGACAGGAAAGCTAGAGGCCATTCTATCGGCCATCTCAGGTTGTCACTTGGACAGTTGGAGACAAGCCTTCCAATTTACATCCCTGAGCCTCTAGTTGAGAAGCATCGTGTTGCAACACCACCCAAAGCAATGTAACTGTGAACCATCTTGGGTGATAACACACCTTGGACATATGCAAACTGTACCCAAATGACATACCTCACTTTGCATCCTACCGTTAAACTGTCAAGGTGGGAAATAAATAAAGTCCCAGTGTGCTGATTGGCAATTAGCAATTATCTCTCAGCCTCTTCAGTAGCCACACACTTCTCTGTAATTGTGAGATTAAAAAGCTATAATTCACATGGGTTGGCTATAAGTGTGTGGATATCTTGCTATGACAAAGCAATTACCCAAGAGTCATTAGGCTCATAAAGTAATCTACAATCATATGTAAATAATGATTGTGTGGCTGACAAATGCTGTGTTATTGACCCTTAAAACAAATATTAAGATTTATGTTTCCATATGGCCATTAAACATAACCAGCCGCTGTGTTGCATAGCCTAGGCCGCCAGGGTGGGGCTGCTTTAAGCTAATGTAATGTGAGGTACATTTGTATGGAAGTCTGAAATCTATAGAGTATATTCAAGTGTTTTGTTTTTTTTCTAATTGTTCCACCCAGTTGGGACCTAAAGAAGCCAGAACAAGTCATGTCGTTCTGCATGATGAAGCCCAGGAAGGGCAACTGACTCATGTGAGTAGATCTGATATTCCTTCCTCGGGAATCCTTAAGTATATGAACCACTCTGTCCCCTTCATTACCCCCAAAGGCTTCCAGGCTGAGCTGAGAGACTTGGCAGTCTTTGCAGAATGTCATAACTCCAGCCATGCCATTGGCATAGATTAATTTATGCTATAAGGACATCCACATCTCCCCCAAATCAAAAGGCACTATATACTTCAGCTGTATTTTATTGCCTTGTTCAGTAAGGATGGCCAAAGGTCATAATTCTTTCACCATGTCTATGCAAAGTCAAATGGCTGTTTGAAAGCTGGGCACCTATGCTCAAATGAAATGACTCTGTGTCTGTCACATGGGTGTTACTACTTGCCTCGGTTTGACCAGTACCATAGCAAACGCAGTCCAGTTGCTTTGCAAAGTCACAGCTGCAGTCAAGAAAATCCCCGGAGTGTTGGGCCCAAGGAATCAGAATTCCTGTCTGAGCTACTCAAAAATATGTATTTGGGGAGTACTCAAGAGGAAATGGGATGGACTGTGTCCTGTTGTGATTTGTTTGGGAATCACTGTCACTGAGAGTCTGGTTTTGCTTGATCTCTGTCTCCTTCACCCCAAAAACTACACGTAGGAGCCCACCATAATCAAGCAATGGCCCCGGGGCTCTCACTGCTGTGCTCCTGTCCCCAAAGGCTGGCTGGGAAAGGGAGAGGTCTACAATGTAAAGGTGGCGTTCCAGTTCAAATGTTCAGTGTCCCCTCAACCCCAGGCTCATGTGTTTTAACATTTGCTCCCCAGCTAGTGGTGCTGTTTGGGGAGGTTGTGGAGATTCAAGGGGTAGATTGCACAGGGAGGAGGAAGACTATGGGGTTATAACTCACCCTCTGTGTTTGGTGGGACTTCTCTGCTACCTGGTTCTCTAAAATGCGGGCAAGCACCCCACTGCATACTCCCTCCACTACGGAACTGCCCTCTGCCATGTCTTCCCAGGCATGCAGGCTCATAACCCTTCTAATTGGGAGCTAAACGAAATCCTTACTCTCTTAAATTGCTTTCCGTCAGGTATTTGGTCACAGAGACAGCAAAAGTAACTGAAAGAGGAGGCAAATCCACTTTAACAGGAAATTCAAACTCAGTTGAAATCCTAAAGTTTGTAGAGGCATAGTAGTACACACCTATAATCCCAGTATTCAAGAGGCTGAGGCAGGAGGATCATTAGTTCTAGGTCAACGTGGGTTACCTAGGGAGTCCCTGTCTTCAAATCAAACAAAATCCTAAAGTGACATGAAACTCTATCCACTTCTGATCATTTGTGCTTTAGCATTTAAAAAAATCCCAAGTTCTAAACTTGATCCATGGAAAAAAAAAAAAAAATAACCCACTCTCAAACCCTGCTGTAGCCGGCCTGTAGGTAACTACGTCACACTAGGGAAGCCGTGTCCCAAGTGGTCTGGCCTCTGAGTGGCATCAAGGAAACGTGAACTTGACCTGACAACCCCAAAGCCATTTCCACAGGACAACTTCCCCACATACATTCATTCATTCACACACATTGCAGGAGGGGACACATGGCCCAGGACAATTCTTAAACTTTACATTCACAGTCACTTTTTCTCACGCATTTATCTACACCTAGTTTCCAAGTACCTAGAAAAACAAACTCCTATAGTGTCCTCCCAGGATCCTCCCTAGAAGACTGCCCCAGCCCTCCTCTCTCCCTTTCTCCATCCCTCCCCATTCTGAGTTTGTTCCAAGAGCCAAAAGAATTCTGGGTAATAGAAACACGGGTGTGATTGCACACTCTAATCCCAGCACCCGGGAGGCAGAGGTAGGAGGATTGCTGTGAGTTCGAGGCTAGCCTGGGACTATAGAGTGAGTTCCAGGCCAGCCTGTGCTAAAATTAGAACCTACCTTGAAAAAACAAACAAACAAACAACATCTACAGGGGACAGGAGGCAGGCAAAATGCCTCAGTTAATCTACTGGCTCCCTTGCTGTGGACATTCTTTACCCAAGGGTCTCTATGGATTCTGTAAATTGATCACCAAAGGGGGCTAATGAAGATTTTAGAATGTCTATCTTTAGAGATAATGAGGAGAAAAATGAGAGATTGACACTGGGGCTGATTGGAGCCATCAAAATATTTGTTTAACATCTGCTTTAGTCAGGATTGCTGGAGCCTGCCACAATTGGTGGCATTGTTCCTGAGCTAATCTCATAGACTGGCCCCTTTCTGTCGTTTTAATTGACTTGCCCTACAGGTAAATACGCGGGGCCCTTTCCAGCGCAGACACCCTGTGTGCGGGTCTCCCCTGCGCCCCGGATTCTTTGTGTGTCAAACGAAAGCTACTTCAGACCCCTGGAGTCCAAAGCAGTTAATTAACGGAAATCAAAGGTGCCTTTGTTGCCGCCCCCAACCTTCCTCTCTTCTCCAGATGGGGACAGATTCGCTGACAATTTAGTTCCATTTCTGAGGATGCTTTCTCAGGTTTCCCTTGTCGGTGACTAGAAAGGGCCAGGTGCCATCAAGGACCTTGCTCCTGGGACTGTGCCAGAGGCCAAATCAAAGGAGGCTGAGAAGCCTGACAGCAGCGGCTCAGGACCCACCTAGCTCCGCCAGCCTTCCCGTTTAGGACCCTTGTTGGGGTGGTGAGCCCTGCGGGGAGCAGCGTGGGACACGGGACTGATGCATACTCACACAGGACGCTGCCCAGAGCAGAAGGCGGGAGGGACTTGAAGCTCGGACTGCCCCATATCCGTCCACCCCAAGCCTGTAGGGCCTGCAGGGGCCACATTCCAAGACTGGGTCAGGGGGAATCTAAGAAACCTAAAGCATGGGCTGGGGAGATGGCTTATTCAGTAAAGCCCTTGCTGCATTCGTGTGAGGACCAGAGGTTAGATCCCTAGCACCCATGTAAAGGTTGGGCAAGGACCACCAGCACACCAGAGGTGGGCACAGGGAATTCCTGGGGCAAACTGGATAGATAGACTTGCTGAAATGGCACCTCTGGGCTCAGGTGAGAGACTCTGCCTCAGTAAAATAAAGAGGAAAGCGGGCTGGAGAAATGGCTTACCGGTGAAGGTGCTTGCCTATAAAGCCTAAGGACCCAGGTTCAATTCCCCAGTACCCACAAGGTGACAGGTGAGTCTAGAGTTCATTTGCAGTGGCTAGAGGCCCTGGTGTACCATCTCTCTCGCTCTACTCTCAAATAAATAAAAATTTTAAAAAATTCAAACAAGAAGAAAGTGATAAAAGGAGACACTAGACGTCAACCCCCAGCCTCCACATGCACGCACACGTTCACATGCAAAAAATGGGGGGGGGGTAAAATACTGTAAGGGGTCCAGCTTTATAAGCTCAGAATAAGCAACGGACATTCTTCCCAGCTTTAGTAAAGACCAGTGGGCGCAGAGCAAAGACAGGCAGAATCAGGAGTGATGGTGCATGGCTGTAATCCCAGCACTTGGGAACTTGGGAAGCAGAGGCAGACCATCCTCGTTTTGAGGTTGGCTTAGGCTAAATAGTGAGACTATCTCTCTCTATCTATCTATCTATCTATCACACACACACACACACACACACACACACACACACACATACGACTAGCTGTGAGGTGCAGATAGGTGGACATAGTATTCAAGGATCCTAAAGAATGTTGGCACCTGCTCATGGACTCTACAGCTTGAGATCCCAGAACAGAAGGACACACACAACGTTCAGGTTGGTGACTCCCCCCCTCTCTGCCCCCCCACCACCCACAAGCCCCTGCACAGTGGCTATTTTACCAAGGGAAGGAGCAGTGCTGGCGGTCAGTAGCAGGGATGGGGAACAGTCATTACTTGGCTCAGCACCGCCCTGTTGGGATTAAACCCAAGGCTCTAGAACATGCAATTTTTCCCAAGAGATCACACGGCTCTTGTAAAAGCTGGGAAGCAGCCTTTGGAGCTTGAAGGAGACCGTTTTAAAAAATGAAAGGCGGTTCTGCTTCATACAGTGTGTAATGAGGTGCCAGGGTTTATTTTAATGCCGAGAGCCGAGCATAAGCGGAAATAGATGTAGATTCAAGAATGCTCTTAAATGGTGGCTTTTTAGACAGCGCTCATGCAAACCCAGAGACCAAAGCGATTCATGGGGGACGGCAAGGGACCCAACAGCACAGTAGGGAAACTGAGGAAGCTGGCAGCAGCAGGGTGTTCTCCCTGGTCCCCTGTTGCCAGCCCATAGCATATTTTATAGCTATAGAAACTGGATGTACCCATCAATCAACATACTATGCTTTGCATGTGCATGCAAGTAGGGGCACATGTGAGTGTAGGTGCATGTGCACATGTGTGTACTTGCGTGTGGACGCCAGAGGTCAACATCAGTTGTCTGCCTCAGTCCCTCTCCACCTTACTTTTTTTAATATTAATTAATTAATTAATTCTTTGAGATAATGTTAGAGAAAGAGAGACAGAGAGAGAATGGGTGCATCAGGGCCTTTAGCCACTGCAAATGTACTCCAGACACATGTGCTACCTTGTGCATCTGGCTTATGTGGGTACTGGGGAATCGAAGCTGGGTCCTTTAGGCTTTGCAGGCAAGTGTCTTAACCGCTGAGCCATCTCTCCAGCCCCTCTCCCTTATTTCTGAAACAGCATCTCTTACTAAACCTGGAGTTCAGCCGTTTGGTAGACTAGCTGGCCAGCTTGCTCTGTGGACCCTCCTTCCCCAGCTGTCCCCACGCCTCCAGTACTGGGATGTAGCTCCCTGCCTGGCTTTTACGTGGACGTTGGGAATCCAAATTCGGGTCCTCATGCATAAAAAGCAAGTGCTTTACCAACTGAGCTACCTTCCTAGCCCCCTAGATATGCTTCTGCTTGTCTTAAAGTGGTCTTACACTTCCGCTGCTGAACGCAGTGAGTTTCATAGTTTTGGTGACCAGTTTTCAGAGAAGTGCTTCTGTCAACATTGGGCACCATGGTGAACGTACAAAACAGAAAAGCTCACAATCATATACATATATATATATATATATATATATATATATATATATATGTATATACCTTTCTGTGCCAGGCCTCCAACGTGACAGGAGCCCTCGGATGCTTTTCAAACCCTATGGCACTCAGGGTGCTTCTCTGCAGAAGTTTTCAGAAGGACTTTTGGGGGGCAGTATGGTCCTTTGTTTCTGGACCTCTTGGCCCCCTCCCTACTATGGGATATCATAACTGGCAAAGGAATGCTATTGCTATAACAAGTCTTATTCCTCTTTCTCTCGTGGGTGACCCTGGAATCCTGAGGACCCTGAGGTAGGAAGCTGCACTCTCTATCCAGTACCAGTGAGGCTAGTAAGGTGCCGCTGCCCCACTGGGGTCTCTCTGCCACCTGGTGGTCATGAGAGGGAGTTCAGGGCCCGGACATGGCCACCATCCTGTGGACAAGTGGGTGCTGCCACCTTGGCTTCTCTAGAGACCAGAGGAAGGTAGTTTCTTAGCAGGTGTGACATGAGCAGTGTTTTTCTTTCCTTGCTCCAAACAGAGGAATTTGCAATGGTGTTTTTCTGAAATACAGTAGTTTTCGGTGATCTAGGAGTGCTATCGAGTAATGCAACTAATTAATTCACTGAGTGATTAATGAAAAAAATGAATAAAATCTACTGAAACCGCAGGGGACAGGAAAGCTTCACCTTCCTGTTGTTTCAAATTCAGTTTGTCAGGGCTGGAGGGATGGCTTAGTGGTTAAGGCATTTGCCTGCAAAACCAAAGGACCCAGGTTCAATTCCCCAGGACCCACATTAGCCAGATGCACAAGGGGGCACATGCATCTGGAGTTTGCAGTGGCTGGAGGCCCTGGCACGCCCATTCTCTTTCCCTTCCCCTCTTCTCAGTCAAATAAATAAAATAAATAAAATAAAATATTCAAATTGAGTTTGTCATAAGAATTTTTTTAATTTTTTTGTTTATTTATTTATTTGAGAGTGACAGGCAGAGAGAGAGAGAGAGAGAGAATGGGTGCGCCAGGGCCTCCAGCCACTGCAAATGAACTCCAGACGCGTGCGCCCCCTTGTGCATCTGGCTAACGTGGGTCCTGGGGAATGGAGCCTCGAACCGGGGTCCTTAGGCATCAAGGCAAGTGCTTAACCACTAAGCCATCTCTGCTAGCCCTGTCATAAGAATTTTTAAAGCACAACAAAGGACGCTTGCTGACCACCTAAATAGCCACACTTCCCTGGGCCACTCAGTCTCACCTGCCTTCGCCCACCGAGGTGGCGGCACCTGTCACATTGCTAGGACCCCAGGACCAGGCTCAGGCCTCTGCTGACTAACTCTTGTTTCTGCCCTGTCCTCCATTCTGGGTCGCGCTGAGCCGCTTGCAGTTCCTCGTACTCGGCTACGCTGTCCTCACCTCACTCTGCTTCTCTGCAAAGGCCGCCCATCCTTCTCCCGAGCCCATTCTGCATCCTCTTCTCTCACAGGGAAACTTCTGGAAACCCATGTGTTCTGGTGTTGGTGTCAGCTTGTCATGTCATCCCTGGAGACCTTCATCCAGTAGGGCAGGTGTTTATGGACATTTCCAGTAACACCTATCTTGAGATCACCTTACCCTACCTGCCCTGTGAGTCTGCAGCCCCTTGAGGTTGCCACACGCCTTAGAGTGGGGAGAAACCTGCCTGTCCCCATTACATCCCTGGGGTCTCTGTCAGCGGCTGGCACTTGGTAGCTTTTCAGTAAAGACTCGCTGGCAAGGCCAGCTAGCAGTCTGACCTCTAGCCAAAGAAGTGATTTTGTCAATATTAGCCTTGCTCCGAAGAACCTTGTCTCAGGAGCGCTTTGCTTCCAGGCGTAGGATTTCTGGAATTTCCTTCCAGATCCACAGATAGAGACAAGGATATGGTGTGAACTTTCCAGAAAACCTTGGCCTTACCCTAATTGTCTGAGCGTCTGCTTCACACCATCCCTATGCTGACAGAAGGGTAGAGCAGTGGCCACACCCCTTCTTTCCTGTCCTCCCCACTGCCCCTCGGGCACAGCCACACTGGGGGCAAATGGCTGGGAGACATTTATCACACAGTTACGGCTCCTGGACCCCATCGCTGTGGCCGTGATGGGGTGGTTATGTATTTCACGCCTCTCGGTTTCCCAGCTGGGATTCGGAGATTTAAAGACATGGGGAATGTATTTTTAAATTTATGAGAGGGCCATTGATTTAATTAATTGTGCCCAAGAGCACAGCCAATCGTCGTCAGAATTCTTAAAGGAGAAGAGCAGCAGAGGAGGGCGGCCTCCCGGCTGACGCGGGCAGCTGGAGCTGCTCCTGTATGAAGCTGGCATCACTGGGAACTACTGGGAACAGATTCGTTCAGAGGCCCGTGGCCTGGAGCTCACTGGATAGCAAACTTAGCTTAATTGGCTAGCTGAAGGCTGCTGAGAGACCCCGTCTCAGTGTGGGTAGACGGTATTCCTGAGGAATGACACTCGAGGCTGGCCTTCACATCTGCATTCACAGATATACACACGTGCTTAAAAATTAAGATAAAGCCAGGCGTGGTGGCGCACGCCTTTAATCCCAGCACTCGGGAGGCAGAGGTAGGAGAATCGCTGTGAGTTCGAGGCCACCCTGAGACTCCATAGTGAATCCCAGGTCAGCCTGGGCTAGAGTGAGACCCTACCTCGAAAAAAAAAAAATTAAGATAAAGAGGGCTGAGAGATGGCTTGGTGGTTAAGGTGTTGGCCTGAAAACCAGTGTTGGGACACTGGTTCGATTCCCCAGGACCCACGTAAGCCAGATGCACAAGGGGGCATGTGTGTCTGGAGTTCGTTTGCAGTGGCTGGAGGCCCTGGTGCTCCCATTCTCTCTATCTGCCTCTCTCTCTCTCTCTCTCTCTCTCAAATAAATAAATAAATAAATAAAATATTTTTAAAAATTAAATAAATAGAAGGGAGGGAAGGAAAGAAGGAAGGAAGAAGGGAAGGAGGGAGGGAAGAAGGATCTCACCTATCTTAATCAACTAGGGAAGTGTGTGGCACATAAACCATGCTCAATAAGTGCCCATGAGCACCCCAGAAACCCAGACGAGTTGCTCATTTGCTAACTTATTTTTTAAAATTTAACTTTGATTTCCTTTATGATGATGATGACGATGATGATATTTCATTTGTTGTAGAATATAAGTTTCATGAGGGCAAAGATGGGCCTCTATTTTAAAATTCACGGGTGTGTCACCTGCTCCTGGCATCCAGTAAACAGGTACTTGACAAATTCTATCTGAGCGAATGGATGGACTTGTGCATGTGTACAAGGATGCTCTAGACTATTCTAAAACTGGACATGCTGGACGATAAGGCTTGCACGTTTGGGACAGTCATAGCTGCCGTCTAATATTTCTTCAAGGCAGCTGTGAGGAGGGGCATGCGGCTGGCATCGGAGGGCCCCCACGTTCCTGCCCTCACCACACTGGAATGACCACGTTGTTACTGTCCTTTTCCCTAGCAGACTGTGACAAAGGCTCAGTGCACAGCTCCTGTAGCCAGCCGGGTACCAGCAAGAGTGTAGCATCAGGGCTGGAGAGATGGATTAGTGGTTAAGGCGTTTGCCTGCAAAGCCAAAGGACCCAGGTTCGATTCCCCAGGACCCACGTTAGCCAAATGCACAAGGGGGTGCACACATCTGGAGTTCGTTTGCAGTGGCTGGAGACCCTGGTGCACCCATTCTCTCTCTCTCTCCCCCTTTTTCTCTGTCAAATAAATAAATGAAAATCAAATAGTAAAGACTGTCAACTTAAAAACAGAAGTGTAGCATCATTGAAGGTCACCTGCTACAATTAGTCCTTGACTCCAGCAAGGTCAGGAACGGTGAGTGGGGCTGCCTGGGGTCACCTTGCCCAGCACCTGGAGTGAGGTTTCCTCATGGGCAGTGGCCTGTGAAGCCCAAGGCCCACTGTACTGACCCTGCTCTGGCCTTGCACCCTCAGTGCTGTTGATTACTGACTTCAGGACCTCCTGGCTTTGTATCTAAGTGCACCGTCTACCCCCGCACTCACCAGCCAGTGGCAGACCATGGCCATGAACTTTGCCTACTCCAGAGACCCTGTGCTGGGTGCACATTGGTGTGAATGAAAACTAGGGACTTACAGAGAAAGTTATTAAGATTAGCATATGAAAGAAGCCTGGTGAGAGCTGGTGGGACAGACGTCTCAGTGGTCAAACGCACTTGCTTGCAAAGCCTGAGGGCCTGGATTCAATTCCTCAGTACCTGTGTAGAGCAGATGCACAAAGTGGAGCATGTATCTGGTTTGTTTGCAGTGGCAAGAGGCCCTACAGCACCCATTCTCTCTCTCTCTCTCTCTCTCAATTCCTCTCTCTGTTTGCAAATAAATAAATAAATGAATAAATGAAAGAAGCCAGTTGACAGAGACTGGAAACTTCCCATCTGAACTACATAAAATAATAGAGCATGTGTGAGAAAAGCCCACCATACACAAATGAGGGGAGGGTTGTTATGGAAATGGCCCATCAAAGCTCACAAGACCAGAGATTTTGAGTGTGTGTCTTCTCCAGCCAACTAGCGCAATCCCTCTCTCGGGAATACCCTGCTCTTTTTCATAGACCATCTCTGTTTCTGTTACATCACCACATGTCCCCGGCACAAATCTTTGTTTTGGGACACAAGAACCTGGAAGTCTCAGTCGGTGGCCTCTGGACCCAGGCCTGCACCTTTAACAGAGGGCATAATGCTGTCCAGCTGCAGCTCAAGTGTACCCACATGTTGGGCCTGGAGGACATTGTCAATGAGTATACCCCAAGTCTGTGCTGTTTGCCCACTGCCAACTTGGGGGGGGGGTTAGGGGAAAGAGGCAAGAGGTGAGTTTGGAAAGCATAACTCCTGTCTAGGGCAACAGCCCGATCATGATGCCCCTGACTGAGGCTGAGGCAGGGGGTTGGGCACCTGTTTGGAGCAGAACAGACCCATCCTCTTCTTCTCCCTTTCCTTTCCTCCCCCCTCTTGTTTCCTCTTCTCTAAGCCCTCTATATGGCTCTTGCATTTTTGTCCCAGGGCTGAAAAATCAATGAATGATCAATTTCAGAGACGAAGGACTGTCCCATCTCTGAGCGAGGACAGAGGCCTTCCCTATGCACCTATAGCCAGGGTTAGGGACAGAAGGAGTGGAGGAGTCAGGGCCTGGCTGGATTGATCTCTCTTGTCCATTCTTTCTCTTCTGTCATGGTCCAAAAGGACTTCTAACTCTAAGGTGGGCCAATCCTGAAGCTATTGCTGAGGCAATCAGTGAGGCTATGGGAGGAGCTGGAAGCACCTCTAGCATGTCATGGTGCTCTGGCGGTTCTAATTCGGGCTCCCTCCTCGGCAACACCTTGCAGTCTTAAGGAAGGCGTCATGGGGTGGAGCACAAGCATGGCTGGGTAGGTGCTGTAACCGCAGAGGGTGAAGCAAAAGGCTCCGGCTTCTCCTGCCTTCTCTGCCTCCAGCGTGGCCCTCCCTCTCCCTGCAGCCATCAGATTTTATGGAGAAGGAACCAAGGTCCAAACAGGTCAAGTGGGAAAATTAGAAGTGGGCCCAGAGAAGGCTCAGGGCCCACCCCAGCTACTGTGCGCTCTGCAAATTATAAAGAAGCAATAAGGGTTAACCAGAGTCACTTAGTTCTGCCTTCCCAGAATCATGCAAACTTCCTGTTACCCCCCCCCCACACACACACACACACTCTTCATCCCACCCACCAGGCCTTGGAAACTCTGCAGGTTTTATGCAAATGACCTTGGTGACTAAAAGATGTGAATGTTTATTGTTCATTCAAACGGTCCAGATGGGTTTTATCTGCTGGGCCTAGCTGGCCGCGCTATCAGATGGGCATGCAAACGACTCCACCAAAAAGGCCTGGCAGAGAATGGGTCTGTTTCCAAACACACACACATTTGCCTGGATATTTTCCTAGCTGATTTCCCTTTTTCCTCCTAAACAGCACAGGGCACCACAGCTAGCAAGCCTAGTAAAATTCTCACCACAGGCAGATAGAGGCCTCTTGACCTGGAGCCGTAAGTGCCTCATAGTCAAGCTGTAAAAGGGGTCTGGCTCAGCCCCCAGAAACCCCTGCTCCAGCAGGAGCCCCACATGATGCAAGAACGAGGCCGACAGGTATCTAGGAAGAAGAGTCGTGGCCAGCAAAGTGCTTGATGGATGTGTCCGTAGTCATCATCTCAGATCATTGACGTGAGGGTGAGGAGTGTGTGTGTGTGTGTGTGTGTGTGTGCATGTATGAGTACTCCTATGTTTGTCGGTGTGCATGTATGTGTCCACGCATGTGGTGGCCAGCCGTTGACATGGATATCTTCCTCAGTTGTTTTCTTCCTTATTTATAGAGACAGTGTCTCTGGATGAACCCAGAGCTCGCAGATTTGGCTAGTCTAGCCAGCTAGCAAGCCACAGGGATCCTCCTACTTGATATCTGCCTCCAAAGTGTTGTGATTACAGGCACACTGACACTCCCCACTTTCACAAGGGCTCTGGGGACCCAAACTCAGGTCCTCCTATTAGCATGACAAGTACTTTACTGACTAAACTATCTCCCCTGCACCAGATATGAGGGCTTTGTAAATACAAGCTTCTTCCCCAGTTCCAAGCTGCTAATTCACTGAGAGAGAGGGAGGGCCACCTTCTGAGCTTCGCAAGGTCACCCGAGGTGGGAGCGGTTGAACCTTGGACCACGCACAAAGCACGGGCTCTCCCCATCGTGGGAAGGGCAGACACAGGCCCCTTGTTCTGATGTCCATTTGGATCCCAGAGCACCCAACTCTGCAGGCGGAAATAAATGGTCCAGGTGCCACCGACCCAGCCACCCCACTCTTTGTTCAGACAAAATTTGTGTACCAGTGTTCGTAGTAGCTTTAGTCACAGTAGTGTTGTAGGTAGATGGATATTCGCAGGCTTAGAGGTCATCAGCGGAGGGCCCTTACCCCATGACTCCCTGGTAACACTGAACAGGAAAACGTCACAATCAAAATTTCCCTTCTACAGGGTTTCAAATACCATATTAAAGAAAGAAGCATAGAGCTATGATCTCCTCCCTTAAGAGTTAATTCAATGGGCTCTGTCAATCACCTGGTCAAGAGGCCATCCCTCATTAATGACATACTAAAATGAATATACCCACCTCTCCCACAAGTCCCTCCCTCGGCACGGTTCCTTGCAGACCCCTTCTGCTAAGCCTGATAGCTTTTCTTAGTTCTGACAGAGTAAAACAATTCTCCTTTACTCCTTTCTGTCTCTTCTTTGGATGTCAGCTGAAATTCTAAACACCCTTGCCCACTCTGGGGCTTTTTATATCTTTTTCTTAATAAATCCCTTTCGCTTTACTCCTCGTCATCTGTGTGCATTATTTTCCATGTCGTGAGACAAAGGTTTCAGTGGTAAGAAAATCTGCAACAATAACCCCAAATGGGAGGCCACACAAAAGTCTGTGAATTGGGGGACGAATACACAAGTCGGCAGATTCAAACCAGAGAACACTACCAGGCAAAAATGGAATAAGACATGGGTAGCTGAAACAAGGTACACTTTGGGGTGTTACGATGAATGAGAGAGGCCAGGACAGGTCAGGGTTGCTGTACAGAAGGAAGGGGGCGACTTAGCCAAGTGATGGAGATAGTTTACATGATTATACAGGTGGTTAATGACTCTACACATGGGACAGAATTCACCAACTTCTATCCTGGAGTTTTATTGTGTGTAACTTACAACTCAATAACAATGAATTTTCTGAGAAAAAAGAAGAGGAAGAAGAAATACCTTGAAGTGAGGTCCTTTTTAAAAATATTTTTATTTATTTATTTATTTCAGAGAGAGAAAGAGGGGGAGAGAGAATGGGCGCACCAGGGCCTCCAGCCACTGCAAAAGAATAGACGCATGCTCCCCCTTGTGCATCTGGCTTATGTGGGTCCTAGAGAATTGAGCCGGGATCCTTTGGCTTTGCAGGCAAACGCCTTAACCACTAAGCCATCTCTCCAGCCCCAAAGATGAGGTCCTTTATGTTGAATTAGAGACCAACCTTCTTTGAGGACTTTCATTTTCTATAGGGAAAAAAAAAAAAGGTATTCAAAACACAGACCAGCCAAGAACTCCTACAGAAAGGATTCTAGAGCAGACTTGGCTAAAAACAAAAACCTCCCTCTTGCTTGGCCCATCATCAGTGATCACAGGAGGTGGGAGGTCAGAGCAGAATTTCAAAGCCTGGGTTTCATGCTCAGTTCTGCCATTTCAGTCGGGTGACCTTGGGAAAGAATGTCAAACTCCAAATTTCCTTATCCGAGAAATGGTAATAACAAAGATGGCATCTCTCTGGATAGAAGCAAGCCAGTGTTCTTCAGAAGACGAATGGATACACAAATTGTGGTCTAGCTATGCAACAGAATTTTATTTTGCTATAAAAAGAAAGAATGAAGTGCTGACATATACTGCAGCATGGATGGAGCTGGAAGACACAGTGCTAAGTGAAAGAAGCCAGACATAAATTGGGTATCTCTATTTGCATAAGATATCCATAGAGAGCAGGTTGTGAGGGACCAGGGGAAAGGAAGAAACTATAATAAATGCCAGAACTGTTCATTCTAAACTGACTAAATTTTCATCATATTTCACATGATATCATATATATATGTATATAATGTCTCTCCCCTTGGTGCAGTAGGAATCAAGATAAAAGGGTGGAACAGTCCCTGGCACACAGTGGACATCAGGGGCCAGTGGCTATCATGGCACCTGGGGATTCGCCCATGGGGCCTTCCTTTCAGAGACTCTGTGGCCTGGTGGCCTGCTCTCCTAGGCAAGGGGACAGCAGGTCCAGGAGAAGCTGAGATGGTAGACCACCTCCCAGTCTAGACCCAGCCTCACCACTGTGCCCTGGCTGCCCCTAGACAGCGCCCCTCCCTTGGCTCCGTTCAAACTAGGAGATGAGTCACTTAGGGAAGCAACATCCCCCGTGGCTTGGGCCCGGCCCTGGCTCCAAGGACAGACATTTGATCTTTGTCCTGCGACCCCGGCCGTGACCCGTGCCTAATCCTGTGGCCATGGCACTCAAAGAAGTTTAAGAAGTTTTCCTAAGGAGGCTCAGACACACCTTTATCCCAGAAGCTTTTGAGGCAGCCTAGGAAGGGGGGGTGGCAGTTGAAAGGTTCACACAGTGAGACTAGTTAGTTAGTGTCTGGTCAGGGTGTGAGAACGTGCAAAGGACGTAAGTCTCTGTCCCTGTCAGATCTTTGAGAATGGTGCCCAAAGCTTTTTTTGTCTGAGTATCTCCTAAATCCTGGGGTTTGGCCACTGTTTTGTGAAAGATCCTACCTGCTGAAAAAGAAAGGGCCCTATAATTAGAATACAGAGGGCACCTACTCCCAGATCTCTAAACCCTCCTACAGCCCAGAATGATCTGCTCCAAAGGGAAAGGTCTCACTGACCCACTGCCTGTCTCAGCAGCTGGACTCCCCTATTTGTCTACCTGAGAGAGCACAGGGGCAACCCCCCACATCCCACCCTGCTGGAAGGGGACCGGGGTACGAGACACTTCATGCCTCATCAGGCTTTAAATGGGTGCTAGGGACTGAAAACCACGTCCTCACACTTGCATAGCAAGCACTTTGACCGTTGAGCCATCTGGCCATCCTCCCAGCACCATCTAGTCTCTTGAGCCCGTGGATGTCAGAAGTACCCAAAATCTGCACGTTCAGCAAGGTCCTGGGTAATGCTAATGGCCACACGCTGAAAGCCAATAGCAGGTGTTTGTGTTTATTTGAAAAAATAGTAATAATTTATTTGAGAGAAGCAGAGAGGGAGAATGAATGGGTGCTCCAGGGCTTCCAGCCACTGCAAACAAACTCCAGACACATGCACCACCTTGTGCATCTGGCTTACATGGGTACTAGAGAATTGAACCTGGGTCCTTAGACTTTGCAGGCAAGCACATTAACCACAAAGCCATCTCTCCAGCTGAGGTTTTATGTTCTTGTTCATTTGTTTTATGCTTTTCTGAGATAGAGTCTCCCTGTACAGCTCTTGCTAGCCTAGAACTCACTATATAAATCAGACTGGCTTCAAACCCCTGCCTCTGCTTCCAGAGTGTCGAGATTGTAGGTATGTGTGCCCCCCCCACACCTGTCTGCTAATGGTGTTCAGAGAGAGGCAGGGCTGTAAGAGGGAGGAGATCAAGACCTGGTGGAGGGAGCAGTCTTGCAAAATACACAGCAGGGACCAGCAAAAGGAGGGGATCAGGAAGGTATAGGCATGTCCACCATGATCAGATGGGGTTTTCAAGTAGGCAGAGACCCAGCATCACACACAGACCCAAGCATATGTAGCTATAGTGAGAGAAGAAGAGGCTCCCATGGAGGCCCTGGGAAGAGGACTGTGTAGGTACAGAGGAGGAGGAGGAGGTGGGGAGCGATGGAGGCAAGGGGCCTACTCCAGAAGCTATGAGCTGGGTGTGGTGGCACACACCCATCATCCCAGCACTTGGAAGACAGAGGCAGAATTGTAAGTTCAAGGATTAGCCTGGGGTACAAAGCTAGACGCTGTCTCCAATTAAAAGATAAAAAAAGGAAAGGAAAGGAAAGAAAGTGACGAGAAAGGAAAGGAAGAAAAGAGATAGAAAGGGAAGGGAGAGGAGGAGAGGAGAGAAAGAGAAGGGAGGGAAGAGAAAGGAAGGGAACAGAAGAAAGGGGAGGGAAGGGAGTGGAAAGGAGGGAAGGGAAATGAAGGGATCTGACCCAGCCATGTCTCTGACCCACATGGCCTCCTACAACATGAACCCTCTGCTCTGATCTCCAGCAGATCCAGGCCATGCGGTAGCTCAGAGAGGTTTCTTAGGTTGAGTCAAGAAGGGTGAGAGCTTTTCAGGATGCAGAGGAAACAGAGACAGCCCAGGCCCGGCACAGAGATTCTAACTCCATTCCAATACCTCTCAGCATACAGGCGGGGGAGGGGCGGAGATGTGTGATGCCCACCCCCCTCCTAGCCATGTCCTTGGGAATGGACCTAACTGCTGGCTCGGTGCCTCTGTTAAATGGGGCCAGTGCGGCTCAACAAGGAAGAAATGAGCGCCTGCATCTCTGCGGGCCGGCAAGGCCGCACTTTCAATACTTACTCACAGAACCTAGTGGCCAACATCTACTAACACAGCTCTGAAGAGTCCTGCTTGACAGCAGCCATAAGGCTAAAATGGTCACATCTGGGGTTTTATATGTTGATTTTTGCAGGCTTGCTCAGACTCGGGGTGAGGTCATAAGCACTGAGCTAGGCAGAGACCCAGGGCAGACACTGGTGAGAAGAAGATTATATGCTGGGAGGGGCAGGAAGCTGGGAAAAATCCCTGTCCCTGAAGATCACCAAAGGATGCTTGTTAGCTCCGGAGGCTGCAAACTTTCCCTGCAGACTGCCAGGCACCACAGAGCCTAAGAGGTCACTGGCCTAGGACCCAAGAGCCAGATGTTATCACAACTCTCCAGTGAAACCTGAGCCTGGACACTCGTTGCCCCCTGGACACCTGCTGGCCCCTTGCACCCCAGATGACAGGTGCCTGTGACAGGCGCCAGGCTGCCACCAAGACAGGGAACAATTCCAGGCCAGGGTGCTAGGGCTGTGGCCGGTGGGTTGTCATTGGGTCTTCTCCCTCCCCTCCTTCCCGCTTTGTGGCTTCATGCATGGCACTTGTCCTGCATGTCACAGGACTGGCATGGCCTAGCGTGATGATGCTCTGGCGTCATCACGGGTTGTTGGCAGGGATGCAGTGCACAGTTACAAAGACATGCCGTGGGCTGAATCCTAGCAGAGTTGGCCACCTGACCCGGGACAGCCAATCTCGCTCACCAGGATTCACTTTGACAAGATCCCCTCCAGCCACAATGTGCCATGACCTCTTCTTGTCAGTGACCTTGAGACGTCCACTCCATCCCCACATCCTTCTTGAAGAGGCCATGTGTCCTACCCACCTATGAACCTATACATTTATCTGCAAACCACCCATCTCTCCCCCATAGGCTGACATGTCGGGCCAAGATTGCTTTGCCATGGCCCAGAGGTAGAGACAATGGTACCAGATCCCCCGGAGAGGAGAATAAGATTAAGAATTAAAACCACACATCACGCGAACAGCCTCTAGCTCAGGTAAAAGGCCTGGTTCATTAGAGAAATTTCCCCAGTGTGAATCAACTCTTCAAAGGGAAAAACCCACTAAGAGCTTGTCCCCTAAGATGCTTCCAGTCCCTCACCTCAAAAGCCCTCATCTCATTGATTCTGCCAAGCCCAGACAATTCTTACCCAATCCTAACCCAGCTACTCATACCTCCCACAATGAGCGACCCTCTTCTTAAGGCAAACCTCTGAGACACTTGCTGCCAAGGTGTTGATCTCCCTTTCCATCCTCAGTGACAAATTCAGCTCTGTCTTCTCAACAGGGCTCGGGTTGGTGGTCCTTGAGGCAGCACTCGACAGATGCCCTCAATAAGTATTTGTGGGTGATCAGTAGGTAAGCAGATACAGATGGGTGGGTGGATAGATGAATGAATGTGTAGATGGATGGAAGGATGCATGATGGGTAGGTGGATATATGGCTAGATAAATGAGTGAATAATAGATGGGTAGATGTGTGGATGGATGAGTGGATAGATAGGGGTGTGTGTGTGTGTGTGTGTGTGTTAATAAATGACTGGATGGATATGTGAGTGGACCTATGGGTAAATGAATGGATGAATCTAAGGGTAGATAAATGGATGAATAGATGGATATTTGGGTAGATAGATGGATAGGTGGGTAGACGGATTGATGGATGGATGGATGTGTGAGTGGGTGAATGGGTAAATGGAGGCATACTGGGTGAGTAAGTGCATGCATGGGCAGGTGGGCAGTGCTGAAGGTGGGACTGTGCTGAGGCTATAGGAGAATCCACCCTGGTGTCATAAAGACAAGACAAAGACAAGACGTCTGTCTGATCAGAGGGGGGATGCGCCCCTCTGCCAGGAAGCCCCTTGAAAGGACACAAGTGAACTCTCATAAAGCAAGAGGACTCTGGTTGAAATTTGCAACTCAAAAGCAGAATTTGAAAACAGCCTTGGAGAGCTGGGGGGCGGGGGAGGGGTCTGCCCATCAGGGACTTGATAGGATGGGTGTAGATCGGTATCAAATTAAATTTCCCTGTTGTGCCTCCTCTGTGGTGGGCTCAATGCAATGCAGGGGGTGATGCTGCCCGGCCTTCTCTTGACGACATCCTTTTCAGCTTGAATTATACAGAAGCAAATAATTATCAGGGCCTTCTGTTTACCCTTCTTAGAAGATTTAATTTATCCCAATAAACATGGTGAGCAGACCTTTTGGGTTTGAAATGACATATAATTTGCTTCTAACAAATGCTTTGGGTCTGGGAGAAAGGCCATTCATCAAGCCATCCCGCTTACCAAAAGGGCCTTTTGTCTAATTATTTTCCATCACAAACAACACGTGGGGAGGAGATTTAGGCAATATTGCCCAACACTGGAAGCTACATAATTATTGTCCTCAGCAAAACCTGGTGATAATGTTAGAATCACAATAGCAATTTATCTGCTAAACCCCCTTCACCGTGGCCCATCCCAAGTATCATGTGGTTGAGGGGGCATTTAATGAGGTTCAATTTAAAACCCTACATTTAAATAACATTAACATGGTGACCCGGGCCCAACAAAACCCAGGAAAACCAAAGGAGGCTGGGATGCCATCCTTGACGCCTGGCACTTGGCTGAGGGCGTCAGGATGGCAGGTCTGTCGCTCAGTCTGCTCTCGCCCAGGCACAAAGATGTCAGCATTGTGCCATCCAGGAGCTTGTCAGCCTCATTTCTAGATTTCTCTTTTTCTTTCTTCCTTCCCTCCTTTCTGCTCTTCCTCTTTCCTTTTTCCTTTCTTTTCCTGGCCTCCTTCCTCCCACTCCTTCTTTCCTTTCTCTCTTTTCCCTCCCTTCATTCCTTCCTTCTTTCCTTCCTTCCTCCTTCCCTCCCTTCTTTCCTTCCTTCTTCCCTCCCTCCTTCCTTCCCACCCTTCTTTCCTTCCTTTCTTTCTCCCGATTTCTCTTTTCCCTCTTTTCCCCTCCTTTCTCTTTTTCTCTTTCCTTCTTTTTTCTTTTCCTTCCATCTTCCCTCCTTCCCCCACTTCTTCACTCCTTCTCCCATATCTCCCTCCCTGCCCTCCTCTCCTCCCCCATCTGCTGTAGTGACGCATCTGCATCTCTACTCTGAGCTCTACATCTTGGGGTTTACCTGCCCAACTTCACCGACACCTCCAAGTTGTTCGAACGTCAGCTTCTCACCTTACTCACCCCTTCCCGCCTTCTTCGGTTTTCACTTGTGACCACTGTCCAGCCACTCACAGACATCCCAACCCCGAGGGCAACCCCATCCCCCACCCCCACAGATTATGCCTATTCTGGTCAGCACGACTACATATTCCTCAGATCCACCCTCTCTCAAGTTCCCTGGGGACCACATTCCTGGGGCAGGCATTATCTCCCGTGGGGTCCTCTGGCTAGCCTTCACTCTTTTCCAGAGAGCAGATATACAATGTAAGATCTGGACCATTTTAATGAAAATATGCAAGTCAAAGACAGTGCCTGAAAATCAGCCTTGGCAAGCGGGTGTCATCCCCCCAAGTTTAATGATCATCACAAAGTTTCTTTTATCTTCACAGTCAAGTTCAAGCAGACCATAGCTTCCCTTGCAATCTCCCTCAAGGACTTCTCCACACGTGTCATGCACACGGCTTCAAATGTGTGAAAGTTCAATGTCTAATTGGTGTGGAAGGATGAGAGACCCATATGTCTGAACTTCCTCCAGTCACAGCCTGGCCCCGAGAATACCCAGCTCCACCTGCTATTCCTGGAGGTGCCTTCCCATGGGGACTCGCTATCTGCCTGGTAGCTCCTAGGGATGGCAGGGGGCTCAGTTGGCTTCCCATAGTACTGGGATGGAACACAAGCCTGAAAACACCATGTACTGAAAATCAGATTGTGTGGTGGACTGTCCTGAGCCAGAGCAGCTGCATGGTCAACTATGTGCAACCCGCTTGCCTGTGGGTCACTAGTGAGGCCAGCAAGACAGTGGGCTGTGCATCACCCACCTGCCTGTGTCCTCCTGTTACCGGTGGCCTCTGTCTGGGTGTTTCCAAATTTGGGGCATCTTATTCAAAGAATTGAAAGAGCTTACACAAACAGCAAAGAAGCAAGAGGTTTTATTTTTTTTTTTTTAATTTATTTATTTGAGAGAGAGCAAGAGAGAGTGGGCGTGCCAGGGCCTTCAGCCGCTGCAAATGAATTCCAGACACATGCGCCACCTGTGCATCTGTCTTATGTGGGTCCTGGGGAATCTAACATGGGTCCTTAGGCTTCACAGGCAAACATGTTAACTGCTAATCCATCCTTCCAGCCTGCAAGAGGTTTTATTGAAAGGGATAGTACAGGACATACTGCAGAGGAACAGCAGGCTACTTGAGCTAGAATATTCAACAACAGCATTCCTTTATTTGGGGTCCAGGAAAAAGAGTTAGTTGCTAGGGGCAGGGTGTAGGTGGTCTTTTGTTGTTTATTGTACGTTGACTTTTATTATTTATTTATTTATTCATTCTCTCTCTCTCTCTTTGGTTTTTTAAGGTAGGGTCTCGCTCTAGCTCAGGCTGACCTGGAATTCACTATGAAGTCTCAAGGTGGCCTCGAACTCACGGCGATCCTCCTACCTCTGCCTCCTGAGTGCTGGGATTAAGGGCGTGTGCCACCATGCCCGGCTATTTATTCTTTTTGAGGCAGGGTCTCACTGTAGCCCAGCCTGACCTGGAAAACATTCTGTTGCTCCAGCTGGCCTCAATGTCATAGCTATTCCTCTTATGTCACCCTCCCAAGTGATACCCTGTATTTCCTGGTTTTAACTGATAGGTTGGAGTAAAGTGAGCTTTTAGTCACTGCACATGTCCTTTCCCATGATGCATCTGATTTTAATCATATGCACACCCAATCATGCGTATACACAAGATGGTAAATAAGGGATTTTCCCTAAACATTCACTGAGGACACAGTCTGTCTACTATGCATGTCCCTAAACCAGACCAGGCCCCTGGCCTCTATTCCAGGTTTCTGGTCTGGGGTTTGAATGGAAATTAACCAAAAAAGTTACGTTGCCAAGGGGCTGCTAGGAAGGAGCAACCTGTTGCATTGTTTGAAGCAGGTGTATATGCAGCTCAAAGCATATGGGGGGCCCAGGCTTTGAGCTGCACATACACCTGCTTCATGTTCATGTTAGGAAAGGGGTGTATGCATAACTCAAGCCAAATGGAGCCCCAGATTGCTAAGCTATCCCTACGCTTTACTCTGGAAAGCCAGGATAAATCCTGGTCACTCAGGGGCATGGGTCCTCCCTGGACCTCAGTTTCTCCATAGGTTCCAAGTAGACAGCACTCTACATCCAAGGTGGGAAGATCAAGGTGACTGGCACCAACGAAGGGTTGGGGACATACTGTGACAAGTGCCTGGGCCTAGTGCTGTGTGGCTTGGGGAAGTACCTTAACTTTTCTTATACTCAATAAACATTTATGAAGTTCTCATCCCACACCAAACCCTAGGTGAGAAGCTTTCTTTCTTTTTTCCTAGGTGTGAGCTTTCTTTCTTTTTTCCTAGGTGTGAGCTTTCTTTCTTTTTAAATTATTTTTATTTATTTATTTATTTATTTATTTGACAGATAAAGAGAGAGAGAAAGAATTGGCGCACCAGGGCCTCCAGGCACTGCAAACAAACTCCAGATGCATGCACCCCCTTGTGCATCTGGCTAACGTGGGGCCTGGGGAATCAAACCTGGGTCCTTTGGCTTAGCAGGCAAATGCTTTAACCACTAATCTATCCCTCCAGCCTGGATATGAGCTTTCTTGCAATATGGGGATTTGTCTAGCTACCTAACAAGACCATTGTTAAGTCCCTGGGCATGTGAGGTAACAGCAGTGCTACCTGACCATCAAGGTGGGGCATCATAAACACCTCCTTCAGGGAGCTTGGGGTGAGGTGAGATGGACAGAAAGCAGGTCAGCCCCATGCCTGGTAGTCAAGGGAAAAAGAAACTATAATGAGTGGTAACAGTGAAGTCCTCACCATTCACTGTCTTTTGAATGACCAGGTGGTGGTGGGAAAGGCTGGAAGTCAAGGTGACTAGTTCAGTAGCTGTGGGCCTTTAACTAAAGGTCTTGACCTCTGTGTTCCTCATCTGCCAAAGAGAAATAGTAACACTTGCCCTACTTCATTCTCATACCAGTAATATAATGCATTAATTATGGAAATTTACATGATGTCATAAAGCTTGAGTTACCTATAAAGTTTAATTTGATATGTGGCTCAAGACAATTCTTGATTCAATGTGGTCCAGCGAAGCCAACGGATGGGTATAATGGTTAGTCTCAGTTGTTAACACGACAGGATTTACAATCACCATGGAAACAAATCTCTGATCATGTCTGAGAGAGATTTTCTAGATGAGGTTCATTGAGGTGAGAAGACCCATCCTAAATGTGAGTGGCACTATTCCGCAGGCTAGGGTTCTGGACTGTACGAAAGGAGAGATCAAGCTGAGCACCGGCACTCATCCCTCTCTGCTTCCTCACTGCGCTGAATGTGAGCAGCTGCCTCAAGCTCCTGCCGCCACGCCTTCCGCTTCCGCGCCATGATGGGCTGTGGCCCAGAACTGTGAGCTGAAATAAACATTTCCTTTCTAAGGTTGCTTCTTGTCAGTTATTTGGTCAGAGCAGTGAGAAAGTAACCAACATAACTGGACACCCTTAAATGAATGTTTGTGAAAGTGCCTTGAAAACTAACCAAGTGGTAGAGCCTTTGTCCATTTGAGACTGTAATCCCAGAACACCTTAGGCTCAGGAATGTAGAGATGGCTGAAATGTACTACACACAGGTGTGAAGGCTGGAAGTCCACGGTCACAAAACCAGCAGATTCTAAGTTAAATAAGGACGCTCTGCTCCAAAGATACGTCTTCCCACTTGGAAGGAACCAACTGTTCCCTAGGGCTTCTTTTGTATGACTCTCATTTACAAAGTCTCCACTTTTGTCACCTCCTATATACTAGTACCCATCTATGGCCATGCCACCCTGAACGTGCCCGATCTCATCTAAATACTAGTGCCCTAGCATAAACACTGGTACTCGGTATGAGTGCACGGAGGCTAGAGTTCACCACATCAGCTTAGGGAACACACATTTTCAGATCACAGCAGATATCAAATGTAAAGTCAAAATGCTGCTCATGCATTATTCTCGCATTTCACTATGTTAATTTTTTTTGTTTATTTATTTATTTGAGAGCGACAGAGAGAAGGAGGCAGAGAGAGAGAGAGAGAGAGAGAGAGAGAGAATGGGCGCGCCAGAGCTTCCAGCCTCTGCAAATGAACTCCAGATGCGTGCGCCCCCTTGTGCATCTGGCTAACGTGGGTCCTGGGGAATTGAGCCTCGAACCGGGGTCCTTAGGCTTCACAGGCAAGCGCTTAACCGCTAAGCCATCTCTCCAGCCCAATTTTTAAGTTTATTATTTATGTCAGCCTCAAGGGAGAGGCGGAGATCAGAGAACAACTTCAAGGTACCTGTGTTCCGCCTTCCTTGAGATAGGGTCTCGAACTATCTGGCCTGTGAACTTCAGAATGCTGTGGCTCTGCCTCCCATTATTTAAGCCAATACGGATCACACATACATGTGCCCCTTCGCATCTGGCTTTATATGGGTGCTGGGGAATTGAACCCGGACTAGAAGGCTTTGTATGGTAAGCAAGCTCCATTACCTTCTGAACCATCTCCCCAGGCCCCTATTCTCATATTTCAAATAACCACATGTCCTGGTCTAAAGTCCCTGAAGGCTGACTTTGCCACCACAGCTAATTTGGGAGGGTCCCTCAGCAGCAGGGCTTAAAGAACAGCAAGGGAGGGCAAGAAGGGAAGAAAACCAGACAGCGTGCCAAGGAGCAGGCCACTGCTTGGGTAACTGGAGCTCTATCCCCCGCAGCCCCAAGCAGTGTACAAATAGTGCAAGATGCTAAGTTGCCCTTCCTGGCCTCAGGCAGGCTGGGTGTCTACCTGCTTGAGCTTGCTGACTGTGTTGGCTGGGCTTGTTGAGGTTAATTCCTAACACTTCTGGCTGCCAAGTACAGGTTGAGCATGTTGCCTATGCCAAGAAGCTGAAACCACAGACAGGCACTGTGGTGAGCTGCTAATGAATGAGCTGAGAAGTATCCATTGAGCTGCCAAGGACTCAGGCTCTGGGGACATGGACAAGGTCCACCAACGCTAATCATGCACATATAACAATATTACACTCAGCGTACTTCTGTGACATGTGCAGAGCCCCACTTATCTAGAGAGCATTTTCATACTCATAAAATGAAGAAAAGAGAGGTTGGGATGGTGGCTCCGTTGGTAAAGTGCTTGTCATACAAGCATGAAGATCTAAATTTGGATCCTTGACACCTATGTCAAAGTTGGTCACGGTGGTGCACACCTGTGATCCCAGCTCTGGGAGTGGGGGGGGGGTGCAGAGGGGCTCCCTAGGGCTTGCTGCTCAACCAGTCTAGCTGAATCAGAAAACTCCAGGTTCAGAGAGATTGCCCTAAAGTAACTTACTAGCAATCACATCCCCATCTGAACCCACAGCCACCCTGGCTCCGGACCTGGAAGTGGTACCCTTTTGACCTCAGGCAGGCTCATGTCTGTGAGAAGATGCTGCCTCAAAAGGATTGTCCCCCACACTGCTCTCCTTTTCTGAGAATCAATACAGCGCTGGAAATGGAGGGGCAGCAGAGCACACACAGTCCCTCATGCAGGGCAAAGCCTGCCCACTGTGCTGCCCCAGTCCCTCAGTCCTGTCTCCCAAGAACCTTATGACATGGGTTCTGCAGAGAGGGAAGCTGGGGCACAATATGAGGAGGTGACCTTGAAAGGTCAGGCAGAATGTGGAGGAGCTGTCTGGGAAAGGACTCCCCCAAGTGCAGGCCCCTGCTACCCAGCTGCCTGGCTCCCTTACCATGTTCAGATCTGGACTGAAGTAGAGATACTAGAGGAACTGCCGTGGGCTCGCTCCCCATGGGTGTTCCTCTCTGGGTGACATGCCACGGTTCATTTGCTCCCTCAGCATCCATTAAGTGGCCGCTGCATACAGGTGCTCTTCTTGAGACTAGACGGGTGGCAGGACAGTGGATGAGCACTGGTGACCATCTGGTCCTGCTCTGCCACTTATGAAGACTATGGTGGTCTGAATGCAAATGTCCCCTATAGTCCCATGTGTCTGTGAGTGAGCCTCATACTCGGTGGAGCCTTTGGGAGGTGGAGTCTTACTGGAGAAGGTGTGTCGCTAGGGGTGGGCCTTGGGGTAACATAGACCATTTTCCCTGTGTTGCTATGGCATGATGTGAGCCAGCTTCCTGCTCATGCCAAGCTTTCCCTGCCATGAAGAAACACCCTTGAAACCATAAGCCAAAATAAACACGTTCCGTTCTGGCAGAGTGCCTTGTCCCAGCACCAAGAAAGCCACTGCTCTAAGCACGGTGATGTTAGGGTGGACCCCCAACTTCTCTAAGTCTTTTTATAACTCTAAAATGGCTGTGGTGGGCAGGGCTGGGGAGATGGCTCAGTGAATAAAGCACTTGAGTTTGGATCCCTAGCACCCACTTAAAAGCAGGGCAGACATGGAGATCCGCCCCTTAAGTATCCCAAGGACAAGCTGGCTAGCTAGGGCCAAATAAGTCCTGCTATAAAAAAAATAGCCTGGGTTTAAATGAGAGACCTTGTCTTAGTAAATAAGTCAGAGAGACTTCAAGGAAGATATCCAACACTAACCTCTGGTCTCCACATGGACATACACATGTGTGCACCTGCACACACATGTACACACACGTATATATGCACACTAAAATAAAATGGCTGTGGCAAAAGTTGTGATGAGGAAAAGAAGAGAGGGAGGAACAAAGAGAGGGGGAATGTGGGAGCAGTCAGTGAGCAGTGGAGGAAGATAGTCGTGAGTGGGCAGATTCTGGAAGGCAAGTATGTATGAATGGAGCCTTTTGAAGGGTGGTTTTGGGGAGGATTTGAGGTAGGATCTTTGACCTGGAATTCATTATATAGTCTCAGGCTCATGGTGATCCTCCTACCTCTGCCTCCCAAGTACTAGGATTAAAGGCGTGCGCCACCACGCCTGGTCCTGAATGGAGACTTCGAGGCCAGAAGTTTTCCAAACCATTTCAGTTTTTTCCACTCTTTTTTTTTTCTTCTATTTTTTTTTGGTAGTGTCTCACTTTAGCTCAGGCTGACCTGGAATTCACTATGTCGTCTCAGGGTGGCCTCAAACTCACAGTGATCCTCCTACCTCTGCCTCCCCCCACCGAGTACTGAGATTAAAGGTGTATGCCACCACGCCTGATTAACTTTTCCATTCTTTGGGAAAAGCATGCTGAGCTTTTCAATTTACAAATGACAACTGCTGTGTCCTTGGCTGCTAGACACCCAGAACAGGCAGAATCTCGGTCACTGAAACCGGCGCCCCTCCAGGATTCAAATCCCCGGGGCATCCAGTTTCCTCCCCGTGAAATCAGCTTGGTGACTCCGAGGGCTGGGGACCTCACTGCCTGCCGTGGTGGGCATGGTTTTGTGAACTCTCTTTGTCCGTATGTACCTTATGAAAGTCTGTTTCCTGTGCCCACAATAGCCCCTGAAATGAACAAGTTTCTCTGGTGGGATCCTCTCAAAAATTAAAGGGCAAGCCGGGCGTGGTGGCGCATGCCTTTAATCCCAGCACTCGGGAGGCAGAGGTAGGAGGATCACCGAGAGTTCGAAGCCACCCTGAGACTACATAGTGAATTCCAGGTCAGCCTGGGCTACAGTGAGACCCTACCTCGAAAAACTAAAATAAATAAATAAATAAATAAAAATTAAAGGGCAGGGGTTGGGTCAGGCGGCCACTGAGAAATGTGAAATGCTAATCTAGATGGCATGCTTTAATAGGCATCTGACATCCGCATGCATGCCTCTGTGTTTGAAAATGGGGACAGTGGCCTTCTTCCTGCTGCCTGTACCAGATGGATCACGCCCTGCCTTTCCTGTTTTTCTGCATCCTGGGCTCCTTCTACAAATAAATAATGGCAAATCACGAATAAAATAACACCCAAGTCTTTCTCATCCTGGAGTTATACATGATCACCAGGGGCGGAATTCATGACCTATAGCTTCGGAGCAAAGAGGGCTTGGGAGCGAGCGCCGGGCCTGCATAGTGCAGATCCCCAGCTATGTGCCTCCAAGGGAAGGCTTCAGTTTCTCTCTCCTAGAGAGGAGAATCAGCAGAGAAATAATGAAGGCGTGCAGCAGTGGGAGGAAAGGAGATGGATAAATAAGCCCGTCACGAGCTGGATTCAAACATTTATTTTACATGAAAGGGGGCTAATGACATTCAATAGGACAGAGGAAATCAAAAGCTTATAGCCAGCAGCCACTCTTTTTAAACCAGATTTGGAGCACAACCCCCCAAGGGCTGTTTGCACCAATTTTCCAATAAATCACACACTGACTTTTAGAAGAGACAGATATTTAATTCGTGCTTTAGAACCACAGGGCCCTAAGCAAAGGCTGCGGTCTGGGTGTCCCACTCTCTTCCTACATGGCCCCTTAAACCAGGACACTACAAAAGGAGACGTTAATTGGGTTATTAGGCATGAAGCCACTGGGCAGGCTGCAGGCTGGGAGGCTGTTGGCTGTTCTTGAGGCTGGGTTCAAAGGTCATGGCTCAAAGGAGCTGCCCCATTTGGAGCCCAAGGCTTCTCTTAGGTGGTTAGATGATAATTAACCCTTTAAACCATGGCTCTGTCTAGAGGGTTAAGTACCCAGGTGAGGAGGCAGAGTACTGAAGACTGACTCATTCCCCCTGATGGTCTGGGTTGAGGTCAGCTCTCCATTTTGCGTCTTGGAGGGCAGGTGACAGGGGAACCAGTGACGCTGAGGCTGACGGTCCAGGCAACACCACGGCTGCAGAAAGTCCTGAGATACTTGGGTCTGAGTGGGCTGTTTCCACACAGGCCACGTGGCTCTGTGGCTCAACACCTGTTCACAGCACCCTGTTGGCTATTGTGAACCTCACAGCAAGGGGAGTTAGTGGGGAGGGTACCCTAGCAGTGCGGAGCAGGGAGCACCTCCAATACACTTTCTGGATCCTCATGAGAAGCTGGGAGAGGCAGCCAGTGACCACGCTCAGTAAAGGAAGGAGGCACTAGGACAATGAAGGCAGGGTCTGAAAGGGGGCATGCGGTCCTGTAAGAGGGCATGTGCCCTCGAAGGGGACATGGAGGCTTCTGAAGGGAGTGAGGAGCAGAGAGCCCAAGGAAGGCCCAAGTGAACTCCGTGGCTCTGGGGAAGGCAGAGCAATGGGACACAGAGAAAGCACAGGCCCCACCCTGGGGCTCATCCCATGCTGCAGTCAGCTTCACGTTGCTGGGACAAACGCCCAACCCGGAACAGGCTGTGGCAGGAGAGAAGTCACAGATGCCAGGAGAGCACCATCAACGGCAGAAGCAGCTGGTTCACTTCCAGAGGTCATAGCAGAGAGGCATCACTGAACAGCCAGAACTGCAGCTGCTCTGCGTACCTTAGGGTGGACTCAGGATCTGCCCCCAGTGACATGCCCCCTGGAGCAGGGGTATCTATCTGCCTGCTAGAAGCTCAGTTCTTAGAAAACACCCGAGTCTATGGAGCCATGCATTCAAACTAGTACACCCCATATAGGTAGGGGCAGGGGCAGGATGCTGCAGCGTGTCCCCTGCATGGCTGTGTGTTGGGTGGGATACGTGAGTAAGCAAATGGGGGGTGGGGAGGGGATCAAAACAGAGTCTTAATCTCAGCAAAAGTGCAGCCACCTGGGAGGAAGGACACAGCGGCTCTGGCCCCACCACGGCCCCTGGACTTTTCCTCTCACTACACTCCATAAAGGGTAGCACTGAATAGGCAACAGTGCAGGAACAGCCCAGTCCTGGGAAGCGTGGTTCCCCTGCCTTGAGGCCCTCAATGAGGTCTCCTTTGTCCCAGGCCCCTCCATAACAACAGAAGCTAAGGGGACTCCATGGGGAGCCTACTGGCCCCTGGCTATAGGAAGGCCGCCTCTCCTGCCTTCACTGGATTAAATGATGCTGGCTGGTTCCAAAGCCTCAGGGTGGAAAACCTGGACAGAGCCTCCAGGTCAACCAAGACCTGGACATGGTCCAGTGAGATGCACATCGCTGGGCCAGGAGAGGGAGGCTGAGAAACACCAACCACCCACTTGAAAGTCCACCTTCACTTTGCTGGCACCACCCCAGGACTAGCAGGTCAGTCATGGCTGAGAGACTCCTGAGGGCCCTCTGCACTTGTTCCTAGTGGCACACGGAACCTAGCATGTGCCCAGGTGCTTCTCTGCTCCCCGGCTGCAGGCCTCTCACCTTTCCTTTTGTTTGTCTGTGTTCTGTTTTGCAGCTATTCCTGGGGTTAAACCTAAGGCCTCACTCAGGCTAAGCAAGCACTGGACTTGTCCTCAGCCCTTTATCCACTTTTGGTTATGAGGTAAGGTCTCCATAAGTTGCCCAGCTTGGCCTTGAACTCTCACTGTCACTCCAGTTACTCCGGAACTTGCAATCCTCCTGCTGCCTCGGCCTCTCAAGAAACTGGCATTACAGGTCCGTCTCACCAGGCCTGGCTTCTCCCTCATCTTGGTATCCTTAGCTCTCAACACAAAATCTGTAGGATCATATAAGTGACACTTTCATATAAGTGACAGTTTCTCCGGCCACTCTTGCTTCTCCCCATCAGCAGAAGGAATGGCCTCATATAAGTAGCTTTCTGGACAGAGAGGCTTCAGGCCACAGGACCCCAGAACCAGAGCTAAGAGGGCCAAGAGAAGCCAGCCTTCCCCCAGGTCATAACCACCTTGTGGCAAAGTCCATCTACCCATAGATGGAAGGCTGCATAAGTGAGGCGTTCTCCCCCAAGCTTGTACCATAATGAAAGGACCACGCACGAGTCACCCCAGGGTAGAGTGCTTGCCCTGAGACATAAACAAGGCCCAGAAGGAAGCTTAGAAAACCTGTACCTCCACACCTGAGCCACTCCAGGCATCCTGGCTGACTCAAGCAGATTCATATGGCCTTGCATTCCTCGCCCCCAACCCCGCCACACACACACAATGGCTCCTACCCGTCAGATGGCCAGAAACCAAAGCCACTGTCATTAAAATCCAAGAAGTGCTATTAATAAAAGTGTCCCTCGCCCATAATGCAGAGAGATGCTCTTTCCACTGGAAGCCTGGGAGTTGAATCGCTGCTTCTATTAATACAAAACCCTCCCTAGGAGAGGCAATTTAACATGTGAGTGTGTTGGGGGCTCTGAGCCACTGCTTGTACTGCAGAGACACACACTCCTGACTTTGATGGCACACAGTGCCCAAGCTTGTCTGCCCACCGGCCTGCCGGGAAACAAGCTCATCTCCTTGAACTAAACCCTCTTACTCTTGTTCTCGGCCGAGTCAGCAAAGGCGTGCCAGGAGCGCGCCTACAGTCAGCGCTTCAGAAACTGCTGCACTCATTCGTTCCGCCTTTCCTTCGTGCCTACGGGGTCTGAGTACCTTGGAGGGGGCTGGAGACTACACCAAAATAGTATTGCTGATCAATCAGACACGGGCATGCCCCTGTGGACCTTGTAGGAAACCCAGGGGTAGTAAGAGACCCCCCAAAAATTAAATTAAAAATCAGTGACAGGGCTAGAAAGATGGTTCGTTGAGATAACCGTTTAGCTTGCAAGTGTGAGGGACTGAGTTTGGATCCCCAGGTGAAGCGCATGTGTGATCAATCCCAGGGCGCCTGGAGCAAGATGAGAGGTAGAGACAGGAGCATCCCTGAGGAAGCTCGTGGGCAAGCCAGCCTGGTTACACAGCAGCCGACAAGAGACCCTGCCTCAAACACATCCACGCCCCACCTGCACAGAGATTATTAACAACAACAGCAAAGAAAACCTCATAAAAACAAAAGCAGGTCTGGGGATTTGGCTCCCCGGAACCTATGTAAAAAGCTAGGCATGGCCACACAGGTCTGTAATCCTAGCGTGCAGGGGATGGAGACCAGAAAACCGCTGAGGCTTGCTGATGGAAAGCACCTTTGAGTTGAGGGAGAGACCTGGTTTCAAGGAAATATTTAGATGTGCAATAAAAGGACACCTGAAATTTCCCTCTTGCCTCTTGACATACACACATGGGGTGCATATATTGGTATACACATGTGTACAACACACATACACACACACACACACACACACACACACACACATGCACAAAAAATAAAAAAGCAATGACAGAGCTGGTGGAGCACACAGGCTGACCCGCCCGTGGTACTAAGACAAAGGGCATGGAACTCTCTGAGCAGAGCCCCTGGGGACTATCAGGTACACACACACACACACAATCCCAAGATGGGTTCACATGCTGACCGCAGATAGGAACACTTCAGGACCAGATGGTCCATCAGGAGCGCCAATGCTATCTTGGCCTGCGTGGCTCAGGCTCCGTCTGACAGTCTGCTTGGGGTGCTCCTCTCAATTTGAAAGCTACTGCCCCCCCCCCACAAAAAAAGAGAGGGGAAGCAGAGACTAGAGTCTCCTAACTCTCCTCAGGGCTAAAAGCCCCACAGACAGGACACATCTGCTCTCTCTCTCTCTCTCTCGCACAGTGACATGGACCCATTGGTACACCGTGAGCTGGGATCAGCCACATTGAACCTGATCCTCAGTTTGCAGATGAGCAATAACTGAAGGAGTAAAGAAAGAAGAGGGAGAAAAAGGTGGAAGGAAGAAAGGTAGAGAAGGAAGGAAGGGAGGAGAGAAGGAAAAAGGGAGGAGGAAAGGGAGGAAAAACTAGAAGGAAGAATGAGGAAAAGATCCAAGGTTATGTTGTACGGAGATGGGCTCACTTCTTGGCACACAGTAGGTCCTCGGTAAATATTTTCCAGGGAAGCAATGGATGCTATCGACAGCTACGAGCCAGGTTGGTTGAAACCTGCTACAAAGTTCCTTTTCGCTACAGTACAGACTACAGAATCTCCGACGAGCTCGTATAATTCCACGAGTAAAAGCGATTGCTGATGGAAGCCACGCAGGTGATGGAGGAATGTCAGAACCCAAAGCTGCCAGCTTTGGGTTCTGAGGCAGCAGCTGTGTCCTTAATTATGTTGCTTGATTTATACTCTATTAAGTCTGTATATAAGTAACCCATCTCTCCGAAAGCATTTAAACCTCTTATATCCCACCAAACACAGTGCTTTTATTCGAAATAAATGTATCCAGCTCTTTGGGGAACATATGGTATATTTCTCTCTTATTAATAATTCAGTTCAAATGAGCAAAAATTAGTTGGTGCAGTTACAGCTGATTTTGTCCTGAAAAGATCTGCATTAATTTTAGACGTTTTGTAAATTGGGCTATTAAATAAAAGCATTATATGTGAATTACCCTTTAAATTTTAAGCAACTTGGTAGTTTAATGGTATTTTCTAGTCAGATTCATTTTCAATCTTTAAAAAATTATAGTCATTATGGTAAGACAAATTTTTGAAACCTGCTCCTACTATCCAATTACATATTGTGCTAATAAGTAAACTACAAAACTTTGATGTGCTCATTTCTGTGTGCAGTCCAGGCCTGCTTTGGCCCATCTTTGGCTGGCATCTTTCTTCTGAGATGTTCCCTAGAGGGAGATTGGTCAGAATTGAGGAATTGAGGAAAGTCCAACAACAAAAGGCTGAACTCTGAGGGTCAGTGAGAGGCAGTCAAGGAAGGGATCTATTATTTTGCTCCGGAGAGCGTCTTCTAGAACTCTGCTAATCGAGTGTTCACACCAGTAGTTCAGAGCTCTGGGACTGAAGAAAGAGCTGGCAAGGCCCCAGCCAAGCAGGTCCACCAGAAAGGCCACAGGACAAGAATGAGAAGGTTTCTTGGAGGACACATGGATGCAGACCCTGGTCCTGCCTCTACAGAGTCTCCAGGCTGGGAGCCAGGTCAATGACGGTGAGGGGGAGTACAGAACCAGCCTGGTTCCATGCAACCCTTGATACTGATTGGTCATGTGACCTTGCACTTGACCCAGCCAAATGAAGATAATATCTAGGGTATGGCCTTTGGTGGAAATGCATGCCCACTACTTATAAGAGCACGCGGATCAGAGTTGGTATTTAATAATTGTCTACTGTTAAAACACAATAAGGGCTAGAGAGATGTCTTAGTGGTTAAGCCCTTACCTGTGAAGCCTACCCCAGTTCAAGGCTCAATTCCCCAGGACCCACATAAGCCAGATGCACAAGGGGGTGCACATGTCTGGAGTTTGCTTGTAGTGGCTGGAGGCCCTGGTGTGCCCATTCTCTCTCTCTCTTTCTCTCTCCCTCTCAAATAAATAAATAAAAATAAACAAAAAATAAATGAAAATCGCAATAAGCTGAACAAATGGACTGTGAGATCTCTTCTGAAGTTTAACAGCAAACATTCATCAGTGAGATAGCCATACTGGTAGATACCAGAGTTCTCTCCTACAACAAGATTACTACCTAAGAGCAGGTGAACTAGGGTTTCCATACTCTCTGGACATACAGAGTTTGAGGGAATTTATATCATTAAAAGAAAAACAATGCAAAGGCACAAAATGGAATATGTGCATGCCTTGTCATTAACCTACAGAACTCTGGCCAGAGGTGATTATTTTGGGGTGTGGCTTGAAGAAACAAGGCACATCAAGAATGACAACACAGGACTGGAGGGATGGCTTAGAGGTTAAGGCATTTGCCTGCAAAGCCAAAGGACCCAGGTTCTATTCCCCAGGACCCACGTTAGCCAGCTGCACAAGGGGGCGCACGTGTTTGGAGTTCGTTTTCAGTGGCTGGAGGCTCTGGCACTCCCATTCTCTCTCTTTCTCTCTCTCTCTCTCTCTCTCTCTCTCTCCTGCTTCCTCTGTCAAATAAATAAAAATAAAATATTTTAAAAAAAGAAAAAAAGAATGACAACACAGTTTGGTTCTGTCACTTTTGTTGATACCAACTCTAGAGATGACATGCCCGTGCCTGGGTCAGAGGTAAGAGGACCCTCAGTAGCTAGGGTGAAGGCAGACATTCATTAACCAGGAGCCAGGTGGCTACTCCCGCACACATAGCATGGACGGGGTATCATGAATATTTCTGTGATGTCAAAGGGGATGAGAATCAATAATGAAATATGGACAATGGGACAATGGACATTATGACCACCCTGTCCTCTGTGCTCATAAGTGAGTGAACTGTAGGACTCCGAAGTCCTAGTGCTATGACAAAGCCACTCACTAAGAGAGACTGGCTCTGTGATGGGCGGGAACGGAGCTGGGTTTACAGTAAGCAAGTAACATAAACTGCTCAAGGAAGTAAGGGTGAACTTGGTTCATCCACAGACGCCATGGGGACCGAATAGAGGACTGTCATCTGTAATCTGAACTATGTAGAGTTAAGCAGGTAGGGGGAAGGCTGGCTAACAAATCAGTTCTTTGTACTCGAGTGCTGGGTGAATCTAGCGATGCTAGTTGTTAAAAACATTATTCCCTCAAGTCTCAGTGGTTTAACCCAGTGGGAGACTCTGTCTAGTTGAAGTTCCATGGGGGGGGGGTTTGGAGGCAGGAGAGTAACTCCACTGAATCCGACGCACTGAGTTCATATGCACAGCGGACCAGAGCTCAAGCTTGAGGTAGCCACTGCCTGCTCACTGGGAAAGCAGGTGATGGGATCAAATGGATCAGGAGAGAGCACAGAGTCCCGCACAGGAGATTTTTTGTGGACCTGATCTGAGAGTGAGGCACGAACAGTTTTAATCCAGCCAGAACACAAGCGTTAGTCTCCAGCCAAGAGCAAAGCAGCTTGGGAGGTGTAGTCCAGCACCGTGCCTGAGGTGAGATGCTGGGAAAAGACAAGGGCACAGACGCTGGTCATCACGAGCAGCCCTCACGTCAGCACCCCAATAACACACCTTGTAAAAGTATCACAAAACAGCAGCAAATACTTTGCGAAAGGTTTCTCTTTTACTCCTATTCCAAACCAAATCAAAACAATTCCCCGGTAGTCAAGCTGGGTGAGATTCACCCCCTCCCTTCCCTAAACTCGCACAGTCGTGCCTCTGCCCTCCTGGCACCTGAACAGAGGCCGTCGATCAATCAGTTCTGCTATAAAGCCTGGTGTATGGAAAATGCTTGCACAAGGCGAGGGCTGGAGCAAGCAGGCGCCCCTGGCCTATTTCCACTGCACTCCCCATTCACACCTCTCACCCGCCCTAGAAATATAGGTATTAATCCATCTTGCCCGAAATCTTTATGTGCTTGTCCAAACTGGATAGACTCTGCCAACTTCCAAAATCTCATTGCTTTCCTTCAATCAAAATAGCCGTTGGCTAAAGAAATCGATTCTTTTGCCTTCTGTTGAGGAGTCGGAGCAGCTGCCTGGCTGGGCCAGGAGAGCTCACATGCACAGTGGAACAGAACTGGGGCTCAGTCTGGCCACCGCCTGCTCTCTGGGCAAACAGATGATGCGGGCAGCCACATCTCTGACCCTACCATTTCTCACCCAGCAAGAGTGACCTCATAATTTCTCCACCCTGGCTTCTCAGGACCTGCTCAGATGAAGACACATTGCTGCGTGCTCACAGGTGACAGCTGGGAGCGGGATGAAGCCTGGGTGATTATGGCTAATCATTGCCCATCCCTGCCTAGCGGAGATTTATCAATGAATTGCACTGAATTAGCTGCGAAGGACAGTTTGTTCCAGACCCATCTCATTCATATTTTAGAGGGAAGACCTAGTCAACAATCCGAACTGCGGGGTGCCATCCTCGGATGTGGGGAGGCAGCATGGATATTGTGATATTCTCTCTCCAGGACTTTAGATTACAAAGACCACAATTCACACCCTACAAAAGACATGGCCCAAACCGACAGGGCAGCAGAGAAAAATTTTCCCCCTCTTCTCCTTAGCCCAAGTTATTATCACAACTGCCGGGGAATTTGTGAGATTGGGAGACAAGGATCATAACGGTTCTTTGGAGACCCGTCAATCACTGGAAACTGCTACCAGAATCGAAATTACATCTGCATTTGAATTAGCGACATTACTCGCCAATTTAGATCAGAGTGAACATTTTTCCATTGAAGATGGAATTAAATTAGAAAATGAGTGAGTCTTTAATTTCCAGATTATAAATCACCGAAAATAATTCAACTCCTGTACCTTAAGGCCAATTACATTATCCTAAGCGACATTTTATCTCCCAACCTTCAGAGCGATTTGGTGACAGGAGCCTTCACACAAATCAGTCTTGCTCTAGTAGCAAGAAATATATCTGCCCACCAAGTCACACACATAAAACACAAGGAACCGTTTCAATGCTGAAGCTTATTTTACATGAAATTTGATTGTCTGTTTGATGGTGTATTTTGTGTTCTAATGAGCTGATACATCAGCCAGATGTGAGGTCTGAATTTCATCAGATTCGCCGATGAGATTTTGAACCGTTCGACTTGGTTTGGGTTAGGGCATCTTTCTGTCTCTTTCCGGTCTTCTCCTGTCCTCCTTGCTTGACAAAAGACAAAGCTGAGGGGCGTGGTTTCAAGCCTGCCCGTTTTGCCCCTCGTTTCTCCATTCCCATCTGCCCTGCTTCGCCTCCTCTGACTGGAGCCATGTCTGATATCCATGCCCACCACTGTTTCCAGGTGCGGGGGCTCTTCCAGGGCAGGTCCTGTTTGTTCCCTCAGGTCTGTCCCTCTCGCACAGTGTCGTGGTGGGTGTAGTGCTTGTGATCAGTGGGGCTGGGTAGACAGCTCGCCGAATACAGAGCTTGCTGTGCCTGAGTAACCGAGCTCAGATCCTCAGACTGTGTGTAACAAGCTCAAAAAAAAAAAAAAATTATTGGGGTGGTTTGATTCAAGTGTCCCCCATAAACTTAGGTATTCTGAATGCTAGGTTCCCAGCTGATAGAGATGTGGAAATTAACGCCTCCTAGAGGCAGTGTATTGTTGGGGGCAGGCTTATGGGTGTTATAGCCAGTTTCCCCTTGGCAGTGTTTGGCACACTCTCTTGCTGTTGTTGTCAACCTGATATTGGCCAGGAGGTGATGTCCACCTTCTGCTCATGCCATCATTTCCCCCTGCCATCGTGGAGCTTCCCCTCGAGCCTGTAAGCCAAAAATACCAAATAAACCCTTTTTTCCAACAAGCTGCTCTTTTTTTGTGTGGTTTTTCGAGATAGGGTCTCGCTCAGGCTGACCTGGAATTCACCATGTAGTCTCAGGGTGGCCTCGAACTCACCACGATCCTCCTACCTCTGCTTCCCGAGTGCTGGGATTAAAGGTGTGTGCCACCACGCCCGGCTTCCACAAGCTGCTCTTGGTTGGGTGATTTCTGCCAGCAATGCGAACCTGACTGCAGCAGTTGTAATCACAGCATGCCTACGGTGAGATGGGAGGGGGAGACAGGAAAATTTCCCAGAAACTCAAGGACTAGCTAACTTGCTAAATGGAACAGTGAACAGGGGGAGACCTTACCTCACACAAGGTGGAAGGTAAGCTCTAATACTCAAGGTTTTCTTCTGATCTCCACATGATCACACACTGTGTGCACGTGTGTACACACACGACAAAAGAAACGAGCAAAAAAGACCCCTTCTGGATGATTTTCCCAGCATCAACCGTCAGGGTCACTTTTCTTCTAAGGCCCCTCAAGTGGATCGGAGCTGCCCCAAACAAATGGGGCCCCTGAGAGCTCCACCTCGTGTGGAGGAGGATGAAGACCCTCGGCAGAGTTCAGCGTCAGCCACGGCTAAGGCCCGGGTTGTCGTGGCTCCAGGGCTAATGTGGAAGCTCTCTGTGAAGGCCCTTGGATTTTACCCATCGGGTCATTGCTCTAATTGTACAGAATCCTATGAGCATGGTTTTGAGGATTAATGTCCAGGATTTTCTGCATCATCTCGCAGAGCAGCCCGGCGGTTTGGAAGCCAAGACTGAACAGTTTTCAGAGACCTCGAAGGGCTGGGCCACTGCCGATGACGGCCTGCAAGGGCTTGGAGAGGCCATGTCCGTCCCAAATTTCTCTTATGTGGGAGCTCGTCTCTCTAATGATCAGTCCCGTCACCTGACAATTAGCCCAGAGTGGCAACTTCCACCAATTGCTACTTCCGGGGTGTCGGACTGAATATGAAGTTAAAGATCAGGCTGCACAATGTGGTGGAGTGACTGGAAACCGATCCTGTGCATTTGCAGTCTTTCTGGGAGAACTTTGTCTTAACCTGGAGATCAAAGGAACAAACGGACAGGATCACAAGAGCAGACTACCACCCCACCAACCGGACAAAAAAGCAGTGCCTCATCCACAGCCAATGCTCCGAGATAAACCAGCTTTAATAAAGACCAATATGCAACCCCAAATCTATGCCTGCTTGTCACCTGGCAGCCTTGATCAGCCTCAGTACCCATGATGTTTGCCTTAAGCAAAGTGGAGAACAAGAGGTTAGAAGACAGGCCGGCTCACAAATCCAGGCTTTTAGCCAGGGCCCATGGGTAGGTAGGATAGGATGCAGCCTTCTCACTGGGCAGGTGCCTTCTGGCTCCACCCAGTAAGGGCACAAGCCCTCAGACAGCTCAGAGGGCTTGGAGGGTCACTACACCTCTGTGGGCCTCGCATCCTCCACTCCTGCCATCTGAATGAGAAGTTGAGCCCCCCCAACCCAATGAATGAAGCGTCCCCATGATTAACCCTTGGAACTAGCCATGATCGCTTGGTGCCCCACATCCCCATGGACAAGGCCCTCCTTAACTGGGTGACCTGAGCAAATGCCTCTGCACCTCAGCCTTCCTGTCCTTAAAGTGGAGACCTGACTGTGAACTAGCATAGCTGAGAAAGGGAACAGAGGGAGGATTGATGAGATAAGCGCTTGGAAGGGCACAGATGAACCCAACCTGGTTCTACACCCAGGCACAAAAGAGAAGACTGCACGCTCTCTTCCCCCTCCCTCTCTTCCTCTGCCCGTCCTCTGACTCTGTGTCTCTCCCTTTCCATCCTCCTCTTTCTCTTCTCCCTCTTTTTTTTTTTTTTTTTTTTTTGGTTTTTCAAGGTAGGGTCCCACTCCAGCCCAGGCTGACCTGGAATTCACTATGGAGTCTCAGGGTGGCCTCGAACTCACGGTGATCCTCCTACCTCTGCCTCCCGAGTGCTGGGATTAAAGGCGTGCGCCACCACGCCCGGCTCTCTCTTCTCCCTCTTTTCCCTCCTCCATTGTCTCTGTCTCTCCTTCTCCTCCTCTCTCACATCTCTCCTCCTTCCTCCTCTCCCTTCCTTCCTGCAGCTGGGACACAAGTGTCACATTAACAATGGACAAGCTGCTCCATCTCCATGGCCTGGTGTGTGATCAGGAGCTCCCGATCCTTCCCTCTTGGGCTTTAAGACTATTGTCATTCTAAGGCCCTTGTCCTATGGCCTGGTCCCTCTTCATCATGCCAGCCAACCATGCCCAGGATGACGGGTCTCCTGTGTGTGGGGTCGGGGGGGGGGGGGTCAAGGCATCCTCCAGGGCATTTGGCAATATGGCCTGAAGGACAAGGGCACTTGGATGGCTTTTTCCATTCAGTAAGGACACACCAGTCACTGACACACGTGCCTAGCCCGTGGGTGAGGGAGTGGCTTCGCCAGCTGCTTTCGCTGCTATGGGGGATCTTCAGGCTGTCCCCACTGTAACTGTACAGAGGAATGGCGCTCTGGGCTCCCTGCTCCTGCTTTGTCATCAAAGCTCCTGCAATGTTGGTGCCCGGTGGGTATTTGTGGGATAACCAAGGTGTCTGAGGGACGGCTGGCAAGGCCATGCAGACATTGCTCATTGAACTCCACTTTCCCACAGAGCCAAGTCACAACTCAGCGTCCTTCTCCACACTGTCATGCCAGCACCTGTCACTAAGCAAAGAAATTTCAGACATTAAGCTCACGCCTGATCTGTACTTGGCCACAGCCAAGGGGCTGGTTTGGAAGGAGAGAAACAGGAGACTAGGATTGACAAAAGGGGGAGGCACAGACTACAGGGTCAGAGGCCCGCTAATTTGCCACCTGATATGGTTCACAGCTCTGAGACTTCAACTGAGCACATTCTGCTTGGTCCCAGTTCTCTCTCTGGTGGGACCACACGGTGGCATCTCCACGCAGAGCCTCTAGTGCGAGCATATCATGAGAGATTCCTGGCACAGTGGCTGCTCCCATGGGTGCTCTGGGTTCTCTGTGAAACCCTCTTTGCTCAGGGCTCCAAGCCCAGGGCTGCTGGAAGCTGATGCAGGACAAACCCCAAAGTTTCCACCTCATGTCAGATGAGGGGAATTTCTGGAATGAGGGTCCAGTATCCCAGGCTGTACCTTAACTTTTCCCTAGCTTCACAAAGGGTGAGGAAAGTTATTGGCCCACAGTTACCATGCTACAAGGTCTTCTGCAAGTCATGTCATCCCTGCTGTGCCTCCTTGCCTTGTCCCTGGAGATGTCATGGGGCTGTAACCTCAAGAGCCTGAAATCTGTGCGCTGAGTACTGGAGAGAGCCTGCCTGCTCTTCACAAGGATGTGAGGTCTCTGGGTCTTCCTCGTGCACATTCCCATTTTGGCACCTCAGCGCCAGCAGAGAGATGAGGTACTTGGCTTTAAGCAAGAGGTTGGTGGGACCTTTCTCCCCACCCACCTCACCTCCGTCCACATGCACACATGTAGAGCCACCAACGTGTGAAAGGATGTGCGTACACATGCAGGTGCACACACACACACACACACTCAAGCAGCCCTTGCTCTTCCTGCCAGACTTCTCTGTAGCCTGATGTGAGGGTTTGTATTGTCAACTTGACAAGACTTCGAATCACCTAAGGGTGAGGGATTATTTAGACCAGGTTAGTCTCTGGGCATGCCTGTGAAAGAGCATCTTGGTTAGGTGTATTGAGATGGGAAGACTCACTTTGCCTGTGGGTGTTGTGATGGGTTTTATTGTGGGGGGTTCAAACACAAACCCCATACCTAAGCTCATGCCTGTTTTGCCAAAGAATTGAAAACAAACAAGACTAAGAAGGAGGAGCTTTGTATTACGCTTGTTCCATTTCAGAGGTGCTTAGGTGGGGAAAGAAAAAAACTCTGAGAAGCAAAGGGTGAGGATGGCAACACCCACATGGTCTAAGGGCCTGTGGAAAAATCTATGTGCCTGGGAAAAACAAGCAAACATGAAAAGTGATACTCTAAAAGAGAGGTTTCAAAAGGCAAAAATAAATAAAATCCTTTCCCAGCGGCCTGGCAGCATCTAAGATGCTGGGGAGGAGTTGGGGAAGATCAAACCTGACTGGTGGTGAGGACCTCAGGTGTTAGGGATGAATCGCCCGGGAGCCGGCAAGAAGATAGAAGCCCTTGTGGGCTCGAGTGGGGCTGTTTGTTAGGGCTCCAGGCCTGAGTCCACAAGAAGCCAGCACACCTGGGTGCAGCATCCAGAAGGGGCTGGGTTTGAACTCTGTGCATACCTGAGTAATCCCAGCTCTGCAGCCGCTGCTGAAGATGTAGGTAGCAGGACAAATGTATGATGTATGCAGCCACCTTCATAAGCAGCCAGAAATTAGTTTAAGATTTCTCTTATGCCGGATGTGGTGGCGCACGCCTTTAATCCCAGCACTCCAGAGGTGGAGATAGGAGGAACGCTATAAGATTGAGGCCAGCCTGAGACTACATAGTGAATTCCAGGTCAGCCTGGCCTACAGTGAGACCCTACCTAGGAAAACAGAAAAGATTTCTCTTATGAGGTTTTCTGTAATACGTAATTCCCCTCTCGGGTGGCGCCATTTCGTGGGCCAGGGTCCTGGACTGTATGAAGAGGAGAGAACAGCAGTACTCACCACTCTGCCTCCTCGCTGTGGACTGAATGTGAACAGCTGCCTCAAGATCCCGCCACCACGCCTTCCCTGCCAACACGGACTGTAACCTCAAAATATGAGCCTTCCCTACACTGTTTCTTGTCAGGCATTTCGTCCCAGCAATGAGAAGGTAACTAATACACCTGATAGGCAACTCCCCTTCTCCCTTTCCCCACTCCTCAGCCTCATATCATATGAGTGTAAGGAAGATGGGTAATTTTGAACCTAGCTGTCTTGTCAGGGGATCTGTAAGCATTGGGAGGGAAGGTTTTCCAGACTTTTGAAGGCCACAGATGATAAATGTAAATTCTGGTGCCTAACAGTGTCTAGCATGACAGCAGCAGTTGGAAGGGCCTGCCTCTGTCACGATGCTATCTGCCTGTCTCTCTTGGTCCTCTTCCAATCTCTTTCTTCCCTTTCTTCCTCTCTCCTTCGCTTTTTCCCTCTTGCTCTTCCTTACTTCCCTTCCCCCTCCTCTCTTCCTTTCCCTCTGTCTGACTCTCTGGGCCTCCTTCTTTCTCTCCTCCTTTCTCCCTGACTCTGGCCGCTCCTTCAAGACCTTCAGTAGCACAACACAGCATCAGGGACGTGCTTCCCAGCAAGACATTCCCGATACCCTGGCCTCTCCCGCCGATGGAGTTGACCCCCACCTTCAGCATTCAGGTGCCAAGTCTGCCTTGACCATGACCTACAGGAGTCCCATCTGTTGAACTGCTTGTGCCCAGCCTACCTGCTGAGAGAGCCTTTTGTGGGACAAACCACGCCTGCTTGCCTCCTCGAAGGAATCCTTCTCACCAGTGTGGTGGGATTATACAGGGAATGCTCTGTCCAATCAGATTTAGTAGACAGTGGTCACCAAAGACCTTCAGTAGGAGGCCAGGGACTAAGCCTAGCCCACTAGGGACGAGAAAGTGATACAAGGGCTCAGTGTTAACAGAGCAACTCTACTGGCCACGAGCCCGGAGCTCAGCCCTGGCCTGCTGGTGACTTTGAACTCCCACGTAGCCACAGGTGATTGCTCCCATGTCACAGATGAAGGCACAGTGCTCAGAGAGGCTAAGCGGCGTTTTCCACAGTCACTTAATCAGTGGCAAGACCAGTGCTCATACCCAGGATAGGCTGCCTGTGGTACCTGTCTTACTAGGGCCACAAGTCTCCAAGAGCTCAGACCAAGTCCCAGTTACCAAGGGCCATCTTACGTGAGTTCCAACCTCTGTGCTGAATCCTATAGCCATGCCCCCAGCCACCGTGGCCCAACTGACTAGACCTGTCCCTTACCCATGAGCCTCACTCATCTTGTCATGGCTCTAGGCCTCCAAGCTTTTACTCAATACACACAGCCTTAATCCTAAAGAGAATACAGGTTCCAGAAACGAAAGGCAAGGATGAAAGTCTTTCCTAAAGAGTCATGCAGGCAAAGAGAACAGCACGGAAGGGTTAGGGCGCCTGGGTCATGGAGTCTTCAAGAAACCGGAGTGGGTTAGTTGGCTACTGGGAAAGACAAGGGTAAATTAGAACCTGGCACAACTTCTTGTGTGGCCAGTGTCTCCACCAGCTTTGGAAACTCGGGACAGCATTAGGACACAGGACCCATTTTGCCTAATTTTTTTTTCCATGTTGGCACTTGTGTCCCAAGAAACACCTATAAGTCACCTGAGACCAACCCTGACAGGGTGTAGGGACAGGTGTGGCTATACCTGCCAGGCTGCCTGGCCACCCGGGCTCCTGTCAGAGGCACTGGGACAAGATGGCATGTTGGCTCTGGGTCACAGGTTCCTATGGGACTTATTTCACCAGGTCACAGGGCACCATGACCCACCATGGCCAAGCCCCAGTTCCAGACAATGCTGAGGCCTGTCACACAGGGAGATCTTGCCGTTCCTACATACGCATCCCTTCCCCCTTCCTCCATCCATTAAATATTTATGAGTTCTTAAAAAAAAAAAAAACCACAAAGCGCAAATAATGCAAGTTGTCTACTAGGCAGGGAGATTGCAAGACGATAAACAATATTTAGAGCCGCCATGATATGCTTGGTATTGTGATGTGATTGGGGACCATATTAAAACCCACCGAGGCCATTATACCTAATTTTTGTTTCAATTCAGGCAATATCGCCACTGCTTAATATGATTTCTATTTACTTTTTTCCATTGTTCATATTTTATTGGGGTTGTGTCTGTTTTATCAAGCGGATCTCCCCTGAAAGGGAGGTCACAAGATGTTTGGACCTCGAGATTTTCTGGCGTCTTTCTTTTAAAGGGGTTTCCATTACATTCTGCTTGGTCTGAATACACTCAATGCTAATATAAACTCCTTCTTTACTCTTGTCCAATTACAATATTTCTGGCAGCACAAAGCCTGACAGCTTGATATTTAAAAGCTATATAAACTCTTATCTGGTTTTATGTTCCCGTTTTTCTACAGTACCATTGGATTTGGGCGAGTGCGACATAAAATGTGTGCATTGAAGGTTTTCAAATCAAGTTATCTCCTCCATCTATAAAAATTGAATTTTAAAGGTTATTTTAATTATAAGTTTAAACCCGGGCACTCTTAATGACAGGGGCAGCCCCTGCCAGAGCATTCATCCAACCTCCCTGGGTTGAGGCCAAGCTAGGAAATCCTGTTATTTCCTGAATGAAATGCAATTTTGCAAAACAGGATATTATTTTTTTAAAGTATGATACACTTTGCATAACTCTCTCTTCCTGGAACTGGCTCAGGGAGGCAGGGAAGGGCGGTTTGAGACTGCTCACTGGACTCGCTGCGTGCCTTGCAAGGGGTCTTCTCACAGAGGCTATAGCGGGGAAGATTACCTCCAATTCCCAACTCCTTTAAGCCACATCAAAGTCTCTGACCTTGTAGCATGCATGCAAGGATGTCACTTCACCAAATAATCAGGAGAAAAAAAAAATGAATAACGTAAAAAATCCAAATTTCAAACCCCATTTCTTCAGATTGCAATCTAAACTCCTTTAGTTTAAGGGGGGATCATTGTTATGTGGAGTCTTATACTGCAAGTTTCTAAATGTGTTATTGAAGTCATGATTGAAATCTGACAAAAACAGACTACACTTTATAATAATGTCCCGCAGCCAAAGTATGGCACCAATACCTAAACAATACTTCATCACCTTTGCCATTTTCAACAGCTCCCATTAATATTGAGATCATAGTGCTGGGCCCTCTATTCCCCAGCTGACTGCCTTAGTGACAGCACTGGCTAAGGCAGTGACATTGAAAAATATTTGCTGTGACATGGCCACAAATCACAGCCAGACAAGTTTAAAACTCAATATTCACTAAACTTGCATCTGCGACTTTCTTGTTCCAATTTCTAAGACACAATTAATATGTTTCTCTCTCTGAGATAGTGGGGCATATAAATAGGTGTGTGTTAAGCAAAGAATTGGGAAGGAGGTTAAAAAAAATAATAAAATTTTAAGCATGGCCAGCAGTGGCATTTCAGAGGCCAGAAAGTGCCACTGGCGAGGCGGCTGAGACCAGAGAGCCTGCACTGGGGACGGTGTCTGTCGCCCAGGCTATTTGGGACAGTCGCAGCCCGCCTGTATGCAGCCTACCATTACTTGTGGTCCAGGGTTCACTCGACAGCCTAATTTTACAAGCATCGATTTTTATTTTCAGCTTTCTCAAGATGCTGAGGCAGATGTTGGTCCACTTGTCAATGGTCAGCAGTCATTTTAGCAAAGCTGTGGTCAACGTGCCAGAATGTGCCCTGCCCGCACCAGCCCTGCTGTACATGGCTAACTGTGGTAGAGCCATGCCAGCCAGCTGAACCTGAGCCCCAGTGAGGTCAAGGTGCCCTCAAGGCCTTGAAAGTGATGCCATTCATACTGGTCCCTGCAGGGTGAAGTTTCCATGAGGCTTGGCATCCAAAAGGTTGGGGTGACAACAGTTTCCATCTAAGGTTGGCACTGATGGGGACTCAACATTATTAAGGTGCAGAACATTCTTTTTCCCCTGTGTTCCTCATGCTGGAGCAGTGACTGGCACACAGCAAATGCCCAGGAGCCTTTCAGAAGGGAAAGTGAGTACTTACTCAGGACAACCAGCGACTGAGCAAAGAGCCAGGAAGCCCCTGGCCCTGTTTGGAAAGTCACAACCTTGACCAAGTGGGTCTTTGTGCTTAGCAGGAAAGAGGGTGGCTTAGGATAACCCGGGGAAACCTCTAGTACTCAAGTCTCATTTCATAAAGAAAGTCAGTACTGCAGATAGAGATTACTGGGATCTGACATGTTAAATGCACACTCACCATGGTGACCTTCCTATTCTGGGAAGTGCTGAGATGGTCCCCAGAGCCTAAAAGCCAGGGAACCTGCTGACTGGCTGCTCGTACTTTGTAGATAACCTGGTAGTATAACACCCAGAGGTTGATGCTGTTTATATCCTTTTATTCATATATATATATATATATATATATATATATATATATATATATATATATATGCATATGTATATATACATATATATGTATGTATGTATACACACACACATATATATATGAAGGTGGGGCTGGAGAGATGGCTTAGCTCTTAAGGCACTTGCCCACAAAGCCAAAGTACCCAGGTTCGATTTCCCACCCCCAGGACCCATATAAGCCAGATGTACAAGGTAGAACATGCGTCTGGAGTTTGCAGTGGCTAGAGGCCCTGGCGTGCCCATTCTCTCTCAGACTCTATATTCCTCCCCCCCCCCCACCAAATAAATAAAAATAAAAGTAATTTTTAAAAAATTTCAAAGGTGGGCTGGAGAGATGGCTTAGCAGTTCAGCGCTTGCCTGTGAAGCCTAAGGACCCCAGTTCTAGGCTCGATTCCCCAGGACCCACATTAGCCAGATGGACAAGGGGGCGCATGCTTCTGGAGTTCCTTTGCAGTGGCTGGAGGCCCTGGTGCACCCATTCTTTCTTTCTCTCTCTCTCTCTCTCTCTCTCTCTCGCTCACTCTGTCTGTCTCTCTCAAATGAATAAATAAAAATTGAATTAAAAAAATTTCAAAGGTGGCTCACTGACCCATCAACCATGGATATCTGTCTTGTGTATGCCTAAATTCAAATAAGATGACTGTTGAGAACTGCCCATGATATAAAACAAGACAGAAGTCATGGGTGATATTGTATAAAAGCATCTTAGTATATGTCTCCATAGAAAATGTAAGTTTTGCTTCTTAAATTTTCATTGACACAGATCAGCCAGGTCGGTACCAGTGACCCAAAGAGGACCCTCCTGCTGTCTTACAGCTATCTGTATCATCAGCAGGAACAAGAATGGTCACAGGGTGCTCTGCCTGTCTCCTTCCAGCAAGTCTGTCTAGAGCAGCTGTCTGATCTCTGTTTCCCAGCAAACTATTGTATTCGTGTGTTCTAGACCACAGGACCCTACAGGGTAGGAACCATAACCAGAGCTTCATCAGCGAGGACCTGATTTGAATGAGGAAGTAGACCCCGGCCTGAGCCTGGTACATGATGGCAAGAGCCATTCAGAGGAGAAAGGGCTTGGGTCTTTGACATATGGACATGTAAGAATTTCTGTATTCAGAGGAAGAATATGGCAAATAACATTTCCAAAGAAAAGCTAAGCTCGCTTTTAAATGCTCTTTTGCAATGTGCCCTCACCATGATCTTTTACCCATCAAGAGTTGATATCTATTGCCCCTCGCCTAGGATCCTCTAACCAAAAAGTGGTGGGGATTCTGTGGGACTTTGGGTGCCTATCAATGTGCTGCAAGAAAAACCAGACAGTTTCAGGAAATGGGCCAAGGCACCTGGCCAGCAGCTCTGAGCTCCCAGCCCTGGGAGTAAAGCCACGTTGGACATTCCAGCCTTCCAGGCACCTCAGCCAAAACCATGGCAAGCAGAAGACTTGCCTGGTCAGCCACAGAACCATGACAAAGAGTAGGTTGGGTTCTTTTCTAAGCATGTCCAAGCTTTAGACATGGCAAAGTGGCAGTGTCATCTACAGAGCTGACACTCAAGGACTATGTGATCATGTAACAAACACTTCCAATGTTTGAAGGAAGTTTATTGGTTTGTATTTGGTAGCCTTCCTAGCTCTCTTCAGCTGCCTGCAGCTCAAAGGGAGATGCCTGTTTCGTCATGACACTTGGGGTGCTTGGTTAGGCCGTCACAATTAACTCAAGCAGTTTGTCCTAAAGAGCAGATACTTGGGTATGTACTGTGTGTTCAACTTTCCTGTCTATTCAAAAGTTCTCAAAATTAAAAGGCAACACTTTTCTGAGCCTTACCTACAGAAGGACTCACACATGATAGACACGCTGTGACATAAAGACAGAAAGACACAGCCACAATGTTCAGGATCACGTGAAAGAAGAGAGTTAATGGAAATAGCCCCTCGAGCCAAGGAAGTGATGGAGGGAAAACCAAGAAATGAGAAAAAGAGAAAAGGTCGGCTTTCTGGGATGATTTCTACAAGACAACAAACATCTAGGAAGAACAGATCAGGATGAAAGGGAAGGCAAGTCTGTCCATTACAGGCGCTCTCTCTCTGTTCACTCAGCATCAAACCAGACCTCCCAGGCTTTCTGGTTTCGGTTTGCCCAGAAAGTGCTCCGAGCACAGCAGGAGTCCACCATGGTGACCCAGTCAGTTCTGGTTGCTGTAACAAATAAACCATAGACTGGGAAGCTTAAAGCACAAGCATCCTACACAGATCTGGAGGTTGGAAAGCTAATGCCTGGTGAGAACCTGCTTGACAGATGTCTTTCTTCTTCCTGTATCCTTACATTGTGTGTATGCGTGCCAGAGAAAGAGAGAATGGGGAGGGAAGAGGAGGGGGGAAGAGAAGAAAGGAGAGGAAGAAACCCTATCTCTTCTTATAAGGGCTCTAATCCCACACATGAGGGCTCTCCCATCATGCCCAGATCCCCGCCAAAGGCTTCCTCTCCAAAGGCCATCACACTGAGGTTAGGCTTCAACAGCCACATTCAGACAGCATTTAGTCAGCAGCCCAGCAGAGCCCATGTGCGCGTGTTAGAATCACCTCCTGGCTATGAAAACACAGACCAGCAATTTTACCTGCCTGGAGCTTCCATGATTGCTCTGACAACCAGGAACACACGGTTATCCCCATAGGCAATGGGACACTGAAGGCTCTGCTCATGGGCCCCCCGGCTACGAGCTGTCAAGGTGCTCAGCGTCTCAGGCTCAGCTGAGGGCCGAGTCGACCCCAGGGAGAATCCAGGTCCTCTCAAGACCACCCTTGTTCCTGCTCATCCACAGGGATCCCTCCCCGCATGTCTGCTTGATAGAAAGTTTGTGATTCCTAATCTTAATCCCAAGATTCTTCCCTTTGTTACCTATGAGCCCAGATGGATGCTGTGTCCAGAAGCATCCATCTAGGGGCTATAGGAGCTGCCTGGGGAAGGTTCATGTCAGAGAGGACCACCTGTTTTGGGAAAGGAAACAGAAACAGAAGAAATCACAGAAAGGCTCCTCTTCCCAACCTGCAAACAGAAGAGCCCTGGGATCTCAGGAAAGGATATAGACGACTTGGTTTAGAGCTGAGCTTGAGCACAACTGTTCTGATTATAGAAAGCACTCTCTCGTGTGAGACAGGCCTTTATGAATAAGCTAAATATGGCCAGTATTAAAGGCAATGGTGCAAGTGATTGGCTAGTTTGCGGCTTCTTCCCTCCCAGCAGCCTCATGTGGGGATGAGGGCTGGATAATGAGAGCTTGGCATGCCATAAAATGTAAGGGTTGCTCCCAGGCTGGGAATGTTCTAGGAAAGCTGTTATCTGAAGCACAAGGATGACTGGCCACTGCCTGGATGGGCCCAGACCAGGGCTTTCAAAATTAGGATGGTTCATCCACAATTTGGGGAACCCTTTCTACCTGCAAGGAGGAAATGTCCTGTTATTATGGTCTGGACATGGAGTCCAGATGGGTCAGTGATGTGCCCACTGCGTGTTTTTCCTCTCAGGCACCATCCACCTTTTCTGAGACAGGGCCTCTCACTGGCCTGGACTTGTCAAGTAGGCTAGACTGACTGACCAGCAAGCCCCGAGGACCCCCTCCCTGTCTCCACTTCTCCAATGCTGGGCTTATAAGTAGGCAGCATGAGAACTCTCATTTCAGCAACCTCTCCCCACGTTTGGAAAGCAGACTGGCCCTGGGCTGGGACTAAGTCCGTGAGCCCATCTGACCTGACCCAGAGGACAAGATGCCACACAGAGGCTCGAGTCCTGATGCCTGGCCCTGCATGTCCCTGCTTCCTGCTATGAGGAAGAGGGGAACTGACATCCATGATGCTTAGAACAGCCAGTGACCATAATGAGGGAAGCGCCTATTTCTCCCCGCACATCAGTCTCTGGCCCCCAGCCAAACCTGGGGCTGGATTTGAGCAGACTGTCCCCCAGACCCTGCCTCATCTCACGGCCGATGGGGCACTTTATTAGAATCAAGGGCACTACTGGAAAGGGAGACGGGCAGGTGACATTGCATGGCTCTCTGTGTGTGCTTGTCTCTCACCTGGTTTTTGCAAAAGCCTCTTCCCCACGTTACTACTCCAGTCCACCGTGGCCATGGCCACGACTGCCCAGCAGCAATGGCCACTCTCTGTCATGCTTACTCCTCACATCCAGAACCTGCATGTCTCTGCTCCACCGACACAGCCTCTCGCCCTCTGCCCAGGACACCCTCCCTCCATCCCATCTCACTGGTCCCTCCTCTGTGGGTGTCATCAGCCACCCTTGGTGACTGTATGTGTCCTATGCACTCTTTCCTGACCACTGCCACCATGTGTCCTCAGTATGCACACGGTAAGTGGCACCTTCTTTCCCTAGCCTTCACCTCCCCACTTGCTCACCTGAAGGCGCCTGTTCTACGTGAACTTGTCGGAGCCTCCAGTCTCCTTTAGTCATTGGCCTTGCATTCCTGATCACCAAAGGCAATGGGCACATTGTACTTTGCTGTGGAAGTTAAAACTGATCAAAAGCCTCCAGCTTCTGTGACTTACACTGCTCCCTCCCCAGTGGAAAGGCTGTCTTACTCTTCTGAACTCACACAGCACATTTCAAGGAATAACCACATGTAAAGTGCTTGTCTGGGTGATGCAAAATCTCAGTTGATGTGGGCTATTCTTGTTATCATTACGCTTCTCTTATCAGAGTTCATCATAAACACATTTTAGTTCTTCTGTTCAACATGCATTTGGTCTCACTCATAGTTACCCAGAACCTATAATGTGAGCATTCACCTGTCTGAACATCCTTGTGCCTCGGATTCACAGAGCACTCTGAGTGCTCAGGAAATTCTAGGAGGGTGAGGGGATCAACAGACATGCCTGACTTCCCACCAACCTTATCCCTGAAATGCACATGGCTCTGTAAACCCAAATTTTAAAAAAAATGCTAGGGATTCAAGTAGCCCGATCCCAGAATTGGCACATTCAAACAAGCACAACCCAACAAACTAAAACGACACTGTCTTTTATAAATGTGTATATGCATGTGTGTGTGTATGTGTGTGTGTGTGTGTGCATGTTCTTGTGTGGGGGATGCACATATATGTGCAGGTGTGGAGGGGGGCTACAGGAAAGCCTCAAATGTCATTCCTCTCAGGTACCATCCACCTTTTAAAAAAAATAGGGCTGGAGAGATGGCTTAGTGGTTAAGTGCTTGCCTGTGAGGCCTAAGGACCCTGGTTCGAGGCTCAATTCCCCAGGACCCGCGTTAGCCAGACACACAGGGGGTGCATGCATCTGGAGTTCGTTTGCAGTGGCTGGAAGCCCTGGCTCACCCATTCTCTCTCTCTCTCTCTCTATCTCTACCTGCCTCTTTCTCTGTCTGTTGCTCTCAAATAAATAAATATAAATAAATAAATAAAATAAAATAAATTTATTTAAAAAAATTTTTTGTAAGCTGGGCGTGGTGGCACACGCCTTTAATCCCAGCACTCAGGAGGCAGAGGTAGGAGGATCGCTGTGAGTTCAAGGCCACCCTGAGACTACATAGTAAATTCCAGGTCAGCCTGAGCCAGAGTGAGACTCTACCTCAAAAAACCGAAAAAAAAAATTTTTTTTGTTTATTTTCATTTATTTATTTGAGAGCGACAGAGAAAGAGGGAGAGAGAGAGAATGGGCACATCAGGGCCTCCACCCACTGCAAAAGAACTCCAGATGCATGTGCCCCCTTGTGCATCTGGCTAACGTGGGTCCTGGGGAATTGAGCCTCGAACTGGGCTCCTTAGGCTTCACAGGCAAACACTTAACTGCTTAGCCATCTCTCCAGCCCCCATCCACCTTTTTTGAGACAGGGTCTCTCATTGGCTTGTCCAGCATGTAGGCTAGCCTAACTGGCCAGAAAGCCCCGGGGAACTGCCTGGCTCCACCTCTCCAGTGGCAGGATTTCCAGCAAGTTTCACCATATCCATTTTTTTAACTGGGTCTGGGAATCAAACTCAGCTCCTCATGCTTGCAAGGCCAGCACTGACTGAGCTGTCACCTTGGCTCCCCCAAGTAACCCTAGTCTTCGTCTGATGGTGTCACAAGGCATTAGAGCTCCACACAGCTGCTGTGGGAATGCACCCAACGTGCCTTATCTTCCGGTGCTCGGAACTCTGCCGGCTCTGCCAGTGCCTCACACTCTTCCTCGCTCGCTCTCGTTTTCCTCCTGACCAGCCTCCTTATGCCAGTGCCTTTCCGTTGATTTATTTTCCTTTCTCCTTTGCTCAACCAACTAAACTTTTCCTTTCAGCAAGAATAACTGATGGCCTGAGAATCCTACTTTGTGTCATTAAGAATCATGGGGCCTCTGAACATGGCAGGAATTGAAAATGTCTGTTTGTCAGACCCAGCCAGGACCTAACTTATAGAAAAGTCTCCATTTTATTCTCATAAAATCCAAGCTAACAATTGTTATAAAAGTATCTCTAAAACAATGATAAATTAGAGTGTCTCTGAAACGATTTGATAGAGATACATAATACAAATAGGATTGCTAAAGTGGATCTTTTAGAAA